>CM060980.1:24154500-25423500 GCA_030765065.1 Deroplatys truncata
AATATATTCATATAACATTATTACACATGGATACAATAATATAAACATATACAATGACTGTAATATACACTTTTTATATATTGTTACATACACATATTGATTTAAGGGCTGTTTTAAATTATTCAAATTTATATTTATATAATTTGATTAAAATCTTTAAGTGTTAAAAATACTGCCTCAAGTGCGATTTTCCACTCACGCATTACTCGCATATTTTCGAAAATGAATCTCCATTCACGAATTTTGACGTTTATTCGCAAAAAAGATAGCTATTTAAATCAAAGCTGCGGGTAGCATTAGAGGCCTGCAAGTGAGCGAGCCCGATAGTCGGCAGACTGGTCGGTGGATTTACGAGTGTTCCCGATAAATGACGAAGCAAGCAGAACGATGAGCGCTCGTCGATTTCGATAACTTTTGTTCTATATTGTGTTCGGTGAGTGCTCTGTTGCTCACGGTATTATATACCTGAAGTAGCTGAAAGAACACTGTGTTTACTTATGTAAACATGAATATTGCAAAATATTCAGTTGCGTCTATCTCAAGCAGAAGCGCAGATACCGACTCTACATATATTAAGACGTTGTAATATGTATCATTAAAGTATATGCATAAAATAAAATTAAAACTTAAATTTACTGCTTTCGACAAGAAACGTAATTTGGTTTTAAAATCTGACTGAACTAAATTTGGAAAAGTTAGGACAACAACGTCCTAATGCATCTACAAAATATTTATTCTGCGAGCCTCATATTAAAAAGGCCGCTGAGCACTCAGTTCTTCCAACACAAGAATGCTCCCAGTATAGAGCTTACGAAATGAAGCAGACCTTTCGCATAAGAGTTTGTGCAGTACTTTGGCCATACCGAGCAAGGTTTTACTTTCTCTACTACGTACAGTAAGTAGGGGAAGTATTACATTCCACTCAAAAATTCGATACCGAGATTTCACCGAAAATACATGTTTTGAGGCCTCCTGAATCAAAAAAAAAAGCATTTTTGGAAACATGTCCGTGTTTGTGTGTGTGCGCCTGTGAACAGTATAACTCAGAAACGAACAGTCGGATAAACACCAAACTTGGTATTTAGGTTCAGTATCTTCCAGAGATGCGACACGAAGGATTTCAAGAAAATCCCCCCATCCCAGATTACCCTTTACATGGAAAATTTTTCGCAAAGTTTAATTTTCTCAAAAATGACTAAGGGTTTTGATTAAAATATCATAAGAGATATACACATCATGACAAGTGAAATGTATATCCCGAATTTTCTGGGAATGTCTCCAAAAGTATTCTTCATTGTGAACGACTTTTGCATAACTGGTAAACCATAAGAGATAGACAAAATTGTACTACACAAAAATGTAGATCGCGTTAAAATACACAATTTATGTCATATACATTTCTTTTGTTGAGCGAACCATTTTCGAGATATTGCTTGTTATTCTCTTAAATTTTTCAGTACTTATTTTCTCAAATGGGAATTCGTTATTCATTTTTTTGTCTTGGGTATAAAAGAGTATTAATCTGTGGCAAGGAGAATGGTGCTGCACCTAGAAACCAGCTATTAAGAGATATATGTGTGCTTAAAGGCTATTATATTTCTATATTGCCCTTGCAAATACAAAACAAGGGAAACATAGTACGCTTTAAGGGATAGTCAAATATTTTTAGAACTTGTCGCTATGTGTAAAATGTAATTCTCTTTGCATGTCAAAAGATCGTTTCTGCAAATGTTTATCCTGATTACTATGAAATAGATGGAGAATAACAGTTTGTAAAAATAGTTTGTGCAAGAGTAGAGAAAGTCATGTGAGTGTAACACATCATATATTTCCGGTGAAATCTCGGTATCGAATTTTTGGGTGGAATACAATACTTTCCCTACTTAGTATACGTGGTAGAGAAAGTAAAAATGCACTCCCGTTACGATCCATTGCTTTCACAAAATTCCTTAATCAATCCTAGTTTGATGTGTAATGGAGGCAATAAGATTTTGTCAGCACTTACAAGTGGTTGATATATATTTGCCTGTCCTGGATTGAATGACTCTCTCTTTGGCCAACTTTATTAACATAATGATTGATTTTTATCTCTACTATTCCACATGCACAAGAAACAGAAAAATTTTGTATAGTTGTAATCCAAGTAAGATACACCCAGGGACTTCATCAAAAAATCAACATTATTACAGAAAACTACGTTCTCCTGTTTAGTAAATAAATGCTCAACTTTATTTTGGCGTTGAGGAAAGAACTTACTTTGAAGCCGTCCTGCAGGAGGTGCCAGCCTTTCAATCTTGAAGCAAATAACTCGGCTTTAATTTTAGATAACCCAACTCACGAAATAATTCAAATCCTCCTGTGTTAGAAAGTGCGGTTCGTTTGTGGTAACTCCTTCCCAAAATCTGGGGCACTCTGCTGTAATTCACAAATGTCATCAACATTTTAAAAATCTTCAGTCAGATTTCGGTTGTCTGGTGGAGTTGGTATGGGACGGCCTCGTCCATGAGATACTGGTCTAATTACTGATTCTAAAGATACTTATTTAACACCATGTTTGGACTTTGAAGGTATTCCAGTTATATAATTGTAAGGCAGAAGTAGCAGTTTTTTATATGGTCCTTGGGTTCCCGCCATATCATAGGAACTGCAGGCATATTACGTGATCCTTTTAACCCACCAGTTAACAGGTTACACATTTGGCACAACAGATTTCGGGAGCCCAAAAGCATATTCTGATCTATTTCATTGTCAAAATAACACTCATAAGCTCTTTTAATTCGAGGAGTTAAATTTCGTCTCTGCGCTTTTAAAGTGAACTCACTATAAATGTAACACAAATTGTTTTTATCATTTTCAATTTGCGAGACATTATCCTGCTTCTAATTCACAATGTTTAAGAAAACACACTATTAGCTGACACTACTGAGAATACAATTAGCTTCTTTCATATTTCCTCGTCATGACGGGAGCATCAAATGATATTTAAAGAGCACAATAGTGCTCTAGAGCATCGGGTTAACAACATCTGCTTAATAACATGAACCTGCATACATACACATTTTCCTCTCTTTATTGTGTAATTCTCTCTCTCTCTCTCTCTATACATATATATATATACATAATACACGTTGATGCGGACAAATTAAAACAATAATGGGATAAACTATCCCATCCAAGCTAACGAGTGATTTATATTTGATATAATCTTCCACCCTCTGCATATGTGAACGTTGGAAGCGCTAGTATGAAAAAATTATACAGAAGAATGTTAACGAGAAAACTTGGGGCAATCTTGTCTTTCAGTACGTTTTTATCTTCAAGTAAATAGGATATTACAGCATGCATGTTGAGAGTTTTAACAACTTAAAACGTAACCGCAGGTCATGAAAATGCTGAGAGATGGCGGAAGGCATCAGCTTAAGGATCTCTGTAGCCTTAGCTACTATTTTCTTGTGTTTACGATAATACTACAGTTAATATTTGCATATAATAATTTTTATTTGCTCCCTTCATGTTTTACCTTCGAAGTTAATTTAATATCATATCAACGACGTTGGCTTTGGCTATTATTTCACTGCATATTAGTTGCTTAGCAAAGATTTTATAATAAAGATATTAAAGAATTACTGGCTTTATAACTTGCCCATATATTTTAAAGTAGGTAATACGTGGGAGTGCAAAATGCTCCCTCTTCTGCACTTCCTTCACGTTATGGCCTTCTGTTTAGAACTCGCTAGCGGCTCCGCGAGCTGCTAGTTGGTTCTCAATGCCACCGTAAATACTACTCATTCTGATGTTCCGTTGCTGTGGGACTGCGAGTGCAGTTCCATCTGAACATAGATGTGAGTGTCTCTGTGTGATAACTAAAAGCAAAACACCAAAGAGTGGGGAAGAATAACAGATAGAAAATATCCCGTCAAAGTTGCATGGGTTACCAACTAGTTATAAAATATATACCGTTAAGATATTTCTTGTCAGACTGCGTTGCTGAGTCATTAGTGTGGAGTTTTGATTAAAACACTAAACATAAGTCACATTACACATGCATTAAGCTTTTAGATTACGAGTCACAGGAAATTTCATATAGAGCACTACAACGAAACCCTTGATTTAGACGTTAGCACGCTTAGCTCTAATCCCTGGTGTACTGTCGCTAACGCTTGGGCTCACTAAAGGCAGAGGAAGTAGGTATTGCATTCCATCTAAAATTTGAAATCGCGACACGTTTTCCGGCGTTCCTTCTCTCTCTCTCTCTCTCTCTCTCTCTCTCTCTCTCTGTGTGTGTGTGTGTGTTTCGCGCGCGTGCGTGTGTGTGAACATCAGAACTAATATACCAAAAGTCGAATACATCAAGCTTTTTTATTTTAAATCATGCAAGTTGCGGGGAAACAAAGCGAACATAAGATGCAATTTCCTCCACTCCAAAAGATCTTTTACTTGGGCCAATTTTCATTTGCCCGAAATTGGACGAATTTTAATTTTATGCAACTGGGAAAACAATATAAATAAAGTTATAAAAATTCACAACAGAAAAATATAGAGATTATTATTATTTACGGTATACAAGTTGGGCGGTGCCATGGCCGAGTGGTTGGACCTCTCACCAAAGCGGTCCGGGTTCAACCCTAGAGATCCGCATGTGGGATTTGTGGTGGACAAAGCGGTTCTGAGCGGGTTTTCTCCCGGTTCTCCCGTTTCCCCCGCCATGTTTCCTTCCACCGGTGCTCCATCATCACCTTTCTTGCTATTCATCTCCCATCTGCATCTATCATCCACTTCCTCGCTCACATCCCGGGCGTGTATCTGATCACCCTCTCACTGTCTGAACCGTAGGCTCTCTGCCCCTGTCAGACGTCTACCCAGCTGTTGCCATATGTCCTGGGATGTGAGTCCTGGTTCGGGTGGGCGTTAAGGAGGGAAGGCCCTGGCCCAGTTAGGCTGTTTTCGCCTGGCAGTTAGTATAATGTTTTTCTAGGTTGAAGTCTACTTTGTTCCTCCATCTGTGTATCATATCAGAAAATGAGCGATTCTTTCCTTTTATCTCAGTTGAGATAATGACAAATAAAAGTCTATTTATTATAAGCAGTTGGTTGTTTCGCCATATACTGCAAGTAAGAAACTTAATTCCAAACTATTTATGTAAGTATAGTTGTTCATTGTGATTAATATGAAGTGGACAAAGTGAATGCTTTAGAACAGAGGTGGCGAAAACGTGACTCGCGAGTTATTTTGACTCGCAGGCGCACGTTCCCTCTCTGCAACCGTCCGTTTGATTTTCACATTCTGCTGAGTGACGCCGTGCGTGTTGCATATTTGGTGACTCGCGGAAGGAAGTCGTTTTCGCCACCCTTGCTTTAGAAGACTGGTGAAACATGAAGTTCTACGAATTAGTAATGGGAAAAGGAAATTGAGACAATGCTGTGTTTTAAAAGGAACTTAACTTTAAAATAAAAGTATTGTGAAGCTCCTAAAGTAATTATAATCTTATAATCACCTGAGGTTTATATATAGATATTTCACCAGGCATTTCTAATCTATCAATAAATTCAGAAGTGAAAAAATTTATTTTACGAATAAAGTATAATAATGTGTATAAATATTGACTCTTATTATCATATAAAGTGATGTATAGATGTGCTTTCTTTAAAACTAAGTCACCGTTTCGGAGTAGGAATAAATAAACTGTGGGAAGGAGGGCATACCTAAACTCACATACAAAAGAATACAACAAAATCTTCTACAGCTTATATAAATAAAAACATAAAGTTTTAAGGGAAACCAAATTTAAGTACGTTTAATAGTGGTCGGATAACTATTAAACAGCTTAAGAGTTATAGTGATTGAAAACCATTTCTAAGCTGAGCAATGGCCATACATTACAACTCGATGATTTTCTGAAAATATTTATACAATGATACCTAAGAAAGCAATAAAACAAAACTATAAACTCTTAGGGAATAATTGATAACCGCAGACAACTATGCTTGGTTAAAGTTCATCAATGTTATTGATCGAAGGTGGTGCGAAGATGACCTAAAGAAAATAAGTATTACGACTAGGATTTTATTAGTCCATTCCAAAAACAAGATTAATGTAACGTACAACATGTAAGAACTGTAATTTATCAAGAGTAATACAATCGAAATTTTCGCTCTGAGCAGAGCTACGGCAAGCCGTTTAATTTCTACCTTTTTATGGAAGAAAACTGTAAATAAAAGCTTGCGAAATAATAACACTAGTCTGCATTATATCGGATGACGGAAAACTAATAAGTGATTCTGACTCACTTTTTATGCTGATTTCCGAACTGCTTTTAGTTTTTTTTCTATCACATACAGTTGTTTCACAATTTCACTTCAAAAATATAGAGATATAAAGATATTGCTTCCGCCACTACACATAACATTGGGCTTGATGAAGCAATTTGTAAGGGCTCTACCACAGGATGGACCCTACTTCAAGTATCTTTCCAAGAAATTTATCTTCATTACACAAGACAAATTGAAGGCTGGAATTTCTGTTGGTCCTCAAATAAAGAAATTGATGAAGGATTACAATTTTGAGAAGACAATGAATGAGAGAGAAATAGAAGCATGGACCGCCTTCCGATCAGTTACTGAAAACTTCTTAGGCAATAACAAAGATCCTAATTACAAGGCCATTGTCGAAACAATGTTGGAAAATTTCAAGAAGATGGGTTGTAACATGAGTGTAAAGGTGCATTTTCTGTATTCAAATATTGACTACTGGTATATCCAGAAAATCTGGGACATTATAGTGAAGAGCAGGGTGAACGTTTTCACCAAGATATTAAGGAAATGGAGAGGAGGTACCAGGGGAGATGGAATGAAACTATGATGGCCGACTACTGTTGGATGTTGAGGAGGGACAGTCATCTTCAAGGATCTGCAAGGAAGCCAAAGAAGAGAAAGTTTGAACAAAATTAAATGAAACACTTTGGCTTCTTGTTTTGTTAAAATGTAGTCATGAAATAAATTAGGGGAGTACTTGAGAGTATTCTTAAAATGTTTCTTGGATAAAAACTTACCTTGCGTGAAATGGTATTTGAATACTTTTCTACGCTCATTAGTAAAATTGTCAAAACATTACTTATTATTTTGTGTAAAAATCTGACGTGATAGAAAAAAAAACGGAAGTTATTTCTGGAATCAGCATGAAAACTTGATTCAAGAATACCTACTTTTAAGAAATCATCTCACAAAAAGTTTGAAAATGCAGACTAGTGTAATCACAGTTTATAAACTGGTGGCGATAGACGCCATGACTGAAATGAAGTTAAACGTTTTCTCTAGTTTTACTGGTCAAAAATAAGGGTTGAACTGACTGCGTAGACGTAGACGTTGTCAAAGATTCTGTAATACCCTAGTCACAGCCCTCATCTCAATTGCACAGTCACTATGAAGCTTTCAGTTGACTGATGAATGAAATTCGTTTCAAAATGAAGTAACAAGTACTCTCCTGATTGCTCATGAAACAGTTTGTTTAATGCAACATCTTTAATCAATTATTTCTCTATCTTACTGTTCTTTCTTTATTTAATTATATATATCTTCCCGTCAATAATTACGGTACCACGTGTATCCTCTGTTTAGTTTAATCGCTTATTACCGCAATTACCATTACACATATACAACTCACAAACAGCCATGCCTTTAGCGGGGCTCGAACCCGCGACCCCCACCTTAGTGGAGCTCCGAAGCTATATGCTTCAGCGACCACGGCTACGAGGTCCGGTAACTGTTAAACATTATCTAAGAAACCTGCGTTACATTCCTTTGTATGTTTTAATCGAGTTCATAACCATAGTATGACAAATATCGTGATATAATTATGCCCTGCTGATGTGGGGGTAGCATGGCTGCCTCACATTTAAGAAATTCCGAGTTCGAATCTCGGTTAGAGTGAGTTACCCGGGTAAGGGGCTTTTTCGGGGCTTTGCTTATCCTCAAAAGAGAACGTCGGGTAACTTTAAGCTTTATGGATTCCGGGCTCATTTGAGCACCGTTTCACCCATTTCATTGATCATCCGATACGACCTAACCGGTTAAAGAACGCTAAACTTAAAAAAAATGCCCTGCGTAACACCGAAATTATTCAACTGATATTTATAACTAACAACATAAAATATTATTTTTCTCGATGGTTGCGGACTATGTGCCATTTCCAAAATAATAGCTTGATGCTCTGAGAGTGGAGAATCTTAGTAATCACCAGTTTTATCCAATTTTTGCCGTGTATTGACGTTGGGATTTGTGCATACTGTGAAAGCTGTGTAATCTACTATTATTAAATAACTACGACACCAAGGAAAGGTTTAAAAGTTCATTTAGTGTAAGTTTCTAAGAATTTACCCCAGAATTTCGATAATTGCTTCACCTCCAAAAGATGCTTACAAGATATACAACATTTACTAACTTGGAAAACTGTCGGGAAGGAGGAGGTTTAAAGAAATCAAAAATGTAAAATCCGCCAATATTTAATAACCATTTCGTGAATAACGGGCAATTTTTCACCAGGTATTATCACGGTGATGAGGTAAGGGGATGTTTCAGCATAAAAATGTTGTACATCAATTGTACAATAATTTCATAAAGGATCCGGGCGGGAGTACATTAAAGGTTTAATCCTCATACGAGGTTTAAAACGCCAACCCTAGTTTACTTACTAATGATAGAAAATTTTTATTATAATCGTGGTACGGAATTATAAATCGAGTTCCCTTCCAACGAAAATAAAGATAGAAGCTGCATCTACCGACCACCTATGGTTGAGGAAATATTTAATTTTACAAAAATTCGGTATACAGATTTCGATGGAAGTACAGGTTTTTGGATCCTTGAACTGCCCTCAAAATAAAGTTTTAGAAACAGGTGTGTACAGTTTGTGTAAATCATCGTGACAGTCCCCCACTCCTGAAGCATATATGCGCAATAGCACTGACCAGACCACTTGCATAATAAGAGAGGTGGGGGTCAGTGCTCCACCTGCTGCGAGCTCAAATGCAAAGTAACCTTAAACATTGTTTACAATGCGTTGTGTATGTGGCTGCCTCTGAGTTCTGATATCATTTGCTCCCCACCACTCTCATCACTACTCCTCATTTCTCCTCTCTTGCGCATATGGACTGTCACGACATTTTACATAAGCTGTATGTGCGTGCAAGCGAGTGCAGGTAGGAGCTCCTAAACGAAGCTCAGATAAACTCTAGAAGTTCGTATTTAAACGCTGCATTTTTAAGGGTTAAAGGAGAAGATTTTCACCGACTTCCGCAACGGAAACAACGGTTAAACGGAACAATTTTCATTATAATTTTACGAATACCTCGAATGGTGGATATTAAACTATCCTTCATTTGAGATATCGGGTTGAGAAATAAAATGCGTCCTGAATTTTCCGCAAATAGCCTGTGAAGTTCTCTTCATTCGCAATGAATTTTATGTAACTGGGCAAGCGTTAAGGTTAGAAAGAATGTTGCTCCAACAAAAATGTAGCATATTTTGGAAAAATTTGGCATATAAACTTTATGCCAAATTATACTTTCGTAATATTAGCCGTTTCCAGAAAAACTCGTTTCTGTACGTTTAATCACAACTTTTTTTTTGTTTACTCTTTCCCAGGTTGAAATTTACTTTGGTAAGCTTTGTGCTCAACTTACGATTCTTCTATTTTTTCAAAAACTTCGACTTGACAAAATCAGCTGAGACTGGGTTGTTCCTGTACCTTGAATGTAACCAATTTGTAAAAATTTCGAAGCAGATATTGATCATGGTTAACGCATGGATGAAATAATCACTTACCATTAGTAGCATAATGAGTAAGACATGCCCATGGATTGGTAATGCGCAGAGAAAATGTATGCCCATCAGTTTGTTTAAATATCTTCCACGCCTTCACAATTTGAGTAAAATCTTCGAGGAATAATATGAAGCAGCAAGAAAAAGGTTCTTAATGGGGTAACAGAGAGGTAAAGGTTAATGTCAGCATATCGCTTGTGTTCCATCAGTAAAGTTTTATGAAAGTGCTTCAGAAAAATCTATTTTCCGCTGCTTCTTCCCGTATGCGTGAGCTTTTAGAGCCTAAAGGGAATTTCTTGTCAAGTTATGCAGTCCTTCCTTGCTTCCCTCCTTCCTTCCTTCTTTCTTCCCTCAGAGCACGACGCAGCTTACAAAAGAATATACGCTCTCTAATAGCCTATGCTCATTGCCTAGTATTTCGTTTCTTGACATTTCATAACAGCACTTATGCTGAAAGAAATTATGTATGAGAATGCACAAAAATTGCAGTTATCCTAACTCTAATAAAACTATCCCCCTAAAACATGTCTATCAGCTTACGTCATCAGACACAAACCTTTGAAAACAATTGAGCGAAAGAAGGTCTTTAAAAATGTATATTTTGCTGAGAGTATCCAAAGGGACCGTGGCTTGGGAGGTCCCGAGTTTAAGCCCCTGGAGCCGAACAATCTGACCGAAGTTTATTTCGTGGTTTTGCTCGGGTTGAATAATTTGATCCGCAAATTTTCAAAACATCTCTTTCTCACTACATTTCATCTCCTTATTCATCCCATACCTGGCATTGGCTAATCACCCATCCCGGATATGCTATGATCCAGCTAGAGTTTGCTTGCTCCTCAACAGGATACTGATACAAGACATTGGCTTGTAAATTCTTGAGGTAATCAGTGGGTAATTCTTTGAAGAAGTATCTACAGGGACCTGAACTAGGCTTTAAATTCCACTGTAAGCTTTTTATTTCCAACATTAACATTCGTAATAAATAACTAGTTTTGCTCTGTTGCTATGCAGCATTTTCTCTGTAGCGTAACTAATTTGTGGCTGTCTCTGCTAAGCAACAAGGAAAGTTTCGAGATGACACTCCAATATAGAACCTATTTTCATGCATTCTTACATTAGTTATTGTACTTTTAGATAAAAACGTTTGTTGGATTACAATCACACAACTTCTCTATCCATTATCTTATCTTCCTTGACGAATAGGAGTCAGCAGCAATCCAGAGGGGATGTTGTACCTAAGCCCCAGGAGGGGGTGACCCCGGGAGGAAGGATGCGACGAAAGGAGACACCGGGTGGCCGGATCCAGGAGAGGATATAGTATTTTAATGGAAATTGTTAGAGCCATTATACAGTAAATCAAAATATTCAAAAATTTTCCACGTAAAGGTGAAGTAGATAGTTTCTGCCCCACGTATGGAAAGCCAATTTGAAGTAGATAATTTCTTTACGCTATTTGCACCTCGCTTTGGGCGTCAATTTTGAAGTAGGTTGTATTGAAGGAGTTGTATTATATTTCAACTGTTGAAGAGCCAACATGAAGTAGTTGTAACCGCACGTATGGTACCCGGTAGCCTCCGCCCCCAAATGTACTTTCCGGTGGCCTTTGCCCCAAATGTTTAAGAATATATTAACTTTGTAATTTTGACTGTTTCTTTAAATATTATATTTTATGTTTGCCTCGGCTGCGTCAGTATTATTGTTAGAGACATCTTTCTCTTTGCAGGGTTGTGGTGCGACTGAAGAATGTAGGCTTACGCCGATTTTAAGTTTTTCTTCACTCCATTTATTAATGCTTGACAGGATTTAAATAACACTTCAATGATATAGAGAGAGCTGTGAGATTTTTTTAATTAATTACTTGCACTTTTTAACACGTAAACTATGTTTTTGTCTCACATAAAATACGTATTATACTTCTCGAGGACGTGTCTCGCGTTCAGTTATGAGCACTGTCTACAAGCAACACGTCCGGTTATGAGCGCTGTCTACAAGCAACTGAACTCTAAATTTGTAAATTTTGCTATATTTCATTTCTGATTGGCTAAACGTAGTCCAATAGAATACTTTTTTTTTAACTAAAGCTTTTTCTGGTTGTTGATTGGCTATTTATAAACTGTCTCAAAATTTACATTATTGTTGCTCCAATAATGACTAGTAGCATTTAAACTTTCAAATTCATTATTGCCTCAAGGTTACCTCATTGTTACCTCATTGTTAGCAACTTTTAACCTATTATTCTCACAGCTCCTACATTATTAAATTGCCTAATACATACACATAACATTATTAAACATGGATACAATAATATAAACATTTACAATGACTGTAATATACACTTTTATATATAGCTACATACACATATTGCTTTAAGGCGGGCTGTTATTGAATTATATATTATATAATTAGACTGAAATCATTTAATTGTTAAAAATACTGCCCTCAAATGGTAATTTGAAAACCTTGAAAACCTTTAAGTCGCATTCTTGGAAAATGCTGAGCTTAAAATACGAAGTTTGGTATTTATCCGACTTTTCGTTTTTAAGTGTTGTCACACACACATGCGGGCCGATTTCCTTTATTTTGAGATCCTCAAAACCTGTACTTATGGTGAAATCTCCATATCAAAATCTTGAGTGGAATGCAATACTTCCTCTGCTTACCACAGGTATGTAGTAGAGAAAGTATAAGTGGATTAAAACCAACGGCATGACAGACTGGCACATCTTCGCCAAAAAAGCCATTTTTAAGCCAAAGGGAAAGAAAGAAATATACTTATTATGATGTTCACAATATGTCAGTACAAATTCATCCTTTTAGGCTTAAATATTTCGGTGTTTATGCATTAATTAAACTGTAGAACAAAAGGTCATGGCGGCTACAACTTTAATTTAGTTGTGCATGCTCTGAAATGCGCTCTAACTACGATAATTAAAGTGTTGCTGCTATATTTACATTCCACCGAGAACGCAGCAAGAGCGCGTAACGTTACCGTCATAATAATTATACAAGCATGTGTTTTCTTTATAACAAGCCAATGACTTAACAGCGCACAATTTTATACGAAGGCAAATCATTATGGGATATACTAATACATAAAATGCTTTGGTAAATTCATCATTTGAAATCGGTAAACTGCAATTTAGTCCAACAATAACTATATTGCTCAACACCCTTTTTAATTCTCACAAACAATGAATTGTTGCCTCGTACACTTCATTTAGAAACAGTGTAGTAGAACCAAACCCCACTTAAGTGATTTTCCACTTCCAAAATTTAATGAAAACTCCAGTCCAGTACAGTTCATTGCAGAATTATCAGAGTATTTTCAAATTAAAAAAATACCTGAAGCATTGAAAATGATAGTTGTCAAAAGATGTTTGGACCAGAAAACTTTAGATTGGTTACAAATGGTATCAGGGGGTGAAATTTCATATGAATCCTTTAAGAGGTTATTCATGAACAGATTTTGGAATGTTACGGTACAGCACAGAATTCGAGCAATGCTTAGTCATGGTCAATTTGATCCACGAGAGGGAATATCAATGACTGATTATTTACTGAAACATGCAAGTCAGGTTAGAAACTTGTCACCTCCAATCAATGAGGAAGATTTTGTGAGTTTGCTCGCAAGGCATTATCCTTTAAGGATACAAAATTACTTATTAATTGCAAAACCACGCAGCATCTATGAGATGACAGAATTAATGACAGCTTTGGAACAACAGGAAGAAGATATATCTCGGGAGTTGGAGCATAGATTTTCAGATGTGCGAGATAGACGAAATTACCAAGGTAGTTATCAGCAAAGTAGAGGACAAGACAGACGTCATGAAAATAATACCAGACAACGGTATCAATCATACGTTCCACAATTTGAAAGATCAAGGACAGATGGGAGACCAGGTCGACAGGAACAAATAAATTATGTCAGGACAGAAAGATTGCCTGAAAGAGAGCAAAATTATGGAAGGCGGTATATTAGACAAAGGGGAAATTTCACTCACTGGAGGGAAAACAATAACCGGGAAAGATCTGAGGAGCGGCAAGAAAATTACGTGCCAAGGGGACATAATGTCAGAAATCGAGGATTTCGAACTCGAGGAAGGGGAACTCAAAACAATGGTAGCGACAATGAGATAGATTTAGCGCCTGTTAGGAATGGCAGTCCCGTACGTGAACATGGAAATAACCAGGAAAACTGTTAATAGACTCCTGTGTAGTAGGTTCTCAGGACGTCTTTAATAATTCAGTATCCATTACCAATACAAATAATATGCCTACACACACACCCTGTAATAAGATTACAGCAACAAAAGATAAGGGAGAAAATTTTGAGTCACCTCATGTTAGGATGGAAATTGCGAAGAAAGAGATCATTGCAACTATAGATTCTGGTTCGTCAGCTTCAATTTGCTCACAGAAATTTTACATAAATTTGATTAATGAAGGTAACAAAATTATGGCTCTTCCCACTAGTAATTTAGTTTGTCGTGTTGCAATCGGAAGAACGACACAGGTCATAAAAACACAAGCTCTACTTAACATACTTATCGGCGGAGAGAATTTTGAGGTTATGTTTCTAATTGTAAACCATCTGATTTGTGACATAATTATAGGATGTGACTTCCTACATGAATATGAAGCATGTATAGATTTTAAACATGAAGAGTTAAGAATGACAAAAGACGATAGAGAAATAAGGGTACCATTTATAAAAGAGAAAGTTTCTGTAATCGAGATGACGAATGATGAGAAAAATCTTTGTGACCAAGAGTTTTTTGTACAAATAACAAAGACTGATACAAATAGTCAGATAAAGCAGGTAGTCACAGAATATGAAGGGAATACCACGCCATATTTTCAACAGCTAGCAGAAATGCCAGAGAAAGTAGAGGAATTTACAATCCAAACAAAAGACGACCATGTGAGCGAGACAGACAACAGCAGGAAAGAGAAGAGAAATGAGGAAATAATACACAAGTGTGAAGAAGCGTATAATATTACGATAATGCAAAAACAAATCCTTCATGATGTTTTGATGAACAATAGTTCAGTATTTAGTAATATCCCAGGCAGATGTAATGTATATCAGCATACATTTCAAGTAGAAGATGTACCACCATATAGGCACAAGTATGACAATTTACCTATAAATCTTCGGGACAAAGCTAGACAACTAATAAATAGCATGTCAGAAAATGGAATTATTGAGCAAAGTAATTCTCAGTATATAAATTCAATCTGTTGGAGTATTAAACGAGATGGTAGTTTGAGATTAACTTTAGACGGTAGATATGTCAACAAGTATATGAAGCCAGATCATTTTCAAAGTGAGGGAATTGAACAACTAATTACGAAATTTTCAAGAGGGAGATTTCTGACATCCATTGACCTCACTGCATCATATTGGCAAGTGGAATTAGATCCACAAGTGCGTGATTACACTTCATTTCAGTACTCAGGGATCCAGTATCGTTTTTGTGTAAATCCTTTTGGTTTAAAAAACTCAGGAAGTGGATTTTTGAGAGCCATTCACAGTATCTTTGGAAATTCTGCAGATGACTTTTTAATAAAGTATATTGACGACTTCCTAATCATTAGTCAAACATTTGAAGAACACATGAATAATGTCCATTATGTGTTAAATAAACTACAACAACATGGTATGACTGTGAACATACTAAAATCAAAATTTTGTGTCAAGGAAATAAATTTTCTGGGTTATGTAGTGGATGAACGAGGTATAAGACCTGATCAGAAAAGAATAGAAGCAATAATGAAAATTCCACCACCAAGGAACGTAAAACAAATTAGACGTCTCTTAGGGGTATTGAACTTTCAGAGTAACTTCGTACCAAGATATTTGGCTGAAATAGAACCACTACGGCAGCTACTCCGAAAGAACAATAAGTGGAAATGGACAGAGGATCATCAAAAATGTTTTGAGAGAGTAAAAGAACTCTTTGCTAAGTCCATATTACTCGAGAGGCCTAGAGAAGATTTGGAATATGAGATTTATGTCGATGCATCCATGCAAGGATACGCCGGAATTTTAGGACAGCGAGACATCAACAATGACTTTCACGTCATTAGTACAGCTTCTAGAGGACTTACAAATATTGAGCGGAATTCTTCAGTAACTCAGTTAGAAATTGGAGCACTATATTTCTCATTAATTCGTTTTAAAACTTATATTTATCAGCAAAAGGTGAAAGTATATTCAGACCACATCAGCTTAACTTTCATACAACGGTGTAGATTATGTAGTGGAAAACTTGCTAGATACATTCATGCAATATCTGCATTCGATATTGAGATTATACACATTCCTGGCAAAAATAATACCTTCAGTGATTTGCTATCAAGATTAAACTACAACCCACAAATTCCCGAAAATATTGAAAGGCCTAGAAATGAAGTCAAAATATTGACAATTGAAATTCCTTTAAGCAAAGAAATGATTAGAAAATTGAAAAATATGGGGGAAACTCAAAAAGAGGACGCAAAATTGTTAGAACTTAAAGAAAAGGCACCACTAATTGAAGAGGCAAAGAAAGAAATTGTAGCAATTCGAGATGGGACATTATACAAGAAGCATGGAAAAGAAATGCCTAGTTGGAAGGTAATGGTTCCGAAAAGCATGGAAAAGGAACTAATTAAGAATTTTCACGAAGGGTTAGCACACTCAGGGACGGACCGGACAACTTCTATGATTTTAGAGAATTTATATATATCCAAATTGCGTCAGAAAGTTCGGAAATTTATATCGTGCTGCAACCTGTGTCAGAAGGCAAAGCAAATAAATGCAGCATATGCATTTGAGACTAATTCGGTTATAAGGGATAAGCCGAGATATGTAATTAGTATTGATATTCATGGTCCGATGCCTCCAAGTCAATTTGGAAACAAATATATATTTGTCTGTTATGATATATTCAGCAAATATGTAAGAATTTACCCTTTGAGAAAACCTACAGGTTTAGCATGTTTGAATAGACTACTCAAGTCATATGTGATAGAAAAAGGACCTATTCAATCTGTATTGAGCAATAATGCTTCGTACTTCACAGGAAAAAAATTTATGGATGGACTGAAAGAAAATGGCATTAAACAATATTTTTCGTCAAGATACAGACCGAACTCCAACCCAGTGGAGAGGGAAATTAAGGAAATTTCAAATTATTTAAGGGTGTTGTGTCATCGAAAACAAACCCAATGGTATGGATACGTGAACTTCGTTCAGAATCTACTAAATGAAACCGTAAACAATGTGACAGGATACAAACCATGTGAACTTAAGTTAGGAAAGAAGATCAATACAATGTGTAAAAAAATTCCAGAAGCCATTCCAGATGCACATTCGATACCACAAACAGAAGAAGAGATGTTCCGAAAAGCATTCGAGAGGATGAAGAAAACGGCCATAAAAAGAAAAATTAAACATGAAGAAAAGAAGAGAAAGGAATGGAGGACCAAAATAGGAGATTTAGTTTTGGTCAAAACCAAGAAATTGTCGGATAAAGCAAATAAACTTTATTGGCGAATGTTTCTCAAATACCATGGACCATATGAAGTTGTTGAAGTATATGGAACTAATACATATGAGTTATGTAATCCAACAACTCGAAAAAGCATAGGAAAGTTCCATATTGAGATGCTGAAACCATACAACAATGAAGATCAAGGTGAAACAGAAGACAAAGATGCTAAATAGTAAATGCTGGATAGTTAAAGACGAAATGCAGAGCAATGTATTGGAACGTAAGAGGGTTAATTATATATGTATGTCATAAGAAAGGAGAAATAAATTTTGGACAATAACTAAATGTTTAAAAAGGAAAATAACATTTTATTAGTAATTGTAACAGCATTGGAAATAAAGCATGATGTTATATTAGAGTAAAGTACATAAATACTATTTCAAGAGTATTGTTAAGATAAAGTACAAAATAACAAAAATTGGTAAAACTAATTAAAAACAAATATTTATTTAGCAAACAGAACATGTGAAACAGTACTTAGATTTAAGAGATGTAAATATATTTATGTAAAGGTTGAATATTTTTGGTAAATATGTATAGTAATTACAAAAAAATTCTTGAATTGATAAATTTTTGTCAACAACTTAAGAAAGTAAACCATTTTGAAACAGTCATTAAATAATTCAGGGTTAAGTATTTGCTAAAAAAAAAAAATTGTAATGTCAGATTAAAGTCTAAACTCATTAAACCAGAGCCAGTAAGTAGTGGCGAGATAAAAAAAAAACATGTCGTGTGTTAAATACGTGTGAAGTGTTAAGTGAAAGTGATAGCGTGTGTTCCAAGATTTAGGAGACTAAAAACCCAAGTATAAAATTTCCAAACAAGTTGTAAATATTTATAATTATGTTTCTAGTGGGGCATATGATGCAGTAATTTGTATCACAAATTACTTAAATGTAAATAATGATTGTAATATGAATATGCATTTTTATGTGACATTGATTTCAGATGTTTATTAATTGTAATTATTATTTGGGAAGTAAGTTTATACGACCTTACTGAAACTGTCAATAATAGCGCACAATAATGCAGAGAGGGGGGTGAGCTGTTTATCATTATTGGAAACGAGGAAGTTACGTATATTGGCGCGTTTTTCCGTTGAAAACCTTCTGGAATATTTCCTAGAGCATATTGGATATTAAAATAGACGCTAATGTTGGCGCGTTTTATTAGCCAATAGTAACTCAGTTATAATCTCTAGGCGTATCTGGATGAAGGAGTATAAATAGGGTAAGTCAGAGGTAGATCGCGTGCAGTTCATCAAAAATCTGTGTACACTACACGTCGTCTTCAGTCAGTCAGTTCGTCGAAAGTATTTGTACGGCAAACGTCGGGTATCGATTCACAAGTTACGCGCAGCAGAATTATGAATAATCTAAAGTGTTGTAAGGTTAATTATACAAAAAGTTGAAGTACGCAAATTAAGAAATATCAGTAAGAAGTTATTATAACAGTTTCAGTTTGGCGAGTGTTAAGATCAATGTATAAATGTGATAGTTAACGTGTTCGACAATAAATGTGTAAAACAAACTTCTTCATCAGTGTTATATTTGGATAAAAGATTCCTTTCCGTTTACACAACCCTGATCAAGACACATGTTCGACCCAAGATAAGATAATAGCTAGCCGGAGGACAGTAAACAAAACTTAAAATTCTTTCAAACAAAACTAATACTGCCACAAATTGCTAACACTAGATGGAGCTACGAACCTAACAAAGAATGACGTCACAAGATGGCTACAACACTGATGTAAACAAACATCACAAGCACAAACTTTATAAGTAATACCGCATCAAATTGGCTACCACAACGTGGGGCTACAATAATGTTAAATAAATATAAATAACATTAATACCGTCGCAAAACAGGTTCTAATAATACTGAGAAGGTGTATTTTTTGAGCAAACATACAATTTTTTTAAATAGAACAATGCCTAGTTATCAACAGAATAAAGGTAGGGTAAATTAGAAAGGTTGCAGGATTCTATTGCAAGTGGTTTACGAGAAATCGTATTTTGAAAAGTTTCCACTCCGACAATTGTTTGTCCCATTCAACCTGCTTAGTTGCTAGGGACGATGTTATTATGTTTGTTTGCATTGTGTTTTCTGTTCATTGATTGCATTGCGACCTTCTGGTCAGTTAGTTTGTGACAGTTCAAGCAGTAAGTCGTGAATGGAAGATGGAGTTTACTAAAAGCCGACATGCCCATGGTGTTTGGAGAGTGTAGGATGAATGCAGTTCGTTCCTGTACGGTGTATGCGGAAACGTATCCCAATAGACGTCAACCATCTCGGCAATTATTTATCAACCTCTTCAACCAATTACGTGAAAGTGGTACTGTAACACCTAAAAACCGTAACAGAAACAAACAAGTGACTGGAGAAGAGGCAGAAGTTAATGTTTTGGTTGCCGTTGCAGAAGATCTGCAAATTAGTTCCCGCACAATCGCACGTGGAAGTGGCATAAGCCAGGCAAGTGTATTGCGCATTCTCCATCGACATAGGTTCCATCCCTATCACATCTCTCTCCATCAAGTGCTGCATGGAAACTATTTTGAGAATCGTGTTAACTTTTGTACATGGGCATTAAGACATGATACCCCAGATTCATCATGTATCTTGTTTAGTGATGAGGCAACATTTACTAATCATGACCAGGTAAACCGCAGAAACATGCACAATTGTCTGTTGACAATCCCCGTTGGCTTCGATAGGTGGAACGTCAGCGTCCATGGAGTTTAAACGTGTGGTGTGGGATAGTGAACCATCAGCTCATAGGCCCTTTGTTCATAGAAGGAATAATGAACTCGCACAAGTATCGCAGCCTCCTGACAGACCATCTGCCACAGATGCTAGAAGACGTTCCTTTGCAGACTAGGAGGAGCCTGTGGTACCAACATGATGGCTGTCCAGCCCATAGTGCACGGAATACTACAGTTTATCTTAACGGATTGTTTCCAGATCGTTGGATTGGACGAAGAGAATCTGGACCTTGGCCGGCCCGTTCACTGACCCCTTTAGACTTTTTTCTTTGGGGAAGGCTGAAAGACATTGTCAACAAGGATGTACCAACTACACCAGACGATATGAAATGACGTATTACTGCTGCTTGCTCTGAAATTTCCGCTGAAATGCTAGAACGTGTGCAGCAGTCTTTCCATAGCAGACTGGAAGCGTGTATTGAAACTGTCGGGAAGGAGGAGGTTTAAAGAAATCAGAAATGTAACATCCGCCAATATTTAATAACCATTTCCGTGAATAACGGGCAATTTATCACCAGGTATTGTCACGGAGATGAGGTAAGGGGATGTTTCAGTATAAAAATGCTGTACATCAATTGTACAATAATTTCATAAAGGATCCGGGCGGGAGTACATTAAATGTTTAATCCTCATACGAGGTTTAAAACGCTACCCCTAGTTTACTTAGTAATGAAAGAAAATTGTTATTATAATCGTGGTACGGAATTATAAATCGAGTTCCCTTCCAACGAAAATAAAGATAGAAGCTGCATCTACCGACCACCTATGGTTGAGGAAATATTTAATTTTACAAAAATTCAGTATACAGATTTCAATGGAAGTACAGGTTTTTGGATCCTTGAACTGCCCTCAAAATAAAGTTTTAGAAACAGGTGTGTACAGTTTGTGTGAAATTTCCGCTGAAATGCTAGAACGTGTGCAGCAGTCTTTCCATAGCAGACTGGAAGCGTGTATTGAAGCAGCCGGTGGTCATTTTATACACAACTTTTGAAGGGCTATGTTCTCTTTGCTTGTAAGAATCCACAGAAGTATTGTAATTCCCTTTTGTTTTTCTTTAATTTGTGCTACCACAGGTTGTACAAATGTCGGTGCGTAAAAGCTTCAAAATAAGATTTCTCATATGGGTATGGCGAATGCCCGGTGAACGTCATCTGCCAGCGTGTGTAGTGCCAACAGTAAAATTCGGAGATAGTGGTGTTATGGTGTGGTCGTGTTTTTCCTGGAGGGGGCTTGCACCCCTTGTTGTTTTGCGTAGCACGATCACAGCGCAGACCTATATTGATATTTTAAGCACCTTCTTGCTTCCCACTGTTGAAGAGCAATTCGGGGATGGCGATTGCATCTTTCAACACGATCGAGCACTTGTTCATACTGCACGGGCTGTGGCGGAGTGGTTACACGACAATAACATCCCTGTAATGTAATGGCCCGCACAGAGTCCTAACTTGAATCCTATAGAAACCTTTGGGATGTTTTGGAACGCCGACTTCGTGACAGGCTTCACCGACCTACATCGATACCTCTCCTCAGTTCCACGCTCCGTGAAGAATGGGCTGCCATTCCCCAAGAAACCTTCCGGCACCTGGTTGAAAGTATGCCTGCGAGAGTGAACGTTGTCATCAAGGCTAAGAGTGGGCCAACACCATACTGACTTGCAGCATTACCGATGGAGGGCGCCACGAACTTGTACGTCATTTTCAGCCAGGTGTCCGGATACTTTTGATCACGTAGTGTAATCGCAAACGGTAACCTAGGGATTCTTAATTTCTATCGAATTTTACCCCAAATGTCGTGGTGGATGGTCTATCACAGCAAATCACCTGCCACTGGTTCTTTCACAAGATCGAGTTTGCCGCGGTGAAATTTCTTCATGTGGGGGCTGCACGCCTGAATTATCGTGTTCACTGGAATTGGGATTATCGGCGTTAGATGACGACCGTCTCGAAAACACAGATCTGGTACGATTTTAAGATAATGTTTGCAAATCCAAATACTATATATAATTTTATAAACAGCATGGTTGCACGCGATAAGAAAATTTAAACACGGCGCAGAATGTCAGAATGTAATATGTCTTCATCCGCCGTTAGAAGGGGGATCTGGCATAAGATGTATTACAAATAGCAATTTTGTTCGCTTTCTATATATAGATCTTCCGCTGATTTTCATCATTGACTTCAAAAACGTAGTTTTGCAGATGTATCATTTTCCCAACGTAGGTGTACGCTGAACAGTTGTCACAACAGCACATTTTGACCACCAGCACGCGCACGTTGTAAGACGTGTGTCAGCGAGAATCACATCCACCCTGCATGCAAAAGACGCTTTATTGGTCAAATATATCCTTATGAACACCCAAAATTGTTCAGAAACCACACGACTATATTCATCTACCTTACATTAAGAGAGGGAAGTAAAAATGAGAGCTAAGAAATGAAGATGCTGACGCGAATATCACTGCAAAACGGAAACAGAGAGCACAACTCCGACGTCGCGTGAGTGGTGGCAAGTTATTCAGACACTGTTAGTGCATTGCGGTTTCAGGGAGGCATACATAAACAGATATTTTGTGGCGGAGCTCCTGGCGAGAATTTCCTAGTGCTCTTGTGAGCCATAGTTAAGTCTGAAGAAGCAGACATAGGTTTGTATTAATGACTATTCATTCAATGTAAATGTTGTGTTATTTAGGTGGAAGTCAGTGAAGTAAAAAAATGTCATGTAAAGTTCATTTATCGGACCTTATATTCATAAATACCAATGGAGATGGTTTTCCGTTGATTTAAATAACAACAAACATGAACTATAAAGAAATTACATGATCTAACACTTTTTAGAGCTTTTTAAATATCAAGCTGGCTTCGTACTTCTATTATATAATCAACATCGTATCATCATTATCAGCAAAAACGTATTTCATATTTCTTAACAAATTAAATAAAACTTTATAAGCTTACATTCCTTACAGAACTGGATAAATATCTGAAATCAAACTAATTTAATAAATTCATATTTGAGTTCATAACATCTTTACAAATCGCCAATGAACAATTGGAATTGTTTCTCTGTAATCGACTCGAAGCAGAAATTATACGAATAAAACAAATGAACATAAGAGGGAAAAGTTATCACTTATTAATTAACTTTTAGCAACATTGTTGTCAAACATAGTTGAATTAGATTGACGTTGTTCATTGATTGGCCGAAAGCTTATATAAAATCCAATATATAACAATGTAAAGTACCCAAAGGCGACAAAGAATATAACAAAAATAAACATGGGTCGTATTCTACCAACGACCAATTCAATTCACTAAAATTATTCCACTTCCGAGTGAGATTAGTTTACAGCTTGTACAAGTATACATTTTCACGTATAATTTCCATTCTGAGAATTTCTCTTTACATCTACAGATTTACTACCAATAAAACTTCCATAATTGACATGATTCATTGTATTGAGCGAAATTAATTTTTAATCACGTTGTAAAATACAACTTTTCTAACCTAACTTCTAATTGTACAGAAACTCTTGAATTAAAGAACGTCATCAAGCGGATCTTCCTAAAAAGCAACATAACAATTTCATTTGATTATGTGCCCAATACCAAGAGTTCCCTGTCTAATGTACTAAAGAGTTTAGCTATTGGTTTCCCTTGTGTATTCACTGTTTCATTTTGGAATTAAGAAAAAATCCTATCAAAGTTGAGGCAGTATTTTATATCATAGCATGCTGTGCATACCAGAGTGATTGTAGTGTAAATTAATACTATTGTATGTACAGGATTTTAGATGTTTGTTAGCCATAAGTATTGTTAGGAAATATGTTTACACGGCCTCACTGAAACTGACAATAGAAGTGGGTAACAATAAATCGAGGGGGTGAGTTGTTTATCACTATGAAGAGACAAACAAATGACGTCAGGGTAGCGTGCCTTTCTTTAGAAATTGAGGGAATATCTATATATGTTAGTAGTACTGATTGGCTGACAAAACAGACGCTAGGCGCGATTTGGTAACCAATAGCAGCTCTATTATAATGTTTAGGCATTTCGGGGTGAGGGAGTATATATTCTCGAGCCATAAGCATGTTTCGCGCAGCTCTAAGGAATCTCTCGTGAGGTGCACGTCATACAGTTTGGAAGAATCTCTCGCAAGGTACACGTCGCAAAGTTAGTTACAAAATGTGAAGTACGCGGCAACTAATACGACAGTAATTATATTCGGAAATATCACAGTTTCAGTCAGGCGTGTATAAAGATTAAATATGTGAACTATT
Organism: Deroplatys truncata; assembly: GCA_030765065.1. NCBI lineage: Eukaryota > Metazoa > Arthropoda > Insecta > Mantodea > Mantidae > Deroplatys > Deroplatys truncata. The sequence goes on from CM060980.1 coordinate 24,178,897, forward strand.
AATTAAGTGTGACGGCAATAAAAGTGTAGAAACAAATTATTTTATCAGTGTTATCTTTTAGTAACAACTCCTTTCCGTTTACACGCCATGCTCAGAGATACTTACTCTACTGAGTAAGAATAGCTAACCGGAGGACAAAGAACCCAAAATTTAAAATAATAAAACAATAACAGGCGCCCAGGTAATAAGATAACACGAACCAGATTCCCGCAACAAAGTATTGGGCAGCATTCCTCATCAGTATATGTGGATGTTGGATATGCATTTAACTCAAGGCTAGACGAGATATCAGAGATACATTTCCGAGCTGAGAATATATTTTTGAACACGCTGTAAGCAGCTTGAGACGCTAGAATAACGGGAATGCAGTTTCAAACAAAATAGGAGAGACAGAGCCATCATCAGCTACCAAGTACTGACAATGGCTGCTACAAATAACGAGCATTACGCAGGAAACGAGAGATACAAAACAGAATTTGTTTGCTTTTTATTTGCGGCACTCTGATGTAAACGGAAAGAAACGTTATTCAGTTATCTCCTGTACAACCGCTAAAATGTCGAGTTGTACACAAAAAGTTAACTTGAAAGAACTGCATATTTTTTACCCGCAAGGATCTTATCATGTACTACTTGTCATGGAAACTTTTTATCTCTTTTTGGGTGCATATAACTGCACATTACTTCCTGGGGCATCTACAAAACACAATGTCAGAAAAGTGTGTTTTACTCAACCATGAAAGAATGGAAACTCCATTACTATCCATTGCAAGTATCTTCACTAAGCCTTTAAGAAGCAGTTCACGTATTACTCTTGTTTAATTGCAAACAGGTGAGAGGAAAACGTGTTTGCTAATTAAGGAAGCTATTTTTATTTCGTTTCGCTTTCAGGCTGTATCAAATATGTTATTTGAATCTCAAACTATACATACATTTTGTCATTAAATAATCCAGTTTATAACATTATAGTATTTATTCCTTTTAACCTCTTTTATGGTTTTATACGTGCAGAGAAAACTAAAAAGCAAGTAAATTATGTCTATACAGATGAATAGTTTTATTCTCTTAATATTTAAATCTGATGTGTTACACTCACATGACTTTCTCTACTCTTGTACAAACTATTTTTACAAACGCTTATTCTCCATATGGTTCATGTTAATCGAGATGTTAATCTTATTGCTAATTTTCTTGTAGATGCAAGGGGAATTGGTAGGCTTTAAGCTATAGTCAAATATTTTAAGAGCTGGTTGCTATGTGGAGTATTCCATTCTCTTTGCATTACCAGGACAAAAAAAATAAATAACGAATTCCCATTTGAGAAAAAGTATAAGTATCGGAAAAGTTAAGGGAATAACAAGCAATATCTCGAAAATGGTTCACTCAACAAAAAATTTATAGCACATAAATTGTGTATTTTAACGCGATGTACATTTTTTGTGCAGTAAAATTTTGTCTATATCTTATGGTTTACCAGTTATGCAAAAGTCGTTCACAATGAAGAATGCTTTTGGAGACATTCCCAAAAAATTCAAGATATACATTTTATTTGCAATGAGAGTATCTTAAATATATGCTATTTTAATCAAAATCGTTGGAGCTATTTTTGAGAAAATTAAAATTTACGAAAAATGTTCCATGTAAAGGGTAGTCTGGGGTAGGGGGATTTTCTTGAAAACCTTCGTGTCGCATCTCTGGAAGATACTGAATCTAAATACCAAGTTTAGTGTTTATCCGACTGTTGGTTTCTGAGTTATGCTGTTCACAGGCGCACACACACAAACACGGACATGTTTCCAAAAATGCCTTTTTTTGGATTCAGGAGGCCTCAAAACATGTATTTTTGGTGAATTCTCGGTATCGAATTTTTGAGTGGAATGCAATACTTCCCCTACTTACTATACGTAGTAGAGAAAGTAAAACCTTGCTCGGTATGGCCAAAGTACTGCACAAACTCTTTTGCGAACTTGTAATGAGGCATATATTACTTAAACATTACCGGTAATAATAAATGGCGTATTCCTTGATAAAGCGTGCAGCCATAATGAATTGGCTTTAAAACGATACTGGTAGCACAATAAGCCCAAAGCTGAAGTGCGTGCGGAGCAACGACGGAAATTTTATGGTAGAAGACAAGAATAATAAATGACACACAGGATATGCTTAACTCTCTTTTTGAAATGCTGGCGAGTTAACTACAGATAATTTCTGGAGTGGTCTCGTTGCGCTGGAAACAAAATATTAACAAAATATATAATTCATATAACAAAATACAAAGCTTCATTGTACCTCGAGAGCATCATATGAGAAGAGCGTATCAATATATTTTCGATTTTGAGATATTTGATCTGACAGTATTCAGTAATGTGATATATATAATGCTAGGAGGGTATACGGCTCATTCGAGTGAATACAGAGATGGAAAGCTCATTTGAGGACTACAATGCACAAGACATAGAGTAAAACGAAGATACCTTATTATGTAGAAGAGGCAAGGAAGAAGTACCAAAACTTTAAATGGCTCTATTTTGTTCAAACGCCCATCTAGTATGTTGCCCTCGATGTGAACTAATACAAAAAAGGATTTTAAAAAAAGTAATAATACTTAGCGTCCTCTAGTGATTTAAGTACACACAATTACATACTTGTAACACTAAACTGTATTTTTCGTAACCTTCAATATATTTGGGAAGATCTTGAAGGTAGATGCAAGTGAGGTAATCACCATTCATTTAATTCTTCCTATATTGATTTACATACGAGGTAACTAAGTACATATCTATACATGTGACAAACTGTGCTTTTCAACTATTTTCAATATATCTGGGAAGACGTGAACAGCAGAAGCAACTCTTAACATTGATATGCAATTATAGTCATTTTAATAAGGGATGGAGGGGAGCGGAGCTGGAGTTCAGTTCGTTTATTTCCATTTAAAAATATAAAACATCGCACAGAAGTATTGTTTTGGATATTTTTCTTTTTCAGAAGTAAATTATAGAACATTATTCTCTTTACAAAAGTGTAAATATAAGAAATAAAACTTATCTTTGATCGATAGGAAACAAATATGTTGTTTCCTTTTTATGTACTTTTTGACTGCTTCTGCTCCTTTTCATGTTTAATATATAATGTTTCAGCAATATTCAAACATATTGCAGGTCGTCCTTCCACGGTACGTGCTTTGTTCGCCCCTTTGCATTGCTCTGTAACTTGGCGTAATAAACTTAATCGTCTCTATCTTCTGCAGGTGTAGCGCCCAGCTACATCTGAGGGCAAAACTACATCCGAATGTCAATAAACTTTCTTTTAAATGCTTCATCTATAGTAAAGGTCACTGATTTTATCACTGAGGTTATGCTTGGTCTGATACAATAGATAGCAGTTGTTTTATTTCCATACTCGTGTACACAAAAAGGTGATTTTCGTTCTCCTTATTTAAGATTCGGTAAAACTAGTTATGTATATATGTACGTAAGATATTCAGAAGTGCCCAGTGGGGGCAAAAATGCAACAATGAACTTTCTTTGATATACCTTATCTACAGCAAAAATCACTGTTTTTACATGTTTTATCGTAGTAATAACAAGACGTCTTATACTACAGATACTCTTTCCTCTCTATACATAAAATGGGACTTTAATTATCTTATTTAAGATACGGTAGAACTGCTTATCTGTGTATACATATACGTATATAAGATATTCGTAAATGCCCATTGCAAACTCCTTTGACCTGTAGAGGGGATTCAGGTATAATTTTTTGAATGGGAACCCATGTTCGGAAATGTAGCATTTTCGCGCTAGAGAGACACGAACTTAAGCATTCATACCTCTCGTTTCGGTTCGATAGAGCTACGGCAATGCATCCTCAATGAAGTGCATTGATTTGATAGAAATATATTCTTTCTTTTAATTATGATGAGCAACCTGGTCCACTAAAATTGCGGATTGATGTGACGAACATCAACTTCGTTTGACACAACCTACGAATTGAATTCGGATATACCAGCTATTTTCACCTGTCAAACTTCTTGTGCACCAGATTCACTGTGTAGTGCCAAAAGAAGTAGTCGAGAAGTCTTAATTACTTTACATTACAGCCAGATGGAGACAAACGATTTCATATTACGACTACAGGTGGAGAGAGCCGAATGACTGAAAGTGAAAATGCTACTGCACAAGTAAACACACCTTTATTTTTTCCAGACTTCTTTTTGCATTACTCTACTGCCACACCTACAGTAGAGGAAATAACTATTTAATTTAACCCAAATTTTACAAACAGATTCCATTAGAAATGCATTGCTTGAGGTGCTCTGTATAGAACGTTAATGTTTAATGAGTATCCAGTGAACAGCTAATGCATTTATTTACATACCAACGAATGAGATGATTATCATTAATGAGTAATTAAATGAGCCAATGGTTCAGAGAGCTTGGAGCACTCAGTGTTTGCTTAGGATAAGAGAAAACCTAGAAGAAAAATTCGGATAAGTTGCATTCACATTGCTTTATCCACCCTCTATCATTTATTAGTATCTAGGTATAAAAACTATTCTTACAAAAGCTTATTTTTCTGTCTACTTCATTTTAATCGAGACAAACCTTTGCAGAAGTAGTGACGTTAAACATTTCGTTATAGATACAAAGGGAAGAGCGATAATTAAATATTAAAACCTGGACGCCTTACAACTCAATACTGTTTCCATGCAACCGCGAAAAACAACTGAAAATCGACAGGACCTTTCTACTATTCGTTTTTTATATATGCCGTTCATAGACACACACACCAACAAACACACACCCACGCCCACAGCGCAGACCTTTTTATAAAAATCTGGTGTGTAACATTCACATGACTTTCTCTACCCCTAGTCACTATACAAATTATTCTTGCGAAAATTTCTTTTCCTCTCTACTTCATTTTAATCGAGTTAAATCTTTCCGGAAATGGCTGCAATACACATTTAGTCACAAATACAAAGAGAAGAGCGACAGTCAAATGTTTAGAATTGGACGCCATATGCTGGCCTTAAAATCCCATACTATTTTCATGGCATTGCGAGAAAGAACTGAAAATCAACGGGACTTTAAAAGAACAATGCGAAACATTAATACCGATATCTCGGAAATGGCTTATATCACAAAAAAAACCGCATTTAAAATAAAGTGTGTTTTAAAGGGATACCTATTCGCCTATCACTCAACGTTTACAAGTTACACAAGAGTATATAAAATTCCTTTCGAATGAAGAGGACTACACAAGCTATTCCCAGAAAATTCAAGATGTACATTTTATTTGAAATCGTTAGAGTTACTTTTCAAAAATAATAAATTTAAAAAAAAATTCATGTAAAAGATAGTTTGGGGTGGGAGATATTCTTGAAAACCTTCTTGTCGCATATTTGGAGGATACTGAACTTAAATACCAAGTTTGGTATTTAACCGACTTTTCGTTTTGAATTATGCTGTTCACAACGCGCACATGCGCGCGCGCGGACATTTTCTATTTTTTTTAAAAGCTTCAAAACATATATTTCCGGTGAAATCTCCATATCGAATTCTTGAGTGGAATGCAGTACTTTCTCTACCTACTAAGTATGTGGTAGAGAAAGTAAAAACACTTGTGGTAACTCGCCCCGACTCAGATCCAAACTAGGAACCTTCAGATTAGGAAGCAAGGGTCTCTAAACCCAGACTACAAGGATAGACAATTAGATAGATGAGTTTCATGTCTATGAAACCAAGCAGGATGAACAGGAGTACACACACACTCACACACACACATACACACACATACATACACACAATAACTGACGGAGACTAGAAAAAATAATGGTTTGTTTACTTATGCAATACCATTCTTTGCTCGATAGTTCGGCTCTCTCCGCCTGCAGTCGTGATATGAAGCCGTTTCTCTCTGTCTTGCTGTAACATCGTGTTATATCCGATGGAGAGCAGACATTTAGGCAACATTGGCCTATCCTGCCCAATTATTGCTTAGTGATATTTCTAACTACAATATTAATCTGAGATCATACACATCGAATTAAAACTAAATTGGTTGCTGAATATTCAATTGCGTGTCATTCAAGAAAGTCAGCAGCAAAGGCGGTAAATTAGAATAATTTATTTAAGATCTTTATACCAGTAGTTCAGAAATGCTACTTTCCGAACATAGGTTACAATACAAAACCATATCTTCTCAATAAAAGTTAATTACATCCGCATTTAGTTTCCTGTTGTATTCTTAAATGTACTATGATGCGAAAAGTGACTTAAGGCCAGATGAGGTTGAATACGCATGAAAATACAACTTGCCTTTTATTTTCCGCTGTTCCTGCCACCCTATTCATACTAAGAAAAGAACTAACAAGGTGTGTATCGTCTAGTTTTCAATGCAAACCCTTACTACGTTTTAAAAAGTACTGCATGTTTTCACAGAAGATTCTATGTTTCGGAAATAGAAAAGAATTCCCTTAATCACATAGCTGACCTACTTTATAATACACTGTGTCAAGAGTATGTAAATAGGTAAGTAAAGGATCTGCAGCCTGTAAGGTGTATATGGAATTGCTTTTAAAGGGCAACTCGGTCATATTTACATCAATATTCACTAAACTGATTCTGGTCATGCCTGTTCTATGTAGCATTGAAGTATGTTATTCAACAATAATTACGGTAGAATTGAAATAACATGAGACTTCTGACACTTCTTGGAGGGATATGTTTCCATGGCAACGCCCCCTCCGCTGTTGCTGAGCTAGTAAGGTGCCACCACTCACCTTTCTCTTCGCTACAAGCTAAACTTTGCCATGTTGGCGCGGTTTATCTACTGCTCACAGCAGTACATTCTATCGAGCTGTTTGCTATTTAGCACGCTACTAAACAGCTGACGCGTCCTCTAATACAATGTGCCAACACAGCTCTCCCACTTCCCCGCTTAGAGTGAAATGTCAGGAATCTCAGGTTGTTTAAATTGCACTGTATTCATTTCGGCTCAACGTATGCTGCTGCTCTCGGCCTTGTTGACATGTGCTTCAAACAAAAAAGAATGAAAACCCGGTTGAGGATATGTGTAATGTGTAAGCCTCGTGAACATTCTTCTCCCTCTGTCACCTTATTCAGCCGTTATCAATACTATCGCTTACAGCTCAGAATCTAGCAAAACAGTCATAAAGCGCTATTAGTTTACTTTATTCGTCTTTTGTTACAAGTACACATGCTCCTCTTACCTACGTTTGTACATTTTGCATGGCGTGCCATACATCAGTGTATTAAAACCTCTCCATAATCACAAATCCAAAGGTTTCAGATAAGATGACTCGGAAGTTTGAAACAAATACAGCTTAAAATACGGCTTTTTGCGTGTGATTTTAAACAAATACGATAGTAAGCTATAGCAAATAATGGCTAATATCTCAACAACTATTGTCTTTCGGATGTTTATGGGATTTTTTCTAGTGTTTGCTAGGTACTACTTCATTGTAAATGCGCGCTTCTTTTTTGAGTATATGTGTAAGGGTTTTCAATCCTATATCGATTTTTAAACATTTCTTCAAAGCAGTATTTACACTTAGATATGCGACCCCTTTTTTATTTACTTTCCCCCAGAAAAAACGTTCATCGTGAATCTCGAACTTGGTCTGACGAAGCCTCTGCATTCGTAGTGAAATACTTTTCCTAGTTACTCGAACTCTATTACACAGATTTTATAATATGAGGGTATGTAGTATGGAAACTGTTAAAGGTAGCCTGTTTGCAGTTTCCGCCCCCTTCCTTTCCCAAAACGGTAGTTTTGAAATTGGTGATGATACTCAGCCAGTGATTGAGTGATCAAAATGAACGCTTCACTCGTTTGACTTTGAGGTAATCACTGAACTTTAGTGAACTAATACAATTTATGAACATTTATTCCACTATCGACGCTTTACAGTGTGATTTTAATTTCACATCGTCACATATGTCAAAAGACACATTGTGGTTATCACAGCTTACTCAAATTATATGATTTTTCTTCAAAATGCGAAATTGTAAATTCATATACGGTTCAAAATGCTAAATGTGAAAATTAAAATGGAAATTTCTGATTTCAAAATGCTAAAAGTCCCATTACTAATACCGAGCGAGGTGGAGCCGCGGTAATGCGTGCGCCTCCATTCGGGAGGTCCCAGGTTCTATTCCCGGCGACCGCCCCCTCTGATCCATGGGTTTTTTCGGGAACTTTTCCGGGATACCAGGCGAATTTCCACCGAATTTCCTGTCCCTTCATTTCATTCCATTAATAATTTCATTCATCCTTCACTCCATTTGGTCTGTTTCAGGGTTAGAAGTGTCGGCGATGGTGTTCCGGTGCGGCGTGGTAGAGAAAAAGGCTACTCGCTATAAACTTCCTCCACCCCTTGGCTTTCGGTAGACCTGTCAGGTTGCCGGGGCGTCTCAATCTGGAAACTGTATGGACCCTGTCACTGCTGTGCCATCACTCCTGATTCCGGTCGCCCGGTGTCTCTTCTCACCTCATCCGTCGCTCCCGAGGGCGGCCCCTAGATGGACATAGGTACAATATCCGCTTTCACAGCGGTGCCGAGTTCGCTCCGATACACATTTCATTCCATTCCAACCCACCCCTAATCATTAGATATCTGATGAAGTCAGGGCCAGTGACAGTAAGAGACTTCAACGTGAAAGAAGTCGTTCGCGAAAGACAAGCTGAGTGATAAGAAAGACTGTACTTTATGATTGAAATACTTCATTAGGATCATTATATCTTCTTGAACGAACTACTTCAATTAAACCATTCACAATAAAGAATGCAAATAAATGAGGTACCTATGTCTAACGTGCGAAATGGTTCGACCCATAACTAACTCATAAACCTAGGCCTCTGTTTGCGTGCTTGTCCCTTTATTTCTTTAGCCAGTAGCGTTCAGATCCAGTCCACCTCACATGTTCACTGCCACTCCGTTGATTTATTTTGTGTCCTATGTGAGTAATGAACATCTCATGATTGTCAACGCTCTCTTTTCTGTTGTTCAGTGCACTGAACAATTGTTCTAGCTGAAGGATGTGACGCAAAAGTGATCGAGAAAACAAGACATTTCCTTCAGAATCCCGCAACACATCTTTTATCTCAGAGAGTATCCGTTTGTTACATGGAGACAGTTTGATAGGCAAATACGTCACTGTCGTTCCAAAAGGAAATGTGTCCACGACCCTGTCCTTTGGTTGGGAAGCCGCTGGCCCGTAAAACACGAGATATGCCATCCACAACAGGAAACAATTTACGTAAACATTATAAACGACGCGGCACCAAGCATGTTAGATAGAAAGGGGAAAGCAAAAACAACTCGATGAGAAGGGATCAACCAGAAAGGATGAATTTTCTACCCTAGACACTACCACGACATGAAAATATATCGGTTATGGAGAGGCAGAAATATTTTTATCGGCTATTAGGATGTACCCAAGAACACAACATGTATCAAACTGAACTGGTTGGAAAACATATATAGAGCCGTATTGGAGTAACATCACAGCACTGTGGAATATCGACACGAGACTGTTTCACAATCTTCTGAGTCTTGACCTACTAAATTGCTTCTCTGCAACAACGATTTTCTAGACGGCTGTTAATTAACCGAAACATTTAATGCTTAGTACCACTGGCTAATAATTCTTAGACATTTCATAGGAATATATTTAAAGCCTTCACAAAAACAATGCGGGCGCTTAAAACAGGGTTGCGAAAAGTTTGAAGGTAAAAAAGTGACAAGAATATAGGTTTCTGAGCTTAAGAGTAGACCTGTGCTGTTGTATAATGTTCAGTTTGTAATTCAACCTCCCCCTCGAAAAATTAATTTGTGACATGCAAGGTTCGGAAGTGAGATGAATCGAGGAAAAAGTTTAAAAATGTGTAGCGAGATTTTTATGTTTCAGACATTCTGTAAAATATTCTCAAACATGCACGTGCAGCGCATTTTACAGTCGTTAGTTTTCAAAATATAAGCAACGAGAGGCAATTGCCAAAGTAAATTCATACTATGACAGATTCGAACGAACACTGAAAGCTGCTGTTTTACTTGAATGCATGACAAACAATCAGTGATATGCAAAATATATTTCCAGTGTCTATATTCGTACTCAGCAAGATGCAGAAAACGCATGTTTGTGCGGAAAAGTATATAGCATTACTATGTTTAATGCGCAATGTGTCTTAATAAATGTTAACTTGCTGTATTAAATGGGCGATTATTACATTCCACTAAAGCGCAGCAGACGGCCTCCGTCATTGTGATAAAAGGAAAGTGGCAAGTTGATTATAAAGATGGAAAGAAACTCTTGAAATAATTACAAGTAAGCGAAAGGATGGGATACTATAAATACAAAAATAAATAAATGTGGTAAAAATTTAAATACCATCTTATTCCTTCACTAGAGATGTATCTATATTGTATACGTCTGTATTTTTACATATGTATAAATAATGTTCCTAAAAACGATTCTTTAACTCTAGTAAGTGTAAGCCAAAGTTTGATAAGAATGAGATAACAAAGATCTTTATCCGGTAGGGATTCGAATCACGGTTATTGGTCTTCTGTGCTAATGTACCTCTCAACTGAATTAACTAAACTGCTTCTCTAAACGCAATCACCAACACTTTTCAATTGATTGTGGATATCCCAAGACCTAAATGGTTATAACGAGGAGAGGTGTATACCCTAAGAGGGTGCTCGAAATGCTGGGAGTGCCTTCAGTCTGAGGTTTCAAATTTAATGATTACTCTAAATTCCACTGCTAAACACTATTCACAGATATGGGTAGCCTAGGTCGTTAAGGCATGGACGCCTGAACGGTAGATCCTCGGTTTAAACCTCGCCAGCACTGTTCTCCATGACAAGTTTTCTCCAGATTTTCCGCGGTCTCTATTACTTAAAAATGCCAGGGAGATAACCAAAAATGTTATCTGAAACGTGTCCTTCCTAAAGTTCCTTTCCCAATATAATTTAAATTTATGTAGCATGTAGTAAGAAAGGGCGTTGAACACCATCACATTGACAAAGCTGGAAAAGGGAATCAGAGAGATGGTAGATTCCTAAACAAAGAAGCCACGTTAAAATGTACAAAACTGAAACCTGAATAGTTACATGTAATTCGTGAAAACACTAAACTACCTTACATGACAGATTACTCATCAGTATACAATTGGATCTCTACATCTGCAACGTTTCCAAATTGAACATTTGGACTAAACATATATCTACACTTTTTCTTATTTTTTTATTTTTTTCATTTTCTACGAACATTTCAGAGGATTAAGGATCAAGGAATCAAAGAGCAGTTATCAACATATTTCTTAATTTGCTTGCAGCTACCAGTGGGCTTTCAGCATAAAAGGGGTGGAATAGAAGAGATAAATGAAACTGAGTACAATAAAATAGAAATTATGGCATTAAGGCATTATTTGCTCATTTGCATCTTGCAGATAGGAGTCGTTGCTGTCTTTACGATAAACATCTTAAGTTCAATGACGAAAACTCAAAATTCCTGGAAACGTACACTATGTGATCAAAACTATCCGGACACCCCACAAACATACGTTTTTCGTCTTAGGTGTCTTGTGCTGCCACCTACTGCCTGGTACTCATTATCCGCGACCTCAGTAGTCATTAGACATCGTGAAACAGCAGAATGGGACGCCCCGTGGAACTCACGGACTTCGATCGTGGTCAGGTGATTGGGTGTCACTTGTGTCAGAAGTCTGTACGCGAGATTTCCACACTCCTAAACATTACTGTTTCTGATGTGATATTGAAGTGGAAATGTGAAGGGACATGTACAGCGCAAAAGCGGCCGACCTCGTCTGTTGACTGACAGAGACCGCCGACATTTGAAGAGGGTCGTAAAGAGTAATAGGCAGACATCTATCCAGACCATCACACAGGAATTCCAAACTGCATCAGGATCCACTCCAAGTACTATGACAGTTAGGCGTGAGGTGAGAAACGGTCGAGCGGCTGCTCATAAATCGCGCAGGAAAATGCCAAACGACGCCTCGCTTGGTGTAAGGAGCGTCAACATTACACGATTGAACAGTGGCAAAACGTTGTGTGGAGTGAGGAAACACGGTACACAATGTGGCGATCCGACGGCAGGATGTGGGTATGGCGAATGCCCGGTGAACGCCATCTGCCAGCGTGTGTAGTGCCAACAGTGAAATTCGGAGGTAGTGGTGTTATGGTGTGGTCGTGGTGTTCCTGGAGGGGGCTTGCACCCCTTGTTGTTTTGCGTGGCACGATCATAGAGCAGATCTACATTGATATTTTAAGCACCTTCTTGCTTCCCACTGTTGAAGAGTAATTCGGGGATGGCGATTGCATCTTTCAACACGATCGAGCACCTGTTCATACGGCACGGGCTGTGGTGGAGTGGTTACACGACAATAACATCCCTCTAATGGACTGGCCTGCACAGAGTCCTGACTTGAATCCTATAGAACATCTTTGGAATGTTTTGGAACGCCGACTTCGTGCCGGGCCGCACCGACCTACATCGATACCTCTCCTCAATTCCGCACTACGTGAAGAATGGGCTGCCATTCCTCAAGAAACCTTCCAGCACCTGATTGAAAGTATGCCTGCGAGAGTGAACGCTGTCATCAAGGCTAAGGGTGGGCAAACACCACATTGACTTCCGGCATTACCGATGGAGGGCGCCACGAACTTGTACGTCATTTTCAGCCACGTGTCCGGATACTTTTGATCACGTAGTGTATGTTCTTGACAAAAATTAACTAACGCATCGACACGGGTAACCAAGGTGGTTAAGGTACGGTCTCGTGAACCGGAAGTCTGCGGTTAAAATCCCGCCGGGGTCGTTCGTCTGACAGTTTTTTTTTCCAGATTTTCCTCAGACCTCGTAATATTTCGTAAACTATTTACATACACTAGGTATAACAGCGACCCCAGAACAGACCCTTGTGGTACTCCAACTGTTACTTCTGTTTGTTCTGATATGAGCATTGTATTCTTATGCCTATTTTATGGTAAATTTCTGTCAAACATTTTCTGTTACTTAGGTAAGACTTAACTATGTTTAACATTTTGCCTCCTATGCCACAAGATTCCAGTTTATATATTAGTGTTTCGTGTGAGACACTGCCGAATGCCTTTGACAAGTCAATGAAAATTCCTGCAGTATTGATACCCTTATCAAGATTTGCCAAAATTCCATGTATAAAATCTGTAAGAGCCGTAATTGTTGTCAGAGCTTTTCTAAACCCATGCTGATGGCAATTTAATATATCATTTTTACTTAAAAAATCAACCATTCTCTCAAAGAGCTTCCTAAATACCGAAGTTAATGATATTGGCCTTAATTATTGATATTATTTTATCTCCCTTTTTACACTGGTTTTATGAGTCCAAGTTTTACACAGTTAGGAAATATTTATTCAGTTATGGAGCAGTTTATTAAGTGATTCAGGAAGTAGCAAGAGAATTTTTGTACTTTTTCAATGTTTTGGTAAATATACCATCCCAAAGATGTTTGATCTTTAAAGCTACTTATTATTTCTTTAGTTTTCTCTACATTAGTGTTGCTCATGAAGATGGTATTTGCAATATTATTCTGCATATGTATATTATTGTCTGGAGTATAATTATTCTTAGTGCCTAGAGTTGCAAATGGTTGTTAAACACGTTACAGATTTTGGTAGGATCCTCTATATATTCATCTTCATGAAGTAATTTAATGTTTTCACCGACATTACTATGAATGCCACATCTATCCTTGACTAAATTCCATACTACTTTGTTTATATAATTGGAGTTATTTATATTTTGTTTATAATACTGTGATTTTAGGTTAGTGTCCTCCTTTTTTAGCCGTGTATATCTGTGCCCTTCTGGTTTTTTAGCATGTGCAATTCATATGCACATTTCATTTTGTTACGTAATATATGGATTTCATTAGTTAATTTTAATTTCTGCGCGGGCTTCTTTTTGATATTCTTACTTTTAATGTGGCAGGCAATATCTAAATAAGTAATTAATATCGTCATAAACATTTCCTATTTCATTACTACTTTGTGCTGTGTACACCTTATTCCAAATGTTCGTTTCTAGTACGCTATTAAACTTATTTACATTCTCATCTGCCACATTTCTAAATTCATAAAGTATATCTTCATTGATAGCTTGAGTAAAATCATATATATCAATATATACGGCATGGTGCTCAGAAAGATGAAACTTATGTATACCTATTGAGTATAGCCTATTTTGATATTTGTGTATATATGGTCAATAATAGTTGATGTTTGTGAGGTCACCCTTGTTGGCTCCTTTACCACGTCATTTAAATTATAAGATTTTAGGATACCAATTAACCTACAGTAATCCCTATTAGTGTTATCTACATTTATACTTATATCGTCTAAGATTGTCAGTTTAGCTTCTTTAGTCAGTGTTTTGTTAAGAATACCATTTAGGTGCTCGTAGACCATTTGGTGGCCTATATACTCCCAGGATAGTGTGCGCTGTCTTCTCGTTAAATACCTTAATTGCACCTACCTCTATAGTTTTTTCTGTGCTTGATTTAGGGGCCCATTCTAAAGTTTGGAATTTTACACTATTTTCAACATATATCGCAACACCTATGTTTTTGTCTACAGAAACTGCTTGTGAGTTTAAAATTAGGGATCTTGCACAGAATTATATTACTATCACTAAAACCAAGTTCTGTGATAACAGCTACTTGTGGTTTTACCTCATCTATAACTATTTCTAAGTGCTGCATTTTATTGCTTAGGTACTGTGTATTTTGGTGAAATATTTTGAATGTTTTGTTTAAGTGAGATCTTGCGTCCTCCAATGCTGGGAGTTTTCTGGCATTTGGGGACATTCCTCATCTCTGAGATTATGTAGCGTGCCCACAGAATCAGCAAGAAGAGGCTTTTCTCTTTTATATATCTTATCTATAGCCTGTCTAATCATTTTCACAACATACCTTTTACCTCTGGCATTCAGATGAAGGCCATAGCAGTGTGATTATCCCTTTCTAAATTGCTTATGTCTATAACGTCTACATTTTTGTTACCTGTACAGATGGATTTTATAAGTCTGTTGGTTTTACGAATTGCCTGTTTTACACAAGATGTATACATTAAGTCATACCTTTTGGGTATATTAACTACCATAGTCTTCCTTCATTTAGTCTTGAGGTTAGAGCTGCTTGAAGTCGTAACTGGCAAATACGTGGAGGTACCCTAAACTTAGCGCTGAAATGTTTCTTTTCCCAATTATTATTACGTTTCATGTATTATCAGTAGACATCGGTATTGTATGAAAATTCAATAGGTATTTATTTTACTTTTACTTTTGATATGAAATTAAGTTTTGCAAAATGTTTCCTGTAAATGAAAAAAATGTTTTATGTAAAGATTTATAGTGCGTATGTCATTTACAATGTTGCTGCATATTTCATCGTTCTTTCGTGCATTGAACATATTATATGTATTCTTAAATTTTCAATTTTAAGATTAATATTTTAAACAGATTAGTGACAAAATAATCAAGTCCTACTATGGAGACAGTATTTTCTAAAGGACTTAGCTGTAATCAAGTCACATTTTAAAGTTTTACCTGAAGCCACTAAAGAACTCGTAAATATGGTTGTGTTTACATTAATCTTTATCAATTTTCATTAAGGTGATAGTGCTTTGATAGTGCTTTAAAGTGTGCAGGAAAAATAAAGCGGTAACTTCTGCAGCATTATATAGAGAAATCCCGAAATTAAAGTTTTATATTCTGTGGATAAATATCTTCAGGGTAAAAACAGTTCTACCTGAAGAAATTTCCCTAGAGTTTGTAAACCCTTTCAAATTTTGTCCAATATCATCTGTAGACGCGGAACAATCCTTCTGGGCATACAGACTTGATAAACGTTAAAACCTTATACCTGAACATTTGGAGAAAATGATCATTGTACACTGCAAATCAAATTACAACGACCGAAATGACGAAAGAATGCACATTTAACTACCAAAAAGTATACGTTTTAGGTTAGCAGTTTTAGTGCATATTAATGCATATTTTCGAAATTATGGAGCATATTTTGAAGATTTTAACAGTATAAATGCATTCATACTTTAGTTGTTTTAATACATACAAATCCGATGTCTAATCACCAAACCCCGCTGCCTATGTGTTAAAATATGCAGTCTTAAACACTAGAAGCAGAAGAAGAACAAGAAGAACAAGAAGAACAAGAAGGAGGATAAGGAGGAGGAAAGATCTAATACACCCAAAGGTTCTGACAGGAGCTGTTTCTGACAACAATTCTTACGTTTACTAATACCGAAATTAGTAGTCCCGTTTGTTTCGCTGTCTGAGCATAAAAATCCTTTGCTTTTGTCCTAACAAGGTTTGTGTAAGGTAAACGGAACTATTCGTGGGATAGTGTTTTAAAACGGTGATCGGTGATTGCGTCCCGCGGTCACTTTTATACGTCAGTTGCGTCCCTGGGCTTCTTGATTAATACGTCAGTTGCGTTTCTAAAAGATTGAATTGTTAGTCCCAGTATTTTCAATTCCTTCAAACAACATTTCCCTTCCATTTTGGTAGACTCTTGACTATTGTAACATTTTTAATTTAAACCGCACAAATGGATGTAGTTTTGGTATGTTTTGTCAGATTACATTGTTTTATGCATAAAAATCTAACAACTGAACACGAGTTAACAAAAAAACCAACAAACAAACAATAACAAAGGATTTATATAGCTGAAACATTACGGGTAGGTTAAAAATATTGTTTGTGACATTTTCACCATAAAATGTTGGCAGTGTTATTATTAAAGTTCTGGCCTAAAACTTTAACTTCATACATTTATTTTGGTTGAAATCTGAATGACAGATTTCGATAAAATCCAATCTTGTTATATGACCTTGCTGTAAAGCAACCATGTGTTTACGAATAAAAGCTTCCTTTTTCCTTCTTGCCTGTTTAAATGGGAGAGCTCTATTAGTAAGTAGTTTTAAGTATTTCTTTCAAAACTTGAATAAAAAGCACTATAAAACAGACTATTAAGTTTTGAATGAAATGACTCGCAGCCATTAGTAGTTCTCATTGTTGTTGCTGGAAATTCTCCCACACTGCTGGAGGAAAAGTGGAATCCTGAGCTATATACGTTTCACGGATGTAATCCAAAAACTGTTCAACATGGTGGTCTTTTGGCTGAGAAGGCATTAAGTCGTCTAAGAATACGTTGTCGATAACTGTAGGGTCCAAAAAGAGTAAACAAAAAACAATTTTAAATACTGTCGAACTTCGGAATTGTTTGAGCAGTATTCGTTTACAAGTCCGAGACTCTGTATCTTACGCCACCGAGACTGTCCGAGATGAAAACGACACCCTTTTATTTCTGACCTTGGAAGAATTGTTTTTATTGCAAGATGAATAGGTATTTCAAAATCTATGTACATTCGCGAGGGAGTAAACTCTAGTTTAACTTTACCACAAGCACCGATTATGTGTTTAAGAGCTTCCTCGTAACTGTTCCGCATTTTGACGGTAAGTAGAATGAAAATGAGGGGTGTATATAAATTATTCAATATCCCATGTACGGTTAATAATTGGTGGAGCAGTTTTGTACAGCTTTTAAAAGTTCCATCTATTTATATGTTTTCCATACGACAAATGGCCCTTAGATTACTTTCCGTGGAAAATCCCACTATATTGTTTTCATTATGTAATAAAAATGATTCATTTTTATTTGTAGTTATCGATAAGGAACCAATCGCTTGGTGTGCTCAGAAATATTCTGGGATAACTTCGGAAGCAATGATCGTCGTACACGTTGAATACTTTGTTTTATTAATGTTGCATCACAACTCGTCAAAGTCACTGGGTGCAGTAATTTATTTGGCCTCTGACTAAAATTCCCAATAGCTTTCCTTTTAAGCTTATTACTTATTTTTTCTGTTTATTAGCACTTGGTCTGGTTTGTTGTGGTTATGGTCTTGATTGCTTTCCACGATTTAATTTTTAACATTTAACTTTATGAAACACTTACAAGATTTCATGCAGCACGTCCAAGCGAAATATTGTTCTGCAGATCCTTGTGATGTCTAAATTTTTAACCATCGATCACAAATAAAGGCTTCCCTTTCTCAATTGCTATCGACTCCATAGCTCGTGCTATTACGTATCTCCTGTTTGACTTTTATGCTGAATATGACGTAAGAGAAAGCATTCTAAACAGTGCTTTGTTGTGTCTCGTCGCAAAACGCGTTGTATAGTGTTTGGCTGTCCCTTATCGATGAACCTAAGCCTACCCAAGCTACCTAAGCAGGTAGCTGTGGACGCAACTGACGTATATATTATAAAAACACCAGACGCAATTGACGTACTCATTTTTCGTAAACATGTTTTGAAGTTGTTGAATTATTGTTATTTGCCCCACGCTTTGGGAGCCAATTTGAAGAACGTTTTATTGCTACGAATGGAAAGCCAATTTGAAGTAGTATTGTAGCTCAACTGTTGGGGAGCCGAACTTGAAGCAATTGCAACCGCACGTATGGTAAAAAGTTTCCGGTAGCCTTCGCCCCAAATGTACTTTCCGGTGGCCTTTGCCCCAAAAATGTTTAAAAAGAGTTTCTTTAAATATTATATACTTATGTTTGCCTCGGCTGCGTCAGTATTATTGTTAGAGACATGTTTCTCTTTTCAGGGTTGTGGTGCGACTGAAGAATGTAGGATTACACAGATTATAATTTTTACTTCACTACATTTATTAATCCTTGACACAATTTAAATAACACTTCACTGATATAGAGAGCTGTGAGATTCTTTTATTAATTACTTGCACTTTTTAACACGTAAACTATTTTCGTCTCACACGAATACGTATTAAATTTCTCGAGGACGCATCTCGCGTCAGGAACACTGTCTACAACCAACGCGTCCAGTTAGGAGCGCTGTCTTCTAAATTTGTACAACTTGCCCTATAATTTAGTTTCTGATTGGCTAATCCTACTGCAAAAGAATACCTTCATTTAACTAAAGCTTTTTCTGGTTGTTGATTAGCTATTTTATAAACTGTCACAAAAATTACATTATTGCTGCCTCCAAGAATGACCAGTAGCATTATTACACTTTCTAATTCATTATTGCCTCAAGGTAACCTCATTGTTAGCAACTTTTAACCTATTATTCTCACAGCTCCTACATTATTAAATTACGTAATACATTCACATAACATTATTACATGTATATACTAATATAAACATATACAATGACTGTAATATACACTTTTTATATCTTGTTACATACACATATTGCTTTAAGGTGGGCTGTTATTGAATTTATATATTATATAATTAGACATATTATTTAAGTGTTAAAAATACTGCCTCAGTTTATGTGGACGCAACTGACATAGTCCCTTTTAAAAACCAGTAAATAGACTGCTTTTTGTAAACTATTAATAAACATGAAATAAAAATCAAAAGTTTTAATAGTCACAACTCTTGCGCACTTTCCTCGCGCTTGTGATGCGCTAGGAACTAGTCTCCTCCTCGTAACCAATTCATATGCAATACTTATTAAAATGTTATAACGGTTTAAACATTCCCCTAATCTAAATTTTATAAGTAACAAAGCTTGTTAGAAACATACTGCTTACAGAATTTTGCTATGTAGTACTTTCATAAAACTTAATGATGTGTAAGATATTACGATTTATTTTTATTTTTCAGCCTACTGGAAACCACTTTCCTGTGTCAAAGTAATTTAAAAATGCCATATCACCTACTTTCTAAGTTGGATCAAAAGTTCATATATTACACACTAAGTTTCATTACAATCCCGCGCGCGCACACACACACACACACACACACACACACACACACACATTTAACAATGCTAGTTTTAGCTTCAAGATAGACCATTAATTCAAAATCGAAAATTACCAGAAATGTTTAGGTTACAGCTTATATGTTTGTGTACATATTAATATGACCATGCTGTTTATATGAATTATTTTTCATCTATAAAGACGTTCACGCCGCAAACAGCGAATGGAAGGTATCGATTTTGTTTTTATAAGCATGCTTTTAACGGTTAAGTGATTGCCTTTTGTTTATTATTATCTAGCTCTTACCCCTAAGCTGATGCAATTACATAAGGAAAGTATTCTTGCATAAGAAAGTCCGCAACCAAACCATGAATTTTTTCTATGCCGACGTTATACTATAGAGCTACCGTGAAGAATGCACATTGGGCTTCTATGGTTTGATTCACATATCCCAGTAAACCTTCTAGGCGAATTCAACTACTTCGAGATACTACACCTTATAGGTGACACTCAATGACACAAGCACTGTTAACTCCGGACTTCTTTAGAGCATGAGGTTCAATATACATTTGGGTCCCAACACGATAGATTGGGAATCTTTAACCCTGTAATGGTTTACGTACAATGAAATGCAGGTAAACCAGGTTTGCCTATACAAGTAATTTACAATTACATAAAACTAGTGTATATATTCACGTTAAGGTAATTCTACAAAATGACTGAAAATAATTATTTTTATGTATTTTACTATTTATTAGTAGTACACTCGAGTGTGTGTAAAAGGTTTACGGACAACACTTTAATGATATCCAGAGTTTCCAAACACATATGAATACACTTTCTATACGAAGCTTGAATGATATGTTTAGCAGAACTACGCCGACACGGTATGTAAATTAGTGAATTGAATATATTTAATGCTGTACTACGAATTTATTTATTAAGATCCAAACACTGTGATTCGATCGTACTTTGCACTTTATTCATAGATGTATGATTTAACATAGTAATCTTAAATTTTGTTTTAATTTTACGTCCTTTAATCAATAGTCATATCGGAGGTGAATATGCATAACTCATATTGAAATTATCCCGGGTCTATACAGCTTAAGGTTACTCGGAAGGGAGGAAACCAAGATTCGAACCCCTAAATCTGAGAAGTTGGCAATAATTATAATGTATAATCAAACCATCAAATGCTTGCAACAATGAATTAAAGCCAAAAAAGTGCAATTGTGAAAATTCAGAACTTCTTCCCTGTAACATTTTATAAGATGTTAAAGAAGCGGAATAGAAATTAACGGTAGGTGAACAAAACATCTGGCATTTAATTACTGAAAGAATACAATCACAATGTATCACAATTACGGCATTTTTATACCAGAAGATTGAGTTATTCCATGTGAAGTACGCTTTTTTAGACGTATATTAGTCGTAAAACATATTTCTTAACTTACATTGGAATAATAGGTTTTTTTATCTATTATTGCCAATAAAAACCGTGTTGGTAGCTTAATGTTAAAATGCATTATTTACTTCTGAAAGGTATGACTTACATGTTTTTTGAGATTTTCTGAATCCTGAAGGTATTTATAGAAAAAGGCCGGGCGCACGTGCGAGTGTGTTGTGTGTGTGTGTGTGTGTGTGTGTGTGTGTGTGTGTGTGTGTTTGAACCGCATAACTCAAAAACGGAAAGTCGGTAAAATACCAAACTTCGTGTCTAATTTCAGGAACTACAAGGTCTACACGAAAATTTCAAGCAAATTCCCGATACCAAGTCCCTTTACATGAAAAAATTATGGATATATTTTATTTTTTCAAAAATGTCTTTATGGAGTTTTATAAAAAGAATACCATACATATTTTCAACATACTTATACCATTAATAACATATGTAACTTGAATTTTCTTCGAACAGCATAACTGGTAAGCCATAATTTATATAGATATATCTCTTTAAAACCCACAGCTTATTTCCAATAACTTTTACTGTGGCATCAGTCACTTCCGAGGTATTCTTTGTTCCTGGCCTGACTTTTTCCATACTTTCTCACTTGTTAAGTGCTATCACCATTCAATTCTTTCCCATGACGTTTCTGTTTCTCATGGTTGTATAGCTACTAGAATCTATAGACGATTTTTCTTATTGGTATTCGCAAAGGCTGTCTTTTCTTTGTTTTGATAAAATGATGGTTAGCCCGTTTTTGCGAGGACCCATTCAATTTAACTAACCTCGGAATGCATAAAATGCCTAAACCATACATGGAAGAGGAAGAAATTGCTTGTGTAAATTTGTAAGAATAAATATTTATTCAGCTACGAATTCATCTTCTTTTCCTACTCACTCTTCTACAAACTATTTTTAAAATCCCTTAGAAATCACATTGAAATTCATAAGAAACGTTTGGTGATCTGTCGGTAACCGGTTATTTCCTGCGAAGTGGTGCATCTATAAGTATTTAAACGTCATTAAACACGGAACTACACATTTCCATGACAAACTCGCGCGTGTGTGCGGAATAATGACAAGGAAGTCACAGAGGTTGCGCATGGTTTCCCCCTTTACAAGCTGCCAGCCACAACGAGAATATCTACTTTAGGGCAAGCCAGTTTAGGGCCCGCATCTAAAGCTGCTTCGCCCCTCTTCTTCACTTGCGTGTAAACCAAGATCTCTGTGCCCATGTAAAGCAATAACAGTACATATGAACCACTTCCTGGGCCACAATCAGGGCTCCATTCATTAAGGCTGGTATTCAGTAAAATGTTGCTTCATTTCAATAGCAACATCCTGTTCATAATGAGGCACTAACCGTATAATGAACACATAAGCCAGACGATTTAATGCAGGTAAATATTTTGTTGCTGCAGAGGAGGAGATTAAGAAAATGTTGTTACATTCACATGGCTTGCTACTCACTTATCGTTTATATTTATACGAAATCCACAAATGCGCATTACTTTCTCCACTCGTGCTTACAGTAAGTAGACTAAAGATTGCATACCATCCAAAAGTTCGATGTCAAGATTTCACCGGAAATACATGTTTTGAGGCCCCTAAACCCCAAAAAATAATTTTTAGAAATAGGTCAATATGTGTGTGCGTGCGTGTGTCTATGAGCAGCATAACTCAAAAACAAAATGTTGATTAAATACGGAACTTGGTATTTAAGTTCAGGACGTTCCAAAGATGCGACACGAACACCTTGAAGAAAATTCCCCACCCCAAACTTCCCTTTACATGGAAAATGTTTCAAAAAGCTTTACTTTCTCAAAATGTCTATCGATTTTGATTAGAACATCAAATGTTTAAACTATTTTCATGACAAATTAAAATGGATACCTTGGATTTTCTGGGAATAGCATTTGAAGACCTCTTTATTCAGAATGACTTTTATATAATTGGTAAACCGTAAGAGACACACAAAATGGAATGCCACCGCGCAGAAGCGGTGCAGGACGTGTCAAGGGTACGT
Source organism: Deroplatys truncata (assembly GCA_030765065.1). Taxonomy (NCBI): domain Eukaryota; kingdom Metazoa; phylum Arthropoda; class Insecta; order Mantodea; family Mantidae; genus Deroplatys; species Deroplatys truncata. The sequence goes on from CM060980.1 coordinate 24,202,223, forward strand.
TTATCAGCTGTGAGCTGTCTCAGTCGTTGCTTTGTCTTCGTTTTAAGAAGTTTTTCTACAATAAGTGTATTATGTGTGATTTCCTGAGGATTTTATTCTCTTATTAGTCCACGGAAATTCCTGTCAACAAATTCACGCTTGAAAATGGCTATGCTTAGCCGTGAAAAGTACATCAATCTTAAACCCAATCTCCCTTTCACTTTCGAGAACTTTCATGTAGGAAATACAATAATTGGCACCAATTTTGAAACGTATTCAACAAAGTGTAATCAACTCTATAATTATGCAGTAAACATGGTACTGTTTGTATGAAATATTTCAGTGTGGTTTCAGAGACAGAAATATTTGTGAGCTTAGAGCTTCAACCAATGACACAGTTACTCTCCAAATTTTAATCATATGCACATTTTCTCCAAATATTGCAACTGCATATCTACGGAGTTACTAATTGCTTCCCTATATCATTGAACCTTTTACCCTTATACACACTCCTCACATTTACTATTATTTTTCACCATTTATTTTATGATTCATTCCAACCAGAAATTGAACCCATATCCACAGCATAACAAACCAGCTACCATTTCAGCAGAATGCTACATTTTATGTCGAATGTACACTATACATTCACACAAAAGTTTACACATAGAAAAGAATTATTTGTCTACAATTTTGCTTTACAGTAGTTTCATCTATTCTTACCTATATTTAATGCATCAAGCTGAAATTTTCGACATCTTACCTGAAAGAGAAAAATTAAATTGCATTAATACTGTAGAAACAAGCTTTAAATTTTTTTCAGCTTTAGCACTCTCCAGTATCTACTCCTGGTCATAAAAATAAGACATTGCTGTTTTTCTTTAATTAGTCATAATTAAGAACATGTTTAACAGATGTTGGAATGCTATAATTTTTATGGCCTTTGCACAAATGTTTATTTTATTCAAATTAATGTTTGATATTCATATACTTCATTCTGACTTTTCACACATAAATGTCTAAAAAATGCCTAATCCTGTTAGGATACTCAAAACATTTATCTGAGCACTGGAATCTTACGCAGAGTAACTGGGAGTACTAAGAATTGTCTACGATAAGTATGCTAATGTTCAAAGTCTGCAAATTTTACGTTTCATACAAATATAAAATAGCTATGTAGTAATTGACATTGTACAGTAACAATTTTTTTTATTTTATTCCAGAGAACATAAACATATGGACGAGAAGTGTTTGTAAGACTGCTGTTTGAAGAGAAAATTTTATTAAATCTGTGTCGATTTGCTCCGAAACTTAGGCATAAGCTCCTCAAAGACTAGATCACCAAGCTCCAGATTATACTCTTGCAACCGTATAAAAATATTAGTTAAACCAAACATTAGTACTAGAAGTAGCTCCTCTTTGCACTTGAAATAACATTTTGTTACGTTAATCGATAAAATAATATCTAGTTTTTAAGTCTTAGAGTTAATGGAAGATTGTATATAGTACACAGTCAAATTCATAAGCTTTCATTTCGGAAACACATTTGAAGTAAATAAGACTCATACTGCGATTAATAAACTTAAATAAACCGGAAGTCTCGTTCCGGAAGAACTATGCACTTCTTTTATTGAAAATCTGATGTGTTACACTCACATGACTTTCTCTACTCTTGTACAAACTATTTTTACAAACGCTTATTCTCCATATGCTTTATGTTAATCCAGATATCGAGATGTTAATCTTATTGTTAATTTTCTTGTAAGTGCAAGGGGAATATGGTAGGCTTTAAGCGATAGTCAAATATTTTAAGAGCTGGTTGCTATGTGGCGCATTCCATTCTCTTTGCATGTCCAGGACATAAAATAGTGAATAAGGAATTCCCATTTGAGAAAAAGTATTGGGAAATTTAAGTAAATAACAAGCAATATCTCGAAAATCGTTAACTCAACACAAAAAATGTATATGACATAAATTGTGTATTTTAACGCGATCTACATTTTTGTGTAGTAAACTTTTATCTATCTCTTATGGTTTACCAGTTATGCAAAAGTTGTTCAAAATGAAGAATACTTTAGGAGACATTCCCAGAAAATTCGAAATATACATTTCATTTGTCATGAAAGTATCTTAAATATATGATATTTTAATCAAAATCGTTAGAGCCATTTCTGAGAAAATTAAACCTGTCGAAAAATGTTCCATGTAAAGGGTAATCTGGGGTGGGGGGATTTTCTTGAAAACCTACGTGTCGCATCTCTGGAAGATTCTGAACCTAATATTAAGTTTGGTGTTTATCCGACTGTTCGTTTCTGAGTTATGCTGTTCACAGACAGACACACACACGGACATTTTTCCAAAAATACTTTTTTTGGATTCGGTGCACCTCAAAACATGTATTTCCTGTGAAATCTCGGTATCGAATTTTTGGGTGGAATACAATACTTCCCCTACTTACTTTACGTAGTAGAGAAAGTAAAAAGCAAAACAGCCAAAAATACTCCATACCATAAGCTAATGAATAAACCGTAGTAATGAGTGAAATTAAAATATCAAATTAACACAATGCAAAATTTGAATTTTTTTGCTTTATAAATTATAATCAAACGTTGATACAAGTTACAAGAAAGCATGTAGTTAAAGTTGGTGTTGCTATTTGTTCTTCTGCCAAGACAACATAACTTCAAGGTTTGTTTACATAAAACAGAAGGGTAGCCTCAGCCCGTTTTCTAGGCCTGTGTGTGTGTGTGTGTGTGTATATCTGTATTATTGCTGCGCCTCTATCAAGGAGGGCATTTCGTTGTATAATGTAAGCACTGCGAGTATGCTCCAGTACTGTAGTTTTACAATATGACTGAATGCATCGGCACCGGAGCGATAAATTTAGACAGTGACGATTTAATTGCTGGTTTTATTTATTGAAACCGACCTTCGTTCCTTTCACGCCGCAAAATTCTGGTTAAAATTTACAACGTGGCTTTGCAAGTTGTTAATTTAAGACAATGATCATGCGGATTCCGTCCGGCTATAGGGAAGGCAAGCTTTTGGAATTCACCAAAAGCCAACTGTGATATACTTTCCCCATTATACTGCACTCTGATTACTTTTTTGACATTCTGTTTGTTCAGTTAACATCAATACCAGCAACTGCTCTTAAAATACACACATGGTAAAGATATGGCCATCGTTGGCGTTAATTACAGCTGTTACGTTGGCAGTACAGGTATTATCTTGCAGGGGGTCAACTATTGAGTTTCAAGCAAATAATCATTGGTTGGATAGAGACCGTTGTGTTCCACGTGTACGTATATTTAGAATTTTTTTAGTGCTTACATTAGTGTTCGACACTTTTAATTATTTTTACAACACATTTCCCATTAAATAGAAATCAATGCGATATTTAGTGCCGGGAAGTGATTTAATCAACTTGTGTAGTTCCAATACGAGATTCGATTTACTGACTGAGTTTAAACTAGTAATTCCTATTGTAAGGTTGGCATTACATTAGTGTAGTGTAAAGTTGGCCATTTTGAATTCTTGGGAACTGTCATTAAACTCTTTCCCTATAGAACATGACTGGGTAGACCCGCTCTAAATGTGCCGCAGGGAAGGTGGTCTTCTGTGTTTAAGCCAGAATCCGGACTGCTCTGTTCATTGTTTCCCATATACCAGATCTACATTAATTTAAACAAAACTCGAACACTGGAGTGCTCCGTTGCTGCTCCTAAACATATGCTAAACTCACAAAATAGGCCGCGAGTATTACAAAAACATATAGTGTGAATAATAATGTATCTTATATTATGTTGTTACGACTTTCACAACTCCAACAGACAAACAACCCAAACCGGTGGAATTACATTACAAATTCTTTTAGTGCTGAAAGAAATCCTCCTCGCAATATGAAACCGAGGAGCAAAATTAATCTCTCCTATAGATATTTGGTTTACTGTGAATATAATAAAAATGTGCTGAAAACTGTACTTTTATTTTATTGAAGCAAAGGACATAAATCATTCAACTGGGATTTAACAAAACAAATAAAATACTTGGGAGGCTATGGCCGCGCTAATAAGTATTTATTATAGCGATGTATACAACGTTCAACCTGTGCGTGTGTGTGTGTGTGTGTGTGTGTGTGTGTGTTAGTTAACTTATATGTCATAAATCATCACTGCATTCACAAATATCACTGTAAAAAATGAGGTTATGGTTTACAATTGAATGTTTGCTTCCATTTTTCACTTCACTGCGTTTTTCTCGTTTCGCTGATTTACTAGCAAAACTTTTGTTGTTTTCTTGTTGCCACCCAGATGCGAAAGAGTTGGAAAACGCGACGGAATGAAAAAAAAATGGTCTTTGATTTCTGTCACATCTCCAAGAGGTCCTGCTTTAATATTCCTAGGAGATGCAACGCTACAGAATTTTCGATTCTTAGAAGGCACGGTCAATTTTTTTCTTCAGATCATGTAAGCGGTTCAGTGCTAGAAAACCTAGTGAAATCTTAGACACATCGGTTTAACAGCAAAGATTATAATACAAAGTTGCTTATTCGGTGATTAAATAGGAACTTATAACAAGAAATCTTATTGTTTTGCAAGGAAATAGTGACGACAAAGCAGAATTATTATGGTATTTTGGTCTCGCAATCCGACTTTATCTGCTGTTTTTCTTACGTTTGTCATCAGTACTCTTAACTTTCCATCATAGCATGTCACATGGCATTTACATACTTAGTATTTCTAGATAGCATTGCTTATTTTTCAAGTCATCCCATATTGTTTATTGTTTCGGCTAATGCTTCATTTATGATATAAAGTGCAAATCTTATAATTTAAAAACTTCAACTTTACAGAGGAAGAAAATTCCGAACTAAGCACATATGCAAATTAAAAGACACATGTGAGAAAAATAATTCAGACAGAAGATGCAGAGAAATATTTCTAAATTTGCGGATTGACAAACCCGAAGAATGTTGAAAGCTGACATCAGAATTTTGGAATCTCTGCCGCCATTACGCAGGTCTTGTAAGCGAATGATATTCAAGACTGGCGCAAATATATGCTTCCCTTTGTAGGATCTTTTATTTCCATGACTGAGAATCATAGATATTCAGCAAGCGTACAGATATTTGAAGACCGATATTCGGAGGTAACACTGATTTTAATTATAAACCATCGATGGGTGAGGGCCAGAATAGGCCCACGATTACCTAAAAACGGTAGTTTTTAGTAGTAGGACGTTTATTATCAAACATTCACTACACTTGCAAATACAAAAATAGCATGGGTCTCATGCCCGTACATGCTTCCTCTATCCCTGAAATTTTACTAGAAGTACAATACTAAATAAACAGGATGAATGAGAACTCCACCGACAAACTTCCAGTGGTTGTTCAGAGATACTTTTGAGTATTTTGGTATAAGGGACTCGGGTCGGCTCGTTACAAAGTAATTCCATTTCGTTTGGTTTCTTGCCCCAATTAGTTTTGTATCTGTATTACACAATACAGCACAACAGTGCAAATGTAGGCGGCATGCTGTGTGTCTTGTTTGTAAACAAATTGTTTCCATTCGCTCACGATACCTGCTGTTGACAACAGTAATACTCCCTTTTGTTGCCCTCAAGTTTACATTCAGTACTGCTCGGTTCTGTCTAGTATTTTGTTTTTCCGGCAGTGTTAGTATGCGTTAACACTGATACACAGCAGTATGGATAAGGTTTACTGATGAGGAGTTGGCCGATATGCACCTCGTGTATGGATTCACTGAATACACGGAAGAGCGGCACAATGACGCAATTCTGAGCTGTTTCCGCACGACAGCAACCATGTCACAGTAATTTTGCATCTGCACATAGGCGCCTATCAGAAACTGGATCCTTCCTTGTTAGAATGGAAGATACTGGCCCTGAGATGCCCGTACCCAGAAAAATATTTCTGGAAGGGCTTTCCACATGTAGATCTAAACTTAACAGTACCCCACACTTTTACCATGTACTTACTCCGTAGTATATAGACGTTACATGGATAAGAAAATTGCTTGGAGACATTATATAGACAAGAAAAACTCACCAGAATGCGGATATTCCACCTTAAAGCACAAAACATGGAAACTGCTTCGAAAACCGGAATATATGGTGCACCTTACCTATGTAAGGCGACGATATTGTTTCCCCTTTTTCTTCTAAATGTGCTACTAGCAATCGACCTACTGTTATCTAACGACATTTTCCCTTATTGGTTTGCTATGAATTTAAATAAATAAAACTCAGAAGTTTCGGGGAGGGTTTGAACCCTAAAAACCCCCTCTAAATACGGCCCTGCCCTGCGCGGTATGCCAGAACATTCGATCTGGAAAGAAAATGCGTTACATGCGATTGGTGACAATCCTACCACTAGTAGCTGGTGCGTTACACGCGCTCTGAACACAAGCCAATCAACTTCTGAGAGTTATACACGAACAACAATTATATCCGTATACGCCATAGAAGATGCAGTCATTGCAGCCAGCGGATTTCCCAATTTGAGTGGAGTTCGCAAATTGGTTCCTACAGCAATAGCCATGTATGAGATTACAAAATCTACATGCACTGGTGTGTCGATCCTATCAACAGAAGCTTGCTGTGAACGTATGGGCTGGTATTGTCAACGAGTTTGTGATTGGGCCTTACATTCTTCCTGATATAGTGAATGGAGCCGTGTACAAAACGTTCCTTCAACATGTCCTACCACAGTGCCTAAAAGATGTGCCGCTGAGAATTCGTCAGCTTTGTGGTTTCAATATGACGGAGTGCAGGTACACTTTACACTCGAAGTTAGGAATCACATTGATGTACAGTTTGGACGACAATGGATTGGTTGTGGTGGTCCTGTTCCATGGCCAGCTCGATCACCATACATGGCATCAATGACTTCTTCTTCTGGAGGGATGTGAAGCGCCTAGTTTACGAGACTCCGGTCGATAATCGATCGATCTGGTTGCTTGAATTATCGCAGCCACGAAAGTAGTACGCTACACTTCATGAATGCTTGAGCGTGTAAGACTATCGATGGTGCGTCGCTGTACACTCTGCCGTGATTATGGTGGTCGACATTTTGAACACCTTGAAAGAGGATATATTATACATACACAGGAATTGTACATATGAAAGGGGAACCATACATATAAGAATTGTACAGTAATAATATAATTCACTAACATGTTAAAATATTCAACATCTAACATTGGTACAGAGCTGATTGTAAGAAACGGGCGAGCTAGCAAAATTCCAGGAAAGCGTACCTTTCACCAAGCCAAAAGGCAGGGAACTGGTAGCGGTACGGAGAAATAGAAAGAGACAGATAGAGAAAAGAAATAGATGGAGATATGGAACTGGCTTCACAACGCTCCAAGGTGACGCGTATGCGCACGGACTTGAAGAAACACATTCTCATACATGTTAAGGTAACGAGGTCTGAGGACCAATAGGAAACGTCGTTACATTTTTAAACGCAGGGGTGAGCGTCACTAGGCTCCCTATATAAGGGCAGACAAGGCCTCAGAGCCCACTCTCTCTATCACTGATCTTCAGGAATTCACGTCGACACGAGGTGCTACAAATGCACGTAGGTGCATACAAGGGTGGGAATGTGTGTGCAGATAGCTAGGCTCCTAACTAATTTAAAGTGGTGGGATTATAATGGGAAAAGCTAGCCGCCCATAATTGCTTCAATTGTGAATAAACTTCGTTTATTAAGGGAAAATTGCAGTGTATTTCTTAAACTTGCCTCACCCACTATAACCTGAAAATTAATAATTAGATATAGTTAGGAATGGAATACACAACAACCGACGAGCATCAATAGCCAGGAAGAACACTGCCGAAGACCACATCAACCCAGGATCGACGTCTTCCCGCTACAACCGTAACGGAACAGTTCTGCATTTCTTACGTACTCTTAACTAACAGATCAGAATGAACACACTGTGATAAAAGTATACGTGTTTCGTCTGCGGGATGTTGTTACTCTGTGTTGGGTATTGCACGTTTTAGGTATTGTATATTATACAGGCTTCACTTTTGTGAAGGCATTTTCCCGAAACAAGGGTGATTGGGCTAACAAACCGAAGAAATCATAATTATTTCATTACTCTATAACCATGGAGGAAACCATGGGTCCCTATACCAAAATATTCAGAATGCATCCCTGAACAACCTCTTAAAGTTTGTCGGTGTAAATCTGCTTCCTGTATAATTTGATTACAGTGCACTGACATAACACAAAAAAATAATCGGCGTGCTAATGAGAATTTTTTAATACTGCATATAGATAAAAATAATAAAAACAAGGGTGAGTTAGAACACACTAACGTTTGGAAAATTGCAACACCACGAAAGCATTTCCCGAATAACTCCAAACTTGGTGGAAGTGTAGAAGAGTGTGCAAGCAATAAGTGTTTAGGTTTACAGAGAGATCGGGTACACGTAGGCCGAGCAGACTGCTCTCGTGTCGGACCGACAAGGTCAGTATTGCGCGCAGTGTAGTCAGTGCAGAGCTATCAAACAATGTGGAAACAATAAAGTTAGTGCCACTATGCCTCGTTCGACGTCAAAGGGATCCATATCGGCATGTGATGAGTTCGAACGGGGCAGAATGATCGGTCTCCGGGAAGCGGGTTTGTCATACCGTGACATTACGGCTCGTACAGGGCATGCTGCTACGACAGTGATGCGCGTGTGGAAGCAGTGGATAGATGAAGGTCGTACGCAGCGAAGAGCGGGTACTGGATCACGGAACACGACCACAGCACGGGATGACCGTCATGTTGTCCGCATGGCCAGAACGGACCGTACAGCTACATCCACAGTGTTGGATCGACGCTGGAGCACTGCAACAGGTGTGAACTTATCTGCATCAACGGTTCGTCGCCGTCTGCTGCAGATTGGACTGGTTGCATATATGCCATTACGTCGGCTACCATTATTCAGAAACTACAAGTTCCTACGACTGCAATGGGCACGTGAACACCTTCACTGGGGTGCTGAGTGGCAAAATGTAGTCTTTTCGGACGAGTCCCGCTTCAACGCATCCTACAGTGATGGCCGCATACGTATCCGGCGGTACCGTGGTGAGCGCAACCTGGAGGGCTGCACTGTTGAGCGGTATAGCGGACAAACACCAGTTGTGATGGTTTTGGGCGCTATTGGTTACAACAACCGATCTGGCCTCCTATGAATTGAGGGCACTTTGAACAGCAACCGGTAGCTAATGGTGGTTGTAGAGCCTGAGATACTTCCCCTGCTTCAGGTATCTCCAGGCCACATTTCAACAGGACAATGCCCGGCCACATATTGCGAGAAATGCACAAGCCTTCTTCAAAGAGCGACGGATACCTTTGCTTCCCTGGCCTGTACGTTCGCCTGACATGTCACCCACAGAACATATCTTGGATATGGTTGGTCGGCACCTGGTGCGTCACGGTCCTCCAGTAACCAGTATCACGGATTTGTGGGCTCGAATACAAATTGTGTGGAGGAAAACCCCTTAGAAACCTATTCAGAACCTTTTTGATTCAATGCCACGGCGCATAGCAGCTCTAATTGTAGCGCATGGAGGTCACACCAAATACTGAATAACTGAATATAACTCAAAGGTCATGTATAGATTTGAAAAGTTTATCATTTGTTACCTGACATGTATCTAACCTGTCGTTTTAAATTCATTGAATCGATGCGTTTCCTTCTTGGTGTTGCAATTTTCACAAACGGCAGTGTATATATGGTGCTCTGCCCAAAATCTTTCACATTACTAACATGCAGCACCTCCAGCAAGTACTAACAACCTCTCTCTCCTCAAAGGTCACTGCACACAAGTGTCATAACCTCGGAGTTTTTCAGTTGCTTTAAAACGTTGAAAACTAGGTTTTGCAAATGTGTAGGCAGTTTTCTGGAGAAAGAACGTTAGCTTGTGAGCGAGTAACAGTTGCATTTATCCTTAAGGATAAATTTCAAAATGTTAAAGCTCATGGCATGAGTATTTTCCTCTTCTGTGATGAGACTACTTGCTGCAAACTTAATGGGTGGTCTCTCTAACTTGTAAGAATACTACGATTGGAATGTATGTTATTGCAGTGGTGAGTTTATTAAAATAAAACAAGCACTTTAAGTGCAATGTGCATTTCTTTTCCTTTTTCCCCCAATGAACAATTATAGTACTCTAATAAGAGATCATATAAAGCACAGTACAGTTTATTTGGTCGAAACTAAGAAAAATTATAAAATGCCACAAGCAACAGTAACTACAACTGTTCTGTATTAAAAACTGATATTTCCACTAGAAATAATCGCCTCAGGAGAACGTTCCAATGTCGTTCTTTTTCAGAATTGCCTGTTCATTACTTTTGCAGAATATACGAGCTTGGTGCAATAATACATGAGTTGTTTTTGTCCAAAACGTATATTTAGTGATTCAGAATATATTTACTTTGAGTGATGAGATTTATTAATTTAAGCCATTGAGGATAAAATTCATTCATGCAAACATGTTTACCTATTATTAAAGTCTAGCTGCCTGCCAGACGTTACACGGGTAGCTTTTTAAACTTAATTACTTTATGAAATTATAATTCAATTATTTAAAAGATTTATGTGGTGAATCCTCTCATTTATTCCCTATAACTGAAATTTCTTACAGCACCGATTTCAAGTATTCCTAGTAACGGATGAAAATTCCCTGATATTCACGAAAAAGAATGTGAAACATCGGCGGAACGTCTGAATTTCTTAACCTCCTCCGCTGGAAATACTGCATAGCCTATAGTACCCTTTGGTGGTGGAACAATTATTACAGTTCGGAATAGTCGAGTAATTTTTACTTTCTCTACTACGTATAGTAAGTAGGGGAAGTATTGTATTTCACCCAAAAATTCGATACCGAGTTTTCACCGGAAATGTATGTTTTGAGACCCCCTGAATCCAAAAAATGCAGTTTTGGAAACATGTCCGTGTGTGTTTCTGTGAACAGCATAATTCAGAAACAAACAGTCGGATAAACACCAAACTTAGTAGTCAGGTTCAGTAGCTTCCAGAGATGCGACACGAAGATTTTCAAGAAAATCCCCCCACCCCAGATTACCCTTTACATGGAACAATTTTCGAAAACTTTAAGTTTCTCAAAAATTGCTCCAACGATTTCGCTTAAAATATCATATGTTTAAGATTTTTTCATGACAAATAAAGTGTATATCTGAATTTTCTGGGAATGTTTACAAAAGTATTCTTCATTGTGAACGACTTTTGTATAACTGGTAAACCATAAGAGATAGACAAACTTTTACTACACAAAAGATGTAGATCGTGTTAAAATACAAAACTTATGTCATATACATTTTTTTTGAGTGAACCATTTTCGAGATATTGCTTGTTATTCCCTTAAATTTTTCAATACTTATTTTCTCAAATGGGAATTCGTTATTCATTTTTTTGTCTTGGATATGCAAAGAGTATTAATCTATGGCAACGAGAATGGGCTGCATCTAGCAACCAGCTATTAAGATATATGTCAATGCTTAAAGGCTACTCTATTTCTATATTGCCGTTACAAATACAAAACAAGGGGAACATAGTACGCCTTAAGCAATAGTCAATTGGTCGCTATGTATAAAATGTAATTATCCTTGCATGTCAAAATATCGTTTCTGCAAATGTTTATCTCGATTAATATGAAACAGATGGAGAATAAGATTTTGTAAAAATAGTTTGTACAAGAGTAGAGAAAGGCATGTGAGTGTAACACATCAGATTTTTTTAGATACTCGCAGTATACAATCACATTTGAAACTTTTGTATCTTCTTTGATTCCACAATTATTTAATAACAAAATCTAAACGGTCCCCACATAATACATATACCCTTAACATACACAACGAAATCAGAGGTAAAGCTATTGAATACGAAGATTACCAGATTACCCACTTTCAGGCCACTGGGCTATCCTCTTTGGAAAGGACACATAGTCTGCAAATATCGAGAAAAATACTCTGGGTTAATTATAAAATATCGGCTCATTCATTACTAATGTTAGCTGGGCACATTTACCTCTCTTTATGCAATATTTAAATGCCCTGCTAACGATCATGATTATAACATACAAAGGAAATCCAGGAAAACTTCCTTACTTGAGGGTATTAAAATATTTTGACACTGGTATGGCATGCGTATGTACCGTAATAAACAAATTAAATTCTTTTTGTTTTGCTATGTCTTAGTTACTAAATCGTGGCCATTTAGATGTACGTTGCTTGGAATGAAATATCCGCAGTATTTGTCTTACTTTAAATGCTTATTCTGTGGATAACAACAATTTTCTACTCCATGGTATTATCAACTAAAAGTTAAAGCCTTCTTAGCAAGCAAGTTATTTTATAACTCCAGTTCATATTCAAGTACAAGGGTTTCGTAAATCCCTTTTAATGTTTTAATAATTTATGGAATAAAACTACAAGGTGTTTTATAGACCATGTCCATCAGAAAAAAATTTGTGTTTTCAATGGTAAAAGAATTATCAAAATCGGAAAAGTTGTTTTTGAGATTACCGTACATTCACACAAACACACATACACACACAAATATAGGGTCTTTCAACAAGAATGTCCCATCTTTAACATGTGATAGCTGCCGTTGTTATTGAGTTACAACAGTCGTTGTTTCATGTGGTTACAGTTGTTATTACCAAATAGCCATGGAACGTTACAGCATTCAGCAACGCGTAGAAATTGTGAAAATGTATTAACAAAATGGATCATCTGTTCGCTAAACCTTCCATGTATTGCGTGAAGTTTACGGTGTGCATAATCGTTCCTGCGAAAGAACGATTCGGCGTTTGATCGATAAATTTGAAAGTAGTGGTTCTGTCAGCGATCAAATAACGCCTGTACGTAATCGACGTAAGCGCTCCAACGAAAACATAGGCGCCGTTCGTGAGAGTGTACGCGAGAACGGAAACAAATCAATTGCTCGTCGAGCGCAAGAATTGGGGTTTTCGCCGACAACTTGCCGAATTCTGCATCTGGACTTGAAGTTTCGCGCTTACAAAATGATGTTAACTCAAGAACTAAAGTCCAATGACCATAGGTTGCGCCGTGTATTCGCTGACTGGGCTATGGAGCAATTGGAAGCTGACCCGGATTTTTGTCGAAAAATCTTCAGCAACGAAGCCCACTTTTGGATGGATGGTTGTATTAACAAACAAAATTGCCGTTATTTGAGCAATTACAATCCAATGCAGATTCAATAACGGCCACTTCATCCCCAAAAGGTTACTCTGTGGTGTGGATTTTGGTATGGTGGAATCATTGGTCCATATTTTTTCCAAGATGAAGATGGAGAAGCTCTAACTGCCAATGGAGAAAGATACCGGGTCTTATAAGGGACTATTTTTGGCCTCAATTGGATGGTATGGATCTCAGAAACATCTGGTTCCAGCAATATGGTGCCACATGTCATACTGCTCTCGAAACAATCATCTATTGAAGGAGAAGTTCAGAGGTTTCATCCTTTCCCGTGGTGGTGTTGTTAACTGGCCCCCGAGGTCATGTTATTTAACGCCGTTGGATTACTTCTTGTGGGGTTATGTTAAATCTCGAGTTTATGTCAACAAGCCAGAAACAGTAAATTATTTAATGAATAACATCACGCGTGTTATTGGTGAAGTTGGACCTAATTTACGTTCTTCTGTCATTGAAAATTGGGTCAACCGTATACGCGCAACCCAACGAAGTCGCGGCGGTCACTTAACTGATGTTCTCTTTCATACGTAATGACATTAATTATGTTCCAAAATAAAAAAGAAGTAATCTTCTATCATTTATAGAACGTTATTTATTTAAGTTCAAATATAGGACACTCTTGTTGAAAGACCCTATATAACTTTTGTTTTATAATATTAACTAGCTGGCTGCTCGGCGTTGCAGGGTAGCTTTTTAAACTCAATAACAAATTAAGTTCATTTATATCTCCCTGCTCCTTATGAAATAATTGTAAATGCTCTGTAAGATTTCTCCCCTTTACCCCATATAATTGTAATTTCGTACATCCCCGGCTATTCCTAAAAACCAACGAAAAATCCCCTGATATTCCCGCAAAAGGATTTGAAACACATAGGCGGAACGTCTGACTACCTTAACCACCCCTCGACAATCTTCCAGGTTCTGGAAAATCCGTAAAGCCTACAAGTACCCTTTGACTGTGGAACAATGATCCATCAGAGTGATCGAGTAACTTATTATATAATTACATTACGTCAAATTTTAAGCCTTTGTACCTTCTCTTTGGTGCCATCATTACTTCATAACATGAAAGAAGAATCGTTAGTGCATATCTTGACAAGTTGTAGGGACACGGAAGAATGGAGGGAAAAACATTTACTGCGATCATTTACTACCTCTAATGGATAGTTAAGGGCGTGGTGGATGCTACTAACAGGTAGGGAGGACATGGAGGGGATAGGTTAATTTCTAAAATTTCTGCTGGCAGGCAAGACAGCTGAGATCTGAGAAGGCTGGTATTACATAAGAGGTGTGTAAGAAGATCTAAACGTAGGTGTTAGTGCTTTCTATTTTTATGTATTTTTTCACTTATTGTTAGTGTGTTGTTTTATTTATTTTTCTTAACTGTCCTTTATATAATACAATTGGGCATAACAACGCATCGAAATACGGTTCACCGTTGTTCTGTGGGCTGTTTATATTTAAGATGCTATATTTCAACATGTTTTGTCTTACTTTTTTCGTGCACTGGTGTTTTCCTGTAGAGGTATTTGTCGTCGTTTCTTAAATCTAGCTTATTATTGTGTATTCCAAGAGCACGGGTCTGTGGATCCATGCGATCGATAGGGATCTATGTATGTATACTATTATTTAAATAAATACACTCATTCACTCATAACATAAAAGGTACAGCGTTTTCACATAATAAACAAACCCTTACATATACAACGAAACAGAGATAGAGTTGATGAATATACTCCCAAGCTACCAAGTTAACATCTTTGTAACGGAATATAGTCTGCGACCTTCGAGAAAAGCAATTTTCTCAAGCTTGGAATAAAACATCCGCGACATTTGTCTTATTTTACATGCATATTCTATGGGTAACAACGATTACTTTCTATGCCATGGCATAGAAAGTCAAGCCCTACTTCTCAAGCATGTTCTTTATGAGTCCAATGTGTTCATATTCGAGTACAAGGGTTTTGTAAACCCTTTTTAAGTAACATTTTAGTAAATTATGAAATGAATGATGATGTTTTATAGCCCCCATGTCCCGTAGGACGACTTGGGCTTTTCAATGATGAAAGAGTTATCATTACAATTTCCCAACATACACACACACCTACACATATGTTCTGTGTTTATAATAGTAATACAGATATAGATGGAAGAGTGGTCGTATTGGAAAGATAACACGTAAATGAGATGACAAGCAAAACGTTCTAATTGTTTACAGAAGTATAACAAGTGAAAACGATGGGGTTTCTTCAGTGTCCTAAAGGAAAACCAAGCGCTTAAACTGCCACTAGTGCAACCACTAATAGTGTCCTCTAGCGACCAGTAGCACTCATATCACCTCCACTCCACTATACACACCACATCTAGTGTATCCACTTGACAAACCTTCCACTTATATGATCATCAGCATCATTACTGCACAATACCGTCACAACAACATTGTCGTCCTCCATGGTATAGGTGTATCATGCTAGCCTCTCGTTCCCTAAGTCCCGGGTTCAAACCCGGCGGAGGGTTTCACGCCCATAAAAATCCTTAGCATGGATTCCTTTGGAAGGGAAGTAAAGCTGGTGGTCTTGTGTCGTAGATTTATGCAGTGTAAAACAACCTCAAGCCTGATAAACAGCCTCTGATAAAAGTTCCGGTCTTTCACATCCAGTATGGAATGGGAAGCTAAGAACCACAATAGTTAAGGAACGTCCATAAATAAAAACTAAACAAAAAACAAACAAAACGCAGCAGCTTGCTAATATGCAGTAGCTTGTCTATGTATAGGTATATTAAAATCGCTAAGAAAGGCTATTCCCAGAATCTTACTTTATCCTAAAAAAAGAATACTAAACATTGAAGGATTCTGAGCTGAATAATTTCCTCAGATCATTCATACTACCTCGGAATATTCTAGTAAGCAACACAAAAAACTGTAAAAAACCATAAGTGTAAGCACAATCACTATAATCACAACATGCATCACCATCGCTGCATCAGTAAATATGGTTTGTATTTCCTTCACTATCATTGCCACATTGACTATCAGCACCACTAACACTGCCACTGTAATTTCTAGCACTATCATTATTCATTATTACCGTCAAGAAATCATGGCCTGAAACCACAGAAATGGAGTCTACGAGAATCGATTTAACATTTTCAAGTAAATATTAGAAACGCAAAAACTACGTACATCCAACTAGTCAGTGCTGAAACAACGGTATGCAGATGAATAGCAAACTTTCAGGATTATTTGCAACAAAACTTGCCTATTATTTTCTCTACTACGTATAGTAAGTAGGGGAAGTATTGTATCCCACCCAAAAATTCGATACCGAGATTTCACCGGAAATTTATGCTTTCAGACCCTCTGAATCCAAAAAAAGCATTTTTGGAAACATGTCCGTGTGTGTGTGTGTGTGTGTGTGTGTGTCTGTGTGTCTGTGAACGCATAACTCAGAAACGAAAAAACTTGGTATTTAGGTTCAGTATCTTCCAGAGATGCGACACGAAGGTTTTCAAGATAATCCCCCCAGATTACCATTTACATGGAACATTTTTCGAAAATTTTAATTATGTCAAAAATGGCTCTAACGATTTTGATTAAAACATCATATGTTTAAGATATTTCATGGCAAATAAAGTGTATATCTCGAATTTTCTGGGAATGTCTCCAAAAGTATTCTTCATTGTGAACGACTTTTGCATAACTGGTAAACCATAAGAAATAGACAAACTTTTACTACACAAAAACTGTAGATCGCGTTAAAATACACAATTTATGTCATATACATTTTTGTTGTTGAGTGAACCATTTTCGAGGTATTGCTTGTTATTCCCTTAAATTTTTCAATACTTATTTTCTCAAATGGAAATTCGTTATTCATTTTTTTGTCTTGGATATGCAAAGAGTATTAATCTATGGCAAAGAGAATGGTGCTGCACCTAGCAACCAGCTATTAAGAGATATGTCTATGCTTAAAAGCTACTGTATTTCTATATTGCCCTTGCAAATACAAAACAAGGGAACATAGTACGCCTTAAGCCAGCCATAGTCAAATATTTTTAGAACTGGTCGCTATGTGTAAAATGTAATTCTTTTTGCATCTCAAAAGATCGTTTCTGCAAATGTTTATCTGGATTAATATGAAATAGATGGAGAATAAGAGTTTGTAAAATTAGTTTGTACAAGAGTAGAGAAAGTCATGTGAGTGTAACACATCAGAATCTTTTTTCGTACTAACAGCGAGCTTTTGTCACACCGATCTTGCAAATGTCCTTGGTTATTTTCATTTAAAAGTGCACTGAAAGTGTTCCGACATGTATCCGTGCGTTCTCTCCGCCTTTTATTCTTGCTCAGGTCGAGTATAAATACAGTGACGGCCTGTCTTAAGCTCTTCTGATACTCGCAAAGTAGAAGCAACGCGTAACAGAAGTACACAGATTATTAAAATTCTCCGCAAATGGCACATGTGCGCGAATAGAACATATAATCCGAACAATTTGCTTCTAAGAGCAGAGACCCTCTGTATCACAGACACACCGAGCAAGATGGCTCTTCCGTGGTATTGTGCGAGGTTTGGAATCGGGAGTGCCAGGGATCGATTCCCTTCGGGCTGGCCATTCTGATCATGTTTTCTTTCGTTGGGTCGGTAGGTGACTGCTGGTTGGTTTCCCTTCTACCACGAACTTTCTGCCCTTATCATTTCCTTTCACGGTTGTAGAACCAGGCGACAGCGGTTGGTGCGTTGCAGCAGGACGGTGGAATTTGCGCTCTGCAAAGATTCCTTTCTGTTGCTTGGCGGGACAGCTGGGGCACCCTTTCTTCCTGGTAGCTATCTCGTCTACACCCGGGTCCCCAAGTTGCGGGTGGCTAAGGCAGGGCTAACTGGCGTCATGATGTGTTTGCTAGCGCCACGTCGTCATCCGGATCTGACAGTCCTTTCAACCCTTCCTCTCAGAGGCCATTTGGAAGCACAAAAGTTCCACTAGAAACCCCTCCCTCTAATTATTTCTAACTGCTAACAACCAGACATGAACCGCAACTTTGCGCTACTTATCGTAACCTAAATGCCCACGTTTCAGATACGTCCTTTCTCTTAGCACCTAGGTTTCTGCTGACGACAGAAACAGATGTTATTTAAATTTAAATACGCATTTAAATTTCTTGTTTTTAATACCATCATGTTATTTTAAGGCATGATATCGTGACATTCAAATGCTAATTCGCCGTGTATGGCAGAAGATGGAATCTAAATGACCCAATTTCCTCGGAAATTATAATGCTAAGTTATCATTCTCGGATACATTACAACCTCATTTGCAAAACCTTGCAAATAAGCTCTCTGCTTATTGCTTCTACTGTGTTTAGAATGCCAAATTCTTTTTTACGAATTTCAGGGAGTTCCTTCGGAGTTAGAATTTTGGCCCTTCTGAATAAAGCTTACAGAATAAAGATAACATAATAGGTGAATTATTTTTGGAACGTCTTTTATTTGTTAGCTTCAGCGGATTTCTTATGCCGCTTTACTTATACTTTTGGAAAAATCTGATTTTCGGCAATTTCTTGTATACTAGTGAACAGAACGAGAAGATTGAAAGGCTGTCCCTCAGTGATTTTACTATGCACCATACCACTTGGTATTTTCCCATAACATACTAGTATTAAATGGAATAACTGATGCCAAGTAATAAATGTCGCAACATTTAATAGGGTCGCACTTCATTGCCTTTGTTTGTGAACTGAGGGTATGCAGGAAACACATCCACGGAAAGATCAACAGGTTATCCACCGTGATTTAATCACACCAGTAATGTTTTCTCGTAGTTACCATGTAATATTAATATGAGCGTTAATTATTATAATGAACGTTGTCTGCAGCGTAATACGTAGAGGCGCGAAACTGTCCAACTCCACTGTTTTTGTCTATCAACTGAGCGCATGCCAGGAAATGTTCGCTGTGAGTACAACAAGAAAGCCGGGGTAGTTGGATGAAACAGGTCCAGTGCAGCTGACTTTTACTTCTTTTGTTGAACCAAGGAAGAGAAACACGAAAGCACGTTTCTCCTTTTCTGTAGTAATGCAACTGTTATTCCATTTACGTGATAATATATAGTACGAGACGTATTCCAAAACTAAGGGCCGTTTGGTCATAATCACATCGCTCATGAGACAAAGTTTTTATTGACAGTAATATGTGCCTACATATATACTTTACTTTTCCACATCTATACACTTGCTGTAACGCTGCACCAGCTTCTGCCGCCTAGAACTTGAACCAGTTGGTAACGCTCGTCTTTAGTTCATCGTCGGTTTGAAATCGTCGTCCCCCCAGCCACCGTTTCAAATGCAAGAAGAGGAAATAGCCGCTTGGTGCCAGGTCGGGACTGTACGGAGGGTGGTCAAAGAGCTCCCAAAGAAACTCTTGAATCTTCTCTTTGGTTTTGGCAGCGGTGTGCGGGCGTGCGTTGTAGTGTTGGAGGATGATGCCAGACGACAGTTTCCCGCCGTGTCTATTTTGGATCGTACGTCTCAGTTTGGTAAGTGTTGTACAGTGCACATCAGCTGTAATTGTTGACCCACGGTCCATGAAATCAATCGTCCCAAACCCGGTAGCCATCACTTTAAGATTCGTGTACGGCGATTGTTTACACGTTTTTTGGTTTGGGTGAACCGGAACGATGCCACTGCATTCACTGTTGTTTCGATTCTGCGTTGGTGTATGCTATTCGTGTCTCGTCGCCGGTAACAATGTGGGAAAACAAAAACAGTCGTGAACTACGCATTTGTTGCTCTTTGTGTTGACCGATGAGCAGCTTTGGTACCCACCTCCCGCAAAGTTTCCAATATCCAAGCTGTTCAATGACAATCCTGTAAAGTAAGATTCGGGCAACATCAGCCAGACCACTGATCGTCAATCACCGATCACTTAGAAGTCTTTTGATTCACTTGCTCAGCAATGTCGTCGGTCCGAATATGTCCGGGCCATACACGAGGCACAACTCACGATGGATGTCCGCAGCTGACCATCCTTTTGTCAGCAAAAATCTAATCACACCGTGCACTTCACAACTGGCGGGATCTACGATTGTTGCGATCATTTCGATCTACTCTCACCGCCTGGCAAACGCCTACTGCGTCACACCAACATAAGGTAAGTTCTTCAGGAGTCGGTAGACAGCGCTGCGGGCGTGAAACGTCATTCAGGTCTACCATCCGTTAAATATTGTTCACCGGACCTCGTGTAATAACACAATTATATTAATAACAAAGTTCCTGCGAAAAAAAAGATAAAAGCAAAGTGCGATAACGTGACGTAGCTACAACCTTCAAGAAGAGGTATCAGTGATTTCAGCTAATTATACGAGTATTCCCAACATTCCAGTTGGAAAAGCCTGTATACTAGTAAAACGTTATGCAGCATCAATAAATGGTATGGGAAGAAAGATATGCATTATTTAAGTTTTGTGTTTTTTAAATGCAGTGGTGCAACAATGAAATCGGCACACACTTTTCATTTAAACAAATATTCCCGTTTAGAGATCAGGCACTATCGACTTTTTTCAGCGCAGGAAGCTAGATGAGGAGACCACGATGGCATACAATGGGAACCCAACGAAGTATAAACAAGAGTTTGGTCGGTGCATTTCTCTCTGAATCCACAAAGGGCATATTTGAGTTTATGTAAACATTCAGCTAAACCAGTAAACGAGACAAATTATAATCTGGTCCGACCTCATTCTTCCGTTAATGTCGTCATACATGCCTCCAAAACATCCTCCGAAGGACTGCCTAATCTACAGCAAGCTATAAACTTAAAGTTAAATTGTTCATTCAGAACAATCGCATTACTATTTTAGTATAGTATGTGTACCGAAGGCGTTCATGTCACAGTTTCATTACCACATGTAAGCTAAACTTAAGTTTGGTTCGTACACATTCACATTGTGCACAGTAAGTACTTTTGTACAGCCTGGCATCTCCTCAACTCGTAAAGACACAGTATAATATAGCGTTAGGGAAAAAAGAAAAAACGCATTAAAATATTCGAAGATGACCTAGTGCGTTTTTATGCGAAAACTTGCAAACAATTACCCAACATTGATGCTTACGCCTATGTTCATTCCAAACCAGAGTGCCTTTCACTGAAAACAAACTCTTTGTATTATCCGCGCGAAAGTAGTTCGCAATCACCACCCATAATGGCTGCTTGTTCCCCTCCCACGTGCTTGTTGAACACTATTTAATCTATAAAAAGGCGCCCTGCGTGAGAATCATAGTTCAAAATTCAACCTGAGGTAACAATCGATTTTATAAGTATGCGGCAATGAACGTTTTACCCACGTTAATCACAATCCTCGGGCAAAAGTGCAACACCCAAATCCGAATCCTCCGAAGATGACTCAGCTGCCGTATCAGAATCAGAACTACTCTCCAAAATAATGACAAGCTTATCCACAATTCCACAGCACTGTCGCACTTAAAACAAGTTCCCACATTTTATCCTCTTCTATGTTCTATTATGTCTGTTTATATTCCCTGCTCATTTTCGTTACACTTCTCACTGAAACGACTGTAAAATCCTATATTAGTTTCGTAATATGAAATAATGCAAGTGTCGGGTATGTTTGTAATAGTGAGTTGAATATATGAAGTATTGTTTGTTTTAGCCACTTTTTAACTGTTTCACGCTTCTGTGTTTGAACAGCTTATTCGCACTTCACGCACCTTCCTCTGCCATGTGAGCTCAAATACCAACTGACCAAATCACAAGATTTGGCCTGAGTGTGTTAGTGTATTATGAATGACTGTTCGCTTATCATATTTCCTGTGTTACGCAAAGTGTTTATTCTGTACTCAGATAGCACCTCTGGGAATTCATTGGTGCGTTTCTTGTATATGTAAGAGAGTGGCAGTCATGCATTACGGTTGGTATTAACAAGCAAGATGCTCTCGGCGTTAGCGCAATAGCAAACGAAAATAATATTTTGTAATCTCTTAACACTAGTATATATCCATTACCTTTAACGATGAGTTCTTATGATAACCGCAATAAAATGTGCAGTTCTATACCTTTCCTGCTCTAATATTTCATAATACAATACATATATTAAGGAACTATTTACGTTGGCGTAAGAGTATATTCTTGGGTTCGTGACAAGCCGAAGCACGTGCTTCTGTTTACATCAGAGGGAACTCTGGTTTGGAATGGACAGTAGTTATATAGTTCCTCGCTTTTCCTACTACTCCCACTCTCATTTTCTCTGTTTTATTTTCATTCTCTCTCTCTCTCTACAGTTTTTCTCCCTTTCTTGCCCTCAACAGCAATTTTACAAAATACTGTAGGACAGGACATTGCTATTTTTGACTTCTCATCCCTTTCATAAAATATTCAACATGAGCTCTACATGTGTCCCGCACTTTTAAAACAAATAACAATCTGACCTAAATAAAAAAGAAACGTAGAAACTGCCAGTATCAGCACCGCATATTCCGTATTGTATTATAAACTACTGCCCTATGCCCTCAAGCATCTCGGGTGAAATTGAATTCGTGGGGTTTCTGGATTCTGTTTGAGAAACTCAAATATATTTTCTGTTTGCATGAATAACTGTCTAGAAAAGTAATTCCTTTACCTTGATTATTCTAACATTCCCGAGTAAAAACAACTCTGATCTACGGCATCACTCATACATAAATGATCGTGTACACGTTTTCATGTAAATCAGCACCCAGAATTTCACAAAGAGCCTTATGGCGACTTTTTTCATCTAATCAGGTATATCTGTTGCATCCAACTATGGAATTAAAATAGGAATAATTATTCTAACCTATTTCAGAATTTTTTTCAGGAATTTGTAAAAGCTGACTTTACTTGTATTAAAGGAACAACAATGTATTTCGTATGGTATAATTCAAAAAGTCATGCTATTAGTATCATGTTTATTATCAAGAAGTAAAAATGTTTTCCACAAGTCTAGAAAATATTAAAACCAATATTTTGAGATCGTAACATGCATTAAAACATCGGGGAAGTTCATTAAGCGTGAGTGAGCCCTAAAATTAATGCTTTATCATATATAAGAAGCATATGAAATACGCATTTTAACAATATATACTCAAACTTAAGCATGGGCTTTTTTCTATTATCACCAAAACAAAACTTTTTATTTTACTCGTAAAAATCTTTAGCACCATTTGCCTAATCAGCTGCGTCATACAAAACAAAATAAATAAAATAAAATATATGTATACTCAGACGATATCTCTAAACATGACAGATTCACAAACATCCATTTCGTTTTATAGTATTCATATAAAAAGTGATTCTTCCATCCATGTAAATCATCATTCAGGATATACTATTCTTATCTAAGATGGATTCCAAATTAAACATTAAGTGCTTATTATATAATGTAAAACTTTCAGAAACTGCATTGAAATGTTCATATCTTGCGATGGAAAGAAAAAAGGGCATCGCGAACTTTCAAGCATGTGCGTCAGATGACGTACTACTGTATACAACGTGAACCACGCACTTTATCGAGTAGGACGTTATTTGCTTTTAAGAGATAATTTTTTTCTTTCGTTCTTTTTTGTCACTAGCTGTACCTGCGCGGTCTGGGTAGCGTGTCTTCCTTTCAATCTTGAGGGGCTGACTTTGAATTTCCATCGGGGCGAGTTGTCTGGGTACATAAGTTTCTTCCCGAAGTTTTCACCATAGTCTGAGAGGTAGCTCTCAGCTCTGTGGACTCCACGCCATTTTTACTTTCTCTACTACGTATAATAAGTAGGGGAAGTATTGTATTCCACCCATAAACTCGATACCGAGATTTCACCGGAAATATATGTTTTGAGACCCCCTGAGTCCAAAAAAGCATTTTTGGAAACATGTCCGTGTGTGTCTATGAACAGCGTAACTCAGAAATGAACAGTCGGTAAACACCAAACTCAAGAAAATCCCCCCACCCCAGATTACCCTTGGAACAATTTTAATTTTCTCAAAAATGGCTCCAACAATTTTGATTAAAATATCATATGTTTAAGATATTTTCATGACAAATGAAATGTATGTCTTGAATTTTCTGGGAATTTCTCCAAACGTATTCTTCATTGTGAACGACTTTTGCATAACTAGTAAACCATAAGAGATAGACAAAATTTTACTACACAATGTACATCGCGTTAAAATACACAATTTATGCCATATACATCTTTTTTGTTGAGTGAACCATTTTCGAGATATTGCTTGTTATTCCCTTAAATTTTCCAATACTTATACTTTTCTCAAATGGGAATTCGTTATTCATTTTTTTGTCTTGGTAATGCAAAGAGAATGGAATACTCCACATAGCAACCAGCTCTTAAAATATTTGACTATCGCTTAAAGCCTACCAATTCCCCTTGCATCTACAAGAAAATTAGCAATAAGATTAACATTTCGATATCTTGATTAATCTGGGGTGGGGGGATTTTCTTGAAAACCTTCGTGTCACATCTCTGGAAGATACTGAACCTAAATACCAAGTTTGGTGTTTATCCGACTGTTCGTTTCTGAGTTATGCTGTTCACAGACAGACAGACAGAGATACACAGACACACAGACATACACACGGACATGTTTCCAAAAATGCTTTTTTTGGATTCAGGGGGTCTCAAAACATGTATTTCTGATGAAATCTCGGTATCGAATTTTTGGGTGGAATACAAAACTTCCCCTACTTACTATACGTAGTAGAGAAAGTAAAAAACAACAAGGAACATTTTTCCATGTAAAGTGTAGTTTAAGCGTGAGGGTAGGGGTTCTCTAAAATCGATGTGTCGCATCCTTGGAAGATGCTGAACTTAAATATCAACTTTGGTATTTAACTGCCTTTTCGTTTTTTAGCTATGCTGCTCACACACACACACACACACACACACACACACACACACACACACAGAGATATTTTTCTAAAAACGTTTCTATTTTATTTGGGATATTCAACGTATATTACCGGTGAAATCATGGTATCAAGCTTTTAGGTGGAATGCAATACGTCCTCTACTTACTACAGGAAAGTAGTATGGAAGGAAAGAAGCAAATAGCTCAAATAATAAGATAAATACTGCTTTAATGCACGGTATATATCATACTCTGCGTTACAACTGGAGTGTTGACACTGTAAGCACTGAGCGGCTCAAGATTAACTGCAATAACATTCTCTGATATGATAGGTAATCCCAAGAGAGGTTACGACTTCATCGATAGATGAATCAAATCACCATTACGTCAAATCAGCTGTCAAATCATGGCATAGTAAATTAATGAACAATATAATGTTTTACGAAATACTAACCAAAGCTAGCAACAGCGGGAATAAGAAAATAGTTAAGTAACCTCAAAATTAAGATAAACTGAAATCAGAACACTATAGATACTACTTTTTCATTCTCCAGAAATGATGAATAGTGTTGTTGATTCATCTGCAGATATGGCTTCAGTGAAGATGTGTTGACGTGACTTGTTAGTTTTATTAATTCTTGCTCCAGTATTCCAATTTGATATCGCAGTCGCGATGGATGACTGCAGCCTTTAATCACTGCATACTACTACATTACCGTTGAGTAACAAGCTGACGCTTTGTCCGATAAAATCGTATTCTTGTAAGCATGATATAAGTTAAAGGACCGTGATTGGTTGATATCCGAGGCATTGTTATACATCATTGCTTAATATCAAATACGGGGCGTATAAATGAGATAGTCAGAGAAACTTTTGTATACTTCGACAAAACTAACGAAAATGATAGACCATCCTAGAGTTTTCAAGAACGTCTACTATTCTCATTTTAACCCTTTGCATACAAATTGTCACTGTTTGATCTATCTGCATAAAATGTTGTTCAGTTTCATCACAGAATCCGAAAGAATTGCTGGCTCCATACTTTTAACTCCTTATGCAAAAATCGGCTCTTTTTTACCTATCTGAACAATTATTGTGCACTTGAGCTGTAAAATCAAAGCAAACAGTTAAGGCACTGTGTACCTTTCAAAAACTATCCTTTCCTAGTTTTCTATCGTAGAATACTTTAACAAATGTAAAACTTGTTTTATCCTTAATTCCATCCCCTTACATACAAGTTCACGTACAAACCTGCATCGTGTGGCCGTTTTGTACAAAAGTTTGCATACTTGCCATTTAGGGTCCGAGAAAAATCAATAAACAAGTTTACAACTTTCAAAACGTTACACTTTAGTATCGGTAAAAAAACTGTAAGTTGCTGCACAGCTTTCAAAGGTTACAAATCTAAACTCTTAGACTGATTTAGATGCAATTTTAGGCGTTTACGCTTAAGGGCGCGGAGAAAAATATACGCAAATCACGACTTTCAAAAATTATTTTTATCAATATTTTCAGTTTTCGTCATTTGACCTATCCGTACAGAACTTTTTACAGTTAAGTTACCTTACAAATTCCAAAAATTGTTTCTACCCTTTCTTTAAAACATTGTATACATATGTACACTATATTGCCGATCTAGAAAACAAGCTTTAGGGTTCGGCAAAATCAGAGTCTACCTTCCATCTCTTATTTTCAATCTCTTATATACAAATCTGCATTTGTTTACTGACTGGAAAAACCGTGCACACATAAGCTTTAGGAAACCATAAAATAGTATAGGCTGATTCATAGCTATCAGAAAATCCTATCATAAATATCAGAAATAATTCCTACACCTTGCATCTATCTTTCTAGACGGAACTTAGAATAGCAATTAAATATCCGGTAGAAATTAAATGCGACCTATACTTTAAAAAATTATCGCCATCATTATTTCATCTCTTTACTTCAGAATTCGGCCCGTCTGGGCACAGTATTGTGCATTTAAGCTATAGTCTCAGTCGAGAATAAATTACCTTGTAACTTTCAAAATTATACCTTCTTCACATTTTAACCTCCTAAGTACAGATCTCAACCGTTTAAAAAGTCTATAAACAAACGCTTTAGGACTCAACAAAAATTGTAAGAATGAGGCCAACCGTATATCATGTGTTTTGAGGTCTAATTTTATATTTGGTTTAGAGTATATACTCACATACTAATTTAAATAAATTATTAAGCTTGAAAATAGGTTTTTAGTGAAACTTTTATTACATGCTTATGTAAGTTAAATTTCACAAAATCCGTATCCCTGATTTACTTCTGTTACTGTCAATGCAAGTTCAAGTAACAAGGGTTCGAAAACAGTGAAATAAATTTTCATTTTTTCCTCCTCTATCGCCCCTGAAACATTGTAAACAAATTTTTATAGCATCAAGCAAGTCAAGTAACCTACCCCATAAGGTACGTAGTTGAAATGTGGTGCTTTCCAAAGTTTTGTAACATAACATAAAATTATATATCTTTTTGCCTCCTCTACCATCCCTGAAACATTGTAAATGAAGCTTTTAGACATCTTGCGTATTGCAGTTCCCGATAATTGCATCTCAAGTATAAAATTATAATTGTGAAACTCCTGGTTGTTGTACCAATAACGCTTTTGATTACTTTGATACATAAAATAAAATGGTAATTAGAAATAGAAATTTTGGAAGGAAACGTTCTAGGCCTATCTTTAGGTATCTATCCGGCAGTTTGCCATTTATGAGGACTGAGCTAAACCTCGTGAGATTCGAACCACGGACCTGCATTCATGAGACCGTACTATAATGACTCGTGCCGCCCTGTCGGTGAATGTACCAATATGCCGCTATTCAAACCACCCTCTCGAAAATAGAACAAATTTTACCCTCGAATTTTCGTAACCCTATCCTGATAGATTAAAGTACTCCTTTTTCTTTCAGATTCATTATAAAGAAATACGATAGCAAACGTAGGTTTAGGGAAGGGCAATTCCAGCTTAATAAATTAGAGGTTAACCAGCATTCACAATTGCGAAGGAATTGAAACCTCTTCTCCTTATTAAGGTCCGTCCTTTGCATAATGGTTATTTACTACACTGGCAGATACAAGCTTATATGTCAGAAGTCTAGTCATTATTCCAAGTTATTGTTATTGAAATTCAAATGTTCCCTATTCACAGTCAAGTATTTTAAGAATAATTTAGGCAGTTTGAAAGAACAATCCTGCACTCTTAGCGAAAATGATTATCAATCCAAAATTACTACTGGGTATTTCCTTCGAAAATCTCAAGCACAGACTCAGATCCAATAAAATAGCAGTTACCCTATGCTTCATCGTCCACAGCGTTCGAATAGTCACCTTACAGTGCTCCACAAAACCTATCATGGCTTGCAGCAGACAGTTCCAGACTAATACTCAAGCGAACGTATAACAATCCAAACTCTGTTACCGCAAGGAATATAAATAAGCAGTTTTTAAATATGACTTCACATTTCCACGCAATAATAAAACAACATTTAAGTATATTACTCTGATAACTGATGTTAGTGTTTAAAATTGGTGACATAATCAATATTTTATTCTGGGTTTGAAGGTTGAGAGAGGTGTTGTTTACGTAGGAGATACTGTTGTTGGAGTTTGCACCACGCTTTGGGCGTTGATTTGAAGAAGATTGTTTGTTACGTAATATGCTGCTACGTATGAGAAGCCAATTTGAAGATGATGTATATTTTTGTTGGTACGCTCCAAGTTTTATAAAATATTATATTAACTTTGTTATTAAACTGGTTCTATAGATATTATATATGTTTGTTTTTGCCTCGGCTGCGTCAATATTACTTTAGAGACACGTTTCTCTTAATCAGGGGATGGTGCGACAAGAATGTAGGCTTACACAGATTTTAAGTTTAAATTCACTTCTTTTTATTAATCCTTGTCACAAAATTAAATAGCACTACACCGATATTAAGAGCTGTGAGATTCTTTTATTTAATACTTGCACTTTGTTAACGCGTATACTTAATTTTCGTTTCACACGAATAGGTAATATTTCTTTACAGAACACATCTTCCATCCGGTCACTACCAAGGTCTGCAGGCAACTGAACATATTGCAACCGCCCAAACCCGTAAACTTCTGTATTTCAATTCTCTGATTGGCTAATCCTAGTCCAATAGAACACCTGTATTTTACTAAAGCTTTTTCTTGCTGTTGATTGGCTAATTTAAAACTGTCACAAAATTTACATTATTGCTGCCCTAATCATAACTAGTAGTATACAAACTCTCAAACTCATTATTGCCTCGAGCTTACCTCATTGTTACCTCATTATTAGCAACGTTAAACTTATTATTCTCACAGCTCTTACATTATTAAACTACGGAATACATTCACATAACATTATTAAACATGTTTATAATAATATAAGAATATGCAATGACTGTTACATACAGTTTTAAATATTATATAATTTAATTGAAATTATTCAAGTGTTCAAAATACTGCCTCAAGGTACTTACTTTAAGAAGTTCTGTGGATTATTTTTATTACTTGACTTTTATTTGTATGTTAAATGTGCACTGAAGAATAGAATCAGTGCTGTGAAACAGTATATAACATACAGTCGCCGCATGTAGAGGTAGCAAGGCCACCGTAAACACAATAGGTAAACGTGGAATAATGTTTCTGATCCTCTCACCGTGCTGCACTAAGGTACTCATTAAATGATTGAGCCACATTTTGTGCTTGTTTTTCCTTACCTTCATTTGCTACAAATACTGTATTTATTCAGAATAAAAGTGTTGCATGTCTTGATCAGTAATTCTTATTTGAATCTTAATCCCCTTCATTGTTGGTTATTGTATGGATAGAATACAATTATACATCGGAATTGTTCCTCTATTGTTTGTACATATTTTATACAATTGACCCAACATATCTTATCATTCATGTTTTCCGTTGAATTCGCTATTAAATCACGAACTCGTTATCACTTTTTCTCCCAAAATATATTTTACTTTTCGTTTGCCAAACCTGTTCTTTTGGATTCAGACAACAGTGGTGTGTCGCTAGTCCCAAAACTGTGTAAGTATGCATATTCTAAGTTAACAGGTTTACCACCATTTGATTTCTATTTGTGTTGACTTTTAAATCTCAGATGTCGGGACATTTCTTATAGGCCTTTATTTTAGCCTTCTGTTTCTTCAGTAGAAATTTGACTCTCCACTTTTTGTGGTTTCCATCTTGAGACAGCGATATGCGATCGCTGGAGTCCGCTCTCCTTGTTACCCCATGACTCTATTATAATTTGCGCAGTGACTATACTACCCTAACCGAGCAGGATGGCTCAGGCGGCAGCGTCTGTGGCCGGCATTCGGGAGCTCCTGGGTTCAATCCCCGAGGACTACCCCCTCTGACCCATGGTTGTTGTTTTTCGGGAGCTTCTCTGGGTCGTCAGGCGAATGCTGGAGTAGTTTCTTTCGGCTCCCGAATTTCCTGTCCCTTCATTTCGTTCCATTCATAATTTCATTCATCCCTCATCCCATTTGTCTCTTTCACGGTCAGAAGTGTCGGCGATGGTGTTTCGTGCAGTGTGACAGGAGAAAAGGATGCTCTCTGTGAACTCTCTCCGTCACTCGGCTTTCGGCTGACTGCCGGGATATCCGAACCCTCTTGAGGGGCATTGGACCCCCTCTGTGTGCGGTGGGGGCCTGCCTGTTTGTCTGTCGGGGTGTCTATTTCTGGAAACTTAGGGATCCTGTCATTGCTGCACGATCGCTCCTGGATTCGGCCACCCGGTGTCTCCTGTCATCTCATCCTCATGGGGCGTAAGTGCAATATTTCCTCTGGATCGTGCCGAGTTCCCTCTGTTAAGTAAGATAACATAAGATGAGATAAGATACTACGCTAGGACACAATTAGACAATAACTAATTACGTTAGGCGCAAATTGAGAAGGTTTTGAGAAGGTGTATTATATTCGACTGTTGGGGAGCCGAACTTGAAGTAGTTGCAGCCATGTACGGTACAAAGTTTCCGGTAGCCTTCGCCCTAATGTTTAAGAATCAACTTTATATTTTTATGTTTCTTTGAATATTATATATATTTAGGTTTGCCTCGGCTGCGTCAGTATTAATTTTGTAGAAACATGTATCTCTGAACAAGGTGTGGTGCGGCTGCAGAATGTAGGCTTACACAGATTATAATATTTACTTCACTCCATTTATTAATCCTTCACACAACTAAATAACACTTCATTGATATAGACAGCTGTGAGATTATTTAATTACTTGCACTTTTAAACACGTAAACTTTATAATATCCTCGCCGTATTCAATTTTTGTCTCACACTGAATACGTATTAAACTTCTCGAGGACGCGTCTCGCGTCCGGTTAGGAACGCTGTCTACAAGCAACTGAACTGATTTCTACCGCCTGAATTTGCAAATTTCATCTATTTCAAGTCTCTGATTGGCTATTCCTAATCCAATAGAATACTTTTATTTAACTTTCAGGTTTTTCTGGTTGTTGATTGGCTATTTATAAACTGTCTAAAAAATTACATTATTGTTGCTCCAAGAATTACTAGTAGCATTACTACTTTCATTATTGCCCAGGGTTACCTTATTCTTACCTCATTGTTAGTAACTTTTGACCTATATTCTCACAGCTCCTACATTATTAAATTACATAATACATTCACATAACATTATTGAACATGTACATAATAATATAAACATATACAATGACTGTAATATAACTTTTTATATATTGTTAGATACACATATTGTTTTAAGGCGGGCTGTCATTGAATTTATATATATATATATATATATATATAATTTATGTTGCGACTTGATAAAAGCGAATTCTATAATCGCAGAAAATTGTATTCAGTAATAGATATTTTAAGAAATAATCTGAACATCACTCATAGAGAGAGCTTTCCAACATCCGAACCGAATTAAAAGGACCGGGTTTTCACGCTGTATTCACTGAGAGTGAGCTCAACTACACCATAGTGTGAACTATGCGTTAAATTACGCGAATTTTATTTCCAGAATACCAAAGTGGGGTAACCTCTCTAATTGTGCAGTTCTCCATTAACGAGCCGCATTAAATATTCATTGGAAGCTAACACCGCTGCTAGCGTACCTCTCCAAATAGCCAATCTCAAAAAGAACAAGTGCTTTACCATTAATTATGCATAACCCCTCTGTAGTGAACTTTGACAGCTTTAACTGCAAACGTGATATTTGAAATGTGTCGCAAATGAAATCCCCAAGACACTGCTTAGAGCAGTTCAGATTTTCGGGCAATTCCTCCATGTTTACAAGCAACTTAGTCAATTATTTGTTTAAAACTTAGTCACGACAAATGTTTCCCCGCCTTGTCTTCTCGCTAAAGGGAGACAGGCGGCGACGAACAGCCGCGTCTTGGTCTTTCTCAGTTGAATTTATCATGGGGTTTGTGAACACAACTTTGTACTCTGTGACTTGAAGGAAAAGTGTCTATCTCTTGCTCTCCATTTCACTCGCTTTCTATACACTCGCTGAAAATAAATCGATCCTGTACTACTGCAAAGAAAGCCACTGACAGTCTTTTCAACGGCTGTTGCTATTTCATTCGTCCTATCTTTTTCTATCTCAACAAAGCCAGGCGAATACAGCCATGTGCACTCTCTTTACTAGTGTGGCTCTTTCCAAGTCCGATTGCATCCTGCTTCACTCTACAAGCTCAAATGTTCTTTCAATGAAAAATATTAGGCAATTAATCAATAGCAAGCAGAATAAAAATAGTGATCACAGGCTTTATTGTTATACATATTTCAGCGTATTACAGTTGTGTAAAAGATTTTGCCCTTCATCTACTAAATAACATCATTCATATACTTCTTATTCCATATTTAATACCAATGTGCCTATAAAGTCAAAAATGATTTAGCACTAATGATCTCGCTCTTAACATTTTTGTAATCTGGCGCTGCACTAATCAGTAGATATGAGTGAATGTGCAATTGTCTTCATCCTGAGGAATTTTAAAATGAGATAAGCTGCGTCCACAGTACCAAAGCTGCATAATAAATAATTTCATAACCTTAGTATGACCTGATGGAGAGACCAGGACAAAAGCCACGCTAATATCTTGAGGGAGTTTGCGAGAAATGGTCTCATCAATCATCAAGCTTTTCCATTTCATCACTGTTCCAGTGTCTTACGTCTTGTTCTATCCAAGGATGACTTACCGATTGCTTGCTGACGGAACGTTCCCAATGTTGCCAAAACGCGAGCCTTTTCGTTTTAAGCAGTACCTATCTAATGTGGCTAAGTATCCATTGTAGTCTTTGTTTTCAATCATTTATGTGTGTGTGCGTGCGTGTGCGTGTGGTGTGTGTACTATATCTAATATTACTGCAAGCTCTTAATATAATGCCATATGACATTGGACTATTGCAAATAGTCGCTAAACGAAGTTACACTGCTGGTTGCTAGATGAAAACTACCATTGTGCCGTCAACATCTACAGCTTTTCTTTGTCAGGTTGGCCAGCTCTCGCACAGGCTGTCCAAAAATGCAAGACCATACATCTAAAATTGTAAATTGTGTCAGCTACCTTCCTAAGTTTTAAGGCTCATTATATTGTCGTAGCCTCTAATCAACACGCTCAAGGGGCAGAGCACTCGCTAGAGGTATCAGGTAGTTAACAAATTTTAATAATTTAAACAAGGCGAGGCCACGACTAGGGACGCAGCTAAAGTGAAAGTGCAAAAATATTATTAAAAACTGGCAAAAGGACACTTACATGGCTCAAAATAGGTAGAAGGAGCTTTACACTATCATAAATAAGACAATAAGGATCTGGATGGCACAGTGTTTATTTGATAAAACTTAATACTTTACCCCCATCTCCTTAGTTCCATGCCTGTCGGGCGAGGCCGCCATGCATTCCTGCATGGAGAGAGCGAACACACGTCTGGTCTGGTTGACTTCTACTCACTGACTCCCCCAGCTCCAAGCCACACTTATCGCGTGGGGACGCCAACTAAATTACTCCCACCTAAACTGCTACCCCCACCTAAACTACAACCGCCATCTCGAATCTAGGTGACCTAAGAGACGTATGCGCTAACAATGCCTGCATACGTCACAATATTTCACGCAGCAATTATTCTGATTCTGAACCGAAAAATAACATGTTAATACCTAATTATAAATTCTATTAAACAAACGCATAAATTTCTAATTCAAATATATAGCTTTTAAATATCTGTTTTACAACTAAAGAATAATTAAATTAAAAGTGAACTGCTGACTAATAGTTGTATCATTAAGAACAGAAAACTGGGATGTTATGAAAAAAATGGATGTGATACATTCACCTGACTTTGTCCACCCTCTGTCCTTTATTAGTAGAAAAATTATTCTTATTAAAGTTTATTTTTCTATCTACTTCACTTTAATCCAGATTAACCTTTCCAAAAATAGCTACATTAAACATTTCGTTTTAAATACAAAGAGAACAGCGATAGACAAATGTTCATGAACTACACACTATACGCTGGTCTTAAAATCCTATACTGGTTCCATGCAATCGTGAGAAACAACTGAATGTTGACAGGACAGGAGAATGAAGAAATGAACAATTCGAACTTTTAATAACGGATATCTCAGAAACGCCTTATGCTATAAAAACTTATTTTAAATAAATTGTGTGTTTTAAAGAGATTTGCATTTTTTGTGTAGTACGTTTTCGTCTATTGCTTAACGTTTACCAGTTATAAAAGATTATACAACATTCCTTTCGAATGTACTTCACATGCTATTCAATATATATATAATATTTAATTGTCATGTAAATATCTTTAATATATGGTATTTTAATCCAAATCGTTTGAGCCATTTTTTAGAAAATAACAAATATCGAAAAACTTTCCTTGTAAAGGGTAGTTTGGTGTGGGATAATTTTCTTGAAAGTCTTCGTGTCGAATCTTTGGAAGATATTGAATAAAATACCAAGTTTGATATTTATCCGGATTTTCGTTTTTGAGTTATACTGCTTACAGACTTACAGACACATACACGCCCACATGTTTGTAAAAATGCTTTATTTGGATTCAGGGGTCCTCAAAACATATATTTCCAGTGAAATCTCGGTATCCAATTTTTTGGATGGAATGCAATTCCTTTTCTACCTGCTGTACTTGTTGGAGAAAGTAAAAAGATAAACGATGATAAATTGGACCTAATTAGAAACATTTAATGCGTTCAACAGTGCAACAAATTCCATTAAGTCATTTAATTTGTATTGTTATTATTATTATTAGTATTAGTAGTAGTAGTAGTAGTAGTAGTAGTAGTAGTAGTAGTAGTAGTAGTAGTAGTAGTAGTAGTAGTAGTAGTAGTAGTAGTAGTAGTAGTAGTAATAGTAGGCAGTTAAAAAAGCTTCAAATCACCAAAAGCCACAATATATAAGTACTAACAATAAAAAATGTTTAAAATTAAGTAAGGCCAAATAGGGGCACGAGTTGCTGGTTAATAGAGGGGAATAAAGATTACTGATGGAAATGGTATGAAAATCTGCCCGATTTGCAAAGAGGAGATATTCTGGGTAGACTCTTGACGATCTATAGGTCACGGAAGAATGAAAGTTAAGTATTTACCCGAACTTATAGTGTTACAGCCTCGTAACGGGCATGTTGGATACTACTGGCGGGAAAGGAATGTGAGGGTGGGGGCCATATATGAATTTCTGCTTAAGACGAGACAGCTTAGAACTGAGAAGGCTGATATTAGAAGAGGGGGGTGTGATCAGAGCTAAATATATTCTGCTGGGTGTTAGTGTTTTACTCTTGTTATTTTATGTCATTAAATAGGCACAGTTAATGTGTTGTATTTACATATCTCTGTTTAGTGATACTAGTGTATAATATGGTATAACAATGTACCACAATAAGATCTAATGTCGTCGTCTCTAACGCTTCCCATTTGTGGTGTATGACCTTTGGGGTTATCAAGCAATGACTGGGCCCATTTCTGAGGTGGAGGCACCCAGAGGGCGGAGTCCCTTACCTCCAATGGTAGGATGTTGATGAGGATGTGGTAGAATTAGAGGACCTACATCTTTAACAGTGGCCTTCGAACCATTTTGGATTAGTGTCTGCATACTTAAATTTAAACAAATACATTATTCATTCATACACAAAATAAAACACTAATAAAACCGGCGAGAGAAAGAAGAAAGTGAACATTATTTCAGAGAAAGCGAATGAAGGATGAAGTTTTCTTGATGTAGCCGCAGTGACAATTGAATTATGACGGTCCGACAGGGAGAATCCGTGCAGTAGCAACGCACCGATCCGCCTATACCTTTTTCATTATAAGTTGAAAGGAGAGGTAAACAAAACTTAAATGTATCACTCCGCCAAGCACACGGCAGCACCACGTGGAGGATGACGGGAACTAAGCACCCGTGAGAGGAAATTGCTTCAGACAGAATGCGAATACAGTATATTGCGCAGCTTGGGATCATTAGCTTTTAAACATCGTATGTCTTATTCCTATATTTGCCCTTACATCCTAAACTTCTAACACAGAATGCTAAAAGTAGACAAATAAAAGTTGTACCTGAACAGCTCGGCTTCTATGATTAAAGGTACTGGCTTTAGAAATCATTCATTTAATGACTAATATCAGTATACCACTTTTGCTTTAACCTTTTAGAGTCAACAAGTTAAATAACGATTAGCACTATAGGTTAGAAAACCACAGAAAACAAAAGTGACCCAAGCAATCCGAGCAACAATTCTGCGTCACTAACAAAGAAGGTCAATTACTGCTAAATAATGGCCAACAATATTCATTGTCGATTAAAGGTGGGTACGTTTCACAGACTTAAAGGCATTTAACTCAATTGTCTTCTTTCTATTTCCCGCGTTTGTGTTTTCCCACAGTATCAGAGGATTCTCAGCCATGACACTCATTTTCTCAACACGTTGCAAAAGTACACTGGCAGCTTATCCGGAAATGAACTGCTGCGCCTGCGCATAGCCTCTTAAACCCTCTATTATAACGGTTCATTTAGTTATAGGTGAATCTGAACAAACGCATTTTATTTCATAAATTGAACTGTTACAATAATGGGTTTCTTAAATTTCTCTGCACGAAAATAACCACAAAATGTTACCATCTGAACCGAACTGTTTTATATGGAAGAAGAGACGACATGCTAAGCGGGAAAAGTTGTAGTTTGCCCACCAGCCAATCAGGTCTTCTCTTGTCACGTGGCACTTTTCACAACTCCTTTAAACTTAAAGTAAAGCCACTTTAGATAATGTAACAATTCAGACAATACATTTAATGCTTAGCTATCATTTTAAAAGGTGTTCGAAAGCCGTCCCTCTGCTTATATTTGTATAAGCTTGGCACCTCTGAAAACATTACTGAACACTTTATGAATTTCTGCAACCAAACTATGGAGAAAGTCACACTGGATACTGTCTTCCAGTTCGTCGAGTGTATGTAGAGCTGTTACATACCCGTACTTTATTTTTAACCATTGCTCACAGATAATAATCACATGGATTTAGCTCTGGAGAGTGAGCAGGACTACCAATTATTCTATCATAAAAAATATGATGTGTTACACTCACATAACTTTCTCTACTCTTGTACAAACTATTTTTACAAACGCTTATTCTCCATATGCTTCAAGTTAATCGACATATCCAGACGTTAATCTTATTGCTAATTTTCTTGTGGATGCAAGGTGAATTGGTAGGCTTTAAGCGATAGTCAAAAATGTTAAGAGCTGATTGCTATGTGGAGTATTCCGTTCTCTTTGCATTACCAGGACAAAAAAATGAATAATAAATTCCCATTTGAGACAAAGTATAAGTATTGAGAGATTTAAGGGAATAACAATCAATATCTCGAAAATGGTTCACTCAACACAAAAAAATGTATAAGACATAAATTGTGTATTCTAACGCGATCTACATTTCTTGTGTAGTAAAATTTTGTCTATCCCTTATGGTTCCCAGTTATGCAAAAGTCGTTCACAATGAAGAACATTTTGGAGACATTCCCAGAAAATTCAAGATATACATTTTATTTGTCATGAAAGTATCTTAAACATATGATATTTTAATCAAAATCGTTAGAGCCATTTTTGAAAACATTAAAATTTTCGAAAAACGTTCTATGTAAAGGGTAATCTGGGGTGGGGGGATTTTCTTGAAAAACTTCGTGTCGCATCTCTGGAAGATACTGAACCTAAATACCAAGTTTGGTGTTTATCCGACTGTTAGTTTCTGAGTTATGCTGTTCACAGACACACACACGGACATGTTTCCAAAAATGCTTTTTTTTTTGGATTCAGGAGAC
The DNA here is from genome assembly GCA_030765065.1 of Deroplatys truncata. Lineage (NCBI taxonomy): Eukaryota > Metazoa > Arthropoda > Insecta > Mantodea > Mantidae > Deroplatys > Deroplatys truncata. The sequence goes on from CM060980.1 coordinate 24,240,727, forward strand.
CTCAAAACATGTCTTTCCGGTGAAATCTCGTATCGAATTTTTGGGTGGAATGAAATACTTCCCCTACTTACTATACGTCGTAGGGAAAGTAAAAAACACGAGATAATGCCAAGCATTGACTTTCTTGTACTTTTTTTTACGACAATGTGTACGACATGAATCGTTCCTCAGTTAGAACTGTTGGCTGTCTGTGGTTTTTCTTTCTTTCTTTCTTTCTTTGTTTCTTTTTTTTAACATGAACCCGATCTGTATAAATGTGTGTAACAACTATAAATTGTGGATTTGTTACGAAATGTGACATGGGAATTGTAATTATAAATTTAAGCTCACAATCCATAGAGGATTTCGTTGGAGTATAGCTTAATACAATAAACACACGCCGGTCTGCAGTATACACCGTAACTACAAAAATATGCTTAATCAAAAGACAGCTTCATATAACGTTATTCCCGCCATACGCCATGCAAATGTTAGCGTAAACTGCAAATGCCGTTACCGTTAAAAGGCGCTAGGTGAGCTAGATTACCGCCGCCAGTCGTGTCATTTAAGACAGTCCGGATATTTACAACAGAACTCGCTTTAATCAATGGGAAACAGTTTCGCGAGAATTCGTTCTCATCCTCAAGAGCTACTGCACAGCTTCGCATAAGCAACAAGATGATCAGCATTTTCCTATCAAAATGCATTGCTCATACAGATCACTGCACTTTTTCTATTCACACCAATAAAAGTTCCAAAACTAGAGATCTCGATCCACACCATTAAAAGGTAAAATAAAATCCGTGTATTTGACAGCTCTATGGCAGGCCAAGCTCCAAACGGACTTCAGCAGCTGTTAAAGCAACGAGAGAGATAGAGGATTTGCTGAAATCCTCTCCAGAAGCAAAAAAACAAAAGAGGTTGTGAGGTCTTTGTACGTGACTCAAACTGTTTTGGAATTTATATTATGCTACGAAAACAAAACCTGATGCCTTACAAGCACACACTTACTCTACTAATTACCATTCCATGTAGTACATAATTCGCAAAAAAAGTTATGTTAACTTATATATAAAAAGTATTTGTGTAGAAATGATTTAAAATTAGGCAATATGGAATTGCTTACATGCAAAGTGTGAGACAACGCTCAGCTATTTGCATCACCAGTCCACTTTGTGTTAAAGAAGGAAGATTCTCACTAAGGCAGATGTTGCATCGAATTTGACTATGAGAAAAGTTCAATACATATAGGCGAGTGTTTTTAAATCCGCTAATGGCATGAAAAGAAAATCTTTTGACATAAGTTGGATACTAAATGGTCTTTTCTGTAGCAAGTTATTTTCTAGTCTCGTGGATTTTGAAATTATATAACAATTCTACAAAAGAAGAGGGCTTGATAGTTTATTCACAACAACAAAAAGCTTATTCGCCTTATAAGGTGTTAAATGTCTGACATTTTAATCAAAATTGCAAGAATCATTTTAAGTTCTTAATATATGTTGTTCTATTTAAAGAGTTGTTTTAAGTGAGGAGATGCTCTTCTAAATCTTCTCCTTGCCCACTTAAAAGGTGCCTGACTATGAATTAAATTGTGTATTCGTCCCACTTCTAGTTTATTAATTATGATCTTTACTAATAGACGAAAACAAGCGCATGCTCTCAAGGATGTCTTTATAGAAATGTCTTTCACGAATTTAGGCATACATACGTACACTTCCAGTGAAATCTGGATATCCAATTTTTGGGTCGACTGCAGCACTTTCCCTAACGTAGACATCTAAACAATAGTGAAAGTAATATTATATGTGCCAGACCTATCTCCAGCTGAATCATCTCAAGAAAGACATAATAATAATAATAATAATAATAATAATAATAATAATAATAATAATAATAATAATGACACCCATCAGGATACAATTTGTGTTGATCCTACAAACTCAAGCCATTTGTAACATTGGATGGAGCTATTTGAGCTGTTTCATCTCACCATCATCACCAAACCTTACGCTATTAAGACTGTATATCTGTTTTTAAAGCATTCTAAAATGAAACCGACTTTCACAGAAAAACTTAATGTATTTTTCATAGTATAAATTACATATACAGAAGCTGGAATTCATCCATTACAAAATGAGATTTACAGACACGGTTGCTGATGACAAACTATACATTATTTTACATATATATGTTAATAATGAAATAATAGTAAATACTTTGTATCCACGTTGAGACTTCTGACAGTAGCCACGTGAAAAGAACTGAAATATTTTAATCTCTTACCATCATCAAAATTAATATTCACTATCCTTTCTCGGTTAACGGCAGACTGAATTTATGGAAAATATCTCGGAATCGCTGTATTTGAGCAATACTGCAACAGTGACAAACTCAGAAATATTATGAAATATTAAAAAGAGAAATTAGTTGCATTTTAATATGGACTGTTTTGTTTTATTAAAATGAGCATAATAGTTTACTTAGTGACTTTATTTGTTTGCTTTTGTTTCTTTTGGTACTGCCTTTAACACCCGAGATTATATCGGTGGCTTTTAACTTTGGAGCAATTGCCAGTCTGCAATGATGCTCGCTTGTCAACTTCCTGTTTTAATCGCTGGGTTTATATTGCGTTTTGTATTGTTCTATAAAAATTAAATCACACGCATTCACAATCTCATAAAAACACCAAGGACAATAGGAATAATATGGCTAAAAAATTCCCACCCTCCAGCCTGGAAAAGAACAAGGGATCTCTGGACATAGAGGCTAGCATACTACCAGACCACAGATCAGAGAGACATTATGTTAACATTATTAATGAAAAAGAGTGAGCGTGGGCGTAAGCGAGATCATGAGCATGGGCGTGAGCGTGAGAGAGAGAGTGTGCGAGTTTGAGTGCGAGTGCGAGCGAGTGAGTGAGTAAGTGAGTGTGCCAGTGCGAGTGCGAGTGAGTGCTGAGTGAGTGAGTGAGTGAGTGAGTGAGTGAGTGAGTGAGTGAGTGAGTGAGTGAGTGAGTGAGTGAGTGAGTGAGTGAGTGAGTGAGTGAGTGAGTGAGTGAGTGAGTGAGTGAGTGAGCAGAGGGTATGCCAGGGCACACTCACATATACACCATGTTTATAATCTTTCACCATCTAAAAGTAACGTTCTTCCAAAAGGACATAGGTCACAAGAGATTTCAAAAACATTAAAATTGGGAATTAAGTGAGTGTTTTCCATTTTCATATCGCCTGGTTTCATTCTAGTTTCGCTAAAGATGAATACCAGAGAATATATGTAGTCCTTTGTTCCCTATTTGGCGTATTTTAATGACATTACTACCAATCGGTATAAGGAAAACCTAAAAGCTTTAAAATCGGATATATGAGAGAGGGAAGGTTAAAAGGAAGATCTGCCGCACTTAATATCATCGAATTCCACTCTGATTTTATTGAACATTACTAGGTTATAGTTTTGGCATGACTCGAATGAAATTTTGAGCACTATTTTAGGCGAAAATTCCGTTTGCTAATTTTCAACCTCTTAACATTTCAATCAACACCACTTGACATATTTGGAGATAAGCTGGTACACTTACACTATAGGAGTTAACAAAATTTGCACATTGTCTTATATATTTCAAAATTATCTCTAAACATATTTTTAGCATCATATGTAGAAATCTTCAGCATTCAACCAACTTGGATGAAACAGTACATTTTTGCTAAAATTAAACGTTATTTTACAGCTTATTTTCAAGCCCAGGTTACCTTACAATTTTCAAAAACTGCTAATATTTTTCAACCCCTTATATTCGCTTGACTTATCTGGACAAAACTTAGGATTTATACTGACCAGGCAAAACTATACCGTACCTTACTTATTTCAAAGAACTGCATATCAATCCTTTGCTTATAAATTCAATCGTCTGACCTATTCAAAACAGAATTTCTACACTTGAACAATAGGATCCGCTGAAAATGTCACTTTGCAACTTTAATACCCCCTCCCTTTGAGGAGTTTTATCTAAACGCATGGCGTTCAATGAAATATTTAGCACCCTCTTACTTATTTTGAAATTACGGTTCAAAATCTAAAATATATAAATTATTGTCTCTAGTTTATTTACCTGGTCCGGATATTAAAATAAAAACATTTTGAAGCCAGATCAGACTTAAGACGATCGAGTTTTTGTCGTCGTTGTTGTCACTCCACAGAGAACGCGGGTGAAACAAAAGTAGAGTATATTTTATTCTAAGTAATCGCATGCCAAAGCCGAAACAAAATTTTGAGTTGGTGGTACAATATATCATAATTTCTATCATCGCTAACTTGGATCAAAAATCAAAATGGCGTCGTCTTAATAGGAAATTTTAATGGCATCGGGTATGAATGTGCTTATAGCATGCAATACCGACATTTTGAAGGTTTACTTTAATCCGTATACTTAGATTTTTATAAATTGTCTTAAACATATTACATTATAGAAACAACCATCAGTCTCTAGCATAGTAATCTATACAATATTATTATAAGAACACGCGTGTAAGGGCTTCATAATTCTTCAGATTAAAAGGAAATGCTCTATATGATCTAAATTAATGGTTTTTAAAAGGATGTTTCGAAATTGTATATGGTTATGAAAAACCTGTGAATTTAAATAACACACATCTTCTAATTGAACTATCTCTAATATCTATAGAACACGGCTTTTGGAGTATGGTTAACTTGTGATTGCTTCGGGCCTTTGGTCTCAACACGTTTCTCATTAGTTACTTTTAATTTCAATGCTCCCATTTGGAAGACCGTGTTTGGGAGACTTATCATCCCCTACCTTTGTTTCAAACTTGTAGAATTGCCGCGCCAAAGATAAAATGCCATTGAGCAGCCATTTCGGGTACTAATGTGAGTTAAATGAAAGTTCCCGCACACTTTTTACTTTCTCTACCGCTGACGTATTATATTGCATCGATAAATTTGGTATGCAGATTTCATCGGAAATACATGTTTTCGTGTTCCTTGAGCTCAAAGAAAAGCATTTTTAGAAAACCCTTGTAACTATCTTTCTAGCTGTCTAGCAGGATATCTGTGAATAGCTTAACTCAAAGTAAAAAGTCGGATAAATACCAAACATCGTATAGTCCAGAAGATTTCAAGAAAGCAGCATGAATATTTTAAATAAATTCCCTTGGCCCAAAATATTCTTTACATGGAAAATATTTGTTATTTTTATTTAATCAAAAAAACGGCTTTAAGGATGCTTAGAAAAACTCATGTGTTTGAGACAATGACATGAAGACTCAAATGCATATCTTGAGTGTTCTGCAAATAACCTGTAAAGTACTCTTATCCCACTGAATTTTGTATTGTCTTATATAACTAGGAAACCAGGTGAGATACACAATCTAGTATATAAAAATGTATAGTTCATTGAACTACACTATTTGTGTCAAACTGTACTGGATTTTCTCCCACAGTGATAAGTGCTTTCAGATACCCCATGTTCACATGTAAGTACCTATACGTTTACACTCTACTAGGCATGTCATCTAACGAAAGATGCTTGAAACTTTGTCATTGTTACTTTTCCTTCCCTGAGCGTTTAACTTCGATATATGATAAAAAAAACACCTGAATGTTGTTTCCGCGTGTTGTATATAATTAAACCCTCATTACTTAATTTTAAATCACATTTTATAGGTAAATGTTTATCGCTAATAGCGTAACATAGAAGAATAACTTTTTATGTTAATAGAAGTCATAATTATTTCTATATAATTGTTTGATAGCATATTAAAAACGAATTTAGGCTTAAGTTCTAGCCAGTTTTTCTAGATTTCTTTTCATTTTTTTCTTGTTAAACGTAACGTCTTCAACCTTTATGCTGTATTAGAGACTACACATGGAACCGTTTAGCATACAAATACTAAACAATATGAATCAGTACAGTTTCCTATGTCAGTCAAAAGGAGGAATTATTGACAAAGTTTCCTGAAAAATGAAAAACAAACAACAATTAGAGAAGAGATGGCAAAAACAAAGAGAATTGTTACGAAATCAATAGAGAAAAGTTCTGAGGACCAGAGAGGCCAGAGCAAACTGACAGCTGTCGATGAAGGAAGTATGGTTAATGGAGACTGGTTAAAGAACTGGAATTTTTAGACTACGAAGGTGTCCAAGGAAATAAGAGAAGAGTTGTGACCTGAAAACTTACACGAAAAATACTTTTGGACAAACTCCTATTCCATAAATAACTCATTGTGCAGCCTTTAAAACATGATGTGCAATAAAGAGAACATTATTATCTACCATGATTCTATATTATAAACAATGTTATTGTTATAAAATGTTTCTAGAAAGCTTACCGTAAAGAAGTTCAAGCTAATAGTATTTTAACATTGGAAGGCATTTTGATTTGGATGATAATTTACTTGTGAGTGTAAATTTTATGAATTTAGGACATACATGCTAAAATTTTCATCTCAAATCCTCTTAATTTTTCACATAATATTAAATTCATAATTTTTTCATAAGCATGTTTTGTTCTGTAGTCTGTTATAATATGAAAACAAATCTTTGAAATACATTTCAAAAACCTAAAGTTTGAATATTTTAGTAATTCCGTGATTGTTTATCATATAAAATTAATTACAATTACAACATGTACAGAATTCTGAATATAATAATGCCTTACAATGAAATATAGTTATTAAACCAAATAATTATATACCTATTCACAGTTCTAATTCAGCGAGTCGTGTTATATGTATTCGCAATATGGTGCACATGTAATGCTACTTCTCTACACTAAGAAAATAAAGTAAACCGGCCGACGCTTAGAGCCCCTATTACAACACATTAACATTCCTACCTTTCTCTATATTGCGATTCAGAATAGCACGTGGAGATAGCTATGCATATTAATGTTAATCTTGCAAAATCTCTAAGTAACTCAATTACAAAACTTTGCCAGGAAAATGGTTCAAATCTCCATTTTTTACTTTCTCTACTACGTATAGTAAGTAGAGGAAGTATTGTATTTCACCCAAAAATTCAATTCCGAGATTTCACCGGAAATACATGTTTTGAGCCCCCCTGAATCCAAAAAAATCATTTTTGGAAACATGTCCGTGTGTGTGTCTCTGTGAACAGCATAACTCAGAAACGAACAGTCGGATAAACACCAAACTTGGTAGTTAGGTTCAGTATCTTCCAGAGATGCGACACGAAGGTTTTCAAGAAAATCCCCTACCCCAGATTACCCTTTACATGGAATATTTTCGAAAATTTTAATTTTCTCAAAAATGGCTCTAACGATTTGATTAAAATATCATATGTTTAAGATATTTTCATGACAAATGAAAAGTATATCTCGAATTTTCCGGGAATGTCTCCAAAAGTATTCTTCATTGTGAACGACGTTTGCATAACTGGTAAACCATAAGAGATAGACAAAATTTTACTACACAAAAAAGTATATCCGTTAAAATACACAATTTATGACATATACATTTCTTTTGTTGAGTGAACCATTTTCTAGATATTGCTTGTTATTCCCTTAAATTTTCCAATACTTATACTTTTTCTCAAATTCGTTATTCATTTTTACGTTCTCTACTACGTATAGTAAGTAGGGGAAGTATTGTATTCCACCCAAAAATTCGATACCGATATTTCACCGGAAATACATGTTTTGAGACCCCCTGAATCCAAAAAAGCATTTTTGGAAGCATGTCTGTGTGTGTGGCTGTGTGTGTGTCTGTGAACAGCATAACTCAGAAACGAACTGTCGGATAAACACCAAACTTGGTATTTAGGTTCAGTATCTTCCACATATGCGACACGAAGGCTTACAAGAAAATCCCCCCACCCCAGATTACCCTTTACATGGAAGATTTTTTGAAAATTTTTATTTTCTCAAAAATGGCTCTAAGGATTTTGTTTAAAATATCATATATTTAAGATACTTTCATGAAAAATGAAATGTATATCTTGAATTTTCTGGGAATATCTCCAAAAGTATTCTTTATTGTGAACGACTTTTGCATAACTGGTAAACTATGAGAGATAGACAAAATTTTACTATACAAACAACGTGGATCGCGTCAAAATACATAATTTATGTCATATACATTTTTTTTGTTGAGTGAACCATTTTCGAGATATTGCTTGTTATTCCCTTAAATTTTTCAATAATTTTCTGAAATTGGGAATTCGTTATTCATTTTTTTATCTTGGATATGCAAAGAGTATTAATCTGTGGCAAAGGGAGTGGTGCCGCACCTAGCAACCAGCTATTAAGATATATGTCGATGCTTAAAGGCTACTGTATTTCTGTATTGCCCTTGCAAATACAAAACAAGGAGAACTTAGTAGGCCTTAAGTCATAGTCAAATATTCTTAGAACTAGTCACCATGTTTAAAATGTAATTTTCTTTACATGTCAAAAGATCGTTTCTGCAAATATTTATCTCGATTAATATGAAATAGATGGAGAATAAGAGTATGTAAAAATAGTTTGTACAAGAGTAGAGAAAGTCATGTGAGTGTAACACATCAGATTTTTAATTATATATATATATATTATTTTAATGGGAGAGGACGGTATTATTTATAAGAATACGAACTGAAATGTGGGAAAAAAATTCAAAACATTTTGGACATACGTTTGCCCGATTAGATGCTCAGACGCAGTTTTTGATGCTTGTGCTTTAAATAGCCCATAGCTCTGTATTTGTTTCCCGTAACTTAACTTTTTTATCACTTATCAGAAAAACAACAATATATCTTCTGAAATATTAAAATTGTATATACAAAATTTTGTACTCATGCCTCTAATACTATAATGAAGCTTATCTTAGTAACAAAAATCGGCTATTTATTTTTATTAGAAAATAATGTTTAAACTTTTTTAAAATGAAAGTAAATATATTTAAACTTTAATATATTCTTTTATAATTTTAAAGAGAACTATCTAAGCTCTCTTTCAAGCATGAACACGCTCAGCTCCGAGATGGTGAGGAAGAAGGGTCGCTCTGTCGCCGCTCCGCTAGGGCAGGAAACTCTTCTTCTCCTCCGGTACCCGCCGAGGAGATTTCGCCGCAGCCGCCGCGGCCTAGGGCAACCTACGCCTCGACCGCCGCCTCGCCACGTGCCAGCGCAACTTCGCCGGGACTGCCTCCGCAGTTGCCGCCAGCTTCACCGCAGCCAACGCCGTCGATTCTGGATACTGTCCAGCCAGCGCAGTTACAGCCTGTGCCTCATGGGAGGTACAGTGCTGTGATCCGAGGGGTCCCGAGGGACCTGCCAGTCAGGTTCCTCATCAGCGCAGCACGCCAACAGTGACCTTCAGCCATGAAGGCCACTCGGATCTACGGAGCACAGGGACCCACATTGCTCGTCAGGATCGAGTTCGCAGACCCTGGTGACCAGAAAGCGGCCTTGAGGTCGGGCCTGCCCTTATTAGGGCGGTGCTTACGCATTGAGGCCAGCCGAGTGGAACGCCAGGCTCCCTGCCGACGCTGCTGTGCCTATGGGCACAACGAGAGCTCCTGCACGGCGAAACCAAGGTGCCACTACTGTGGCGCTTCCAGCACCACACCTTCGTGCACGCAGCACGGCCTTCGTCGCTGACGCCGCTACTGTGCGACCTGTGGAGGGTCAACACATTTCACCGGCCAAGCGCTCTGCCCCCTGCATCCTCGCAGGAAGGCAACGCCGAAGCCGCTAGCACCTTCATCGCAGCCAGCATCACCTCCACAGACGCCGACACCAGCACCATCACCAGCGCCGACACCAACATCTTCAGCCCCGGTCATCGAGGAAGTCTAGGGCCTACGCGACGCCGTTCAGGATCTCCACGCGGAGTTCCTGAACGTGACGACGAAGTTGACAGCCCTGGAGGAACTCATCAGGGACCTTCAAGACACCTCAGCTGCTCAGCAAGTTTTTCTAGCTGGGCAGTTCGAGATCATCACTACCAGAATCAAGTCCATCGACAACTCCATCCAGACCTCATCTTCAGCAACGGACACCACCACACAACATCTAGATTCCATCGACATCACCGTCAGATCTCTGGAAGCACAGCAGCACGAACTTCGGGCCTACTTCCAACAGACAGCCAAACCGGAGCCCCAAGCAACCGCCGAAGGCCTTCGCCCAGCGCAACATTCGACGAAGAATACATGAGCAGGATGCATCTTCACAAGAAGTAAGTTCTACGCCAACCTACACCTTCCATACAATCACCTTTCCAACACTTACCTAAACCCACGCCATTTTTCACTAGTGTTGCAGTCAGGTTTCATGGCTGCAACCTAGTAACCACCTATCCCGCTCCAGCCCATAGGGCGGAGACATCCATCTCTCACATACTACGCGGGTGCTATGCGGGACCGCAAAAAGCCACGCCATTCCACTTTTACCTTCTTCCTTTTTCCACCGGTGGAGGAGTTTTTATTGGGTATGCCGACTATTGGTGAGTCCCACACTCTCAGTCCCGACTCCCATCTGGGCTGGGGTCAGTGATTAAATCATTTTCTCCTCCACTCGAAAAAAAAGTAATGCATGATTTTACAATTACATTTAGAAAATAATTTCAATTTGTATTTATAATTGGCTTCGATATATCACCTTTACTGAAGCCAGTGTTCTTTTATTCAAACTTTCTAATTCTATTTTTACAATAATTCTGTTTAGTACAGTTGTGTAAGGCGTTAATGCTTTACACAAACAAAATGTGAAGTATTCACAACTTAGGAAAAAATTCAAAATTCTATCCTCTCTTACTTAAGCCACATCAAATAAGAAATTACTTCTTATGAAAAAATTAGTTAAAACAATAGCAGAATGTTGGGAGATTGAGCCTATTTATTCCTGAAGTGTAAATGGTTGCCTAATGTATACGCTAGTACAGACAGAGTTTAAAAACTCAAAGTAAATTTTTGGAGAAAAATGGTTGTGTATAGGAACTGACAAGACTACTTAATAACATGAATTATTTATTATTAAATATCCAATTTTATCCAGATTATACAAGATATAAAAATCACCTACTCACATGAGCAAAATATTTGCCTAACAAACCACGAATAACGTGGAATTATTTTTTAAATAAGTTATATATTTAAAAAATCTTGTTACACTCACATGACTTTCTCTACTCTTGTACACACTATTTTTACAAACGCTTATTCTCTATATGCTTCATGTTAATCGAGATATCGAGATGTTAATCTTATTGCTAATTTTCTTGTAGATGCAAGGGGAATTGGTAGACTTTAAGCGATAGTCAAATATCGTAAGAGCTGGTTGCTATGTGGAGTATGCCATTCTCTTTGCATTACCAGGACAAAAAAATGAATAACGAATTCCCATTTGAGAAAAAGTATAAGTATTGCTAAATTTAAGGGAATAACAAGCAATATCTCGAAAATGCTTCACTCAACAAAAAAATGTATATGACATAAATTGTGTATTTTAACGCGATCTACATTTTTTGTGTAGTAAAAGTTTGTCTATCTCTCATGGTTTACCAGTTATGCAAAAGTCGTTCACAATGAAGAATACTTTTGGAGACATTCCCAGAAAATTCAAGATATACATTTCATTTGTCATGAAAATATCTTAAACATATGATATTTTAATCAAAATCCTTAGAGCCATTTTTGAGAAAACTAAAATTTTCTAAAAATGTTCCTTGTAAAGGGTAATCTGCGGTGAGGGGATTTTCTTGAAAACCTTCGTGTCGCATCTCTGGAAGATACTGAACGTAAATACCAAGTTTGGTGTTTATCCGACTGTTCGTTTCTGAATTATGCTGTTCAAATACACACAGACACACACACACGAACATGTTTCCAAAAATGCTTTTTTGGATTCAGGGGCCTCAAGCATATATTTCCTGTGAAATTTCTGTATCAAATTTTTGGGTGGAATACAATACTTCCCCTACTTACTATACGTAGTAGAGAAAGTAAAAAAGCAAATCCGAATCAAACAGCTATATTTTAAGAATACCCCTACACACTAGATTACTATTTTTATTCGAAAACCTGCGGAAATTAACAAAAATATGTACCCAAATTGTAAGCAGGTAAGGAAGTATGAATAGATTAACCTAAGCTCGAAAAACATTGCCTAAGTGGAAAAGTGCAATGGAAAAGTGAGTTACATATACAGCATATAACATCCAGCTCAACTGGCACTTGAACTATACGTTACTGTCTTTACATTCTGAGAAAACAGTACAGAAAGTAATCTCGTATAGTAAACTTGCCTCAAACGTGTCCTTTGAGAATTGTGCAGTTGCAGTGCCACCTGAGATACAGCTCTGTGTGTATGGTGGCCCTAATCGATCCAATTCGATTAGTTTCGCATCAGATACGACCCGAAACTTCGATATCAAAGAATGCCTAGCTGGAGCAACGCTTAAGAGATTTGCTTTGAGATTTTCTCCCCAGGAAGTCTCCTCAAATGTAGCTTTAGAATCCTGCCTATCTCACGAAATAGCAGAGAAGGCAAAATCTACGAGCAGAACGTTATCAAGGACTAAGTTCGTATTTGTCAACGCAAATATTTTGTCTGTATGCAGTAAAGAGAGATGCATCTTTTTTACATTTTAAATATTTACTATCATATCTGCAGAAGAGATATGAATATGTTCGTAAAACTAAAATTAAAAAGTTTATCCGGTGACACAATGACGTTTTACTGAGGTATGTCTCAGAGCTGTGTGAGCCAAATTTGTGAATGCACTCTCATATTACATATTGCTCTGTCAATATTTTCCTTTCTGTTTGACACCAGATAGTTAAGTTTAAAAATTATCCAGTAATGCTAGGTACAAAATGTTCAACAGCAAATTTTATGTAAACATATTCACTGTAGTTAAAACAACCAAGTTAGCATATAAATAGACATCCTATGTACTAATCAAAACATTAATGAACATTTACACAGGTTGTGATGGAAATCGAACAGTGGAAGCTGAATAAGAGGCTAAGACTACACCATCAACAAGTGGATATGTGAATGTAAACTGGAAAAACTGTATCAAGTTACTCTAAAATCAATTTGATATTCTGAAACTAAACAAGTTAGTGAAATAAATGAAAATAACTCATTATGTCAAGGTTTCCATTTGTTAATACATTGGAACAAGCCTGGGAACTGGCTCTCTTAATGAGCACGATTCGCAGGTGTAAGCAAGAGGAGTAGAACGAAGATCGATCATGCTAATGCACCATTTCCCCACTGACCTGTGCTTACTTGGAATTGCCCCATTGAGTTCTGCAACTTTTTTAACGCACGAAGGTAGGTATATCTGCACACGTGAAATACGGCGCGGTTGGACCACGTGGTATAACAAAGTATCTTAAAAAGGGAGGGTGGTTAGATTATGGGCTGTGTAAGTGTTCATATCTCCTCTTAAAGCCACTGCTATATGAATTTTCGTTCCTTAAACCACTACTTTTAGTACGTTGAAGTTAAGTAGGTATTGAACCGTTACCTTAATAGCACAAAATCTTTGTTAATAGAGGACATAAGTTGCAAGTGGCAAAACCTCGTGAACTTCATGTAACGTTGCTGGTAGTTTCGGCACGTGGTGACGTTGTTCTATTTGGATTCTAGTTCTAGTTTGAAAAAGGGGTGGGTTTTATGCCCAAGCACTGCGACCTTAAAGATCTATTGCGCATCCTCCCTTTCATCAATTAAGTAGTCTGTTGCTCGTTATGAACTTAACCAGACTGCTAAATGAGGTTTTCGATAGTTCATCTATCTTTGGAAAGTGTTTGCCAAAAATACTTGCTCTTTGATTCGCAAGAGCAGGGCAATCACATAACAGATGAGTAACAATCTCATCTTCTTCTAGGCATCCACTACAGATAGGGTTGTTAAACAATCCCATTCTGTATAGATTAAACTTTAGGGCACAGTGTCCTGTAATGAATCATGTTGCCCATGAAAGCCTTCTTCTACTAAGACCGCAAAGGTACTTTGCCCTGCTGTTATCCAGGTCTGTAATAAACAACTTGGAATGTCTGCAACCCTCAATGGAGTTCCAGTATTCTTGTGTTCTGCTTGAGCCCAGCACTAAATGGTCTGGAGGACACCCCCAGTACAGGCTCCGGACCCAAAAATGGGATTTTGCTGCCAATCTTGGCTGCTTCATCTGCTTTCTAATTGCCTGGTATATCTGTGTGTCCTGGCACTCACATAAGTTGAACCTTATTGTGTTCAGCCAATATCATTAAGGATTCCCGGCATTCTGAGCTTTGATTTTATTGATGGTGATTCAAGTGCTTTAAGATTGCTCTATTTGGATTGCTTCGTGTAATATTTTAACGGCATTAAAACGTAATAGACTATCACAAATCGCGGGGTCCTCATCCAGAATATTCTAATGCCTGGTTTTTCACTTAACTCAGTAGCCGCTTTCTTTTTGCAAGGTGAGCGAACTTTTGGACGTACAAGATCTGTTTCATTACTCTGGTGATTATGAAGACTGACTACAGTTTCCCTATATCCATGTTTAAAAATATTATTTTGGAGAACAATTCCTGATCGTGCACCGCTAAGTATACGTCTATCTATAATAGTACTAACTACGCTTTGTAAAACTTGAAAGCAACTCTTATCAATAAGTCTTATCTCCTATTACTGCCTCCTTGAATCACCTTCACGACAATATTCACGAGTTTGCTTCACCGTCTTCCAACTCGATGTGCCTGATAATCCACAGTGACTGTATTACCAACACTCTAATAGGCATCTATGCTACTCCAAGGAAATCCGCCACCTTAGAAATGGTACAGTAGTAGATAGTAAGCTACCAACTTCAAAAACAAAAATAAATATTAAGACAGAATGTCATTGGCTGAAATCCATTCCCCTAAGCTGTAACCGTATTCCTCAACTACAAACAAGCAACAAATCTGACAAAACGCCAAGCGTCCAGCGATGCTCAGTTTGGAAACGACAGGGACCTCGCTGTGCTACATCTTGCTCTCTCGTCTGATCCCTTCCTCCCGGAGGTTTAGAAAGCACAAAAGGCTTAGCCACGGCCGCGTTGCCGAAGTCCTCATCCGCTTCTTAACCCTAGCTTACCAGTTTTATTTTAGATTTTAACGTTCTTGTTATGGGGTTATTTGTAGGTGCTTCTAAAGAATTTAATATTTGCATTATACATTTTACAGAAATTAAAGTTAATCCATTTGAAGAGTTTCTTTGAGAAGTTCTATTTCTTCCTGCATTATACCAGACGTATGCGAGTTTGAGACAAAGTATGGCATTCCTTATATTGAATAACTGATTTTACGTTCATATCATTTAGTGAACAGTGTTATGGCAAACAGAGAAGGGGGAACAGAATCAATTCTGTTCTCAAGAAATAAACTGCAGTCAGACACAAGGCATTGAAAAATATAATTAAACACATGGCAATCTAGTTCAGTTTGACATCCATAGCGATACATTGTGTAATTAACACTCAGAATTCCTAGTGTAAGTTTTGTTAATGAGCCTAGCATAAGTTCAATTAAAGCACATTTCAAATAATTTGGAAATACTTCATGTAGCAACATCTTGTATGATGTCATCACTACCTACCGGCAACAACACATTACGCAAGTGTACACTTACTTTTAATGCATAAATTCGGGAGAGTAAGACTTGCCCGACTTGATTTTACATCATCAAATCTTGTAATTTGATACAATTAACACTTTTAGCTGTAGATACATGCATTGCGCCATTTCAATCCGTTATTAATTCGTGCGTCTGCAGGATTTACTGCAGTGTTGCCGCTTTTCGGTGGACGAGAACCTTTTCTTTAAAAAAAAGTTCCTTGTTTACCCGGTTTTATGATTACTGTGTTTTACTGTTTACTTTACCGCTTATTACTTCAATTACACATACAACACACACACACACACACACACACACACAAACACTCATGCCGATGGCGGGACTCGAATCCGCGACCCTCAGCTTAGCGAAGCGCCGAAGCTATACGAGACCTTAAAAGATATTATTTTATTACGTACTAAGCCTTCGCTTAATTCTTATTAAAACAAATAATGTAATAAGTATGAAGAAATACATACAAGATAAAACTGAAACCAGCATAACTGATTATCAATGATATGAGAAGAGCATTGAATATTAGGATAGACGATACTTTAAGAAGTAAAAACTATTCTACAATGTTCCATTTACAAAACACTGATCAACGTAACCTGTCAAACAAACGAAGACACACCATGAAAATTTGTGCCTCGTTTGCAACCCTTACATTCGCCGAGAGCGTGCATAAGAGTGCTTGGAATAAGAAGTTTCTTAGAAAAGAAAAGGCAGTAAAATATTGTTCTGCTATATGAAGAGGAGCACAATAAAAAAATTTGAGATGTTACACTCACATGACTTTCTCTAATCTTGTACAAACTATTTTTACAAATGCTTATTCTTCATATGCATCATGTTAATCGAGATATCGAGATGTTAATCGTATTGCTAATTTTCTTGTAGATGCAAGGAGAATTGCTAGACTTTAAGCGATAGTCACATATTATAAGATCTGGTTGCTATGTGGAGTATTCCATTCTCTTTGCATTACCAGGATAAAAAAATGAATAACGAATTTCCATTTGAGAAAAAGTATAAGTATTGGAAAATTTAAGGGAATAACAAGCAATACCTCGAAAATGGCTCACTCTACAAAAAATGTATATGAAATAAATTGTGTATTTTAACACGATCTACATAATTTGTGTAGTAAAATTTTGTCTATCTCTTATGGTTTACCAGTTATGCAAAAGTCGTTCACAATGACGAATACTTTTGGAAACATTCCCAGAAAATTCAAGATATGCATTTTATTTGTCATGAAAGTAACTTAGATTCATGATATTTTAATCAAAATCGCTAGAGCCATTTTTGAGAAAATTAAAATTTTCGAAAAATGTTCCAGGTAAAGGGTAATCTGTGGTGGGGGGATTTTCTTGAAAACCTTCATGTCGCATCTCTGGAAGATACTGAACCTAATTACCAAGTTTGGTGTTTATCTGACTGTTCGTTTCTGAGTTATGCTGTTCACAGATACACACACGGATATGTTTCCAAAAATGCTTTTTTTGGATTCGTGGGTCTCAAAACATGTATTTCCGGTGAAATCTCGGTATCGAATTTTTGGTTGGAATGCAATGCTTCCCCTACTTACTATTCGTAGTAGAGAAAGTAAAAATGGTTTTGTTTCAGGTGTTTAAACACATTTAGTAAAAATTCAATGATATTTGCTTCATGAGCTGGTTCATCATTAATTTAACGGATTCGTTGCTATAGGCACATATTCTTACAGAAACCTATGCCCAACTACCAGCTAGTTTAACCTGCTTTAGCTATATGAAAACGTATCCTGAAGTCTCAAAAATATTCTGGAGTACTTCAATGTTCGCAAATCTGCTACAAAAACGTGCGTTTCGGTTTGATAAAACATAGAAACCAGATTAAGACTTATTTTAACTCTAGTGGATAGGAAAAGTTAGCCTTTCATCCATAATCTATGTTGAATGTTTTAAACCCAACATTACCTAGTGATTAATTGCAAGGTTTTAACTAATTTACGACTGAAGAATTCATTCCAGGAAAAAATATATTCGTAAGTCTTAAAAAATTCTTAACTTTTTAAGACTTACTAAAACCATGCTTTATCTTATTGCAAAACGAGTGAAATTTTGTCGACGAAAAGTTCTACTATTCTTGTCTTTAAAAAGTCATGTCACAGATGGAAGCTTAATATAAAGAAGCCACAGTCATAATCGGAAGAGTATTTCTCTTTAACCTTGTATGTATATGTTTAATTAGAGGATATATATGATTAACATTTTGATTTTCCTATGTATTACTATTAATGATGATAATACTGGAGACAGACGTCATTCATATAATATGACACCATGTACGCTTCTAATATAACATTTGTAGGTGCTTACAGACGGCTCGAGTGTGTTGCTAATGCTTACTGTCATGACGCATTCACATAAATTCTTCTCCTTTTCATCAGACGCCAGAAAGCAAAAGCAACCACCCTCGGCAAACGTCTTGTATCTGCTGAACGAAGGCGTAGCGTCTATCGCGCTGCCACCAACATCAGAATTCAATAAAATATTTGTTGGGTGTGCGGCAACCAAACCCAATAACTCGGAATGAATTTTATTGCAGGCAATCCTCTTCCTTTATGCTTCTCCAGTTCCGTACACTTTAGATGTACTTTTTCCCTCCTTCTCTCAGCTCCCATACCCATCACCCTTGTCGTGCGCTGAGAGGACAACTACATCACCCTTGCCGGGGAAAATACTTTAACGTACCCCAGGAAAAAAAATGCTACTTATAAAACTTTGGAGACGAAGAGGGTTTGAAACTATCTGCTCTATTTTTGGCTATAAAAGAACCCGCAGCTGTGCTCCAAATCCAGTGCCAAGAAATATAAGTGACGGACTATTTTCTCTTGAGGACACACTCCTTTCAAAAATTTTGAAAATGAAGGAACACCTACAATGAAATAAAGGAATGTACAGAGGCAACACCTCTTCGTGCGTTCTGAATAATAAATGAACTCATTCCTGTACATGTGCCTGGGTCTCCCTCTATACCGTGTTTTATACATTCACATCATCGTCCTCTCTGGAATATTGCAGATCTAAACGGCGATTTTGAAGCGTAAAGGAAACACAGTTCGAGTTTTCTTATCTTTTGACATTCTCGGAAATAATCGACGAAAGTCTTAAACTTTTAGGAGACACATTGGTTATAATAGAGGTGTAAGTAAATAAAAGAAGGATCTCTCCAACATAAGGGTTGGATTTCGCCGAAAAATTATATTTTTCAATTCTTCCCAAAAGCATTGTTTTGCATTTACATTCATTAGTATTAATAACCACACAGCTACACTAAATTATCATTTTAATTGGCCTTAATTTTTACCGATTAAAAGACACACGCGCACACACATACGTGAGATAATTTTAAAGTGCTAAATAATTATAAAATTACTGCGGATCGTGAATCATTTCACGAACTGTAGTGGTATTATTAATGTTATTTGTGTATGTGTGTTTACTTCACGTGAAGCCATCTTGTGACGTGATTCATTTGTTCGGTTTGTTAGCTCCATCTGGTGTTAGCAATTTGCGGCAGTATTAGTGTTAGTTTGAAAGAATTCTACTGTTATTTTATTTAATTTTTGTTCACTGTCCTCCGGTTAGCTCTGATCTTTTGGTCAAGCACTTCTCTTTATACAGGTTGTGTAAACGGAAAGGAATCTTTTATCCAAAGATAACAGTGATGAAGAAATTTGTTTTACACTTTTATTGTCGAAACACAGTCACTATCACATTTACACATTGATCTTGACACCCGCCAAACTGAAACTGTTATAATAACTTCATTACTGATAATTCTTAATTCGCGTACTTCAATTTTTTGTATAATTAACTTTATAACACTTGAGATTTTTCCTAATTCTGTTACGCGTAACCTGCAAATGGATATCCGACGTGTGCCGTACAAATACTTTCGACGAACTGACGGACCGAAGACGACGTGTAGTGTACAAAGATTTTGATGAACTGACCGACTGACTGACTTTATCTCTAACCTACTCTTTTTATACTCCTACTCCCCGATATGCCTAAAGATTATAACTGAGCTGCTATTGGCTAATAAAACGCGCCAACATTAGCGTCTATTTTTATATCCAATGAAAATTATGAATACATATGGTTTAGGGAAATGTTCCAACAAATTCTAAAAGAAAAACGCGCCAACATTACGTAACTTGCTCGTTTCCAATAATGATAAACAGCTCACCCCCCCCCTCGCTGCATTATTGCACGCTATTATTGTCAGTTTCAGTAAGGCAGTATAAACTTACTTCCCAACAATAATTACAATCAACAAACATCTCAAATCAATGTCACATAATAATGCATATTCATACTATAATCACTCTTTACATTTAAATAATTTGTGATACAAATTACTGCATCAGAACAAAGACAAGTAAAGGAATGTGCTAGGGTACAACCGCGTGCATATTTACAACATGGAAGGTGAGCATGTTTCCACCAAATATAACAGGTAAACGTTACCAAGTACGATCCGTCTTTAAAATACATTCTGCAATATGGAAAATCCCTAAAAATGAAGAGGAAGAGTAACATAAGCCATGCCTTACCCCAAAATAAGTATAGTCACTCTTTCACGGCAAAGAAAACGTTTTGGGGAACCAAAATATATTGGGCATTTTTGTTTGCATCGTGTTTCGCCTTTCTATTACTAAGCGATGCTTTTGAAACGTTCTATGAGCTATATTAATGTTTGTGTAATAACAATGTTTTTCAATATAAACAAATATTGCCTGACGAAACTTTAAGTGTGTTGCAAGCTTTTATTGGAGAAACAAGGATGAAATCTTCCGGCAGATCTGAAGCGTGCCTCTTCTGGGAAATCTAGAGTTTTTGTTGAATGTCAACCCAATTTCATTGAAGCAGGACGAAGAGAGGATTCCTATTATGCAGTACAAAAAGTAACCTACAAAAAACCGAAATCCATTGCAAGCCATTGTTATGTTGTAACATTCCGCAATCATTTCACGGCCACGGCATTATGTCAAATCTTCAAATATCTAACACATGTCTAGATGTACTCGCCATATAATCTTGCTGGATCCTTATGCTATGTGGTTTTAATAGAATCGTGACTATTCAGGACAAAAGCAACTTTAGGAGAGAATAATTATACTGTTCCAGTTAAACGTGGTCATATTCAAGCAGACCGCTTATGTTTTTTAATCGAATTCGCATTCAGACTAAGAACCTCGTTGATACCAACTTTGCATCTGAACAGTGCAGTAATTTCCATTATGCTACTATGGAACAGCTGTATTCGTATTGCTATCCTAATATCATAGACAATTTTCGAAAGGAGACATACAAGTTATATCAAGATTTTATGAAAGTCGTTCAGCTTTTACCAATATTTTTTTTGAGAAGATGCAGTGTAGAAACAAAGTATTTCTAAAATGTTGCAGTTATGTAACGCCAGAAAAGCTCTTCATTAAAAGGCGCTTTATGAATAGTAAAAAGATCACTAAATTTAAACCCTAAGTAAAGCTTGAAAGGATTTTACTTAGCTACAGTTAGTATTTTAGTTTTATTAATGATTGATTCTGCGAAGAGTGCAATTGCTAAATATGTTTCCTCGTATTCTGTGTGCACATTCATAGCAGAAGAAAAGTAAATGTATTGTTACGAAAAATCTAACAAGGCATGCTAGGTAATTTATAAAAACGTTTTCGGCGAAAATAATGAAAACAATAAGGCATGTCACCGTTCTCTCCCATAGTGTCCGTTCGGCAGGGAAAAAATCTAATGTGTTATACTCACATGACTTTCTCTACTCTTGTACAAACTATTTTTACAAACGCTTATTCTCCATATGTTTCATGTTAATCGAGATAAAGATTTGCAGACTCTATCTTATTGCTAATTTTCTTGTAGATGTAAGGGGAATATATATTTACAGGGGCAATATAGAAATACAGTAGCCCTTAAGCATAGACATTACTCTTAATAGCTGGTTGCTATGAGCAGCACCATTCTCTTTGCCACAGATTAATACTCTTTGCATACCCAAGACAAAAAATAAATAACGAATTCCCATTTGAAAAAAATAAGTATTGAAAAATTTACGGGAATAACAAGCAATATCTCGAAAACGGTTCACTCAACAAAAAAGATGTATGACATAAATTGTGTATTTTAACGCGATCTACATTTCTTGTGTAGTAAAATTTTGTCTATCTCTTATGGTTTACCAGTTATGCAAAAGTCGTTCACAATGAAGAATACTTTTGGAGACATTCCCAGAGAATTCAAGATATACATTTTATTTGTCATGAAAATATCTTAAACATATGATATTTTAATCAAAATCGTTAGAGCCAGTTTTGAGAAAATTAAAATTTTCGAAAAATGTTCCATGTTAAGGGTAATCTCAGGTGGGGGGATTTTCTTGAAAACCTTTGTGTCGCATCTCTGGAAGATACTGAACCTAAATACGAAGTTTGGTGTTTATCCGACTGTTCGTTTCTGAGTTATGCTGTTCGCAGACACACAGACACACACACGGACGTGTTTCTAAAAATTCTTGTTTTGGATTCAGGGGGTCTCAAAACATGTATTTCCGGTGAAATCTCGGTATCGAATTTTTGGGTGGAATACAATACTTCCCCTACTTACTATACGTAGTAGAGAAGATAATAAACTCGGGTGCTTTTTTACGAATATCACATTTGGTAAGGTCTAATTCTGACTTACGTCTGTCTCTTTTCTTCCTTGGTGTTCGCAATGTTCCCGTTTCCTTTAGTGCTTTACCCGCTCATAAATATTCCGCTCGGAAATAATCTGCAGTTTGTTTAACAATGTTATCCATAACGGCAATTGGTTTCTATTGCATTAGTTTGTTAAGAACATTCAACGCAATTAGGCTTTTGCCTATTTTAACGGCTTACCTTTAGAATGCTTCATATTTAAACTTACGGTCACTCACCAAACTAACAACATTGTTAGAGCCATGTTTATCGCCTTATTGATTCCTCATCATTATCGTAAGAATGCAGAAGAGGGACGACACCACATCAATTAAACGGAAGTTATAACTTTATTTAGTTTTTATTGTTCATATCGCATATTTACTATTTTATATTAATTAAAAGTTTCGAACTATATTTAATTAACATACTTCTTTAAACTCCACAGATAATCGTGCCTATTTAAGCTACTTTGTTATGGTGTGTTTTGGTTTCCTGCGTATAGCGGGCTAGTTAATGACGTCCTATGTTTACATCCAGTTGGGTTCTAAGACTGAAGCGAATTTAGCTATAAAATAGTACATTTAGGTTAACATAGCTCTTGTAAGAAGTGCACATGAGGTTTTCTCTTCAGTTGCTTGTTTTTGTTAGAATGTTTTAGTTCGCGGAAACTGCTAAAGTGGGTAGAAGCCTTAAATCACGGTAGGTAATGCGGTAAGTTTCGGAAACCCTTCTCCTTAACTACTCATTCCATCACTCCTTTACTGAACCTCAAAATCTTTGAGCACGAAAGGAAACTGAGGATGTCACATCTTAGCGTTATCATTTGCCAAGTTTATCAACTAAGTTATTACTGCCAATTATCGTCTTATGGAATTATACGACCCTGTGTGTGTCAAGGTTCCAGCCAAAGACGAAAACTACCTGTTGATAAGTTTAGTTAATAATTGATAGGTCTGCTTTCTCATCAACTCGCTCATCAAGAACGTTGCTGCCTTAAATTACCACTCCTGCTTCTAGATCGGATTTCCTTCGCCGGAAGATGCGGAGGCGCCGTGAGGTTTAGCCATTTCCTTCTTCAGTCTCTTTTATACACGGGTTTCCTGTTCCGTTCCTACTGATGAATTTCTTATGTGGGTACTTCAGTGTTTAGAAAACCTGAAGGTGTTCTTGATCATTGTGATGCTCTTCAGCGCTGTTGACAATGCAGTGCTCTCTAAATAACTGACACATGGTAACACAGAAGTGATGTTACTGTATAGGCTGAAAGGGGTTAGAGAACGCGGCTTTTATGGCGCAATTCTTTCCCAGAAAGTTAAAAAATAGGTGTGACACTGTTTTACTATATGTAGGTCAATATGATCGTTAATTAAAACTGAACCAGTCATGTATTTAGTTTCATGTTGTAAAAAAAACACGCAACAATTAGACGATGGCTATTGCTCTAGGAAAGTCGTGACCAAGTTCTCATAATAACATTTTGTTCTGCTCTTCTATTTCCTCAGAAATTAATGTAAACAGCGGAATAACACCAAAGTGCTGTATATATGTGCTCTTGAGAATACTATACATGTGACGGTGTGGAATCTTTATCTCTGTAGCACAGTGATCGGCATTTATAATGAATCTAACAACCTCTTAGTTGCTTCATATTCCAGACACAGTTTCCTTGAAGTTGTTAGTTTGTTGTATTGTTATTTGCCCCAAATGTACTTTCCGGTGGCCTTTGCCCCAGATGTTTGCCCCAAATGTACATTTTTCAAGATATTGCTTGTTATTCCCTTAACTTTTCCAATATTTATACTTTTTCTCAAATGGAAATTCGTTATTCATTTTTTTTGTCCTGGTAATGCAAAGAAAATGGAATACTCCACATAGCAACCAGGTGTTAAAATATTTGACAATCGCTTAATGCCTCCAATTCCCCTTGCATCTACAAGAAAATTAGCAATAAGATTAACATCTCGATTAACATGAAGCATATGGAGAATAAGCGTTTGTAAAAATACTTTGCACAAGAGAAGAGAAAGTCATGTGAGTGTAACACATCAGATTTTTTAGTAAGGAATCGCCAACGTTAGACAAAGCCTTAAATTCTATTAGCAATGATCCTAGGTTGCTTTCTTTTAACAGATCCCTCTTTCATAAATTATTGCTAGACATTGGATTTAGATTTGTGAAGAGAAATAAATTGAATATAACATTTTGGTAGGAGGATATCCTGCGATGGAGACCCAGATTTTACGCTTCCTCCCGATAGTGAAGAGCTACAGATTGTGAGTTTTCTTTGAATTATCCTGTCTTAGTTTTTATTTAGGCTATTATTATTACTATTATTATTAGGTACACTGTTCTGTTGCATTACAAACACGAGATATGGCTGCCATTTGACAGGGTCGAGAAGAACTTTCCAACGAGCAAGCGCCTGCAGTATCTGTCCGACACCTACCGACATTGCGCAGCCCCTAAGTCCACTTGAATCATGAAAGGAGAAGGGAAATGATAGGAAATGAGCGAAAGGAAATTTATGACAGAAGAGAAATCTCCCCATAATTCGCCTTGCCAAACAGGCAAAACAACGAAAAACCCATGCTCAGAGTGACCGAGCCCAGGAATCAATTCCAGGACCTCCCAAAAGCGAGCCTCGCAAATTGTCATCTCTCTCGGTACTAGTGGACTAAGGAGAATATGTTGCCCGTACTACTACTTGGTTGTTATACACAAGCACTGCCATTCCCTGCGCACCCTTTGCCTATGAATCCCCGAAACGGTAATATGTGATACGACGGTGCTGCTAAGCTAAATTAGTCGACTCTGCTAGAGCGATGTTTTCGTTTATGAAATGTAAACACATTAACATTCACAAACGCATAGTTATGCAGTACAACAGGAGGCCAAATTATGTCTGTGTCATTGATGTGCTTATCATAACTTTGTTAAGGAAATATTCATACTGCTTTTCTCAATAATAAAAACTTAAGTGAATGCTATTCTTTTATATAGTTTGAATTTATTGCATATTTAAGATTAATATTCATTATTATTGACAGCACGGCCACAAAAGCTTCTGTTTAAATACCTCTTCATAAGATTTTAAAAGAAAATTTCAGAATATTCATTACAAATGACCGTTTGAAAGTCTACAAACAACTGATATTATACGCAAAGCAGAAAATTTTAGATCATGCTGTTCAAAGTTTGCATTCAGACTATTTTTAGGAGAACTAAAGCACATTCAAAACCAGAGCGCAACAAGTCCTAGAATCAGGCGTATGCCAAGAAAAGCATATTTGATAAAACTGGAGTAACACATGAAAACTAAACTTATTGTGCATTGCACGAGAATAGGATTTAGTTATGACATGTAACAAAAGCAAGAGAGATGGTCCAAAGTCAAATTATGCTGATATGTTACGTACGTTTTCAAAAATACTTACAAGTTTTCGTTTTGTACATGTATAAAATAAGATGTTCTCCAGATTATTACCAGATGCTTAAAAGCGTAAAAACATTAACATTTAGTTAATGTTTAGATGCCGAAAGGGTTCCTACTTTCTTATGTTTATCATTGGAAATATTCAATAAGAACTTAATTAGGCCAATTTGCCTAGCAAACAATTTACATCCTAAAATTGATCTATTGTATTTTATTAGTTTTTACGACCTGAGGCAACTCAGAAGTTAAAACACGCATTAAATGCTATATTACGAGTTTTGAAACTTGAATGCTGATGAACTTTACTTTAAATCTGGACCATTATACATATAAAACAATTGTAAATATTAATAAGCATTTTTATAAAGCGAACAATACGATATATTGCATTAAAGTCATATCAAACTTTATTGGTGATTAGGAAAACCCACTTATTAGTAAATTATACACAATCATTTTAATACTCGCGATTTCAAATATTTATACAATTGTAGACGAAAAATAAGGTTGAATAAAAGTTTAATAATAGCCTAAACTATATATATATAGATACATAATATAAGAATTTATTTTTTTGCATAGTAGGAATTAATTGAAAACTAAAAACCAAATATGAAAAGCTAGCAGTCACGGCAAAGGTTTAGTGACACACACCTTACTGTGCCAACTTTCAGCGGCTGATTTAAGGCTTCTTGCTGCTGAGAATCACGAGCCTTTCCCATTTCTGTATATTCTATACACCAAATGGCTTTAACAAGGAGAACTTTGTACCTTTGAGCTTATTTTTATTTCATTTTATTTATATATATTATTTACTTATTTAATAGGGTCTAAAGCCACAAGATCTTCTCTGTCACTCTAAGAGAATAAGACTTTTTAGGAATCACCTGCTCAAAACAACTACACAATTAAGCAAGATGCCTGATGTATATCAAGGCACTTAAATATATTACAAAATAGCATCAAAACGCATCGTGTTGATGGTGCAAAATATCAAGTGAAGGATTTGTTATACCCATAGTTTATAGAGTTCAGTTGTCTCGGCGTTGGCAGTTTTGCTGCAAAGAGAGCTTAAGATCGATGTTGGTGACAAAAGACAAAGGAATCAGAAACCATGTGACGCAGGAAACAGAGTTGCCTGTACGGTACTCTTCAGACTATAGTTCTTTGTGATATTTAATATAAAACAGAGAGCAGTTGCGAGACAGCAACTACTCCAGAACACAGAATGAGGTGGTCTTCATACCGCGATGAATTAACGTAGGAATTGCTTAATATTGAAGTACTTTGTATTGAAGGAGTTGTATTATATTTCAACTCCTGCAGAGCCGAACTTGAAGTAGTTGCAACCGCACGTATAGTAAACAGTTTCCGGTAGCCTTCGCCCCAAGTTTTAAAAAAATATTATCTTTGTAATTTGACTGTTCCTTTAAATATTATATATTTATGTTTGCCTCGGCTGCGTCAGTATTTATTTTAGAGACATGGATGTCTTAGCAGGGTTGTGGTGTAACAAGAATGTAGGCTTACGCATATTATAATTTTACTTCACTTCTTTTATTAATACTTGATACGATTTTAAATAACACTTCACTGATATAGAGAGCTGTGAGATTCTTTTTATTAATTAATTACACTTTTTTTAACAGGTAAAACTATTTTTCGTCTCACACGAATACATATTAAATCTCTCGAGGACGCATCTTGCATCCAGTTACAATCACTGTCTGCAGGCAGCTGAACAGATTTCAACCGTCTAAACCTGTAAATTTCTGTTTTTCAAGTCTCTGATTGGCTAATCCTAATCCAATAGAATACCTTCTTTTAACTAAAGCGTTTTCTGGTTGCTGATTGGTTATTTTATAAACTGTCACTAAAATTACATTATTGTTACTCCAATAATTAGAAGTAGTATTATTAAACTCTCAAACTCATTATTGCATCAAGGTTACCTCATTGTTACCTCATTGTTAGGAACTTTTAACTTATTATTCTCACAGCTCCTACATTATTAAATTACGTAATGCATTCACACAACATTATTGAACATGTTTACAATAATATAAGCATATGCAATGATTGTTACATACAATTTACAAATTATTACACACACATATTGCTTCAAGGCGAACTTTTATTGAATATATATTATATAATTTGACAGAAATCATTTAAGTGTTAAAAATACTGCCTCAATATACATAATGAAAACGAAACTAGTCTTCGTAATAGAATGCTAAGGACTAATATCATGCTATATATATATAATACAATAAACATCATCAATGTTTGGCATTTCATTTTGTTGATGCCAAGGGGATACTAACTCATAACTGCCATAATATGAAGATAAAATGTAGCAAATAAACCATATTCTTATTTTGTAAAAGTAATCCTATTATTCATGTAGGACAATTTTCAATTACATTTCTATTTCATCTAATTAGCGAATCCTGGTATATGAATAGCAAACTAGGGTTCATTCTTCTGGGCCCTGCCAAATGGCAGCCTTCTCTGAGCCGCCTCAAATGGGTGGAGCTCTCCCCGGTTCCGCCAGAAGGAAGCCTTCTCGAAGCAGCCCGCCAGTGTGACCGAGTCATCAAACTTGGAATTATTAGGGTCCTCTTGCACATTTCTGTCGGCGAGCCTGCCTGCGGTATCTTCACCTCATCCGTTCTTCCTGGGGTGGTAAGCATAAAAGATCCGCGTTGGGTCCAGGTAGGAGTAGTCCCCTCCTTCCCTGGTCCTACTCATACTCAAGAATGGATTATCTTTGTAAAATGACCTGCCTGTCGGTTTTGGATACACCGTATCGAATGCAGATGGAGGATCATCTTACGAAATATAATATCGATTTTAGAGACATACAAAAACTCACCAAAGAAAGCCTGAACATACGAAGTGCGTCCAAAAAAGACGGAACTTTTGAAATAGCGCGCCAACCACCACAGGGAGCGCGCTGCTAAAGTTTATTTATAAAAGTTCTCTGAATATAGAGAACTTCACGCGCTACAGCTACTGAGCGCATCTAGCGGCAAGTTTAGACAAAACTGTCATTTGCGTCGTTTGGCTGTGACCATTAGTTGCCGAACTACAACCGCTGAAGTGGGTACGTGCACTAGTTGTTCGTCGGATTAGTGACAATGAAAGAGCCTGAAGAACAACGTGTGTGTGTGCGCGCGCGCGCTCGAGCTCTCAGTTTTTCTTTTACAGCCTTGGTTTGCCTAACTACAGACTCTTTAAGTCTTATGTTTTCACTATCCATCTTACAAATGAAATAGGTGATTACCTTCAATTTATAGTTTGCGTTCAACTTGAGTTCTTAATGCATCGATAGCCTTAGCTACCATACCGATCGAAGTTCTCAGTTGTTCAGTTTCTTTTTTATGTTCCTGTGTCTTGAAGGTCTCAGCAAAGGTTGTCGTATTGGCATAGTGGTTCTGACCGATTCTTCTACTCGTCATTTACTGAATATGCTTGTTGCGGGCACCCATCATCATGTTTACATTTTCCTCTAATGTCTTAAGTTTATCATTGGGAAAATCAGAGTAATCAAAGCCTTCGTCTTTAACTGTTTGACTGTATCCTCTAGACCTGAAACTCGCCGCATTGTTAATTTTTCCAAATTATTCATTTTCTGAATGCGCATATTCTGAAGATTTGCTTTCTCTCTAGCAAGTTCCTCGGCCAGCTGTTTAGTGGAATCCATTAGAGAAACCACCGTTTCTTTTGTAGAAGGTATTATAGTATCCACTTTACCCATAATTTTATTCAAATTTGCAGCTTCTTAACTATTTGTTTCGATTTTCTGTTATAAGTATTTGTTTAAATGTGTTTTTGAGAGTATTCTGATTGATTGTTCCTTCCAGGCTTCAAACATGGTTCATTGTGAATTGTTTCAAATTATTCGTTTTCTCATTAGACATTTTTGGATGCCTATTTTCTCCTTATGAAATGTCTCTGCTAGTTGTTTAATAGAAACCATTAGAGAATCCGTCGTTTCTTTTGTTGAACTTGTTAAAGTATCCACTTTACCCATGGTTTTGTTCAAATTTGCGGTGAGGCCTTGCAGATTTTTGTGTATTTGCATTCCGATTTCCTTTGGCAAGTGTCTGTTTAACTGTTGGTGCGTCTCGTTCAATTCCTAATGACCATAGCTCTAGCATAACTAGAGTGAAAGACATATACAGACGACAATATTCGGTAATATCACACATCCTCCACAGGATATGCTTAAAAAAAGCATCGTCCACATGTAGAACCAAGCAAGCAAATCTGGACTAGAAGCAACTTCCACACATTTTGTGAGAATTGGGTGTACTACACACAAGCTATATATAACCGATTCCCAGCATTAACTTCATCCACCGTTTAAGTTAGTACCGAACGCTAAAAAAACTTTAAAAAGCGAGGCTATTATCTGCATGTGGCTCGAAAGCCGGTGAAACTCTGTCTACAACAAATGTGCCGAGAAAATAACACTTTATGCAGCACACATACATAAATCTTGTCTACATTTTATTTAAATTGCACTGCGTAACAAAAGGCTGGTTTCTTTTAAGGAAGAAACAACGTTATTGTGTGTCTTGTTTTAAATAACTTAATTTTCATAAAGCTATTGTATATTACTAGCAGTCTTATCCGGCAATGCACGGATAGATACATTCTGTGAATATGGGATTAATGGGGTCATTTTAGAATGTGTAATTAGCTTGCAATAATTACTCTATCTAAAGCGTAAGTGTGAAACGTTTTATTCAGATAATGCAAATTTGAGCTTAAGAGTTTGAAAATATGAATAGGGGTAAGTTTTTAGATTATAAGGTAGCCAGTAATTTCAGCTGATTACTATACAAAACGAAAAAGTTTTGTCTATGTAGAACAAGGAGTGTTGATTTGTATATTAGGAATTTAAAAAATAGGATGCGTTACATTCACATGATTTTCTCTAGTTACTCGTGTACAAAACATTCTTCTGTCTATTTCTTGTTAATAGCAAATTTCATTGCACGTTTACACCTTACACCTTTCGTCGTAGGCTTAAGAGAAGTACAGTAGGCTAAAGTGATTTTTATAAAGCGAATTGCTATTGATAGCTATGAAATTCCGTTTTTGTTACACAACCACAAAAAAGAATAGCGACTTACCACTTGAAAAATCTGATGCGTTAAATCCATATGACTTTCTCTACCCATCATCCTATATTTTAAATAACATAAACTATTCTTACGAGAGCTTATTTTTCTGTATACTTGTTGTTAATCCAGATAAATCCTTGCAGACATAACTTCATTACACACTTCGTTGAAGGTAGAAGGAGGATAGAGGAATCCGAATCGATAGTCAGATGTTTAAAAGATGTCGTATTTATGCTGGCCTTGAAATTCCATACTCTTTCCATGACATCGCGAAAAATGGCTGAATAAACCGGATATCTCGTAAATAGCTCATGCCACAAAAACAATTATTTGAAGTAAAATATGTATATTGAAGAGATCTACACTTTCTTGAGTACGTTTTTGTCTATTTCTTAACGTTTAACAGCTGTACACTACGTGATCAAAGGTATCCGGACACCTTGCTGAAATAGACGTACAAGTTCGTGGCGCCCTCGATCGGTAATGCTGGAAGTCAATATGGTGTTGGCCCACCCTTAGTCTTGATGACAGCATTCACTCTCGCAGGCATACTTTCAATCAGGTGCTGGAAGGTTTCTTGGGGAATGGCAACCCATTCTTCACGGAGTGCGGAACTGAGGAGAGGTATCGATGTAGGTCGGTGAGGCTTGGCACGAAGTCGGTGTTCCAAAACACCCCAAAGGTGTTCTATAGGATTCAAGTCAGGACTCTGTGCAGGCCAGTCCATTACAGGGATGTTATTGTCGTGTAACCACTCCGCCACAGCCCGTGCAGTATGAACAGGTGCTCGATCGTGTTGAAAGATGTAATCGCCATCCCCGAGTTGCTCTTCAACAGTGGGAAGCAAGAAGGTGCTTAAAATATTACAGATTTGAAGTGTTAGTCTTGTTTTAGCGTCACCTCTCGGAGCCAAGTGAGTGTCCCCAGTTACATTTAAATGGCATGTGTGTATATTAATATAAGTAAGATGTAACAGTGCATACAGACATACATACATTACATTACATACGTACATTACATTACATTCCATTACATTACATACATACCTATACCCTTTTTAAAAATTCTTTTTTATTCGGAGAGCCTCAAAACATGTATTTCCGGTGAAATCTTGGTATCGATGTTTGGATGGAGTGCAATATTTTCTGTACTTATTATAGGTAAGTAACAGAGAAAATAAAAACCTGGACTGAAAATAAGGTTAGCGGAAGTACTAGAATAGTCTTATCATTTTTGCCAGATTCTAAAACCCAAGTATGCCAAGCTTTGTCAAAATTACAACGCTCAGCGAAACCAAAGGATTTGTACACGATACGCAACTTCTTTCTCCTATAACTCAATTTTAAAATACTTTAAGCCTCCCCATTTTACCATTCTTGTCTGGAAATTATGTTAAAAACTTCAATGTATGCATAAAGTGCCCAAAATATCCTGATACTCAAATTCCAGTTTTAAATTTTTGGAAAAGTTTCATAGCCTATAGTCCGGAAGAATAGAGTGTTTCATTTATGAAAGAATAATTCTTGTATTTGGTTGAGTGGTTTTTAAGAAAGCTCGTGCGCGCCACACACACATTTACTTTTATTGGAAATATCTAAGCACTTTGCTTGTTAGTGAGGTCTACAACAAAGAATTTCCCATACAAACTATAGTAATAATTTTGTGACTCACTCCGTCCCTCAGCTTTCGGTGGCTACCGGGGGTATCCGAACCCCCTTGAGGGGCCTTGGACCCCCTCTATGCGGGGTGGGGTCCTCGGTCTGCCTGTCCGTCACCAATGGAGTCTCTATCTGGAAAACTTAGGGACCCTGTGCCGCCACTCTTGGTTCCGGCCACCCGCTGTCTCCTCTCGCCTCATCCTTCCTCCCGGAGACGCCCCTTGTTGGACGTAGATACAATATCCCCTGTGTGAAGCAGTGCCGAGGCCCCTCCATAGCCAATCCACTCCAATAATAAGACTTATTAAGAGGCATAGGAATTCTTAATTGGTTGGCACACAAAAATCCTGTAGTGACAATGGTTTGAGTTTGGATAAGTGACCATGGGTCACTGACATGCAGGTAAAAACCAGTCCGCAAAAAGATGACAACCAGGGTATTCTGTATCTTCATTGTTGAGAAGGTGGCGACAATTATTTTTAAGCCTAAAGAACCGCTCTTAACAAATGCGTCGCTATTGGCATTCTGTAACTCCTTTGTTATCGCAATATTCTTTTTTTATTAGCCAAATGGTGTGTCTGATCGCAAATTCGTGCGCTCTACGATAGCGTTTTGTTTTTTCACTGTCACCTGCGCCGAAATACCGGTTACCGAGTGCTTTTGTTAGTTTTTCTTGCCGAGATAAAGCGTGTGGAAACGTTACCCGAAAAATATAAAATATAGATGTGCATTTTCAAAATTCCCACCCATTGCTTAGAATAGCAAGCCTACAGCTTTATTGTGATCCCAAAGAATTAGATTTTTATTGGGAAAACTTGCCCAGCTGCTGAACAGCTATGGCATGTAAGATGAGTGAGTTGTAAGTTAAGAAAGACAGACAAAAGAACTATTAGCGGAGTTTCATATTGTTTTAATGCAAGTTTCACTAATTCATATCAATCCGCAATTATTGCTTATCTTCTTTATGGCTTTTGGCTTTTAATTATACCTTTGAAAGGTACCAGTTGTCCTGCAGATTTTTCTGAAATTTTAATGTGTACCATCAAGCATAAGCAGATACCTATTTTTTACATTCATGGCAAAGTTCAGCTTTAGTGTAGTTCTGTAAAATGTTCTTGCATCCTAACAATCTTTGAATAATAATAATAATAATAATAATAATAATAATAATAATAATAATATCCATATTATTTTAGGTACTCGTTAAATGGAAGGTCATAGTAAAACGAAAGCTTAGTTTCACTTGCGTTATCTGGGGGAATGATGCAACTACAAGTATTTTATTTTGGATTATTTTTTCATACGCAAATTTATTAAGTATAAATTATCTCTTCATAACAAAACTGACTGCCCCTTCTGTTATGTTCTTCCTTTTCCAGCAGCATCAGTATAAATTCAATTTTCTATAGTTAGGAGTAGCTGATAAATACCTATCTGCTAGCTATTTCTTTTAGTAGCTTGGAAATTTTCTTAAAATGATTCTGCAAATAAAAACGTATCGCTGTAATATTCTACAGTTCTCAAAAGTACTCAGTTCCTAAACCTAAATAAAATTAACACAAATCTATTCGTGAACCATGCAAACAACACAAGATTAATCACTATTTGAACCTATAATACTTAACTCAACTGCTACTTTTATTACCATACGAGATTACACAACATTTATTTTGCTAATAAAATTCGTCCCTTTGGGAGCATTTCTCAAAGCTATCACACTTGTTTATCCAAGCGTAACCTGTAGCATTTATATTTACGCTACAACGAATAAATAAACATGTTTAATTGAAATGTCATATTTCTATCATGTTTTCGTCTTACAGCGGCATTAAAACGTCGTCTATGCTAGTCTGTTGTGTAAAGAACGGATTAACAAGAGGGTCTCGCGGTTTGTTACGTTGACCGAATCTTTGTTTTTTACAAAATTTTGTTTTGTTACGAAGTTCTGGTTGTTACGCCGAATACCGCGTAACAATTGGTTAACGGCTTTAACAATTTACTAGCCTTAACAAAACGTTACAGAATAGGCCTGAAGGGATGGGGCATGGTTTGTTATTTCCGACCTCCCTGCTTATAATCCAGCGACAATTCAACTTTATTTACTTCCGTCCTAGCCTTAATGTTTGGAAATTCCTATGGCTCTTTATTATTAATTTTTTTTAAAAAAAATTATTTCGGAAAGCAAATTCTTCCATATAATACTATCATATTAAAATAGCATGACATTTTTGGACTTCCTTACTTTTATATGCTGTAAGTGAGGAACATTTGTGTATGGAAAAGTAGATATTACTATATTTTAAAACCTGAATTTATTTGTTTTTGCTATGAGTCAATTAAGTGAAAACCGCTTCCTAACTTCGTTCTTTCGGTTGGTACAGATAATATAGCTTTTCGTTTTTCCTTCGTTACCCTTAATAAATTCAGCAGTGAAGACAAACCCTACGTTGTAATTTGAATTGCAGATGAAGACTCGCTTCCAAAACTTCTCATATATATGAGTGCGTGCTATGAGAAAGGAGCTGAAAAAGGATGTTAAGGACGAGTGTGAACAAATATTGTTTGCTGTGTAGTTTGCTTATTTTGAAATAATGCGGTATGTGATTTTCACTATTTGTGACAGGTGTCCGTTAAGCACCAGAGATATTGGCAGCATTTCTTCCATTGATTAATCAAACTATTATTTCTTTAGCCTAAGGTGAAAAAATCGTTAACAACTAATATTTCCTTATCCATAATTTTGAAGAAAAAACATCTGATGTGTTACACTCAGATGACTTTCTCTACTCTTGTACAAGCTATTTTTACAATTTCTTATTCTCCATCTATTTCATATTAATCGAGATAAACATTTGCAGAAACGATCTTTTGACATGCAAAGTAAATTACATTTTACACATAGCAACCAGTTCTAAAAATATTTGACTATCGCTTAAGGCGTACTATGTTCCCCTTGTTTTGTAATTGCAAGGGCAATATAGAAATACAGTAGCCTTTAAGCATAGACATATCTCTAAATAGCTGGTTGCTAGGTGCAGCACCATTCACTTTGCCACAAATTAATACTCTTTACATATCCAAGACAAAAAATGAATAACGAATTCCCATTTGAGAATATAAGTATTGAAAAATTTAAGGGAATAACACGCAATATTTCGAAAATGGTTCACTCAACAAAAAATATGTATATGACATAAATTGTGTATTTTAACGCGATCTACATTTTTTGTGTAGTAAAATTTTGTCTATCTCTTATGGTTTACCAGTTATGCAAAAGTCGTTCACAATGAAGACGATTTTTGGAGACATTCCCAGAAAATTCAGATATACATTTCATTTGTCATGAAAATATCTTAAATATATGATATTTTAATCAAAATCGTTAGAGCCATTTTGAGAACATTAAAATTTTCGAAAAATGTTCCATGTAAAGGGTAGTCTGGGGTGGGGGTGTTTTCTTGAAAACCTTCGTGTCGCATCTCTGGAAGATACTGAACCTAAATACCAAGTTTCTGAGTTATGCTGTTCACAGACAGACACACACACGGACATGTTTCCAAAAATGCTTTTTTTGGATTCAGGATTTCTCAAAACATATATTTGGTACCTAACTTCAATATTTTGAATAACAGCCAAAGTAAAAATGTTCGAAAAAGTAGGCGAGCCCCCATACATAATCGCTTTTATCTCCCGTCCAAACTCTCGTATAAACTCCATATTGGACTCGTTTTAAGCTAATAGAATCTACATTACACATGAATCTCACTCAATAGATTACTTATCGCAGAAATTTGGACTTTCAAAATTCGATTTTGTGTTATACACTGCCGTTTGTGAAAATTGCAACACCAAGAAAGAATTTCCCGAAGAACTCCAAACTTGTTAGAAGTGTAGAAGTAGTGCAAGCAATAAGTGATTAGGTTTGCCGAGAGATGGGACACACGTAGGCCGAGTAGAGTCCTCTCGTCGGTACAACAAGATCAGTGTTGCGCCCAGTGTAGTCAGTGCAGAGCTGTCAAACAAGGTGGAAACAATAAAGTGATTGCTAGTATGCCGCGTCGACGTCGAAGGTAACCATATCGGTATGTGAGTGAGTTCGAACGCGGCAGAATGATCGGTCTCCGGGATTGTCATACCGGCTCGTATAGGGCATGCTATTACGACAGTGATGCTTGTGTGGAAGCAGTGGATAGATGAAGGTCTTACGCAGCGAAAGCCGGTACTGGACCACGGAACATAACCACAGCACGGGATGACCGTCTCTTGTCCGCATGGCCATAACGGACCGTACAGCTTCATCGACAATGTTGGCTCGACGCTGGAGCACTGCAACAGGCGTGAACTTGTCTGCATCAACGGCTCGTCGCCATCTGCTGCAGGTTGGACTGGTTACATTCATGGCATTACGTCGGCTTCCATTGTCCAGAAACCACAAGCTCCTCCGACTACAACGGGTACGTGAACACCGTCATTGGGGTGCTGAGTGGCAAAATGTAGTATTTTTGGACGAGTCCCGCTTCAGGGACACTGTGATGGGTGCATACGTGTCCGGCGGTACCGTGGTGAGCGCAAATTGGAGGGCTGCATTCTTGAGCGGCATAGCGGACAAACACCAGGTTTGGGGCGCCATTGGTTACAACAACCGATCTCGCCTCCTACGAATTGAGGGCACTTTGAACAGCAACCGTTAACTAACGGTGGTTGTAGAGACTGAGGTATTCCCCCTGCTTCAGGCATCACAGGCCATATTTCAACAGGACAATACCCGGCCACATATAGCGAGGAATGTACAGGCCTTCTTGGAAGAGCGACGGGTACCATTGCTTCGCTAGCCTGCACGTTAGCTGACATGTCGCCCAACGAACATGTCTGGGATATGGTTGGTCGGCACCTGGTGCGTCACGGTCCTCCAGTAACCAGTGTCATGGATTTATGGGCTCGAATACAAACTGCGTGGAGGAAAATCCCAAAAGAATTTATTCAGAACATTTTTGATTCAATGCCGCGGCGTATTGCAGCTCTAATTGCAGTGCATGGAGACCACACCAAATACTGAATATTAGGGCTCAAAGGCCATGTATAGATTTCAAAAGTTTAGCATTTGTTACTTGTTGTAACTAGCCTGTGGTATTAAATTCATGCGTTTCCTTCTTGGTGTTGCAATTTTCACACACGGCAGTGTGTATCGTCAACCTAAAAATACTTTTAAATACACAAGTATTCTCTATTTTTTTTTGTGTATACATGTGCAAAGTTTGAAGAGGGCGTTCGTTCAAATATATTTATAAGAAAATATTTTCTCAGACGGAACCCTCTTCATGAAAACTAGCACAGCTCTTCCGCCTGGAGTGTAAGAGCACAGGGGATGGTGCGCTGACTCGCATCTGTTATAAGTTACCCAAGATTATTCTTGGAATTACTTTCGGATTTAAAACGAATCCTTATCACGCAAACCAGAGTACCTGTCCAGAATATTTAGTTTGTAGAGAGAAACCACTGTGTGTCTTTGTGAGCTTAAACTATTAAATATTTAATATGAGTACCGGTACAAAACGGTTGTTTCAAGATTAGCAAACAATGTTAAATAGAAGAAAGAATTTGCGCCAAGTGACCAGCAATGCTTTTAAAACTGAAAATGAAAGATGTAGAACCAAGAGTGTGTACCTCATGTCACATAAGAATTTTTCAAATTCCAGATTGAGTGAAAAAAGAGTGACGTTTGTGAATCTAGTGTTGTTGCACCCAGTATCTATGATATACGGGTAGGTCAGTATGAAAGTGGCTCAAAAATTGTTAACTCACCTTCACATCAGAGTAATGATGCAAATCAGATCAAGGGAAGTGTAGATGTTTCAAATCTTAATACTAGTTTAGTATCAATCTTAGGCTAATCACCCATTAACAAAAGAAAACTGTCTCAAAAAAAATCCATCCCAGAAGTTACAAACAAATAACAGAAAGACAGAAGGTATTTCATGTTGAAGGTGAATCGGTTCCGGAAGAAAAACAGGATTCAGAAATAATTCAGAAGCTGGTATATTTCATAGTACAGACGATTGGAACTTAAAAATTCTGATTTTGAGTATTTTCTAAAGTTGGTCTTACAACCAAATTAAGGAGCATTTTGGCAATAATGTTTCGAACCACATGATAAAGATAAGAAAAATATTAGCTTCAGAGAGAGGCATTTTGTCAACTCCTTAAACCAAATATGGTAAGCCGTTAGAATATTCCGTAGTTAAAAAGATATCAGTTTGCAACAGGAGTAATGTTGTAAATTATTATTTGAAATGTTTAGTTACACTTGTTAATTTTTTGAAAGCCTCCGACTTCCATCCTCGGAAGATGTAACGCTTACTAAAGGTTTCTAGTGCGCAGTTTCCTTTTCTGAAAAAACAGAATATATTCTCGTTATATTATCTCAAGTATGTTGTTTATATTTCGTTGTGTGTGAATTAAGTACTTGCAGGGTGGAATGAACATTTATTTACATTTTTATTTACTTATCTTCTATTAAAGTTTTAAAATAAAATTATTTTCAAGTACTAAAAACATCGGCAAATATACGTTTTATTCTACTAAGGATTTAGACGAACAAAATTATGAAACGTACTTATTAGAAGGTCTTTAGGAGTTTCTATGTTTTCACTGCATAAGAGAATGTCATAAAGTACAGACTATTTACTTAGGGTGCCATTGTTCAAATTAATTCTAGTTATCTTTTTGTTTTTAATAACAAATTTAAATAAACAAAATCTAAAAATCTGATGTGTTACACTCACATGACTTTCTCTACTCTTGTACAAACTATTTATACAAACGCTTATTCTCCATCTACTTCATGTTAATCGAGATAAACATTTGCAGAGTCTATCTTATTGCTAATTTTCTTGTAGATGTAAGGGGAATATATATTTACAAGGGCAATTTGGAAATACAGTAGTCTTTAAGCACATACATATCTCTTAATAGCTGGTTGCTAGGTGCAGCACCATTCGCTTTGCCACAGGTTAATACTCTTTGCATATCGAAGATAAAAAAATGAATAACGAATTCCCATTTGAGAAAATAAGTATTGAAAAATTTAAGGGAATAACAAGCAATATCTCGAAAATGCTTCACTCAACAAAAAAAGATGTATATGACAATAATTTTGTATTTTAACGCGATCTACATTTCTTGTGTAGTAAAATTTTGTCTATCTCTTATGGTTTACCAGTTATACAAAAGTCGTTCACAATGAAGAATTCTTTTGGAGACATTCCCAGAAAATTCGAGATATACATTTTATTTGTCATAAACAGTATCTTAAACATATGATACTTTAATCAAAATCGTTGGAGCCATTATTGTGAAAATTAAAATTTTCGAAAAATGTTCCATGTAAAGGGTAATCTGGGGTGGGGGGATTTTCTTGAAAACCTTCGTGTTGCATCCTTGAAAGATACTGAACCTAAATACCAAGTTTGGTGTTTATCCGACTGTTCGTTTCTGAGTTATGCTGTTCACAGACAGACACACACAGACACACAGACACACACACACGGACATGTTTCCAAAAATGCTTTTTTTGGATTCAGGGGGTCTCAAAACATGTATTTCCGGTGAAATCTCGGTATCGAATTTTTGGGTGGAATACAATACTTCCCCTACTTACTATACGTAGTAGAGAAAGTA
Organism: Deroplatys truncata; assembly: GCA_030765065.1. Taxonomy (NCBI): domain Eukaryota; kingdom Metazoa; phylum Arthropoda; class Insecta; order Mantodea; family Mantidae; genus Deroplatys; species Deroplatys truncata. Next base: position 24,280,963 of record CM060980.1, read on the forward strand.
AAAATAGTATGTATTTTATCGTGAGTATTATGAAAATCTAGCTAGAAAATGCTTTATATTTTATTGTGTTATATTTAATATCCCGTTGTGAAAACTTAAGATAACTTGTATTTCTATATGCCAAAGAAATGTTACTTGGAATTATAGTTACACTTTATAATTTGCCGAAAATGTTGAACCCTGTTATTCTGTGATTTCTTAAGATATGATCTTACCGTTCACCAAAAGCGTGTCTTTCTGCTAAGTCTAATCCCATGTACTTGCAACAGGTCACTTTCAACAAAACTCACAAAAACTAACTCTGCAAGAAGTTACTTCTGTTCCAACCGATAAGCAACATTCCGATATTTACTTCTTCGGACAGTTTCCGCAACTGAAGGTAAATGCGCCATTATCTGCCTTTCTGAAAGTCGGAAAGCATTTGCTATTAGTTTGGAACCTGCAACAGGTGTTTTCCTCAGCACTGAGAGAAGATTCACTAAGAAGGTGATAAGTGCGAATGCCGCATGCGGTGTGGGAGGGTCATATCATACGGCTAAATGAGCGACTGGCTGACGAACCAAACCTTGCACACTACTAAGTTTGGGTTAGAGTAGAGCTGACGGGTTCAGGCAGGAAGAGTATCATTGTGCAAATTCGAAGCTTGGCTCTAGTGGGGAGTGCGTCGAGGGTCATCACCTCGCATTATGTTCTGACTGATACATGATCTGCTAGAGACTGCGGAGCTTCTGTCTCACGCCTCATCGCCTTCTTGAGGGAACATGACCCTTCTTCAACAATACTCACTGATGCAAAATTTAGCAGAGAAACCATAGGGAAACAAGTTGTTCTAAAAAACAAAATAAAACACAACGTATACCTTTCACTTCAATAAAGTTATATCACTATAAACAAGGAAAGTTCTAATAGCGGTAATTTCAGATTGCAACAGGATCATGCATTGCAATAATAAACTTGTACCATACTTCATCGCGCTTGAGTAGTTCGTTTTTTAATCACTATCCAAAGAAGAAGTTTAAACAAATGTTTAGCTAACAATCACCTGGTTTTAGTATCGTGCAATGAATAGACTGTTTTTCTCCTTGTTCAACATAAATATTCAGAATAATGTATTTACAGTGTAGTGCTGAACAAAACACGTTATGTAATTGCTAAGAAAACACTATTTCTTTACTCCTCTCGAAATTCTGACCTCATCTACATCTCGATCGTAAGTATCTCACTCCTAAGAATATGCATAGTTTCTTTGGTGGTATGCCAACGTAGATGTTTATCCAACTATTCATCCCCATATATAACTGAAACATCTACGGTAATATTTGGACTCATGACCGATGACAATATGTGTAACGTGATTTCCTGAAGCCAAAATTAGATTTTTAAAATTGTGTGCGTGTTGTGATAGATTTTTACTCAAGAATGACTTAATTAATTAATGTGAAATTTGGCAGCCAAATCCTTATTATTCAAATTCAAATTAACTTAGTCTCCACATAGAAATAGGCTAATATAATTCAAGTTCATTCTCCAAAAGGAGGGGAGGGAGGTTATAATTAATTAGGGATTCAAAATATTGAAATACTTGAGTTACCGAGTTTTGTAAATAATATCATATTCGATACTATGTACCATTCATGTAAATAAACCACTGAGATGCATTATAAGTCCGCATCTGTTTTTCATTTTTCTGATTACATCAAGAAATAGTCTAGTACTGATTGCGGATCAACCATAAGGTATGGGACGCAATTCATACCATTAAATCTTTTACCTATGTTTAACTTTTATAAACACATCAGAAAAAATTTAGTTGTATTACCGCTTGTGTTTAGAGAGAGGGATGAAGGTGTAGGCCAGAATGTGAGAAAGTGAATAGAGTGAAGTGAGAAGGGGTGAGGAGGAAGAGAAGGGGAGACAGAGAGAGAAAGAATGAATGAGAGGGACACAGAGACAATTATAGAATGGAAAACAGAGAGGGAAAAATCTGATGTTACACTCACATGACTTTCTCCACTCTTGTACAAACTATTTTTACAAACGCTTATTCTCCGTCTACTTCATGTTAATCTTATTGCTAATTTTCTTGTAGATGCAAGGGGAATTGATAGGCTTTAAGCGATAGTCAAATATTTTAAGAACTGGTTGCTATGTGGAGTATTCCATTCTCTTTGCATGTCTTCCAGGAAGTAAAAAAGAAAAAAGAAAATGAATTCCCATTTGAGAAAAAGTCTAATTATTGGAAAATTTAAACAAATAAGGAGTATCTTATTTCACTGGAGAAAAAAATTATGATATAAATTGTGTTTTAACGAGATCTACATTTTTTGTATAGTAAAATTGTGTTTACCAATTGTGAAAAAGTTGTTCAGAATAAAGAGGAACTTTGGGGATATTCCCAGAAAATTCATGATATAATTTCATTTTCCATGAACATATCTTAAACATACGTTATTTTAATCAAAATTGTTATAGACATTTTTGAGAAAATCTAAATTTTTTAAAAATGGCTGGGGTGAGGGAACTTTCTTGAAAATCATCGTGTCGCATCTTTGAAAGATACTGAACCTAAATACCAAGTTTGGTATTATCCCACTTTTGTTTTTGAGTTATGCTGTTCACAGACACACAGCCACACACACGGACTATTTTCTAAAATTTGTTTTGGATTCAGGGGGCCTCAAAACATGTATTTCAGGTGAAATCTCGATAAAGAATTTTTTGGATGGAACGCAATACTTCCCCTACTTACTATACGTGGTAGCGAAAGTAAAAACGAATGACGAATTCCCACTTGAGAAAATTCAAACAAATAAGGAATATCTCGGAAATGGTTGACTCAAAAAATGTATATGACATAAATTGTGCGTTTTAACGAGATCTACCTTTTTGGGGGTGTAGTAAAATTTTGTCTATCTCTTATGGTTTACCAGTTATGCGAAAGTCATGCAGAATGAACAGGGCTTTTGGGGACATTCTCAGAATAATTCAAGATATACATTTCATTTACCATAAAAATATCTTAAACATATGTACTTTTAAGCAAAATTTATAGCCATTTTTGAGAAAATCAAAATTTGAAAAATGTTTCATGTAAAGGATAGTCTGGGATGGGGGGTTTTTCTTGAAAATCTTCGTGTCGCATCCTTGGAAGATAGTTAACGTAAGTACCAAGTTTGTTTTTGAGTTATGCTGTTCAAAGACTAACAGACAGACAGACCCACACATGGATATGTTTCCAAAATGCTTTATTTGGATTCAGGGCACCTCAAAATATGTATTTCCAGTGAAGTCTCGGTATCGAATTTTTGGGTGGAAGGCAATGCTTCCCCTACTTACTATATCAAGTTTGATATTTATCCGACTTTTCGTTTTTGAGTTATGCTGTTCACAGACACAGCCGCACACACGGACCTTTTTCTAAAATTCGTTTTCGATTCAGGGGGCCTCAAAACATGTATTTCAACTGAAATCTCGATAAAGAATTCTTGGATGGAATGCAATACTTCCCCTACTTACTATACGTGGTAGAGAAAGTAAACATGAATAACGAATTCCCACTTGAGAAAAAGTATAAGCATTGGAAAATTCAAACAAATAAGGAATATCTCGGAAATGGCTCATTCAAAAAAAAATGTATATGACATAAATTGTGTGTTTTAACGCGATCTACATTTTTTGTGTAGTAAAATTTTGTCTATCTCTTATGGTTTACCAGTTATGCAAAAGTCGTTTACAATGAAGAATACTTTTGGAGACATTCCCAGAAAATTCGAGATATACATTTCATTTGTCATAAAAATATCTTAAAATATGATATTTTAATCAAAACCGTTAGAGCCATTTTTAATAAAATTAATATTTTCGAAAAATGTTCCATCTAAAGAGTAATGTGGGGTGGGGGGATTTTCTTGAAAAGCTTCGCGTCGCATTTCTGGAAGATACTGAATCTAAATACCAAGTTTGGTGTTTATCCGACTGTTCTTTTCTGAGTGATGCTTCACAGACACACAGACAGACACACACACACATAGACATGTTTCCAAAAATGCTTTTTTTTTTGATTCAGGGGTTTGAAAACATGTATTTCGGTGAAATCTCGGTATCGAATTTTTGGGTGGAATACAATAATTCCCCTACTTACTATACGTAGTAGAGAAAGTAAAAATAGCAAATTCCCATTTGAGAAAAAGTGTATTTGAAAATTCAAACAAATAAGGAATATCTCGGAAATGTTCACTCAACAAAAATTGTATGTGACATAAATTTGTGTTTTAACAGATCTACATTTTTGTGTAGTAAGATTTGGTCTATCTCTTACGTTTACCAGTTATGCAAAAGTCATTCAGAATGAAGTAGACTTTTGGGGACATTCCCAGAAAATTCAAGATATACATTTCATTTGCCATGAAATGTGCTAAACATGTTATGTTTTAATCAAAATCGTTAGCTATGTTTGAGAAAATCTCAAATTTCGAAAAATGTTCCTGTATAAGGGTAGTCTGGGGTAAGGGAATTTCCTTTAAAAGCTTTTTGAAAGATACTGAATCTAAATACCAATTTTTGGATTAATCCGACTTTTCGTTTTTGAGTTATCCTGTTCACACACGCAGGGCCTTTTTCTAAATTTTTTTTAGATCCAGGTGACCTCAAAACACGCACTTTCGCTGAAATCTGAACATCGAATTTTTGGGTGGTGGAATACAATACTTCCCCCTACTTTCTCTTCGTAGTAGAGAAACTAACGCGAGAAACTAAAATACATTTTATTACCTATGTGGCGTTTTCCGCCGGCTAAAGAATTAGAGCTCGGCGCAGTGGACCTGAAAGCTTAAAATAGGCAAATAGGCACTGTAACAAGCTCAAATTAGGCACTAATATAGGCATTATCACTAATGCTAAGCTTTGAAGTAGGCACAATCATTTATTCATTTACCACTTAAAACATATTTTGACATGACGGAACAGTATAGAAACACCAAACAGCCATATTCCATATTAAATTTACTAAATTCCACTATTCTCTTAATGAAGTGTAAACTGTAAACATTATTTCTTTAAATTTGCACTCTTCAGTTACTTTGTATTTCTTATGGGATAGCCAATAATCAGTTTTTTGTTTTTGTTGTTTTTAACAATTTCTCTCTTGAACAGGTTCTACACTTCTACGCTGGTTTGCAATTATTACTGAGTCTGTTATGTATTACTGTTTAACAGGTTATTTTTGCTTTTGCAATGAAATAAGTCTAGTCTTTTTAGGTCTGTACTGTTGTTTCACCCACTCGGGAAGCAGAAAACAATAAAGCCATCGCATTAATGAACAAAGGGATTTATTAACACTAAAATGTTAATGCAATACTAATATTAACATCACATTAATATCAATAAATAACCGCCAATAACAAAACAAATCTGATGCAATGAATTCACATGACTTTCTCTGGTCTCTGTCGTTTATTAGTGGGTATACAAGCTATTCTTAATAAAGCTTAATTTTCTGTCTACTACATTTTAATCCAAATAAGCCTTTGCAGAAATAGCTTTCGTTATACGTACAAAGGGAACAGCGATAGTCAAATGTCTAAAAACTGGCCTTAAAATTCCATACGGTTCATGCAAGCGCGAATAACACCTGAATGTTGACAAGACTTAGAATGACCAATAAATGAATAATTCGAATATTTAATAGCGGATATCTCAGAAATGGCTTACGCCACAATAGCTTATTTGAAATAAATTGTGTGTTTTAAAGAGATCTACATTTTTGTAGTATATCTTCGTCTATCGCTTAACGTTTACCAGTTATACAAGATTATACATTTCTTCCGAATGAACAGGACTTCTGAGGCTATTCCCAGATAATTCAAGATATAAATTTTATTTGTCATGTGAATATCCTTAATATGTGGTATTTTAATCAAAATTATTAGAAGCATTTTTAGAAAATAAAAATTTTTGGAAAATCTTCCATGTAAAGTGTAGTTAGTCTGGGGTGGGGGGATTTTCCTGAAAATCTTCGTGTCGCATCTTTGGAAGATATTGAATCTAAATACCAAGTTTGGTATTTATCCGACTATTCGTTTTTGAGTTACCGTGTTCACAACAACACAGACACACACACATGGACATGTTTCCAAATATGTTTTATTTGGATTCAGTGGAACTCAAAAATATATTTCCCGTGAAATTTCGATATCGAGATACTATACTATACTTACCCTTCTTACTGCACGTAGTGCCGAAAGTAACAATGCAATTACGATAGGCAGAAACCTCGATTAAAGCTCTCATTACAAAAAAGCCCAATAGGCTCCTAAGCTACGAAAAGGCACACCCTTTGAAAATAGGAATTATAGACACTATAAAATTAGTATATTTTACTCCAGTAAGCACAAAACATTTGTATATCCTCGTATGGAAAGCCTATGATTCTAAACAAAGGAACAAAAAAGGCAAAAGCCAGATTCTAGTTATAATACATTAGATGTGTTCCAGGTTATCAAGTGGAATCACCTAACATTTCTATGTAAAATCTCTCTCTAGCAAAACTAATGTTATATATTTGAATTTCATTAAACTAAATTACATGTGTTTTAAATTGGTTTGGCTTATTTATCAATGCTTCATTATTGAGCTAGCATTGCAATGTTTGTCTGAAACACATTATTCAGCGTGGGACAGATAAATGACCTTAGTTGAGCAGTAGATTTCTTGAACTATCTGTTACTTATTAATAAATGACTTTTGTTGCGTAGTTAATTTCCTTTACAATCCTATAGTGCTTATAGTAAATGGAGAAATTGTTGCATTTCACTCAAAACTTTGTTACCAAGTTTCATTGTAAATAGACGTGTTTGAGGTACCATGAATCCAAAAAAGGCATTTTTAGAAAAAGTCTGCTGTGTATGCATGTCCTGAGTAACAGCACAACTCAAAAACGAAAAGCCGGTTAAATACCAAACCTGGTATTTCCAAGGATGCGACACGAAGATTTTTAAGATAATCCCCATTCCAAACTACCCTTTACATGGAAATACGTATATGTATCTAAAGGAAATACGATACGTAATAAAATTTAGAATTTTAGAAATAAAAATGTCTAAAACAGTTTACCTCAATTAACATGAAGTGAATAGAAGAATAACTTTTGTAAGAATATTTTGTTGAAGAATGGGTAGAGAAAGTAATCTGAATGTAACACATTAGAAAAATTGTTTCATCTTATTTACTGTATTCTATAGCGAAACTGTTATCGTGATGCTGAATAATTAACTACTAAACTACCACGAAATCGGTACATGGGATTTGAACCTGCGACCTCCCGAATACCTACGAGCCACATTACTAACGCCTAAGCCAACTCGCTTGCTTCGGTAACGATCATCTCTACTAACTACATAATGTACCTTACTCTAGAGCAGAGGTGGCGAAAACGTGACTCGTAGGCTCCGTTCCCTCTCTGCAACCGTCCCTTTTATTCTCATATGCTGCTGAGTGATGCAGTGCGTGTTGCATATTGGTGACTCGCGGAAGGAAGTCGTTTTCGCCACCCTTGCCCTAGAGTATTAGATTTTCATTGCTTGCTCATAAATGACTCATTTTCACTTTCTTTACCATGTACCTTAAGCAGAGAAGATATTTCATTCCACCCAAAAATTTGATACCGATATTTCACCGCAAAAGAATGTTTTGAGCCCCTGAACTAAAAAAAAATGTTTAGAAAAAGATGATGGATGGATTGGAATGCAATGGGGTGGATCGAATGGATGTGAACTGCATAATTCAAGTACGAAAAGTATACCAAAACTTATACTGTGCTATACAAAAGTATACCAAACTTGGTATTTAAGTTCAGTATCTTCCAAAGATGCGATACCAAGGTTTTCAAACAAATACTCCCACCGCAACTACCCTTTACATGAAACATTTTTCTAAAATTTTATTTTTCTAAAAAATGGCTCCAACGATTTTGATTAAAACGCTATAAATTTAAGTTATTTACATGAAAATAAAACGTATAACCTGAATTTTCGGGGAATAGCCTGTGAAGACCTCTTCATTCATAAGGAATTTTATATGATCTTGTATAACTGGTAAACGTTGAGCGATAGACGAAATCGCACTACATAAAAATTGTAGATCTATTTAAAACACAATTTAGTTCAAATAACTTTTTATGGCGTAAAAAGTTCCGATATCCGTTATTAATTGTTCTCATTGTTCAATACTTTGTCATTATTTTAGCTCTGTTGACATTCAGTTGTTTTTTGCGATTGCATGGAAGGGGTATGGAATTTTAAGGGCAGCATATAGCGTCCTGTTCTTAAACGTTTGACTATCGCTGTTACCTTTGTATTTATAACGAAATGTGTAATTTAGGTATATTTTCAAAGGTTTATCTCAATTAAAATGGAATAGATAAAATAATAAGCTTTCTTAAGAATAATTTGTATACCTACTAATAAACGATAGAGGGTAACGAAAGTCATGTGAATGTAAAACATAAGATTTTTCTAAATATGATTAAAAGGTAGCCATGGTTATTTTGTTAAATGCAATTACTTTCTCTACCACGTATAGTAAGTAGGGGAAGTATTGTATTCCACCCAAAAATTCGATACCGAGATTTCACCGGAAATACATGTTTTGAGAACCCCTGAAACAAAAAAAAAGCATTTTCGGAAAATGTCCGTATGTGTGTGTCTGTGTCTGTGAACAGCATAACTCGAAACGAATAGTCGGATAAACACCAAACTTGGTACTTAGGTTCAGTATCTTCCAGAGATGCGACACGAAGATTTTCAAGAAATTCCCCCCACCCCAGATTACCCTTTACATGGAACATTTTTCGAAAATTTTAATTATCTCAAAAATGGCTCTAACGGTTTTGATTAAAATATCATATATTTAAGATATTTTCATGACAAATGAAATGTATATCTCGAATTTTCTGGGAATGTCTCCAAAAGTATTCTTCATTGTGAACGACTTTTGCATAACTGGTAAACCAGTAGATCGCGTAAAAATACACAATTTATGTCATACATTTTTTTTGTTGGGTGAACCATTTTCGAGATATTGCTTGTTATTCCCATAAATTTTCCAATACTTAGACTTTTTCTCAAATTCATTATTCATTTTTTTTGTTCCTGGTAATGCAAAGAGAATGTAATACTCCACATAGCAACCACCTCTTAAAATATTTGACTATCGCTTAAAGCCTAGCAATTCCCCTTGCATCTACAAGAAAATTAGCAATAAGATTAACATCTCGATATCTCGATTAACATGAAGAATATGGAGAATAAGCGTTTGTTAAAATTGTTTGTATAAGAGTAGAGAAAGTCATGTGAGTGTATCACATCAGATTTGTTTTACATTTATTTACCTCGTTTACCTCTTCTTATAGATCCAATAAATGAAATAAAATCAGGCTTAGCGAGAAAAGATCCCTATCGTTATGAATTTAACATGACAATGCGTTGTTTTTCAACCTTTCCTTTTTTTTGATTCAAAAATATGTTGTTAGTCATTTGTAATTGTGCATAATAGAAAGATAAGGGTCCTCTTTATATATATACCAGGTGAGTCAGCTGCCCCTATTTATTTTTTTAATTTATACAACGTGCTAAGCGACATATGTGACTTACGCCTATCTTGAATATCTTCTAATGGCTGATTTGCATAGCACTTTATACAGGAGGGATAGATAACTCAGTGCATAAGTGTTTTACGGGAGAGAATGCAATCGCCAAGTATGTTGATGCCAAAAACATCTCACCCTGACACTGGGAGCTGTAGTAGAACTTTCAGCTCATTTTACAAACTTTCATTCTTTAGCATACATTCATCACACCTTTGAAAAGCCCCTGAAGGAACAACTTATCACATACATCGGTCAACAAAACTATTTGAAAGCAAAATGGCAGATCTAGGCATTGCGACCAATTGGATTTAAGCCGTCAGCCACAAAGGTTTATTGTACAGACTTGTCAAAAAATGTGATAAATTTCTCTTTTGTCGCAAACTATAGCATATTTCAGTTCATACAGCAATTGAAATGGCTGATGCAGTTTATTTACTTGAATTAAAACTACCAAAATAAGCTCCAAACATTGCATGAAGCTGCAAAAAGACGTGTAAAGATTCGAGGTGGGGGGTCTCAGTTCTGCAACTATTTGTTCGTATAAGAACCTCAACTCGCAAGGTAGCATTGCCCGAATGGTATTATCATGGTTGCTTTACCACTATGCCACTTCAGTTCTGGTTCATATCATTCGTCTAAGTTTAAACTTTTTATTACCTTTTGTTCTATCTCCTATAATTTGATATTATGATACAAACAACAATTTGATAACATTATAAGTGTGTACAAAATAGAATAATCACCTTGTTTTTCACTGACAGGTGAATAATTTATACTTCATAGTAGGCATTTTATTGCGCTCGGTATTAAGCTTGACACATTCAATCAAGTTTAAAACACCTTACGCATGCAAAGTAGCTTTAGCTATTTGCGCCTGCGTCAGTGCTTGACGTGAATAAACTCTCCATTACCTACCGAGTATTTGAAACCTTTCTACGAGACACGGCTGCTGTCATAATGTGTACAAACGACGAGTATGTTGAAATGCTGTTAATCTATGGAGAAACAAGGTGTAATGCACTGTCAGCAAAGCGCCTGTATGAAGAACGGTTTCCAGGAAGGAGGTCACCTACTGCAGACACTTTTCGAAGGGTTGAAAGACACCTTCGTAAAACAGGATCATTTGGAAGAGCACCACCTGTTCGCGATGCTCCAGTAAACTCTGGAGGAAATGAAGAAGATGTGTGAAATGCAATAGAAAACAATCCACATACCAGTTCAAGGGCCATAGCACAAGATCTGTACATAAGTCTAAGTCGGTCCTCAGTGATGTGCATATTGAACCGTAATAAATACCATCTGTGCCATCTACAACTACACCAGGCTCTCCACGGACGCGACTTTCAATCTCGGGTGATATATGCACAGTGGCTACAGTAGCGAGCGCAAACGGATGCAGAGTTTTTAAGAAATGTTCTCTTCAGTGATGAAGCCACATTCCACAATACCGGAAATGTTAACCGCCATAATATGCACTACTGGAGTGTAAGTTGCTGCATTCCAGAGTGGAGCATCAAATGTCTGGTGCGAAATATTAGGTGAGCAGTAATTGGACCGCACTTCTTTGAAGGCAACCTCACAGGACCACGGTACCTTGCATTTTTACAAGAATAATTGCCGTTACTACTAGAAGATGTACCACTAGTGTAAAGGACAGAAATGTGGATCCAGCAGGATGGAGCTCCACCACACTGGTCACTGATTGCAAGGACTCACTTCCATAGAACATATCCACAAAACTGAATTGGCCGAGGGGGCCCGATTACATGGCCTCCTAGATCACCTGATCTCACCCCACTGGATTTCTTTCTGTGGGGTCATTTAAAGGAACGGGTCTACGCTCAAGAACCACAAAGCCCAAATCATCTACCGGCACTCATACGTGAAAATGCAGGCAGATTACACCGCGCATGTTGCAACATGCAAGAAGGTCTCTCCCCAACGTACCCAAATGTGCATTGATGAAGGGGGACTTCATTTTGAATATTTACTTCTTTGATGAATTCCACGCTCTTTAACAACTTATTATTCTGTTTACCCGTGAACTTAGCACATTTACAACTCCTTTGTCAGTAAAAGTAGTAAAACATAAGGTTTAGACATGAAACAAAAACTGTTAGATTTAATAGCGTCGACATGCGCCCAAACGAATGAAAGTTAACTGCGTAACACGATTTACAACAAGATACGGTACAGATTATTGGGTAAACATGATACACAATTATTATCTGATTGTTATTCTTGTCCCTTTGGCTCGTTGGAGAGCTAATAACAAAAATAAATAAATTAGTATACCAAAATGCAGAAAATAAACACAAGGAGATAGAAAAAAACAGAACCAAAGTATTTGATGTAAGCATTAGATTCGAACCTCCGAAGATAAAATTTGTTTTACCACAGTCAGCTAATCCACTCGGTCAGAACCCACGTATTATGTTCCGCTCTTCGGGAGAACATTCCTCTACCTCCTTGCAAGCATTACATCCATGAAGAGTCGTCTTTTTTAAGGCTTTCGCAGCTGCTTGGTCATTCAGGCCTTTAATCATTAATGCTAGTTGCGTATAGTACCGAATAGAAGGGCAGAGCTACAATAACAGTTTGTTTGCTAAAAGGGTCAATGTTTTCATATTAGACTATAAAATGCGGGTTGCATAGACACGAAAACCAAGGAGCAGCTGACTCACCTGGTATAATATATATATATATATATATATATATATATATATATATATATATATATATATATATACACTGTGTGTGTGTGTGTGTGTGGGATGGGGTAATAAAAATCTAAGATTTGGAAACAACAGATATAGTTGTAAAACGGTCACAATAGCTAGTTGACATAAAAAACACAGACACGACAATACAAGCTTTAAAGTCCTTCTTCATGCTATAATCTTTATTATTCACCTCTACTACTAAACATATTCATATTCACACTTACAGATAGAGGATCGGTTTCTGGTTAAAGAAAAATTCCTACCCCCAGTCGGGAATCGAAACTAGAACTTCTCAGTTAGAAACTAGAATGCTAACCACTCGACTACAAAGACAATCTGCTCTTTCAGCTGGTTCTAGCTCTCTTTTTAGCATATTTGGTTATGCAGTGCGAAACAACCATGTATGTGTATCTTTCTGTCGTTATAGTACTGAGTTATAGTACCGTGGAGTGCTACCGAGCGAATAGCCCAGGCGATAACGTCTGTGGCCCGCATTCAGGAGGTCCCGGGATCGATCTCCAGCGACCGCCCAACCTGCCCATGGGTTTTCGCGGTTTTCCCGGGTCGACAGGTGAATACTGGGGTGGTTCATCGTCTCCACGACTCTCCTCCCTCTCGCTGTACCCATCATCTTCCTGGTCATCTGTTTCAGGATTGCAGGACCAGGCGACGATGTTTGGCGGGTTGCACCTGGGCGGTGGCTTGCGCTGTAAAGGTTTTTTCCTCCCAAGTGTAGTCAAGGACACTTGATTTCGAATCAAAAACTATAATTAATTACAATAATTCAAGTTTTAAGTTTTATATCCCTGGCGTCGCCGCGGTACCGCTCAGTTAGGTCTCTCCTCGGTGTGGGCTCCGCCCCGGGGTCGTTGATGGTTTGTGGTTAGGAAGACCAGGCGCGTCGGATGCGTTCTATCTGGAAAGGTTAGAAACTCCGTCCATACTTGCGCCCGTCGGCGTCCGAATCTGGTCACCCTTCGGGTCTCTGCCCACATCCTTCCCTCCCAGGGTAACGTTGGGAGCAAAAAGGGCCGTTGCGGCACTCTGCTCCGGTTTCGGGAGCCTCTCCGTGATACGTGACTTTACCTTTCCGTGGAGGGCTAGCAAGGGCTCCAGGAAAGGGGTGTATTATAACCCCAACATCACCATTTGAACTTCGTAGGTTCTGTTTCACATTATTTTTGGCCACGAGCTGCATTTATTTTGGTGAGATTCTCAAACACTACCCCAGGTACATATACACATTGTTAAAAATAAATTGTAACCGATAAACTCTTGCATACCAGTGTAAAGGATTATTCTTTGCAAATTCTCCATTTTTGAACAGTATCTCGAGGGGTTATTATGTATTGCTAAACGAAGTCCTACGAGGTTTTCAAATAGGTCATTAGCGCAGGATTATCCTCCCTTTCCTCTTTATCTCACTGCATGCTATTTTTATGCTGAGGGAACTCGAGTTTTAAACAGAACGCTAGCATAAAGGAAAAGGAAGCGAAAGACACAGATTACACTGAGAACATTTTCAAGATGGCGCATGTTTGTTTACTATCCCCAGTACTTTCAAACGTGGAAATAACCCTTACAGGAAAACGAGTATCAACTATTTTATGTTATCAACGCTTTTTATTTGCAAACGGCCAGCTCCTTAAATAAGAATCGTAGACAATTGATATAACACATTCTTGTAATTTAAGTGTACCTAATGAAGACATTTTACAAAATTCCGATAATACATTCACATGATGTTTTCTACTCTCTATCGTTTTTAGTGAGTATACAAACTATTCTTACTAAAGTTTTACTTTATCTACTACGTTAGTAAGTAGAGCAAGAATTGCATTCCAAAGAAAAATTCGATACCGAGATTTCACCGGAAAGACATGTTTTGAGGCACCCTAAATCCAAGTAAAGCATTTTTGGAAACATGTCCGTGTGTGTGTCTGTGTGTGTGTGTGTTTTAAATTTTTCCAAGAAAATCCCCTACCCTCAATTACCTTTTACATGGAACATTTTTCGAAAATTTTGATTTTCTAAAAAATGGTTGTAACGATTTTGATTAAAATACCTTATATGAAAGATATTTGCATGACAAATAAAGTGAATATTTTGAATTTTCTGGGAATAGCCTCGAAAGTCCTCTTCATTTGGAAGGGATTTTGTATAACCTTGTATAACTTGTGAAGGTTAAGCGATAGATAAGCGTACCGCACAAAAAATGCAGATCTCTTTAAAACACACAATTTACTTAAAATAAGTTTTTTTTATGGCATAAGCCGTTTCTGAGATATCCGTTATTAAAAGTTCGAACTGTTCAGTACTTATTCTTTTAAAGTCCCATAGATTTTCAGTTGTGTTTTGCGATTGCAGGAAACCGTATGGAATTTTAAGGCCAGCATATGACGTCCAGTTGTTAAATATTTGACTATCGCTGTTCTCTTTGTATTTATAATGAAACGTGTAATGTAGCTATTTTTGCAAAGGTTTATTTGAATTAAATGTAGTAGATAGAATAATAATCTTTAGAAAGAATAGTTTGTGTACCCACAAATAAATATAGAGGGTAGAGAAAGTCATGTAATGTATAACATCCGATTTTTTTCTATCTACTACATTTTAATCCAAATAAACCTTTGCAGAAATTTTTCATACACATTTCGCTATAGATACAAAGAGAACAGGACAGTCAAATGTTTATGGCTATATGCCGGCCTTAAAATTCTACACTGCTTCCATGCAATCGCGAGCAAGAGCTGACAGGACTTTAAGAGAATGGCCAAGTAATGAACAATTCTAACTTTACTATCGGATATCTCAGAAATGGCGCATGCCACAAAAAAGTTATTTGAAATAAATTGTGTGTTTTAAAGAGATCTGCATCTTGTGTGTAGTAGATATGTATTCGTCTATCGCTTAACGTACAGGTTATACAAGACTATTCCCAGGAAATTCAAACATACATATTATTTGTAATGTAAATATGTTTAATCTATGGTATTTTAATCAATAGCCTTTTTTAGAAAATCAAAAATTTAGAAAAATATTCCATGTAAAGAGTATTTGTAATGGATGAATTTTCTTGAAAATTCTCGTGTCATCTTCGGAAGGTATTGAGCCTAAATACCAAGTTTGGTACTTATCCAACTTGGATATTTAGTTCTGTTCACAAACAAACACACACACACACATGGGCCTTTTTTTCGAAAAATTCTTATTTTTTGTTCAGGTGTCTCAAAACATGTATTTCCGGAGAAATCTTGGTCTTGAAGTTTTGGGTGGAATGCAATAGCTTCCCTACCTACTATGAACGTGGTAGAGAAAAAAATAAGTTATTCCTTAATTTCTTGTACTACTACTTGGAGTTGAAATAACGTTCCACATTATTTCGTATTTAATTTGTTGTTTTATCTGCGTTCTTTGATATAATGATCTAAGATCCATTGGGGTTTCTTCTTATCGTATGACACCTTTGCACTCTGGTGTGCATTGCCCAGTGCTCTGAATGATCTTTGCTTATGACCTTGACCCCACTATTGGCTCTTTTTACTTTCTCTACTACGTATAGTAAGTAGGGGAAGTATTGTATCCACCCAAAAATTCGATACCGAGATTTCGCCGGAAATATATGTTTTGAGAACCCCTGAACCAAAAAAAATCATTTTTGGAAACATGACCATGTGTGTCTGTGAACAGCATAACTCAGAAACATACAATCGGATAAACACCAAACTTGGTATTTAGGTTTAGTATCTTCCAGAGATGCGACACGAAGGTTTTCAAGAAAATCCCCCCACCACAGATTACCCTTTACATGGAACATTTTTCGAAAATGTCAATTTTCTCAAAAATGGCTCTAACGATTTTGATTAAAATATCATATGTTTAAGATATTTTCATGACAAATGAAATGTATGTCTCAAATTTTCTGGAAAAGTCTCCAAAGTATTCTTCATTGTGAACGACTTTTGCATAATGGTAAACCATAAGAGATAGACAAAATTTTACTACACAAAAAATGTAGATCGCGTTAAAATACACAATTTATGTCATATACATTTTTTTTTAGTGAACCATTTCCAAGATATTGCTTGTTATTCCCTTAAATTTTCCAATACTTATACTTTTTCTCAAATGGGAAATCGTTATTCTTTTTTTTTTTTTTGTCCCTGGTAAAGCAAAAAGAATTGAATGCGCCACATAGCAACCAGCCCTTAAAATATTTGACTATCGCTTAAAGCCTAGCAATTCCCCTTGCATCTACAAGAAAATTAGCAATAAGATTAACACCTCCTTAACATGAAGCATATGGGGAATAAGCGTTTGTAAAAATAGTTTGTACAAGAGTAGAGAAAGTCATGTGAGTGTAACACATCAGATTTTTCACTTTGGATAAAGATACGATTTAACGATTAGTTCCATTGTATGCATTTTACTTGTCTCTTTTAAATTTCCGATAAGGTTGTAGCTTGGGTGAATGTTGACGTGGGTATTGGTTCACTGTGAATGCAGGGGGCACAAACAGGATGTGAACCTCGCAACAAATTGTAACGATAGCTAGCTGATATAAAAACCTACAGACATGGCACAAACGCTATATATCTAGCTTTAAAGTGTTTCTTCAGGCTAGGAGAGAAAGAGAGAAAGAAAGAAGGAAGGAAAGAAAGAAAGATATATATATATATATATATACATACATAAAAGATGTTAACATTCAGTGATAAATGTAAACGAGGTGTGCAAGTGAGGCTGATGCAGGGAGAGTAATCTACACTATGCTCCAAATGTTAAAAAATACCAGCAACAAAGCCTGTTTACTAAGTTTTGGGCAGCTCAGCTGAAAAGACATTTGACAGAATAGGCATAGAAAAGAGTGAAAGTGAACGACAAAAACATATGGAAATATGTCAAGGAAAGATTAATAGACATCAGCCAACACAAAATTGAATCGGATTGTAAAATTAAGCCATCTCAAAGCCTAGAAAATGAAATAAAACTGAATTAGGGTAAAGAGGCATAGGGAAGTAGGAAATTTCAGGAATGACATGCTTTAGACTGGGAGGCTGAATAGCATAGGAAATTACTGATGATTCCCTCTGGAATCTGTCCATTTTGTTGTGGGGATGAAGACTGGGTACAAATTTTGGCGGAATGTGCACAGTGAGAGAACCAGTGAAAAATAAAACAGAGAAAATACTAAGCTTAGCCTGAAGGAGACTGGTGTGAGCTGGCAAAACATGGGAACTTTCCTGGCTAAAGTAGGAAAATTTGCTCAATTAATCAGACATTTTTTTTTCTTTCTCTGCTTCAAAATTCACTTTATCTTAAATAAGCATGTGCAGTCAATGATCCATACCTAAGTGTTAACTTTAACAATTTGATACCAATAAAGATACTTTATCTATCTATAAGTATGTTCAAACTGCGAGGAAAGCATTTGCATTGACTCACAGAGCGCAGGTCAGAACAAACGAATCAGCACATGTGGTTGCCAGACCCGTGAAGTATGTAGCAGCAAAAGTGTTAAAAGCGTCCTATTGCAAAAGCAATAAAGGGTCGTAAAAAGTACGTATGGAGATTATAATGAGCAACGTGTGGCTGGATTCATTTGCAAGATTTCAGACCATGTAATCCAGGAAAATATTTTCTTTCTCGACATTGCATATTAGTAGTAGTAGTAGTAGTAGTAGTAGTAGTAGTAGTAGTAGTAGTAGTAGTAGTAGTAGTAGTAGTAGTAGTAGTAGTAGTAGTAGTAGTAGTAGTAGTAGCACTAATTTGTTTATTGCCATGACGGTACAGTATAACAACGTCAATACAAGTAAATTACAGGTTCAATTAAAATATTTAAAATTCGTTTATGTTACATATAGGTTTTAACATCGATGTATTGCGAACCAATCTCGTATAAGACTTTAAGGATATACTTCGTAACCTAGATGTAAATTATTGTAGAGTTTATAAGCTAAGTATAAAAAGCATCGTTTTACTATATTTACATTTACTTACATATATATTGTCTTTGTTTCTCGTCAAATAATTATGGTGTGGTGAACACTTCATAGTGTCCTTTAATTAGCCCTAGCATATAACAGACAAGACAGTACGTACATTGATGGTAAACTAAGTATACCCTGAGCGACAAAAGTGGCTTGCATTTTGCTCTCGGAGGCAACCCATATATAATTATTCTAAAAGCTCTCTTCTGCAGAATAAGTACAGGTCGATTTTGTCATCGTAAACTGGCAGAAGCATAGAGGAGGCGAAGGTAGCTTAGGTGGGGGAGAACGGCTCGCGGTATTCCCCTTATGGAACAAACTCTCACTCGGAACGCGTGGTGATATCACCTTATCTCACGTTGTGTACGCGCCTGCTGCTCTGTTGCTAATGAACCAACACTCCTCCCAGAAGATAAATGGACTTGTCCAGCTACTACGCATACATTTTTTTATTAAAGATTTATCCAAGGTTGTTCTGAGTATATGGTCTTATCACGACTGTTGTCATAAAAATGCATTATGAGCACTAATTTACAATTGCACAAATATGGAATTAGGCAAACATTTACAGTAAATCAGAGATTTTTATATCCATTAGCAAATGTGTTCTTGAGCAATTGGATCTGTTAACTGCATTGGAAAGACTGAAAATGCTGGCTTGTTGATTACATAAACTGTGCCGTCGACAGTCTATGAGGATGTGCTGAATGGTTAGAAGAATGTTACAGCTGGTACAGTTTGGAGGTTGATCCTTAGTGAGAGGATAACATTGCGTTAATTTGGAGTGCCCAATTCTAAGCCGGATTACGATAACTTGATCTCTTCTTTTGAGAGTTCAAGAATGGAGAATAGGTTTTGTGCAGCCTGAGCGAGCTTTATGAAATTTGCTGTTGACTGATAACCATTTCATTTTTGCATGTACATGTGTTTAATGAAACTGATGACATCTTGGTGTGGAGAGGTAATAGATGAATTACTGACGGGATATTTAGTTGTTTTTTTTTTTTGCAGCTTCAACTGCTATTACGTTACCTTTTATACCAATTGAGAGGGAGTCCATACATAAATACCTTTTCATCGGTCTCATTTATATTGTAACTTAACATTCGGATTTCATGGATCAGTACGTGGTTTGGTTCATAGTTTTGGGTGGCAAGTAGTACACTTAATGAATCGGTGAAGATGTGCAGTGGCTTTCAGTGGATGAATTAGTTATTAGAAGGACTTCCTTAATGGCGAATGCTTCACAAGAGAAAGCTGTAACGAAATGATGCAAGCTGTAGAGCATTATCTGATCAGGATATACTATGGACATCCTTTTGTGGATGCTGATCCATCAGTGTAGATGTTTGTGGTAGAGTTATATTTGTTCAGTAAAGAATTGGACATTTGCTTGAGGACACAAGAGGGTGTTTGAGATTCAAAGTGAGAAATGTGTATCAATTGGTAGACTTTGTATGTCAGTAGGGTGTAGTGCGACCAATAGAGCTGGGATAGATTAAAGGGATTTTAAAATCGATTCTTTAAGGTGTTGGAGAATTCTAATGTGAAACGGATTCCTATGTCGTTCTGTTGGCATCCGGTAAAGTTTGTGTAGTGGAAAGACATAATTATGTGTTTTATGAGATGGACGTGAGGCAATCTTAATGGCATATGTTAGGCTTAATGTTTTTCTGATTATATTTAAAGGCAGTTCATATGCTTCTATTTGGAGGCTTGAGATGGACTGGTAACAAATGCCCCTAACTCCAGCCTTAGAACAATAGACTGTATAAAGCCAAGGGTTTTGAGAGTTGTATGTTTTGCAGAGTCGTATACAATAAAATTGCTCCATAGTCCAGTTTAGATCTAATGTGCGCCTTATAGGCTTTGAGAAGCGAGAATAAATCAGCACCTCATTTTTTTTTTTTTTTTTTTTTTGCGACAAGAGCCTTGAAAATGTTTAGTCGTTTTGTACAAGCTTCTTTCCATGAAAGTTTATGGTCGAAAATAACACCCAGAATATTTGTAATTGTAACTAATGGAGTTTCTCTTCATTGAGATTCACTTCAAGGTCCTGCTCAGGAAGTCTTTTCCTTCAGGAAGTCTTTTCCTTATGAAGGTGATACATTTCGATTTACTACTGCAGAATTTAAAACCAGTAGTATGCCACCATTCTTGGAGATTATCTAAGGCTTACTGAAGTATTTTTTGAGTGGTGGCTATGTTTTTACCTTGACAGAAAATTGTAAGGTCGCAGCATAAAGGTGAGCCTTAACTGGTGGGTGAAGAGGTGATACATTATTATTTATACCTACAAGGGAAAGAGTCACACTGATCACTGAACCCTCGGGAATACCATTTTCTATTTTGATTTTTTTGGAGAGTATGCCGTTGGCTGTAACTTTACACTGCGGTTATGAAGAAAGTTGTAAATAAATACCATCATTCTCCCTCTGATGTTGACGTCCAAAGGACGTCCATACCATGCCATGTGCTTTTCCTAGGTCTAAATTTATCATAGAGAAATTCTGTGATTTTGAGAGGCATTTAGGATTTCTGCTTCGAGTGCAATTAGGGTGTCGGTGGTCGAATGGTGACGACGAAAGCCGCTTTGAGTTTTGGCGAAGAAGTTCTGTTGATCTAAAATACAGTTTAATCATCGGGTAATAATTTTTTCCATTAGTTTGCACATAGTGTTTGTGAGAGTAATAGGTATGAATTTTGTGGAAAGTAATAGTCCTTGTTCGGTTTTGGTATTGGGACAGCTATTGCTAGCCGCCACTGGTTGGAATGTTTTATTTGTCCAATCAAAGGCATATAAGCGCGTCACGATGAAAAAATCTGCCTATAATTAACTGGCTGAATGATGGTTGCCCTACAAGGGTGCCGTAACTTCATCTCTGTATATTTGCCCATAGTTAACCATAATTAACAATCGTTACATGTAATTTTATTGAGCATTCGGAACACACACGCATGTGTGTGTGTGTGTGTGTGTGTGTGTAAACATATATATGTATATACACCTTTAGTAATCTTGTTTGCAGTATAGTCTATATGAGTACTCCAACCTAAGCCAGCTTCAAGATGAATGCCAGGAAACTTAGTAAAACGATAGAGGTCATACTTAGACATTTGAAAGCAAATCGTAGATCAACAGCTTCATTGGCGTTTATTGCCATTACACCATTAGTTTATCTTAGATGATAATTAACTGACTTTGATACCTAAATAGATGCTATTATGTGAAGTAACTGCAATTACTAAGTCATCTACAAACAAATAATTAATCATGAGCTCTACTGTCGAAGATTTAATGTCAGTGTTGGCTGACAGATCATTAATATAAATAATAAATAAAAGCGGTCCCAGTACAGATCCTTGTGGTACACTACAAGTTAGGCCTATAATGAGGAAATTTACGGTTTTAATAAACTGTCTGTTATCTTGCATTTAAATAAGATTATAAAAACTTAATTCTATCATCGATAAAACCATAGAAGTCACTTTATGAAGGAGAGTGTAGTGACATATGGAGTCAAATACCTTAATAAAATTGTAGAAACGCTCATGAAGTTGCATTCCATTTTCTAATTCAACAAAACGCGTTTGAATCAATTATACAACAGCTTCCGTGGTATTGTGTGCTGATGCCGATTCATAAACAACAATTCTACTGAACGTAACCAGTAATTTGTTTGTTTAACAATTTTTAAATAAATACCTTGTATATGACAGGAAATGTGCTTATATGTCTAAAATTGGTATAATCAAGTTTATTCCTCTTTTTATACAAGGGAATGATTTTACTGTATTTAGCTATCAGTAAAATACATTTATTAAGCAATATATGCCTCAAGGGTTCATAGATAAACGTGGCAGCACGTTTTATAAATTTAGAACTAATGCTATAAACACAGTACATACAGTGCTTTTAAGCTTCAACGTTGCTAAACAAACCTCCTCAACACCTAAGTGTGTAAAATAACATGTGGACATGGGCTTATTAAATATATTTAATAATACTTTAAAACCATTATTACCACCAAATTTACTTACAATGGAATTAATTTTATCAATAAAATTACGATTAAAAACATCTGCATTCAGATCCGAAAGGCAGAACTTTGTTCAGTATTATGTTTACTAATTCGGATACAATGGACCACGTCGTTTTGGATTCGTTGTAAGAATTCTTTATAATGTTAGAATAATAATTCATTTTCGCTAATACTTTTCTCTTATACTAATTTTTAGGTTTTGCATATTCATTCTTTAATTCATTCCATGATATCTTATCATATTATAATAAGATGAACATATATATTTTGCTTGTTTTAAGAGCGCACTGGAAAATCACCTTTTGTGATTACTAGGTATGTCTAGGTACACGTTTAGCAAGTACAACAGAAAAAACAGTATCAATTACGTTAATTAACAGAGTAATAAAATAGTTAACATTTTCATTTATATCCTGTAAACTGTATAATGCCAACCAATCAATGTTTCTATGTAAAAATACATAATAATAAATGTTTAACTCACCAATATGGGGAGTCGGTATTTTCGCCTAACAATTATTATTTGATAAAATTAGGTAAACATTGCATACAATTGCATCATAGTTAGAAAATATTTTAGGAACAACATCTGTTATCGTTCTGTCATCATGTATCGTAGAGATAATATTGTCTATTCCAGTACCAGGCACATTTTTTGTACTTGAGCGTGTAATTTCACAGAGCACTGCTCCAAGTCCAAATTCAATAAGAAACTTTCAAGTCGTTAAGTTTGAAAGAATTAGAGTCATCATCTAGCACATTTACAGATGATTTTGACTTAAATACTATATTTAATAACACAATGAGTCTCTCTAAGAACTGTTCAAAAACAGCACTGCGCGTGCCAGGTTTACGATGTAATGCAATACATAACAACTCAGCTGTAGGTATGTATGTATGATAAATGAAATAGCTACATTACACATTTAGTTATAGATACAAAGAGAACAGTGACAGTCAGATGTTTAAGAACTGGACGCTATATGCTAGCGCTAAAATTCCATCATTTATTTCAATGGAATCGCGAGAAATAACTGAATGTTGACACGACTTTATAAGAATGGCTAAGTATTGAACAATTAGAACCATTAATAACGGATATATCGGAAATGGTTGAGTTAAAACAAGTTATTTTTTAATAAATTGTGTATTTAAAAAACATCTGCATTTCTTGGGTACTACGTTTTCGACTATCGGTTAACGTTTACCGATTATACAGGATTATACAAAATTCCTTCCGAATGAAGAGGACTTCAAAGGCTATTCCAGGAAAGTTCAAGATATAAATTTTATTTATAATGTAAATATTTTTAATATATGGTATTTTAATCAAAATCGTTAAGAGTCATTTTTAGAAACTATAAAGTTTCGAAAATTCTTCTATGTAAAGAATAGTGAGGGGAGGGGAGATTTTCCTGAAAATCATCATGTTCGTGTCTGTGGAAGATATGGAACTTAAATTCCAAGTTTGGTGTTGATTCGACCTTTAGTTTTTGAGTTATGCTATTCACAAGTACACACACGGACCGTTTTCTAAAAATGCTCTTATTTTGTATTCAGGGGGCCTCAAAACATGCATTTCCGGTAGAAATTCGGTATCGGATTTTTGGGTAGAATGCAATACCTTCTCTTTCTACTAGGTACATGGTAGTGAAAGTAAAAAGCTCAACACAAAACTTATGTTTAATGAGTTCTACATTTTTCTTCAAGTTTTCGTCTACCTCACAAGGTTTCTTTAAAAGTAAGTATTTATAATCACTTAAATACATCTATTGCTATATGCAGACATATAGCAATAATACAGAACAGAAAGAGAACTTACAACGTTCGGTATATAAGCTAATGGAAAAGAATATGTAGCTTGGAAATATCCATAAGAAAAACAAAAGTTTTGCCCCATCGAGTTAAAAACCCTCTGAGCGCTAAAACAGTGATAGAAAACAAAATATTGGAACAAATATCTTACCTCGATTATCTGCGTTTTAACCTAAGTTATTATAATGACAGAGACAATGAAAACATTTGGAGTACATTTCATTTAATACATGGGACAATAAATAAAACCATTCAACATAAAACCAGAAAATATACAAAACTTAAATGTTATAAGATAATGGCTTTGCCAGTATAAGTATCCAGAAGAGAATCTTTGATACTAAATGAAAGAGACAGAAGTATGATTTATACAGCTGAAATGAGATTCCTGCTTATGGTAAAGCGCTGTATAAATATAGACCTCATACGTATTGAACATATAAGAAAGGAATTAAATAATTGATAAATGATAAAATAGAAAGAGTATAAAGGAACCCAGAGAGCTAAAAGCCCACCTACATCGTATGGATATCGAAAGAATCCCAACCTTGCTGAAAAACTACTAACCTCAAGGGAGAAGAGATGTTGGTGCCCGAGGAAAAGATGATCCTAACACTGTGAAGGCTCCTAGCCCCTGCCAGGGTGAGTAATGATGATGCTGACAAAATTATATACAAGTGGTTAGAGCCATTTTAATAAAATAAAGCAAATAACGAGACATTTTCTACTTAAAGTGTAGTTTTGAAAACCTTTGCCTGGCTTGTTTAAATGGTGTCTGACTCAAATGTGAAATTTAGTATTTACCCTAATTTTGGTTTTTGAATTATGTCTTCACACATATTCTACAGACGTAAAAATGTGTATTTATAGCAAAATCGAGTATATAATTTTGGGCGGAATACAATACTTCTTTCTCTACTCCACTGAAAGGGTTAGCAAACCTAACGAACCAAAATTTTAATTACATTGCTTGCGTATAAGGGGTTGATAGGCAGCGATGTGTTAGGAGCGTGGAGAGTTCCTCACTACGCCGTTGCCTGTTGTAGAGCGAGAAGAACTTGAAACATACACTACGTGATCCAAAGTAACCAGGCACCTGGCTAAAAATGACGTACAAGTTCGTGTCACCCTCCATCGGTAATGCTGGAAATGAATATGGTGTTGGCCCACACTTAGCCTTGATGACAGCGTTCACTCTCGCAGGCATACTTTAAATCAGGTGCTGCAAGGTTTCTTGGGGAATGGCAGCCCATTCTTCACGGAGTGCGGAACGGTATCGATGTAGGTCGGTAAGGCCTCGCACAAGTCGGCGTTCCAAAACACCCCAAAGGTGTTCTATAGGATTCAAGTCAGGACTTGTGCAGGCCAGTTCATTACAGCGATGTTATTGTCGTGTAACCACTCCACCACAGCCCGTGCAGTATGAACAGGTGCTCGATCGTGTTGAAAGATGCAATCGCCATCCCCGAATTGCTCTTCAACAGTGGGAAGCAAGAAGGTGCTTAAAATTACAATGCAGGTCTGCGCTGTGATCGTGCCACGCAAACCAACAAGGGGTGCAAGCCCCCTCCAGGAAAAACACGACCACACTATAACACCACCACCACCACCGAATTTCACTGTTGGCACTACACATGTGGCGGATGACGTTCACCGGGCATTCGCCATACCCACACCCTGCCATCGGATCGCCACATTGTATACCGTGATTGGTCACTCCACACAACGTTTTGCCACTGTTCAATCGTGTTAATGCTGCTTTGAAGGTGTTAAAAGGTTTAGGCTACGCGCGTCGCCTAGTAAGGTCATAATGAGTCGCTGAAGTATTATGAGTGGCATGACAGTTCAGTTCCATCACATGTATGTTTGCCCATTATGAGGGGAACAAGAAGACTGGACGCATATTTTGGCAGCATGCATGCAGACGGAGAGCATTAGGAAAAAATTATTACCGGAAGTATTTTTGGCTTCCAACAGGCGGAGGGCAGCATGCTGAGACTTGATTCTAAACAGTCAAAACTGGCCAAGCTTGGGCACATACTTAATGGAAGTACGTGTACTAAGAGATAAGGTGTTTATGTAAATTTTCTTTAAATATATGTGGTGCTTGAGCACTTGTGTTTGGGTGTGTGATTCAGCGTGTTATTAAATTTTATATATATATATGTATTATGTATGTATGTATTATATAATGTGGTGATTTTAAACATAGTTGTTTCTGGTCGATTCTGCAAGTCACGTATACAGACCAGGTATTTCTCTAGAGAGTATGTACGGTCTTATGACCCATGCGACTGTGTTATGAAATTAATGTAATACTAAGTACTTAATAAATACCACTACTACTACAACTAATCAGTGTATTATAATGTGGTCGACTAAAAAACCTCCTGCAGCTTGCATATGACTGCGCTTTGTCCCAAGTAATGTTTGCAAGGCCAGTTAAAACACCACCTTGGCGACTAACCATTCAGAAAATACAGCCTATAGGGTGAGAAGAATTCAGCTGAGCCGATCCCACTGTATACTTTAGTTATTTTTGGGTTGATGAGCTTTAGGTTTCTCATAGATACTGTTTAGCAACTGAATTAAAGCTAATGTGTTTTTACACCTTATCTACGTACTTTTATTCAGAAATCCGTGGGCATGGGTGATCATTAGAGGAGGGAATGCGAAGGAGCTTCTACAGTTAGTACACAATTTTGTTAATGAGACTACTTTCGTTCATGCACCAAAATGCGCACCTCTGTTATAAATACGACTCTTTATATAATTTCATAAGAAAGAATCTGATGTGTTACACTCACGTGAACTTCTCTACTCTTGTACAAACTATTTTTACAAACGCTTATTCACCATCTACTTCATGTTAATCAAGACTCCATCTTATTGCTAATTTTCTTCTAGATGTAAGGGGAATATATATTTACAAGGGCAATATAGAAATACAGTAGCCTATAAACACATACATATCTCTTAATAGCTGGTTGCTACGTGCAGCACCATTCTCTTTGCCACAGATTAATACTCTTTGCATATCCAGAATAAAAAAATGAATAACGAATTTCCATTGGAGAAAATTATTGAAAAATTTAAGGAAATAACACGCAATATTTCGAAAATGGTTCACTCAACAAAAAATATGTATATGACATAAATTGTGTATTTTAACGCGATCTACATTTTTTGTGCAGTAAAATTTTGTCTATCTCTTATGTTTTACCAGTTATGCAAAAGTCGTTCACAATGAAGAATACTTTTGGAGACATTCCCAGAAAATTCAAGCTATACATTTTATTTGTCATGAAAATACCTTAAACATATGATATTTTAATCAAAATCGTTAGAGCCATTTTTGAGAAAATTAAAATTTTCGAAAAATGTTCCATGTAAAGGGTAATCTGGGGTGGGGGGATTTTGTTGAAAACCTTCCTGTCGCATCTCTGGAAAATACTGAACCTAAATACCAAGTTTGGTGTTTATCCAACTGTTCGTTTCTGAGTGATGCGTTCACAGACACACACGGACACGTTTTCAAAAATGTCTTTTTGGATTCAGGTGGCCTCAAAACATATATTTCCGGTGAAATCTTGGTATCGAATTTTTGGCCGGAATACAATACTTCCCCTACGTAGTAGAGAAAGTAAAAATGTTGTTTACTAAAATTTGTGTGTGCATAGTTTTATTTGTTCTCGGATCTGATGTTTCCGAAAACAAGTTCATAATGATGACAAACATTTTGCCAAGGCAATGCTTGGGTTAGTCCTTCCCACCATCTTTTTCCCATTCCACCACAGTGTGCAAGGTCTAGAGCGCACAATCTGGTTACTACATCGTGTATTTTACAGTTAAGAAGTTGAGAGTTTATGCATACACACACTCGAACTTACCAAGTCCACGGAGTCCCAGTGCACTTGCTTTATAATTTTAGCTATGGTGACCCTGTTAGCAGCATTTCTGTACTGCCGAGGTATTTGATACTCGCTTCTTAGAGACATCACTTTATTAAAACCGCGCTCACAGAAATCAGAAGGCCAATGAGCCCCTGCCATTATCCAATGGTAAGTCCTCGACCGTTTATAAAGGTTACATAAAATGCACTTATTGAATACACTCACATAGTTGAGTTGAGTTTCTTCGCTTGTTTCTAGCACTACTTCTTGAAGTTGCAACGATGCTTCATTTGCCACATTGTGTTTATCTGCTACGGAATTTGTTGTTTTATCAGGCAGTCATGTTGTGTAAGACTCTCGGAAGAGCTCCGAACAGTATTTTATTCACTTGCTGCACCGTCGCCGTGCCTCTTCAGAGCTTTGTTTGTCATTAGCATTACTTTTCTCCGTAGCTCGCCTAGAACGAGAATGTAAGCCCCGGGATTACAAAAGGAGATTACAAGAGGCTTCCTTAACTATGCAATATTAAACGAAAGTCGGAAACATGGCACCGCTGTACAGTTTGCATTTTAAGAACAAAGGCTTGCT
Source organism: Deroplatys truncata (assembly GCA_030765065.1). Classification (NCBI taxonomy): domain Eukaryota; kingdom Metazoa; phylum Arthropoda; class Insecta; order Mantodea; family Mantidae; genus Deroplatys; species Deroplatys truncata. Next base: position 24,309,658 of record CM060980.1, read on the forward strand.
AATGATTAAGGAAGAGAAGGCGAGAGAAAATGTTTGCTCATGCCACATAGCACAAAACGATTCTTGTTCCGCCTTCCTTTAATTTAACTTCGCAGTTCATTACATTTTCATCAAATTCTGCAAACACCAGCCAAGAAATTCTACAGCTGACAGATACCGTGTAATGTACGTTATTAATATTGTCTGATTACTTCCGTGGAAATTCAACAAGCCGCAGTATGACACACTTTTATAGTTCTTTTGAAGTTAGTAGATACTGCAATGATCTAAATACAACGTATGAGACCAATGCTTACATATCCAGTAACTAATTATCTAGAGTAGTGGCGCATCACTGAATTTAATTTAGGGTACTATACATTATCTACTAGTTAGTGGTGAGGCATTACATTTAAAGCAAGGGAATCTCAGAAAAAACGTTAATAAATACTAGTGACAACGCACTTGAGATTATGCAAAGCGAACTAATTACATTTTTTTCTGAAATAAACAAAAGTTAACACAAATTCGTCTTAAACGTATGGTAAATGCATTATAACGGAATGATAGTCGCATTTTACTGTTTTTACTCCATATCAATTCTTTTGTTTTGCTTTTTTTTCTGGCAAAGATGTCCATCACACATGAAACAATATTTTCTGAGGCAATTAAATATTATTTGTTGAAGCGTTACTGTCAATTTATTCGTGCTAGATCTAATCAACTTTCGTAGTTTTAGCCTCAGCTTCTATGTCCAAGACTACGAGGGGGTCAAGAGGTTACCTCCAGAATCAGAAGCTGAACCTACAACCACTCATCGACGACGCCTTTTAACGCTGAGAAGAGCTGGTGAACATAATCTTTCCTACTTGAGTGTTGCGAAGATAGGATATAGTCCTCTTCGTAGCTGAAAATTACCTCTCTGCATATGAATTGGATGCGGTGTAGTAAATTATTAGAAGTACCAGTTTATGGAGTTCTGAAACGCTGACACTAATCCTTCCACTATCAGGTTCCGGTGTCATTTCACAACAGCATTCTTAAGCGTTCTACTTTGTATCAAACACTTAGTTAACTTCTGAATCTTGAAAAATAAAAGAATTTTCCATAGTTCTGCTTTAACCTCAGAAACCACCCTTCTAGAAATTGTTTGTTAAACTTTCTGAAACGTCTTGGATACAAAATGCCAATGAATAGGAGCTTTTTCATTTCGGAAAATCTAGTCAATATTCCTTTTCATTATGTAAATAACCTCAAAAAGTGTACCTTTGTAGGATATAGGTATATTTGCTTTCTCCTAAAATAGCGTCAATCCTTAGTCTTTACAAGCATTAGCCATGGCAGTGTAGTCAGAAATTTTATCCCACAGACTTAAAAGTTTCTCAGAGATTTTTTACTTTCTCTACTATGTATAGTAAGTAGGGGAAGTATTGTATTCCAACCAAAAATTCGATACCGAGATTTCACCGGAAATATATGTCTTGAGGCCTCCTGAATCCAAAAAAAAGCATTTTGGAAGCATGTCCGTGTGTCTACCTGTCTGTCTGTGTATGTGTCTGTGAACAGCATAACTCAGAAACGAACAGTCGGATAAACACCAAACTTGGTATTTAGGTTCAGTATCTTCCAGAGATGCGACAAGAAGGTTTTCAAGAAAATCCCCCCCATCCCAGATTACTCTTTACATGGAACATTTTTCGAAAATTTTATTTTTCTCAAAAATGGCTCTAACGATTTTGATTAAAATATCATGTTTAAGATTTTTTCATGACAAATGAAATGCATATCTCGAATGTTCTGGGAATGTCTCCAAAATTATTCTTCATTGTGAACGACTTTTGCATAACTGGTGAACCATAAGAGATAGACAAAAGTTTACTACACAAAAAATGTAGATCATGTTAAAATACACAATTATGTCATATACATTGTTTTGTTGAGTGAAGCATTTTCGAGATATTGCTTGATATTCCCTTAAATTTTAGAATACTTATACTTTTTCTCAAATGGGAATTTGTTATTCATTTTTTTGTCCTGGTAATGCAAAGAGAATGGAATACTTCACATAGCAACCAGTTCTTAAAATATTTGACTATCGCTTAAAGCCTACCAATTCCCCTTGCACCTACAAGAAAATTAGCAATAAGATTAACATCTCGATTAACATGAAGCATATGGAGAATAAGCGTTTGTAAAAATAGTTTGTACAAGAGTAGAGAAAGCCATGCGAGTGTAATGCATCAGATTTTTTATGATAGCTGAGAATTTCTCAACCTAATTTATGAAAAATTCTATATCAAAAACTTTTTTCGAATACTTGAAAAAAAATATCTCAGCTTTATGAAATACAGTTGGATAGGTTAAGAAGAAAATTGAAATCAAAATCATTTACTTGTTCAAAGTACCTTGGAGCGCTGTAGACAGTCTCTGGGTCCCACTTCTGAATGTCCAACAATAAGAATTTAGGAATTTCTCTATTTCTTGTTTGTTTTCGTACACAGTTTGTAGCAGTCTGTTATTGTAATTCCATCTTGTTGGTGCTAATGTTGAAAATATTTTCTTTATCTCACTCTCCAGTGTCGCCATTAGTTTTGTTGGTTTTGGAAAAGTAGATAGTGCAATGAAGAAAAGTTGCGTTCCTTAATAAAGCTTACTGCTTGAGACGAAACAGAATTCAAAATATGTGCATAGAAGTGTACATACTTGAGGGTATTTTTTCTTACTCTTCGGAAGAGACCAGTATATCCTCCTCACATTACCGCCTTCCAGCCATAGGTCTGCGCCGTCATTCTTTTTTCACACTGAAATTCGTTAAGAGAGCAAACACGTAAGTAGCGTGTTAGAAAATTTGCTGTTCTGTTTTCACTGATATCTTTGAAGCAGAGAAATCTTTATTCAATATATCCTGCAGTGTAACAGATAAGTGCCAACGAAAGGAGTGTCGAAAATGTTCTTCTTAACTTATTCCTATATTAATTGCAATACAAAAAATAAGCTCATTTGCCACATCACTGGACAATTCCGAAATAAAAAAATGTTAAATAAAATAAAAATAAAAATTTCAAAATTTAGCAATTCAATACAATTTCCTCTTTTCAAACAACTTTCGGAATCATCGTAGACTCTAAACACGAATTTTCCAAGAAAATTCCTTTATCACCTGCCTAGATAGTCGTCTATATCTTTTTTAATTTCTCTACTACGTATAGTAAGTAGGGGAAGTATTGCATTCCACACAAAAATTTGATACAGAGATTTCACCGCGAATACATGTTTTGAGGTGCACTGAATGCATAAAAAGCATTTTTGGAAACATGTCCGTGTGTGTGTCTGTGTGTTTGTTTGTCTGTAAACAGCATAACTCAGAAAAGAACAGTCGGATAAACACCAAACTTGGTATTTAGATTCAGTATCTTCTAGAGATACGACACGAAGGTTTTCAAGAAAATCTCCCTACTGCAGATTACCCTTTACGTGAAACATTTTTCGAAAATTTTAATTTTCTCAAAAATGGCTCTAATGATTTTGATTAAAATATCATACATTTAAGATACTTTCATGACAAATAAAATGTATATCTTGAATTTTCTGGGAATGTCTCCAAAGGTATTCTTCATTGTGAACGACTTTTGCATAACTGGTAAACCATAAGAGATAGACAAAAGTTTACTACACAAAAATGTAGATCGCGTTAAAATACGCAATTTATGTCGTATACATTTTTTGTTGAGTGAACCATTTTCAAGATATTGCTTGTTATTCCCTTAAATTTTCCAACACTTAATACTTTTTCTCAAATGGGAATTCGTTATTCATTTTTTTGTCCTTGTAATGCAAAGAGAATGGAATACCCCACATAGCAACCAGCTCTTAAAATATTTGACTATCGCTTAAAACCTACCAATTCCCCTTGTATCTACAAGAAAATTAGCAATAAGATTAACATCTCGATTAACATGAAGCATATGGAGAATAAACGTTTGTAAAAATAGTTTGCACAAGAGTAGCGAAAGTCATGTGAGTGTAACACATATTTTATACTTGTCGCTGTGTTTCTTCATTGAAAGCCGGAATTGCTCGCTTAACCAGCATTCAGTGCGTGTTTTTACGAATTTGGTATATCGCATTGACATATATGATTTTGAGTGATTTGGTGTATTTTCTGGGCTTTATGAAAATATTTAAGTTGTCAAAACCAGATGAAGCCAAATAAGTTTTTCTTGTGAAAATAACAAGCGTGGTCAACAGAAGAGTTTTCGTAATGCATGGCATCCACACAAGTGAAAATATTCCAGATATTTTCACTGTAATAGCGCATTACAGTCTTGTAGCTTAAGAGGTTTATTCCACACATCTAGGTCACTGTTATGCAGCATTTTAAGTTTACAGGTTTTAATTATGCTTAGTTTTTCCACACAAGACATAGCGCGAATTAAAGCTAGTTTTATGTTCTGTTTCCGTGGCACAGTTACACATAGGCAAGGCCTGGGGACCTGGCGCTCATGGCCGTACACTGATACAAATGTGTGTGGTCTAAGGTATGGAAGAAATACAAACAGCAGACCAGTTCCATGATGTACCTTACACAACGAGTGCACGACATGCTTCCTCTACTTTTAATCCTGAATGAGAAGAAAAATATTTCGCTATCTTCGAAGGAAGTCATGTTGTTTGGTTTGTGGTACAATTATATCGTATTCTTCGCGTTATAATGTTAGGGGGGCATTAATTAAAATGTGGAGGAATAAGATATAAACAAACTGGCTGGAGTGGCTCGTGAAAAAGTGTAGGATCACGTAAAGGAAAAGTTTCACGACATTGGTGGGAGTAACAATGTGATAGTTATTCGACAAAACATAGTTTGTGCCAGTTTTAACATTTCAAACCAAGCTGCTCAACTTCCAAACCTCTCTCTGAAGGAGAATTATTTGTGAAGGAATGTATAATTACTGCTGCTTAAGAAATGTGTGCTGATGTAGTAAATTCCTTCAAAACTCTCAGCTTATGCACCACTGACACCAAGTGAATTTCAGAAATGTTTTCAATTTGGAAGAAAACCTGAGAAATCAAATTAAAAAAATCTGATGTGTTACACTCACATGACTTTCTCTACTCTTGTACAAACTATTTTTACAAACTCTCATTCTCCAATATTTCATATTAATCGAGATAAACATTTGCAGAAACGATCTTTTGACATGCAAAGAGAATTACATTTTACACATAGCGACCAGTTCTAAACATATTTGAGTATCGCTTAAGGCGTACTATCTTCCCCTTGTTTGTATTTGCAAGGCCAATATAAGCACATACATATATCTTAATAGCTGGTTGCTACGTGCAGCATCATTCTCTTTGCCACAGATTAATACTCTTTGCATATCCAAGACAAAAAAAAATGAATAACGAATTCCCATTTGAGAAAATAAGTATTGAAAAATTTAAGGGAATAACAAGCTATATCTCTAAAATGGTTCACTCAACAACAAAAAATGTATATGACATAAATTGTGTATTTTAACGCAATCTACATTTTTCGTGTAGTAAAATTTTGTCTATCTCTTATGGTTTACCAGTTATGTAAAAGTCGTTCACAATGAAGAATACTTTTGGAGACATTTCCAGAAAATTCAAGATATACATTTTATTTGTCATGAAAGTATCTTAAATATATGATATTTTCATCAAAATCGTTAGAGCCATTATTAAGAAAATTAAAATTTTCGAAAAATGTTCCATGTAAAGGGTAATCTGGGGTGGGGATTTTCTTGAAAACCTTCGTGTCGCATCTCTGGAAGATACTGAACCTAAATACCAAGTTTGGTGTTTATCCGATTGTTCGTTTTTGAGTTATGCTGTTCACAGACACACACACACGGACATGTTTCCAAAAATGCTTTTTTTGGATTCAGGGGATCTCAAAACATGTATTTCCGGTGAAATATCGGTATCGAATTTTTGGGTGGAATACAATACTTCCCCTACCTACTATACGTAGTAGAGAAAGTAAGAAAGGTTTGCACTTCTAATTGGCGCTAGGTGTGTAGTGACAGAAATACTAATTGCTCAGTTAGCTGTCTGTTTAAGGGTAGTTGATCATGATTTTAGCATCAGTGATACACTTCTAGATGTTGCATCGTTAAAGTACCGAACCACAGGTGCGAATGTGTTGAACGTTGTATTGAATATAGCTGAGAAGTGCAGTCTTTCCTTGAAAAAGCTAGTTTGTGTTGCAACGGATAGGAGCGTCGGATTTTGTGGGAAGACTTCGAGAGGTTCTTGCAGAAAATGGAATAACCCCAGATAGGATTTTGCATGTACACTGCTTTATTCATCGGGAGGATTGGATACGGTAGTGTCAGTTGTAATAAGACTTGTGAGTAGCATTAGGTCGCATTCACTTCCTTATTGACAGTTTCAGGAAGTTCAAACGATATTGATTTTGAATACTTGCCCTTTATTCTCAAGTTCATGGTTAAACGTGCTTGAGTACATTTTCGTAGACACATCTTTAAAAGATGAGAAAATAAAATTTACAGATTTAAGTACTAGAGACTGAGTTTGTGATTTAGTACTTTTGAATTATCTAAAATTCCACTTAAATAATTTAAATACCAAGCTACAAGAAAAAGAGATCTTAATAATTGCAATGAATGGTTGGATTGATGAACTAAAAGCGTTCATGGATAAATGATCAATTGCATCTATCAAATAGAGCCACATTTATTTGTGTGTGTGTGTTTGTGTGTGTGTTTGTGTGTGTGTTTGTGTGTGTGTGTGTGTGTGTGTGTGTGTACGTAAAATATGTACATGCAAATTATTTTGGAAGATACATTGGAAGAATACACAAACCGATTTAGTGATCTAAAAACCAATTAAGGCTGTTTAATAAACCATTTTCATTCAATGTTACAGATAACCATGCCATATACCAGGCACCGGCAGATACACCACTTTTAAGCGAAGGGCAGCAGGCAGAGTCAAAGCCCGTCCGCCGGGCAGCAAGAGATGACGTCACCGCTATGGACAGCTTGCAACTGCACTGGGGTTTCAAGCATTCAAAGTGGATATGTGATCTTGCATTGCTTGCTGATTTGACTTCGCATTTCAACGGACTTAATGTATCTCTTCAAGGGAAACGACACATTATAACTCAAATGTAGGATAAAATAAAGGTCTTTAAAATAAACCTTCAATTGCAAATAACAATATTTTCCACTTTCCAAAGCTTGCTTCTCTACTTCAGGTTGATGTTGAGCAAGACAGAAATTCTTACTACATTGCAGGAACAATTTGAAATACGATTCCAGGACTTGAAAGGTCTAGAAACACGATTTGATAATTTCCTAGCCCATTCTCGGCAAACTTTGATTCAGTTCCTGCAAATTTACAGTTAGAAATTATTGATACCTACAATGTGAGAGAGAACTGAAAGACAAGTTTAACAACAAGGCGGGCATCGTTGACTTTTACAAACCTTTTCCTCGTTTACTATTTTCTCGCCTAAAATGTAGCTAAAACCGTGTGCATGCTCAGTATCACTTATGTGTGTGAGCAGTTCTTCTTCGGTTTGAAATTCAGAAAACGCGGACAGCAAAGTAACCTGTTTGGTGAAAATCTGACTCAGTTCTCAGAAACTAGGCAGCACAAAATATTCAAAAGCTAATCAACGGAAACCTTAGCAGCGACAAAAATAAAACATTTAATTCGAGTTACAGTTTCATTTTATTATATTCTGCGATTACTATAAGATACTTATAAATTATTTTTGATCAATTATATCTTAAATTGTTCTGTTTGTATTATCTGTCTTCGGTTTTGCATTCTGAAATATAATGTTGTTCCTATTACGTTAAGTGTTGATCAGTTAAACGTGGAACCATCGTTTCTGTTTTATCCCTTCTGATTAAGTTCCTATACATATACGAGGGGCACTATTTATATTTTGAGCCTAATAATTAAAACAAAGTAATTTCTGATTGAAAACTGCTTTATTGTTTTTCAAAATATTCTCCTTTATGATCAATATACTTTTGCATTTGTTTGAACCATTTGTCAAAGCATTTATTCCAGTCTTGTTGAGACACCTCCAAAACATGGTTTTTGAAGGCATCAACGGCTTCTTCTGCCAACGAAAATTGTTGTCCACGCAATTTATTCGGGAACAAAAAGAAGTCTTTGGGTGCCAAATCAGGACCCTATTGCGGATGACCCATCAATTTGATTTTTTGAGCCTTCAAATACTCTGTTGTCAGACGAGATGTGTATGCGCTCGCATTGTCTTGATGAAGAACGATCCTACGGTTCTTGTTGGTTTTTCCTTACTTCACCGAAGACTTCCGGCAAACAAATGGTTGTGTACCATTCGGCATTGACCATTTTACGTTCCTCTAAAGGCACTGTTGTCACATGGCCAGTTTTGCTGAAAAAGCAGGCGACCATTTGCTTCGAAGTGCTTCGAGTGCGAACAACTTTTGTTGGATTTGCTTCATCTTGAAACACCCATACAGACGACTGCTGTTTATGTTCCGGCTCGTACGCATAGATCCATAATTCGTTACCTGTTAAAATCTTATATACGTCTTTTGAGGCACCACCTTGTCTTTTTTGAGCAACCAATCGACACGAGCAACTTTTTGAGATTGCGTCAAATTATGTGGGATCCAACGAGAGCAAACTTTTTTCGCGGCTAAATAATCATGCAGTATCTTATATATGCTAGTGGAACTAATGCCTAGGGTTGCCTCAATCTCACAATATGTCGCATGACGATCTTTCATTATTAGTTTTTGCACAGCATCAATGTTTTCTGGCACAACAGCTGATTTTGGAACGACCATCACGAACTTCATCATTGAGCGAACGGCGGCCACGATTAAATTCGTTATACCAGCGTTTCACAGTGGCAAAGGATGGAGCTTCATCGCCAAATGTGGAAGTTAGTTGATCGATGCATGTCTTGATAATCCACGTCGAAAGTCGTAATAAGTTATTGCACGAAAATTTTCACGAGTTAGTTCCATGCTTTTGTTGACACACAATTTTCAAGTTAGTGTAAACAAAACAAATGACGCTCTGTTGACAAAATGTTTGAAGTAGATTATGGTAAAAAATGTCAAACTTTCCATTGGAAACGTCAGATGGCACCTACAACATTCAGGGTTGCCAAGGCTCAAAATATAAATAGTGTCCCTCGTATGTATAAAATAATTATATTAATCAAATTTATAAATAGAGAGAAATATTTCTACTGTATACGTAACGTAGAACTAGGTTTGATGAATGTTCTGACAGATTGTAACAAATGTCTGTAATTTCATGCAAGTACTTTGTAACGCTATAAATGTAGAATATTGGTTCACTATTATTAGACTTTCATGTTAGACAATTTGAACTGCTGTGTTTAATTCCACTATCGATAAAATACGCTACTGACGTAAACTAAGAGCCGCGTTGAGACTCTCAGCCAAAGGCGAGCAAGAGCAGAGCTCGATTGAGCAAACCCTCCCTCCCATACACATTGCAGGTGGAATTAATCTACCTCAGAACCTGGATAGGATGTGTTAATTGGAGGGGGGACACCTTGCGCTCTGCGACCATCTTATCTATTGTGGCTACACCAGGAGGCAGGGATGAGGTGAAGGAGCCGTAGGGTATCCATGTCCGCAGGCAGACAGGCCCACAGAGACGGCAGAAGTCCCTAACATTTCCAGTTTGAACACCCGGAACACCGAGGAATCCCAAAAGGGCGACGCAGCAACCCTAATAAATGGGACAGCTCACTCTGGTGGAAGAAATCTTTCCAACGCGCATGCATTCACGCCATCTGCCAGGCACCGCCGACACCGCAGAACCTGAAAGCACACCTGCCTGAAACGTGAAATGCTGATGAAATGAGAGGAAAGGAGAAATCGTGGTAGAATACACCGCTCTGGCATTCGCCTTGGCGAGCAGGGGAAACCCATGAAAAATTCCATCAGAGTGGGCGGTCACCCGGACCTTCCGAATGCGAGCCTCACACGATACAGCAGAAACATCTCGCTCAGTCAGATCCTGGGTACTTCAGGATTCTTGGGACTAGAATTATTTCGTGTTTTGCCCAAAGTGAATTAAGTATCCAAATTTGAGTCCCTTTGGAGGTCGTATTGTTGCTATGAACCGCGGGGAATAGTATTTGAGCAGTCTGGACAATTTTAAAAATGTTTCCTGTAAGAGTTTTAGAATCAAAATTAAGTGTCTATATTGCGATTTACAGCCAGAATATAGCAAGATAATGGAGAACAAAACGTATCAAGTTGCAACAGAAGATTCAATATAACTACACAATCAGTAGGACGTGGGATTTATGTGATTTGTTACTCTTTTAATTTAGCGCAGGTTAAAGGCTTCCAAGTAAACGAAGTGTAAATACAGTTTGTTGCACAAGTTATACATACTATATTTGTAATAAATTGGAATATAATATAGTAATTGAAAGATAGGTCCCTCAACCGGTCTCCTATTAGTATCTACCCCTCCTCTCGATCTCATATACACACGCAGTGCAAGGCCGTGAGCGGACTGCGCTTTTGGAGCTCCAGTTCCCCAGATCTAGCATAGGCCCTTCATCCACTGCAACACCACTCATTCTGCAGAAACTGCCCGTCTGCTTGCAGCTACAAAGTACAGCATGCATGTATTTCACGCGTCTTTTTTACCCCTTTGCAATTAAAGCACAAAGGTTTCCAAATATCACTGTACATAATACGAGTATAATGCAGAAAGTGCCAGAATTAAAAATATACTTACAGTTCTCTTCAAGAATGCCCTCCACACACACACACACACATACACGCACATAGGAGCTGATTTAAGGGGAGCGAGGGTGTCAGTCATCGCTCCGCCCTACGAAATAAGCTCTGAGAGGCGGCGCCTCATGAAATAATTGAGACGTTACGCCTCATAAGCCAAAGTATGTATCAATGTTACTTAATTAGTATTATATTGTACCACTATACACACTCCTTTTCTTATAAAAAATCCAAATCATCTAAAAATAAACATTTCCTTATAATTGATCTTTCGAACCTTCGCATCATGCCTGCGCAAAACTTCTGGAATCGTGACCTTGATTGCCACCCCAGCTGCCGAGCCTAGGGATGGTTTATGTTTAGCTTAATCAACGAAAGCGATATAATACCTTTGCTTACTCACACTGCGTAACACATACAGTCTGCATAGAAAGTGTCTGCATCTGATTGTAATTTCAAACAGAGCAGCCTAAATAGCGCTTATTTTATATTTGTTATATTTATAACCATGGCTCCTACTTTTCAGAGTTAATTGGTAAGGTATTTACATAGTGAAAGCAGGGAAATAATTGCAAATGTCCTCGACTTCATGAAGCAAGAAGCAGAGTTGAAGGAAGAAAATATATGTTCATCCGAGTTCCAGAAGAGCCTTAAGAGAACGAAAGAAAGAGTAGCCGAAGCAACTGGTGTTTCACTGAGTTCCGTTTACAGAGTTCTCAAAGATAAGAAACAACATATGGATGAAAGAGTACCATTTGACACACCTGGGAAGAAGCATAAGGTCCCTAAACGTATTACAGGTAGAGACGATTTCGACAATTCACAATTTCTATGTGGAAGAAAAAAATGTGGCGACAATAAGCAAATGCGCATTAAACTGAAAGACACCATAAATTTTCAAGGTGGTGCTACAAATTTCAGAAAAAATTATAAATGATTTAGGGTTCAAGTGGAAGAAAACGAAATCAAATAGACGAGTTCTAATAGTAAAGCACGACATACGATCTCAGCTGGAAGAGTACCGTACTCAGAGGTACAAATTAGAGGGTCAAACCATAGTATATAAAGATGAGTCATACATACACAGCAGTCATACAACATGGGAAGTTTGGAGTGATAATAGCGAATTAGGTTTGCAGGCACCTGTTGCCAAAGGGAAAATATTTATCATCGTTCATGCTGTTAGAAAGATTGGCATTGTTCCAAATGTCCTTCTTCTACAAGTTGCAACCAAAAACAGGAGATTTTCATCAAGAAATGAATACAGAAAATTACATGAACTGAATCAATACCATGTTGATATCTAATATGCCTGCTGGGTCATTTCTGGTTATCGACAATGCTTCTTACTATAACACTCAAATTGACAAACCACCTACCTACCAGATGATTGACAGGTTTTTATATTAAGCGCCTTTTACAGCGGTGGATTTAAATATACTGTATATAAGTTTATCAGTGCAGTGTATAACCGGTGTGCGGATTTTTGACGATGACTGTCCTACGCACTCCTGCAGCATGTAGACGACCAGTCACCTCCTGATCTGGTAAGTAACTCGCTTCATAGATTTTCACATGTCTAGAACTGTTGCGCCAATTATACTACTTTAAATGCGCTTCCCGCAATGTATGTAGTGCCCTGAAAATTGCTTCAGACAAGAAAGATTAATTCATTGAACCTTAACAGAAAACACAGAATTTATTTACACGTAAAAATAAATTAATACGGTTTCCGAATAGGCACCTATAGTATAAACGGGGAACCGAGGGAACACTTCACACCTCTACAAAACGCGGATCTTTCGTGCTTACCGCCCCCAGGAGAGTCGGATGAGGGAAGAAACCACAGGAAGCTATAAGGCTCAGGCAGCTCCGCCAACAGACGCGCAGAGGTCCTTAACGATTCCGAGCCTGATCATCCGGTCACTCTGGCGGGCTGTACAGAGAATCCGTGGTCTGGGGGTACCATGCCAGCCTCTAATTCCCGGGGTCGCGGGTTCTAGTATTCCTTAGCATTGCCTCCTTCGGAAGGGAAGTAAAGCTATTGGTTCCATGTCGTAGATTTATGCCACGTAAAAGAACATCAAGCTTGATAAAGAGGCTTCTGAGCAAACATTCTGGTCTATCACGCTCAATGTAGAATGGTACGCTAGGAACCATAGTAGTTAAATAGCGCCGATAAATAAAACAGCATTTATTTTGCTTCCTTCTTGCGGAACCGGGGATTACTCGACCCACCCGAGGCGCTCAGAGAAGGCCCCCATCTGTCAGGGCCGAGAAGAACTTTTCAATAAGTAAGCATCTGCGCTATCTGCCCCACAGCTACCGACACTGCATGGCTCCTAAGCTCCCTGAAACACGAAAGGGAATTGAAATTGCAGGAAACGAAGGTAGAAGATAAACCATCCCAGCGGTTACCATGCTAACTAAGGAAAGTCCGAAAACTCATGCTCAATGTGCCGACCCCAGGAATCGAATACAGAGCCTCCTGAATAGCAGCCTCGTACGTTACCGCGGAGCTATCTCGCTCGGTAATAGATACTTCACTTGACAACAATGAGAACACAAACCTAAGCAGACTTTACATTGTCGTATATTATTTTCTCAGTGGCCAACAAGAGGTTACCGTTTGTGAACTGTGGTGATGCCTAGAGGAAAGTTCCGTTCATCAAGTTCTCTAAATTCGTTTCATATCTTGTCACCGTGCCTGAGTTCTACGTGTATTGCTGAGAGGTCATATTCAATGTTCAGAGGACTTAAAACTTTATTGAGGTCCACAATCAACCAAGAAGTCCTAAACAGCTTGATCATATTGCATATTCACAAACCTGGAGCTCACCATAGATAATTTCATCACAGCTTCAGCCGTGCGATGAAATATTTTTGGCTTAGGAGGAGCAAGTAAGTAACAGGTACTTATTGTGAAGCATATTTTATATTTGTTTCTCTTTTATTATTTCTTGGCAGCGTAAGATAATGCGTTCTGTGGAAGTATGATGCATGGTATATTATTGTATCTAGAGATATTCAGTATATGTTTTGAGATCTCCTTCATATGTATGTGTGCCTGTCTGTGTACAACATAAATAACAAGCGCAAGTCGGATAAACGCCCAATTTGGTATTTAAGTTCAGTATCTTCCAAAGATCGGCAGCAGAGGGCCCCTGGAGTGGCCTAACAGCCCGTAAGCCCTTAAAGCTGGACCTTGAGCGAGCACGGTAGTTGGTGGATAGACGGGACCTGACCTGCGGGTGAGCTGACTAGCGACACACGGGACAAGCCCTGTCTCTGAATAACCAATAGGGGACCGAGAACCAACTCCCCAATCCCAAGATGTTACGCGACCCTGCCGAAGGGGCGCATGGGAGATGTGTAGTTAATGGAGCCTCTGAGATAGCTGATGACCTCTCAAAGTTTTTAGCCTTACCCAGGTATGCGGGGCTCTCACTGAGTGAACCTGAGGTATCCCCAAATAAATGAGGGAGCTATAGAGGTTTTTATTCTACCAAACCGGGGGGCTCCTGAATAGGGGAATCCGAGAGAACCAATAATAAATTTGAGGGATCTGGGGGCCTCGAAAGGGTGCCCTCCTACAAATACCATAGCAATGGAACAGAAACTGTGATTGCCGAAAATGTGGAGAAACAGGCAATGTCGCGATGCTAGTGGCGAAAATCCTTTCAAAGAACTTGCATACTTTGCTTTATCTAAGCTGGTGTTTCCTTGGTCAAATGCCAAAGTTGAACGGATATTCAGCCAATTAAATCTGATGAAAATGAAAACAAGGAATCGAATGCTCACAAAAATGGTGAATGCTATACTGGAAGTTTGTGCAGGTCTTCACAGAAATAATAAATGCTGCAACAACTATGAACTTCCTGAAACCGTTCTAAAAAAATAGGGATAGTGGAAGCAAATAAATTTAGAACATCAACATCCACTGCATCCTCACCATCTGCTGTAATTTCAACTTCCACAATTTGTCTTTCCCAGGATGAGGACGATGACATCATTGGTTATGATCTTGATGTTCTCAATTTTTAGGTAAGAGATATTATCTTATATCTTTTAATTCAATACAATGGCCTGTGACTTATTAAGTAGAGTAAGTAGGGGAAGTATTGTATTCCACCCAAAAATTCGATACAGAGATTTCACCGGAAATATATGTTTTGAGAACCCCTGAATCCAAAAAAAACATTTTTGGAAACATGTCCGTGTGTGTGTGTGTCTGTCTGTGTGTCTGTGATCAGCATAACTCAGAAACGAACAGTCGGATAAACACCAAACTTGGTATTTAGGTTAAGTATTTTCCAGAGATGCGACACGAAGGTTTTCAAGAAAATCTCCCCACCCCAGATTACCCTTTACATGGAACATTTTTCGAAAATTTTAATTTTCTCAAAAATGACTCTTACGATTTTAATTAAAATATATGTTTAAGATATTTTCATGACAAATGAAATGTATATCCCCAAAATTATTCTTCATTGTGAACGACTTTTGCATAACTGGTAAACCATAAGAGATAGACAAAATTTTACTACACAAAAAATGTAGATCGCGTTAAAATACACAATTTATGTCATATACATTTTTGATGTTGAGTGAACCACTTTCGAGAATTTTCTTGTTATTCCCTTAAATGTTTCAATACTTATTTTTTCAAATGGGAATTCGTTATTCATTTTTTTGTCTTGGATATGTAAAGAGTATTAATCTGTGGCAAATAGAATGGTGCTGCACCTAGCAACCAGCTATTAAGAGATATGTCTATGCTTAAAGGCTACTGTACTTCTATATTGCCCTTGCAAATACAAAACAAGGGGAACATAGTACGCCTTAAGCGATAGTCAAATATTTTTAGAACTGGTCGCTATGTGTAAAATGTAATTCTCTTTGCATGTCAAAAGATCGTTTCTGCAAATGTTTATCTCGATTAATATGAAATAGATGGAGAATAAGAGTTTGTAAAAATAATTTGTACAAGAGTAGAGAAAGTCATGTGAGTGTAACACATCAGATTTTTAGTCTTTCTTTACGCTAAATTTGGTTGGAAAAACACTGGTGTGCGTACACACGCGTAATGGATGTGAGTGGATCGCATCTGATTCTTAACACGTGCATTTACATAATTCATATTATGAATAGCTTTAGTTCGGCACTATGCTATGTTCGTAAAGAATGTCGTTTGTGTGTTTCTTACCGAATACATTCGTGGTATTTTCAATCGGAGGAAGAGCTGCCCCAGTTCACAAAATCCATCTTTGTGAATATCGTTTGTCATGTGACCCATGTCCAACTCCTGTCAGACTGCACAATACGGATAATCCTTTCCTGAATATCCGGCAGGGAAAAGGGAATTGGAGTATGTAAATTGGGTTTTTCACATAGGTACCCTCACAAGAATAAATTTCGGAACCAGAAACGCATGGAAGGTTTAGAATACTTCAGATCTAAGCAAGCAGTAAAAGGCATGTTTATTCTTGATCGTTATTTTCTTGGTCCGCGCCGTCAAGCAATTATCTAGTGAATGTTGGGAAATAAGAACGGCAAGTCTGTGCATACGTTTCATTAAGTCACCAAAAAATAATGGCATGAGCAGCATTATTCTTGGCTGAATAAACTAGATCTTAAAAGTTAGTTTAGAATTTCTTATACAGACACCATAGATTAACGATGTAATATTAAAATTTGATTTTGTTTCATGGAGAACCGGCTGTTATTGTTATATTATTATTATTGTTGAATGTTTAATGTCTTTATAATACTTCCAGTTACCGAAAACGGTAAATGAAATAGGTGAAATGACACTCCAATGATCCCAGGCCCAGACAGTTACCTTATGGGCACCGAAAAACCGGAAAAGAACTTATCTCACCCTAACCAATATTCGAACCCGGCTCCTATGGGTTGGAAGGCAGACATGCAATCTCCACAATGTGGATGTGCATAAAAGATAGAGTAGTGGTGGTTCAAAATGAGGAAAGAATCATTGAAAATCTGCCGCAAAAATACCTACTGGCGTCTATTTTGAAGAACCTACCATATAAAACTGTTTCTTTTAGAAAATAAATTAATTTTCTTTGTATAAATGGCTACTTTTTGAACATATAAATTGGTCCAAACACTCTCCAGGAATACGCAATGATGAGCTTTGCTTCTCTTCCAAAACACTAAAACTTAAACTTCCATTGATATTTCAACTGACAGACAACAAGTCGACAGGAATAACGAGGATATTATTTTAAGCATGTAGTGCTTTTTTAAACTTGTTTAGGTAGAAATACAGAAGAGTGAGTTAAAGCTAGTGGTTCGCCTTTACACCACTCTACCTTGTGGAATGACCATGGGTGTGATAAATGTGCAAACTTTGATTTAAGTGCATCAAGTTTAGCACATCGAGTGCTAAATGATGTGTTCCATATGCTCCAGCATGCTTTAATGTGAGACCTCAAAAATAAAATACCTACAAAACGCTATGGTTCTTTGTGAACATCCCTTGCAAGCCCCCTTCGAATGACAATTTTCACACAAAAATGGATGGCCAGGATGTGAAGAGTAGACTTGCGCTGTCAATTCCGCGGAACATGGTGAATCATTGCCTCCTGGGAGCGCTTTGATTAATTTTGCAAGGTTATTGTGAAGGAGGGAAGCTGGGTTTACACATCTAATGGTTGAGAGTGGAGACTGAGGCGACCTAATTTTCCCAGCGGGCGCCAGAAACCCTTTCCTCTGCTAATAGTCAGCATATATCGTGTTAACGTTTTACAGTGCCTCGTATTACGTCATACATATAGAAAACCTATGTACTTTCTCGTGAATGGCATATATCAAGGCCGTTAGAGTTCCCGTAGTATCCGCTATTTTGTGGCTGCTCCCTAGTTTGAATCTCGTTGCCGGCCACTTGCCAGAAATTTTCAGTCTTGCAAAATTAGGATAAATTTGCTCCATCACTAATCTCATTAGGTTTTGAAGGATCTATTACACTGAATTAGTTACAAAGAACAACCACAGTGAAACTTCAGAGTGAAACTGTAGAGAGGTCCTACAGAAAACTGCAATGTTTACATTTTAGGTTTAAAAGAATTCTAATGCACCTATTTTCAAAATTAAAAATATTTTATATTGGTCACTTTTAAACTGATATTTAACATACTGTAATCACAGAAAACTCCTAGTTTATTTTTCCACTAACTTACTTCTTTACAGATCTGTTCAAAATATTCCATATCTTCATGATATTTAATAAGCAGTTTGTTATAAAATTGGACGGTTACCAGATGTTAACCTAAATAATACATATATTGCTCGTACATTTGTTTTGAGCAAACATACAATTTTTTAAATGGAACAATGCTTAGCTACATCAACAGAATAAAGGTAGGATAAATTAGAATGTCAATGGTCTTTGTTACAGGATTCTAGTACAAGTGGTTTACAGAAATCTTATTTTGAAACCTTTACGCACCGACATTTGTACAACCTGTGGTAGCACAAACTAAAGAAAAACAAAAGGGAATTACAATACTTCTGTGGATTCTTTATCTATTAAGGTTTTATTCATATCTTGCGGTTTAGCAATTATTACAAAATTATACATTTATTCTGAATAAGACTCAGGGCTATTCACTGAAAATTCGAGATATACCTACACTAAGTTACTCATGAAAATAGGTTAAATATCTGGTATTTTAATCAAAATCGTTATAGCAATTTTTGAGAATCTAAAAATCACGAAAAATGTTCCATATAAGTAGTAGATCGTAGGGTGATTTTCAGAAAATTTTCGTGCCACATCCTTTGTAAATCTGAACTTATATATCAAAGTTTGGTATTTCCCTGACTTTTCGTTTTGTGGTGTTCACACACACACACACACACACACACACACGCACGCATCTTTTTCTAAAATTGTTTTTTAGTAGATAGATGGTAGAGAAAGAAACAACAACTTCGAACTACTCAACACTGAAAGGCATTTTTAGGACTAATCAATATGTGAGAAGTATTCAGTTTAAAAGAACCATATTCTAATATCTGGATTCGTGATCATAGAGTAAATGGTCAAGATGACGGCAATGTTTCAACAGTAATCGTTTTAACAGATCTTGGCGCTGCCACAAAGAGATGCAAACACTTTCTCATATCCTGGAACTTGTCTTCTCCTCATGTCGAAATGCTGGAAAGCACACGTCAACTAAATAAGATCCATCACTGCTGAAGCATTGAAAACGGACTGAATACCTGCTGTATCAGAAGATGCATGCCATGATTCGGAGGGAGCTACATGAGGGTAGACGTTATTGCCCTTCAAATCAGAAGGAATATTATCATCGACACCTCCGTAAGGTTTGAGAAATATACAGCTCTTTTCACGTGCGAATTGTCTGGACCCTCGGTAACGTTAGGATATTATAGTAACAGTTATTATGATAATGAATTCGTGGCTCTCAATTGTGACTGTCGCATGTGCGACGGACTGGAGAGAATAGTGACCATTAGGAATGGTCAGTTGAGTCTAAATGTAACCAGGTACCAGAAGCTCGACAATTTTAGTTTTCTTCCAGGGAAGGGGAACAGAATGAGCTTATTCCTTTATATAGCGTATCACGATGGTGTATGCTACAGTAAGTATATGTGCATATTACCAACCAGCAACTCGTACGTGAGAAACACTGAATTTCTCAACCTGAAACAAAAACAGGAAAAAAAGGCTGATGTGTACACTCACATGACTTTCTCTACCCTTGTACAAACTATTTTTACAAACGCTTATTCTCCATATGCTTCATGTTAATCGAGATATTAATCTTATTGCTAATTTTCTTGTAGATGCAAGGGGAATTGGTAGGCTTTAAGCGATAGTCAAATATTTTAAGAGCTGGTTGCTATGTGGAGTATTCCATTCTCTTTGTATTACCAGGACAAAAAAAATTAATAACGAATTCCCATTTGAGAAACAGTATAAGTATTGGAAAATTTAAGGGAATAACAAACAATAACTCGAAAATGGTTCACTCAAAAAATATATATACCTATGACATAAATTGAGTATTTTAACGTGATCTACATTTTTTGGTAGTAAAATTTTGTCTATCTCTTATGTTTTACCCGTTATGCAAAAGTCGTTTACAATGAAGAATACTTTTGGGGTCATTCCCAGAAAATTCGAGATATACATTTTATTTGTCATGAAAGTATCTTAAACATATGATATTTTAATCAAAATCGTTAGGGACATTTTTGAAAACATTAAAATTTTCGAAAAATGTTCCATGTAAGGGGGATTTTCTTGAAAACCTTCTTGTCGCATCTCTGGAAGATACTGAACCTAAATACCAAGTTTGGTGTTTATCCGACTGTTCGTTTCTGAGTTATGCTGTTCACAGACACACACAGACACACACACGGACATGTTTCCAAAAATGCTTTTTTTTTATTCAGGGGACCTGAAAACATATATTTCCGGTGAAATCTCGATATCGAATTTTTGGGTGGAATACAATAATGCCATACTACACCCGATTATATTGACAGACATCAATCTAGAAGTCTATAGATTACAGATGTATTTTCGGTGCAGGTGGGACACTTCCTTAAAACTTCGTGAACATTAGGAGATAATTTTCTTTAGGAATTTGATTTCTTTTTTCTTTTTCTTCTTTTCTTGGAAACAGTGTTCCGTAAAAATTAACTATTAATTTTTCAAAGCCATTATTATTCATGTTCTTATATTTAATTATCCTTAATTGCTGTGATTATGGTTTATTAATGCATTCAAAACTTTGTTTTTCGGTTTATACCGTAATTTATAAATGTTTGGTATGCTTTGTCATTTGGGAACTTATTGTTAGAATCCATCATTCCACTTTTCGACTAAGTAATTATGAATTTCGGATTTCCGCGTTGCGATATTGTCAATAGGTCACAAATTTGGCATTAATGTCTATAAATCTATGTCCCCTTTGTGTACTCTGCAACTATGAAGCCAATGTAACACTTTTGTACTTATCTGAGTTATCTATGAACTAATACGATGTGCTTGGATAGTGGTACACGGTGCACACGATCACTATTGTGGAAGAGGGCATGAAACCTCCGTATCTTCAGAACAACTTTTTTAATAACATTGCATATATCATTATTTCTATTTCATAGTTTTGTGGAATAGAGTGACGAAAGTGACGAAAACATTCTGGTGAATTTCTTCAACCCACAGTTTTATAGTTTTACCAAGGTTCTTTACTCACATATATATTATCAATGTCCTTTTCTCACACCCACTAGTCAGCCTGAAACACTTTGAACTACTCAGTATAGGTATAATAGCATCAACGCACTTGCATTATTGATACACTCCATTGTCATAATATAATAGTGTGAGGGATCTTCTCCCCTATAAGTCGTTTCCGATAACAAAGTGAAAATGCTTGCAAATCTTACTAGATCGATATAAGCTTATTAAAATGCTGCGCCGTTTGCACTGTGACGTCATCAACACTGTCAAGAACCACTTCCAATTTCCGCGGAGCCAACCTTTCACACTCTCGCACTTTAATGGATCCCACGCACCCTACATTTTAATTAGCGCATAAGATACTGCGGCCTTATATCCTGCGTCCCAAACAAAATCTATTACAGAGAGGCTAACATTCGATAATGGTTGCTGTGGTCTAAAATTCACAACCCTTAAACATTTCCTTAATGTGCCGACCAGTTTCGACAGTTTCCACTGCAGATGGTGCGGAAATTCCTGTGCCGCGAGTTTCCTGAAACCATGTCCCAGAAATCGATTTTCCTGCCTGCTCTATTATAAAACCTCAATTTAATCTTCGCGTAATTCTGTCCTTAAGCTCAGGCACAAAATAAGAGTCTGGGCATTTTTCTCGAGAACAGAAACTTCACTAAATGCAACTAAAACAGCTTACTGCTATCACTAACACAAATGTTATTATATCCGAAATAGTAGTCTATGTAGCAGTACTAAAAATCAAGTTCATTAAAATTGAAATTGTATACACATTTCTTATTTATTTTAAATAGAAATCCTTGTATTCCCACAGTTTTTAATCAAAAGAAATATTAATAAACGTTTATTACGTAAACCGTAGTCTAAAAAATCTTATGTGTAACATTTACATGACTTTCTCTATCTTCTATCGTTTATTAATGGGTAAACAAATTACTCTTACGAAAGCTTATTTTTCTATCCACTTCATTTTAATCAAGATAAACTATTGCAGAAATAGCTCAATTATACATTTCGTTATGGATACAAAGGGAACAGCGATAGTCAAATATTTTAGAACTGAACAATAATACTGGCCTTAAAATGTCATACTCTTTCCATACAATCACAAGAATTAACCGCATGAACAATTAGAACCATTCATTACAGATATCTCGGAAGTGCTTATGCACAAAAACGTTATTAAAACAAATTGTGTGTTTTAGAGAGAATTTACACTTTTTAAATGTGTTTACCAGTTGTAGGTACAACATTATATAAAATTCCTTCCAAATGAAGAGGACTTCATAGGCTATCCCCAGAAAATTCAAAATATACATTTTATTTTCCATGTAAACATCTTTAATATATGGTATGTTAATCAAAATATTTTGGAGCCAGTTTTGATAAAATAAAAAATACGAAAAGTTCGTGTAAAAAGTAATTTTGGGTGGGGGATTTTCTTGAAAATTTTCGTGTCGCATCCTTGGAAAATGCTGAACTTAACAAGTTTGGTATTCATCTAATTTGTTTTAAAGTTATGTTTTTCACAGAAAGACACACACTCTCTCTCTCTCTCTCTCTCTCTCTCTCTCACACACACACACACACAAACCTGTTTTTTTTAAAAAAAACTTTTCTTTAATTAGGGAACCTCAAAACTTGCATTTCCGGCGAAAGCTCAATATTGAATTTTTGGGTGGAGTACAAAATTTCCGTACTTACTATACATAAGCAGTAGAGAAAGTAAAAACAATTAATTAAAAAGGAGATTGTTTTTAGTACAGAATATATTTTGTAAACACAAAAAGAAAGATACAAGAGGTCGGTGTTCATTTTCTATTAAGTTAGGTTTAGATCATGCATGAATTACAGCTAAATGCCAGCGGTACGAACAGAAGCATTGGCACACAAGCCCAGCTCTTAAGGTACGTAGTGCTTCAATCGCCCCCGTCCTTTCGAATGACGTCATGGAACACTGTGCTGCACTTCAACTTGTTCTCTCGATGGTTATCTCAGTTATGTATTAGTAACTAAGTTTTCTGAGGATTTAAAATCACGAATGAGCATAATACTATAGATCTGAATGAAAAGGGTTTCCTTTGAGAGAATTAAAAAGGTTATCCCGATTATTAGGTTTCATGTACCGGACGTAACATCTAGTTCCAAAGTTATGTTGACCAGAAGATGAATTAAATTAAGCACGATGGATAGCATACAATAGGAAGAGGAGCACTTTCTGATTACGAAGTACTTTAGAAAATGCAGCATTCCGTTAACGCTTCCATACCTGCGAACTACGACTTAAGATAGTTTCTGCCGTCATTGCACATTTGCTTTATTTAGGTCGAGTACCACTAGAATAAATCGATACTTAGTTGCAGGAAACACCTTCCCTTCTTATTAATAAACCAGTACCTTTGTACTGAAGTTCTAGTAACAAGGCGTACAACTGGTGGGCTACCTCTAAACTTCTGAAAATTGAGCAGTCGGCTTAAGAATACATGGATGCTGTAGTAGTATGTTGGATAAAATCGCCTGCACTCAATTAAATAATAAATAATGCTAAATTAATGATCCTAAAAACTATTTCAAACATCAACTGAAATTGTGACAGGATATACATAATGTCAAATAAATTGTTTATTAAGGAAGAAACGATTATTTTCTTAACTAAACCTTTTTTATAAAATTTTTCAGTATTTTTACTTTCTCTACCACGTACATAGTAAGTAGAGGAGCATTGCATCCTACCCAAAGATTCGATACCGATATATCACCGGAAATATATTGTTTATGTTTTGAGGCCCCCTGAACCAAAAAAAGCATTTTTAGTAAAAGGTCGTGTGTGTGTGTGTGTCAGTGTGTCCATGAACAGCATAACTCAAAAACAAAAGGTCACATAAGCACCAACTTGGTATTTAAATACAGTATCTTCCAAGGATACAACACGAAGATTTTCAAGATAATCCTCCACCTCAATTACCCTTAACATGGAACCGGTCAGTTTAATTTTCTAAAAAAATGGCTCTAAGGATTTTTATTAAAATGTCATACATTACAGATATTTACATAAAAAATAAAATTATATCTTGAATTTTCTGCGAATAGCCTTTGAAGTTTTTTGTACAATCTTGTATAACTGGTAAAGTTAAGCGATAGACGAAAAGTACTACACAAAAAATGTAGATCTCTTTAAAACACACAATTTATTTCAAATAAACTTTTGTGGTACAAGATATTCCTGAGATATCCGTTATTAATGGTTCGAATTGACCTTTACTTGGTCATTCTTTAAAGTATTTTCAACATTTGGTTGTTTCTGTTCTGGAAACAGCATGGAATTTTAAGGTAGCATATAGCGTTCAGTTCTTAAACATTTGACTATGGCTTTTCTCTTTGTAACTATAACAAAATTTGTAATGTAGCTGTTTCTTCAAAGGTTTATTTGGATTATTACTAGATATCTGATGTGATATATTCACATGACTTTCTCTACCCTCTGTCTTTACTAGTGGCTATACAAACTATTCTTACTAAAGCTTATTTTTCGATGTACTACATTTTAATCCAAACAAACCTTTGAAAAAAGAGCTACATTACACATTTCGTTAAGATACAAAGATAACAGCGATAGTCAAATGTTTAAGAACTGCCTTAAATTCCGCATTGTTTCAATGCAATCGCGTAAAACAACATATAACATCGATTATTATTCCAGGCTCTTCCGGTGTAGGACGTTGGCAAACATATAACATCGAGTTTTTCGACACATTCCCAGTAATTCACTTTACAGACAAGTTCAGGTTTTAATATCCCGACCGAGAATGGGCCATACCAAGATCACGTAAGTTATCTTCTTTCAAAGGACCAACCACTCATCTGCCACCAGTGTAATACCTGTTAACGACAAAACACATAATCGTGGAATGTCCACAATACGATCAATGGGGATAAAAATACCTGTTACACAGTGATTTATAAACAGCACTTAACCATTCGGTGTACCCTAAGATAGTTGAATTTTTAAAAGCATAAATTTATATAAAAGTATAAAATGTTCAATTAATTTAATTAGTTATAGTGTCACAATTTTATACTAGTTTGTTGTAATGGTTCAAAACTGCCAGTATGTTAAATGACCTCATTATTTTATTGTTAAATACTCCTTTTATAAAACGATGTAAAGTCGCGATATGACTAATATGTTGAAACGACTATAAACTTTAAAAAAAAAACAGAAAATCGATGAGACTTTAAAAAAATGACAAGTATTGAACAATTCGAACTTTTAATAACGGATATCTCAGAAATGGCTTATGTCACAGAAAAGCTTATTTAACTAAATTTTGTGTTTTAAAGAGATCTACATGATTTATGGTGTGTTCTCGTCTATCACTTAACCTTTACCAGTTATACAAGATAGCAAAAATTCCTTCCGAATGAAGAGATCTTCACAAGATATTCCAAGAAAATTCGAGATATACATTTTATTTGTCATGCAAATACCTTTAATATATGATATTTTAATCAAAATCGTTACAGCCATTTTTAAAAAATAAAACTTTTCGAAAAATGTTCCACTTAAGGGTAGTTGGGGTGGGGAGATTTTCTTCAAAATCTGCGTGTCGCATTTTTGGAATGTGCTGAACCTAAATACCAAGTGTGGTATTTATTCGACTTTTCGTTTTTCAGTTATGCTGTTTACAGCACACACACGGACATTTTTCTAAAAATGCTGCTTTTGCTTTCAGTGGGCCTCAAAACATGTATTTTCGGTAAAATCTAGGATAGAATTTTTGGTTGAATGCAATACCTTCTCTACCTACTATGTACGCGGTAGAGAAAGTAAAAATAAGCTTTAGTAAGAACAGCTTGTATACTCGCTAATAAACGATGGCGGGTAGAGAACGTCATGTGAATGTATCACATCAGAATTTTTTTAAAATAACCAATCATCTTACTAACATCAAAGTAGATACAGAACAACACTTAGAGGTTGTTTTTTATCACACTAAAATTTAATTTAGCTATATTCAGTAGTAGAAGTTGTTTAAAGCAAAAATTGAGGAAAATAAACTCGCAAATATTTGCAAAGAAACAAACCACACAGCTCGAGCACAGAGAAATTGTCATGCTTAACAATCGTAGCAATTTGTAGAGTAAAATTTCCCTAAAAGATGGGCTAAAGTTGCTACTCTACTCCAAAGTGTGTAGCAGTTATGGTTTTTTTTCGTGAAGTGGTGCAGAATTCACAAAAAAGACGGCAGAAGCAGTACCATTTTTAAAAGAATATTTAAATTTAAATTTTATGTTACAAAAATAAAATATATATCAAATTAAACAGGAAATTTCAACTCATTAGGCTACACAAAACAATAAATAATTTAATTTTGGCAATTTTCACCATTTAGTCTCCCCTAAATACGTGACCATTAAATGCTAGGCAGAAAGGCATCATCACATAAAAGTACTGATATCACTGCATAATTGACTTCTGAAAGGTTCACCTGCTTTTAACTTCCATTAAATAGATACAGTAGTTGTTTCGCCGTTATTAACGCACCGTCCAAAGGAGTAAATAAATTAAATGTTCATACAACCGCTGTCTGTCCCAAATACACAAGTTGAGGGAGATAAAGAGGACCCTGTCTTTAGAAAAATAATAAGAATAAAAATAAATCGGCTTGAACGACGGTATGCAATACAGTATACATGTGTAATATATAATTTATAAGTATGGAGCAGGAGCGAAGGACTAGTGCTGACCTTTACTTTCCCTACTATGTATAGTAAGTAGATGAAGTATTGTATTCCACCCAAAAATTCGATACCGAGATTTCACCGGAAATACATGTTTTGAGATCCCCTGAATCCATAAAAAAGCATTTTTGGAAACATGTCCGTGTGTGTGTCTCAGAAACGAACAGTTGAATAAACACCAAACTTGGTATTTAGGTTCAGTATCTTCCAGAGATGCGACACGAAGGTTTTCAAGAAAATCCCCACACCCCAGATTACCCTTTACATGGAACATTTTTCGAAAATTTTAATTTTCTCAAAAATGGCTCTTACGATTTTGATTAAAATGTCATATGTTTAAGATATTTTTATGACAGATAAAATGTATATCTTGAATTTTCTGGGAATGTCTCCAAAAGTATTCTTTATTGTGAACGACTTTTGCTTAACTGCTAAACCATAAGAGATAGACAACATTTTACTACACAAAAAATGTAGATCGCGTTAAAATACACAATTTATATCATATACATTTGTTTGTTGAGTGTACCATTTTCGAGAAATTGCTTGTTATTCCCTTAAATTTTTCAATAATTTTCTCAAATGGGAATTCGTTATTCATTTTTTTTTTCTCTTGGATATACAAAGAGTATTAATTTGTGGCAAAAAGAATGGTGCTGCATATAGCAACAAGCTATTAAGAGATATGTATGTGCTTAAAGGCTACTGTATTTCTATATTGCCCTTGCAAATACAAAACAAGGGGAACATAGTACGCCTTAAGCGATAGTCAAATATTTTTAGAACTGGTCGCTATGTGTAAAATGTAATTCTCTTTGCATGTCAAAAGATCGTTTCTGCAAATGTTTATCTCGATTAATATGAAATAGATGGAGAATAAGAGTTTGTAAAAATAGTTTGTACAAGAGTAGAGAAAGTCATGTGAGTGTAACACATCAGATTTTTAAAACTGATTTTGGGGGACTAGAACTTTCCCAATAATTCTATATATTTTCAAATGAGAAGAAATTTAGAATTATAGTAAGGTGACACAGAGAGTTTGTGTCACAGGAAATAGGAGTGGAGGTGTTTGGAAAGAGACGATGGCTATAGAAAAAAAATCTGATGTGTTACACACACATGATTTTCTCTACTCTTGTACAAACTATTTTTACAAACGCTTATTCTCCATCTACTTCATGTTAATCGTGATAAACATTCGCAGACTCTATCTTATTGCTAATTTTCTTGTAGATGTAAGGGGAATATATATTTACAAGGGGAATATAAAAATACAGTAGCCTTTAAGCACATACATATCTCTTAATAGCTGGTTGCTAGGTGCAGCACCATTCCCTTTGCCACAGATTAATACTCTTTGCATATCAAAGACAAAAAAATGAATAACGAATTCCCATTTAAGAAAATAAGTATTGAAAAATTTAAGAGAATAACAAGCAATATTTCGAAAATGGTTCACTCAACAACAAAAATGTATATGACATGAATTGTGTATTTTAACGCGATCTACATTTTTTGTGTAGTAAAATTTTCTCTATCTCTTATGGTTTACCGGTTATGCAAAAGTCGTTCACAATAAAGAATACTTTTGGAGACATTCCCAGAAAATTCAAGATATACGTTTTATTTGTCATAAAAATATCTTAAACATATGGTATTTTAATCAAAATCATTAGAGCCGTTTTTGAGAAAATTAAAATTTTCGAAAAATCTTCCATGTAAAGGGTATCCTGGGGTGGGGGGATTTTGTTGATAACCTTCGTGTCGCATCCCTGGAAGATATTGAACCTAAATGCCAAGCTTGGTGTTTATCCGACTGTTCGTTTCTGAGTTATGCTGTTCACAGACAGACACACACACAGACACACAGACAGACACACAGACACACACACACGGACATGTTTCCAAAAATGCTTTTTTTGGATTCAGGGGGTCTCAAAACATATATTTCTGGTGAAATCTCTGTATCGAATTTTTGGGTGGAATACAATACTTCCCTTACCTACTATACGTAGTAGAGAAAGTAATAAATTTCGGAAAGAGCGAGAGTATGAATTGAAATTATTGGAAATAAAGATTTAATTGCTAGTTTGTGGAAGAAAAGTTCATTTGCGTTATTTTAGTGTTTTGAAAAGAACGGAATCGAGAAAGTTATTACGACAGCTGCGAGTTAGAATGTGAAGCATATGCTTGACTAAGTAGTGAAGTAATGACATTCAGATATTGAAAGAATGGATTAAGCATGGAAGTGTCTCTTGTGCGGAATGGGGTTCACTACATACATATCTTAGAAAGAAGCACACGATGGTACAACTTTGTTAATAATAAGAATTTAAAGACACGGGCGGTTTTAACGATTTTCTATCTATTTTATGGAAATTAGTCGTACAGTATATCTATAAGCTAACTAAGAAACGGAAGGTATGAACAAATATTTCCATGCATTGTATTATCTCACGTACTAAGTTCTGGTTTGTTTCTGCTGGATTCACAGATTTTGGTCACCGGAGTAGGTAAATGTAATGGCTGTGAGTCACCAAGCGAGGCTATTACAGACATTCACAACTCGCTTAACGCTGCATGTTACATGAGTACTTCAACTTTTTCCTCCATTATTTTGCATGTTTTCATTTAGACACAAGTGTCTATGGAATGTTGTATTGATTTATCCACAGGAAATCAATCAAGTTCTGTCATGAACTATAGTCCATGGGGACACGTGTGAGGCAATAACTTTAAGTCATGGCTCCTTTCATTTCTTATCTAGCATAACTTAAACACAACAACTGCCAATAAACTTAAAATTGTTAAAGTATCGAAGGTTTATCTCAAAGTATATTAGAATACTTCGATACCACCGAGTATCGAGGTATCAAGGTCCCATCCCTAATGGAGAGTATGTGGATAAGATAAAAGCGGTACAGAACATTAGAGACGGCATAGAATTAGTGTTGCCTTAAGACATTATACCTCCAATAAGCAAGGAGGTGGTATGTGCATAAGTATAAGATCCAAACAACCTCAATATTAGGAAGAGGTAGAGATTTTAGCAGGTTCCCTTTTAGGAACATGTACTTACGAGGGCTGATCAACAAAGACTGAGACTGATTTTTTTTTCACAGATGTTTATTACTCCAATTAAATGTTTGCACGATCTTTTTCAAAGTAGTCCCCTCCTACTTCAACGCACTTTTTATAGCGTCTCTGCCGGTCCTTGAACACGTGCTGCAGACCATTCTTTGTCAGGTCCTTGAGAATCGCCTCACTTTTCTTGAGCACTGCTTCAGAGTTTTCAAATCGAATACTCCTAAGCTTTGCCTTTGGTGATGGGAAAAAAAAGGTCCCTGGGTGCAAGATCGGGGCTATAAAGTGGATGTGGTACACAGGTATGTTGAATCGAGCCAGAAACTGCATGACTTGATTTGCGACGTGAGGCCGTGCATTGTCATGATGAAGTCGCCACCCAGTCCGAGAAAGCTCTGGTCGATTCTTTGCAATGTGCTTCCTCAGTGTAGCCAATACTGACGTGTAGTATGCTGCTGTAACAGTAGTGTGAGGGGGAACTTCATGCTGTAGTAAGTCCATTACAGTCAAAAAATGTGATCACCATCACTTTCCCTGCAGATGGAACAACTTTTGCCTTGTTTGATGTTGGAGAACCTGGCGATTTCCACACTGTGCTGGCTTGTTTTCCTTCAGAATCATAATGATGCAGCCATGACTCATCACCGGTGATAATCTATTTAAAAAATGCATCACCTCCATTGTCTGGTATGCGAAATATACGTAGAGTCTACAAAATAGAGCATTACTACCAACCTACGAAAACGAGAGTGCTGCCGCCTACCACATTATATATAAAAACCCGCTCTTTTCAAATATTTATGTTACAGGTACGAAACTATCACGGAAGCTACAGGAAAAAATCAGTCTCAGTTGATCAGCCCTCGTATATTAGAGTTTGCATTAAGCATCAATATTGAATTGTGTGTTTATGTGATATTGATGTATTTTATTGCTGTATTAGTTTAGCTGTGTTTTAATTTAGTAACCCATCATTGACCTGCAGAGAGGCTTAATGCGACAGTTACTCTACCACTTTTCAATAGGAACCTGAAGCTACACCAGAATAAGGGGTACCACGGATAAGTACATAAAATAAGAGGGAAGTAAACACATGGTTCTAGGCAAACTTGTAGTTCTTGCAGACACTATCGATAATCTTGTGAAGAAGTTTCACACAGATAGGATCAGACAAGAAATGTTAACGTGTACTTTAGTTACTAGATAAGAGAAACTTGCTCCTCTTGATCAGAACCAGCTGTGTGACACACTGCGACAAGACATGCACACAAATTGTTTAGATCTAAAATGTATAAGGTTAACAGAATTCATATTAATAATCATGTGACGAGCACAGGGAAAAAAGTGTTGCTTTTATGGTTTTTTATAGAGATGCATCCATCAGTATTTGATTTTTACTCTTTTACCATTGCATAATTTATTTCAAAGTGGATTGTTATGGGACAATGAATGTCTTCCCATTTTTGTCATGTTCAAATGCTTTACTAGACCCCTATGATGACATGCAATAAATTTCCTAAATTTCACCAAAAATGTACTTTGTTTTTTCCTGTATTCTTCACATAAATATAGGAATATATCAAATTCCTGTTAGTGGATTATGCGCGTCGAAGTCTGACTTCATTCAAAGAGCAGCGACTGCTCCACCGTCCCAAAAAGCATATAATATTAATATATTCAATTTTTTCATTAGTAAAACACACTAAGAAAGCATTCAATACATGTATTATGAATCTTAAATCTCAAATTCCTTAATCTACGACGGCAAAATAATTGCGTAAATATTTTTCGAGTTCATTGATAATTGTCAAATTAACTTATTTCTTCCACAACGTTTCGCCAAATTAACCTAATAATATAAAAACGTTTTATGATTGATAGTTGCAATCCAGCAATCTCCTCTTGTCGTCCTCCGTGGTCTAGGGGTATTATGCCAGCCTGTAGTTCACGAGGTCACGTTTTCAAACCCGGAGGAAGACAATGGTTTTTTCGGGCGTAAAAATCCTTAACATGGCTTCCTCGGAAGGAAAGTAAAGTCGGTGGTCCCGTGACGTATATCATAGCGGTTAAAGAGCGTCCCTAAATTAAAAAATCTGATGTGTTACACTCACACGACTTTCTCTACTCTTGTAAAAACTATTTTTAGAAACGCTTATTCTCCATCTACTTCATGTTAATCGAGATAAACATTTGCAGACTCTATCTTATTGCTAATTTTCTTTTAGATGTAAGGGGAATATATATTTACAAGGGCAATATAGAAATACAGTAGCCTTTAAGCACATACATATCTCTTAATAGCTGGTTGCTAGGTGCAACACCATTCCCTTTGCCACAGATTAATACTCTTTGCATATACAAGACAAAAAAATGAATAACGAATTCCCATTTGAGA
This sequence comes from Deroplatys truncata, assembly GCA_030765065.1. Taxonomy (NCBI): domain Eukaryota; kingdom Metazoa; phylum Arthropoda; class Insecta; order Mantodea; family Mantidae; genus Deroplatys; species Deroplatys truncata. The sequence goes on from CM060980.1 coordinate 24,341,900, forward strand.
AAATAAGTATTGAAAAATTTAAGCGAATAACAAGCAATATCTCGAAAATGGTTCACTCAACAAAAAAACTGTATATGACATAAATTGTGTATTTTAAGGCGATCTACATTTTTTGTGTACTAAAATTTTGTGTATCTCTTATGGTTTACCAGTTATGCAAAAGTCGTTCACAATGAAGAATACTTTTGGAGACATTCCCAGAAAATTCAAGATATATATTTTATTTGTCATGAAAATATACTAAACATATGATATTGTAATCAAAATGGTTAGAGCCATTTTTGAGAAATGGGATTTTCTTGAAAATCTTCGTGTCGCATCTCTGGAACGTACTGAACCTAAATACCAACTTTGGTGTTTATCCGACTGTTCGTTTCTGAGTTATGCTGTTCACAGACACACAGACACACACACACACACACACACACAGACACACACACACACACATACACGCAGACACACACGGACATGTTTCCAAAAATGCTTTTCTTGGATTCAGGGGGTCTCAAAACATGTATTTCAGGTGAAATCTCTGTATCGAATTTTTGGGTGGAATACAATACTTCCCCTATTTACTATACGTAGTAGAGAAAGTAAAATACTTCTCCTACTTACTATACGTAGTAGAGAAAGTAAAAATCTGATGTGTTACACTCACATGACTTTCTCTACTCTTGTACAATCTAATTTTACAAACGCCTATTCTCCATATGCTTCATGTTAATCGAGATATCGAGATGTCAATCTTATTGGTAATTTTCTTGTAGATGCAAGGGGAATATGGTAGCTTTTAAGCGATAGTCAAATATTTTAACGCTGGTTGCTATATGGCGCATTCCATTCTCTTTGCATGTCAGGACATAAAAAAATGAATAACGTATTTGAGAAAAAGTATAAGTATTGGAAAATTTAAGGAAATAACAAGCAATATCTCGAAAACGGTTCACTCAACAAAAGAATTGTATATGACATAAGTTGTGTATTTTAACGCGATCTACATTTTTTGTGTAGTAAAATTTTGTTTATCTCTTATGGTTTACCAGTTATGCAAAAGGCGTTCACAATGAAGAATACGTCTGGAGACATTCCCAGAAAATTCGAGATATACATTTCATTTCTCATGACATTATCTTAAACATATGATATTTTCATCAAAATCGTTAGAGCCATTTTTGAGAAAATTAAAATTTTCGAAAAATTTTCCATGTAAAGGGAAGTCTGGAGTGGGGGGATTTTCTTGAAAACCTTCGTGTCGCATCTCTGGAAGATACTGAACCTAAATACCAAGTTTGGGGCTTATCCGACTGTTCGTTTTTGAGTTATGCTGTTCACAGACACACACACACACACATACACACACACACACAGACACACACACGGACATGTTTCCAAAAATGCTTTTTTTGGATTCAGGAGATCTCAAAACATATATTTCCGGTGAAATCTCGGTATCGAATTTTTGGGTGGAATGCAATACTTCCCCTACTTACTATACGTAGTAGAGAAAGTAAAAAAGCAATCTCCTTCACACACTCCCTTGCTTTTTCTCTGCTGATTTTGTTTGCGAGAGGTAAGGTTTAGATGTATGTCCATTGGAGGAATTAATAACCAAGCATGGCTTTTATTGAATTTCAGGCAGATACACAGTAGCACCATAACAGGTTACAAAAAATGGAAGACAGTCCAAAAGCTACTTCGCCTGGATTTCCCTCCCCCTTGCTTATTTATATGCCGCCCTTAGCATCTAAGCTAACATCTGTGGCTTTGAATTTTGAACTTTTTTATCGGCAATGGTATTCACTCGTTGTCAGATTTTGTTAATCCTCGAATTTTGCACTACTTTAGGTTTTCTTATTAGTAATTAAATCGCACACTCACATCCTACTTCCACCCTCTTGGGGGGCTAGGGAATAATTTTGATTAAAGACAAATAGCCTGAATTCCTGGACTCACAGCTCATAGAGGCAGCCTTTGCCTTGTTTTTAGTTCTGATTACTTTGTTTTAAATCCTGGCATTTTTACTTTCTCTACTACGTATAGTAAGTAGGGGAAATATTGTATTCCACCCAAATATTCGATACCGAGATTTCACCGGAAATACATGTTTTGAGACCTCCTCAATCCAAAAAAAAGCATTTTTGGAAACATGTTCGTGTGTGTGTCTGTGTGGGTGTCTGAGAACAGCATAACTCAGAAACGAACAGTGGGATAAACACAAAACTTCGTATTTAGGTCCAGTATCTTCCAGAGATGCGACATGAAGGTTTTCAAGAAAATCCCCCCACACCAGAATACTCTTTACATGGAACATTTTTCGAAAATTTTATTTTTCTAAAAAATGGCTCAAACGATTTTGATTAAAATATCATATGTTTAAGATATTTTCATGACAAATGAAATGTATATCTCGAATTTTCTGGGAATGTCTCCAAAAGTATTCTTCATTGTGAACGACTTTTGCATAACTGGTAAACCATAAGAGATAGACAAAATTTTACTACACAAAAAATGTAGATCGCGTTAAAATACACAATTTATGTGATATACATTTTTTTTTGAGTGAACCATTTTCGAGATATTGCTTGTTATTTCCTTAAATTTTCCAATACTTATACTTTTTCTCAAATTCGTTAATCATTTTTTGTACTGGTAATACAAAGAGAATGGAATACTCGATATAGCAACCAGCTGTTAAAATATTTGACTATCGCTTAAAGCCTACCAATTCCCCTTGCACCTACAAGAAAATTAGCAATAAGATTAACATCTCGATATCTCGATTAACATGAAGCATATGGAGAACAACCGTTTGTAATAATAGTTTGTACAAGAGTAGAGAAAGTCATGTGAGTGTAACACATAAGATTTTTTATAGGTACTCCCATTTTAGCGGACTACCAATTTTATTGTTACTTGTAGTGAGCAACATTTGAGCTAAATTTTAGTACCTGATTTAATTACATATCGTGGTATATGCGCTTTCTGCTTCTTCTTTCGAGCATCTTGTCACAATTTTCCCTATAAATACATTAACACGATTTCAACTACACCTGAAGATGTAATCCACTCGTGAACTAATCCAAGAATTTAGGTCAAAGCCCATACTACTCCAGGACGATTAAATTAAAAAGTTGCTTGATTTAATCGTCCTGAAGTATTCTATAGTCAGTGGTCTGAACTTGTTCACAACAAATACGATCAATCCATTCACTAATCAATTAAAGTAGATCGTAAAATATTAAAATAGCACTATACTCTTGCTCTAAAAGTAAGCTATAAGCAGAATTTTATTGGGTCTGTAGGCAGTGTTACTCAATATCGGCAGTTCAAATGATTTATCTACGCGATTATCGGAAGTTTCCAAACATACAAATGCTGCACACACCAATAGTCTCATATAAGTTAAAAATCCTGCATTTTGATTCTCAGGAAGCAGTGGATGCTGAGATTCCTCAGAAATAAGCTACAAGATAATTATTTAACGTTTAAGAAATTGTAAAAAAAAATGTTGGTCATATAGCTGTGGTAATGGTCGTGTAGTAATTGTCTTTATTCGCCCTAACAAGTATAGATTGCTTACTGGTATAGGTTTGTCAAATACAAAAACTGAGGGACAATGTTTACCTAATAGGTATTATAACAACAAAGAAGCATAAAGGTTACAATTTTGAAATTATACAGACATGTTTCCCAAAGTTTGTATTTTAACATAATTTTATTAACTAACTTTGTACCTTTTTCTTTGTACTGTTGGAGATTCGAGCGGTTTGTTATACAAATTCATTTACAACAGTAAACATTACTATGGATATAGCATACACTTTCTAGGGGGAAAAAAAAATATATATATATATACATATAATGGTGTGCAAAACCTAAGGACGAGATGGGTAAAGTAACATAACAAATGAACTACTTGGTGGAAGCAGATGAAGGTGCGGGAGCATGTTGCCAGAGGTCTCTCACACGTACACAGAAAGCTGGACGTCACATGACGTGAGTGTAGCGAGTCTATAGTGCCAAACGGATCTGGTCCCGCAACACGGGGCAGTTGAAACAGGACAAGACGGTGTGTGGCAATTAGCGAGCTGTAACAGTGCACTGTAGTGGTGTCCTTCATTGCAACATGGCCCGCAGACACCATTTGGATGACTTCACACGGAGAAGAATCATCGGGAAACTGGAAGAAGGGCGAAGTGTGACGAGTGTTGCTCAGGAGTTTGGAATTGCTCACAGCATTGTTTCACGTGCATGGGGAACCTTCCAAACCACAGGTACTGCTATCCCAAGGAGAGGTGGTGGTCAACCAGGCTCAGCTACAGCAGCAGATGACCGCTACATTGTGTAACAGGCAAGAACGGATCCACGCCAAACAGCGGGTACAATTGCAGTCACATTTAACAGGACAGTTAGGCACGCAATCTCACGATACACAGTGGCACGGCGACTACACAGAGGTGGTCTCTTTACCCGACGGCCAGTACGTTGTGTTCCATTGACATCCGCACATCGGCGATGATCCCAAGAGCATCAAAATTGGACCAACGAGGAATGGGGTCGCGTTCTCTTCTCGGATGAGAGCTAATTCACTCTAAGTAGTGATTCTTGACGTACCCTTATCTGGCGAGAGGTGGTAACACGCAATGAACCCAGGAACATCCTTGAACATGATCGTTTTGGTGGTCCGGGTGTTATGGTTTGGGGAGGCATAAGGTTGCATGGGCGCACTGACTCCAAATCTTTGAACACGGTACGCTCACTGGTCAACGTTATTGTGATACTGTACTCCTTCCCCATGAGCGTCTTTTCAGGAGTGTAGTCGGCCCTGACTTCATTTTTATGGATGACAATGCGCGACCGCATCGAAGCATGGAGCATCTCTTGGAACGAGAGGATATTCGGCGAAAGAACTAGCCTGCCCGTTCCTCCGATTTAAATCCCATCGAACACGTGTGGGATGCTTTGGGGAGATGCATTGCAGCACATCCACATGCACCAACGACCATCCAACAGTTGTCAACAGCGCTGGTGGAGGAATGGAACGCCTTACCACAAGAACTGCTTAGCAAGCTTGTGGCCAGCATGGGAGCACGATGCACAGCATGCATTGCTGTCCGTGGTGATCATACATTCTTTTAAGCACCATGTATCTGTTTCTGTAAATCTAGAGAGCCATTATATGGCCTATTGACTTTAGTGTAGTTTATAGTCTATAAATAAAAGTGGCATTTCTGTTCGTCTCACTGCATATTTCGTTTAGTTGCCTACTGCAGCATACCGTAGCAGTTCCCTCTATGTATGATCAAGTTTCATCGAACTATGTTACTTGGCAGTGTCACAGCATGCGAAGATTACTTTCGTTCTTAGGTTTTGCATATCAGTGTGTGTGCGTATGTGGTAAAGATAATATTTCAAAGATAGTATTAAAAAACTAACTATGAAGGTTCTAGCTTATGTGACTCAGATTTTCGATATTTCGCTAAGAGTTGACCTGGAAGCTTGTTCCCAATAAGCTTTAGTTTCTAATAAGCTTGGCAAGTCAAAACTATCACCAACTAGCTATCGACCGATCAGTTCATTACCAAAACTAAGTTTTTCGAAAAGATCATAGAGAAACTTCTTTCTAAATTCATAACCTGTAATCGCATTATTCCAGATTTTCAATTTGATTTTCGTTCTTAACATTCTACTCTGCACCAGATTTTTAGGATGACTCAGACTATCATTAAAGGATTCGAAACTACACAATAGGCTACAGCTGTTTCTCAACCTTTCGACAGGGCAAGGAATTGCCTTGTCATCTTTTACTATATATAGTGTGGCGTGTATTTGTGTATTGTCACGCCAAACACATTATTGCTTTTTAGCGACAGTATTGTTGGGGTAATTCTTTCGGCTTGGGTTTTGAATTTCGTCTGGCGTGTCAAGGGGTTAGGGTGTGGGAAGTAAGCGTGTCTTTCTTTGTGTGGGGTTGTGTGGAGAGCGTCCCTTCAAGTCGAGTGTCTAGCCTGGAAGGATGTATGTGAATCGTGTGAATGTGACCTCGTGTGTGTAACATCTCCCTTCAATGTCTTTCTTTTAATCTTTTGTGTATGATGTAGGGGTACCGTATAATATTCAATAAACCACAGGTAATGTGATTAATGTGAAATGCTGTTTATTTTGTGATAACTATCCCACGCCTGCTCTGAAACGCGTTGTTAAGGTTCCTGGTCCTCTTGTTGCCTCTGTGGTTACGTCTTCCAATGTTTATGCCGGGGTAACTAAAATTTAATAGCTAGCTGCAAACCTTTTGGCCTCATCCTAGTATATAGTAATATATATATTATATCAGTGACTTCAGCAAGCATTTTATGTATGTTTTGCAAGAAAATCAGGTATTTCATCATAGCGATAACTTTTATTTCTGAAGTTATTAAATATTTGCAGTATTTCATTTGCAGCTGTAATATACACTTGTGGAGAAGCGGGTTACTAAAAACATGAGGTAGAGTTAGGACATCCGATGGTGGGGGCAGTTTTTGGTTTAATTTGCTAAGTAGATTCTCAAAATAACTATCGAAGACTTCACTTATCATAAAATAAGTACTTTTTGCAGAGAATAAATTCGGCTGTTAGAGGGAAAAGCAATCAGTCGAAGAAATAAACGAGAAATCTAAAATAACCAATAAACATTTCCGTAATAGTTTATTGAATTGTACAATGCTTCAGAGACAACAATATGCTTTGAGAGACAGATATTCTGTCTCCTAATATGTTTAAACAAGATAAAGGCAATTCTTCAGTAATTTTTTTGCCAATAAATACACAAATTGTGTTAAGCATTTACATCAGAATACATCTTAAATATAGAAAGAATTTCAATAACTCAGTCGGAGCACTGCCGGTATGAGTACTTCGCTTCCTTCTAATGGTAAAAGTTTCGTCCAGACACATATGATCTCCTGAATTCACCAGGAGAATTCTTAAAGCTCATGTGTGCACCGGAATCCAAATTTCCAGCTAAAACCCACGTCAAAGGAGAATGAAAATGATAGGTCACTATTAACAGGTTAATTTGAGCTGTTTCTTACAGTGATAGTTTCAGAAAATTATTAAATTAGCTATATAAGTTTAAATTTTATTAAAAACATGACATACATCGGTACTCTGAAATGACAATGACTGCAGAGTTTGCCAGCTTTATACGCATATTTAAATAAAAATCTGATGTGTTACACTCACATGACTTTCGCTACCCTTGTACAAACTATTTTTACAAACGCTTATTCTCCATATGCTTCATGTTAATCGAGATATCGAGATGTTAATCTTATTGCTAACTTTCTTGTAGATGCAAGAGGAATTGTTAGGCTTTAAGCTATAGTCAAATATTTTAATAGCTGGTTGCTATGTGGAGTATTCCATTCTCTTTGCATGTCCAGGACATAAAAAAAAATGAATAACAAATTTCCATTTGAGAAAAAGTATAAGTATTGGAAAATTTAAGGGAATAACAAGCAATATCTCGAAAATGGTTTCCTCAACAAAAAAAATTGTATATGACATAAATTGTGTATTTTAACGCGATCTACATTTTACGTGTAGTAAAAGCTTGTCTATCTCTTATGGTTTACCAGTTATGCAAAAGTTGTTCACAATGAAGAATACTTTTGGAGACATTCCCAGAGAATTTAAGAACTTCATTTTATTTGTCATGAAAGTATCTTAAATATATATTTTAATCAAAATCGTTAGAGCCATTTTTGAGAAAATTAAAATTTTCGAAAAATGTTCCATGTGAAGGATAATCTAGGGTGGGGGGATTTTCTTGAAAACCTTCGTGTCGCATCTCTGGAAGATACTGAACCTAAATACCAAGTTTGGTGTTTATCCGACTGTTCGTTTCTGAGTTATGCTGTTCACAGACACGCAGGCACACACAGACATGTTTCCAAAAATGTCGTTTTTGGATTCAGGGGGTCTCAAAACATGTATTTCCGGTGAAACCTTGGTATCGAATTTTTGGGTGGAATACAATGCTTCTCCTACTTGCTATACGTAGTAGAAAAAGTAAAAATATAGTACGCATTTCTGCTGTAAAGTACAGTTGAGTGAAAGCTTAATGAGATGAAAAAGTTACGAAAATAAGTGTTTCCAAATCAATTTATAAAACATAAATGCTAAATGAACTTTATGCTCTTCCAACACAGAATTCAGCGTTAATCACTTTGAGTAACAGAGGGATGTTTCATTTGTCTGAGTTAACCTCAGGATTGACTTTCTGAATGAAGGTATTTATTTATATATCCTGGTACTAACCTGCAGATGATTCATTTTGGGCCTAAACTAATTTTGTTGCAAGGAACACGCGGTGTCTGATGTGTAATTAAGTGCTACATGATGCTAAAGAGGACCTCGGGTACTCTGGATCAGAAACGTCGTAAGCTGTAGCAGATCGCCAGTTTGCTCCGTTAGTGGTGTGGTTGAAGTGGTACTCCATATACCATTTGTGATTTCACCTTATATGGACTCCTTCGAACATAACTGCCGCCAAAATTGATGCGTTATAAATTAATTTATGCACCATACTTGCTCGCTGTAGAGTTTTTGTCGAACCTAACCGCAAACCTTTGGTATCAGCTAGATGCAGCAGTGTGTTAAGTTGTTAAGCATGCTTCAAGGAAAGATGGTTGCGGCTCGCTTAACTTGATTGCGAGGAAGTGTTAATTATTCAACAAGCTGCAACTAATATTATTTTTATTATTTTCTCCACCACATACCTTACATAGAGGAAGCTCCTACTGTATTCCGTAAAAAAATTCGATATCAAGATTTTGCCGCAAATTCGTATTTTGAGGCCCTCTGAATCCAACAAAAAGCACTTTTAGAGAAGGTCCCCATGTGTGGTGCACTTGTGCATGCGCGCGCGCGCGTGTGTGTGTGTGAACAGCGTAACTCTTTTTTTTTGGAGTGGAGGAGAAAATGATTTAGTCACTTACCCCAGTCCCGATGGGAGTCGGGACTGAGAATGTGGCACTCACCGGCATTCGGCATACCCACCAAAAATTCCTCCACCGGAGGGAAGTCAAGGGTGGAGATGAGGCAGTACCGCAATATGCACCTGTGGATTCCTGTTGATAGATATTGGCCGGCCGCATGGGCATAAGCCGGGTGAAGGAAGGTGCCAGGACGTAAGCATGACCGAGGCCCTACTTGCGCTCTTGGGAATTCAGGGTGAGAAGGTGTAGGAAGTTTGTGTGGATGTATGTTAGGATTGAAGCGTGGTTATTTGGGCTTTCGACGTCCTCGATAGTGAGTAGTCGGAGCGTCCTGTCGGGGCCCCATCGGAGCTCATCTAGTCTAGTCTAGTCTGTGGAAATCTATTGTGTATAACGGCATCCAGCGTCGTCTGGAAGGCTGATATCTCCTCCTTGATGAGCCTTCTGACGTTCAAGTAATGCTAAGTAACTCTAAAACGAACTGTCGTATAAGTAGCAAACTTGATACATAAGTTTGCTATCTTCCAAAGATGCGACACGAGGATTTTCAAATCAATTCTCCCATCACTAATTATCCTATACATGCAACATTGTTCACTATTTTTTTATTTTCTCAAATATGGCTCTAACAATTTGATTAGAATACGTATGTTTAAATGTTTACATGACCAATTAAATGTAAAAATATACATCACTTTAAAACACACAACTTATTTCCAACAAGCTTTGTGTTGTATCAGCTATTTGCGAGATATCTGTTGTTGTTGATTTCAATGTTTCAATACTTTCTCGTTTTTGAATTGCTTAAATTAAATTGAGATTTATTTATGGACGCTCTAACTGGTATGGTTCGTAGTGTCTCATACTATATTGGGCGTGAAAGACCGGAAATTTTGTTCAGAGGCCTCTTTATCAGACTTCAGGTTCTTTTACGTGCCGTAAATCTACAACACGGGACCACCGCCTTTACTTCCCTTCCGAAGGAAGCCATGCTAAGCATTTTTACGCCGGAAAAAATCCATCGCCCTCCGCCGAGTTTGAACCCGCGACCTCGGGATTTTTGAAGTGCGGCCGCCCTTCAGTTGTTCCTCACGATGTTATGGAAAGAGTATGGAATTTGAAGACCACTTTTTAAACATTTATCTATCACTATCCCCTTTGTACCTGCAACGAAATTTGTAATGGAACTGTATCTGTAAAGTTTATATCGATTAACAGAAAGTAGATACAAGAATACCTTTTGCAAGAATAGTTTATAGAAGATATGAATGTAACATCCGATATTTTAACCTAGTGTGTCTGTCTGTGTGTGTGTGAATAAATAACAGTTCTGGTTGTATTTCGCAGAAGAAAATAGGAAATCCTCGTGGATTTGGGGCAGCATGAATATTCATCATGAAAGACGTAATGTAATTTATGAGGCATAGAAATTCCCCAGAATAGACACAGCGTACCTGATGTAAGGTGATATATGCAAAGATCGCATAGAACTGAAATTGACAGTACGTGCGTACCGCAAGCGTATTCATGTGTTGGGATGTGATTTCACATTTAAAATCAAATCTTATTTAAGAAATACTATTCTAAATCTAATATATAACATTAGATAACAATTTTAAAGATGTGCGTCAGGTTCTATTTTCCATGTATTTTGAGTTTAAAAACTAGTGAACTTCCGATTTAAATTAGGAACATTCCTACAAACCCGGCCCTCGTAGCCGTGATCCCTGGAGCTTATAGCTTCGGCGCTCCGCCAACCTGAGGGTCGCGGGTTAGAGTCTCGCCATGCATAGATGTTTGTGTCTCTGTGTTGTATATGCGCAACGGTAATTGCGGCAAAGGTAAAACGAAGAAAATACCGTAATGATAAACCGGGAAAAACAGGGGTACATTAAAAAAACAGAAAAATGAAATTTCAAACAGGTTTTGTTACTATAAACAAAGGAATACACTTTTATGGATAAGCTAATGTTCCTTAGAAAAAACAGGTAATGCACATAAATATGTGTAATAAAACATCAAGCGTGAATTAAATAGAAAAGAGATGACCTTTTCGACATTTTAGCACCTTATGCAATTTCATTCTTCTTCATGAATTCACTATTGGACGTATATACTATGGCAGGAATTGCACGCGCTATCTCCTGCAGCACCAATCGTAAATTTTTGCATGTGCTGCTGTCACGTTTGTTCCGGATTGTAAACAAGCCAAAATAATCAAAATGGTTCAATTACAACTACCAACAATTCAAAATTTCAGCTGAGGCCAGTAAAAGGTTTCAAACTTCTGAAAGACACACTGACCATAACACAAGATAATTTACACAGTGCTAGTAATTTTTAACACTATTTAAAGCACTAATTCATCCCTGAATTTACATGCAACTGAGAAGTACACAGATATTTCAAACTTGCTAATACAATATGTAACAGTCAAGTTCTTGATACGACCATTCTCGTGCTGTCACCTCTGTATCTATTGCCAGAACGATATTCTGCAAATAATGTCAGTTTATTACGGCTATTGATATAATAACTAATTATCATACCATATTAATGTTTAGGAAACGAGTTTTTAATAATAGTAAAAAAAGTCATTTTATATGTTTTTTGAGTAATTAAAATCCTAGGTTTCCATTCAGATTTTTTGTTCAATTTCTGGTCCAATATTATCATTAAACTAACCTTCTAAAAAAGGTTTATCTTTATTTTTGGAGCTTAAACCCAGTGCACTATTCTGGGATTAGTGCAGAAAGAAAGTTGAAATAACGATTCAAGTCTATACACAGTTTCAGAAAAATATTTCTAGCAACTACAATTTCACATATCCAAAATATTCCAATTGCATGAAACTTAGTCAATGTTTTACTTTCTCTACCACGTCGATAGTAGGGAGAAGATACTGCACTCCATCCAAAATGTCGACACCCTTATCTCATGGAAAATAGTTTTGAGGACCCCTGAATAAAAAATCTGATGTGTTACACTCACATGACTTTCTCTGCTCTTGTACAAACTATTTTACAAACGCTTATTCTCCATATGCTTCATGTTAATGGAAATATCGAGATGTCAATCTTATTGGTAATTTTCTTGTAGATGCAAGGGGAATATGGTAGCTTTTAAGCGATAGTCAAATATTTTAACGCTGGTTGCTATGTGGCGCTTTCCATTCTCTTTGCATGTTCAGGACATAAAAAAATGAATAACGAATATGAGAAAAAGTATAAGTATTGGACAATTTAAGGAAATAACAAGCAATATCTCGAAAACGGTTCACTCAACAAAAGAAATGTATATGGCATAACTTGTGTATTTTAACGCGATCTACATTTTTTGTGCAGTAAAATTTTGTCTATCTCTTTTGGTTTACCAGTTATTCAAAAGTCGTTCACAATGAAGAATACTTCTGGAGACATTCCCAGAAAATTCGAGATATACATTTCATTTCTCATGACATTATCTTAAACATATGATATTTTCATCAAAATCGTTAGAGCCATTTTTGAGAAAATTAAAATTTTCGAAAAATCTTCCATGTAAGGGTAGTCTGGGGTGGGGGGATTTTCTTGAAAACCTTCGTGTCGCATCTCTGGAAGATACTGAACTTAAATACCAAGTTTGGTGTTTATCCGACTGTTCGTTTTTGAGTTATGCTGTTCACAGACACACAGACACACACACACACACACACACACAGACACACACACACAGACACACACACGGACATGTTTCCAAAAATGCTTTTTTTGGATTCAGGAGGTCTCAAAACATGTATTTCCGGTGAAATCTCGGTATCGAATTTTTGGGTGGAATGCAATACTTCCCCGACTTACTATACGTAGTAGAGAAAGTAAAAAATCTGATGTGTTACACTCACATAACTTTCTCTACTCTTGTACAATCTAATTTTACAAACGCCTATTCTCCATATGCTTCATGTTAATCGAGATATCGAGATGTCAATCTTATTGGTAATTTTCTTGTAGATGCAAGGGGAATATGGTAGCTTTTAAGCGATAGTCAAATCTTTTAACGCTGGTTGCTATGTGGCGAATTCCATTCTCTTTGCATGTTCAGGACATAAAAAAATGAATAACGAATTTGAGAAAAAGTATAAGTATTGGAAAATTTAAGGAAATAACAAGCAATATCTCGAAAACGGTTCACTCAACAAAAGAAACGTATATGACATAAGTTGTGTATTTTAACGCGATCTACATTTTTTGTGTAGTAAAATTTTGTCTATCTCTTATGGTTTACCAGTTATGCAAAAGTCGTTCACAATGAAGAATATTTTTGGAGACATTCCCAGAAAATTCGAGATATACATTTTATTTGTCATGACAATATCTTAAACATATGATATTTTAATCAAAATCGTTAGAGCCGTTTTTGAGAAAATTAAAATTTTCGAAAAATGTTCCATGTAAAGGGTAGTCTGGGGTAGGGGGATTTTCTTGAAAACCTTCGTGTCGCATCTCTGGAAGATACTGAACCTAAATACCAAGTTTGGTGTTTATCCGACTGTTCGTTTTTGAGTTATGCTGTTCACAGACACACAGACACACACACAGACACACACACAGACACACACACACACACAGACACACACACAGACACACACACGGACATGTTTCCAAAAATGCTTTTTTTGGATTCAGTGATTCTCAAAACATGTATTTCCGGTGAAATCTCGGTATCGAATTTTTGGGTGGAATGCAATACTTCCCCTACTTACTATACGTAGTAGAGAAAGTAAAAATGAATAACGAATTTGAGAAAAAGTATAAGTATTGAAAAATTTAAGGAAATAACAAGCAATATCTCGAAAACGGTTCACTCAACAAAAGAAATGTATATGAATAAGTTGTGTATTTTAACGCGATCTACATTTTTTGTGTAGTAAAATTCTGTCTATCTCTTACGGTTTACCAGTTATGCAAAAGTCGTTCACAATGAAGAATACTTTTGGAGACATTCCCAGAAAATTCGAGATATGCATTTCATTTCTCATGACATTATCTTAAACATATGATATTTTCATCAAAATCGTTAGAGCCATTTTTGAGAAAATTAAAATTTTCGAAAAATGTTCCATGTAAAGGGTAGTCTGGGGTGGGGGGATTTTCTTGAAAACCTTCCTGTCGCATCTCTGGAAGATACTGAACCTAAATACCAAGTTTGGTGTTTATCCGACTGTTCGTTTTTGAGTTATGCTGTTCACAGACACACACACACACACACACAGACACACACACATACAGACACACACACGGACATGTTTCCAAAAATGCTTTTTTTGGATTCAGTGGGTCTCAAAACATGTATTTCCGGTGAAATCTCGGTATCGAATTTTTGGGTGGAATGCAATACTTCCCCTACTTACTATACGTAGTAGAGAAAGTAAAAAAGCACTTTAGAAAAAGGTCCGCGCGCGCCTGTGTCTCTGTGAACAGCGTAACTCAAAAACGAAAACTCGGATAAATACCAAACTCGGTATTTAAGTTCAATATCTTCCAAAGATGCGTCAGGAAGATTTTCAAGAAAATCCCGCTGCCTCCAACTACTCTTTACATGGAACCTTTTTCAAATTTTCTATTTTCTAAAAATGGTTCTAACGATTTTAATTAAAAAACCATATGTTATATTATTTACATGTCAAATAAAAGGCATGTCTTCAATTTTCTGGGAATACCTTGTGAAGTCCTCTTTATTCAGAAGGAATTTTGTTTAATCTAATAGTATAACTGGTAAAAATTAAGCGCTAAACGAAAATATTCTACACTAAAAATGTAGATCTCTTGAAAACAGACAATTTATTTCAAATAACCTTTTGTGGCATCAGCCATTTCCGAGATATCCGTTATTAATAGTTCGAATAGTTCATTACTTGGTCATTCTTTTAATGTCCTGTTGTTTAGCGCAATTGCATGGAAACAGTATGGAATTGTAAGGCCAGCGTATAGCGTCCAGTTAAACATTTGACTATCGCTTTGTATCTATAAAGAATGTGTAATGTAGCTATTTTTGCAAAGGTTTATTTAGGTTAAAATGAGGTAGATAGAAAAATATGCTTTAGTAAGAATAGTTTGTATATCCACTAACAAACAATAGAGTGTAGAGAAGGTTATGTGAATGTATCACATCAGATTTTTTTAAAAAGTTTATACACATTTAAGAAAATATTATTGAGCTATCTTTAAAACTGTATAAGCAAGTTATATTAATCTCGCAGCATTAATATGCTCTAAACAAACATGTAGTAAAGGCAGGAATTTCCTCTTCTCAAAGCCAGAACATGGAACAGTTTAATTTTCTGGCAAATCAGTATACCTATCAAACGTAATTACAAAATGGTTTAGTCTGTCAGAGTTAGTGGATTGGTTTCCGTCAGGGGGGATGTAGGTAAGTTAACGAAAAGAAAGCAAAAAATTAAAATTTAATCAAATTTCTATTTTAGTTTTAACACTCTTAAGTAGTAGTGAAAATACTAGAGCAGTAGGCCAAAAGTTGCGTATTTTTCAAAACTTAACTCAAGTACCCCTTAAACACTAATACGACCTCTGTTGATTCTTGTTTCTCTACGCTGAAACAGTGCTTAAATACTTCAGATAAATACATACGTTGCACAAAATTGTAGTATTATGCCTTCACCGTTATCATTACTACTCCTGCATGAGTAATTTTAATGAAAGTATGTAGGTGAAGGATCTAGTCAAGTTACTATATTGCTATTTAGGTTATCTATTGTAACTTTTATACTTTGCATTTCTGTCAATATTTGCGTCATTGGATAAACTGAAATTCTATTATGAAATCAAAATATTTTTGTTTGTCTAAAGTAGCTAAATATTTGAATGCCCTAGTAATGTTGAACGAGAATTTATTATGTCATTGAGGTGTGTGTTATGGGATAGGGATTGTGTATATTACAGAAATCAGACCTTATTATTTGTTTTTGTAAAGGCGAAACCTATCACAGCCGCTTCATATTTCTATTAAGCGGATGGTAGCTAAACATTCGGTAAAAGAAGAGCAGATAGAGGCATGAAAAATCTATAGGTTTTATGGAAATTCAGAGTCATTTACATGCGACAGGCCTCCCCTCATTTTGGCATTTTCATTAATTTCATGCTTGCTTTCACTTCTCACGCTTCAGAGATCCATGGCCACCTAAGAGCTGCCTAGATCCCGAGGTTAATACATACCTAGCCATGATGCAAAGTATGAGGAGACAAATCATAAATTATTTTAAAGGATATTTTAAATGTCAGTTTGTTAGTTCAGTGATTACATTTCTAAATATTTCTACTTACTCTAATACGTCTTACTCCTCTCTCTGTCTCTCTCTCACCCTCTCTCTGTCTTACAACAAAGTCTTACTATTGTGGAGCTATAACCATGTTCAGTAATATGAGTACTGATAGCTTTCTGGTAGTTTAATTTGCTTAACGAATGTTTGTTGTCATGGTAATTATTTCGACATAAAATGTGAAGATATGACCTTTGTCTTATAACAAAACACATGCGTTTAAACACGAAATTTAATTACCAAAGGGGAACTATCAGTTTTTACTTTCTCTACTACGTATAGTAAGTAGGGGAAGTATTGCATTCCACCCAAAAATTCGATACCGAGATTTCACCGGAAATACATGTTTTGAGACTTCCTGAATCCAAAAAAAGCATTTTTGGAAACATGTCCGTGTGTGTGTCTGTGTGTGTGTCTGTGAACAGCATAACTCAAAAACCAACAGTCGGATAAACACCAAACTTGGTATTTAGGTTCAGTATCTTCCAGAGATGCGACACGAAGGTTTTCAAGAAAATCCCCCCACCCCAGACTACCCTTTACATGGAATATTTTTCGAACATTTTAATTTTCTCAAAAATGGCTCTAACGATTTTGATTAAAATATCATATGTTTAAGATAATGTCATGAGAAATGAAATGTATATCTCGAATTTTCTGGGAATGTCTCCAAAAGTATTCTTCATTGTGAACGACTTTTGCATAACTGGTAAACCATAAGAGATAGACAAAATTTTACTACACAAAAAATGTAGATCTCGTTAAAATACACAACTTATATCATATACATTTCTTTTGTTGAGTGAACCGTTTTCGAGATATTGCTTGTTGTTCCCTTAAATTTTCCAATACTTATACTTTTTCTCAAATTCGTTATTCATTTTTTTATGTCCTGGACTTGCAAAGAGAATGGAATGCGCCGCATAGCAACCAGCGTTAAAATATTTGACCATCGCTTAAAAGCTACCATATTCCCCTTGCATCTACAAGAAAATTAGCAATAAGATTGACATCTCGATATCTCGATTAACATAAAGCATATGGAGAATAGGCGTTTGTAAAAATAGATTGTACAAGAGTAGAGAAAGTCATGTGAGTGTAACACATCAGATTTTTATAAGCTGCATTCGTCTTTTACTTAGAATGTAAGAAATTGTCATTTTTGCTTCGAACTTATTATTATAATCATCAATATAATCACGGCAGTTATCTGTTCCACCTTCTTTAAATAGGCACAACAATTTTATTAGTTCTTTATTTGAGTAGAACCGGATAGATATTTTAAATTAAACTAAATTAATAACAACTGAGCATTTAGGGACATAACAGCACAAAAACCAACAATAGCGCATGTTTCCTCGCTCCGTAATTACAGCAGCGACAACGGGAGTAGGCGGCGCCGTGGCCGAGTGGTTAGACCGCTCGCCTCCCACCGAGGTGGGTGGATTTGTGGTGGACGAAGCGGCGTCTGGGCGGGTTTTCTCCGGGTTCTCCGGTTTCCCCCGCCATTCATTCCACCAACTGCTCCATCATCACCTTTCCTTTCATCCATTTCACCAAGATTTCGTTTCATCTACTTCCTTCATCCCATACCAGGCATCGGGCTGATCACCCATCCTGGATGCTCTGTCTGATCCATGAGAGGCTCCTCGACGGGCCTCTGACCCCAGGCACCCGCTTGTAAGTCCTGGGGGTGTAAGTCCTACATAAGAGGAGGGTAAAAAGATAATGAATGAATGAATGACAACGGGAGTAAGACAAATTAACGTAGGAAAGGAAAGTATCACTTTATAGCTTTTAGATCGCATTCAATCGATTATCATAAGCAATCTAATAAGAGGTTGTGTTATTCCGAAAAAATCGCAAGTCGCTCGGATTTAGTCTATGGAATAACACAATCTCGCGGTAGATTTAGTTTGACTATTTCAGCGAATGATACAAGAGCAGAAGCTAAAATTAAATCTAAAAACTAACTACTTACGGAATATATTAAATAACCTTAGTTATACTATTGTCATGCAAGGCCCCCTGATGTTTACCGGGTTATTATAAATAGCATACCTTTACTGTTAAATGTCTTTGGAACTATACAAAATGAAATTATATTTTTAACAGCTGCAAGACCGTAAACAAGCAAGGTTGTGTAAAATATTCCGTAAGTTGTTAGTTTTTAGATTTATCTTTAGTTTCTGCTCTATTATTATTCGCTAAAAAAATGAAAGCGTAGCTTCACTGAACAAACTTTAATGGGGAAATTTAAAACGTACAATTATTAAACACACAATTATTGTAATTAAAACTTCACAAATAGCAGATGTACTGTTATTAGAGATGGAAGTAGATGTTGATGTACATTCTCTTGTAGGTTCTGGATTCCACAGTTTGTTGATTATTGTCGAATGAGTAAGCATTACTCTATTAACAGTTTGGTTAAAGAAGTTATGTGCGGAGTTATATTTCACTGCAAACTTTAACATTGAAACCGGCAACTGAATTTGTGTTGTCAACACTGACTGGGAGCCTAAAGCCTCTTGTACACCATCAAACCTTTTTACTTTCTCTACTACGTATAGTAAGTAGGGGAAGTATTGCATTCCACCCAAAAATTCGATAGCGAGATTTCGCCGGAAATACATGTTTTGAGACCTCCTGAATCCAAAAAAAGCATTTTTGGAAACATGTCCGTGTGTGTGTCTGTGTGTGTGTGTGTGTGTGTGTCTGTGTGTGTGTGTGTGTGTGTGTGTGTGTGTCTGTGAACAGCATAACTCAAAAACGAACAGTCGGATAAGCACCAAACTTGGTATTTAGGTTCAGTATCTTCCAGAGATGCGACACGAAGGTTTTCAAGAAAATCCCCCCACCCCAGACTACCCTTTACATGGAAGATTTTTCGAAAATTTTAATTTTCTCAAAAATGGCTCTAACGATTTTGATGAAAATATCATATGTTTAAGATAATGTCATGAGAAATGAAATGCGTATCTCGAATTTTCTGGGAATGTCTCCAAAAGTATTCCTCATTGTGAACGACTTTTGCATAACTGGTAAACCATAAGAGATAGACAAAATTTTACTACACAAAAAA
Source organism: Deroplatys truncata (assembly GCA_030765065.1). Lineage (NCBI taxonomy): Eukaryota > Metazoa > Arthropoda > Insecta > Mantodea > Mantidae > Deroplatys > Deroplatys truncata. The sequence goes on from CM060980.1 coordinate 24,361,281, forward strand.
TGTAGATCGCGTTAAAATATACAACTTATGTCATATACATTTCTTTTGTTGAGTGAACCGTTTTCGAGATATTGCTTGTTATTTCCTTAAATTTTCCAATACTTATACTTTTTCTCAAATTCGTTATTCATTTTTACTTTCTCTACTACGTATAGTAAGTAGGGGAAGTATTGCATTCCACCCAAAAATTCGATACGAGATTTCACCGGAAATACATGTTTTGAGACCTCCTGAATCCAAAAAAAGCATTTTTGGAAACATGTCCGTGTGTGTGTCTGTGTGTGTGTGTGTGTGTGTGTGTGTGTGTGTGTGTGTGTGTCTGTGTGTGTGTCTGTGTGTGTGTCTGTGTGTCTGTGAACAGCATAACTCAAAAACGAACAGTCGGATAAGCACCAAACTTGGTATTTAGGCTCAGTATCCTCCAGAGATGCGACACGAAGGTTTTCAAGAAAATCCCCCCACCCCAGACTACCCTTTACATGGAAGATTTTTCGAAAATTTTAATTTTCTCAAAAATGGCTCTAACGATTTTGATGAAAATATCATATGTTTAAGATAATGTCATGATAAATGAAATGTATATCTCGAATTTTCTGGGAATGTCTCCAAAAGTATTCTTCATTGTGAACGACTTTTGCATAACTGGTAAACCATAAGAGATAGACAAAATTTTACTGCACAAAAAATGTAGATCGCGTTAAAATACACAACTTATGTCATATACATTTCTTTTGTTGAGTGAACCGTTTTCGAGATATTTCTTGTTATTCCCTTAAATGTTCCAATACTTATACTTTTTCTCAAATTCGTTATTCATATTTTTTATGTCCTGGACTTGCAAAGAGAATGGAATGCGCCGCATAGCAACCAGCGTTAAAATATTTGACCATCGCTTAAAAGCTACCATATTCCCCTTGCATCTACAAGAAAAGTAGCAATAAGATTGACATCTCGATATCTCGATTAACATAAAGCATATGGAGAATAGGCGTTTGTAAAAATAGATTGTACAAGAGTAGGGAAAGTCATGTGAGTGTAACACATCAGGTTTTTTATGTCCTGGACATGCAAAGAGAATGGAATGCGCCACATAGCAACCAGCGTTAAAATATTCGACTATCGCTTAAAACCTACCATATTCCCCTTGCATCTACAAGAAAATTATCAATAAGATTGACATCTTGATATCTCCATTAACATGAAGCATATGGAGAATAAGCGTTTGTAAAAATAGTTTGTACAAGAGTAGAGAAAGTCATGTGAGTGTAACACATCAGATTTTTTACTTTCTCTACTACGTATAGTAAGTAGGGGAAGTATTGCATTCCACCCAAAAATTCGATACCGAGATTTCACCGGAAATACATGTTTTGAGACCTCCTGAATCCAAAAAAAGCATTTTTGGAAACATGTCCGCGTGTGTGTCTGTCTGTGTGTCTGTGTGTCTGTGTGTCTGTCTGTGTGTCTGTGAACAGCATAACTCAAAAACGAACAGTCGGATAAACACCAAACTTGGTATTTAGGTTCAGTATCTTCCAGAGATGCGACACGAAGGTTTTCAAGAAAATCCCCCCACCCCAGACTACCCTTTACATGGAAGATTTTTCGAAAATTTTAATTTTCTCAAAAATGGCTCTAACGATTTTGATGAAAATATCATATGTTTAAGATAATGTCATGAGAAATGAAATGTATATCTCGAATTTTCTGGGAATATCTCCAAACGTATTCTTCATTGTGAACGACTTTTGCATAACTGGTAAACCATAAGAGATAGACAAAGTTTTACTACACAAAAAATGTAGATCGCGTTAAAATACACAACTTATGTCATATACATTTCTTTTGTTGAGTGAACCGTTTTCGAGATATTGCTTGTTATTTCCTTAAATTTTCCAATACTTATACTTTTTCTCAAATACGTTATTCATTTTTTTTATGTCCTGGACATGCAAAGAGAATGGAATGCGCCACATAGCAACCAGCGTTAAAATATTTGACTATCGCTTAAAAGCTACCATATTTCCCTTGCATCTACAAGAAAATTACCAATAAGATTGACATCTCGATATCTCGATTAACATGAAGCATATGGAGAATAGGCGTTTGTAAAAATAGTGTGTACAAGAGTAGAGAAAGTCATGTGAGTGTAACACATCAGATTTTTTTTATGTCCTGGACATGCAAAGAGAATGGAATGCGTCTAATAGCAACCAGCGTGAAAATATTTGACTATCGCTTAAAAGCTACCATATTTTCCTTGCATCTACAAGAAAATTACCAATAAGATTGACATCTCGATATCTCGATTAACATGAAGCATATGGAGAATAGGCGTTTGTAAAATTAGGTTGTACAAGAATAGAGAAAGTTATGTGAGTGTAACACATCAGATTTTTTTCAATTCAATAGTTTACAAGAAAAATTGTGAAATGTTTGTCAATATGTGACAAGATTGTAAAAGACTTGGCAAGACTTGACAATGTCAAAAATGTGTATTTACAAGTTGTCTCTTCGCCAAACTGAAATCCTTCAGAACACATTGATAATTTATCACGCGCAAAGCAATTTAATTTTGGCGTCAAGTATAACCATTCTCAATGAAATACTGTTCTTTACTATTATTATGTAGCACTTTCACGAATTATATCCAATGAAATCACTTACGGTTATGGAATACAATGGAAATAACACCAACCGATAGGTTAACCACATTAGTTCATAATCGTCTTCATCTGCTCCATCTTGTGGTAATCCACGGATCCCTCGACGTACAGACATGGCTAGCTTCTGTATAACCTAATCAGTTCGCATACGACATACCTTGGCCGGGTAGCCATTTGTATTTACTTTTCGCTTTCAGCCATGTTGCAGATTCGTGACGCGCTGTGAATACTCGCATTTCATTGGCCAAAACCATCAAATCATTGTGAAATCTTTGACCGTTTAGAACATGTTCTGGTTTGCTTTCAACACTTTCAAAGACTTTAAAAGTATTGGAAGCAATTTGACAAGAAAAGTTGTGAAGTTGTGACAAACTCTTAAAAAGTCTTGTAAAGTATTGAATTTGACAAACATTTGATCGTGTACAAGCGGCTTTAGATTATCAGCAGGAAGCAGCAAATTATCAGGAAGCCATTGATTATCGGGACCATAAAGTAAATAGTCAGATTGTCACTGATCACTCGAACAACAACGAACTATTTAATCGCCCGAAAGTTGCTCTCATATAACTATCATTAGGACTAAGCCGCTGTTCTAATGTAGTTAACTGTGCTGTAATAGACACTATGAATTGTGAATATGCTGCGTTCGAGTTAATTGGACTGCAGTGATCATCAGCCACCTGGATTCTGGGCACTTTACAAGTAGGTATGCATTTTCTTAAAACTGATAAACCTATATCTGTCGCGCTGCATCCAGGAAGAGGTAGCTTGTTCTTTGCATACCACTTTTCGGTATTTACCTTTGAAAGGCTGCCGATTCTATCTGATGGACCATTATCTGTCAGCTAAGAAGCCGTATTATTATTGACTTACAACAAAACCCTCTATTTTTTACACTCCCTGGAATATGCAGTACTTTTGTTTACCTAAGGTAATTGTGTTTTAAACCCAGAAAGCGGAGCATTTTAATCTTTGTCTCACCGAAAAAGGAACAAAAGAGGACGCTAAACATTGCTTTGTAATAAATACTTAAGTTTGGAAACTAATAAGAAATAAATGTATATATTTATTTATTCTATAACTTACATTATGTAGTATTACTCAATTCGCTCTAACCAGCAGCCCCATAAAATAGAACAACGCAGCATTTTTGACTGTTTTTTCTCTTGTCCACAAATCATTCATGTAAGAAAACACTTCTTTAGTGGGGGTGTTATTTCCAAGCAACAAAGGAAATTCCAATATTTTATGAAAACTGGAACACGACACATTATTCAGATTCCACTGAGAAATAATTACTATCCAACAGTCACTAGCTGGTGTTCTTTCCAGCTTACGTGTTTATTTTTTCCATGTGTTCGGTATTATGTGTTGTTTAACATGCACATTCACACCATAAAGTCTGTTCCATGTATTACACAGACCAAATTTAGACTATCAAAAGTGATTTGTGAAATTTCAATTGAAGTTTACATAATTTTGTATGCTGATTCCAAACATAACCACCATATTTTTATATCATGTAAGGATTTTTCACAAAGTTTGTTTGAATTTATGAGAAAATAATAAACAAATCCACGTTATGATAGAAAGATATGCTTGCGAATGAAAATTTAAAATAGCATCATATGCCACATTTTATAAAAACCACTCCAAGGGTTTACTTACGTTTTACACATTCTAGTAGTGCCTTTTTCGTTTCTCCTTAAAGCTCCGTCTGCAACTTCTCCTTTTGTAAGATGCTAGTGGTACTTCTCTGTGTAGCATCCAACAGTAGCCCGCAATAATATTGATGTTCCATCTACCCTGGTATCTGCATTCCAGTTCCTTGACATCTTGGTGGAATCTTTCATCCTGTTCTTCGCTAACATCACCAAGATTTTCGGGAAAGTAGTCCAAATGAGAATATAGGAAATTAACTTTAAGGCTCATTGAATAGCCCATATAATTGAGCTTCATTAACATGTTGTCCACTTGGACTTTAAATTCGGGTGCTTATAATTTCTAAGAAATTTCTGTGCAACATCTTTGAATGCTGTCCAAGCCCGTTTCTCAGCAATTTCCATTTTGTTTCAAATACTTCATCTCCGAAGACTTTTGGAATATCTGGACCAATAAAACATCATCTTTTACTTCTGCTTGAGAGTCCCTAAAACATGTTGTTCATGTATTGAAAATACTCTCCTTCGTGCAGCAAGGTCTTTATAAATTGTTTAATTAATCCCAGGTTTATTTGCAGTGGTGGAAAGAGGACTTTTCTTGGATCAACAAAACCTTCTCATAAAATATTTTCGCTTTCAAGTTGTAAGCTTATCCTAGACGGCACTCTGTTTTGTCTAGTGCTGAACCTTGTCTCAAGAACACAAGAAGCAAGGGAATTTGTTGTAGATCCCTGCTGCGCAGGAAACATGGTTATTACTTTTAGATCGCAGCATATTATCCAACCATGGTCATTCTATTTCAGTTTGGAGAGGATTAATGCCAAGTTCTTACAGCATTCTTTCAAATGCACAGAATGCCCTATAGGCACTGAAGCGTACTTGTTGACACTGTGAAGAAGCACTGCTTTAAGACTACGTTTTGATGAACCAATAAAAGCCTCCATTATTTCGCGTCATACTGCACTTCAATTTCATCAAACAGTCCATTGATATCACCACAGTAAACCAGACCATTTTCTCGTGAAAAGTAAGTTATAAAATGTCTTTCTCTATGTCTGAACCATAAGGGAGAGATACCAGGAGCCAATACGTTATTTTATTTTAACCTAGAACCTAACAGTTCTGCTGAATCTTTAGAAAGACCTAAATATCTAACCAAGTCAGTCAGTTCAGGTTGTGATAAATGTTTGAACTCTACACCTTCTGTAACTACGAATCATCAAAATTCTCGGATTGGTTGTCAGTGTCATCAAGTACGTTTTCTAGTTTATCTGAGGTGAAGGTAGATGAGGTACAGGGCATCTTACTGACTGAACGTTAGGTTAAACAGTCTCTTTCTTACTTTTAGATTGTACCCAGCTGCATTACACGAACAGAAGTAACAGTCACTTCTGTGATTTAAGGGTTCCATCCATAACATTGGATCCCTAAAACGGAAAGATATTTTGTACCCTGACATTGTCGGAGTTCTTCCACACAGATGCAGCATGTCTTATGTGGGGCCCATGGTTTGCCTTGATCACCTAGTCTTGTCCCGAAGTAGCATAATGAACGTTTTTTTATAAAGTCAGTAATGTTTCTTTGTTGTTTCTTTTCAAAATATAAAAAGTTACCAGGTGAATTAAGACGGTCCCTGAGGTCATCTTATGTACTCATTGTCTACTAATCTTAAAAAAGTAACTCTACGATTACAGTAAAAACGTACTCCTAAAGAAATCTACATTGGAATAACAACCATCTCACTTCTAACGACAACTGAGCTCATAAGTGAACAGCAATGGAAATGTAGTTGAACAACAAAATGCATCCTCCCTTAAGTCATAATTCTGTCATTGTTATGAAACAACTAAGAGCAGGGATACCAATGAAATAACAGAAACATACATTTTTTCCGAATACCTTAAAATTAAAATACTGATTTGTGCAAACACGATGGGCGCTAGAATTTTAATTATTTTTCTGAATTCATCACCTCAAAATAGATGTAAATCAGCGATTATTTTGCAGACAATTTTTCAGGTGCAGGCTGAAGCAGCCACTTCGCGAAAGAAATCTTCAGTCTTTGGTATATCCTTCCACCGGAGTATTCCCGCCTTAAATGTTACCCAACTGTAGTCTCAGAAAAGGGTACAGTCCATTTATTTCATATCCAGCTGCAGTTTCATAAAATGTATGAACATACTGTTTAAATTCCCCCTCCTTTACTAGTTTACCAAGAACTGGACTGACATCTGATGTTATAAAGCAAACTAAATTACCTTTTAAATCGTTCAATACAAAAACTACAATTTTACCACCTACTCTTTGATGAGTAGAACAAAGAGCTGATGCTTGGTTGTGAAGAAATTAGTCAGGCTCTTAATAAAGGATTTTTAAGTGTAATTTGATAATAAATAGGAATTTAAATTGAGATTCAAAATATGTTAGAAGACGTTCAAACCCAGGTGGTACAACAAGCCATCTTGTTTTGCTATTCCATAAAACTTGTTTGTATTGCTGGTTTATAAATTCACAAAATTATTTAGGACTTCCAATCCTTAGAGTACACATATAGAAATGGGAACATATTTTAAAACAATGCCTACAATAACACTAGGAAGGACATCGGCTGCCAACTGGATAGTATTGCGAATTGTATGAACAGATCACTCAATCCCAAGTAAGTTATGACCACTTCATGCACAGGTTCGTGTATCGTCTAATGCGCATGCTGTGATTTTTATTTATTTCCTTACATCAGAAACATGCACTGCAAGTAGTAAGAATGGAAATTAATAGTATTTAGCCACATGCTATTTTGGCGTTTGACTACCAGTATTAGTAACGCCTGGAAAGAGAGGGAATAATGTTTAGAATTATGAGATTCTTAATATACTCATAAATAGGAGGTTCACCTTTTAACTGCCGTGCAGGTTGGATGTGCCTTGTCTCGGTCACGAAAAGTACACGTCAGGGGTTTTTGCGTAATATTGTATTGACTGCGTGTTTCTTGTGATAAGTGACATTTTTACTTTCTCTACTACGTATAGTAAGTAGGGGAAGTATTGCATTCCACCCAAAAATTCGATACCGAGATTTCACCGGAAATACATGCTTTGAGACCTCCTGAATCCAAAAAAAGCATTTTTGGAAACATGTCCGTGTGTGTGTCTGTGTGTGTGTGTGTCTGTGTGTGTGTGTGTCTGTGAACAGCATAACTCAAAAACGAACAGTCGGATAAGCACCAAACTTGGTATTTAGGTTCAGTATCTTCCAGAGATGCGACACGAAGGTTTTCAAGAAAATCCCCCCACCCCAGACTACCCTTTACATGGAACATTTTTCGAAAATTTTAATTTTCTCAAAAATGGCTCTAACGATTTTGATGAAAATATCATATGTTTAAGATAATGTCATGAGAAATGAAATGTATATCTCGAATTTTCTGGGAATGTCTCCAAAAGTATTCTTCATTGTGAACGACTTTTGCATAACTGGAAAACCATAAGAGATAGACAAAATTTTACTACACAAAAAATGTAGATCGCGTTAAAATACACAACTTATGTCATATACATTTCTTTTGTTGAGTGAACCGTTTTCGAGATATTGCTTGTTATTTCCTTAAATTTTACAATACTTATACTTTTTCTCAAATTCGTTATTCATTTTTTTTATGTCCTGGACATGCAAAGAGAATGGAATGCGCCACATAGCAACCAGCGTTAAAATATTTGACTATCGCTTAAAAGCTACCATATTTCCCTTGCATCTACAAGAAAATTACCAATAAGATTGAAATCTCGATATCTCGATTAACATGAACCATATGGAGAATAAGCGTTTGTAAAATTATATTGTACAAGAGTAGAGAAAGTCATGTGAGTGTAACACATCAGATTTTTCTTCTATGTATTATTAGTGCTTTATTTCTAATGTAATACACCTTTCTTTTTACTTTCTCTACTACGTATAGTAAGTAGGGGAAGTATTGTATTCCACCCTAATTTACATACCGAGATTTCACCGGAAATATATGTTTTGAGGCCCCCTGAATCCAACAAAGCATTTTTGGAAACATGTCCGTGTGTGTGTGTGTGTCTGTGAACAGCATAACTCAGAAACGAACAGTCGGATAAACACCAAACTTGGTATTTAGGTTCAGCATCTTCCAGAGATGCGACACGAAGGTTTTCAAGAAAATCCCCGCACCCCAGATTACCCTTTACATGGAACATTTTTCGAAAATTTTAATTTTCTCAAAAATGGCTCTAACGATTTTAATTAAAATATCACATGTTTAAGATATTTTCATGACAAATCAAATGTATATAAAGACTTTTCTGGGGAATTTTCTCCAAAAGTATTCTTCATTGTGAACGACTTTTGCCTAACTGGTAAACCATAAGAGATAGACAAACTTTTATTACACAAAAAATGTAGATCGCGTTAAAATACACAATTTATGTCATACTTTTTTGTTGAGTGAACCATTTTCCAGATATTGCTTGTTATTTCCTTAAACTTTTCAATACTTATACTTTTTCTCAAATAGGAATTCGTTATTCTGTTTTTTGTCCTGGTAATGCAAAGAGAATGGAATACCCCACACAGCAACCAGCTCTTAAAATACTTGACTATCGCTTAAAGCCTATTAATTCCCCTTGCATCTACAAGAAAATTAGCAATAAGATTAACATCTCGATATCTCAATTAACATGAAGCATATGGAGAATAAGTGTTTGTAAAAATAGTTTGTACAAGAGTAGAGAAAGTCATCTGAGTGTAACACATCAGATTTTTACAATATGAAAGCCAATGATACAGGTCAATTAGTACGAGATTCGCTTAACCTCTGCTGTACTTCAACTCCATATGCCCTATTGGATTCCTCAAAGCATATTTCAGTCACCCCAACAGCAATAGCAACAACCACCCATGCAGCAGCAACAAGAGCAACAAGATCCATCCATTTCATCGGAATGACTGAGCTCCAAATCTCCGATCACCCTGCTTTACTCCCATGAACAAGCTTCGATCTTAGGTTCTTAATACCCTATCATCTTCTTGTGACACTGAAAGTGCTGTAATATACCAAAGGTGCGTCAGGCGATACAACATCCATCTCACATTCTGGTCGTGATCATAAGCCTTCTCTCCCTAAGGTGCGGAATTGACTTCTACAAAAAGGCTTAGTAATTCTGCAGAGAGCCGGTACGTTATCAGTATCCCAATACATAATCAATTTCAAACCCTTGAATACTGAAAAACTCCTTGAGCCTACCTCCTCTCCAGCCATGCCGTCAAATGGGAAACCTCTGTGTTTTTACACAGTACTAATGACCATCAGCAACTTAATAAGGAATCTATTAAACGAAGATTTTAGTACTCGGCTTAGAGAAATATCAGTAAAACTCAATACTACCAGTATAAATGATTATCGTACACTTACGAAACACCCCGACACTTACAAACAGCACTATCAAACTTTTCGCTCACCTGATAACCCCAAGAAAAATGCCATTATTCCGAATATTCCATATTCACTAAGGATGAGGAGGTATTTCAAGAACTCATGACACTGCAATATTCTGTGCTGCGAGTAAATAGACTATACAACAAAGACAGGTCTCCGATGTCTCTATGTCAGAGGTCGGCAAAGCTTGTGTCGCGAAACAGAGTGTACTCACAAAGTAACGCATGCAGCCTAGGTCAGCGTTGCTAACTAGAGGTGAGAGGGCAGTTGGAAGTACACAGTTCAGTGGTGTAGTTGGTGATGACATTGCCTCCCAAACCATGTCTTCCGGAAAACTTAAATTTCGTGCAGAATGGGAATGTTGGAGGTTTTTGCTGTGCATACGGAGAGAATGTGAAATGTTTAATTTGCTCAAAAATATTACATATTTGGAGGCAACATCTTAAGACACTATGTTAGATGTCATGTTTCTTAAATGAACATTGCGAAGTCAAGATCGTCTCTCAGATGATCATCTATTGGCCCAGTTACGTCTGCCTGTTACAGACATTGCATAAAATTTTGAAATTCTTGTGAACAGATATGGAGAAGAGGAGCAAGAACAGGAAAAACAAGACAAGTGGAAGAAGAAAGTTAAATCTATGATTATTTTCTCTCGTACGTTGTTATGACTAAGGGATATACAATATAATAGTGAACTAAATTGCTCTCAAACGTCACTGCAGGAGCTCTACAATCGTAACTCACCCCATCCCACAGAAATGCCTTACTTCCGTCTTTCTTGTGAAGGTTGCGCTGTATTATGTTGTTGGCGCAAAACTGGCTTCTGCCCACCTCTGCTCTATGTGCTGTAGAAATAACAAAATCTGATGCCGGCGGGAAAATCTTTGAACTTACTCGCCTCTCTCATCCATTATGCAAGTGGAGAAACCTCGTATATCCTGCACTTTATCTCAATGCACTGCATGCCAATATTATGGTCATACTAAAAGTACTCCACACTACAAACGATATATGTGCGCTGAGACAATAAATGCTATTATAAGGAATGTCCTGCTCTTTGCACAGTTGCGCCCAAATATGTACATTGTGGTAGTGATCACCCTGCTAACATAAAAGGGCGTTTATGTTTTCAGAATATGACATCTACGTTTCATATTTCAACCGTTTACAAGGTCTGATATGCTACCGTCAAATGAACAAATAGGCAATCGTCAAAGAGGACAGATAGGTGACCATCAAATAGGAGTGCTAAATCCCAGCTTTAACCTCCATCACCCTTGGTTTCATCCGCACATTTCCCAACTCTACAACATTTTGAAGAGTGAAACCACTACGATGCTCTCCTTTACAAGTCTCTATTATGCAGAATTTTCTACCACACTTGTTCTTCTCTTCCCTCTCAACAGATAACGACTGATCATTCGGCACACATTTTTGGTAGTCCACCTTCGCTCCTGACCCCATACGTTCCAAAATAGCTCATTTCTTGAACTCTTATTACCAGATGGCAGCCACTAATCGCCTCTTCTCCCGACTTAAGTTACTAAAGACTGCTAATGGAAGAATAAATTCTCCTTCATTGCCTGCTAACATCACCACAATATTAGTATCCCTTGTCTCGGTGAAACTCGCTTGCTCTTCAAGGAAGCCTTCAAGATTTCCAATTATGTCGTGTATCGAGAGGATAGCATTTCCAACGTTACCTCTGGTGGGATGGGCTTTCAACATCACTCGATCTACACACCTATTCTACGTGACCTTGAAGCTGTGGATGTGCAGCGATGTCAACAAAACTCTTCCTGTATTAAAATCACTCGTCGGCCAATTCCCATGTCTGTTCATAATTCCTTTGAAGGCAATCAACCTACCCTGCTTTTGTGTTGTCACAACTGTAAGCACGCTGAATTTTGTACTATAAGTGTTCGTTCCCAATGAACCAATGTTTTATTCTCATAATCCTGCGATGCAAACCGATATTCTGAACATAGATCCTCTTAAACATTTTACTCTCCCCGTTTATATACAGCCTTTACCAGAGCTTGAATCTAATCATTGACCGATAATTATCAAATTATGCTTTGAACCTATATCAGCGATCCAACCTGAGAGACTGATTACAAGAGCTGTCAATTGGGGTGTATTCCAGATTCATATGGATACGCTTCTGCACATACTACAAAACATTGATAATCCTCAATACGAGATGTTGATTCATTTGTCACATATTCCCGAGATGTGATTTACACCTCCGTAAAAAAAGTTACTATTGTAAAACCTTCATACAGCCGTCCCTATGTTCACCGCAGTTACTGGCTCACCTTTTACAGCGTATTCAAGACCGCTAATTTTCCGTGCGTTTTGGAGAGACGCGATAAACACCCGTGAAATACCAGCTGGTGTAACCCAGGGTACCATTCTTTCACCGATTCCTACAGTATATACATTAGTGACATGGCTGAACTTTCTAAAGAAATTACTGCACTGTTGGCTTACGATGCAGTGATCTTTTATTCATAATTGAGACTGCATCTGTATCCCTATAATCTTCGCTGGACATTTTCTGCACGGATTGTCTTCAATGCCGTCAAGTGTCAGATAAAGCCCCTTCGCTTTACATTGTCCTCATACTCCAGCAAACATTGAATTCTACGACACAGAGGTGCCATGGTTGCCTTCCGATCCAACAGTAACAAATCTGGAGCTTCACCTTGATCGTCGTTTAATATAGCATATACAAACTCAATATGATGAGTGCTATTGACATATTTTCGTCTCTACAAGCTTTATCCAATCCTAAACCGTAAATTCTTCCTACGAGTTGCCTGGCCTGCACACTGCTGCTACATAAGAGCATTCTGCGGCCACTCCTGCATGCTAGTCCTATATGGGATTGTGCTTCTACTACTAAGAGTCACAACGACATTGCGGGGAATCGTGCGCGTCATTTTGGGAATTAAACGTTGTGCCGTTATTTTGCCATAGTAGATCAGTTGGTTAGAGCAATCGGACGGAAACCGGAAATTCGGTGGTTCAAATCTCGACTATGGCATTGAATTTTTCAGTCTGATTCTACCTTTCCAACAGTTGATTTATTTTTAACTAGCGTAATAATAAGTTCCTTGTGTAGTGGTATAGTTCAAATGATGTTAGACTACGTAGCTGCTTCGAATTGTGGAGTAATGTAAGCGCGTGATGTTTACATTGTGTACATCAAGTAAACACTATAAGGATGCATTGCGACCCACACGTTGTCCGGCGTTGAATTTTGCTGTGTGTGCGGTGCTTGAAATGATAAAAGAGCAATAACGTGGTATGTTCGATGAGGATATGGAAGTGTCGGCCTGAGTTTAAAGTAGAATACACAGAAGCACCAGCCGCAGAAATAATGCTTGTCCCACCTGATATTTGAGAAAAACTATCTCACAATTTTTTTTCAGAGAGAGAAATATAAAGAAAGAAGTAAAATTTATTAACAAATCATCTGTCCTTCAGTGATGTTGACCAACGCGTATCCAGAATACATAGCAATTAGAAAATGCTACTAGTCCCTATCTTATTTATTCGTGTATTGTCATGGTCTATTACACCCTGATCTTTAAGTTGCAATTCAGCATTCCCTGTATAGTGATAAATAAGTCAGAATGTGGCTGGCCCCGTAGCTCAGTCGGAAGAGCATCTGCCTGCTGTCCGAGAGGTCCCGGGTTTGATTCCCAGCTGGGAATTTTTCTCTACCCAAGATTACTCCCTATTCTCCCCAGAGTCTGGAAGTGTGAATGTGTGTGCAATCTAATGATAAAAACCCAAAGTGCAAGAAAACCGACGAATACGAGTTAACACCATTGCCTTAGGAAATAAGTTCCAAAGGAAATGGCCGTCGATAAGACCAATGTAGCTAAAGGCGGGGCTAAATGGGACTTACAATAAAAATGAGAATAGAATATGAAAAAGGTAAATATGAAAACAATAATTTATAAAGCTGCAGTCTAATGAATTACTATTTCTGATAAAAGTTTTGTGGAAAGCTTAGAATTGATATTACAAATGTTTGAATGACAAAAATCATTAAAAAAATCAAACAAATATTCCAGGCATGTCTCCATGTATTGTAAGATAATTACGGTTATGGGTGATTACTTGTGTGCTGAACAAGCCACTGAGAAAGAAGAAATCGGTCTGGGTGGCTCAGTTGTGGCCTTCTGATTGCAAGGTCACGGGTTCAAATCCGACTCAGACCAATAGTTTTTAAGTGTGATTAAAAGCGACAGCCATAGGTCAGTATATTTACTAGCATGTAAAAGAACTCCTGGGGATGAAATATTGGCATACCGACGGCGCTGATATGTATCCTGGCAATTGACAGCGTCGTTAACAAACAAAATAAAAAAGGCGAGAAAGAAAGAAGTAAAGAAAGAAAAGTCCTCCAGAAGACACCCAACTTGAAGTAATGTTACATCATACAAGCTGTCTGGACGGATGTTAAAACAAAAACTTATAGTAATGTTCGAGATCTGCCATTTAAAACGTCGAATTTGTTGAAAAGAGGAGATTTGTGGTGCGTTTCCCTTCAGCCATGATTGAAAAATATTTTGGTCATTTAAAAAGTGAAAATTTAATACTGTTACTTTCTGTCTAATAGGCAATATAAATCAACGTCTTAAGTGCTCTAGGTTAACTTAATTGGGAAACAAAGGTTGTATTTAATACGTTTAAAATACAATTAAATTGTCCATAAAATGAAGCCCTGCAATTAAGTTTGATGAAAAAAATGTCATGATTCTATGATATTTTGTTTTTAGATACCGAATTCGTTAGCTTGAACCGCCTGGAACGCAGTAAAATGAACTTTTTAGGACACTGGAGTGGTCGCTTCCTGACTGTTTGTATTATTGGTTCTTTATCAGATGCTCGTTGAGCAACAAAAATATTGTCATATGTTACATACTGTATAGTGATTTAATTTTATATATTGTGCAAGTTCAGAACCAACATTTTGGGTTGCATGTTCCTACACAGCATACACATAATATCTGCGTCCCAGAGTCCCAGCCTACATTCGTTGCAAGGACGGAAAAATACGAGATCTTGCAATGCGCTTTAACTTTACGCAATGCGCTGTTTTACTCCCTGGCTCTTCCGACCTAAGGTTCTATTGTGAATGAGTAATGGGACGCCTTTTCGCAGACACCGAAAAAAGCAACAAAAAACCTGACGGCTGGCGCCTTTGTGTCTGACTTCGTAACACTCAAATGAATTCAAAACAGTCGCTCTGAAAGGGCCACGAAATTATAAGGCAGCCTAATTGTATCACATGTCTTCTTTGCATTTTAACTGACCTCATAATAAGCTTCCAACGATGTAATAAAATTGTACGGGTGATCTCTTCGTTTTGGCGTTATTGCCATGTGACTCAGTGTCGCTTGCAGCAGTTAAATTAATTTTACAGTCTAACTTGTTTTGAATTTAATCGATACAAAGGTTGTAGGATCACCGGCCTAAATCTCATTTATATTTTACCTGTTAGGCTTATGATTATTTGATTTCTTTTCTTTTCCCGCAAAGCAAAGGAGGGGACCCATCTTTGCACGTGACCATAAAAGAGCGTCTGATCTAATTAATGTGTTATATTCTTAATATTGGGTTAAGGCATACTACCGAATGAAAGAACCAGATTCAATCGTGGATTTTCATCATCCTTGTCAGTAGGTGTACTGTTACTTTCTCCAATGTTTACCTAACATGGAGAAATTATTAGGTACATTAAATTCAAAACTGTAATATCGAGATTTTACTGGAAGTACAGTTTTGAGGTTCCCTGAATCCTCTGCGCGTGCGTATGTCTTTGAACAGTATACCTCAATATTAACAAGTCGAATAAATACATGTGTTAATACTCAGATCGGCCGCCTTAGGGAAACAGGACGAATATTTTCAGACTATTTTCCCATCCCAAACATTTACATTTCTTCGTTATTTTATTTATCAAAAATGTTTCTTGATTAAATTATAATCGTACAATAATGCCATGACAAATAAGACATATATTTTAAATTTTAAATAAATAGCCATTCAGCTCCTCTTCCAGTTGAAAGCTATGATGTAGAGAAAAAGCTTATTATAGAAAAATGTACATAAACTGTACATTCGCTTCCATTTATGCCGTCCCCGTAGCTTTGGAAAGCATTCTACTGGTCTTCACAGGTAGTGTGTATAGCAAGGAGGAGGTGCGTGTATCTGTTTACCTTTTCGCACATTCAGTGGCGTGCTGTTTTGCGTATACAGTTTGAGGCAGCATTTTTAACACTTAAATGATTTCAGTCAAATTATATAATATGTAAATTCAATAACAGCCCGCCTTGAAGCAATATGTGTATGTAATAATTTGTAAAATGTATGTGAACAGTCATTGCATATGCTTATATTATTGTAAACAGGTTCAATAATGTTATGTGAATGTATTACGTAATTTAATAATGTAGGAGCTGTCATAATAAGTTAAACGTTGCTAACAATGAGGTAACAATGAGGTAACCTTGAGGCAATAATGAGTTTGAGAGTTTAATAATACTACTTCTGATTATTGGAGTACCAATAATGTAATTTTTGTGACAGTTCATAAAAATAGTCAATCAACAACCAGAAAAAGCTTTAGTAAGATAAAGATATTGTATTGGATTAGGAATAGCCAATCGGAGACTTGGAATACAGAAATTTACAAATTTAGAAGTCAGTTGCCTACAGACAGTGATTGTAACCAGACGCGAGACACGTCCTCGAGAGATGTAATACATATTCGTGCGAGACGAAAAATAAGTTTACGTGTTAAAAAGTGTAATTAATTAATAAAAAGAATCTCACAGCTCTCTATATCAGTGAAGTGTTATATAAATCGTATCAAGTATTAATAAAAGGAGTGAAGTAAAATTATAATCTGTGTAAGCCTACATTCTTGTCGCATCACAACCCTGCCAAGAGATACGTGTCTCTAACAATAACACTGACGCAGCCGAGGCAAACATAAATATATAATATTTAAAGAAACAGTTAAATTACAAAGTTAATATTTTTTTTAAACTTGGGGCAAAGGCCACCTGAAAGTACATTTGGGGCGAAGGCTACCGGAAACTGTTTACTGTACGTGCGGTTGCAACTACTTCAAGTTCGGCTCCCCACAACATAATACAACTTCTTCAATACAAACTACTTCAAATTGGCGCAAAACGTGGAGCTAATAAAATACTACTTCAAATTGACGCCCAAAGCGTGGTAAAAAAATAACGTAACAAACCACCTTTCTTCAAATTGGCTTCCATACGTGGAGCTAATAAATAAATAAAATTACTTCTTCAAGTTCTAGATTATTCACATATGAGTTATAACTTTAAGCATAGCTTTACTCTTCATCACTTATAATAATCATGTTAAAATAATATATAACTAAATAAAACCATATTTTGCACAATATCTCCACGAAAAAAAAATTAATGGCAACGTAATGTAAAACTGAAATACATTAAACCTTTTACTCTCAAAGAGGACACATTTACTAGACATTATTGAAATCCTCGTCCAATCTAAATATACAACTAAATAAAAGGCTGTTTTGCACAATTTCTCTTTGAAAACTGTATTTTTAATGACAATATAAGGTAAAAAAAAGTAAATTATGTGTTTTACTCACAAAGAGGACACATTTATTAGACATTATTCCAATAATCTGTTCAGTTGCCATTCTTGCCCAATACCTGATTTAGCCGCCTAGACACCTAATCGCTTAAATGCTGGAAGAACTCTGACTCTAAACGCATATGTTCCGCATTTCATGGCGTTGTCCCAAAGGGCGATCGGTGATTCAGAGCCTAGGAGGCTAAATCACATATTGGACAAGAATGGAGATTGGATGGATTATTAAGACAATGCCCAGTAAATGTGCCCTATTTTAGAGTAAAAAGTATAATTTATTTCAGTTTCACATTATTTTGCCATTAAAAATTGAGGCAGTATTTTTAACACTTAAATGATTTCAGTCAAATTATATAATATAAAATATAATAACGGCCCACCTTAAAGCAATATGTGTGTAATAATATATATAAAGTGTATATTACAGTCATTGTAAATGTTTATATTATTGTATACATGTTCAATAATGTTATGTGAATGTATTACGTAATTTAATAATGTAGGAGCTGTGAGAATAATAGGTTAAAAGTTGCTAACAATGAGGTAACTTTGAGGCAATAATGAGTAAGAAGGTTTAATAATGCTACTAGTCATTATTGGAGCAACAATAATGTAAATTTTGTGACAGTTTATAAAAATAGCCAATCAACAACCAGAAAAAGCTTTAGTTAAATGAAGGTATTCTATTGGAGTAGGATTAGCCAATCAGAGGCTTGAAATACAGAAATTCACAAATTTAGGCGGTAGAAATCAATTCAGTTGCTTGTAGACAGTGTTCCTAACCGGACGCGAGATGTGACCTCGAGAAAACTAATACGTATTTTGTGTGAGACAAAAATAATTTACGTGCTAAAAAGTGCAAGTAATTAATAAAAAAATCTCACAGCTCTCTTTATATTAATGAAGCGTTATTTAAATCGTGTCAAGTATTAATAAAAGAAGTGAAGTAAAATTATAATCTGAGTAAGCCTACATTTTTTAGTCGCACCACAACCCTGCAAAGAGAAACATGTCTCTAACAATAATACTGACGCAGCCGAGGCAAACATAAATATATAATATTTAAAGAAACAGTAAAAAATTACAAAGTTAATATTTTTTAAACATTTTGGGGCTACCGGAAAGTACATTTGGAGCGAAGGCTACCGGAAAGCGGGTACTATACGTGCGGTTGCAAAGAACTTCAAGTTCGGCTTCCCAACAGTTGAAATATAATACAACTCCTTCAATACAACCTACTACAAATTGACGCCCAAAGCGTGGTGCAAATAACGTAAAGATACTATCTACTTTAAAATACATTTTCAAGGAGAAATTATGCAAAACAGGGTTTTATTTAGTTATATATTTAAACATGGTTATTAATGTAAGTAATGATGATTAAAGCTATTCCTCAAAGTTATGTATTCATATGTGAATAATCTAGAATTGTGCACGTAAAGCAGGACGCCACTGCATGCGCGAAAATGTAAACAGATACACGCAGCTCCTTCTTGCTATACATACCTGTGAAGACCAGTAGAGTGCCTCCCAGCGGGAATAGCATAAATGAAAGCGAATGTAATAAAATACAAGTATAAACGTTAAAACAAACCCAGACGTGCAGTTCCTAGAAATAAATAAAAGTCTAAGACAAGTTACACAGTGCAACAGTGAAAACACTTTTTTTTCGAAAATGTAGGTTTTCTTTATGTATTTCGACCTCCTGAATTCGAAGATGATACTCAAAGCATCGTATCACCCCCAGTTTTTGCATAAATCGCATATTTTACAATGATATCACATATAGCAGTATAGGTATATATGACACACGAATCATGCAGAAGTAGAATACAAGCTTAAAACAACATATTAAAATATAGATTCAATGAACAGATGCATACAGAAAATGTGGTACAAAACATGCGCCGGCACCATTCATTCCGTGCTTTCTTAGTGGTCATAGCCTGGCCCCAGCTTTTCCTCTCATGGGGAATATCCGTGTGCTCACGGTGAAGCATCCAGCAGTAGTCGCCCACCACCCGAACATTCCAAGTTCCCTGGTATCGTCGTTCCATGTCTTTGATATCCTGGTGGTATCCTTCACTCTGTTCCTCACTTACAGCACCCAGGTTTGGAGGGAAAAGGTCAGGGTGCGAATTTAAAAAATGTAACTTCAAACTCATTGAAAATCCCAGAATTTTAAATTCCTTCAGAATGTTCTCAACTATGTCGATATACTCTGGGCTACGATTGTTTCCCAAGAAGTTTTGTACCACAAACTTAAAGGCAGTCCAGGCTTCTCGCTCCACGGCATTCATTGAATGAAGGAAATCTTCATTTACCATTAGTTTACCATTTACCATCGGGACCAGTGAACACGCCCTCTTTCAACTTAGCATCTGACAGATTGGGGAACTTGAACCAATTCCAACCGTCATGGCCACTGTTTTTGCTCCCAATGTTTGTTACGAGCCCGACTGTCCCATTCACAGATGAAACAGGGGAACTTGACATATCCTATTGTTGTCCTAGAACCATACTCAACACTTTCAAATCACCAGACATCATCCAATTGTGATCTCATAATGAATGGTAGTAAAAAACGTCTTAATGTTGTCATATGTTTCCTTCGTAAGTACAGAATGGCCGACAGGTATTGAGTCATACATGTTACCATTGTGCAGCAGAACTGCTTTCAGCCTTCTTTTGGATGAGTCAATAAACAGTCTCCAGCAACCTGGCGCATACGGAATTTTGAACTGATCCACCAAGCCTTGTACATCACTGCAGTACATTAACACGTCGTTTTGAGCAAAATATTGCGTGAATATCAAGTCCATTTTTCTGTAAAATGACGGATGTCGCAGCTGCTAACATGCCTTTCAAGAATTCGTGACCCTAGGAGTTCTGCATTAACCTTTGTCAGTCCCAGATCACAGACTCAATCATTTAGATCTGGCCGAGTGAACAGAAGAGGGCCCTCATTTGTGCATACTTCAAATTCAGTATATCCGTTTCCTGCACGGTATCTGTGTCATCACTGACGTCCGTATATAATTCCTGAAGAGGCGAATGTTGTTCGGATACTCAATACTCTTCCACTTGCAACCTTACAAGAGCAGAAGTAGCAGTCGTCGGTATGATTCTGTTACTCCCGCCAGACCAAATCGTAATGATGACTTTCCTGCCGCCCACCGTTGTAAATCTTCTACACACACAACCTGTGGAGCCCATGCTTTATTGGTGTCGCTTAGTTTCACTCCGAAATAGGCATGGTAGACCTTTCTTACGAAGGCAGTAATGATTCTTTACTCTTTTTACTTTCTCTACTACGTATAGTAAGTAGGGGAAGTATTGCATTCCACCCAAAAATTCGATACCAAGATTTCACCGGAAACATGTCCGTCTGTGTGTGTGTCTGTCTGTGAACAGCATAACTCAGAAACGAACAGTCGGATAAACACCAA
Organism: Deroplatys truncata; assembly: GCA_030765065.1. NCBI lineage: Eukaryota > Metazoa > Arthropoda > Insecta > Mantodea > Mantidae > Deroplatys > Deroplatys truncata. Next base: position 24,382,195 of record CM060980.1, read on the forward strand.
ACTTGGTATTTAGGTTCAGTATCTTCCAGAGATGCCACACGAAGGTTTTCAAGAAAATCCCCCCACCCCAGATTACCCTTTACATGGAACATTTTTCGAAAATTTTAATTTTCTCAAACATGGCTCTAATGATTTTGATTAAAATATCATATGTTTAAGATACTTCCATGACAAATGAAATGTATATCTCGAATTTTCTGGGAATGTCTCCAAAAGCATTCTTCATTGTGAACGACTTTTGCATAACTGGTAAACCATAAGAGATAGACAAAAGTTTACGATGCAAAAAGGTAGATCGCGTTAAAATACACAATTTATGTCATATACATTTTTTTTGCTGAGTGAACCATTTTGAAGATATCGCTTGTTATTCCCTTAAATTTTCCAATACTTATATTTTTTCTCAGATGGGAATTCGTTGCATCTACCAGAAAATTAGCAATAAGATTAACATCTCGATATCTCGATTAACGTGAAGCATATGGAGAATAAGCGTTTGCAAATATAGTTTGTACAAGAGTAGAGAAAGTCATGTGAGTGTAACACATCAGATTTTTTCATCACAACTTCACCACAAATATAACAAAAATAGATAGGAGAGTTTATACAGCCTCGGGTGGACATTGTACACTAACACGTACTTCCTTGCACAAACACAACGCAGAGACGGACAGGCAACGCTATTTGCAAAGTGACAGTTCGCTGTGTGCCGCTAGAGGCGCAAGTGTTGTACAGTTGAAAGCGATGCGCCGCTTCTGAGCTTCATATGGTGTTTTCGTGTACATCATCATTATTGCAAAATATGCGTTTTGTGCAAAAACTGTAGGTGATACGATGTTTTGAGTATCATTTTCGAATCTAGGAATTCGAAATACAAAGAACGCCTACATTTTCGAAGAAAGTCTTTGTGACCTTGCTATTTGTTGCATTGTGTTACCACCAGTGCACACAATATGTGAACACCACATAATATGCATATAGACAAAGCCATAAAAAGCGGCAACTCCAGATAAAAAGTAATCAGTTGTCAAAGAATGTTATTCTCGATGCTGTTTCATATGCAGATGGCCAGGTGATAATTGCAAGCTCGGAAGAGGAAGTACAGAAGTCAGTAAGTATATTAAACCAGATAATAAAGACGTATAATTTGCACATATCTGTAAATAAAACAAATATAATGGCGTTCATCGACAATAAATTTATACGATCTAAAATTTAATCAATAAAAAATTATCGAAGAAGCAAACACATTTAATTATTTAGATTATAATATTATACTCAGAGGAAACACAGATTTTGCCATACAATTAAACAGATATAAACATATGTACTCTCTCATGAGAGGAAATTTAAATAAGAATTCAAGGAAAGAGACACAGATGAAGTATTTTAAAAAATTTATGGCGATACATACCACCTTTTCTAAACGGTTCCAAAGTTTGGACATTCACCAAAAAACAGGAAAATAGAATAGAAGGAACTGGAATGAGATTCCTAAGAGCTTCGGGAGATATAGTAAAATGGATAAAAAAGGACAAAAGTTAGGAAACAGTTAAATATTTTTAGATTAATGGACAAAGTTGTAGAAAATACAAAGAACTGGAAAGAACATTTACCTACAACGTATGGGACGCTCTAGAATACCAAGAAAGATTTTAGAATATAATCCAAGACGAAAAAGAAGAGATTCATTTTCAATGAAATTTAAAGTAAAGCAAGCTTTTTTTAACAAAACTATTTTATTTGTATACTGATGATTCCAATTTTCTCATTGAAGACAAGTGATTTCTACCCTACATTTAATGAAATAAATTATTAACGAAAGCGGATCAGTAGGACGCCCATATCTTAGATGGAGAGACCAGGACTTTCTTCATTGGCCGTGAGGACAGAACTGCTCAATGATGGACTAAACGGTGTAGATGATGATGATGATGATGATACTTGAGGACTTTTCTTCTCTTGTTACCCTTGTGTTCCTGCTATAATTGTCTCTACTATTTACCTATAGCAAGTAGAGGAAGTATTGCATTCCATCCAAAAAGTTGATATGGAGACTTCACTGCAAATACACGTTTTGAGGTCCCTTGAATTAAAAATTATTTTTAGAAAAAGGTGCGTGTGTGTCTGTGAACAGCATAACTTAAAAACCAAAAGTTATGTTTCCCGGTCCTCGACATTGCACAGCCAAGCGAGCGGTGTTAGTTCTTACGTCCCCTTTGTCCAGCTAAGCTATGAGGTTAGAAGTTCGTAATGGTTTTGGTATAGCCGTGACAAGACTGAGGACCGGGAAACATAGTACGGGAGGCATAATGAAAAGTATTAAACTTGCCAATAACACAGTTTATTACTAAGATTCTCTAAGCACCTCTAACTCCAGAATACTTATACAGCCATGTCCCGCCACGAGGTCGACGAAGGCCGAGCACACTCTCATGTTTATCTGGCTGTACACAAACCCACTAACTAAGAGAAGAGAAGAGACCGAAACACACTAACTCAACCCTTTTTATATCACATTATCCCCACCTCAACTTCCTGTTAAAACTCCAATCTACTGGAGCACTCCAAACATCCCATTAACTAATCAGTAGGACCAACATTTGAGTCAAGCCTTCCAGTATACAAACATAATCAGGTGCACCACACTAGTTCTTACAAAGGCTTGAATCAACGCAGGGTCTACCAACCTGACATGTACTCGCCACATTATATCACAATAGATTTGTTTTATATTAATGTAATTTTAATAACTAAGGTCTGCAGAGATGGTGAAGAAAAAGGCTGCTCAAAAGATCCGGAGTGCTGAAAGTTATCTACGAGGGGCATTCAACAAGTTTTGCAAGTATCATCTTAAAGTCCAAACTAAGGATGGGATTCCAAAACTTATCCTCACAATTCTTCAAAGCAGGCTCCATCTCTCTCCACACACAGTAGTAGATGGTGCAACCACTTGTCAAAAGCACTAAAATACTCACACTGAAGTATTGTCAGCAGAGCTGAATTTATAGCCTGAGCAAGGTCCTGCACTCGTTTAAGGTCAGAACTGTAGGGTGGATGATCAAGCAACTGGACTTTAGCGGCTTCCAGTTTCCTCAAATTTGCTGCCGTTCTGTGAGGAGACGCATTGTCATGAAAAATCAACAACCTTGGATTTGGACGCCGCCGCCTCAACATTCAAAACATAAGAACCATAGTATTCCCATTCATTGCCATTCCTTCTGACATGGTCCTTCATAGCTGAAGAATACGGTAAACATTAGCTTCGGAGAACGAAAATCTGGTCGAAGAACGATTGATCTTGGATCATTCTCATTTACCCGGACACAATTCTGATTCTGAGCTTTATTTTGTGTGGTAGAATAGCAAAACCAAATTTCATCACCAATGCATACATCTGCCAAATATTTAGGACTATTAAGGCCACGTGCTCAGCAATTTCCTTGCACATTCCTTTTTCCTCTTCTTCTCTTCATTGGTTAGAGATGTGCAACCTTTTTGCACAGATTTTTCGCAGCTTTAAATGTTCATGGAGTATACAGTCAATGCTGCCAACACTGATACCGATTTCCATACTTAGCATTTCAACAGTGATATGTTGATTTTCCTCCACCAGGTTCCTCACTCTTTGAATTGTTCTTTCGTTCATAGATTCCCGAGGCCGGCCAGAACGAGCGTTGTCTTTCGAAGTCTCTCGTCTTTCTTCATATGATCGAATCCATCTTGCAATGTTATCAAATGAAAACACTTGATCACCATAAAAAGCTAACAAGTCCTCGTGTTCATGGATTTTTGGGCGGGGGGCCCTCATTCACCTAGCTTGTAGCATGTGAAAATGTAGGCTAATGCTTTTTGTAAATATTCATGATTTTTCACAAGCTATTGACACAGGACTGAACTCAACAGACTGTACGACTATGAATATTAAAGTTTAAACTCACACTTATGCATATTTTCATAATTAGATATCCACATTCTAACTGTTGCCATCAAAATGAACACTGATAACTCTTACACACAATAAGCACTTGGAGGTGTAATGCGAACACTAGAAGGACTAAATGTAACACTGAGAATCGGATGTTATCCAATTGTGGCAAACTCGAATACTACCAGAAGGCATGCTGTACAAACGTAAGTTCAGAGAAGCGGAACATCCGAATATAAGCGTTTATTCTGTTTCAAATGTTTTAATTCAGTAAATTCTATATAGGCAAACAACATATCAGCACAAAACACACATGTTTAAGTATATCTTTATTTAGCGTTTAAGCATGCGATGACATTAAATAATGTTATTATTATTATTATTATTATTATTATTAATAATAATTACTCAACGTTACTGCATAAAATAAAAACGCAAAGGGAAATGCATCACCTCTATTTACAATTACAGCTTTTACTTTCTCTGCCGCTTAGCCACCTAGTGTACAGGAAATACTTCTTCGACCCAAAAATTATACATAAAGAAGTCACTGGAAGCCTCTGTATCCAAAAGTAGCATTTTTAGAGAAATTTCCGTCTGTGAATAGCATCACTAAAAAGAAACTCGAATAAATGTCAGTTTTATACTTAAATTAAGTGGATGTAAGGATGCAAGCCGAAGATTTTTCATTAAATATTACCCACTGAAAATTTGTTTTCTTGGAAAATGTTCATTTCTATTTATTTTTATTTTTTAATTGCTCGAAAATGTTGAATATTTTAAAATGTCATGTGCATGTGATACTAGCACAACAAACAGAATACACACCATTCATTCTTGCTGAATTTTATTTAAGAAACAATAAGCATAAGATAAAAACTTCTACAGGTATAGTGAAGTTCTCGTTAAGCTAAAACTTGTATGAAATAAAAAGTGTTACAGCACTCATCATATTTAACATATTCATTGTTCTTCAAATCATTTTATCACATTTTAAGCCGTGTGTTTTGAAATGTTAAGTGGTCTTTCTTTTATTTCTCATAACGTTGAGCACAGAATATTCCATATCATTATTATTGTTATTATTATAGCAGTATTGAAAATCAAATTATGACACTTATGGAACCAAAACATAAAAATAAATACAGATCGCTTTTACATAATTATTATTAATAATAATATTAATAATAATAACAGCAATATGTTCAATGTGTGAAACCCAAACATAAAAATAACTGTCATTTTATGCTGTAATTACGTATATCACTTATGGCGAGCTGAAATGCCACCAAGAACGCATCCACTCATTACTGTCTTACAACCGCGTGGTGATTAGATTGACTCCTCTGGGCGCAAAGAGTCGTGGATATGTACCGAGTCGCCACGATCGAGTGCATGTGTAATTGCTTGTGCTGCAGTGAACTCGTTATTTTCCGCTAGCTCACTAGGGTGAGTGACCCGCTCAAAGACTACTCTTTATCGGCTGTGAATGTCAACTGCCAGTTACTACCTTGTGTTCGTGTTGTAAAGACTAGAGTTTGTTCATTGTGCATTTCAAAAGTGAAAGCTCATTCAAGCATCTGTGTTGTGTGAATTACTTTAGAGTATTCTTCTTATTTTTGCTGTCCATTGAAATGCCTACCAAAAAATTCCGCTTCAATAAAGGATTTTTATGTAAAATATACAGATTATTTCAAAAATAGAGGGCATAAATTCAGGTATGCATTCGCCGTATGCTTTTTAGCCATTTATTTATTACAACATTCCCATTACATTTTGGTAATACTACATGCTAGAGTTTGCTTCTTTGCATGAATATTTTACAACAAATAATACACCTTACTTGTAGCGATACTGTAAATAACTAATATAATTTTACAGCGTTTTTAAATCATCAACATTAATTTTTTAATAATTATGATAAACTGTTTTATATATATTTTAATTAAATCTTTTAAGCGAGGTGGCCATATTCCTTTACTTTTGTTGCTTTTCTATTTACATGTATTCTTTCATTATTTAATAAAGTACATTCATATATTAAGTGTTCTATAGTCGGTTCGTTCTGTTTGCACTTACACACAGGGTCATCAGCTATTTTGAATCTATGAAAGCATGCATTTATTTTTCCATGACCAGTTAAAAATGTTATGTTGGACGTTAATGTTATTTTGGTTTCTATTCTGCTACGTACGCTGAGGAAATAGGACTTCATTAGTTTGTCATTTGATGTTAATTGCACTTTCTCGTACTTCAGTTCTTCATTTGATTGTATATTTCTCATTTGGCATTTTATTGTAGCATACTTCTAGATCATTGTCATTTACTGGCTCCTTCGCTAGATGGTCCGCCACTTCATTACCAAAATGTCCCACATGCGCTTTTATCCATTTGAAATATGTTTCCAGTTATTTTTACTTTCTCTACTACGTATAGTAAGTAGGGGAAGTATTGTATTCCACCCAAATTCGATACCGAGATTTCACCGGAAATACATGTTTTGAGACCCCCTGAATCCAAAAAAGCATTTTTGGAAACATGTCCGTGTGTGTGTCTGTGTGTGTGTGTGTGTGTGTGTGTGTGTGTGTGTGTGTGTGTGTGTGTGTGTGTGTGTGTGTTTGTCTGTGAACAGCATAACTCAGAAACGAACAGTCGAATAAACACCAAACTTGGTATTTAGGTTCAGTATCTTCCAGAGATGCGACACGAAGGTTTTCAAGAAAATCCCCCCACTGCAGATTACCCTTTACATGGAACATTTTTCGAAAATTTTAATTTTCTCAAAAATGGCTCTAACGATTTTGATTAAAATATCATATGTTTAAGATATTTTCATGACAAATGAAATGTATATCTCTAATTTTCTGGGAATGTCTCCAAACGTATTCTTCATTATGAACGACTTTTGTATAACTGGTAAACCATAAGAGATAGACAAAATTTTACTACACAAAAATGTAGATCGTGTTAAAATAAACAATTTTTGTCATATACATTTTTTTGTTGTTGGGTGAACCATTTTCGAGATATTGCTTGCTATTCCCTTAAATTTTCCAATACTTATACTTCTTCTCAAATTCGTTATTCATTTTTACTTTCTCTACTACGTATAGTAAGTAGGGGAAGTATTGCATTCCACCCAAAAATTCGCTACCGAGATTTCGCCGGAAATACATGTTTTGAGACCTCCTGAATCCAAAAAAAGCATTTTTGGAAACATGTCCGTGTGTGTGTCTGTGTGTGTGTGTGTGTGTCTGTGTGTGTGTGTCTGTGTGTGTGTGTCTGTGTGTGTGTCTGTGAACAGCATAACTCAAAAACGAACAGTCGGATAAGTACCAAACTTGGTATTTAGATTCAGTATCTTCTAGAGATGCGACACGAAGGTTTTCAAGAAAATCCCTCTACCCCAGACTACCCTTTACATGGAACATTTTTCGAAAATTTTAATTTTCTCAAAAATGGCTCTAACGATTTTGATGAAAATATCATATGTTTAAGATAATGTCATGAGAAATGAAATGTATATCTCGAATTTTCTGGGAATGTCTCCAAAAGTGTTCTTCATTGTGAACGACTTTTGCATAACTGGTAAACCATAAGAGATAGACAAAATTTTACTACACAAAGAATGTAGATCGCGTTAAAATACACAACTTATGTCATATACATTTCTTTTGTAGAGTGAACCGTTTTCGAGATATTGCTTGTTATTTCCTTAAATTTTCCAATACTTATACTTTTTCTCAAATGCGTTATTCATTTTTTTGTCCTGGACATGCAAAGAGAATGGAATGCGGCACATAGCAACCAGCGTTAAAATATTTGACTATCGCTTAAAAGCTACCATATTTCCCTTGCATCTACAAGAAAATTACCAATAAGATTGACATCTCGATATCTCGATAACATGAAGCATACGGAGAATAGGCGTTTGTAAAATTAGATTGTACAAGAGTAGAGAAAGTCATGTGAGTGTAACACATCAGATTTTTTTTACTTTCTCTACTACGTATAGTAAGTAGGGGAAGTATTGCATTCCACCCAAAAATTCGATACCGAGATTTCGCCGGAAATACATGTTTTGAGACCTCCTGAATCCAAAAAAAGCATTTTTGGAAACATGTCCGTGTGTGTGTCTGTGTGTGTGTGTCTGTGAACAGCATAACTCAAAACGAACAGTCGGATAAGCACCAAACTTGGTATTTAGGTTCAGTATCTTCCAGAGATGCGACACGAAGGTTTTCAAGAAAATCCCCCCACCCCAGACTACCCTTTACATGGAAGATTTTTCGAAAATTTTAATTTTCTCAAAAATGGCTCTAACGATTTTGATGAAAATATCATATGTTTAAGATAATGTCATGAGAAATGAAATTTATATCTCGAATTTTCTGGGAATGTCTCCAAAAGTATTCTTCATTGTGAACGACTTTTGCATAACTGGTAAACCATAAGAGATAGACAAAATTTTACTACACAAAAAATGTAGATCGCGTTAAAATACACAACTTATGTCATATACATTTCTTTTGTTAAGTGAACCGTTTTCGAGATATTGCTTGTTATTTCCTTAAATTTTCCAATACTTATACTTTTTCTCAAATGCGTTATTCATTTTTTTTATGTCCTGGACATGCAAAGAGAATGGAATGCGCCACATAGCAACCAGCGTTAAAATATTTGACTATCGCTTAAAAGCTACCATATTTCCCTTGCATCTACAAGAAAATTACCAATAAGATTGACATCTCGATATCTCGATTAACATGAAGCATATGGAGAATAGGCGTTTGTAAAATTAGATTGTACAAGAGTAGAGAAAGTCATGTGAGTGTAACACATCAGGTTTTATGTCCTGGTAATGCAAAGAGAATGGAATACTCCACATAGCAACCAGCGGTTAAAATATTTGACTATCGCTTAAAGCCTACCAATTCCCCTTGCATCTACAAGAAAATTAGCAATAAGATTAACATCTCGATATCTCGATTAACATGAAGCATATGGAGAATAAGCGTTTGTAAAACTAGTTTGTACAAGAGTAGAGAAAGTCTCGTGAGTGTAACACATCAGATTTTTACTTAATGTTTTTATATGCCTACAAACACTATGTATTAAGGATTTGTGGATCTTAGGGTTTTTGATGGAGTCAAGATATTTGGCTATCCGTATATATAGCTGAGCGGATACCATCAACAGCGTTTGCAATTTATTACCTATACTTTCTGAAACTTTAATTATTGCTAATTGTTCCGCCTGATTGTTTGAACATTTTTTATTTAGCTTGAACTTATGCTGGCTGACAATCTCATTCCCAATGAATATGGCTACTCCCGATCCCACTCCGTTTTCAGTTTTGCTTCCGTGTGTATACATTTTCATCTTATATTCTTCTTTACCTACATCAGAGTTTACTATCAGGATGCGGCCAGTTCTTCGGCTCTTCCTCTATTTCCAAATCGTTCCATTTTCACTTTTCTTTTTAGAATTCTGTAGAACTGAGCAGTCTCTTCTGCTTTAATTGTTATAGAGGTAATACCAAAGAACACAAGGCGCTTCAGTTTATGTAGTTCGGAAGGTTTTAGCTATTCTGAGGTTTGTAAGTCTCGTAACTCTAATATATTTTCCTCTATTGTTTTTTTTTATGTTTTTTAGGCTTTTATCCAAACTGGTGCTCCATATAGTGATAAAATTGCCCCTTTATGAATACGTTTAAGAGCATCGTGACCTAATCTCCAACTATGTTTTGCAGATTTCGAAAGTGCATGGATTAATTTAGTACATTTCTGACTTACGTAGTTTATATACTCAGAGAAATTAAAGCTATTATCCATAATTATACCCAGATATTTCACTCTGTTTAGTTGTTTCAATTTTTCATTTTGCAGATAAATTCTTACTTCGTTTGATTCTCTCCTTTTTCGCCTTGATACAAATATAACATGTGATTTTTCATTAAATGTGATTTTATTATTTTCTGTCCATTTTGTCAGTTTATACATTTCCAGATTCATAAAGCTTTCTATCTCCTTCGCATATCTTCCTTTACCGGCAGCCAATAAATCATCAGGAAAAGCTACTGTTCTTGTGGATTTTTCGAAGTTTATGTTTAATATAAAATTGTACATAATGTTCCGTAATCCTCGTCCACAGCATGATCCTTGTGGGTATCCTTTTGTAACCTCTTTTTCATGTTCTTCACTATTAATTGACAGCAGTTCTTTGACTAAGAGAGTTTTCCACAATATTTTATAGGTTACGAGGGCAGTTAAAATCTTTTAGAGCTTTCAGGATACTGGGCCACCAGGCTTCTTTTATGTCCAGACTAGCAAGTGCGACAAAATGCTATTTTCTAGAGTTCCTTCTACAAATTCCTTAATTGTCATTGCAGCATCTACCGTACTTTTTTGAGGAGTGAATCCATATTGGTTTTTGTTTTGTAAGTAATTCTTACACCTACATACGGTGCATTATCCTATTTATAACGTGTTTTTCCAGAGCTTTGCTGCCTATATTTATTACAATAATAGGTCGGAATTTTGAGACCTCTAAGCTGTTTTCCTTTCCTAGTTTTGCAATTGGAATTAATCTAGCCCTTTTCCAACAACTTGGAAACTGTCCGATCATAGGCAACTATTGTATATTTCTGTTAGAACATTCAGGAAAATTTTGAAGGCTCGAAGGATAATTTTACTAGTAATTCCATCTTCACCTGGGGCTTTATTGTGGTTAAAACGTTCTAGCACACCTTTAACTTCTTCTGGTGTAAACTCCAGATCGTCGCTGTTTTGATTGGTTCCTCAGCTAAATTTCTTATGTGTTTATGATATTCTGTATCTTCTTTTTGATCATCAGTTAGTTGATCTAGTGTGCAATGCATTGTTTCTTTGATACTGCTAGTTAGGGAGCATCGGGTTTTCTTAGTGTTGTCATTATTGGATTATGTTTATATTTTCCGAATGCAAGTTTATACAATTCACTCCAAGGATAAATAGATGCTGTCACACTACAATACTGTTTCCAGAAAGTTATTTTTTAAGCTTTCATTTAGATTGGTATTCTCCTTTTCCTTCCAGATATTGATTTTTACGTTGTTCTTTAAGTGTTTCGATGCTTTTCGTTTTTTGGAACCTTTTCCTTAAAACAATAGCTCTTTTACTAATTATTGTAAGTCCGTCTGTCCCCCATGAGACTGGCTTTTTTCTGGTGATGTAGTTGACATATTGTATACTCCGAATGATCTCTTACTTGCATTCATTAGTGCTTTTTGTAACCCATGCCTACTGTTCCTTCGAAGTCAAACCTTCTTTCATCCTTTCTGCTAGATCGGAGTCAAGTTTTTTATTTTCTGGATCATTCGTTGTTTTATTCAATTTCTTATTTATTTCTTGCAGAGACTGCTTATCAAATTCTGCAAACTTTTCTTCGTGTATTCTACAATGTATGTTGGTAGTTGTAAATGCCTTGTAATTGTTATATTTTCCTATGTAATAGGTAATAATTTTATGATCTGAGCAACCTTCTTCATGGCTAATGGTCCAGTCAGCAGTATTGGCAACGAGGCTGCTGATAGTATCTGTTACATCATTGTCGTCCTCTGTGGTGTATGGTTACCATGCTAGCCTCTAGTTCCCCAGGCCTCGGATTCAAACCCGGCGGAGGGTCAATGGATTTTTTCGGGCGTAAAAATCCTTAGCATGGCTTCCTTCGGAATGGACGTAAAGTCGGTGGTCCCGTGTCGTGGATTTACGGCACGTAAAAAAGAACCTCAAGCTTGATAAAGAGGTCTCTAAGCAAATTTACTGGTCTTTCACGCCCATTGTAGAATGGGACGCTAAGGACCACAGCAGTTAAAGAGCGTCTTTAAATAAATTCAATCTCTGTTCCATCTCCCATTGTCAAAAGTAGTGCCTTTGCTTTTTTCATTCAAAATAAATAACTGCTTACTTGATATGAATTCTTCAAGTGCTCTGCCTCTTGGATTCGTTAGGATATCATGCCAACTTTTGCCATCTTGCATTACTATCTAAAGCAATCAATACAGAGGGTTGTTCGCAATTTAAGGTAACAAACTTAAGACCCCCTTATGAACAACCACCCTCAACCACCAGCAGTGAAATTCTATCTGACAGCCTTTAGCTTGAGCTCTCATTCTCTGATCCGAGGCCTTTTGCCCCCCATCAGGCGTCTATCCCGGGCGTTGCCGTACGTCCTAGGGAGTTTGAGTCCTCGGTTCAAATGGGCGTTAAGGAGGGAAAGCTCTGGCCCAGTTGGGCTGTTTCCGCCTTGTAGTTGCTTTTTTTAATCTGAAATACTTCAATATAGATTAATTCCTGATGTATGTGTAAACATCTAGTGTACCCCTTCTTACTGCTTTAGTTTGAAAACAAGTAGATCTGAACATTATGTGGAGCAAATGTATATTTACTGTGAGAGATCTCAACTCATTGACTTAAGCGTGCTGAAATGATAAATACCTCAGAATTAGGTGACAAATTGTGGTAAATGTCACTAAGGAAAGTGATGGGAGCCTTATATTCACTAATTTTTTCAGACAAAATAAATATAGCCTTTCCCAAGCACAAGCTGGGTCAATACCTAATAGGCTATGACAGAAGATCGGGCATAGTACCTTGATGAAGCTGATGCTCACAAATAAAAGAACGTTAAGCTCGTTACAAGGAGAGAGTTGGAATGAGCAGAAGCGACACATCATTTGATCCCTGCAGTGAGAAGATCAACCTCAAGGTCTCACTTAAGTGTTGACAGATTAATACCGCAATTACAAACTGCAGGGGTCCCTTCCACATTCCCTCTCGTGGAGCTTTATGAAATCTGACTGTATTATTTCAGACTATCATCAGAATAAGTAGCAGTGTTGTTACGCTGTCTCTTTCATAACTTGTTTAAATAAGCTTCCAAATTAACCAATGCGAAGTGAAAGTGCAAAAATAATGACGATATGCCGAGGTGTGTCTTATACATGCATTTTCTTTAACCTATATTATTAACGAAAGATTCTACAATATTGAGCATTAATGTATATTTTGCAATAAGCACCATGTTAAGAAGCCGCCTCCTTTCCTTTTCTCTTCATTTTAACTCATAGTCGGGAGTGTTTGCTCCCCGCCTCCAAACAAACTTCCGATACCCCTTAACACTGCAATCTAGTATCTACAGATGCATATGAACTAAAAAGACTACTTATGACAACCTTCCTGGTGGAGAAACCGTGGCTGGTTTCAAAATACATCAGAAGCGCATTTTACAGATCAGGTTTCAAATTATATTTTCTTGTTATACATGTGTTAGGTAAATGACCATTGATAACAATTTTTTTATAGAACATAAAATGCAAACTACGCACTTGTACGTGCAGTATTCGCCTCTACTGTTTTTTGTTTTACTTAAAGCACTGCGAGGGCTGCAATGCCTTAATGCTTACAGCCTAAACTTAAGGGGCAGAGAAAAAACATCACGTAATTAAAGCTATTATAGAAATTAATTTTTGTTTGAAAGATAGTAACTGTAATTTTGATGCATATATAGAGCGCTCCGTTTATAAAGATATAAAATTAAAAAATCTGATGTGTTACACTCACATGACTTTCCCTCCTCTTGTACAAACTATTTTTACAAACTATAATTCTCCATCTATTTCATATTAATCGAGACAAACATTTGCTGAAACGATCTTTTGACATGCAAACAGAATTACATTTTACACATAGCGAGCAGTTCTAAAAATATTTGACTATCGCTTAAGGCGTACTATGTTCCCCTTGTTTTGTATTTACAAGTGCAATATAGAAATACAGTAGGGTTTAAGCATGGACATATATCTTAATAGCTGGTTGCTAGGTGCAGCACCATTCCTTTTGCCACAGATTAATACTCTTTGCATATCCAAAATAAAAAAAAGAATAACGAATTTCCATTTGAGAAAATAAGTATTGAAAAATTTAAGAGAATAACAAGCAATATGTCGAAAATGGTTCACTCAACAACAAAAAATTTACATGACATAAATGGTGTATTTTAACGCGATCTGCATTTTTTGTGTAGTAAAATTTTATCTATCTCTTATGGTTTACCAGTTATGCAAAAATCGTTCACCATGAAGAATACTTTTGGAGACATTCCCAGAAAATTCAAGATATACATTTTATTTGTCATGAAATATCTTAAACATCTGATATTTTAATCAAAATCGTTAGAGCCATTTTTGAGAAAATTAAAATTTTCGAAAAATGTTCGATGTAAAGGGTAATATTGGGTGGGGGATTTTCTTGAAATCCTTCGAGTCGCATCTCTGGAAGATACTGAACCTAAATACCTAGTTTGGTGTTTATCCGACTGTTCGTTTCTGAGTTATGCTATTCACAGACACATACACACACACACACACACACACACACACACACACACACACACACATGCGGACATGGTTCCAAAAATGCTTTTTTTATTCAGGGGGTCTCAAAACGTGCATTTCCGGTGAAATTTCGGTATCAAATTTTTGGGTGGAATACAATACTTCCCCTAATTACTGTACGTAGTAGAGAAAGTAATAAAGGTGTTTAGCAACAATTACAACTTAAAAGTCGTTTACTCCTCAGTGGCAAGCGACTTGTGTATTGCAATTTAATAAATTGGTAAGTGTAACATCATACCACATTTGCAACGAAAACAACACGAATATAGTGTTGCAACATGAGAGTTCATCACCTCATTGTGCAAAGGACGTTCACAGTTATTTAAACCACACACACTGTTTCAACTGATGCGGTCGATGTGGCCTATATATTTCACACCGCCCATTTCTACCAGTGGAGTTTTGTGAAAACTACGAGGGCTGATCAATAAAGACTGAGACTGATTTTTTCCTGAAGTGTTCTTGATAGTTTCCTGTCTCTACTATACATACTTGAAAAGAGCGGGGTTTCATGTATAATGTTCATAGGTGGCAGCACTGTCGTAACGGTAGGTTGGTAGTAATGCAGTATATTGTTGACCCTACTTGAATTTCGCATACCACAAAATGGAGGTGACACGAGAGGAGCAATACAGCCCAATAAAATTTTGTTTTCGTTTAAATCATACAGCCTCTGAAATTTTCGAAAAGCTGAAGCAAGCCTACGGTGAAGATGCACCTCGTGCAACAGTGTTTAGGTGGTTCAAGGACTTCAAAGAAGGGCGAGTCCTCTGTGCTAAGCAAGGTGGGCCTGGTGTTTCAGCTTCTGCTATGACTGAAGTCAACATCAACACAGCTGCTGTGATTGTTGTTCCCGCTCACACTACTGTTGCAGCAGCGGACTACAGGTCAGTATTGGCTACACTGAGGAAGCACATTGCAAGGAAACGTCCAGAGCTTCATTGAAATGAGTGGCGGCTTCATCACGACAACGCGCGGCCTCACGTCGCCAATCAAGTCTAGGCATTTTTGGCTAAATTCAACATTACCTGTGTGCGCATCCGCCTTATAGCCCAGATCTTGCCACCTGTGATTTATTTTTATTCCCATCACTAAAGGAAAAGCTCCGGGGCCTTCGATTTGAGAGCACTGAAGCAGTGCTGAAGAAAAGTGAGGCGATTCTCAAAGACCTGACAAAAAATGGCCTGCACCATGTGTTCGAGGACTGGCAGAGATGCTATAAAAAGTGCACTGAAGTAGGAGGGGACTACTTTGAAAAATAGCGTGACAACATTGAAATGGAGTAATAAATATCTGTGAAAAAAAAACCAGTCTCAGTCTTTATTGATCAGCCCTCGTATTTCGCGAATAGACTTCCATAAACACTGTTAACACTTATTCATAATTAACAACAGCCTCAATATTAAGAATCAGGAGGTATAATTCATATACAATAGAATATCAAGGGCGATAACCTAATTTCGGCAAATTAAAGCGATGGGTGGTCGTTCTGATATTGAAGCCGCTCTTAGATTAGATTAGTCAATATGAAATGCCTGATGTAGGTATGAACGTAATATTCATCAACGATAGTTTTAAAATGAATTCATGTGTTTAAAAACAATAACTCAGTCCCTTTATCTTTGAAGTTTTGTACACGTTCGCGTAATTTTCGAAAATCCAAAAACCAACAGCGAGATTTCATTTATACAGAGAGATGCAGCTATTAATAAATTATACCCTTTATTTTTAGAAAACGAACTGGAATAAATATTGTCAAGCTATGCTCTCCATACATGGGAAGGTTATGAAATCCAAAACTTCTAATTCTTTCCTAATCTTGATTATTTCTTAAATACATTCAAGTTTCTTTATAACATCCGGAAACTCTATGCACCTTCACTGTGGGCACATATCAATTATCTTATAGCACGCCAAATTGCACTGTTAATGTAAAACAGTAAGGTATTTTTTGCAGATTTAATGAAGAGCAAAGAAATGTAATTTTTCCTTTCTATGGTAATCAAATGCTTTGGAAATAACTAGGGATGTGATCTCGATACCGTCGATACCTTGATCCTCGGTGGTATCGAATTAAATTTTTAAGCTTTGCATTATTGAAAGTTATTGCGCTTAACTTTATGCTATATAAGGAATGAAAGGAGTCGAGACCGCATGTTATTACCTCGCAAGTGTCCTCAAAGGACTTCTGGACTACAGTCCTTGATAGACCTTGACTGTGTTCCCTGTGGTTGAATCAATGCAATATTCCATAGGCTCTTTTGTCTAAACAATGAGGGAAGGAGTAGAGGCACTCATGCAACACGCAGTATGAACTGAGTTGTGAATGAAACTGATTTAGCTGACGCACTAAATCAAATATCTGTAATAGCCTCGCTTGGTGACTCTCGCCATTACATTTACCTACTTCGGTGACCAAAATCTGCGAATCCAGCAGAAACAAACCAGAAATTAAAACATGAGGTAACACAGCGCATGAAAATATTTCTTCTTTCCTTTCATCTAGTTACTTCCTCTACTACGTATAGTAAGTAGGGGAAGTATTGTATTCCACCCAAAAATTCGATACCGATATTTCACCCGAAATACATGTTTTGAGACCCCCTGAATCCAAAAAAAAGCATTTTTGGAAACATATCTGTGTTTGAGTCTGTGTGTCTGTCTGTGAACAGCATAACTCAGAAACGAACAGTCGGATAAACACCAAACTTGGTATTTAGGTTCAGTATCTTCCAGAGATGCGACACGAAGGTTTTGAAGAAAATCCCCCCACCCCAGATTACCCTTTACATGGAAAATTTTTCGAAAACTTTAATTTTCTCAAAAACGGTTCTAACAATTTTGAAATATCATATGTTTAAAATATTTTTATGACAAATGAAATGTATAACTCGAATTTTCTGGGAATGTCTCCAAAAGTATTCTTCATTGTGAACGACTTTTGCATAACTGGTAAACCATAAGAGATAGACAAAATTTTACTACACAAAAAATGTAGATCGTGTTAAAATACACAATTTATGTTACATTTTTTTGTGGGGTGAACTATTTTCGAGATATTGCTTGTTATTCCCTTAAAATTTTCAATACTTATTTTCTTAAATGGGAATTCATTATTCATTTGTTTTATGTCCTGGACATACAAAGAGAATGGAATGCGCCACATAGCAACCAGCTCTTAAAACATTTAACTATCGCTTAAATAATACCATATTCCCCTAGTATCTACAAGAAAATTAGCAATAAGATTAACATATCGATTAACATGAAGCATATGAAGAATGAGCGTTTGTAAAAATAGTTTTACAAGAGTAGAGAAAGTCAAGTGAGCGTAACACATCAGAATTTTTTTTGTTAATTTTGCTTTTGACTATCATTTTAAACGCAAAAAAATTAACTATCGGTATTACATTGTTATTCTTTATAGTGGTGTTTAAATTTCATTCATGTTTTTTTAGTAAAAAAATTATTATAACTTGTCTGCTTTACTCTGTCCTTGATGGCAGCCCGTAAATACGGTACTTGTTGCTGTTTCAGTTTCAATAAATAAATAGTTTATATTTTCAAAATTGCAAAATAAAGATGAATTTTAGTATTGGTTTTTCAATGGATAGAAAATCCTTTAAAAGAAGGTTGTCAGCACAAAATATAGTTATCTACATAAAAAGATAAATAATAAATGTATTATTATTATTATTATTAGCCTTGAATGACAATAGGTGACATATAACCTGTGGCATTATCGAGATAAATAATTGCTGTCAATTTGAGAATGTCAAATTGGAACAATTTCGGAATTAGCATACAATACAAAATTGGTTACATGCACTTTTACACAGAAACATACTAATAAGAACAATAATTCAGTGAACAAGCAACGCCTTTACAATTTTTTATTAAAGTAAGTATTGAGTATCGGAGCTCAAAAAACAGTATCGATATGGGTATCGAGAAATGGTGCTATTGCCCTATCGGAAATAACATACAAAAACAATTTTCTATAGCTTAAAAAATGCAAGAAATGCTTTTAGCATTAATATGTGAAGCAACCCCTGAGATAAGATCCGGAAGTTTCTGACTTTTAGTACTTTCTCCCCGGAAAATGGCTTAAAATTTATGCTAGTGTAGTAGTAAGCGTACGAAGTAGACGAAAACTGAAAATATTGTTTATAACTATGCTTGTAATCTTGGGGACCAATAAAATAACAATAATTTTCTGCACTATAGTATACAAATCGGCTCACTTCTCCTTACTGAACTACATTAAGCACGCACTCCATTAGAGGCATAATAACCTGAAAGTTTTGCATTCAATCTATTGGTTCCTAAGATAACAAGCCTATTTGTAAGCTTTTAAATAGCTGTGTATTTATTGGACAGCATTATTAATATTTTGACCAAGATTTAGAACATTTAGTAATATAGCGTATGATGAAAGAAACATTCTTGTTGAACAGCAATACGTTGTTATAATTTTGAACTGTACTCCAAATACGGTGTAGGGTAAGTTTATTCCATTTAAAACATTGTAATGTTTTATGCGTTTTTACTGCCCTTGCTGTTATAACAAACGTTCGAAGTTAGAAGCTCAATACGAGTGCCTAAGCCGGACACGAAAATTGTCTGATGCTTATTGTACAGTAAATTCGTTAGGAGTCAATCGTAATGATCCTCTCTTGCTACTCTCCTCAAATTAATTTTCCTCAAGGGTAGAGAAATTGCAAATCTACAAATTATGTATAAAATATTAAGTGATAT
This sequence comes from Deroplatys truncata, assembly GCA_030765065.1. NCBI lineage: Eukaryota > Metazoa > Arthropoda > Insecta > Mantodea > Mantidae > Deroplatys > Deroplatys truncata. The sequence goes on from CM060980.1 coordinate 24,401,316, forward strand.
AGTACAACATTGCAGTATTTTGACATTATAACTACCATTTAAATGTGAAGTTATAGGTAACATTCTGGAAAGAGTGAATGGCTCTGCAGTAACGTGAGAGACTCGCATTCAGGAGGCCCGGGTTCGATTTCCATCGGGCCGACCACTCTGACCATGGGTTTTCTCTGGTTTCCCCGAATATTGGGATGATTCCCCTTCTACCATAAATTCTCTGTCCCCATCATTACCTTTCATCTGTGTTGTGGCAGGACGGGGAAGAGATTTCTTCTGACGTTTGGTGGGCCTCTGGGATGCCCTTCCTGAGACCGCGGCTGTCGCGGGGATTAGGTAGTGCTAGTCGGCGTCAGGATGGACTCCATGTGGAATAGTTAGGGACCCCGTCCTTGTTACCTTGTTAACGTACATCGTCGTCCGAATCTGGTCGCCCTTAGGGTGCCCCCTCATTCCTTCCTCCCAGGTGTCACATTGGAAGCAAAAAGGGCCCGTTGTGGCCTACTTGTGGTGCTGTTGCTCCAGTTACTAGAGGACCCTCTGTCTGTGTACCCGACTCCTCCTACAGGTAATATTTCGTGTTTTTTGATCAGCCTATGTGCGATTGAAACTAATCTATATAATACTTACTGTGTAATACAAACGGTGTATGATAACACTAGTCTGCATTTTCAAACGTTTTGTCAGATGGTTTCTTAAAAGTAGGTGTTCTTGAATCACGTTCCGTTTTAAGTTTTAATGACTTCCATTTTTATCTATCACGTCAGGTTTTTACATAAAATAAGAAGTAATGTTTTGACAATTTTACTAATGAGCGTAGAAAAGTATTCAAATACCATTTCACACAAGGGAAGTTTTTATATAAGAAACATTTTAAGAATACTCTGAAGAACTCCCCTAATTTATTTCATGACTACATTTTAACAAAACAAGAAGCCAAAGTGTCTCATTTAATTTTGTTCAAACTTTCTCTTCTTTGACTTCTTGCAGATCCTTGAAGATGACTGTCCCTCCTCAACATCCAACAGTAGTCGGCCATCATAGTTTCATTCCATCTCCCCTGGTACTTCCTCTCCATTTCCTTAATATCTTGGTGAAAACATTCACCCTGCTCTTCACTATAATGTCCCAGATTTCCTGGAAAGTAGTCGATATGTGAATGCAGAAAATGCCCTTTACACTCATGTTAAAACCCATCTTCTAGAAATTTTCCAACATTGTTTCGACAATGGCCTTGTAATTAGGATCTTTGTTATTGCCTAAGAAGTTTTCAGTAACTGATCGGAAGGCGGCCCATGCTTCTATTTCTCTCTCATTCATTGCCTTCTCAAAATCTTCATCCTTCATCAATTTCTTTATTTGAGGACCAACAAAAATTCCAGCCTTTAATTTGTCTTGTGAAATGAAGGGAAATTTCTTGGAAAGGTACTTGAAGCAGGGCCCATCCTGTGGTAGAGACCTTACAAATTGCTTCATCAAGCCCAATTTTATGTGTAGTGGCGGAAGCAATATCTTTATATCTCTATATTTTTGAAGTGAAATTGTGAAAAAACTGTACGTGATAGAAAAAAACTAAAAGCAGTTCTGAAATCAGCATAAAAAGTGAGTCAGAATCACTTATTAGTTTTCCGTCATCCGATATCATGCAGACTAGTGTAATGATTTAAATCATTCTTAAGAATAACTTTATATAAAACAAAAAACAATAAAAAAATAAGGTGGGGGAAAAAATAAGAAAGAAAAGTACAAAAAGTGTAGCTAGATTCCTGTGGCTCTCGCCTCTCAGTTTTAATGTATCTACATATTTGCAAAATATCATAACTGAGGTTAACTATAAATCTCGAAAATTAAAAGCACTTGCAACATTGAGATTGCGTTTAAGTTTTACCGGGATAAGTACTTCAATCAAATGTGAGATAGTTTAACCGGAAATGGTAAGTAACTTAGCATCAAAACAACGGTATTGGATTTTTCAACCTTGAAACTTAGTACCTACACACGGCTGGTGTGAAAGAAAAATTACTATCAAATATAAATTAACCCTAATGGTGATTAACTATAAAGCCCGAAGATTAAAAGCATTAGCAATATGACAAGTAACTTTTGAGGTATGATATCTCGAGTGTTTGAGATCACCTATAGGTTTATCGAGAAGGTTTAAGGTGCGTACGCTCATGGTAGCACAGCGGTAAGAGCATCAGCACTGAGAGCCGAAGTTCCGTGGTTCTTGTTCCGACCGGGACATTGAATTTTTTTAAGTCTTATTCAACTTCTCATAACGCGAGTTCATTAAACGTAGATTTCAATACATCTTCTTGAGAAGCAAAAGTACTAAAGCTAAGCCATATTCGGAACGTTGATTTACTACGCATTCACGGGTAAGGCGCACTAAGTTCAACACCCAACTTAGGTATGGGAAGCAGTTAACAATGCACAACATAAAATTTGCTAACCACACGTTTGAAAACTAGATAGTTACTATCTAAGTTAAAAGTCAGGCATTAATATTGCTTAGTGCAGACCAATTATGGATCCTGCCTTCTGAATAGCTGCGCCTCACCGGCTCGTATAGTGCACTATAGTGTACGTTAAAACTATAAAAACGAGCATTGTCAAATAAAGTTTCTGGTTCACCTTGTATCGGTGAAAGAGCAAACTTGCGCACGGCCGCTTTCACCCGGAGATTGTGAACTGGATGTTAACAGCCGGGTCACTACACAAGGCAGCATGCCCCAGGTATGGGGATCTGTGAACCCGTTTTATTCACTTTAAACAACTCCCATCGATCTTTTCACTGTGTCCTTATATTTATTAGTTTACTATTAAATGGAAACCTTATGGCTAATAATGTAGCTATTATTACTATTATTTATTAGCATTTTTATTGACTTTTATAGAAACGAGGTATTTTGTTGCTCTTTAACAAAGTCAGTGTTACAGATGGGCTTATTGCAAACTAGGCAATGACAATGGGGAAGTTGTTCCGAAAATATTAATTACTGGTCCCGTGGCTCAGTCGGTGGAACGCCTACCTCCTCTGCGAGAAATTGAGTTTTCTTTATGGACGCTCTTTAACTGCTATGGTTCTTAGCGTCCCATTCTACTTTGGGCGTGAAAGACCGGTAATTTTGCTCAGAGGCCTCTTTATCAGGCTTGAGGTTCTTTTACGTGGCGTAAATCTACGACACGGGACCACCGGCTTTACTTCCCTTCCGAAGGAAGCCATGCTAAGGATTTTTACGCCCGAAAAAAATCCATCGCCCTCCGCCGGGTTTGAACCCGCGACCTCGGGAACTAGAGGCTAGCATGGTAACCACTACACCGCGGAGGACGACCTCCTCTGCGAGAAATCCAGAGTTCGATTCCCGGCTGGACTCGAGACATTTTTCTTTAAAAAGAAGGTTTCTCGGTATGCCTGATCTGGTGTGAGTGCGCTTGTGTGATATGTTATCGGCTATTTATTTAACAGGAATTCAGCATTGTTGCTGAGCATAACCTTGAGCACATGTGCCAAGTCATATAATTATATACCGAGCGGGATGGCTCAGGCGGTTACGTCTGTGACCCGTATTCGGGAGGTTCCGGGCACGATCCCCGGCGAACGCCCACTTTGGCCCATGGGTTTTTCGTGGTTTCCCTGGATCGACAGGCTAATGCTGGGGCGGTTCATCTTCTGCCGCGAGTTAAATGATATCCTTCCTCTCATTTCCTGAACCCATGATCTTCCTTATCATCTGTTTCAAGGTTGTAGGGCTGATTTGCGGCTGAGCGATGGCTTGCCGTATGTAACGGTTTCTTTCCTGGCGTCGCTGCGGTACCGCTCAGTTAGGTCTCTCCCCAGCGTGGGACTCCGCTCCGGGGAACCCTGGAGGTTGAACACTTGTGGGCAGGGACAGTGCGGCGGCGGATGCATTCTATCTAAAAACGTTAGGAACCACGTCCATGTTTGTGCCCGTCGACATCCGTATCTGGTCGTCCTTCGGGTCGCTTCCCTCGTCCTTCCCTCCGAGGTGTCACGTTGGAAGCATAAAGTGCCGACTGGCCTGCGTGCGGTGCTCTGCCCCGGTTCCGGGGGCCCCTCCGTGATACGTAAGCAATTACCTTTACCTTTACCAAGTAATTGTTGACAGCACAGCTATACGGCACCAACAGGTGCCGCAATACTTAATTCCATTATAATTTTTTTTAAAAAAAAATAGAGAGCATAGTATTATCATCACGATAGCTGAATCCAATTAGCCTAGTCTCAAAAGTAAAAACTCAGATGTGTTACACTCACATGACTTTCTCTACTCTTGTACAACCTATTTTTACAAACGCTTATTCTCCATATGCTTCATGTTAATCGAGATGTTAATCTTATTGCTAATTTTCTTGTAGATGCAAGGGGAATTGGTAGGCTTTAAGCGATAGTCAAATGTTTTAAGTGCTGGTTGCTATGTGGAGTATTCCATTCTCTTTACATTACCAAGACAAAAAAAATGAATAACGAATTTCCATTTGAGAAAAAGTATAAGTATTGGAAAATTTAAGGGAATAACAAGCAATATCTCGAAAATGGTTCACTCAATAAACAAAAAAGGTATATGACATAAATTGTGTATTTTAACGCGATCTACATTTTTGTGTAGTAAAATTTTGTCTATCTCTTATGGTTTACCAGTTAGGCAAAAGTCGTTCACAATGAAGATTACTTTTGGAGACATTCCCAGAAAATTCAACATATACATTCTATTTGTCATGAAAGTATCTTAAATATATGACATTTCAATCAAAATCGTTAGAGCCATTTTTAAGAAAATTACAATTTTCGAAAAATGTTCCTTGTAAAGGGTAATATGGGGTGGGGGGATTTTCTTGAAAACCTCAGATCCGCATTCTCTGGAAGATACTGAACCTAAATACCAAGTTTGGTGTTTATTCGACTGTTCGTTTCTGAGTTAAGCTGTTCACAGACACACACACAGACAGATACCACACGGACATGTTTCCAAAAATGGTTTTTTTGGATTCAGGGGGTCTCAAAGCCTATATTTCCGGTGAAATCTCGGTATCGAATTTTTGGGTGGAATACAATACCTCCCCTACTTACTATACGTAGTAGAGAAAGTAAAAAATGAATAACGAATTCCCATTTGAGAAAAAGTATAAGTATTGGAAAATTTAAGGGAATAACAAGCAATATCTCGAAAATGGTTCACCCAACAACAAAAAATGTATATTACATAAATTGTGTATTTTAACGCGATCTACATGTTTTGTGTAGTAAAATTTTGTCTATCTCTTATGGTTTACCAGTTAGGCAAACGTCGTTCACAATGAAGAATACTTTTGGAGACATTCCCAGAAAATTCGAGATATACATTTTATTTGTCATGGAAGTATCTTAAATATATGATATTTTAATCTAAATCGTTAGATTTATTTTTGAGAAAATTAAAATTTTCGAAAAATGTTCCATGTAAAGGGTAATCTGGGGTGGGGGGATTTTCTTGAAAACCTTCGTGTCGCATCTTTGGAAGATACTGAACCTAAATACCAAGTTTGGTGTTTATAAGACTGTTCGTTTGTGATTTATGCTGTTCACAGACAGACAGACAGACACATAGACAAACACACGGATATGTTTCCAAAAATGCTTTTTTTTTGGATTCAGGAGGCCTCAAAACATGTATTTGCGGTGAAATCCTGGTATCGAATTTTTGAGTGGAATACAATACTTCCCCTACTTACTATACGTAGTAGAGAAAGTAAAAAAGGTAAAATCTTAGAGGAGAATAAAATTCTAGAAGGATGTTTTATACGTGCATTCGTGTCCAGTTCTTGCGCTTTTTACATTTACGTCAAATGTACGGCCAATAATCAACAGCGGTGGTGGTGATGGGGTAGAACTTATCATCTAAATACAACTTTAATAATTATTTACGTAACTTTATAGAAATGTGATTTTTTTCAGGACGAGTAAGATGTTTACTCAGCTTCACTTCGGCCGGAATATCGAAACGAGTCCTGGAAAAAAACACTTTCCTGCAGTTACGCTCAATATTTTGTTTCATACGATATCGGAATACTTTATATATTGGTTAAATATTGTACTACATATTATGCTGGACATGTACGCACTCATATGTTTCACATGGTCATAGCAGGGCCAAAGCATTAATATGTTGATGTTGGAAGTACGGAAAGTTCAATTTGACGTACTGGTTTGGAAACGGAAAAACATGAAATTCCAGATAGTATGAAACAAAATTTGTTTGTGGATTAACCATTTCCGAGAATTTTGTTTTTCAATTTTCAAACACTTTACCTCTTTTTTGCGAGTGCTAACCGCTATTCTTTTTTCCCCATCATGGCCAGGCAAGGAAAATAGAATTTAAAAGCTTCATATATCGACCTGTCTTTAAAAAATTTGAGTACAGCTTTAGCTTATCTCTCTTGTACCTACAACGAAATGTATAATACAAGCATTTCTGCATCATGAAGTGGATGGAAGAATAAACTTCTGAAAGAATAGGCTATAGAAGAGTTGGTAGAGAAGGTCGTGTGAATGTAATAACATATTTGTTTTCTACAGCTTTGAAAATATAACATCCGGCTTAAAAATAAGACGCAATTCACAAGAACCCAAATAGACAAAAGGAAGCCTAGCTCCAACGGCTGATGGCTTCAGAAGAAATTTTGCTACATAAGGTAGCTTTATTATTATTATTATTATTATTATTACTGTTATATTGGTATTTCACTTATAAAATGCAGCTACTATCTTTGTACTTATTTTTAATGTCTCTACTACGTACATAGTAGGTAGAGAAGGTGTTATATTCCACCCAAGAATTCGACACCGAGATTTTACCGGAAATGCATGTCTTGTAGGACCCCTGAATCCAAAAAACTGATTGCTAGCCTCCAGGGACGGGCGGCCGAAGTTTTGAATAATTACGATGTCGGCGGTTTCCGGAGACATCCGGGAGCCCCTCTAAACCTGTTCGGGAACCATTGCTTGGTCACAGACCATCGTAGTCAGCTCAAGTCAAGGCTGCAACAGCCAGAACGTAGCAGGAGTTCGCCCGGCCACTGGACTGTTAATGAACAATGCTCTGCTGAACCTCCCGACCAGTTAAGTGTCAGCAGCCTACTCCTTTATCGAAGAGCTGCGTGACACCGAGATACGACAGCGTCTCATGTTCGGCGATTACAAGAGCATCCACGAGGCGCTAACGGCCGCGTTGAAGATGGAGACGGCCAAGGTAACAACTGCCCCCACAATGGAGACCAGGAGTATTCGATAACACAGGGAGAGAGAATCAAGTCATGGACGTCGACGAAGATTGTCAAGTAGTGTGTGTTGGGCGTGTGGTCAGCCAGGGTACCTAGTGAAGGACTGTCCACAAACAAGCGGACGAACATTAAACAGTATGTGTGAGGGGTGTGGTCAATCAGAACATTTAGCGAAGGATTGACCAAAACCAAGCCGACGAGTAGGCGGGAAACGAATAAGGACCGAGGCGAAGGGCATGTCGAGGCCGTTATCGCCACCCCCTCAAGTGACTTGTGTGCGTTGGACAGAGGAATACACGACAACCTCGTCGCGGACGGCTGGGTACAAGGAAAGCTGTGCCAAATACTAGTGAACACAGATTCAGCCGTGACCGTAACAGACCTACGGGGCGGAGGACTTGCCCTCAGGAAACCGGATCAGCCCTATCTTGCCTGAGAAGGTGACCTTGCTGTAGTTGACCCTGGGGCAGAGAATTGAAGTCTGTGGGTATTCGTTGCGAGGGTGGTTGAAGATGTGATACTGGGACTGGGTGCACTCAGGAGCCACGACACAAGCATCGATATCGGCAAGAGGTTCTTGCGACTCGGCCGAGACGAGGGACGCTCCCAAGCCCGAATGAACATTCTGGGGTCTGCAAGATGATCCTGACGGAGGATGCGGCTGTGCCCGCAAGAAACGAGGTGGTTGTGAAAGGCGCGCCTGGGAGGTCAGTGGTCAAGAAAGCTCGAGGACCGTCTTCGCGATGAGCATGAAATGGCCCGTCAACACTTCCAGGTGCGAGCGATCAGGCGAAGACCCGTTACGACCAGTAAGCCAACAGCCAAGGTTTCCAAGGGTGATCTGCTGTGGTTGTATCGTCCTGCCTAGACCAAGGGGCTTCAACAACCATGGCAAAGACTATACCGCGTAGTAAAGAGAATCAATGATGTAGTCTACCGCATCCAGAGGCTGCCCGGAGAGGATATGCTGGTGGTCACCTAGGTCACCTAGCCCGTTATGACAGTGCTGGTCGGGACGAACAGCCCTGAGGAGGGAGCAGTGTGACCGCGGCGCTAAGTACCTGCGGGGCGCCGATGAGAGTATACCGCCCTTATCTGTCCGGCCGAGTACGGCGACAGGCCCCTTAGAATAATAGTCGCGCAACAAACGCATTATGTGCCACTTTCCCACAGTTTGGGTAATTACTGCTCCTAAGATTTGAATTATTTATTCTAATTGAATATAGACTTTTTGATTGGAAGTCAAATGTACTTCAGAAATTATTTGAATTATATCAATCCACTCAAAAAATAATTTATTCAAAACAATTTTTTCTTATTTATTCTTATTTTTGGTTTAGTATATTCCTTTCGGCAGCTTCTAGTACTTCCGCTTCTAGAACCTACTGCTCTCTATGCGGTGCCTATATAAGGGGTGCTCTGCTCGGTTAGACAGTTCAGTCCATTCAGTTAATCAAGAAGTTACGATGTTGAAGGTGGACAGTGCCGAGTACAGTTCAGTTGTGATTCGATTGACCAGTTGTGTTCTCTTCTGAGTGTATGTATCAACAGTGAATTAAGTGTAATGCTTGTGCTACGTTGAGCACTTAAGTGATAAATAAAGTGTATTTAGCAGCAACTGGTGTTCTCATTTCTTACAATATGTATATATAATTCGAAGAAGATTTGCCTTATTTCTGTTTATCAATATACTGCATGAGGAACACAATAGCATACAGTGAGGAAGGGAAATCCATCTTTAAACACGAGAAATCATAATACTGCGTAAGATTATTTTTGTCCTGCAAGGATTACTTAAGAATATACGGACTTTTTTTATTGTGCAGCTATTCACTAAACATTAAGTCTGTAGCGGATGACCCATTTATGACCTAACAAGTAGTACTCAGTCTTAATTTACTCAACTGACTATATCGTTTTTTCTCTAACTCGATTACATTAAGAGCAATATTATGTTTATATATGAGATGTTATAAACAATATAATTTGGAGTTGACATGAATTTTCTAAGAAAACTGCAATTCCTATGTGATGCTTGATTTGAAAACTGATAATCCCCTAATTGACGAAATATCTTCTAGAATGTTAAATCTCGCTGAAAATAGTTTAAAAATCAAAAGATATAACTTATTATTTACATTTTACTTTATTATTCTTTTTCGGTTGTTATGGAAGATGAATTTTCCTTTCATTGAATTATACAATTTTACAATTCTTGCTCATAGCAGCGTGAGTTTTAGAAAACTATTATGAATTAATGACTTCCAAATCAATTAGAAATAGCGTTGAAAATGGTGAGATACGAGTTTATCCAACGCTATATTACATAAGGGTAGTAATTATAGCATCTGATGTGTTGCATTCACATTACTTTCTCTACCCATCCTTCAACAAAATATTATTACAAAAGCCTATTCTTCTATCTACCTCATGTTAATGAGATAGGCATTTGCACAAATGGTTGTATTGCATATTTCCTTGCAGATACAACGGGATGTGGGGAATTCAGCAGCTTAAGCGGTAATCAAATCTCAATCTTATACTAGTTCATTGTAAGGGTTCAAAACTGCCAGTATGTTAAATAACCTCATTGTTTTATTGTTAAATATTTACTTTAAAAGTTGTTAAGTCGCGATATGACTAATATGTTAAAGCGACTATAAACTTTCAAAATATAAAAAAAAGTCTTTAAGAACGGATTGCTATGTGATAGTTTAGAAAATCCCTTCATCCCTTCTCTTTGTACGACTACGAGAGGACAAACAAACAAAAAAAGAAAGAAAGAAAGGCGATTTTCAACTTGAGAACAGTATAAATATTGAAAATTCAACAAGTAACAAAGAATAGTCGAAAATAGTTAACGCCACAACAATTTTTATTTGTCATAAATTGTGTGCTTTAAGTATATCTACATTTCTTGTGTTGTCTATCCCTTACAGTTTACCAATTATACAAAGCTCATTCAGAATGAAGAGGACTTCATAGGCTATTCCCGGAAAATTCAACATACAAATGTTAGTTGTATCTTTAAACATGTGGTATGTTAATCAAAATCGTTGGAGCCATTTTTCAGAAAATCGAAAATTTGAAAAATCTTCCATGTAAAGGGCAGTTTGAGGTGCGAGAATTTGCTTGAAAATCTTCGTATTACATCCTTGGAAGCTGAACTTAAGTTATGCTGTTCACAGACATTAGACAAACAGACACACACGCGCGCGGGCAGATCTTTTTCTAAAAATTCTCTTTTTGAGGTCAGGGGGCCTCAAAACATAAATTTTCGGTAAAATTTTCGACATCAAATTTTTGGGTGAATACAATACTTCCTCTACTTACCGTAAGTATGTAGTAGAGAAAGTCATAAATTCCTGAAAGCATTTTGCATGGCGTGTAGGTAATTTATTTTATTTGTTGTAACTCTTTAAAAAGTAGCAATTTACTGCTTTGGGCCAACAGTAATAACAATATTACGAAATTAGTTTGTAAAGACGTGTTTACTTCTACTAGTAAATGTTTAGAAATCTAATCGTTGTTTACTCACTTTATGGGTGCAATAATTATTATTTAATGTTATGAATGAGCTTTTCTTTATTCTTTGTATAGCACCATTATAGAAGGAAAGTAATAAACGAGAAATAATGTTAATGTCGATTTTCTATTGAACGGTCCTGAATTTGGTGCTTTTAGCCTTACATTCGTGACAGCATATTTAGTATCATTGGAGACAATTTAGTTCGTTTGTGTGCTAATATTAGTTTCAGGGTTTCCAGTATCGCAAGTTTCCTTAATATTATCGTAATATAATGCCCTGATGATTACAGATGTACGTTTAATGTACATAAGGTTGAAATTTGCATTATTGTCGTTATGAGAAATAATGCGTTGATGATCCACACTAGTATGTGTTATTCACATAATTACTATTTTTCCATGGCAATATTAGTGAGATACATGCTATAACATTATATAATTATTAACTATTTTCATTATCGATAAATGCTGTTTACAATTACTGCATTAAGAAAGTACTTCGCAAGCGCGTTTGTGTCAAGTTATTTCATTTTCTCTGCGACGTCCTATGAAGGTGTTCGTAGCATCACCCAGAATATGATCTTAAAAGTTGACTCTTTTCCACACATGCAAGGTAAGTTCTTTTCACTCTGCAGTACTAAAGCGATCCGGAAAGTCAATACAGAAGAGGCGACGTACGTAGTATTAAGTCTGAAGCAGCTAGATAATAAGCGAATGCAAATGCAACAGAAACAATCAATATGGAAGCTGATTCTCATTACGTGGGCTTTTGTTTCCGAATAAAACGGAATGTTTTCTAGTGTAAATGAAAAATAAATACGCGATTACGCGGCGAGGCATGAAAACTCCCTAACAGCCCAAACAACGTGCAGCGAAGCAACACAATGATTCGCTAACACATGCATTTTTTCCATAGCCCCTTAAATTCAGCTCACTTTAGAAAGAAGCACATTTTGTGTTTAATGGCGCAAACATTCATATTTATACGCTACGGGTTTACTCCTTAACAAGGATGAAGTCCTATATTCCTGAGCTCATGTACGAACGACAATCAACGCTAACTTTTAGATGCCTGCCATTCTTGCATGTAAGACGCAAAGAGAAGAAAGAAAATAAAATACTATCTACGCCATTGGTGCTAAAAGTTTCTAACAGATAAGTAGAAGCCTACCAACAGCTTCAAATTAATTCTGAGGAACTTAAGAACGTGAATAGACTGTTAAAATAATTATAAATCTCCGCTTTGAATATTAAAACGTGGTTTCAGAAACTTTCTCAAAAGCAGGTGCATTTATCATACATAACTTTGATATTTAAAGGTTTAAATGTTTTTATGAAAAGAGCAATACTTCTCACTTAAACACTTTTATTTCACAGCAATTTTGCTTAATTAGAGTTCACTCGAAGTTTTATTATAAGTCCAGCAAACTTCTATCTAATTTGAGGACAAAAATGTATAAACTATGTAGAGATAATCGTGAAATTTACAGATTAAAATATGAAAGACTCCCTCTAAGTATGATCGAATGGAGGATGCCTTATTTTCAACTCAGAGTCCCGGTTTCGATTCACGATGCGAAGGAATTTGTCTTTAATTAAAGGCATTTATCCTCTGGAAAGTCTGAAAGTAGGTATGAATGCGAGAGTAAATATGAGCTGGCTCACTACAACGAATGCAGTGAACTTGCTGTGAATTTTGCCTCACTACAGCAAATTTAACACTTCGTATATATGTCTAGAACATATGGGCAGATGTACAAAGGTACCACTTAAAAAATCTGATGTGTTACACTCACAAAACTTTCTCTACTCTTGTACAAACTATTTTTACAAACGCTTATTCTCCATCTACTTCATGTTAATCGAGATGTTAATCTTATTGCTAATTCTCTTGTAGATGCAAGGGGAATTGGTAGGTTTTAAGCGATAGTCAAATATTTTAAGAGCTGGTTGCTATGTAGCGCATTATCTCTTTGCATGTCCAGGACATAAAAAAAATGAATAACGAATTTGAGAAAAAGTATAAGTACTGGAAAATTTAAGGGAATAACAAGCAATATCTTGAAAATGGTTCACTCAACGTCAAAAACGTATATGACATAAATTGTGTAGTTTAACGCGGTCTAAATTTTTGTGTAGTAAAATTTTGTCTATCTCTTATGGTTTACCAGTTATGCAAAAGTCGTTCACAATGAAGAATAGTTTTGGAGACATTCCCAGGAAATTCAAGATATACATTTTATTTGTCATAAAAATATCCTAAACATATGATATTTGAATCAAAATCGTTAGAGCCATTTTTGAGAAAATTAAAATTTTCGAAAAATGTTCCATGTAAAGGGTAATCTGGGGTGGGGGATTCTCTTGAAAGCCTTCGTGTCGCATCCTTGGAAGATACTGAACCTAAATACGAAGTTTGGTGTTTATCCGACTGTTCGTTTCTGAGTTATGCTGTTCACAGACAGACACACACACAAACACACAGACACACACACACGGACATGTTTCCAAAAATGCTTTTTTTGGATTCAGGGGGTCTCAAAACATGTATTTCCGGTGAAATCTCGGTATCGAATTTTTGGGTGTAATACAATACTTCCCCTACTTACTATACGTAGTAGAGAAAGTAAAAAATACGAAAATTTGAAATATATTTTGCTAAAACAATAAGACAATGCATGCGAAAATGTCGCCCTTTTAGTAGCAGCCTTCTCCCAGTACACTGCCACGGCTTTACTGTTGAATAGAGACGGATTGACCTCGCTCTCAAGTCATGCTAATTTAAGCATGACCGGTTTAGACTAAAGAAACCGAGCGGGATGGCTCAGGCGGCAACGTCTGTGACCCGTATTCGGGAAGTCGTGGATTCGATTCCCGCGGCCGACCATCATGACCCATGGGTTTTTCGGAGGTTTCCCCGTGTTACTAGGCGAATGTTAGGAAGGATCATTACAGCCCCCGAATTTTCTGTCCCTCCATTTTACCTTCACTCTCATTTCACTTCACCTTTCATCTGCTTGGTCACTTTCGGGGTTGCAAGTGACGACGGGAGGTCTCGGCGTGTGCATGGCAAGGGAAAAGGACGCTCTGAGTAACCTTCGTCCATGGAATGGGGGCGGTCTCCGGGTCCGGGCTCTCCTGGGGATGTGTAAGCCCACAGGGGATGAGGGAAGTCGGCTGCTCCAGCTGTCATTCGCGGAGTTTAAATCTGTAAACTGTAGGGACCCTGCCCTCTGTCTGCCATGCCTACTGGTCCGGCCGCTCTCTGTCTCCTCTCACCTCATCCCTTCCTCCCGGGGGCCTAGATACAAAAGATTTGCTAAGTTCATCTTCCCTATCCTAGACTAAAGAAGGAATTCAAATTCGAGCATAGCAATTTTGTGAAGTGAGCTACATAATGCGAAAATCTACGTAAAGCACGAAATGCGCATAACGCAACCTAAATCCATATAGAAAATTTAGTGCATGTAAAGTGCTTAAAACTATAATTTTCAAATGTGTCTGAAAGTTTTTGGGTGAATGAGAAAGAATTATTACACAAATAATTAAATATTTTATATTGCAAGTCCCTGCAATAATGGTAACAAAATAGAAGCATTCCGCACAAACAGTTGAATAGAGGCGGAAAAGGATATAATAAAGCGAATATTTACGTATACTTAATAATTAGTTTTATTTGCCAAAAATTGGTAGCAAATTAGTTTAAGTTGTCTAGAATTACTATTAAATGTCAGAAATTGTGAACCCGGAAAATGTGTATTCTAATCTGTAAATAACAAGTACGGCTGATGAGCTATAAGATTAATCAAAGCGTACTAGGTTTTATTGCGCTGTTTATATAGCCTATTTTACTTATCTGTATTTTTGTTTAAGTGATGGTAGTGAATAGGTATAATTGATCAGTTTATTTCTAGCCCCGAAATAATAAAATAAGCGACATTATCGGAACTTCCTTAAGGGCAGCTGGAAAACCATATATTGTCAATGTTACTACAGCAGGTTTCTGCACCTATTGAGACAGAAGCTTTAAATTGTTTCTTTAAAGCTTTGTTCACCATTAGAAATACTATTCAGAATCAGGATAAAATACATAATAAACAATATAACTTAATTTGAGGTCAGCCACGAGGCCCCTCTGGCACCAATCGTTACAGATGATATTGAACATATGGTTCACTGACAGTCTTCTAATTCGGAATCACTTCGGGAAGAAAGCAGCAAGTTCTGCAGGAGACGACTCTTGATCCATGGAACCGCATTAGATCTTCATCCCAAGGAGAAATAAATATACTTCGCCAGGTACTGAGTGAAGATACTGAAAGAATTTATACGCCTGAGAGTGAATGTGTGCAGAGATGGAGTTTTAAGATCTACAACGCTTAACTTCTGCAGCGTATTTTGGAATATGAACCTACATTTTCTCACCAATGAAACCAAATTATAGTATTTATGGTACTGTAAAAGAAAACAGAGTTAGACTTTTTTTTGAGAAAGTTTATTTAAAAATAACCATAATTCACAATAATCATACCTCTGTTCATATAATAAAACTGTAACCGAAATGCCAAAAATTATATTTTTGAAAGTTGTATGTGTATGCGAGTGTTATTGTTTATTTTTCTTTTTCTTTCAAGCAAGAATGGCTAAACTAATTATGAAACTTGGTGTATAATCTATCTTAGCTCCAAGTTAAAAATAAATTATATAACATCTTTTACCTTCTCCAAAGAAGGGAGGGATTCTAAAGAGGCTCAAAATCAAAACCTACATTTCTCGCTTATCATTCAGTTTATTTAAAAATATTATGTTACAACAATTTGTAAACATAATATTTCTAATAAGTTTTTTATTTACAGAATTTCATTAGAATAAATCTTTAATAAATGATATCAATTTTCGATACTATTACTCGCGTACCTAAACTAGTTAGTATGAGAAGCGCTGTCGTTCCAATCACATTGCAAACATAAAGAAGAGGCACAAGTTTGTGCATTGCTATACCATTTATTTAAGTTTTAATTTTTGTTAACATCCCAGAAAACGCAGACTTATCACCGGTTTCCAAAACATCACATGAAATGTTAAATTGCACAGAGAGTAGAGACAGGATGTAGGGGCAATGGAAAAGGGTACGGGGAAAGAAAGACGAGCAATAACTTATTTTCTAGAAATACATTTATGTGGAAAAATACTATTCAGAAACCCCGGTTAAAAATATGGCTGTTAAAATTATAAAATGAACTCCTAGTTTCAAGGAAAACATTTCATAAGCGCATAAGCAGCAGCTATACTAGCTACAGTGAAAATAAAGGTCTCCTATTAAATGGTAAAAATGTGGAACTTCCTGGTATATATATAGTGTGTGTATGTTTTCAAAGTTATACCAGCATTTTTAAACTAATAGTCTTCGAAGTTTTGGAAAAATTGCATAACCTATAAGTACCCTTTGGCGATGGAACAACAATCATTCGGAATGGTCAGCGGTTTTTTGGATAGTCACAGTAGGTGAAATTTTAAGCCTTAGACACGTTCTTTAGTCCCATAGTTATTTAATAACATAAAAGTTACTTCGTTTTCTCAAAATGCAGAAACCCTTAACATACACAATGAAATAAGAGTTGAAGCTGGTGAATATGACTCACTCCCAGCCCACCAACTTCATCGTTTTGAAAAAGACTGCTAAATCGTGATCATTTACACATATTGTTTCGAGTGAAATATTTGTGGCATTTGTTTTATTTTAAATGCATTTTCTGTGGAGTAAAAACAATTTTCTAATCCATGGCATTCTCAATCAAAAGTCAAAAAGCCATCTTCATAAGTATTCTCTTTTATAACTCTAGTGTGTTCGTGTTATCATAGGCTTTATAAATCCTTTTTTGGTCTTTTAATAATTTATGAATTCAAATTAGGTGTTTTATAGCCCGTACCCATCAGAAACAATAGGAATTTTCAATGGTGAAAGAATTATCAAAATCGGCAGTGGTTTTTGAGATTACCCTACACACTCTCTCTCACTCACTCACACACACGCACTTTCTCTTTTTATAATATAAGCATATCAGTATAGACATTCAACTGGTCGTCTTCCATCTCCCTTTCAGTTATTTAACATTTAGATGGTTTATAATAATCACCCAAATGTGTGGGTATATCTCTTGCGTGTACTGATGTTTGTTGCATTAGTTGTCCACGCCTCAAGTGATCGATTAGGAAGCAATATTTCTCTTGTTTTCTCGGAATTCAACTTGCAAAACTTGCGGCTCACGGAATACGAATAAGTGCTAATCATGTTAAAGCGACCGTACATAAAGTTTCATTTATTACAAAATCTGATGTGTTACACTCACTTGACTTTCTCTACTCTTGTACAAACTATTTTTACAAACGCTTATTCTCCATATGCTTCATGTTAATCGAGATATTGTGATGTTAATCTTATTGCTAATTTTCTTGTAGATGCAAGGGGAATTGGTAGGCTTTAAGCGATAGTCAAATATTTTAAGTGCTGGTTGCTATGTGGAGTATTCCATTCTCTTTGCATTACCAGGACAAAAAAAATGAATAACGAATTCCCATTTGAGAAAAAGTATAAGTATTGGAAAATTTAAGGGAATAACAAGCAATATCTCGAAAATGGCTCACTCAACAAAAGAATGTATATGACATAAATTGTGTATTTTAACGCGATCTACATTTTTTGTGTAGTAAAATTTTGTCTATCTCTTATGGTTTACCAGTTAGGCAAAAGTCGTTCACAATGAAGAATACTTTTGGAGACATTCCCAGAAAATTCAAGATATACAGTTTATTTGTCATGAAAGTATCTTAAATATATGATATTTTAATCAAAATCGTTAGAAGCATTTTCGATAAAATTAAAATTTTCGAAAAATGTTCCATGTAAAGGGTAATCTGGGGTGGAGAGATTTTCTTGAAAACCTTCGTGTCGCATCTCTGGAAGATACTGAACCTAAATACCAAGTTTGGTGTTTATCCGACTGTTCGTTTCTGAGTTATGCTGTTCACAGACAGACACACAGACACACACACGGACATGTTTCCAAAAATATTTTTTTTGGGATTCAGGACTCAAAACATGTATTTCCGATGAAATCTCGGTATCGAATTTTTGAGTGGAATGCAATACTTCCCCTACTTACTATACGTAGTAGAGAAAGTAAAAAAGTACTAATCGCCTACATGTATAAAAGCGCTAGTAGATTTGAATGACATCTTGACTGCATCGAAGGTTCTACATGCAAAACTTATACTCGTTTCGTCTTCTGCAAAGTTTGGTTCATATAAACGATAGTTGGTAACAAAATGTATAAACAGCACCGACAGACAAGTGATTAACAGGCCAGCATATAAGTTCACGTTATTTGCTTGCTTGATTATCTACCGCACTTCTTCCCTCCACTAATAATTCCAAACGCTGTCTGCTCTGAGTACAAAGCAACAAAAAGTTCTGCATATGCTGTGGTGTTGATTTTATCTTGGATGGTCCATGTTTCCACCTTCTAAAGATCGAAGATTAGTAGGATACCAAGAGCAGTCTGTTCGTCTTCTGCATTTAGGAGTTTACGCAAACATTAAAAATCGGATGTGTTGCATTCACATGACCTCCTTTACTCATTCTTTTACAAACTATTCTTTCAAAAGCTTATTCTTCTATCCACATTTTGTCATTCGAAATAAGCTTCGTTACACTTTACACATTTCGTTGTAGGTTTAAGAATACAGTAGGCTAAAGTGATAGTCAGAATTTTATAAAGCGTGTCGCTATGTCCTTTGTAATAGGAGAAAAAACGAATAGCGACTTACCGTTTGAAAGAAAAACAATCCAATGTGAAACAGGTACATAACTTTCTCTACCCTCCATCTTTATTTGTGAGTATACAAACTATTCTTACTAAAACTTATTTTTCTATTTACTGCATTTAATCCAAATAAATCGTTGCAAAAATAGCTACATTACACATTTCGCTATAGATACAAAAAGAACAGCGACAGTCAAATGTTTAAGGGCCGGACGCTAAATACTGGCCTTAAAATTCCTTACTGTTTCCATGCAATCGCGAGAAATAATTGAAAACCGTGGGACTTTAAAAGAATGACAAGTATTGAACAATTCGAACCTTTAATTACGGATACCTTAGAAACAGCTTATGCCAAAAAAAACTTATTTTAAGCAAATTGTGTTTTAAAGGTATCTACACTTTTTGTGTGGCATGTTTTCGCCTATCGCTTCACGTTTACAAGTTATACACGATTATAGAAAATTCCCAGAAAATTCAAGATATGCATTTTGTCACGTAGATATTTTTCATATACAGTATTTTAATTAAAATCTTTAAGCATTTTTTAGAAAATCAAAATTTTTGAAAAATTTTCCATGTAAAGGGTGGGGATTTTCTTGAAAATCTTCGTGTTGCATCCTTGGAAGATAAGTAAACTCAAATACCAAATGTGGTAAATGATTATAAGAAAACTTTCTAAAAGTGATGTCCAGTTCATTGTAGTAATACTTGGTCGACTTTTCTAATTCACATCCCTTGGGCTCTGATGTTGTTTTCGGGAAGATTCCTTCCCATCTTCAGAGTAGGAAGTTCGACCTCCGAAAACGTCACGATGGCCAACAACATCAGAGCGCAAGTGATGTGAGTTAGAAAAGTCGACCAAGTATTACTACAATCAAGTTTGGTATTCATCCGACTTTTCGTTTTTGTGTTATGTTGTTCAGAGACAGACACACACACGGACATGTTTCCAAAAATGCTTTATTTGGATTCAGGGCGCTTCAAAACATGTATTTGCGGTGAAATATTCGGCTTCAACTTTTTTTGTGGAATGCAATACTTCCGCTACGTAGTAGAGAAAGTAAAAATAGGCATAGTGTTACATTCACATGCCTTTCTCTACCCACTGTCGTTTACAGACTAATCCTACGAAAGCATACTTTTCAAATTAATCGAAATAAACCTTTGCGAAAATACTTTCATCGTAGAATTCGTTGTAGGTACAAAGGGGATGGAGGAAATCGAATACTCAAATGTTTACAAGCGAGTCGCTATAATATGCGGCCTTGGAATTCATACTATTCGTGTTATGGAACAATGCGAGAAACTGTTGAATAAGCGACAACAGTTTATGAAAATGATAAGTGTTGAAAACATCAAACCAATAAAACTGATATTTCCGAAATGACTGATGCAACAGAAAAAGGTATTTGAAATAAATTGTGTTTTACAGAGGTCTACTTTTTTTGTAGTACATTCTTGTCTATTTCTTATGGTTTACACGTTATACAAAATTATATAGAATTCTTTCTGAATGAAGAGAACTTTATAGACTGCACCCAGAAAGTTCAAGATATGATTTTATTTATCATGTAAGTATCTTAAATGTTGGATATTTTAATCAAAATCGTTAGAGCCATTTTGAAACATATCGAAAATTGTTCCATGTAAAGGATAATTTGGAGTGGAGGATTTTCTTGGAAGTCGTGTGCATCTATGGAAGATACGGAACTTAAATATCAATTTTTATATTTATCGGACGTTTCGTTTTTGAGTTGTGCTCTTCACACACACACACGATCTTTTTTCTAAAAATTATTTTTAGGAATACAGGAGGCCTCAAAACATATATTTACAGTGAAATTTTGACATCCAATTTTTACATATTGTACATAGTAGGGAAAGTAAAACGCATAAGCACTTAAAAATCCAAAACAACAGCAAAGCAAATCCCGAAAATACTTAACGGCCAAAGCAAATTATTTGACATAAGTTGTATCCTTTAACGAGGTATACATTTTTTGTGCGGTAAAATTTTATTTATCTCTTACGGTTTACGACTTAAACAAAAATCATTCAGAATAAAGAGGACTTCACAGGCTAATCCCAGACAATCCGAGATGTACATTGTATTTGTAAACAAATAACTTAAACAATGCCATTTTAATGAAAATGGTTAGAGCTATTTTTGAAAAAATAACAAAACTGTTTCATGTAAAAGTTATTTTGAGGTAGGGAAGATTTTCTTGAAAATCTTCGTGTTGCTCCCTTAGAAGATGCTGAACGTAAATGCGAGTTTAGTATTTAACAGACTTCTCGTTTTTGAGTTACCTATTCACAGAGAGACAGACACACACGCTCAGGGACCTTTTTCTAAAACTGCCTTCTTTTTTTCCCTTCAAATCCGCTGAAATCTCGACATTGAATTTTCAGGTGGAATACAATACTTCCTCTACCTGCTAGGTACGTGTAAGAGAAAGTATAACATGTATCGATCTTTATAGTATTTAAGATAAAAACTCCATGTAAACACCCAGAAATTTGCTTCTTTATTGATGTATAAAATAAGAGGAAAATAATATTTTCATATGCGGCAATAAAACTACTGAAGGATATATTGCAAGGGATAAGATTTACTAAATTTCAGTTCTAATAACTGATTTTGGTATTCGTATCTAGAATAGTCTCATAATTGTGCATGTCAGAACGTGGCTATCTGCACTTCATTTATGTACGCGAAATGCGAACCATTCCTAATAAAGTAGGTAGAATACTGTGTGTTCAAAACGTATAACGTTTACAGGCGACTTGTAAAGTAATAGTAAACATATTAAATAGAAACTGGCGATTTTAGCTACATTTGCCCAAAACTGAAGGGCGAAGGGCGCGAGAACGAAAAACAGAAACCTCCTCGGTGTTTAAAGATACCGCTTTGTTATGTCAATTCCTCTTTACATAACGCGTTTAAAATCTAAACATATTCTACTTCAATTAATTTTTTTTGCAAGTTATTCACAGATACGCGAAAAAAATGACGCTAATATGAACTTTGCTTATTGCTTGGTTCTCTGTATAGATTTTCACTACACTTGCTGCTAAAATGACCAAGAAGATAGTGAAGCAAATTTGGTAGTAATTATAATCCGCCGCGCAATTTCCAAGAAACAGGATCCACTTCATCTCACACGTAGATACCACCATTCTATTTGCCTCGTATTAATCTATGGGTTTTGGTAAAGTAATGATAGTTTCGGCGTTTTCATATGATTCTCGGGAAGTTCCACACTGTTCCACACTACTAAATTCTTATTGTAATTTTTTTGTATATTATTGTATATAAACGCAGTGCGCTTGTCTCAGACCAATGAAAAGTATGAATAAACACGTTATTGCTCTTGAAACCAACACATTTTAATTTTAATGCACGGGTTTACTTTGTTAAGCAAAAATAAAAATTATCCAGCTGTTAACACTTTGTGCTTGGAAACTATCATGTACTGCAATGAGATCTTAGTACGCATCTGCTAATATTAATTTCACTATTATAATAATTATAAAAGAAAGTATTAGACAACTCATTAATCGAATAGTTACGAAATAATAACGCAGCGACTAAATAATCTGCTTCTGCATGAATTAACTTACTATAAGGCTTAAAGCTTTTATTTTTACTCTCGTTCTAGAGTACCTTAACTTTTTTTGGAAGAAATAATTATTTTTCCATAAAATTTTCCACTTACGATTTCGTACACGACGCACATAATTTTCAGTGTTGTAATAATTCTGATGAACAAAAACTCGTCTTCCCTTACCTGCTATGCTGATGACTCCAATAATAAGCCATATGTTCCATTCCCTGTTTTTGGTGACGGAAGAAATCATTCTGCAACTGCTCCTTTGAATAATTTCACCTTCCGAAGAACGCAACTATATGAAATAGTTACAAACACTTTTCCAAGTAAGCGCACTGAGGAAAAACTGCCGTATCACCACAAACTAACGTTCAAGACTCGATTTTATTCTTTCATGTCCACGATACTCCGTTTAAACTATATTAATTTCCGTATTTTTTCGACAATTTCAAACTCTACCTATTGATCTCACTGTCTTCCCGCCGATTGAACGCCTGCGGTATCAAGCAGCACAAGAGCAAGTACCACACAGAACCGACCAGAGCGAGACACCATCGCGCACTGCGTCAACAGCTGGGCCAAATGAGCCACCGTGGTGGAGAACGCGCAATCATGGACGTGGAGACCGAAAATGTCATTAAATTGATATTTCCAAGTAGCATTCCAGGTATTGCTGTACCAAGCATTGATATAACATAACCTTTGTATTCATACATGTACAATATGCGGACCACTTAACACGCTTTCATAAAAGATGCTATTGATTTTCGTAAGCGTAATTTAAATTCGCATAGTTTGTAGAGAGGAAACTTAACTTAATATGTTATGGTATGATTCTTCTTGTATTTGAGTGCCGGATATTACTTATTTCATTCTAAACAAGATTAAAATTTTAGTGTGTTAAAAGCAAGTTCTATGAATGGCACTAGCAGTTTCCTAACCTATATGAGGGTGAAAGAATGTTTCAAATGTTCGTTCGTGGGTGTCTTCATAATTATTGCAATGCGAGCATCTTGTTAGTGGCATGAATGCGAATGAAACTGCAATAAAGAATAAAGCACATATTTTTCAGACATTATATGAAAAAATATGGTATAAAGCGTAAAGCAAAATAAATTATGGATAAGATAGATAAATTTCAGCGAGCAATAGCTACGAAGTACGTATTGTCTGTATCTAGCATACCGTCACAAATAGCAGAAAATGAAACATATTAATACGATAAGTTTTACAATAGCAGAACAGATTAAACAGTGCTCTTTGTTTTAATACATGGAAAAGTGTATTGTGATGACCTGGTGAAATTCGAAATTAAATAAAAAATGAATGACATAGAATACCAAAGGCATCTCATTTGTTTCAGAGTTTAATCCATGCATTTCCGAGCAAAATAAATCATCTTGGCAGCAGAAGTAAAGAAAGGTTTATAATTTCTTGCTTGTACAAGATCCACTTAGTTTGATTTAAGTTTCATTCTAGTACCCATTTGAGATAACTGGTGTATGTAACTATTGAGGAAATATTTCCTGCATTATCACAGTGAGATGTAGGTGCTGCAATATTAAGCAATAACATCCTTACTTTCTAGGACACCCTTTCATTTGGAAATAATATTACTCGAGCTAAAAAAAAATAAAATGTTGCTGTTCTAAAGAAACTACAATGTGGCTAACAAATAAAAGCACTGTATGTTTACTATTCCATAATGCAGATCTTAGTTTAGAGTTTTGAATTGTTTTATCTTTTTAAAAGGTATTGTTTGTCTTGTAATCTGGAATGAATGAAACATCATGCAGCTTCAAAGATAAAGTAATTTCCTAAAACTTTTCAGGTCAGTGGTTTAGAGATAAATAAAGGGGAGATCTTAAAAATAACTGAAAAGTTGAGGTTAAGTCGTTCTTAATTACAGATAACAGAGAATAATCTGTAAATAGTTATTAAATTAATACTATGTGAAGAGTTGCATTAATTATAAAACTTTAGGAGTTGATTGTTTTGTTCACTTTGATGTTCTAGACTTTTACGGTAACAGAGCTTTGGGCATTCTCTGTCTTTGATGATGGATTGCTTTCTTCTCTGCCAAAATTCAACTGATGACATTGTTTATTCAAAATCTAGTAAATAAATTAGCAGCTACATCTAGATCACATTAATTGAATACAAAATACAACTATCTTTCTGAGATCAGTAGTTCAAAACTAGCAATTGGGAAGACAAAGCACAGCTGCAGTCGTTTTTGATAGTGGTAGTTAAATACTTCAATGATACAGAAATATAAATAATTTAGGCATATCAAAACTAGTGAAAAGCAAAAACCTTGGAATGACAAGAAAAGCAATTATGGGATGTGCTGCAATGGTGGGGCATAAACCATGAAGTGGTAATGGACTTTTTTTATATTGTAATTTTGTAGATTACATTCCAGAAGGCAGAAAAAGTCATTGTATAGTACAGTTTCAGCATACATTCAGAATTCCATCCTTGAATTCCCTTAGATAAAATCTCATAATTGCTGATAATTTGATGATTAACAATGAACATTCAAGAAGAAAAGGCCTTGTATATTGTACAGTATATGGGTAGGAGCTGCATTCACTATACACATGACACACATGCATCTACAGGATTATCTTTATTACTTTGTAACATTATTAAACATAAGAAACACTATCGGATGTGGTTAGCATATTTAATTATATTTTGTCACTTTTGTTCCATATTAACCATTACATAGCTCCCATCACATGTACCTCACCTGAGGTATTATGGGAACATTGCTTGTATTGTCCTGCTGCCAAAATTGAGTGCCCCAAGCTGCAAAGCAGCTCAGCATTGAGGGCCCTAAGCCGCAAAGTGCAGCCGAGGGACTTTTTTAAGTAGAGGAGTGGAGCAGTTGCACATTGCAATGACAGGGCATAGTCGTAGGATCTGAGAGGTCAAACTCTAATGATCTGTGATAGCATTTTCATGGCAACAATCCTTTAGCCACATTTTGTCTTCTTCAGTTGGTAACTTATGATTGCAAAAAGTAACCACTATATAAGAACAGCCACTGAAAAGGGAGGTTGGGTGGGCAAAATGACTTTGTTCTGACAACACCTGCATAAAACAAACCCCATTCTCTAAAGTATTTACGCTGGATTATGCTCCTACTCACATACTATACTAGTGCCAAAACCTTCATGAATGAAACGTTTTCATAAAATTAAACATGTTTTGTTTTTCTTTCAGACTTATGGAGGGAAAACCCAGACTTTGCATTATATTTAACAAAGCTAGGTTCTTTTGGGGTTGAACAGTTGAGTAAGTATCTACAGGTCACATTCTGACAGATAATTTAGCTTAATTGGTCTTAGAAGTGTTCACTCGCATACAAATTACGCTGAATTAACACTTAATTCATTGAAATTTGTATATGTGCCACCACTTTTAAAATTTTTATGTAATTATTTCACTATGTTTTCCAATTTACAAAAGATTAATTGGTCTTAGCCAGGAAGACTTCAGAAGTCAGCAGAAGATAAACCGATGCCTATATTTAGTTGGGTTTATTATGTAGAAATTAATATAAGAAAACTAGCATGGCAGATTAAGATAATTCATTACTGTAGCATCCATTAAAAGAATTTGCTCTAAGTTGTTTAAATGATGATTTAATCTTAGAATAATAGAAAAAATTGTTTTTTGTGAGGTAAAGATTTATATTACCCACAAATAAGTATTTAAAACCAAAATTTTGTTGTATGCATATGCAATGATTTTTTTTATATAGGTAAAAAGGTATCCAATCAGCAGTGTGACAAAAGACAATTATTGCAGTACCTATTTGTTCTTTTATAAGTGATGTATTTGCTTTAAAATGATATCCTTTGGAGGTAATCCAGTGATCATTTTCCCCGGGAATAATAATAAATGCTTCTGTACTTATAACACATAGGTAACTTATGAGTAACGCTGAAGCTGTAGAAACCAGCAACATATAATTTAGATACATGTACACTTGATTTGTGTCTGTTTGACTTTTGTTATGTGGTGAGCTTTTGTGAACTCCCAATGAAGAATTTTGCAGGACATGGTTGAGTTCCATGTCCTGGGAGGCAGGGGATTCTGTTTTAGTACAAATGAAATTGTTCTTCTCATTTTGCAGACTCTTGAAGCTGTATTCTTGCAAATATGAAATGCACAGTGTGTTTCAACACAATAATTCATTAATCAAATACGAATTAAAATAAATATCTTAATTTAAATGGTTAGATTTTAATCGCTGTTGGGAATACATAATAAATTGTCATTATACTACTTATACATTTCATTAAAAAACTAATAATTGGGTGACAGGAACAGAAGAGTTTAAATGAAGTAGTAGTACTATATCACTTCTCATGCTTAAAACCTACAGGTTAAATGGAGTGCACTGTTGCCACACGTACTATACGTTGCAATCGCAAGTTTGTGCCAAACTGTAATTCATCTGCCGATTTATTGTCCTCTTGTGAATAATACATCACCAAATAGCAAAATATCTGCACTGCTATTTAAGGCAATTGTAACACACTTAATTTTCACCTGCACTTTAAGTCTCTTTGTATTTTTAGCACTTTGAAGTGTATTTCACAGGCATAAAAATATATATCATCAAAGAAATATGGAGATAAAAGCTATAATTTGTAGGGTATCGTCACTGTTTAACTTGACAAAATCACATTCAACATGGGTGAAATGCTTTCAAACAGCAAAGAATGAATGATTTGCCACACTCCACTTTGCGCTATTTCATTATATTGCATTAATCCAGCATGCTTATGTTTCTCCCATCCTTTTTTGCATTCTTTTTTGTGGGTCTTTAGAGGACCTTTCATTAGTTCCTTTTTTATCCTATGCACTACTGTTTCTGAACACCCAGGTAGTCTTAATTGTTTCTTTTACTGCCTAACTAACATTTGTTTTACTTTAATAATGTAACACATCCATCTGGTTACCAACATTTCAACTCTTCCTAGGCTCTCCCTCCATAGTGTAGCGATATTAATGTTGTATTTATTGTAACATTATTGTAGCCCCACGTTTGGGAGCCAATTTGCGACGGTAGTTGCTTGTTTACGTAATATGTTTTTGTATTTGTTAGCCCCACATTGTGGAAGCCAATTTGCTATAGAAATTGCTTTACGTAATGTTGTTTACATCAGTGTTGAAGCCATCTTGTGACGTCATTCATTTGTTTGGTTTGTAGCTCCATCTGGCGTAGCAATTTGCATCAGTTTTGAAATAATTCACTTTAAATGTCCTCCAGCTAGCTGTTTGGGTCGAACATGTATTTCTTTGCAGGTTGTGAAGCGGAAAGGAATCTTTTATCCAGAAATTATACTGATGAAGAAAATTTGTTTTATAATTTTTATTGCCGAACACGTTCACGAACACTTTTACATATTGATTTAGATACTCGCCAAACTGAAACTGTTTGTAATAACTTCTTACTTATCACTTTTAACTCACGTACTTCAACTTTGTGTATATTTAACTGTATAATATCTTAGATCTTTAATGATTTTGCTGCGCGTAACTTGACGAACTGAAGGACTGACTGACGACGTGTAGTGTACACGAAATTTTGATGAACTGAGCGACCGACGTGTAAGGTATTGAGAATTTTGTTGAACTGTTGGCGATCTACCTCGAACCTACCCTATTTATAGGCCTGCATCACGATACGCCTAAAGATTATAAATGAACTGCTATTGGCTAATAAAACGCGCCAACATTAGCGTCTATTTTAATATCCAATGAAAACCACGAATACATATTGCTTTTAGGGAAACATTCTAGAAGGTTCTACCGAAAACGCGCGAAACATTACGTAACTTCCTTGTTCCCAATAACGATAAACAGCTCACCCCCCTCGCTGCATTATTGCGTTATTATTGACAGTTTCAGTAAAGCCGTATATTATTATTTACCAATAATAATTACAATTAATAAACATCTGAAATCAATGTCACATAAAAAATGCATATTCATATTACAATCATTATTTACATTTAGGTAGTTTGTGATACAAATTACCGCATCAATAGCTATAAATATTTATGTAAAATGTTAAATTAAGTAACCTACATAACACTTCACACTTTAAACGTACTCCCTTCCTTACAACTGATGTTAACCTTTACTGGCTTCTATATTATGCCTGGCCTGTTAGCTGAATAGATGGATGACTGTTTGTCATACACATTAAATACAATAAGTTAAAGGATTTTGACTTCTTTTAAAAGCTGTCTCCAACCCTCCAGCATTTACTCCTGCTTGGTCCCCATTGTAAACCCAATAACAAAAGTTTCTCGCTGGCTGACTTTTCTACTACATAGGTATAGAATTTTCTGAAAATATTTAATTTAAAAAATTATAATGTTCATCGTATTTAAGGTAGAGAATTCAAACCGGCAAATATCAGCACTCTAGTTTATTTTAGCTAAAAAACATATATTGTTACATTCTACCCTTAGTTTATTAGTTACTGCTTGATAAGTGTAGAAACAGCAAGTATCAGACTTTTACTGAAAAACTTATTTTCTTTATAAATTTATGCCCACAAAAATCTATAAAGACTGTAAAAATGATATAATCTGATAAAGAAAAATATTTTGCATAGGATAATGTGTTTAAAGCTAAAATTTATAACAAATGAATATTTACAGCATATTACTACTTATTAGTAATTTGGCAACAGTGCGAGAGTAGAAAAGGACGAAGCTAATGGCAACATGTATGCATTAGATAGAAGCCGAGATATCCCATTTACCTCCATACTGTCTATTAAGGTTGAGACAAATGAAGTAGTAGACATCTTCCCTGCTCCAAATGTTGTGAGTATCAATATCACTGTAATGAGTGCAGTGGCAAGAAAAACAATGTGAATGTGGACAGTGTAATGACCTTATTTAACTCACAAAACATGTAAACTGTAAAATCAAGTGGCTATAAGTAAAAGTAGGGAAGAAAACATAATGTATTGATTCAATTAAATACATATTTTTACTTTCTCTATTACTTATAGTAAGTAGGGGAAGTATTGTATTCCACCCAAAAATTCGATACCGAGATTTCACCGCAAATACATGTTTTGAGACCCCCTGAATCCAAAAAAAGCATTTTTTGGAAACATGTCCGTGTGTGTGTCTGTGTATGTGTCTGTGTCTGTCTGTGAACAGCATAACTCAGAAACGAACAGTTGGATAAACACCAAACTTGGTATTTAGGTTCAGTATCTTCCAAGGATGTGACACGAAGGTTTTCAAAAAAATCCCCCCACCCCAAAGTACCCTTTACATGGAAGATGTTTCGAAAATTTTAATTTTCTCAAAAATGGCTCTAACGATTTTGATTAAAATATCATATGTTTAAGATATTTTTATGACAAATAAAATGTATATCTTGAATTTTGTGGGAATGTCTCCAAAAGTATTCTTCATTGTGAACGACTTTTGCATAACTGATAAACCATAAGAGATAGACAAAATTTTACTACACAAAAAATGTAGATCGCGTTAAAATACACAATTTATGTCATATACATTTTTTTTTGTTGAGTGAACCATTTTCGAGATATTGCTTGTTATTCTCTTAAATTTTTCAATACTTATTTTCTCAAATGGGAATTCGTTATTCATTTTTTTGTCTTGGCTATGCAAAGAGTATTAATCTGTGGCAAAGGGAATGGTGCTGCACCTAGCAACCAGCTATTAAGAGATATGTATGTGCTTAAAGGCTACTGTTTTTCTATACATGAAGTTTAACATGAAGTAGATGGAGTATAAGCGTTTGTAAAAATAGTTTGTACAAGAGTAGAGAAAGTCATGTGAGTGTAACACATCAGATTTTTCTTTTCAGTATGATATAGCAAATTATCATTCATTATTTATTCTATTCCAATAACACCTGCATAAAGTAATATACTACAAACGAATAAAGCAATGAAAAATACAAGTTTTGTACTTTTTCAGAATGAAAATTATAAACTTATTTAAAGCATAACCTATAAGTATTACACACATATTATAGATGTTATGATTAATTAGGCATTATTATAAAAGAGTATTTAATTGTATGTTAATCAACTCACAAATTATGTCTATGCACCTTCTGAGATTGCAGGGATTGATAGCCTTCATTGAAGCCGTTTGAAACGATTTTGATATTTTAACAGTGTTTGTGGGAACAGAACTAACTTATGGCTTGAAGGCATTCAGTATGACTTTATCACCCTTAAAACAAGTAGGAGGCAAGCATAGGTTTTAAGATATATGACCTGCAAAACACAAGATTTAAAATACACATTTTCTTCTCCCCCCTTCAGAACTACTGTTCGCCAACGGAAAGAAAGTCCCTGACAGGAATGTGCTGCCCTTATCTGTTTGGAAACAGTGCAACGACAGCGAATGTGTGTGATGGAGAACGCATGCTACACAGAGAGTAAAACTGTTCAAAAAACATGCTCCCCACTGGCGTACGGAACTTTCAGTGTGGACAAACAAAATAATATAATGTGAATAAGAATTACCTTACAAGGGTTGAACAAGTTCGGAATCAGAAATGGCTTCTTCAGGTTCACTGTTGGAAGATTCATCATCATTTGGATTCTCGATGATAATGGCATCGATCACGTCTGAACACGATCCCATCACGGTCCCAGTATTCCTGTTCAGTTGTCTCAACGTGGTTGCAGAAACCCTCCCAGTCTTCAGTTGTCACTGCTGCGATTCCTTGTATTGCCAGTTCTTTAAGTCGTGACAGTGACATATCACCCGACACATTGTGTTCCCGAACATAACGCTTTACTTTAGACCAAGCATACTCGATAGCATTTAAGTCACACATGCAAGGCGGCAATCTGATAACAGTATGACCGTGTGCTTTTAGGAGTTCGTCTATCTTAAAAATCTTCTCCCTAGGCTTATTTAAGCAAATAAGTTCATATAATTCTTCTTTTCTCATTGCCATGTCGCACGTGACATTATGACGCGTTAGCCACGAAATCATGTCGGACTTGACCGCATATTGGGAAGGAGGTTTGTCAAGTTGCATGTTGTGGTATGGTGCATTGTCAAGTACCACTACTGCCATTGGTGGCAAACAATTTAAGAGTTTATTTGTGACCCACTTCTCAAAATTTGCACCATTCATTTGTCCGTGGTAATCCCCCACTGTAGACCCAGCTTTATAAATTAATTCTGCATTTTTTAAAAATCCAGAACGGGAGCCCACAGTTACAATTATAAGTCTGTTACCAGCATTTACATTTGCAGAAACGCCAAAGACATCGTCACTCTGCCACTACTACGTACTTCGCTCGATGTACACAAATAGAATTCACTAGGCGTACTAAAACTGAGAAGCTATTCTTCACAAAAGTAGAAGGAGCCAATGTTTTTAAATGGGCTGTAACTCAGCCATCCTGGGTGTCATAAACAGGCAGGCAGGATGTCAGAACGTGCCTAATCAGCAACTCTTCCCCCCTCTCCTTCATTCCCCTGGGACTTTCTTTCCATTGGCAAGCAGTACCTTGTAAATCAATACATTTAATTCAATGGCTTTACAACTTTTTAATACCCTCATTAAAATAAGATTTGTCCAACTGTGTAAAATAATTGTGGGTCTCAGCTTCAACGCCATCATTTTATGTGAACCGTTGTCCACCCAGCCATTTCCTCAGGTTTAGGAACAAAAAGTAATTGCTGGGTCCCGAATATGGCGGATATGGAAGCACTGCAAGTGAAGATGACACAGTTTTGTAGCAGCAACCCCAGAGGTGTGTGAAGGCACATTATCATGATAAAAGAAAGCTTTTTTTTTTTTTTTTAACAAGGTGTGGATGGTTAGCCTTAATAGCATCCTTCAATTGGTGCAGTAGTGAAGCGTAATACTCCCTGGTTATGGTTCTGCCCTTTTGGAGGTAGTGAACAAGCATCACATCCTGAGAATCCCAGAAAACTGCAGCTATGACTTTTGTTGCGGGTGAAACCATTTTTGCTTTCTTTGGCGCACCTTCACATGTTATTACCCACTGTATGGACGGCTCCATCTTTGGTGTGTAGTGATGAAACCATGTCTCATTTACTGTTATGAAATATTGGTGAAACTCACTGAAATTGAGTTTAAGCAAGTCTAAACATTCTTGAGAATTTTCATTCAAATGCTTTTTGATCCATTGCTAACACACATTGATCAGAAAGCTTTCTCATACCCAAAACTTTTGTTAAAATGTAGTGGACATGGCCTATTAAGATCTTTGTAATGTCAGTCAATTCTTGTATCTTCAATCGGTTATCATTAAACATGGCATTGTAAATTTTTGTCACAATCTTGTCAGTTGTAGTAGTAGTTTTTGAACTTCCTGAGTACTCAGCATCTTGAATGGACGTACTACCATGCTTAAATTCAGCAGCCTTTTTTTTTTTTAACTATTGAAAGTGAACGGGAAGAAGTGTAAAAACTTACTTTAATATTTAGATGTATTTAATGAAGTTTCTGGATGCCTTTCAGTAAACTTTCTGTAAGAAAATTTTGCTGTATGTTGTATTCAAGTTCATTACTATAGAGAGAAAGTTATTCAACCGGTGTTTATAATTAACAACTGAGAAGAATTTTTTCCAGGTACAGGGTATGTTCTATTTTTAAAATGCTTGAATTGCCAGTTTGGTGTGAGAATTTGTTACATTCTTGAGTTTTGCCCCTATTTCATAGAATATGATCATAGGCTTCTAATTGAACAACTACATGTTCTAAGCAAAGTTTAAAAAAATTCACATGCTGTGAATATCTAAAAATTACTCCATTGTTCTAATAATTTGTTCACTGCTAAGATATCTACTTACAGGCTATACTACACTGCCTTAACCTGTGACACTGGTGGGAGGCTAAGGAAATCAGAAATACAAAGTATACAGCATTTTATAGCTATTTTCACAAACTTCAGGAAATTTTTCGTGCATATCATGGCACTTCACAAAATTGCAATGAAAAGTGGTAAGGAGAGCATTCACCATAAAATCTCCTAAATCATCCTACGAAAATATCATAATAATTACTGTTTGGAGTAAGTCAAAGAAGTTAAATCGTCATTCTAGGTTTAAAAACATATCCAAATGCAGTGTTGGGGAAGCTGTATATTTTTAAAATTATATAGAAACTTTGAGTTGGAATTGAAACTCTTAACATCACTTGAAAAACATGTAAGTGATGTTAAGTGTTTCAATTCCAACTCAAATTTTCTATATAATTTCAAATTCACATCACTGTTACTAGCTTATCCATATTTTATACTGTGTATTTTTATTTACATTCCTGTTTCACTTCTTGTTTTTACTTTTTTAAAATTAGTTACAGTACTAATGTAAGTTTTGAAACTTTATTCTACATTATTCTTAAAGATAAGGCTTTTGAGAAAGCCTATGAAGTTTAGGGAGAATGCATTCATTGCAGAGCTTCTTATTAAGGGGACCATCATCTGGTAAGTTTTGGGAACCACTGGTCTAAAACATTCCCATTAATTTTGATTATTTGCCAGTTGTATCACTCTATTCTTTTAGACAGAAAAGAAATATGACTTTTGCCTTTGCGAGAGAGGCACAGGTTAATTTTGGATGCACAACAGTTTCATTGTCCAGGAAATCAGTACCAGAGGCTGTACAAAACCAGCCTCTTATATGCAGGTTTTTTGTTTATAAACATGTATGCAGTTCTATCTACCCAGCTGTTTATGTGAATAGTTTAGAAATTGATTGGTATCCCATGCATTTACATACTTTATCATAAAACATAACTATTAAATTTCAGGCAAAGAACCAGATCGTTTGAATGAAGAAAAATCAGCAATTTTGGAACAAACTCAGGAACTTGCATTTACCAATTACAAAACATTCATACAAACAGCAGAATGCTCAAGGGAAATCTTTAAACAAGTAAGTGGATTATTATTTTTGAAATTATTATCGAATTTTAGGCTATTTGCAGTGTCACAAATTCATTGTGGTTTTTAACTCAAATATTTTGGTGGAACTAGTGCCAGGATAGCTGTATAAAGCGGGTTGACGCTTTATTTATACATATTCTCCTCCTCTCTCTCCTCTCCTCTCTTCTTTTCTCTTCTCTCATCTGAAAAGTGGTGTATATGTCCTTGTAGTTAAGGACCAAAAGTAATTTATTAAAATATATAAGCTGCTCTAAGAGGTTAAAGATAAAAGGAGAAATGGTGGTAAAAATACTGTTGTATCTCAAAGCGGAAACCTGCCTCCTAAGAAAAATTAAATCAAATACAAAACAAAATCTAAAGCCTAATACTGCATGTAATAGCCACCTGCTTTAATTTGCAGCTTCAAGTCTTCTCATAGAATGGACCACTTGTCTGCAAAGAGCATGCCATTGAAAATTAACCTCCTCCCAGGTCTAATGGATAAGCAGTAAAAATCCATCCATCTTGTTAGGGTGCAGAGAAGACCACTTTTTGTACATAGACTTTTCAACCTTCTGAAATTCTCACTCTGATGAAATGGTGGCAGCTAACCAAGACTCAGCCCATTGGACTTGTACATAGATTGGATGATTGTACTGCAGGAATTCATAGTATTGAACATCAACACAGCCTTTACTTATGAAGTTCTTATATGGGACTACATTGATTTTCTATGAGATGTGTTTTGATGTCCCACAGTATACCAGTAGATTTCTTCACCAAATGCTAAACAGATATGTTACATTGTGATTCTTCATTGCTTTATATTGAACACTGTATCAGGTCGTAGAAGCTAGGACTTCCAGTCTGTTCCAGTTGCAACTTCATTGGAGAATTATGATTCACTTTTTTTCCATGAAAGTAATTAAAATAATATGTGGTGGTCTTCTAATGGTCATTTGCGAGCAGGCATACAAAATAGGGCCCTGCTACTTTCATATAATGCCGGGGCATTCTAGATTGAGGTAAATGTGAGCAGGTCTTCAATTTGAATACAAATAGAAACAGATTTCACTCTTTCGTAATGAGGACTGATGTCTACCATATCCAAATCATAATTATTGTAACTATCTTGTAAATACATCCCATTCTACATGATGCTTACCCTCTCTGGTTAAATCCAGAATAACAACAGTGACTATGAATCTTTGTTATCATAGGTTTAGCAGCACAACCATGTTATGTTCACTATAGTAGGGGTTATGAATCAGAGTGTTGCCTAAGTATATTAACCATTTTGTTGACCTTGTCTTTGTTAGTTTTGATTACATGATATATATGTGATGTTTATATAATATTGTATTAATAAATTACCCTAGCAGGTATTATTTGTTGTAGCTGACTTATACATTGGTTTTTACACTTTCTTCATCAGCATTGTTAATCCAAATGTTATGAGCTGTGTATTTGAAAAATGCCTCGCCACATGTACAGGGTGTCACAGAATTCAACCTACAAACTTTCAGGGGTTACAGAGGGTGTTAGACAAGCACTTCAATATAGGACACTTGTGGTCTTTGAGTCCATGATTGTTTGCAATAGATCAACATCAATAATGAGCCAGTATGCCATTGATAAAACATCCCTGAGTTGCCACTTGTAGTTAATAGAGGCTATGCAATGTTCAAATATCCCATGTGAATATCTCCATAACATATATTTAAACTTTGAAAGAAATGCAAGAAATTAAAATGGGGTTCACTCAAACATATGCCATTCATCTGTTTGAGGAAGGAAAATCTGATATGTTACATTCACATCATTACTCTATCCTCTTATCATTTATTAGTGTGCATACAAATATTCTTACAGAAGTTTATTTTTCTATCTACTTCATTTTAATTCAGAAATACAAAATTACAGAAATAGCTACATTACATATTTTGTTACAGATACAAAGGGAATAGCAATAGTGAAATGTTTAAGAACTGATGTTATATGCTGCCCTTAAAATTTTAAACAACTGAATATCAACAAGACTTTAAAAGAGTGATTAAATTATTGAACAATTTGAACCATTAATAGCAGGTATCTCGGAAATGGCTGATGTCGTACAAAAATTTATTTGAAATAAATTGTGTATTTTGAAGAGAGCTACATTTTTTATGCATGCATTTTCATCTATTGCGTAACGTTTACCAGTTATACAGGATTATATAAAATTCCTTCTGAATGAAGAGAACTTCATAGGCTATTCCCAGAAAATTTAATTTATACATTTTATTTATCATGTAAATATTTTTAATATATTGTATTTTAATGAAAACCGTTAGAGCCATTTTTGAGAAAATCAAAATTTTCCAAACATTTTCCATGTAAAGGGTAGTTTTACTGGGGGATTTTCTTGAAAATCTTCATGTCACATCCTTGAAAGATGCTGAAGTTAAATACCAAGTGGAGTGCTAAGCAAGCAATGGAAGAGAGTGGATGTGTGTTGAGGAAGCTCCTGGAGTGGAAGAAAAGAAGGGCCTAAGAAACTCTGGGGATCAGTATCGATGAGTACAGAGGAAGAATTGGAACCGTTAATAAGTTAAAATGGAATGATTTTAAAATAAATAAAGGTACAGAAGAGATGGTAAACATGGTCATGGGCAGGGCAGAGGCATGGTTTCAGAGTGGCGAAATGGTGGAAGAAGAAAGCATTGTGTTGACACCCAATGGGAGTTTACAAGTTCTGGATAGAAACAAAGCAGGACCATCCAGGGAGCCAACAGGAATAGATCTATGGAGTAGGAAAGTGTGCCATATGTTTAGAAATAGAGCAGGCTCTGAGAGAAGTATGGGAATACGGAAGCAATAATAATGGGGGAGTTAATATTAGAATAGGGAGGGAGAGTATTATAGAATGAATATGTTGTGTAAATGAAATATGATCTAGAAGGGAATAAATTAGACAAAGTAAAGACAAGTGTATTGATAAGCAAGTGATAGACTTATATGAAATCGTGAAGTGAATGATTTAGATATAAAGAATGGAAACACGGAGAGGGCTAGGAGGGAGAGTCACATTTCTTAATATGAACGAGCAAGTGTGGTTATGGCCGATCAGCACGGGGTCCGCA
The DNA here is from genome assembly GCA_030765065.1 of Deroplatys truncata. Classification (NCBI taxonomy): domain Eukaryota; kingdom Metazoa; phylum Arthropoda; class Insecta; order Mantodea; family Mantidae; genus Deroplatys; species Deroplatys truncata. Next base: position 24,438,616 of record CM060980.1, read on the forward strand.
ATAAGCATTCTTTAAGGTATTAATTTTGTATGTAATAGTTACCTTTCCCACTGGTAGTGGAGATTCAAAGACGATCGGAGGAAGTAAGGGAAGGAGATGGGAATGGGAGAAGAACACTAAGCAGTATAGTAAATTTAAATGAGGAACTGTTAGCGATATGAAGCTAACTCAACACACGTTTTGTAAATGCGGAAGCTGGGTATGATCGGCAATAGGAACCAGGGCTTGATGCTGATCATGCCCAAATGTATTGTATTAGCTCAACGCTCAATAAAGATATATCATATCAAATACCAAGTTTGGTGTTTAATCAACTTTTCCTTTTTGAGTTATGCTGCTCACAGACACATACAGAACTTCTGTGAATATGCTTTTTGGGGGGGTTCATGGATCCTCAAAATATATATTTCTGGTAAACTTTTGACATCAAATTTTTGGGTGGAATACAATACCTCCCCTATATACTATACATGGTAGAGAAAGTAAAAATGTTCAACCACTGGTACGAGGTTTAAACCCAGCACCAACAGATTGACATCCAAGGATTCTAATGACATATATTTATCATGACATTATATATAATAATTATAACTAATTTCAATTAATTATGTATAATAATAAATAATATTCTACAAAAAGAAAAGAAAGCTGTAAGCACCCAGTAATAAAGTACTTCTGATGATAAGTTGCCACTGAGATTGTCATCTTTAGTGAGATGCTTTGGTGGTCGTCTGAGGAACAACTTGAGTCAATTGGGGAATTCAGTATCCCACAGGTATGTTGTCACAGTAGCTCAATGGTTAGAGCAACCACACGAGAACAAGAGAACCATGTTCAAATCCCAGCTGTTGCATTGAATTTTTCAGTTGACTCTACACCATAATTGTATTGAAATATCAAGAAGCAAAAATCTTAATCTTTATCACAGTTTAATTACAACAAATACTATCAGAATTTAGAACACTGTTTCATTTAATTTCTAATAGCTGTTTTACATTTTGTTCTAATAACGGTTTTATTTGTTTCAGTTCAACAACACAGAGCAAAGATTAGATTCTCTAGTAGCAAAATTGCCAGTATTTTCACAAAAGTGTCAAGAGTTCAGCAAAGCATCCAGTGACATAAATGTTCATAGACGCCTTAATTCGCTCACACTTACTCGCAATGCTCATTTGCTGGAAATCCTTGAATTACCTCAGCTTATGGATACATGTATTAGAAATGGCAACTATGAAGAAGCATTAAAACTGGCAGCATATGTTCGAAGACTGGGGAAAAAGCATGGCCATATACCAATTGTAGCAGTGAGTTAATGTGCCTACATGTTATTTTACTTTTTTCTCTTGTAAGTTTGTTGTCTATTGCTACTAGTAATGAGTAAAATTCGGGTAATAAAATAAATATATATATAAGTATAATTAATCAGATGTTACCATATATGCATAACATGAGCACTACTGTTATAACAAGGATAAATAGAATTAAGTAATGTATATAGGCAGTGGAAATTCTTCAATAAAACCCATAAAATTTATTCCATAAGCGATTTTTGTGAGCAAATTTTCTTTGGTTTCATTTTGGATGATATGCATAGTCAGAGTGTATGTACATTTGAATGCCATGGGAAACAAGGATATTTACATTCAGCAACAGTTGCTGTTTTGATTGCCGATCATCATCTGTTGTGGATCGTCACATCGTTCTTCTGCCTTTATTGTTGATCTCATTCCCCATCATGGGCATACTGCCTGGTGAACATTCTTCTTCTTATGTCTGATAACATCCTTGGTTAGCTGATTGATTTAGGTTGTTTTTTGATAAGAAATTTTGATAGAACCTGGATTTAGGATATTGTGCTAAGAATATGTGATTCAGTGATCCCAAGTTGTGTTAGCTGTAAAAGACAAAGTCATAGTAATCTAGCTAATTCCATCAACTTTTTTCTTTCCATTGTCTTGAGATGCTGTTTTCAAAAGAGCATATCTCACCTGTAATCAGAAACATTTTGTAACATTGCCATTCAAACCAGTCGACATCCTCCATTAAATCCCAGAGCAGTTGCAAGTTATTACAAATTGGAAAGAAGCTTTCAGTTTGATTCAGTCTTAAGTTTCAGTAATTCTCCTTCAAATTGAGTTTCTTTGGCATTACCACGAATCCATTATTTTCCGTTTTCTTAGTGTGTCATAACCAGACTTGGGTGAGTAAATTATCTCTACATATACGAAAACAGTTTTCTACACAAAGTAAAAAATTCTGTTTTACATTCACATGACTTTCTCTACCCTTGAGTATACAAATTATTGTTATGAAAGTTTATTTTTCCACCTACTTCATTTTAATCAAGATAAACCTTTCCAGAAATAGCTGCATTACACGTTTTGTTATACATACAAAGGGAATAGCAATAGTCAAATGTTTTAGAATTGGATGCTATATACTGGCCTTAAAATTGAATACTCTTTCCATAACATCATGAGAAACAACTAAAAATAGACAATATTACCATATTTTAAAAGAATGTTTTAAGCATTGAACAATTCAAACCATTGATAACAGATATTTCAGAAAAAAAAGTTATTTGTAATAAATTGTGTTATAAAGAGATGAACATTTTTTGTGCAGTACGTTTTCCTCTATCGCTTAATGTTTATAAGTTATACAAGATTATACAAAATTCCTTCTGAATGAAGAGAACTTCACAGGCTATTCCCAGAAAATTGAAGATAAACATGTTATTTGTCCTGTAAATATCGTTAGTCTGTGTCATTTTAATCAAAATTGTTAAAGCCATTTTTGAGAAAATTTCATAAAATGTCCCATGTAAAGGGAGGTTTGTGATGGAGAAATTTTTCTGAAAATCTTGATGTCCTATCTTTGGAAGGTACTGAACTGAAATACCAAGTTTGGTACTTATCTGATTATTTGGTTTCGTGGTAGTGCTGTTCACAGACAAACCTTTTTCTAAAAATGCTTTATTTGGATTCAAGATGCCTCAAAGCATCTATTTTCAGTGAAATCTTGATATCAAATATTTGGGTGGAATGCAATACCTTTTCTACTTGCATGTATGTAGTAAAGAAAGTAAAAACTAGCATTGATTGATTTTGACAATCTAAACATCAGTAACTTAATTCCTTTTAAGTTTATTAATGCTCTAACATACAAAAAACTACTAAGCCATGCTTCCCAATTGATGATTACTCATTTAGCACACATAATTTGGAACACTGTTACATAAAATAAGTTAAGGCTGGTTCACAACAACCCGAGAACAATAACCAAAATGGGAACGAGAATGGGAAGCTATGCAGCATACAAGATTTTGTTCACAACAGCCCAGTAACGAGAACGGGAATGCATATCAATAATCATATCAATCACAAAATGGAAAATCAAATAAGAGCTGAAGCTTTCCTGGTGGCAAACATGTTCTAGACGTTCTCAGGCTTCAAGCCAGGTGAGGTGATGTTGGTACATTGACGTTTCGGGAGCGTGCATCTCTCCCATCTTTAGGAGATGCTGAATGACTAGATCGGATAAAATGGCATGGCCTAATATATATACTTATTTGCCCCGGTGGTTAGCACGGACCACACTAGCAGGCGATCGTGCTGGGTTCACGGGGACAGACCTCGTAGAGAACCCACTGCTCTGAATGTTGTTTTTCGGTGCTGGTTTTGTGTTTCTGAGCCTCTCTATTTCAATTTTGATGGCCGGTTTCCATGCGGGACTGAACTGTAGCCCAGCATCATGTTTCAGCATGCCCTTCTCAGAGGCAATAGCCAGCGCCTCCTTGGCCAAATGTGATGGCTACTGGGAGCGCAGAATCAAGGAGGCGCTAGCTATTTCCTCCACGAAGAGCACACTGAACCGCGGTGCTGGGCTACAGTTCTGTCCTGCATGGAAACCGGCCATCAAAATTGAAATAGAGAGACTCAGAAACACAAAACCAGACCCAAAACAACATCCAGAACAGTGGGTTCTCTACGAGGTTCATCCCCACAAGCCCAGCATTATCGCCTCGTGTTTTCCACGAGGTCCGTGCTAGCCACCGGTGCAAATAAGTATATATATATATTAGGCCATTTTATCCGATCTAGTCATTCAGCATCCTGAAGATGGGAGAGATGCATGCTTCCGAAACGTTGATGTACCGGCATCACCTCACCTGGCTTGAAGCCTGAGAACATCTAGAACAAGTGGAAAATCAATTTTGTGCATTGGGATTTTGTTTGTTTTTAACTAACCAATGATATTTTTTCACCTGCTTCCAATTCAGCCAACATAATGCAGGTTAGCCAACATCAAAATTCAATAGAGTAATCATTATCTAAATGCATATCCATTACCTTTCCAAATCCTCTAGTTCTATTAAGCTTTCATTCTTTTATTTAATGGCATACATTAAAGTTGCTTATTGTTCTTAGTTTCTACCAGTTTTTGCCATTGTTTTTGAGGCAATAACCAGTTTTGAGTGCATATAAGGAAACTATAGATGAACCTTTCACTAGAAGAACCAACACTCGATGGATCTGTGGGTGTCTGGATCCGAGGTTGGGAAGCACATATACTTCTAATTTCTTCCGGTTTCATTTTTCCAGTTTGCAACTAAAGAGAGCACTAGTGGCTGTTTCATGTCACGGCCACCTAGAATAACCTCTACAGAGAAGAGTCTTAATATGTACAATATAAATCTAATGTGCCATGCCCGAGAACAAGAAAGTTAAAACTTGGCTAAGTCTTCTTTCCCATTCCTGGAGCCTGGGAAAGCTTCCCATTGATTGTGAATGCTCCTATTAGAATACATGTATTTCAACTTTGCCGTTATCACTCTGGTTACCATTCTTGGTTGTTTTGAAACAGCCTTTATTAATAATGTAGAAATCATAACGTTTACTTTTAAAGTTTTATACTGTAAAAAGACTTTTATCACTTCTTGGATTGAAATAAAATCACTAACTCACTTTATTCTGTGTAGTAAACTGCTGTTGTTTTCTAATTTGTTTCTAATAATAAAAAATATCTCTCTTTAACACAAAAACAAAATGTTCACCTAAGTATTTGGTCCCCATGCAAGCTTTGGGAAAAAAAAATAGCTTCTTAAGAAGGTTCTGGATTATTTATAAAATAGCTTGGGTTTCTCTTTCTTATTTCTGAAGCAGAGGAAATCCTTTGATCAGCATCTCAAGCCAGTTCAATATGACTATGAATTTGTGACTCAGTTTATGTTTGCAGCATAATGCATCAAGGATCACCTTTCTTGCATCACAGCTCATAACTCTACATGCTTATTACATAAGCTGTTAGCTGATATGAGGGTAATACTGAACATTTTTATAATGCCATGTTTGTAAAAACAAAATAAAATTTGTTTATATTTGACATCTACTTTCTAATGTTTTGCAAGTTGATTACCATGTTGTCTGTTCAATTTGCTCTAATAGTTTGTTAATTATCATTTAAAGATTTTGTGTTCACCCAAAAAAATTACTAGAGAACATTTCTGGGCTATGATTTTAAGTTGTCATTAACGCCTAAACAATGTGAAGATTGGCTTGGAAATGCGTTTGCTAAGAAAGCCCCATCTAAGGTAAAAGTTTATAATTGGTGTGGCAAATTCAAAAGAGATCAGGTTTTGTTTCTTAGTGATGAATTTCTTGAAGGACTTCCAAGAACTGCTGTTACTGATGAAAATATTGTCGCTGTTCGAGCAATGCTTGAAGAAGATCGACGGACATCTTATGAATTTATTTGGGTGACATTGAGCATTGGTGTGAGTCAAATCCAAAACATTTTACATTCAACAGTTAGGAGTGAGAAAACTTTGTTGTCGATGGATTTCCACATAAATTTACTCCCAATCAAAAACAACAACACATTGATTGGCTCAGGAAAGCTCTGGAATAATTGTAAGGCAGCACTTCAGATTTGGTTTGGAATATTGTTTCTGGCAATGACAAATTTGCACTGCTGGTAACAAGATAGTTGCTATTCTTTATCCCCACCCCCACTGCCCCAAAAGGGTCATATTGCTATTATAGCATTAGAAGCTAGACATACTGTTACTACCAATTGGTGTATACATATCTGTTTACTGAAAATTTTTGAAGGAGTTCGTGAAAAATGCCCAAAACGAAAAATGTTACATCATTACAATGCATTGTTGCATACAGCAAAACTAACAACTGAGTATCTGAATGCCATCCTCCATTTTCTAGTGGTACCATGCTAGCCTTGAGGTCACGGGTCAAACCTGGGGGAGGGCAATGGATTTTTTTCAGGAGTAAAAATCCTTAGCATGGCTTACTTCGGAAAGGAAGTAAAGCCAGTGATCCCGTCTCAAGCCTGACAAAGAGGCCTCTAAGCAAAATTTCCGAATGAAATTGAAGAACCATAGTAGTTAAAGAGCATCCATAAATAAAACTTGAGTATTTGGATACCCTAAAGGTCAGCACCATGGACCCTCCACCATACAGCCCTGACCTAATACCTTGTGATTTTTTTTGTATCCAAAAATTAAAGATAAAATGCATGGAATCACTTTTTCATCATCAGATAAACAGTGGAGCATTATACAAACTTCAGGAAGAGTGACATCATTGCTTTAAGGACTGTTTTCGTTGAATAAAAAATGTATTGTGTTAAAGGGGAATATTTTGAAAAACAATAAAATTAGTTTAATTTTTTAAAACCAATCCTTGTTTCATTTTCTAAAAACTTTTCAGTGTCACCCTCATACTGTATTTAAAGATCACCATCACAGGTTAGCAAACTATAATTCTACGTCAATAGGCTCCAGTTTATGGATATAAAACATTAACTCTACAAAGACTAAAAGTTGTAGGATTTTACATTTATTGCGTAAATTATGCTTTATTTATGCGTATTTTACTGCAATGTAGATAACCCTTTTTTTACGCATAAAAACCTAACCCTGGTCAAAACTAATGAAAATCTTCTGGCAATGCACTCCACATTGGCATCTTAGACATTCCTCTCTACTTTAAGAAGTCTTCTCAAATATCTTCTTCTTTTTCTTTAACAGATTACCCTCTTTGTAGGACTTACACCCCAAGGACTTGCAAGCCAATACCTTAAGTCAGTAGTCTGTCCAGGGGCGAGCAAACTCTGGATCATAGCATATCCATGATGGGGTGGCCAGCATGGAATGTCAGTGAAGAAAAAGGAAATGAAATGTAGTGATGAAAGGGATGATGGGAAAATTCATGAATTAAATTCGCTAGTGACCAAGGAAAATCACTGAAAAAACCTTCGGTCAGATTGGTCAGCTCCCAAGGTTTGAACCCAGGACCCCCCAAATGTGGCCTAGTGATACTTAGCACAAAGAAAATAAACAACAAGCAAAGAGAGGCTGATGATGATGAGTGATCAGTATGTCCTTGTTTAATTTATCATTGAAAACATAAGTGAAGTTTTATAATTGCTAGTTTTTACTTATTATGTATTTGTTGTATTAGCTTCATTTCCTGTTTATTGCTAATAACAAAGAATCTTTGTCTTGCTGCTTCTTCCATCTTTATAGAAAAGCAACAGGCAGAGTATCAATATTTATAGAATAATGGTGGTGATGTGGCTGCAGATGTTAATGTACTGGTCACTGAAATACACAGCAGGTAATTTATTGCCTTTCATCATGTTCCCCTTCATCAACTTCAAGATCTATGTACCAATATCTACAAATTGTGATACGTTTCCTGTTCTAGAGCACAATTACTTCCAGGAATTTGTTTAAATTGGCACCTCGTTACATTACAAAATCAGAAGCCACCTTATCTGAAATCAATCCATGGTTTAGAGTTTAGAGCCAATAGTAAAACTCAACAGCTTATATATTTTACTTTAGAGATATTCCCTCAGAAAATAGTTCGATGGATGTAAAATTCTTGGGTGTAGTAGTGGACAGCAAACTATCTTGGGCACCATATATCAATCTTGGGCACCATATATCAATTACGTTACTCTAAGGTTTCTAGAGTCACATATTTAATAAGAAATCTGAAAAGCCATGTACCTGACACATGTATAAGATCCGCATACTTTGCATTGTTTCTCACTATAATCTCATACAGTGTTTTACTCTGGGGAAACAGTAGCTACATCAATGATATCCTTCTACTGCAAAAAAGGTTATTTGTGTTGTCTCAAATTGAGACAAACTTGCACCCTGCAAGCCACTGTTTATGAAATTCAGAATAATGACCCTAATAAACCTATACAACTATACAGAACTCATTTATGTAAAACATAATTTATCTCACCAGCAATACAGACAGGACATACTCAGTTATTATACTGTGAATAATAACCTAATTAACATAGCATATCATAAGTCTTTTTAAATCATTGAACATCTCTGAAGGTTTACGTATAAGATTGTGTAATACTTTACTATTAGATTTAGTATAATTGCCAGCTAAAAAATGTAAATGTAAACTATATGGCTGGTTAATTGCTAATCTTATTATTCAATACAAGAATATTTTGAAAATAAAACATAATTGTTATAAGCTTTATATTACTGTAGTCAGTTTTGTTCTGTTCTATTAGTCACCTATTCTGAGTGTTTATTTGCTGTTTTATATAACTTTTTGTATTACTTGATGTTGTCAATCGCTATAATAAGCTTAACGACAGTAAAATATTATTTATTCATAGATAAGTCATTGTACTTCTTCAAAACTTTCATTGCTTTGAAACATAATGTATCACTTTAAATTAAATATTCATAAAGAATCTAATTCACTGGATAATAAAAGCTTTATACAAGGTTTGTGTAGGATATCTTTATGCTAGATAGTTGAGTAATGAATATGAACAAAGGGAAATGTTGTGTTGGTGGTTATCTGCTATATGAGATTTTTTTTTTTTTTTTTTTTTTTTTTTTGCTGAACAGTCCCACATACTCCAGTAACTGAAATCTGTCATATTTGTGAGGTTGTTAGTGTGAAGAGGTTGTAATTTTGGTGAAGCAACAGCAGAGGTATGATATAAGATGTCCTCTAGGACAATAAGAACATAACCTAATTTTTTTTTGGAAAGAAAGTGAAACAAAGTGAAGGTGACTAATGAATTATTAAAGGAGATGGTCTCTTTGTGTAACAACATATTCAGATATAGAACACCCTGTTTTTTAACTATTAGCAAGAGCAAATTATTATTACTGTCATCAGGGAACACTTTACAATGCAAAAAGAACTGCACAATAAACCTTTTCAAACACTGTTTCAGAGCATAGTGGAAGATGTAGAAGTTGCTTGGATATCCATGCTTCACCAATTGTTGGCACAGCTTCGAATTGATCTACAGTTGCCTCGCTGCCTGCAGGTTGTCGGGTATTTACGTCGCATGGAACTGTTTTCAGAAGCAGAGTTAAGATTAAAGTTTCTTCAAGCAAGAGATACATGGCTACAGAATTTACTTTCCTCAATACCAAAGCAAGATGGTAAAAGTGTAACTTTTAATTGTACTCCTTATTTGAATATTAATATTTTCATCATCAATTTTTCTGTTTCCTTCCCTGCTATAATGCTATGTTTCTCTTCCAGCAAACCATCATTTGAGTAAAACAATCGAGTTATCACGAATTCATCTGTTTAATATTGTGACACAGTACAGAGCAATATTTAGTGATGATGATCCTGTGATGCCATTAACTAAAGATCAGAACATAAACGAGAGTGCACTTTTTTACAGCTGGATAAATGAGAAGGTAAATAATATAAATTTTAAAAGTAAATTGTTAGGTCTTGGTGTGTGTGGGTGCACATGCACAGAATAAAGAACAAATACAGTTGAACTTGGATAACTAAGCTGTAGAGAACACAAAAAAATTGAATTATTTGTGATTTTGAATTAGAAGAGTTTTAAGTTTTTCAAGTTTTAATTAAAACAGATCTAAATTTAATTACATGTACAAGAAGAAGAAAATTACAGGTATGTACAGGTATTTAATCAATATACTACATTTGTAGTGTTAAAACACAGTACAGTACAGATTCAAAGTTTTTTTAAAGAAGCTTGATATCTGTGTTTGTTTTTACCATTTAATCTTGAGTTGTTTTTTTTTAAATCTTTTTCTACCTCATGGATGGCTGCTACTTTTTCAGCAAAATTTGATGTTCTCTTTTGGTTTCGGTTTGGAGAGAGATATGGTCAACCCAGTTCAGCACATAAACAAACACTGATGCCCGTGATACTACAAACACTCTAAATACTACTAGAGAAAATGGTCTACAGTGATCTCTTAATTCACAATAGAAATTAAGCAAAGCATAACATAAACTTAAAAATTAGATGAATGTATTGTAATGGAACCGTTCACAATGGATCACATAGACATAAAAATAAACATTGAATTAAAGTAAACTAGAAGCATAACTTCACTACAGCACACATAACCTGTTTGGGAGCACATGTACTTATACGTAGATGGTGTAGAACTGCATTGTCTAGAATTTAATAAAACAACCTTGAACATCCTGTGAGAAGAAGGGAGCGATGAAACTAAAGCAATTCCTTGATTTTAACAAACAAGCTTGACTGACCTACATTTCTTTACTCAATCTCATTGAGAATTAAATCAAATTACAGAAGATTATTTAACATATATACAGAGTGGAATTGAAATGGACTTGGGGAGATGGGACAGTGGATGTAGATGAGCAGGGGCTTATAATACTTTTTTGTAATTAAATACATCTTCTTAAAAAAAAATACTTTTTATCCAAAAAATTTATCACCAACTTGCTGGATTACTGTTGATTAAAGGATCTTAATTTATGACTACATTATAAAAAATCTGATGTGTTACACTCACATGACTTTCTCTACTCTTGTACAATCTATTTTTACAAACGCCTATTCTCCATATGCTTCATATTAATCGAGATATCGAGATGTCAATCTTATTTGTAATTTTCTTGTAGATGCAAGGGGAATATGGTAGCTTTTAAGCGATAGTCAAATATTTTATCGCTGGTTGCTATGTGGCGCATTCCATTCTCTTTGCATGTCCAGGACATAAAAAAATGAATGACGAATTTGAGAAAAAGTATAAGTATTGGAAAATTTAAGGAAATAACAAGCAATATCTCGAAAACGGTTCACTCAACAAAAAAAATGTATATGATATAAGTTGTGTATTTTAACGCGATCTACATTTTTTGTGTAGTAAAATTTTGTCTATCTCTTATGGTTTACCAGTTATGCAAAAGTCGTTCATAATGAAGAATACTTTTGGAGACATTCCCAGAAATTTCGAGATATACATTTCATTTCTCATGACATTATCTTAAACATATGATATTTTCATCAAAATCGTTAGAGCCATTTTTGAGAAAATTAAAATTTTCGAAAAATGTTCCATGTAAAGGGTAGTCTGGGGTGTGGGGATTTTCTTGAAAATCTTCGTGTCGCATCTCTGGAAGATACTGAACCTAAATACCAAGTTTGGTGTTTATCCGACTGTTAGTTTTTGAGTTATGCTGTTCACAGACACACACACACACACGGACATGTTTCCAAAAATGCTTTTTTTGGATTCAGGAGGTCTCAAAACATGTATTTCCGGTGAAATCTCGGTATCGAATTTTTGGGTGGAATGCAATACTTCCCCTACTTACTATACGTAGTAGAGAAAGTAAAAATTTAATAAATGACAACTTTGTTTATGTATAAATTAAATTTAAAAAGTCCATAATTTGTTGCCTCCGTAGTTTTGATAGAACTGGCAACATTGCATCACTGCATTTACTTTCTTCCGATATCAGTATAGTTCATGGGGAATGTTTATTTAATTGTATGCAATTGTTTTAAGTCAAAGCCACAAGTTAAGATCAGAGCAGTTAGAGGAGGCATGCATAAAAAAAACAAAGGTCAGAAAATCTTGCTACCAAACAACATACACAATGCCGCGATTTTCAACATCTGAATATCTGGACATGATCTTAATTTATGGAGAAACACAGTGCAATTGTCAATCTGCTCAATGGTTCTATGCTGAAAGATTTCCTCACAGGATTGTGCCAAGTGCAGACACATTTGTTACCGTTTGCCAGTGGGTCCATGATACAGATAGTGTAATTCCGAGTTGCCGTAATCGAGGGCACTTCCTCTAAACTCTTATTTCAAATTTACATCCTGGAGGCAAGTTCAGATATTTTAAATTAATCCCAATGTTTTCACATACTTGTAAATGCTAATAAATGCTAGCGATTAAGGTTATGGTCATTTTTTGTTTCTAGAGCTACCAAGTAAATAATGGTAGTCCATGACTGTGAAATCGTTAAGACATGAAGAGCACTGTCAATTTTGTTTACCTAAGTTTTTTTAAATATTTTGATATATCACACATACTCATGCACACAAATCTTATCAGTAACGTTAGTGTTGCAAACTTCACTAACTCGAGGTTTTTTGCATTCATAAGCTTATTGATAGATCATATTGGAGTAACCGTTGGCAAAATTGCTTCTAAAAACTTCTGCATCATATTATACAGATTCCTTTTTTTAGAACAGTAATTAGATGTACATGCTGACATGTACATTAGTTCCATTTTAAAACGGGTATATTAAAAATTAAATAGAAGTGTATACTTCCCGGTTGGCCAAAACTATAAACAATTTCACATATTGCAGTGGAGTGTAAATCCACACTATAAATTATGCTTTCCTAAACATTTAGCAATTATTAGTACCACATTATTAAATTCAACACAGAATAATGGTGTTCATAACGTAAGAGGTGCGTCACATAAGAGTGCCATAACTTTTGGAATGCTTATTTTCATTTCTAGTAAAGTATTGCATTGTCACATAAATATCACTGCAGTGTGGCATTGCATATTAATTAAAATGTACCTTTTAAACTACATACATAGGTATCATGTGTACACAAACCTTAAAACTGTTTAATATCAGTAACAATTCCACACGAGATCGTTACCTTACCATGGCATAAGCCTCTCATACAGAATAGGCCAGATATTCAGGCCTTTTAACATATCAAATAAAATATTTGTAATTACGTGGGAATGTAGAATTCGAGGTAATGTTTACTTACAGTGCAGTGAACAATAACCTGACTTTTTCCCAGAATTTTCTGGTGTCTCGCATGCCAACGACACAACATCTGAATTCGATACATGGCCAGTGTTACTTATATGATTTTATCGAGCGTTAGAATAATTCAAGATGTTGCCAGTAGAAGCAGACTACTCAATCAAGTTGCACCATGTTGCCAAATACTCCTACTTTTAAACGTGATTATCTAGTTAATGGTGTATTTAATTACAAAGAAGTGTTGGAGGATTTGTTCATCTACATCCATTCTCCACCTTCACCAGTCTGCAGGACCATCTCACTTTCACTCTGATGTACCATGTGAGTCTTCTCATCCTGTGGATTGGTAACTAGGCAACCCTGCATTTTACAAATATGAAATGCAGGTGCTGACACCGCATTCACCAGCCCACTGATTTTAGGGCTACAGTGGTGCTCGTTAATATGCTCTAGGCTAACATGCTGGAAAATCGTACTGAAGGTCAGAAGTTCAAATCACGCCTGCAAATAAATGAGTTTTATATTCATTTCTGTTCATGTTTCAAGAACATTCTAGCAAATCATGATTTCTTTCTGAATGCAGTGGAAAGTGGATTTGCCTATAAATACGAAGTTCCAACTGTTTCTGCTCACTGTGGAACAGTGTCTTCAAATAGAGGGTGTCTGGACATGCTGTTAGTATACGGGGAAGCGCAGCAGAATGCAACAGAGGTTTCCGCAGAGAACAGTTCCTACAGATCACATGCCTTTGCAAGTTGCGAACTCCTTCTGGAATCAGGAACAGTGCACAAGACACCACATCCATGAAGAGATCACCCTCTTTGTGACCAAGAACAACGCATCGTGTGACTGACTATGTCATTCAGCATCCGCATTGTAGTACGAGGGACATTCACAGCGGTTCAATATTAGCCAGATTACTTCCGCGTCGAGAGTACTACATCATGCAAAGTTTCGCCCTTATCATCTTCAACCACACCAAAAACTATTGCAGCCGGCCCATGGACGGAGAGTGGCATTTGCTAGGTGGATCATACAGAAAAATGAACAAGATCCACATTTTTTGGCAACTGTGTTATTTACAGATGAAGTAGGATTCCACAACACAGGCCATGTAAATCGCCACAACATGCATTACTGGAGCATTGTAAACCCACATTGGATGCGAGAGGTAGCCTTAAAAGTCCAATGGGGTTTCAGTGTTTGGGCTGGTATATTCGGTGATCATTTAATGGGACCGTATTTTTATGATGGCCAACTCACTGGGAATCGCTATATCCACTTCCTACAACACCAGCTGCCTACTCCATTGGATGAAGTGCTGTTGCAGAACCGACTATGTGGTACCAACATGACAGGGCACCAGCTCATTCGGCCCATCATGTAACGGCTTAACTCAATGCCACCTACCCTGAGCATGGATCGGACGGCATGGACTAATAGGGTGGCCAGCACACTCACCAGATTTAACCCCATTAGATTTCTTCTTATGAGGTTATCATAAAGATATCGTGTACCATAAACGGCCAATGACCCCTCAACAGCTCAGAGAACACATCATCTTAGCTTACCGTACATCGCACTGGTCATGTTGCACCAGGTTAGGCTGACAATGATGATTAGACTGAGATCTTGCATCCACCGGCATGGTGGCCAGTTCAAACACCTATTACAACCACATGGAGGAAACGGGTAAATTGTAAAGGTTTATCTGTGTGATGGTCCGGCATGATGTCATAGTCACTGTTAAATGCACTACTTTGGGAACCAGAGGGGTTCACAACGATCATAATATGGGCTTGCAAACTTCTAGTTTGTATGTACATACTGCACTCTCAGAACAATTTAGTGGCTTTCTTTTTTATGAAAGCATAGAAGAATAGCTTTAAATAGTAAAATATTATTTAATGATGCCTTATGTTTGTAAGTTATAATTATAATGTTATTTATGATGTTCATAAAGGAATATTCTAACAATTAACAATTTGTGTTTTAATGAAATTCATGTAATTAAACTAATTAAGTGAAACGACACTTCCATGCCAAACATTCAGTTCTCGTTAAATTTACTAAACATAAAAAGTACCTTCAAGTGGCAGTATTTGAACCCAGGACCTTCACCATTGAAGGCCAACACATAAACTGTTGCATCACAAGTGCAAGTCACTGCGCACACAGCAGTGCAAAGCAGTCATTTCAGCTAAAATTGACGATGCAATGCAGTGGACAGTGTTTATGGCATAGCCTGTACAATGCTGGGACTGCATAACTTCTCAATCCATAGGCTGAGAAGAATCGCCCAGTACACACACACGCACGCACGCGCACGCACGCACGCACACGCACACACAGAGGTATGTCAAGGGGCCATGCTAAAAGTTTGAAGTATTCATGATTTATAATTAAAAAAGTTTGAAAATAGCAAGATCAACTGTATTAGTATTAAAAGTACAGCTTGTTATAACAGGTCATCTAGAAGTCTTGCGTAACTCAGATTCCCCTATAGATGGAAATTCTGGGGCAGTACTGGCTGCTGCGAGCATTGGTTATAACATTCTGCTAGTTAAGAAGTCTGTTAAGTTCATGTATGTCATTCATGAAAGGTAATGTAGATAAACAATATGAAACTCATGTGTTTAAAGATGATGTTGAAAATGTTTGCAATTTTCTTGAAGACATCCTTTCGTTTTAATTTATTTTGAAACACTGTAATTAAAGTCTCTTTCATTACAGATGTTATGTAATACGTAATTGCATGTTATCAGCTCATCAATTGTTTTGGGTTTATTTAGTGGCCCCTCAAAGAAAATAATCAGGAGACAGCAGAGGCCACAGACCTTGAGAAATTAGTCCTTCCTCAAAAATTTCTATTAACAGCCCCATAGATTGATATTGTAGTGAGGTACGAACAAAGTATCGATAGATTACATTAGTATTACCAACACGAGAAAATGTTGAAACCCTCTTTACATGACACTGTAAAACACAAGACCGCTTAGTCAGCAGTCAAAATAATATTTAAGAGCCAGCATTTAGGTCGCGCACGCTTTTGACGTTCATACTCGTCCGTAGGTCATACTCGACAACAAAGCTCCAAGCCACAAGGGGTCCTTCACACCCCCACCATAATTAAGTTAATTAACCTTTCAATTGTGAACACTTCAAGGCTACAGCTACCCCAGGTAAGATGCACTACTGATAATTTCTGCTCGCACAGGCCGTCAGCCTATGCACCAGCCTACCTGTCCGTGGTAGCCATGTACTTTAAGTATCAATACAGCTTCTAGTTTTAACACACCCCCGAGCCTTTTATTCAATGTCTCTTCCTGTAAGCGCACCTGCCTATGCCCTACCAACCCCATTCTGCTCTCTCCCATCTGAGCTTACTCCTCCCCTAGCGTAAGCAACCCCTGGGGTTAGCCATTCCTCAGTAGGAGGTGCTACAGTATAATGTATGAGCAGTGGCATCTTGTTGAAAACTTGCACCGTTCACCTCATCTTCATTTAGCTGTGCAATAAACAGAAAAAGAATATCCGAGCAGTAAACATCGAAAGTAACTGAGGTGTGAAAAACAAATTGGCCCAATAATTCGCAAGCGAGAGATTGCACACCATACTCCAATTTTCTCTGAATGTAAAGGGGTTTCCTGAATGGCATTAGAAATTTCAATACACCATATATATGTATTTCATGAATTTACGCATTCGGATAAGTAAAACCAAGCTTCTTCAGTAAAAAATGTCCTATCTAACATGTCAATTCCATGGCACACAATAAACCTCTGAAACCATTCAAAATACTGCACTCTTTTCCCATGATCTGTCTATTTCTGTATCATGGACACTTTATATGGATATAAACTGAGTTCTTTTTTTACTTCTTTCTATGCGGAACCGTAAGAAATATCACATTGTTGGGCCAGTTTGTAAATTGATTTCTGTGGACTTCTAAGCATTCTGTCCAATATATCTACCAGTGTTTTTTCTGTTAAGACACTCGGTCTACCACTCCTGACATATATAATAAACAACACACTCTACCACTTTGCAATACGTAACTGTTAACAAAAATGTTGAAAAGAAATTTATTTGCTTTATAGATGTAAGTTCTGACACAAAAGGAGATTCTCTCTTCAACCATGCTCTCAGTATTATTAACGACTTCTAATTGCCCAAACATATGATGGGGCAGAAGTCATGGCAGGGGAACACAATGGACTGCAGTCAAAGCTGAGAGAACATTGTAATTCTGCCATATTCGTTCACTCATTGGTTAATCCTGTGCTGTCGCAGTCAGCTAGTTTTATCAGAGTTAGAAGCTCCTTTACCTCC
The DNA here is from genome assembly GCA_030765065.1 of Deroplatys truncata. Taxonomy (NCBI): domain Eukaryota; kingdom Metazoa; phylum Arthropoda; class Insecta; order Mantodea; family Mantidae; genus Deroplatys; species Deroplatys truncata. The sequence goes on from CM060980.1 coordinate 24,456,033, forward strand.
TTAACAGGTTTCGGAACATTATTTTCTAAATCAACAGAGTTCATGCTCTGGATACATGAATGTGAAAAAACAAATTCCTATTGTTCCTCAGACTCGATGGAATTTCCAAAGTCATTTAGTTTGAACAGTGAAGGAACACAAAATTGATATCAAACAATTTTTTGAGACAATGGTAAAAAATGAAAACTCTGAATGGGGCGAGGGCACTGTTAGGTGTGCAGACGGCTTATTAACCAGGATAAAAGATTTCACTTTTAATTTCCTTTTGATAATCTTTGCTAACATATTCCAGTACTCTGATGTCCTCATCCACATTCTCCAGAAAAAAACTTTCAGACATTGCCTGCTGCAATAGAATGCTAGAAAATTTCAAGCAATATTTGCAGAACTATAGGAATGAATTTAATGGACTTTGAGAGGAAATGAATGATGGTGGCAGTGAACTTCAAGCAAAGAGAATTCGTCTTGACAGTATATTTGGCACCAGCAGTGATGAATCCAACTATAGACGATTATCTTTTTAAATTGTTGATACGTAGGACAAAGCGCATCTCAGAGATTTAGTGACATTTCAAAGTTACAGTTCCTGGTCTTCTTGACCATGCACAATTTTCTAACTTCAGAAAAAAAAGGTTCCCCGAGGAGGATTTGGAAGTTTGAAAATTAATTATGGAACTTTTTTTTTGTTTCACTAAAAGGTGAGTTGTGTGTGATTTACGGTGATCCTGATATGAAGAGAAATAGTGTTGTAGAGTTTCACCAATATATAAGGACAATGAAACTTTCTACAGTGTTCTCTGAAACTTTCAAATTGGCGGCTTTGATCCTGACTATACCAACAGCTAGTGCTTCAGTAGAAAGATCCTTTTCCTGCCTGAGAAAAATTAAGGATTATCTTTGCGACTCTCAGCATGAAGAAAGACTCGCAGCTCTTGCTCTGATGAATATCGAAAACAAGCTTCTACAAGATCTACGTTCGCGACCTTCATTTGAGGACAACGCAATTGATGTTTTTGTTCAGAAAAATTGGAGGATCCAGCTGATTTATAAGAAGTAGGCTAAACTAAACGTGAGTGAATAACTTCTATTTTTGGTTTACATCATGATTCTAAATTATGTTTATTTAACTACCTTCCAGTGCACTAAGCATTCGTTAATGAATTTACTAGGTAATAGTTTTAAATTGTATAATAAAGAGCATCTTGTTTACACTGCATATTGTCTAGCTGAGATTAAATATGCTGATATGGATGATTCTGTTTAGTTTGGGTCATATTTTAACGAATTTTACAATGTACGTTGGGGTACATACCCGAGTCTGATAATCAGGCTATGCCACTGAACCAATCACATCATCATACCAAACATAACACCCCTAAAACCTACAAAATACACAACAGGTATGGAAACATGGGAAAATACTTTAATCATTAATGAATTTTGAATTGACACCACCAAATTCACTGTGGAAGTTCATTACTCGCCGTATAGATGTCACCACAAACAACCACACACCAGACAATACAACTATGAGCCAGTTGGTCACTTGATGATGGGAGCAAGTAGCTCTTGAAACTGGTTTGCTAAAGGTTGTTTGTTAAAGTCATCAGGTTTTATATACATTCCACAACAAAAGCTCATAATAATGTGGGTGACCTGGCATTGACATTCCTGCCTTAAATAATGATATGGCCAATGCTGGTTTAACCCCATAGCTCAGAAGATGTTCTTCGATCACGTGATTTGGAATGTAGGGACATACATTAGATAGTATTACTCTTTTGTTTTTCTGTTAAGAGTGGTCCAATTTCCAAGGATAGGTTACTTATTTTAATTTTTGGGTGTTTGGAAATTAATTCGTTTACTAGGTGTTTGCTGGCTAAGTAAACACAGATTCAGGAGTTGGAAACACTTGGGATGCAAATCTGATATTGGCGGATTGGGTTTACCTATTTCTGTTATGTACTCTTTAAGTGTTATGTCATCATGAGCTTCGATTATTATAGCTTACTCTTTAGTGGGGCCTGATTGAGCTACTGAAGAACTAGGTGCTGAATTGTTCATTATGGTGTTAATTGCTTTGTGTGATGAAATAACTTGGTTATGTAAACCTGTAGCAGGCGTAGTATAATAAACTGTTGGGTGTATTATGAAGGCAATGAGCAGTTGTTTTATCAAAAAGCCTGTTATTAATTTGCCCTTGCCTTAATCTTGGAAACATGGGAAAATACTTTAATCATTAATGAATTTTGAATTGCCACCACCAAATTCACTGTGGAAGTTCACTACACCCTGTATAGATGTCACCACAAACAACCACACACCAGACAATACAACTATGAGCCAGTTGGTCACTTGATGATGGGAGCATGTAGCTCTTGAAACTGGTCAAGTGCACAAAAAAATGTAAGTGATATAAGTGTTTCAAATCTGACTCTTTATTTTTTTTTCCATAAATTTACAGAACAGTTTAATCACATGGTGCATGCTTCATGAATAATGTTTCATTCCTGTGCATGAAAACATTTGACAGAACTAGGAAATTTGTTGTTGCAGAAATTTTTTGGAGCATAAGATTTTGCTGCAATAGTCCTTGTGTGCTTTAGCAATTTCATTCTTAAATAGATATGAATTGCAAGGAGTTACATTATCATAGCATATTGATTGTTTTACTTGCTTCAACTTAATTTACTTCTAAGGATGAAGCTGTTAGTACAATCGGTGGATAGACAACATTGATAAATTTGCGATCAGAGACAAATGTTTGCTTACAGATATTTAATACTTGCCTGTTCTCAACTTTAAAAGCAAATTTTCTACAATTTGCAGGAGATTTATTACTAACTTTAATTATTAAATACTCATTTAGAAAAACAAAATGGCAGATCTAATACATCTCTTTGGTATTTTGCTTTCAGGTTTCTCAGTTTCTTGCTACATTGGAATATGACTTGAGCAGAGGCATAGGAAGCTCCTTTGATTCAATATTGGGTCAATGCATGTACTTTGGGCTTTCCTTTAGTCGAGTAGCAGTGGATTTTAGAGGACTAATAGCTCCTATCTTTATAAACACAATGTCAAAAAACTTTGAACATGCTGTGCGTAAAGCAACTAGGAAGTTTGAACAGGATATGGAACACTACATTTTGCCAAGATCCGGCCAATCAGTAGTGAGACACAGCTCTGGGTCTTCTCAAGCTTCGCTTCAGGTGTGTTGTAAATCTTTGACATATTACACAAGCAAATTTCAGGGACTATGTGCTAATTTTGCTGTATTTTCTAATGCACTAGATGCTGAAAGCACTTTCTATAAGACATTTCAAGTTTTGAACAACGGTCAATATATTGGTAAGCTTTGTGTTCATAAATTCTTTTTGATTCATATGTTCGGGTTTAATTATTATTAAAGCAATAATATGTCTATAGTTTTAGCATTCATTCACATCTTATAAAAGACAAAGTGGTAACATTTTTTGCTTTCGGAAACTAGACTACATTATGAAACTAAAGCAAGGCACTTATTTGTTTAGCTAAAAAAATTCTAAGGTATGAAGAATAATAATAAAATAAATGTATTAATTGTATTTAAATAGAGTGCTTTTTGCTACTTAAAAGGAGCTAAATTGTTAATGAATTTCTTTCTTTCTTTTTTTTACTTTCTCTACTACGTATACTAAGTAGGGGAAGTATTGCTTCCACCCAAAAATTCGATACCGAGATTTCACCCAAAATACATGTTTTGAGGCCTCCTGAATCCAAAAAAAGTATTTTTGTAAACATGTCCATGTGTCTGTCTGTGAACAGCATAACTCAGAAACGAACAGTCCGATAAATATCAAACTTGGTATTTAGGTTCAGTACCTTCCAGAGATGCGACACGAAAGTTTTCAAGAAAATCCCCCCACCCCAGATTACCCTTTACATGGAACATTTTTTGAAAATTTTAAATTTCTCAAAAATGGCTCTAACGATTTTGATTAAAATATCATATGTTTAAGATACTTTCATGACAAATAAAATGTATATCTTGAATTTTCTGGGAATGTCTCCAAAAGTATTCTTCGTTGTGAACGACTTTTGCATAACTGGTAAACCATAAGAGATAGACAAAGTTTTACTACTCAAAAAATGTAGATCGTGTTAAAATACGCAATTTATGTCATATATACTTATACATTTTCTCAAATGGGAATTCGTTATTTTTTGTTGTTGTTTTTTTTTTTGTTTTTTGGGTCCTGGTAATGCAAAGAGAATGGAATATTCCACATAGCAACCAGCTCTTAAAATATTTGACTCGCTTAAAGCCATCCATATTCCCCTTGCATCTAGTAATAAGATTAACATCTCGATTAACATGAAGATATGGAGAATAAGCATTTGTAAACATAGTTTGTACAAGAGTAGAGAAAATCATGTGAGTGTAACACATCAGATTATTTTTATTTATTTCATTAAGGTCACTTCAGCTTCAAGGTCATATGGCAACTGTGTGAGAATAATAATAACAATAATAATAATGTGATACATATGTTGGGACATACAACATTAGTAAACATAATAAATTGAAGTGAGTTGTTACATATTAATTCACATCACAATGACGCTTCTCAGTTAATACCAAGCGCCATTGGGATGTGAATTAATATGCAACAACTCACTTCAATTTATTATATGATAATATCACAATTAATAAATCTTCTGTCCATTATAATTAGTGAACAGATTTACCGGATTAGTAAACATAATTACAACATTTGTAAACATGATTACAGCATTAGTAAATTTTACATGATGTATGACAACATTATTTCTGTACATATAATAAATAATTAAGATAAATTGTAGGTTTGGGTTTTAAATTGAATTCCATTTGCCAATGTATTTTAAGAAAGAAAAAGATTTTGGGTGAAACTGGCAGTTGTTGAACACTTGTGAGCTTAGAGAAATTGGTGATAATGGAGCTTATTGTGCACTTCCCAAAATAGTGCTTTGTGAATATTTGAATCAGTGTTTGTTTTCTGGTGTTGTGTTAAATTAGTAAGTGTTTTAGAAGTTTTGAGTTTCCACAGTGGGTTGTTGTGGATATCATATGATGTCAGTGTAGGTTGTAGATTAGATGTTTAGATATTCTTGCAGTCTATGGTGAAAAGGTAACCTGTGTTTCTGTCGATGATTTTATTCCTGTCTGTATTTGGAGAGACATAAGTATGGATATTAGAATTTGGGCATACTCCAACTTTGATTCCATATTTTATGGTTAGCTGTGTTCTCCTGATGTCCAATAATGCTTCTTTAAGTAAACTTGGAGTGGGACTATTGTGATGTGCCCTTAGTATTAATCTAATTGATGAACTTAGGATAGTGTTGAGTTGTTTTAGTATCAATGTGGTAGAAGAGTTGTACACTCTATCCACAATCAAATTTACTTCTGATCAGGGTCTGATGAGTCATTTAAAGGAGATGCAAATCAGCATTTGTATGCTAAGGTTTTTAATATGTTCAGTCATCTTTGGCAGTCTTCCTTAAAGGTTTTTATGTGTGTTTTCCAGGATATTTTTTGACAGAAGATTAATCCCAGTAGTTTTTTATGCTTAAATGCTTAACTGTAATGGATATACAGTTTAATTCAAAAACAAGTTTGGTAGACATGCATGGTTTTTTGAAAAGCATATACATTTCAATTTTTGTTGAATCATGTTTATAGGCCCATATTTTAATCTTTCATAACTGTTTTTTGTAGTAGAGCTTTTGTTGCGGTGTTGTTTTGTTTACAGAAGATGATTCTTTACATGGAGAGAATGTCATTGGTTGCCAATAAAAGATATAACACTGATATTTCCTGATATTTTAAACCGTTGCAATATTTTTAAGTATACATGTTCTCCATACAGTATCGTATGCCTTTTCTATATCTAGACTGATTAATGAAAGATGTTGATTTTGATAGAAAGCATCTTGTATTTCAGATTCAAGTATAATTAGACTGACAGTGTTTGAGTGGAACGGCCTAAATCTGTGCTGAGCTTCAGACAGTAGTTTCTTGCTTTTAAGGACCCAGTGTAGTCTTTTATCTAGGATCTTTTCATGGATTTTATACATTGTGCAGGTTAGAACTATCAGCCTGTAGTTACTTGGTGTAGTGAAGTCTTTATTGAGTTTAAGTACGTGTATTACCATTGCAAAATGCCATTATTGGGTCTAGATATAATTTAATATGCTTTAAAGATACAGTTTTTCTTCAGAAGGAAGTTGCTTCAGTGGTTCATAAGGCATGTTGTCCAGCTCAAGGCTGGAATTTCAATTAGCTGCAAGAACATTTTTGAACCCATGAAAGTCGATTATGTCATTTGAAGGTATTGGTACTTGTATTGTTATCAATATGCAGAGGGAATTTGTCAAATCTGGCTTTAAATGCTTTGTGTTTGTAGTTTGAGTTAGAGGATGCCACTGCAAACATATCTACTAAAATGTCTGTTATTAAACTGTGGATTGGTAAAGTTTCTTTTTATTTCAGGATATCATAAGATTATTCCGTATAGTTTTCTGAGGTGTTTGATAATTTATGGAGGCGACAGAATTCAGCCATGGCTATTTACTTTGTTTTATACCTTTTTGTATTTAGCTCTTGATTGAAGGTAACAGAGAGATTTTCTTCAGTGTAACAGCATTTGTATTGGTAGTAGATTTTGTTCTTCAGTTTTATGATTATATGGCAATCATTGTTCCACCAGGGAACATTTTTTTATGTTATAATTTGTTGTTATTTTTGGAATACCTTAATCTGTGGATTTGAGGATAGACTCATTAAATTTTGTAATGATTTCGTTGAAATCAGGTGAGAGACCTGTGTTGCCATATGATAATTAAATTTGTTCCTTTCCACTTTTTTAAGACTCATTTTTGGAATAATGGGGTGTTCTATGGAGTGGCAATAGTAGGAAAGTAATCACTATACTTTGAGGCTCTTTATAAATTATCCACTCATAGAGATCTGTTATGCTTGGTGAGCTTAGCTTAAATCTATTGAATTATAAGTGCCGTGAGCCAGACTAAAGCTACAGAGTAGCAAAATGCACGCACATTCCAGTGTGAGAGACATAAATGCATATATTTTATTACCAATGAGTAAGGATTGTCGCACATTTTGAAGATTGCCACTATTTGATAAAGACACCTAATTATTTGAGAGGTTAACATTTATTTGTAATAATTGCTTATGGAGACACATAATTATTCAGAATGTAATGTTGCATTGTTGTAATTTGTTTATTAAAGACACACAATTATTGGAGGCTTGAATATTTAAGTAGCATAATTTGTTTATTTAAGACACGTAATCCTGAAAATTTAATTTTTCATCATTGCAATTTGTTTATTGCAGTCACATAATGTTTAGGAATCTAACATGCCCTTATAATTTGTGTATTAAGGGCACTTCAAAATAATAATGTTGTTAAACTATAGTAGGGAATACCAATTTTTTTTTCATTGCAATGTAGTTAATAAGTCCTTTGCATATAACTTAATTAAAATATTAATTCAAGGAGATAGTATTTTATTTCAATAGTATATTATGTGGTATCTCATGGTGCATATTTAACAGTCCAGAGAGAGCAGGTAACCGCTGAAGAAGATTATAGCATCAATTCTTTTCCTTGATTACGAGGGTGGTCTGAAAAGTTTCCAACCTCAACATGAAGATGGCAGCACTCGTAAATAAAAGCTCGTGAATTTCGTTGTTCATCTGTTGACAGTTACTCACCAAAGTTTCAGCCATTTTGAATGCTCAGTTGTTATGTAACAGTCATTTGAGTGAGGTGATGTGAGTGTTTTTATGAAAATGGACAAAATCGAGAATCGAGCTGTCATTAAATGTTTGTTTTTGAAAGGCATTACGCCTACGCAAATCAAAGATGAGTTGGATTCTGTGTATGGGGACACTGCACCATCATTTACCACAGTGAAATTTTGGGCAGCTGAATTTAAACGTGGCCGTAAGAGCTTGGGAAACGACGAACGTTTGGGATGTCCAAACACTGCAACTACTGACGAAAACATCGCCAAAGTTCACACAATGGTGCTAGACGACCGCCCAATTAAAGTGAGAGAGATAGGCAGGCTATGAACATGTCAAAAGAATGTGTTTGTCACATATTAAATCAACATTTAGACATGAGAAAGCTGTCTGCGCATTGAGTGCCGCGTTTGCTCACGTTAGACCAAAAACGTGTTCGAATGAACATTTCCAACGCAGTTTAGGCGCAATAAATCCGAGTTTTGGCGCCGATTAATTACTGTACATGAAACTTGGATACACCATTATACGCCCGAAACAAAAATGCAGTCCAAATAGTGGACTGCTAAGGAGGAACCAGCTCAAAAAAAAGCAAAAACTGTTTTTTTGACTGCGAAAGTGATGGCGACTGTTTTTTGGGATAGTCATGGAGTTATTTTAATCAATTATCTTCAAAAAGGAAAAACCATTACAGGAGCATACTATGCACCATTACTTGACAAGCTGAAGGCAGAACTTGCGGAAAAATGGCCACATTTGCAGAAAAAGAAAATCCTGTTGCACCAAGACAACGCACCGTCTCACACCTCAGCAGTTGCAATGGCGAAAATCCACGAATTACGGTTTGAACTGCTTGAATCCGCCTTACTCATCAGATCTAGCCCCAAGCGACTTCTTTTGTTCCCTCATCTGAAAATTGCGCTCGGAGGACAGATTTTCGTCAAATGAAGAGGCAATCTCCTTCATGAACAATTATTTTGCAGAGAAAAATACCGAGTACTATTTGGACGGGTTACAGAGATGGGAGCATCGCTGGGAGAAGTGTGTAGAGTTACAAGGAGACTATGTTGAAAAATAAAACAAAAAAACAAAAAAAAATTCTGAAAAAATGTCTTGTATCTTTATTGGGTCGGAAACTTTTCAGACCACCCTCATATATTTAAGCAGTGAAATAAAATGTGAGTGAAGTGGCCTTAGAAAATAGGCATAAGGGCTAGTGCAGAAATAAAAGCCCAAAGTGTTTCTGGAAAGTAGGGGCAATAAACTACAGTGGCACCAACACTTGAAAAGAAGAATGGGATTAGTGATAGATATCTTTATTTACACATCTACCACAAAAGATGAAACTTGAATATCCATTACAAATAAGCTCTATATTAGTCTCATTTCTTGAAATATAACTCTTGGAATAGGAGCTGTATATTTCTTTACTAACAAGACTAGTGATGTTTGCTTCTTTGATGAATTGCTTGTGAAATCCATATGACAACAGCAAACAAATTCTCTGAATACTGAAACTTGAAACCTTCCTCTCCCTCTTGCTCTCTCCCTTCCTCTTGTTAGAGAACAAATGAGCTCTTTAGTAACAAGCTTTGTCTTTTTGGGTTTTCTAGAAACTTGATAATTCAACTGCTTTGGTTATAGAGAACATACTATACTAATGTCATAAATTTAGAAGACCAATTTTTGTTATAAATGCCTAAGATGTTTTATAAAAGGAGAAACAAAATTGCCTATCTTGTTTATGCATAGGGTTTTGGGTTAACCCATCTATTACTAGCATCACATATCTGTGTACCTTGAGAGAAAAATACTCACTGAAAAATGAGCTAAACTTAAAGTTGACGATTTTTAATTAAAGTGAATAGTTACATAATTATCTAAGTAGTTAAAATCAAATCATTTCTGTATTAATAAATCAGTAAAATAATCTTAAAGTTGACGATTTTTAATTAAAGTGAATATTAAATAATTATCTAAGTATGTTAAAATCAAATCATTTCTGCATTAATAAATCAGTAAAATAATCTTAACAATTTTTAATTAAAGTGAATATTAAATAATTATCTAAGTATGTTAAAATCAAATCATTTCTGCATTAATGAATTAGTAAAATGGGCCTTTGAATCTGTTTTGACAGTATCTTTCATTATATATAGGAGGGCAATATCAGATCTGCACTATTATCTGCAACATAAACTTCTTAATTGTCCTTGTTTTTTTTTCAACAGGAACTTCCACCACAATGTCTTCTAGAATTCTACCCATTAGCCGATTATTCCAATGGAATATTAAGTGCCTTTAATGAACTGCGCCTTTGTGCTCCATTAGCTGTTGCTGACCATATCACCAACCATATATATGAATCCCTCAATGGGGTGTCAAAATGCACATTAGGATTCTACAGACAAGAACAACAAGCACTGACACAAACTGAAAAGGAGAGTTTTACTAAATTCTGTGGATACTTTGCAGAAGAACTTATACCTTTCATACAAAGGTGTATTCATGTAGTGTTTCCCCCTACACTTATTGCTGCCCATCTAGGAGTAAGTGTGCAGAGCATGCAAAAACAGGTAAGCAGTACATAATAAGGAAATATAGTGCAATCCATATAAACCTGAAGTATTGCAATGAACCATAATTTCCCTCTGAAAGCTCGTAGAAATGTGAAATTTGTTTTAATAATCTAAGTCGTACATGTCAAAAAGCTGCAAAGAAATCGATTGCGACCATACAGAGTGCATACGGTGCAGTAATTGAAAGAAGCAGATCATGAAAAACAGATGCATTATTGTCGATGGTTTCAGGGTTTTCTTATTCCACGTCCAGATATTCTCTCCATAACATGGTTTGTAGATGAGGCATGGTTTCATCTGTTAGACTACATCAACACACAAAACAGAAGATACCGGGCTGCTGTAAACCCCCATAACATCCATGAAACACCACTGCATGATGAAAAGGTTGAGTATGGTGCACAGTGTCAGCTTCCAGGATTGTTGGCCCCATTTTTTTTTATATGACTGTAGACACTGCAGTTTATGTGGGCATCTTCTATACATTTGTGGAGCAGCTGGATGATATCGAATTGACAGAGGTTATTTCCAGCAAGATGGAGCAACATGTCAAACATCTAACTCCTCCATGCAACTTGTAACCAGTTTCTTTGATAACAGGTTGCAAGTGAAAACCTTTTTTTTCTGCAGTAGGATTAAAAATAGGTGACTTTTACTAATTTTGATGTGCAGAATTAAAACATGCGTTCCGTTTTTCCGTAGAATATCTCGTTTTGGCAATATGACAATGTTCAATTGTAAAATGTGCAAAAATATTACACACTCATATACAACGTTTAAAGAAAATAAAGAATAATAACATGAAGCCATACCTGAATTTGAGAATGTTTGTTAATTCTCTTGTGTACCTCTTTTTCTTTTCCCATGGAACTTCAGTGTACATGATTTTCTTGAGTGTTCTCTGGTAGGTTCATTGATGCAAGACACCAGCAGTAATCACTCAGCATATGTACATCCCAACATTCCTGATAACGTTGTTCAACATCTATCATGTCCTGGTGAAACCTTTCACCTTGCTTTTCACTAGCAGCTCTAAATTCAACGGGAAGTAGTCAAGATGCGAGTTGAGGAAATGAAGCTTCAAACTTATATTTTTGAAATTTTCCAGCATATTTCTGACAGTTTCACATTGCCCAGAAATTTCTTAACAACCTCTCTGAATCCACTCTACGCATCTTTTTCAATTTCATTCATAGAACTGGTAAAATTAACATCTTTCATCAATTCCCTTATCTGTGGTCCATCAAATACTCCCTCTCTGATTTTAGCCTATGACAATGATGGAAACTTTGTGCATAAGTACTGAAGCAAGGGCTTTTGTCAAGTGCTTTCATGAGCTGTTTCATCATGCCAAATTTTGTGTGTAATGGAGGGGTAGAATTTTTTGACAATCAACAAGGAGCACATTACATAGTAACATTTTTTGATCCAGGTTCCAGTTGCTGCCTCTCAGGCCATTGGTCAGTTTCCCAATGTTTGTTCCTCACCCTGCTATCCCATTCGCAAAGAAAACAAGGGAATTTTGTGTATCCTCCCTGTTGTCCTAGTAGCAGACCAATGACTTTGAAGTCACCACATATTTGTACTCATGATCGCGGTACTTAATTTTCTCAAGAACGTGCTTCAGAATTTCATAAGACTCTCTTAGGTTCGTAGAATGTGCAAATGGTATTGAAGCTAACTTGTTGCCACTATAAAGTAACTCTACCTTAAGACTTTGTTTGGAAGAATCAATAAAAAGATGCCAGTTACTTGGCTCATATGCTTCCCTGCCCAACTGTTGAATAAAATTACACCATCCACACAAAACACAAGTTGACTTGAACTATATTTTGTGATTCCTATACCATGAAAAGTAACACCAGGTGATAACAAATTCTTCTCCTGTAGTCTTAAGCCCAATAATTCACATTTTTGTTTTGTGAGGGCTAAATCTCTCACTAAATCATATAAGTCAAATTGATTAAACTGTTGTGATGAATTGTCAAAGTCTTCTGGATCAGAAACCAACTCATTGTCTGAAGTCACGGAGCTGCTTTCAGATTCACTAAAATTGAGATCTGCTGGTGGTGTATGGGTAGTTCGGGTGCATGAGGAATGATTTGGATATTTAATTCCTGCCTTATTTTTGTTGTTGTAGCCAGCAACTTTGCACATGCAAAAGTAACATTCGTCATGGTGATTCTGCTGCTCTCTCCATATCATTGGTTTGGTAAACGGCATTGTCTTCCGTTTTCCGTCATACCAATAATGCAATTCCTCAACACAACTGTTACATGCAATATGAGGCATGAAGGATTTATCCTGATCACCACTTTTTCTTTGAAATATGAGTAATATAGTTGTTTGTGAGTCTATTTTTCGTACCTTCCCATCAAGACATGTAACACCCACAAATGTAAAAAACTTCTGAGGACTTTGTAGACACTTGTCTCCTGCGTAATGCTGATGTAGAAGTCATACTCAAATTTATATTTTAGCACTACACATACAGAAGACGAACTTGCGTATTAACACTAGTTTTCAGCTCAACTGAAGTTGAGATCTATGATAGCTGTAAATGTAAACATAAATACCACACAGGAAGACAGACCTGACCAATAGAACAAAACTATTAAGTGCTGGAATATACACATCTGGGTGATAGGAGAGGGCAGAAGTGTGCCAATTAGGAAGAAAATCAACAACAGATTTAGAATATCATAATGAAAAGTAGCAGTAAGCTGTATAAGCTGAATGAATTTAGCACTATAGATGCATAAGTGCATATCATAAAAACTAGATGTGATGTCCTCCATGGTGTAGTGGTTACCATGCTAGCCTTTAGTTCCCAAGGTCACAGGTTCAAACCTGGCAGAGGGCAATGGATTTTTTTGGGTGTAAAAATCCTTAGCATGGTTTTCTTCGAAAGGGAAGTAAAGTCAGTGCCCCTGTGTCGTACATTTATGGCACGTAAAAGAATCTCAAGCCTGAAAGAGGCCTCTGAGCAAAATTACCAGTCTTTCACGCCCAATATAGAAAGGGATGCCAAGGACAACAGCAGTTAAAGAGGTCCATAAATAAAACTCAGTTTTTTTTAACTAGATGTGATAGCCAAAAACAGACTTCAGTTTTGAAATCAGGGCACTGGTTTCCATTAGTCATATTTTCCTTTATACCGCAGAATCAATGTTGACCAGTGTAATCAAATAACCTCTAAAGGTCTGTGGCCCCCCAGATCACCTGACCTAACCTTGCCAAACTTTTTCTTATGTGGGTATCTTAAAAATAGAGCATATAAAAATAGACCTCGGACAACTGCTGAACTCCATGAATCCGTTAGTAATGAAATAAGCAAGGATACTCTTTGTAGAATATGGTGAAACAAGTGCAGATATGTATGGATGCCAGCGGAGGACACTTCCAACAATGCACAATGTAATCTCCCAATTGTGTATTATATTCTCCCAAAATTGCACATGTGTCCTATTATTTGTTCAAGAGTTATGGCCCATTAAAGTGGTTCAGGTTTATATGGATCACTCTATAATTCATTGAGATATTCAGTACTCTCCGGGATTTGAATTCAGTAGTGCTAGTTCTGTTTATTTAAAGCATCTAATTTGTCAACTCTTTATATTTACAATGATGCATTTAGGCTGAGATACTGTATAGGCAACAAACAAATGGATGATCTGTGGAGAACGCATAAGAACTGGAGAACTTAAAGTAAACATAAGCATTAAAGCCTTCACTTAATATTTGGTGAAGCCATCTACTTTCATATAATTCTTGGATAAAAGATTAAAAAAAAAGTAACCCTCTTATGTGACATGCATTGATTGTCTCAATGGCTGTCTTCAAATAGCAAAGACAGACAAGAAGGGAAATGGAAATGTGAATAGACTAAGAAGGGGTTTGCTAATTATTTCAAAATCAAGTTTTGAAAGGTATTCTATTGATCCTCTTCATCTCCTTAACTGAATGGAACATATCTGGTGGCGAATGAATGAAATGAGTGAAAGGAATGAGGATCCCAGAGCTTAGAGTTGCCTATCATCTTCTCAGGATAAAAGATAACTCAAGGAACTCCAACTGAGAATCAAACCTGAGACCTCTGCAATTGTGAAGCAGACATGTTACCCCCACACCATGGAAGTGACTCCACTTGTTATCCATGAAAGGGAAAAGAAAGCTTTACTCTTAGTGCTGAGGAATTGTTTAATAACAGCCAATGTAAGCTTTTCAAGAGGTGGATTAGGCAAGTAACGAGAGCTAATGCCCATAATTTTCCTTGAGGTATTTTCATAAAATTATATTGAAAAAAAAGATGCCCTATCCCTGTTTTTGCGAGTATAGCCATCTGTATGATGTAGCTCATACAGATCAAACTATGCATTGCAAGCAAATTGTATGTCCCGTTATCCTGTTCACTCTTTTTAACACGATTCTCATATCTGTTCAAAATAATGCATGCATATATAGTAAACTTTTGATTATCCATATGCAGATTGACCACTTTGGAGATTATCCATGGCTATTTTAGAATTCCCTCCCTTTCTCCCTCCCTCCCTCTCTCCCTCTTCCCCTACCTCTCCCTCCCATCTCCCCTCCCCCACCCCATCTCCCCCTCTCTCCCTCCCCTCTCTCCCTCCCCCTCTCTTTCTCCCCCTCTCTCTCCCTCTCCCTCTCATTACCAGCTTGTATAGTTTACATTTCAAAGTGATTTCAATATATCTTGAAGTGCTTTGGTGGACTACAGTTTGTTAAGGACTATACTGTAGGGCTCCCTGAGTAAGCTTTCACGTTTATGTTACTTTATTGTTCTCCAACCATTTACCCTTCAAATGGGAATCCCTTGGTCAGTATATGAAAGAATAGAAATAACACTTTTGCATTAAAAGTTGTACTCACCTGCAAAAACGTGGACACTGAAAAGAATAGCTTGTGGTTAACAGACACTGCCAGATCACATCGTTGGTACTGATGCAGAAATTTTGATGCCTGCATGGGACGAGAAGAATAGTTTACATGTCACAATGATGATGATCCCATGAAAGCATATCTGTCATTCAGCACCCTTGAATGGACAGAAATTTTCTAGATTACCTCGAACAAGAAGAAGATTCCTTGATGTGGGACAAATCAAGGCTTCATAAATTAAAATGTGTGTTACGTAAAAAAAAGTTGATTAAAGACTTTCTTAGTAGGATTTGAAAGATCTTACTGGTGTGTTTGTAAATAGAACAGAATACATAGTATAGCTTTTGTAAAGTGTAAATGGCTTATTTTTGGTAAGTAATTGCTACAATATTGTTAATAAAAAGTGACATGCAAAAATAGATCAACAATGGGTGCGTGCTAAATAGATTGTGCCAACACAGACATCATTTACAAAATTGTAAATTTAATAGCAATTTCTGCATTATATCCATCTTAATATCTGATAACATATCTCACTTAGTACCTACATACCATAGGGGTTATAACCCTTTGGATTATCTGCAGTAACTTTCCCCTTCATTAACGTAGATAATCAAGAATTTACTGTATATAGATACCAAAACATTTTTTTCATTGAAATTTACCTTTTTCTTTTGATTTCACAATATTCAAAATAATTATTGTCTGTTGCTTAGTAAAATAAAATATTCTACTGTTTTCTGTTCCTATTTTACCTTTGAAATAATACTGCAAAGATTATTGATTGCTTACTCTAATTTCAGGAAAACTCTGCTGGTAAAATATGTGCATTAAAACCAAGATGCTATAATTGTAGAATGCATTTGTGAAATAGTGTACAGTACACCAAGAAAATGTACTATCATTTAAGGTTCAAGTACAGTGTGGTCTAAGAGGTTGGAATGCTTGGATGTGTGCATTGAGGCTCTTGCTTGCTTAAATATCTAAAAATCAGTACATGTTCTTGAATTCTTCTTGTATGCTAGTTAACCAAAATAAAGCTCTGTAAGGTTGCTTTTGTAGTACACAATATTGGGCAAGTAGTGGGTTGATTCGCAGTTCATCTACTGGGATATTTATGTGTGCAAGAAGAGCCTGTTGTAGTGCTATAATGCCTTTTGTAATACTTGTTACCAATATGAGTATATGTAAGGTTCATTCTGAAAGGTTTGAGAATGGATGACATTGAGCTGTGACATATCAGTGCAGGTTTTCTTAATTTTAGATTAAAGTTTGGAAAGCATCATTTTCAAATGTGAGTATGATCCAACAATGTGTAGTGTCAGCTTTTATGTGTATGCATACATGGGTGTTGCTATAACACTAGGATGGCTGTCAAGTTTGAGCATGTCTGTGCTATGCTTTTCTACAACTTTAAAAGTCAGTTTAGAGGGGAGAGAATGTTTTGAAATATGCAGCATGCATTTGGGAATTTTTGCCCTTTGAAATCCACTATTTACCAAGTGAAATGGCTCAGGCAGCAATGTCTGTGGCCCACATTTAGAAGTCCCGGGTTCAAATTCCCAGGTCCAATCTTTGACTCAAAGCTTTTTCATGGTTTCCTCAGTCACTAGGCGAATGCTGGGTTGGATAATTTGATCTGTAGATTGTCCTGTCATACCTTTCATCACTACTTTTCATTGCCATACCAGGTATGGGCTGATCACCCATCCTCCCTCCAGGGGCCTACTATAGTAAATATGGAATTGGCGCTCCCCTGGGTCCCCAGCCACACTCCTCTAAGAGGTGAGAGGGTTCATGCCAAATGCCCAATCAACTTAGTCCACAGGCGTGTTTGACCAACTACCAGTTACCTTCCTGAACACGTTTGATGGATACCTCCGCACGGGACAAAAGAGGATAGTCGCAAGAGGTGACTGAGTAAAACATAATTCCCAGCCCCTGAGTATCATGTAGAACTTTGTTCATATCCAATGATAAAGGCCAGTCCTGGGGAAGGACCACTGCATGAGCTGTTACACTGCTAAAGGTTATTGGGTCCCTCTATCTATAAATTGGGAAGTGAGACCCTAGGGTGAGCAAGGTCCAGGCCAGGACTCTCCATGGAATCTGTATCCATGCATTCTGATATCCAGTCAGTCCCTGTAAGGATTAATTTGCCATCCATCCGACTTACCATTTGTAATATTTATCTGCCTCCAACTAACGACCTCTCGCCCAGTGATTTTGAAGATCTAATTTCCCAGTACCAACACTTTTTCTGTTGATGGGAGACGTTAATGCCGATCACCCACTTTGGGGCTCACGTCAGGCTTGTGCGAGAGGCAAATTAATCATCGATTTCTTGGACATTTATAACCTAGATCTTCTGAATATCAGAGAGCCTACATTTCTCTCAGATTCCTTCAACATTTATTCACACTTGTACATTTAGCAGTTTCCTTACAGTGGAATGTCATCTCTGATTTACACTCTAGTGACCACTTTCCATGTCTTATTAGTCTCTTAACACACATTTGCATTGATGGTGCTTGGATCAAGCCAATGGAACCTTTAGTCCCAGTTGTCTGTGTTTAATTACAATGAGCGTGACTCTGAATGTTTTAGCTGAACATCTCACAGAGACGATTCTTTCTGCTAGTGAGCAATCTATTCCTCAGTCAACTGCCCACCTCCATTGATTTTCGGCCCCTTGGTGGACAGATGAAGGTCGAAAGACCATTCGTGCTCACAGACGTGCTCTTAAGATTTTCCAGCATTGCCCTACACTGGATAACCTGATCCAGTACAAGAAAATGCATGCCAAGTCTAGACAAAGTATTAAGAATAGCAAAAGGACTCATGGAGCAAGTTTTAGCTTCATTTAATTGACACAAACCTGCCTCTGTCCTATGGTATAAGTTAAGGCTTGTGGCTTGAAAATTGACCCACATGCCAATCATTAGTCTTAAAATATTTTTTGACCTTGAGAAGGCTTATAATACATGTTGGCAAGCAGGGATACTACGTTCCCTACCTGCAACATACATGGACGTTACCACTGTTCATTCAGGAGCTTATGAAGGAACGTGTTTTCCAAGTAAGGATCAGCTTGGTTTTTTCAAGCCTTTTAGTTCAGGAGAACAGAGTGCCTCAGGGATCCTCCCAGGGGTATTGTCATTCTTATTTGTAGACAACTTTGCCATCTATTGTACTCAGCATATGCCGGTTTTGAAACGCCATATGCAGTACTGTTTAGACAATCTTCAAAAATGCAGTTCTAAAAATGGCTTTCGCTTCTCAGTTGAGAAGTCAAATCTGCATTAACTCTTGGTGCTGTAGGAGATTTACTTCCATTCGTAAATTCAACGAGATTCCTGGGGTTGACCTTTGATAGGAAGTTTACCTGTCATTGCATATAGCTCAGTTGAAAGCGCTATGTGACCGTTCTCTGAACATCTTGCGGTTGTTAAATAGCAAATCTTAGGAAGCAGCTCAGATAATTTTGCTGCGATTGTGTGATGCACTGATCCGATCCAAGATAGACTATGGGTGTAGCGTTTATTCCTCAGCACGACCATGTGTGCTGAGAAGATTAGACACGATCCATAATTGGGCATTCGAATAGCTATTGGTGCTTTTCCAACTAGCCCAGCTATAAGTCTTTATACCAAATTGGCAGAACCTCCCATGCGATTTCGGCTTGATGTCAGGAAATTATGGCTGTGCGCTTAAATGTATGCCAATATATCCAACATTAGCATTTGTTTTCCACACCGCACTGGATGAACGTTATAGGAACATCTCCATTAATCCAAGGCTTGCAGGTATTCATTTCTTGCAGCTTTTTAGAAAGCATGATATTGATATATCTAGCGTCTTTCCTAAGGGTGAGAGGGTGTTATGTGCGATATCTCGCATAGACCTTGGAATGACGGCATACCGTAAGTCTACAATGCCTACATTTAGTATCCATACTTGTTTTTTAGAACTTTTGCCAGGTTACAATGATGGAATTTTTATCTACACTGATGAATCTATGTGCTCCAGTGGTGTTGGATGTGCTTATATTCATGGAGCCAAACCCCATACTTTCAGTTTTCATGATAGCACTTCCATTTATAGTGCAGAGCTGTATGCCATATACCAAGCCGTTTTATATGTGCGCCATCGAAAATTGGGAGACTGTCTCATTTTGAGTGGTTCTCTTAGTGCACTTCAGAGCCTTCCTGAGCTGTACAATTATCATCCCATTGTTTAGTGAATCCAGGATGCCCTGCATGTTTTATATGTGGAGTGTGCTTGGATACTTGGTCACATTGGCTTGCAGGGAATGAACTGGTGGATTTGGCAGCTAAGGCGGCAACCACAGAATCTAGTGTTGCAATATCTCATGTGCAATGTTTGAATACTTTAAGCTTGCTGTGCAGAGAGTGGTTAGTTCTCCATGGAAATAAGCTTAGAGTAGGAAGGACATTCCAAATAAACTGGGTAACTTCTTCTCGTGTATCTCATGTGGAAGTGATTTTGGCTCAGTTGCATATTGGCCACTGAAATTTTACGTATGCTTTATCTTTTTTTAAGGGTGACCCTGCTCCTATTTGTCTGCTTACTAGCGAAGATCTGTCGTCTGTCATGTTTGCTAGAGTATATTTCTCTAGCACATCTTTGGGTCTTTCTGCAACTGCCGGTCAGCCTTGCAGAGGTCTCAGCAGATGATAACCATGTGATTGTAAAGATTTTTAAGTTTTTATCAAACATAAACCTTCAATTATTTTGTTGTTGTTATTATATAAATTAATTATACTCTTAGGCAAGTTTTTAATATAGAGTCAACTGAAAAATTCAACGCCACAGCCGGGATTTGAACACGGTTCTCCCACTCTCCATGCGGTTGCTTTAACCATTGAGCTACTGTGACAACTTGCCGGTGGGGCATTGAATTCCCCAATTGACTCAAGTTGTTTTCCCAGATATACCTACCAAGGTATCTCCCTCGAGATGACAAACTTAGCGGCGCTGCTAAGGCGCTGGCATTGAATTTTTCAGTTGACTCTATATTATAAACCTTCAAATGAGGATTTAGTCACATTGATAGCTAGTTTTTCATACCTCTTGGCTTCTTTTTTTATATTTATCTTTATTCACTATGATTTTTTATATTAATCTCTATTTCTGGCCTTTGCCATGAATTCTTGTATTTAACTTTATCTTTGGCCTTTGCTATGATCTGTTTTTCTAAGGGTGCTAATCACCTAGCAGTTGAGCACCCTTAAAAATAAAAGAATCACCCATCCTGCTTCTGTGTGATCCAAAGTTTGCTTGTTCCTCAACAGGTTACTGCCCAAGGCATTGGCTTGTAAGGCCTTGGGGATGTAAGTTCTCCAAAGAGGAGGGTAATCTGAAGAAGAAGAATAAATCCACTATTTACAGATAGTTTGCAGATTTTTAAAAGAGAGAGAGATTCCCTTGGAAGATGAAGATGATGCAGCCATAACAGATGAAAATGTGATGAAAGCAGAATGCGTGTTGCATACTCAAGCAGCTGTGAATATTGGATCAGCAGCAATGAAAACAACCCTCAAAGAAAAACTGCACATCAGAAAGCTCTGCAGTTGTTGGATTCCTCACCACCTCACAGTTGCACATCAAAATCAATGACAAAAGCTGGATACAGAAACTAAGTGCTATGACCTGGGTCTTTCAATCATAGGAGCCCCTGTCATCCTCCATGGTATAGTGGTTACCATGCCAACCTCTCGTTCCCAAGGTTGCGGATTCAAACCCAGCGGAGGGCAATGGATGTTTTTCAATCGTAAAAATCCTTAGTATGGCTTCCTTTAGAAGGGAAGTAAAGCCGGTGGTCCCGTGTCATAGATTTACAGCACATAAAAGAACCTCAAGCCTGACAAAGAGGCCTCAGCAAAATTGCCAGTCTTTCATGCCCAAATGGGACACTAAGGACCACAGCAGTTAAAGAGCATCCATAAATAAAACTCAATTTAATTTTAATTTAAGGAACAGCCCCTAACAAAAGTGAGGCAAGCAAGAAGTTTTGGCAAGGTGATCTGTCCTTTGTGCTCACTAACCATATTATGACAGATGCACTTGATGGACATAAGACTGTCACTGCTGGATGATGCCCTGACTCTTCAAAACACTGAGAACAAAGTGTGGGCTATATGGAATCCTGTTGTATCACAACACCTCTGTCCATACTACACTGGAAACAACACAATTTTTGGAGTGACAAATGGTTTGCTCCATCAGATCTGGCACCATGCAATTTTTTTCTATTCTCCTAAATAAAAAGATTCATGGTCAGTAATTTGAATCGCCTGAAGCCAAAGTGACTGCTTATGAAGAATTCAGTTGCACTCTATCCAAAGAAGAAGCTGTGTGTTAGCACTTACAAAATAGTTTACTTGGATGAGATGTAATAGAAAATACTTTGAAAAAATTCAAAGATCACATCTCATTTTTACTTTCTCTACTGCGTATAGTAAAAAGGCAAGTAATGCATTCCACCCAAAATTTGATGTCAATATTTCACCGGAAATACATGTTTTGAGGTGCCCTGAATTCCAATAAAACATTTTTGGAAACATGTCCATGTGTGTGTCTTTGTGTCCGTGTGTCTGTTCGTGACCAGCGTAACTCAAAAACAAAATGTTGGATAAATGCCAAACCTGGTATTTGCGTTTAGTATCTTCCAAGGATGTAAGACAATGGTTTTCAAGAAAATCCCCCCCATCCCACTATTCTTTACATGGAACATATTTTCAAACATTTTGATTTTCTAAAAAAAATGGTTCTAACGATTTTGATTAAAATACCATGCATGAAAGATATTTACATGATAAATAAAATCTATATCTTGAATTTTCTGTGAATAGCTTAGGAAGTCCTCTTCCTTCAGAAAGAATTTTGTGTAATCTTGTAAATCTATCGCTTGTAAACATTAAGCGATAGATGAAAATGTAGATATCTTTAAAATGCACAGTTTACTTAAAATAAGTTTTTTTAAGACATAAGCCATTTCTGAGACATTCATTATAAAAAGGTTTGAATTGTTCAAGACTTTTCACTCTTAAAGTCCCATTGATTTTCAGTTGTTTCTTGCGATTGCATGGAAACAGTATGGAATTTTAAGGTCAGCATATAGCGTGCAGTTCTTAAACATTTGACTATCGCTGTTCTCTTTGTATTTATAACAAAATGTGTAATGTAACTATTTTTGCAAAGGTTTGTTTGCAATAAATGTAGTAAATAGAAAAATAAGCTTTAGTAGGAATAGTTGGTATATCCACTAATAAAGATAGAGGGCAGAGAAAGTCATGTTGATGTATCACATCAGATTTTTTAAAATTCTACTTCATTCATCCTCAAAAACTTTCATAGTGAATCTTGAAATATAAACTCGAGACACTATAATCATTAAATTGCTTGAAAGAATTAGGAGGGGAGTCCATTTGCTTATATAAAGGGAACTTGCATTTTTAGCCACTTGGAATATTACAAAATGCATTGTGATTCATTTTTGGGAAGAAATAACAGCCTGTATGGGTAATTGCTGAGACATTTATCTCTTTACTTTTTATTGCACTTTTACTGAAGAAATTTTTAAAAGAAAAACTGGACATCGGCTTGTTAACAATTCTTTGTATGTATGATAAAGACAAGGAACTCAAAAGGAAGGGTAGTATGAAAATGAGCTTCTAATGCTTAATTGTAATGCAAGGACTCTTTACTGGTATCAGATTGTATGACATGCAGTTTGATAATCGCTTTATTCTTTCTTTTAGGGTTTGACATATCTCAACCAGGCAATAATACTGGATCCCATCAGTCATCTTCTTCCAGTGAAAGTTGAAGCTCATCCAGTTGCTTCAGGATTACCAGTAACAGCACAGAGTAGCATAAAACATGAAAATAATTTCCACCTTTCTTCTGCTGATCATCAAGCCACATCACATAAAGAGGGATTTAGTAGTTTACAAGAGGGTGTAGAACACTTAGCCATAGAATCAGAAGATGTTACTGTGGAGCATTTTCAAGTATAGTTAAAGGTTTTTTTAAGAGTGTTGGCTTCATGAAAATTAATTTATTATTAAGCAGTGTACCACTGATCTTGTGTTCCAAACAAAACATACCAAAATACGTAGAAAGTCTCAGAATGAATCATTTGGAGATATTTTTTAAAGCGTATATGTATGTGGTAAACAAAGAACACTATAGAGATTAGTTCTCTTTTTATATACTTGAATATTAGAAGACATTGTGGTTCAGCATTGATTCCATTAGCCATTAATGAAATACATGAAGGACGACTCAACAGATAGGTTTACCATGTACACTGCAGTCCTCCTCAACACTATGAAATATACTGTCTCTATGATCTAATATAAAAAATAATGTGACAAAATATTAAAAGTGAGTTCAAGTATTAAAACAATTTTGTTGTAATATTGTTGTGCTGTGGTTGTATGATGCTTTAATGCAAGATATATACTCTTAAGAACAACTTCAGTGATCGTGATCATAAAAACAGGGGGTGGGGGAAACACTAAAAATAAAAGTGAAGGCACTTTTTATATGCACATTGTCTCTGTTCTGTAAGTAATATACTTCTGAATAACGTATATATTTGTATCTAATTTATATATAAATAATTTTTTTCTTCTAGCCTACAGGCTGTCAATGTGTCATGTATTAAATTGTGCAAAATAATCAAATGTAATGTACAAAACATACAATCCATTAAAATATATTTGTATTCTAAAAACAATAATTATATTCTACAGGTACAATACAATCTCCAGGACCAAAGTTACCAGAAGCAAAATTACAGAACTTCAAAAGTTTGGGTTGGTTCATTAATACAGCTGTGTGCACATCCAGGCAGTGCTTACCCTTACTCTATGTGTTCTAGCACCTTTGGAGTGATAGTTGCAGAAAAGCTATGATGCCTCAAACATATCGTACAAATTCAATCAGAGTCCTATAGGTAGCATCTTCTTCTAATCACATTGTCCGTTAATGATCCCAGAGATATGGCCTTATCATTAAAAGATTCCTTCCGTTATTTGCTATAAACACCATTTTCATATTTCTATTATTCAGTGGTTTATTAAATCTTATTATTGGTACTAGTTGGCCACAATATGAGTGTGTGCAGTGGGAAGAGGAACTACACAAGTCTCCTGCAAGCACAGTGCTCTATGACGTCACCGGCCTGCGCACCCATGCTCCATTTCTCCTACAGAAGGTGAAAAGAGGAATGTGGGGGCAGAGGGAGAGAGGGGAAGCATATCTATCAACGGTGGAATCCGCTCAACTATGCGTATGCAGTATTCTTTACAGTAATACTTGCACATTAGATAGATAGATAGATACTTTATTTCACTTCATTAATTAATAAATTAATTCTCATATAAGTTCTATAATACATAATTTTATCTCTACACATTACCCTTTGCATATTATTTTCTCTTTCACTAAGTTGCTGCATTTCTAAGGGCCCATAACATCCAACACCATGGTTGTCAAGTTAATTTTTTAATTTTATGATTCACCAATCTACATTTTCGTTCTATTCCCTATTTCTAATTTTTTTTAGCCATTTATTTCTCACTACACCTAAATATTTTCCTATTTCTAATAAACTTTCCTTGAATTTAACTCTTTAACATCCTTTTACCTATAATTTCATTTGCTAATCTAGACCAGTTGTTTCTTTGCAATTTACTTGTATATTATAAAAGGTATATTTTGCTCTGTTAACCTATAGAGTTTAAAAATGTATTACTTATTATTAATATATACTTATTATGTTAATAAAAATTGAATGATGAATGTTATTACAAGCAAGCAAAACATACAATGTTTATTGGTTTCCTAACAAATAATAATATACAAGTAAGCATTTGTTGAAAAACAGCCTTGAGGAAAACATATACGATGATGATGATAATAATAATAATAATAATAATACACAATGAAATATAGTTTTTATATGTAGCTACTTCTGCTTATCTTTTTTTTATTTTTGTAAGACATATATTTGACGTAACACAAAAGTAAATCAATTGTTCTATTTAAACACACAATATTAGGGACAATTAAAGTTTTTTGTTTGTTGATCATCGACACTGTCTTACGGGACTTTTTAATTGTTTTACCCCTTACCAGTTTTTCAATATTTGGTGTCAGTTTTTGAGTCATACACAATCAAAGAACAAACTCCAAATTGTGATCCAATATGTAGATTTAGTAATTTTCATTTTCATTAAGGAAAACAATTATTCACACCCGTAGATTGACCCAAACATTCATAGTATTCAGGCAGCTTGTGCAAACAAGGAAAACATGGTTGAGGAAAATGGGCATAAAAATCACATAAGTCCCTTATATTTTGAAACTGATCCTTTAGTTCCCTGTCGCATTGAAGGTCAATGAGATCCAATTGGTATTCAGCATCGACTGTGTCATAGTAAACAGAAATTGGTGTTGCAAATATTTGAAAATATGATTCAAGTTTATTCACATTATGGTATCTGGATCCAAATTTTACATGAAGATCCTGCAATACGTGTACATATTCTTCAAAATCATTGGATTAAATTGATTCATATACTGTGGTTAACTGTGTAAAATGAGTTGTATGTTTATTAGTCAAATAGCACTCCCAAGCAACAGTTTTAATTTAAATGCCTTCACTTTATCATCAGTTGCACGGTAATTTGCCCCTTTCCTTGAAGGGAAACATTCAGCTTGTTTAAATGTGCAGTGAGCATCTGTTAGGAACACAAGATCACATATCCATTGCATAGTTCTGGCACTGGCATATTATGTGCATCCATGAATGATGCTGTTGCATTTCTCAATTCAAAGAACTGAGCCAACACCTTACCATGGCTTAGCTAGTGTACGTCACAATGGTAAGGTATATCAGTATGTTCAGTATGACATTCTTCAAGAAACTCCTTGAGCTGACAATGGTGGGGACCTTTAGATGTGATGGTATTTGTAGTCTTTACAATACCATGACATTGTTGAGAAAAACCTTTTTACTATAAAGGTTCTGTTGGTGTATGATGCAATGAACCAGAATAACGTCATGGGGAACATTAAGATCTTTTGTTTTATCCCTTAAATGCCCACCAATCCACTATTACTAACATTGGGGAGTGCTAAATGAGCAGGGGAAGAGGAAGGTTATGTTAGCAAAGAGCTCTCTCGCAGAAGAGGAAAAGTGAAACAAGGGACAATGGGAGTTGAAATTACAGTATACAGAATGAGAATAGGGCTGTTTATGGCAAAAAAGTTTACCAAATGTAAAACTGATCAAAACATGATGATGAATTGGCTGACAACAGGAAGTGTGATACTTATATTCCTAGTAATTGGAGGGATCGAACTAAACCCAGGTCCAAAGGATATGCAAGAAATGATGGAGGATCTCGTAGAAAAAATCAACAACATGAACGGAATGGAACAACGCATAAAAGATAAATAAAGTAGTTGAAGAAATAAAAGAAAATGTTAGTAAAGACGTGCAAGGAATAAGTACAGAACTAGACAGAATCAAAGAGAGGATGGAAAGAATAGATGAAAGGAGGAGGAGATTCAATTTGGTGTTCATAGGAGTTGAGAGAAGAGGTATCTTGGCCATATGATTTAGTCAGATAACTGAGAAGAGATCTTTGATTTTTTATGTTAACATAAAAAAACACTGGGAAAGAGAGAAATATGTTGACAACACACATAAAGAAGAAAGAGGAGGTATAGCATGGTTAAGGGCAGGAATATGGAGGCTAAAAGGGAAGCGAAACGGCTATGCACAAGGTGAATGTCCATTATGCAGGGCAAGGGAAGATATACAACATATTATATTTGAATGCAAAGAAACAGAGATTTGGAGAAAAGAAAGTTTATGGTATGGAATGAATAGGAATAAAGATATACATACAATTCTAGATAAAAACTGTAAAAATATGGGTAAATACTTAATGAAAGTAAAAAATAAATGGATATGGACGATTAAAAGAGGAAAAAATAATGTAAATAAAAATACCTATAAGAACTACTAAATGTATCAACATGTAACTGTAATTCACATTGACTGCTCATCGTAGTGGCCAGGGCCAAATAGAGAAGGCAGCTCAAATAAATTATTCATTATTCATACTAACATTGCCGGTGCACATTGCCTCGCCACAGATTCCAGTTTACTCCATGGTAAACCACCATTTTGTACTGCCTCCTATATGCACAGAAAAATATCCAAGCTTGTAGTTCTGTCCTTTATAGCAACTAGATCCAACATTTTCTATGTAGCGTTCAGCTTTATATCAACACCTCTTATAAAAATGGCAAATTGAGCAATATCATAGATGTCGCTACTCTCATCAACTGCCAACGAATATGCAATAAACATATTTGATGTGTGAGTTTTCACTAATATCAGCTAGATCATTGATTTGTTGCATTACTGTAGTAGCACTCAAATTAATAAACTCAAAATCTGTTAATGGGTTTGAATAAAGTTCCTCTGGTGCTACAATTAGACACTTTTATGAATGTCCCATCACTAAAAGACCGCAATTTTCTAGCTATCTGTAAGGAAAGATTATAACTTAGACGTACAGGTATCAGCATTTGCTAACATCGTATCTTTTAATTGCTTGATTATATTTGCGCATTCGTCTCCCTCATATTTGTCATATTCCAACAACTGACATGCAAAATAATGACGCTGAAGGTTGAATTTTCTTTTTTACATGTTGAAGTGTCTTACAAAACACTAAACATTTCGCCATTCCTCCATACTCCACAAACAAGAACAGTTCTTCCCACACAGACAAGAAAATGTTAGGAGCAACAGCCTTTTGTTATCAGATGCCTCTTCTGTTGAAATTTTCGTTAGAAATAATGTAAACCATTGTGATGCAACGTGCAACTCTGAACGCTAGAGCAGCCGCCACTGCACTGACTGGCCAGCGAACGTACTCCACACAAGGCAAATGAAGGCAGCTAACTAAACAGAGAACAAGTGGGCAGAGCATCAGAAGGACAGTCAGGTAAAGAAAACATCTGCAGGCTGAGGCCTGCAAAATGTGGTAGAATTTTCATAGCGCAACTGTAAATCAGCCTATTGCCTTGTTCCTCACTCCCCTCTTATCTCTGGACTGGCATTGTCAACAAAAACACTGGCATCCTCCTCCAAGCACACTCGTATCATGACTAACTAGTAACTTTTTCTCAAACATGCTGTGTAATAACTTAGTTTTTATTTTTTTTTTTTTAAGTTTAATATCCTGTAACCTGGAAAATCATATTGGATGATGAAGGAATGAATTAGGTGAAATTATCATCAAATGAGCCTGGGATCCTTAAATATTGAAAGTTACGTGGCATTTGTCTTCAGGGCAAGGGAAAATCCCAGAAAAACCCCTATCTGGGTAACTCACCCTAACCAAGATTTGAACTTGAGACTTGAATGTGAGGCAGACACACTATCACCACACCACAGAGGTGGGCTTTGTTTGAATAGTATGAGATATTAAGGAATACATTATACCCAGATTTTTTTTCAGTTGTACATTCCATTCATACTGCTGCAATGTTTGTACAAAGCCTAGAAGATTCCTTTGTCTGTTCACATACCTAAAATCATAGTGTCTGACATGCCTTGCTCAAACTGCATTTGCCGTTGTTAATATTATATCCATTAAGGAGTTCATTCAAATTCTGTTTTCTTTCTTTTGTCCCTTCATTTGGTACTCATAACAGAAAATTTTTAATGTGTGCTATTCTCATACAGAAAGCAATCATAAACAGTAACTTTTAGTCTTTCAGCTGCATAGTGAAACAAAAATCACTCCATTTGGTTAATATGAATATAATGAAGTTTGTTTCTTGGATTTTTCTGTGTGTATTGCATTGTCACTGGACCAAGCAGTGTTCTCTCTTTCTATGAAGTGATTTTTTTCCTCAAGTCCTACTGCGTGCATAGTCTTCGACAGGAGTGAGCAAGTGGAACACACAGAATATTTGGAGTGCAAACTCTGCTAGTGCTCACTACCTCCTCTGTTCCTCATGCTGGTTGGACAGAAGAACTGAGCAAGCCACACTATCCATCCCCTCTTACTTCTGGATACTCCTTTCTGCATTTCATTTATCGGCCAGTTTTGGCAGCCTCCATGTTAGGTACATCACTGCTTATTGGTCATACTAGTTGCTCATGACTGATCTATTAGCAGCCCATGAAAATAACTAAGTCCAATCCATAACATTCATTATTTTTTTGCGTTGTGATAAAGAAAGGCATTTTCTCTTTAAAGTCCTTCATTGATAATGTGAACCATTTTACTAATGATTATTGTTTCAGTATAGATGTCATTGTGTTATTGCTTGCAGGTAGTTGAAGCACTCTGGCCCACTAAACCTTTGATTCCAGGATGCTGATAGAGTCACCTTATAAAAAAAAAGGAGGGTATTGAAATATTTTTTATAAAATGTTTGTGAAAAGTTTGAGAATTTTACACATAAATAAAATTTTACAAAGAGGGAGCATTAAGGGCAAAATTCTTCCTACAAAATTAATTTGAATAGAGATAATTTGTCATTCTGCATCTATGAGCCTTAGAGTAATTCCTTTGCCAGAGCATTTGACAGTCATCCATAACTTAAGCCAGTAAGCTTGCTAGAGTTAGTGAGAGGTACCATCCATCGAGCAGTGCATTCTGATCAAACTTACTTTTAAGGAAGAATGAAAATTTGAATAGACTGTGAGAGGAGTTGTACCCTTTCAACAGTGTTTTTGGAAGGGACAAGAGATGGATAAAAGCAGTTGAAAGTACAAGCTTTAGAAGGGAAACCTTACTGAAGTTGGCCATATTCTGTAAAAACCGAAATTTCTTTTGTAGCAACTATAAGCTATGGCAAACCTTAAGTGGTTCATTTATGACAATTTGTAATACAGAAAAATCACATCAAGATGTCCTTCATACATCCTTACTTTTATATTTTAAACTTGCCCTCCTCTATCATAGGCATTTCCAAAATATTCACTATTATATATTTACCGGATTTTTCTCAGAATTTTTATTTTAAACTTATTGAAATTGTGGATAATCAACATTCTGTCTTTAAAGACTATGACAATTACTGTACTTTACCAAACGTCTTGATTACCTAGAAGTGAAAACATATTTATGTATGTATTTATCATGATTAATATGAAGAGAATAAAAAAGTATCACTGTGTATACAAATTGTTTGTAGCATTACTGTGAAATGATAATAGCATTATACATACACATTTTTAATAAGTAATGTCATTGTTTGTAAACAACAAATCAGCAATGAAATTATAGTTACTTTGATTACACTTATATAGGCTTTATCATTTGAGTTTTAAAAGGCATGTCAAAATATAAAACAAATGCTTTCTACTCCATTCCTACTCTGCATAATTCATTCCCACATTTATTAATTGGTGAAAAGGAGAGAAGACAAAAGAATGTGCTGACATGGTAATAGCTAATAGTATACCACTGTTGATGTTTACCTTAACTAAATGAAGTGGAATTAGTTGTTAGTATTTTGAATATCATATCAAGTGTTAACAGAATATTAAATTATAACAAATGGAGTCTAACATAGATGATGATGCTGAATTGCACTGTTATTACAGTGAAGAATCAGAACTGGAGGAACTGAATATAAACGTACCTAACTTTGAGGTTATTGAAGAAGATCTAATCCATTCAGACACAGAGATATTTCTGTATCATTCAAGCTTAGAAGTGCTAACAAAATTATGTGCTGCTCGTAAGGAACTAATCAAGTTAACCATTATCAAACTTTCAGGATTAAAAACACTCTCTGTTGTGGACTACCTCTTTAATTTAAAAGAACTTTGGGTAGTAGAATGCAATATTAAGGTATGAAAGTATAGTTGTTATATTTATATTTTTTCTTATTTTTTGTATTTTTAAGTCAAGAATTTGGGATGAAAAAGAAACCTTATTATGTAGAGAAAGAAAAACTATGGAGAACAATATTATTTGTTCAACCTATCCTAATATAAGACCCATAGGACAAAAGTTAAGACACATTAATGTTTAAACTTGCAAATTCAGCTGTATTTAATATCTGTTGTAATAGTGATGCGCTGTCTGTTTAATAACTAAAGGAGTTAAAAAAAACAGAAAAAATAAATTTTTAAACAATGTACATTTATCTTATCACCAGCAACAGATTTATTTGCTTTTTAATGAGAAACAGACCAGGAATATTTCAAGTATAGAACATTTGATGAGCAATTGATTGTTGAATAGTTTTATAAAAACAAAGAACACTCCAAACATGCCACTTTTGAGTGACTGATTTTTAAATAAACCCTTCTTAATTGATTCCTAAATTCTTCTTAAATTATTTATGTTTTAACATTTTACCTGTTCACTAAATATGACATCAGTTTTTCAAGATTTGCAACAGCCATATTTTGTTACCTGCAAAGGTACTTTTCTGGGCTGAATTTTATTGATCTAAACCACATGGTATTGTTGGGCAAAGCAATGTTCCATACTTACATTCACTGATTAGTTGACGGTTTGGACTTGAGTGGGCACTTTGTGGCTATTGTAATTCAGGAAGTTTATCCTGAATGGCTGCCAACATGTGAGTGAATAATACAGTGAGATAGAAATTACTGATTGATTATGTATGAGGCAAGTGTAGGCCGTAGGCCGTCAGGGTCCTGTGATTTTGAGATTTACCCAGGCAAGTGTAGGCCGTAGGCTGTCAGGGTCTTGTGATTTTGAGATTTACCCAAAGTTAGTGTGCTTGTGAGAGAGAGAGAGAACTGGATTCAAATAATAGGTTTGATATCAGAAACTGAGCATTTGCCACCTCTAACATAGCTATTCTCGCGGATTATATAAATACAAATAGGTTGGCAGTTTCCTCTGTGCATGCACAGTATTGACAAAATGAGTAATTTGTTGACATATCGCAATGGTTTTGCTATATGAGAAAGTGTCTTATCATTTATGCGATGGTGGGTTACAGTTCTTTTAAGTGTTCACATCTCCTCTTAAAGCCACTATTATGTGCATTTTCCTTTCCTAAATTACTATTTTTACTTTCTCTACCACTTACATAGTAAGTAGAACAGATATTGGATTCCATCCAAAAATTTAATACCAAGATTTCACCAAAAATACATGTTGTGAGGTCCCCTGATTAATTAAAATAACATGTGCGTGTGTGTGTGTGTGTGTGTGTGAGAGAGAGAGAGAGAGAGCAAGAGAGAGAACATTAATAGTTTATGGTAGAAAAAGTGTCATGTGAATGTAACTTATCAGATTTTTTTTTTACCAACTTAACTGTAAGGTAAGTATGGAACTAAAGCCTAAGTGATTTACAGAATGGCATAGTTCTTAAATTTTTAAACACTTAAAGCTCAGTAGAAATTCAAAAAAATTTATTTTAACAAAGAGATGCTTTTTTTTGTGATAAGACCTGCCTGGTTGAGTGTTGTAACTTTCTCATGAAATGCCATTAGCTTAAAACATATTAAGTCTTTTTATTCTTTTTTACTTTCTCTACTACGTATAGTAAGTAGGGGAAGTATTGTATTCCACCCAAAAATTCGATACTGAGATTTCACGGGTGTTTTGAGGCCCCCTGAATCCAAGAAAAGCATTTTTGGAAACATGTCCATGTGTGTGTGTGTGTCTGTGAACAGCATAACTCAGAAGCGAACAGTCGGATAAACACCACACTTGATATTTAGGTTCAGTATCTTCCAGAGATGCCACACGAAGGTTTTCAAGAAAATCCTCCCACCCCAGATTACCCTTTACATGGAACATTTTTTCAAAAATTTTAATTTTCTCAAAAATGGCTGTAACGATTTTGATTAAAATATCATATGTTTAAGATATTTTCATGACAAATAAAATGTATATCTCAAATTTTCTGGGAATGTCTCCAAAAGTATTCTTCATTGTGAACGACTTTTGCATAACTGGTAAATCGTAAGAGATAGACAAAATTTTACTACACAAAAAATGTAGATCACATTAAAATACACAATTTATGTCATATACATTTTTTTTTGTTGAGTGAACCATTTTCGAGATATTGCTTGTTATTGCCTTCAATTTTAAAGTCTATCAATTCCCCTTGCATCTACAAGAAAATTAGCAATAAGATTATCGTCTCGATATAAGGTATTAAACAAAATAAAAGAAAATGTTGACATCCCAGAAAATTGGAAAATAAACATGATAGAATCTATGTATAAGGGGAAGGCAGGACCAAATAAACCAGAAAATTACAGGGGAATAAGTTTATTTATTACAGGTAAAATATACACAGGGATAATAGCAGAAAGGTTGAAAAATTGGACAGAACAAGAAAAGGAAGCTGTCAGAATTTCAAGCAGGTTTCAGGAAAGAGAAACAAACAATAAATGTGTTCATAATAAAGGCAATAACAGACAAATACCTAAGTAAGAAGAGAGGAAGTGTATACATGTTCTTTGCAGATAGTGAGAAAGCATTTGATACAGTAAACAGAAAAGCTCTAGTATGCAAATTAAGGACAAAAGGGGTAAATGAAAACTACCTAAAGGAAGCAGAAAAAAAAACCTATAAAGGGATAAAGTTTCTATAAGATGTGGGAAAAAAACGAAATTATGGAGATGACACAACAAAAAATGGAATTGAGACAAGGATGTGAATTGAGTCCAATTTTATTTAATTTATTCATAGACGATATAACAGACAAAATCTAAAAAGGAAATCAGTAATAGCAAATAAAGAAATTCCTGGATTATTATACGCAGATGACTTAATGGTAGGATCTATAACAGTAGTCAGGTTACAAAGGGGGCAATAAATAAACTGAAGAATGGGGAATCAGAATAAATTAAATATAGATTACTGCAACAGACAAGAAAAAGAAGGGATAGCTTGGATGAGAACAAGAACAATATTTCTAAGAGGTAGAGAGGTAGAGATAAAGGAATATGTGAAATGTGTAGTGAGAAAGAAAGTATAACACATTACATGACAGAATGTAAGGAATGAGCATTATGGAGCAAAATGGAAAAAAGTAGAGGGGGAAATTGTAGCTATGAAAATGTTAATGGGGAAAGAAGAATAGAAGTATGGGTGTGTTTTTATAGAAAGCAAAAGAAAAATGGGCAAGGAAAGTAAGGAGTACAAGAAAAGAAGATAGAAGGAGGCGGAATAATTAAGAAAAAGGGGAAGAGAGAACAGCGGGGCAAACAGCCTGGGTGCCGTGCAAGCCAAGGTGGCAACAAGGTTAATTTAATTTGTACAGTTAGACAAATGAAAAAAATTGTAAAAGCTATGTAAAAGAAGTACAAATTCATTCATTCATTCATTCATTCATGCATACAGCTGTAGTGCCAACTTTGAAGTGTGTATTCTCATTAGATTAAAGTGAAGTATTTGCTGATCACAAAACTTAAAGTTAAAAGTTTTTAGTTCGACATATATTTAGTTTATAAACAAGATGCAATCATTTCAAAAGGTGTGGCCAGCTCTTTGGAGTGGACTCATTTTTGTGGAGGAAAAGTGAAATGAAGAAATGTTGTCATTCTCCCATTGAAATGCTAATATTTCAATAAAATTTCCTGCTATACCATTCTTCTTGTAGAAATCATTTTCTACCTACTCTACATATACTCTCAAGCATTAAATCACTTGGTTTGTCTACTCTCAAGTATTAAATCACTCAGTTTCTGCATGGATAAGTTACATGTTACCTTTCTTTCCCTAACTACTTGTTTCACCTTGGCTCAAGCTAGTTCTAAGGATTCAGATCACACATGCAATGGAACAAGCAAACAACAGTTTGGTCCAAAGAAAGCAAAAGCACATGAGCTGTAAACCCTTCCCTTTAGGTCTGTTTATTTTAATCAACTTGTACAGTTATTATTTGTGCATAGAACTGTCGCGCTAAATCTGCTTGTTTTGTAACCAATAGCAAATTTCATGAAACTCCTGTCCACCTCTTGAATGTGACGTCTTGAAAAATATAAAAAACTACAATAAAAGGGACAAATTGGGAGCTTTTTTTTTTTTTTTTTTTTTTTGTCCTCCATCAGGTACCATGCTAGCTGCTAGTTCCTGAGGTCACGGGTTCAAACCTGGAAAAGAAGATGGATTTCTTTTCGGGCGTAATAATCCTTAGCATGGCTTCCTTTGGAAGGGAAGTAAAGCCAGCTTGATAAAGAGGCTACTGAGCAAACTTTCTGGTATTTCATGCCCAATATAGAATGGAATGCTAAGGATCATAGTAGTTGAAGAGCATTCATAAATAAAACCCAATTTAAATTTTTTTTTTTTTTTTGGAATTTACTTTTCAAATTTCATATGGTTTGCTTGTCATGTTAGTTGTCCCATGTAAATTTTCCAGAAATTCTTTTACACCCCATGAACTTTTCACTGCATTAGTGTTGATATAAATTCCAAATTCCTCCTTACTTTACTAACACTTAACTAAATGCTTGCATTATTGCACTTGTTACTTTTAAAAAGTGTGACCATGAGTAATCATAGCATAAAGAACATTAGTGCTGGGTTGACAACATTAAGCAACAGCAGCGTAACTACAATAAGATGTTCATAAACTCTTGAATGTCTACCCTTAGTTTGTAGGCTGCCATTTATCTTTTGAGAATAAGGAAGAAACCTTAACCAGGCAACCTACCCCAATTGGACCCTCCAGGATAGAAGAAAGACTTGCTACTCCTATAGCATAGAGATCCCTTAGAATATGGAGTACCATCAGTTGGGGTAACTTTATATACAATGTAAGGGTAGTTTACCAGTATAATGTGTGTATGTTACTTAATAGGGTACACACATAGTAGTTTTAGACTTTAAATGAGGCTATAGGTGCTTATTATTAACAGTGTTGTTGTTTCCACCACTATCCATATCATCCACTATAACTTTTAGGAAACCTTATCCATCCAAGTAATGATTGCTGGAGGCACCAGCTAACAATCCATTACTGCTGATATTAGGATGGCAATGGAATGAGTAGACCTACAGATTTTACCATGGACTCAGCACCACATTGTGCTTTTAACTACATGAGTCAGAAGTGAAGGCTTGGATAGGGACAAAATAAAATCGCCAACCCATAGCCGGGAATCTAACCATGGATCCTCAGTATAAGAGGCGCAAGCAAAACCATTGAGCTTCCCTAGTACCCTTATTAACAGTGTACACACACTATACCCGCAAAAAATCTTATCACTTCCAGATTATCCCCATTGACAGTGTGTTGTATAATCACAGCTCGCTTGCAATAGGCTGTCATATAATCCAAATATGAACAACTTCAGCTTTGAATTTACAGTCATCACCTTGGAAGAAATAAGCTTCTCTTTGCTATTCTTTAAGATTTTTGTCCATGGTCTATTCCTCAACATTGGAATAAGTTATGCTGTTCCATACTTCAGATTCACTACCATCCTGGAAGTTCAATAATATGTTTGGTAAGCTCCATACTACAATGTATTTCAGCCTTATATAAGCAGAATTTCTCTTTTCCTAAGTACATCATCTCATAATTCTCTCACCCTTGCTAAAAAGAGTTTAGTAAATTCAAGATGCTTTTTTGTTTTGTTTACCTTTGCTAGAAGTATCTTAGTACTTATTTAGTCAGCTTATCCTCCTTGTATGAAGGGTTCATAAGCCCCTAGGACTTACAACCATGCCTAGGGTCAGATGAACATCAGAGAATGAAGAACCCAGAACAGCCCTTAGCCGGGTGTGAGAGTGAGGGAAGAAGATAATATGAAATTAAGGTGAAATGGATGAAAGGAAAGGTGATGATGGAACAAATGGTGGAATGAACAGCAAGGGAAAAAGAATCGAGAGAAAATCCGCCCAGAAGCCACTTCATCCACCACAAATCCCACATGCAATTACCTGGGATCGAACCCAGTGGGAGGCAGCCAAGGCGCTGCCATCAGTATCCTTAGTAATACATATAAATTATAACTGCATTATAGTTATCAATTATTGTAACAACAACAACAACAGTACAGTATTCAGTAACCAAAGGGAAGGAGGAACCTGAAAATACTGGAAAGTGCAAGACATGTGAATTGCAACAAGTATCTATGCCCAAAGCTTTGATGATTATTATTAAAATGCTTTTGAAAGGTAAACAAAATAATGATAACAGAGATGAAAACATTGAATGTAAAACTAACTAAAACTTATGTCACAGACAAGTATAATCTAAAATAAAAAAATAGTTTTGGGGCTAAAGTATCCTGAGTATATCTAAGGTGTTCTGAATACCAACCCTGGACAAGCAAAGTATCTTGCAGTAGCAACACTGTAACTCTCTTCTTCAATCCCTGTACTACCTATAGGCTGTATAACTGTATAAGCAATGACTGCTTTACTTGTTTGAGACCTGTGATAGAAAATTTTACATCAAGTTGCTTCCCTCTACCATTGCTATGTACATCATAAATAACTAATTAACAAAAGCAAGCCTTGTAACACTACACATGATTAGGATATTAGATTCTGCGCTCTCTCTTGTTTAGTATGTATAACTGATTAATTTCTTTATCTCTGTATCAAGGATGTAACTGCTGTTGAAAACTGCGCAAGACTTGAAAAGCTCTACTTATATTCAAATCAAATTGAAAAGATTCCGAACCTGAACAAAAGCAGTAAATATCTGCACACTCTTTGGCTCTCAGGGAACAGACTGTCAGAAATCAAGGTAATGTATTCCAAGGAGTTATTGTTTTCATTCTTTCCCTCCTTTTATCTTTCTTGATGTTTACTTTCTGTGCAATTTACTGATGGTAGAGGAAGTATTAATTCACTTGATCCAAAAATCTAATACTTGCTACAATTTCACTAAAAATACAAGTTTTCTGATCCCTGAATCCCTTAAAAGTAATGTGTATGCAAGTGAGTGAGAAGGTGTAATTAAAAACAAAAAGTACTGAATTTCGTGCTTAAATCAGGCAACTTTTAATGATGTGATATGAAGATATTAATAATTATTTCATCCCAAATGAATAGAAACCTATGAAAATAGAAAAATGTGTGTTATTCTTCAATTTTCTCAAAAATGTCTGTTAGCGATATCGCTTAAAATATGATAAATTCAAACTGAAACTTCTGCAAACAGCCTGTGAAATCTTCATTCTCCTCAAGATGCATATAAGAGAACATTCATATATTATGCCATGCATTGAGAGAGGAAGGTAGGTCTGTTCAAGAATGATCCATGCATGATGCAATATGGTATAGACGAGGCTGGGGGTTAGTGCAATGTGATATCACTTTTTTAAGAATAAAAACATGTTTATAAAAAGCTTTTATTTTTAAGATTTATGGGTATTTTATGCATATTTAGCTTGGGTTGACTTAATTCAGCAGGTTCAGATATTGGCATCAGTATTACCAGTGACAAAAAATAAACTATGCAGATTTGTCTTGCATACCAATTATTTTTATAACCAGAGTATACAGATACCCATAAAATTGCTATAAATATATTGAAAAGTGGTATTTATGGAAATACATGTAATTTCTATTTTACAGTGAGAAACAGCAATAATAATGATTATGATAATCACATAATTAATTACAGGCTATTTTCAACAGCAGAAATATTTATCTGTTATTTTGAATCTAAATTTTTAATATTGAAGTGATAACACAATGTTTACCACAAAATATGAAGTTCTAAACAGCTGGCACATTCAGATAGGACTATATATAAGCAAATTTTCAAAATACAGAAACAGAAGTGCTCTTGTTAAGCAGTTGATGTACTCTCTTTTTTTTCTGTTTTTTACTTTCTCTACTACATATAGTAAGTAAGGGAAGTATTGCATTCCACTCAAAAATTCGATACCGAGATTTCACCGGAAATACATGTTTTGAGATCTCCTGAATCCAAAAAAAGCATTTTTAGAAACATGTCCGTGTGTGTGTCTGTGTGTGTGTGTGTGTGTGTGTGTGTGTGTGTGTGTGTGTGTGTGTGTGTGTGTGTGTGTGTGTGTGTCTGTGTGTGTGTCTGTGTGTCTGTGAACAGCATAACTCAGAAACGAACAGTCGGATAAACACCAAACTTGGTATTTAGGTTCAGTATCTTCCAGAGATGCGACACGAAGGTTTTCAAGAAAATCCCCCCACCGCAGACTACCCTTTACATGGAAGATTTTTCGAAAAGTTTAATTTTCTCAAAAATGGCTCTAACGATTTTGATGAAAATATTATATGTTTAAGATAATGTCATGAGAAATGAAACGTATATCTCGAATTTTCTGGGAATGTCTCCAAAAGTATTCTTCATTGTGAACGACATTTGCATAACTGGTAAACCATAAGAGATAGACAAAATTTTACTACACAAAAAATGTAGATCGCGTTAAAATACACAACTTATGTCATATACATTTCTTTTGTTGAGTGAACCATTTTCGAGATATTGCTTGTTATTTCCTTAAATTTTCCAATACTTATACTGTTTCTCGAATTCGTTATTCAGTTTTTTATGTCCTGGACATGCAAAGAGAATGGAATGCGCCACATAGCAACCAGCGTTAAAATATTTGACTATCGCTTAAAACCTACCATATTCCCCTTGCATCTACAAGAAAATTACCAATAAGATTGACATCTCGATATCTCGATTAACATGAAGCATATGGAGAATAAGCGTTTGTAAAATTAGATTGTACAAGAGTAGAGAAAGTCATGTGAGTGTAACACATCAGATTTTTTTTTAATATACGCTATTGCCAGAAACTAATGTAGCAAAGTACTTGGGTATAATCTTTAATTCTAAACTGAATGGGAATAAACATATAGGCTATGTAAGAAGCAAAAATATTGCTTAATACTTTTACCAGATACCGAAGTGGTGATCTTCAAGAAATACACTACATATAATGCTTATAGTATTTATTGTGCTAAGAGTTTTTCAAATTTGATTGTCTACTGCATTTTGACTCTGGTGCTTATATAAAACCACTACATACTGTGAAGTGCTAATAATAGCAAACCTTAAAAAGATTCAGCATATAGAAATTCAAATTCTTAGATTAATTACAGGTAGTGAAATTCTCACCCATACCAGCTATGCAAATATTAGCATATCATTCCTCCATAGCATATGAACTGGAAAAAGCAGCTATTACTTTGTATGAAAAATGAATCAAACTTCCATTTAGCACTTGGGATAAACAAAGGTTCAAACTTAATTTAAAATCTAAGAAAGCTTTCTATTTGAGGTTTATGGCATTAAGAGAAAATTAAAAATTCCTACAGTTAAAGAAGCTGTAATTCACTAAGATTAATCCAGTAAAAGAGTTTGTCAGATTTGTATTTGTTTATTAGTACTAAGCTGTTTATAAAGTTTATATGGCCTGGAGTTAACCCAGGTTCTATTCCAAGCCATACAAGATAATTAATAACACTACTTTCATACATTGCCATACTATGGCATATGATTATACTTTATAATTAACAAACTAGTTTGTGCTACATACTTCAGTTTAATTTACTGACCAGATCCATTTCTTCTTAACTTTAAATTCCTCAAAACCAATGTCTGATATGTGGTGGTAATGAAGACATTATTTAAGTGTCAAGGAACAGAAAATTGGAGAAAAGAATTTTTTAAAAACAAGTGGTTGAAGGGGGGTAGAAATATGCTTATAATCGAAATGATGTGCAAGGATGCTAGGAGCATTGGACAGTTTTTGTGTAAAGTAAAAAATAAATGGCTTTGGACAGTGGATAGAGAAAAGTAAGAGGTAGCGTATCTTACTTTGAATGGAAAACTATGGTGAATATGTGATGGTAAAGTAATCAATAAGTTAAAAGTGTAAAACAAGTGGAAATGGGACATGAAAAACTGATGAAAAACAAGATAAGCTATTGATGAGAAATTGCAAAATGTAAATAAACTTTAGTGATTGTCTACAAAATGAGTGGCCAGGCTCAAAGTTCAGTAGACAATCAAATTGTAAAACTCTTAGCACAATAAATAAATAAATAAATTAAATAAGAAGTCTCCTAGTTTAAAAATCTGAGATTGTTTACAAACAATTTTTTAATTGGTACTACTTTTGCCATCTTCAGCAGTTTATTTTGGATAAAATCTTTCCTCCAGATATCGTCCCTTCGCATTCTAATAAAATATAAACTGCATCTTCTTTATCCCTGCATATAGGACAAATCCCTTCTTCTGCCCCTTCCCTGTA
The DNA here is from genome assembly GCA_030765065.1 of Deroplatys truncata. NCBI lineage: Eukaryota > Metazoa > Arthropoda > Insecta > Mantodea > Mantidae > Deroplatys > Deroplatys truncata. The sequence continues at coordinate 24,497,596 of CM060980.1, forward strand.
ACCTTCTAGCCTCCAAACTCCCAGTTTAAATCATTCAGTACCTTCTCTTTGATCCCTATTGCACCTCTCAATGTACATCTCTTTCACATCATTACTTCCGAAGTCCTTATATTATTTTAGAGAACTTTTTGCTCCACCGTTGCCCATAGACTCTGTCTATCTCTTGTAACTGGCATCTAATTAATTCCCAGAATCCTATCAACATACTCTTCCTAGCCATACATCACCCATACCATTTATTGTAAGTTATTTAATAAGTTGTAAGTTGGTTCCTGATTTCACCTAGCCAATTCTTTGAGTTAATACGCTTTTCTTGTTCATTTAAAAAAATCTTTCAAAATGTGGTAAGTGATAATATCTAGACCAATATTTCAGCACTCTTTCCATAATCATCCCTCGTACACTCACTTTGCCTAATCTAACATTGTTCCTTCCCCTGCAGAATTATATGCAACTCATAAAATCATTTTACAGGGTATTTTCAGTAACATATCCATCTTTCCACAACCTTCCTCTGCACCCTAGATCTCTATTCTATACATTCATCTTGACTCCATTAACGCCTTATAGATCCATTTGAGCCAGGTCATATTCATCGTCAGAGCTATGTACATACATTTACTGACCACTTTCACTCCTGATTTTTCTTTTGCCAAGGCTATTTCTTTGCGCTTCCACCACCCTCCAGTGCTATTAAGTTTTGATGTTGTCATTACATACGGCTCCTAACTGTGACTTTGGTCACTCCATCAGCTTATTCTCCAAACATCCACATGTTCACCTATTGCTTCCTCAAACTTCGGGCTTCCTGTGTTTTGCTGTGCTGTTAGTTTTTATTGTGTTAAGAGATTTACAATTTGATTAGCTACTGAACTTTGACCCTGGCTGCTCATTCTGTAGACAATCACTACAGTTTATCTACACTTTACAATTTCCCGTCAATAAATTATCTTGCTTCAGTTTTTCATGTTCCATTTCCACTTTTTTTTTACTTGTCACTTATTGATTACTTTACCATCACACATTTACCATAGTTTTCCATTCAAAGTAAGATACACTACCTCTTACTTTTTTCTATCCACTGTCCAAAGCCATTTATTTTTTACTTTACACAAAAACTGTCCAATGCTCCCAGCGTCCTTGCACATCATTTAGATTGTAAGTGTACTTCTATCCCCCTTCAACCACCTCTGTTTAATAAATTCTCTTCTCCAATTTTCTGTTCCATGGCACTTAAATAACATGTGTTCAATGTCTTCATTACCACCACATATTGGACATTGGTTTTGAGGAATACACTGTCTTAACCCTTTTAGCCTCCATGCTCCGGTTCTTACCCATGCAATAGATTCTCTCTCTTCTTTATTTAATATGTCTATATATTTTTCCCTACCCCATGCATTTTTCATTGGCCTATAACAAACCAGTGAGCTCTTTTCGGCAATCTCACTGAACATGTTTTGTATTTCTATATCTTCCAGTCTTTTCCTTGCCTTTTTCCAAAAATTTTTCACGTTATTTTCTCTCCTTCTCCACATGTCTCCTAACCCATTTTTCTCCAAACTTTTTCCTTAAATTACTTACCCATCCATCATTCATTAAACTATTATCGTCCTGCTTGTATCAACTCTTTGCGTGGCTGCAGTGTCCATTAGGTCCCTTTTGCCTTTTCCTCTCCTTCTATCCAAAGTTTTATATTTCTGATGAAGGCTTTCTTGCCCCTGGCTCTCATTTCCTTCATCAGTCATATCATCTCTCCTTCTGTTATTCTTTGGTGATAAGTAAGGTCTTTATTAATAAATATATCACTCCTTTGCATGTTTTAGTATGTCATATGTTTAGGGATCCCAGATTCTGAAAACCAAAATCCAGGACACCTGAACAAAATACTTACAGGGAGGGGGTTTAAAATTTACTTAAGTGGAAAATTGATATAATATGCTCAAAAAACTGAAATTATATGTTTGAAATTATATTATACAAAAATATGAAGCTTATTATTTTATTATTTTAGCTATGCAGGAGTTAACTTGTAGACATTACTTAAGCATTATTACACTGCATATCTCATTTTTGCTGCTCACTCCATTGGTACCTACTCCTCCTGGTGCATATTTGGTAGTTGATGAATGGGACTGGAACAGGTTGCTGTCATATTTTCCAGATGAATGGAGCTTTTACAAGAGCTTTTTGTCCTTTGATATTTCATATAAGTTGGAGCAAGATACCTCCTTGAAATATGATTTTATACCAGAGGAGATTTTACTGGGTCCAATTGGAACCAGTTCCTTTCCTCAGTCCAAAGCGAATTCATCAAGGAGAATACCCATTCTATGGAGATGTTGGATCCAGGAAATGTGAGGCACAGGCTGACAATGTTTTTCTATTCCACAGCAAGCTATTTTCTCTTTCTTGAAATGTGTAAAAATATCTCTGGAGCTATCAGCAATCTTACAATTTGTGGCACTCTATTTAGAAATTTTCTCTTCTCAGTTTAACATAAATATGTTGATTAAAGAGATTTTCTTCATTGAGAATTTGACAAAATTATTTTAATTTCTTCAGTGGATTCTGTTATTTTCTCCCAACTAATAGCTGCAGCTAGGGAAGCCCATTGCATTGGTATGAATACTGTGAATGGCTTACAGGTCCATTCCTCAATGTACTGAATTGCTGTACTACAAGAATCAGATCATAACATCTGGATGTGTCCTTGGTAATCAAACCTTCATTGCAAATTTTCTAGAGTTTGTTTCTCACATCATTGTTCAGGAACGTATGAGTTTGGCACACGGAAAGTTTGTAAGTAGAAGATCGATTTCTTTTTTTTTCACTTCAAAGCCTGTTGCCTCTCCAATTCTATTCCTTGAATAGATTGTGCAAATAGTGATATCTGTGATTCAAAATCAGCAAGAAGAGGAAAGATTGCTTGTTATTGAAAAAATCATGTAGTATTCATGGTCACCTCTATTGTGGTAAAAAATTATTTCAGTTCATCATAGATTTCAATGAAGAAATTTAGCGCAGGTTCAAGATACAGTGTTTTGCTTAACCTAAAATAGTTTTATAATCATTTCTATGAACTGAAGAATAATTTCAGGCTTTCCACTCTCAGAATAAACTGGTGGAAATACTGATAAACCTTCCCCACAATCGAACATCCACTGGCAGCACATCTACAGCTGTTTGAACTCCATTGTGAATTATGTGGGCTGCAAAACCAATACTCACTATGCTTATACCAGCTTCTCTTGCAGTTTTGTTAACACATTATTCATTCCTTTTCTTGTAACCCTCCAATGTTAGTATTTATATTGTCTGCTGACAACCCTACCACTTTATCAGCAACTTCATGTTTTTTGATAGTTTTTCAAAAATATGACCAACTAGAACATCAGAGGTTTCCCCAGGTAAACTAGCAAACTCTAGTATTTGATGCACAAATTACCTAAATGTAAATAATGATTGTAATATGAATATGCATTTTTATGTGACATTGATTTCAGATGTTTATTAATTGTAATTATTATTGGAAAGTAAATTTATAAGGCTTTACTGAAACTGTCAATAATAGCGCAATAATGCAGCGAGGGGGTGAGCTGTTTATCATTATTGGGAACAAGGAAGTTACGTAATGTTCGCGCGTTTTCGGTAGAACCTTCTGGAATGTTTCCCTTAAAGCAATATGTATTCGTGGTTTTCATTGGATATTTAAAATAGACGCTAATGTTGGCGCGTTTTATTAGCCAATAGCAGTTCAATTTATAATCTTTAGGCATATCGGGGAGTGGGAGTATATAAAGCCAAGTCCGAGATAGATCGCCCCCAGTTCATCGAAATTCCTAGCACATTACACGTCGTCTTAAGTTCTTCAGTTCGTCAAAATATTTGTATGAGATACGTCGAATATAAATTCACCAGTTATGAAAATCTAAAGTATTACAACGTTAATTATACACAAAGTTGAAGTACGTGAGTTAAAAGTGATAAGTAAGAAGTTATTACAAACAGTTTCAGTTTGGCGAGTATCCAAATCAATATGTAAAAGTGATAGTAAACGTGTTCGACAATAAAAATTATAAAAACAAATTTCTTCATTAAGTGTAATTTTTGGATAAAAGATTCCTTTCCGCTTCACAACCTGTATAGAGATACATGTTCGACCCAAACAGCTAGCCGGAGGACATTTGAAATGAAATCAAACACAAAACTAATACTGCCGCAAATTGCTAACGCCAGATGGAGCTACAAACCAAACAAATGAATGACGTCACAAGATGGCAACGCATGAAGTAAACACAATATAAAATCTCCAAGTTCTAATAACTTACGTAAAACATATTACGTAATCACAATTGCTCTCGCAAATTGGCTCCCATACGTGGGGCTCAAAACATATACAATTTGCTATCGCAAATTGGCACCCAGAACGTGGGGCACGATAACCAGGAAAGGAACACGATGACCAGGAAAGAAGCATAGTGACCAGGAAAGGAACACGATGACCAGGCAAGGATCAGAATAATCAGGAAGGGGCAGAATTAACCAGGAAGAAGTAAGATGACCAGGAAGGGGCGAATGCAGCAGTGAAATGATCTACAAGACGCAGATTCAAGAAACAACGAGAGGAGCGACAAACGACGCAGATAAGTGGACACAAAAACATCGAGACAACGTAGATTCATCAAAACACAACGCAGAAGCGACATACAAATCTAGGAGAAAGGGGCAAGAAGCTGGACATCAAAGTAACAGCAACAGACAGCATCACAAAGGTCAGAGTATCGTAATTTTTTTTTAGAAAACAAAAACAATGGCTACTAATAATACAGAAGAAATAATTATGGAGGGGGATAATGTAACAGTTAGCTGTAATTCAATACAGGTTACAGAAAATAATTCAAGCAATGTAATATTTGAGGGAGGAAATGTTAGTGCAGAAAGTGAGAATAGAACATCAGAAAATGTAAATTTTGATGTTAGTATGATAATGGAAATGCTGAGAAATATGAATGAGAATATGGAAAAGAATAAGAGGGAATTGAGGGAAGAATTTGAGACGGTAATTTGTATCACAAATTACTTTAATGTAAATAATTATTTAATATGAATATGTATTTTTATGTAACATTGATTTCAGAGGTTTAATAATTGTAATTATTATTGGTAAATAATAATATACGGCTCTATTGAAACTGTTAACAATAACACAATATTGCAGCAAGGAATGAGTTGTTTATCGTTACCGGGAACCAGGAAGTTACGTAATGTTTCGCGCCTTTTCGGTAAAAAAAAAGCTTCCAGAATGTTCTCTAAAAGAAATATGTATTAGTGGTTTTCATTGGATGTTAAAATAGACGCTAATGTTGGCGCGTTTTGTTAGCCAATAGCATTTCATTTATAATCATTAGGCGTATCTTGAGGCAAGCCTATAAATAGTGTAGATTCAAGGTAGAGCGTCCCCCAGTGTTCAACAAGATTCTCAACATATAACACGTCAGCTCCCAGTTCAACAAGATTCTCATGTCGGTCTCTAAATTCAAGTTACGCGCAGCAGAAGTACGAGAAATCCTATAAAGTATTATACAGTTAAATATATAAAGTTGAAGTACGTGAGTTAAAAGTGATAAGAAGTTATTATAAACAGTTTCAGTTTGGGCGAGTATTCAGATTAATATGTAAATGTGTTAGTGCACGTGTTCGACAATAAAACATAATAAAACACATTTCTTCACTAGTAATTTTTGGATAAACGATTCCTTTCCGCTTCACACCCTTCAAGAGAAACATGTTCGACCCTAAATAGCTAGCCGGTGGACATTTAAAACTGATACAAATTGCTACGCCAGAGGGAACTACAAACAGAACAAATGAACCAACCAACGTATGACGTCACAAGAATGGCTTCCACCAACACGGAGGTAAACAAACAAGGTAACTAATACCGCCGCAAATTGGCTTCCACAACGTGGTGCTATAAACACGTAAAATTGCTATTGCAAATTGGCTCCCATACGTGGGGTAATTAAAGTTATGTAAACAAACATTTATTTGCAACATTTGTTACGTAAAACAGAATACGAAAACTATACCTCCATCAAATTGGCTACCACAACGTGGGGCTCGATAACAAAAAGACATTACGTAAAGCAAGTTCTCTCGCTAATACGCGTGAAATGGCAACACATGAAGCATACAACATTACCGCATCAAATTGGCGCCACCAACGTGGAGCGAAGTGACCAGGAAAGGAAGGCGAAGTGACCAGGAAAGGAAGGCGAAGTGACCAGGAAAGGATCAGCATAATCAGGACGTGGAACGAAAGCAGCAGTAAAATGATCTACAAGACGCAGATTCCAGAAACAAGAGGAGCGACAAACGGCGCGGATAAGTGGATACAAAAAACATCGAAACGACGTAGATTCATCATAAAACAACGCAGAAGCGACATACAAATCTAGGAGAAAGGGGCAGAACGCTGGACATCAAAGCTACATCAACAGACAGCGTCACAAAAGGTCAGAATATAGTAATTTTTTTTAGAAAACAAAAACAATGGCTGCTAGGAATATTGAAGAAACAATGATGAAGAGGGATAGTGTAATGGTTAGCTGTAATTCAATACAGGTTACAAAAAAAAGCTCAAACAATGTAGTATTGGAGGGAGAAAATGTTAGTGCAGAAATTAAGAATAGAATACCAGGAAATATTACTATTGATGCTGGTACGATGATGGAAATGCTGAGAAATATGTATAGGGAAACGAGGGAATATATTAGTAAGAAAATAGATCAGAGTTTTATGGAATTAAGGGAAGATATGCAAAAGAGTCATAGGGAGTTAATTGAAGATATTGGTAGGAGTAATGAGGTATTAGAGCAAAAAGTAGATCAAAGTAGTGAAGAAATTGAAAAGAAAGTTATGAAGCTAGATATTAGCAGGCCAAAGATGAGAGATGAAAATGAAGTAATAGCAAGTGAGATAGGAGAAATTTCAAAGAAAATGCTAGACATGAACATGGAAATAGATAACAAAGAAAGTGAGGTTAATACTAAAAGTGAGGTTAATGTAGAATGTACAGAGTTAGGAAGTCAAATGAGTAGTATTTCAAGTGAGCTAAGAGAGATAAAAGAGGTTAGGAATGTAGATGTAAATCAGGCTCAAGTTAAATTCAGAGGAGAGATATCAGAAATACAGAAAGAATCAGAAATGCAAAGAAATAAATTGTACCAAGATGTTCAAAATGAAAACTCCAGTCCAGTACAGTTTAGTACAGATTTGTCAGAGTATTCTCAAGTTATAAAGATAGCAGATGAATTGAAAATGAAAGTTGTTAAAAGATGTGTAGTTCAAGAAACTGTAGACTGTTTCCGAATGTTATCAGGGAACGAAATGTCATATGAATACAAGAGGTTATTCATGAACAAAAATTTGAAGGTTAGGTTACGGCTACGAGTAATGTTTAGCCACATACAATTTGATCCAGGAGGGTAAATAGCCACGAGATGTAAACTAAATGCTGGATGGTTAAAGACGACTTGCATAGAAATGTATTGGAACGTAAGAGGGTTAACTATTTATATATATATATATCATTTGAAAAGAGAAATAAATTATAAAATAAAAAAAAAAAGAGAAATGTTTAAAAAAAAAAAAATAAATAAATTTTTAGTAACTGTAACAACATTTGAAAAATAAGAATGCAAAGATTGAAACTTAAGATGATATCAAATTAAAAGTACGTAAATACAATTCCAAGATTTAAAAATTAAAAATGCAAAGATTGAAATTTAATATGATATTAAATTAAAAGTACGTAAATACAATTCCAAGAGTATTGTTGAAATAAAATTCAGAATAACAAAAATTGGTACAAATAAATAAAACAAATACTTATGTAGCAAACAGAAAAGGTGAAACATTGTCAAGATTTAAGAGATGTAAATATATTTGTAAAATTCAAAATAACAAAAATGGTAAAAATAATTCAAAACAAATACTTATGTAGCAAACAGAAAAGGTGAAACATTGCCTAGATATAAGAGATGTAAATATATGTAGAGGTTAAATATTTTGGTAAATATGTGTAATAATTACAAAATTCTTGAATGCCTCAATTTTGTTAACAATATAAGAAAGTAAAAAATTTGGTAGTAGTAAATAAATAATTTAGGGTAAAGTATTTGCTATAAAAAAAAATTGGTGATGTCAGATGAATATCTAAATTAATTAAACCAGAGCCAGTAAGTAGTGGCAAGATAAAACATATATCGTGTGCTAAATGCGTGTGAAGTGTTAAGTGAAAGTGATAGCGTGTGTTACAAGATTTAGGAGACTAAAAACAAAATTATAAAATTTCCAAACAGGTTATAAATATTTATAATTATGTTTCTAGTGGGGCATATGAGACGGTAATTTGTATCACAAATTACTTTAATGTAAATAATTATTTAATATGAATATGTATTTTTATGTAACATTGATTTCAGAGGTTTAATAATTGTAATTATTATTGGTAAATAATAATATACGGCTCTATTGAAACTGTTAACAATAACACAATATTGCAGCAAGGAATGAGTTGTTTATCGTTACCGGGAACCAGGAAGTTACGTAATGTTTCGCGCCTTTTCGGTAAAAAAAAGCTTCCAGAATGTTCTCTAAAAGAAATATGTATTAGTGGTTTTCATTGGATGTTAAAATAGACGCTAATGTTGGCGCGTTTTGTTAGCCAATAGCATTTCATTTATAATCATTAGGCGTATCTTGAGGCAAGCCTATACATAGTGTAGATTCAAGGTAGAGCGTCCCCCAGTGTTCAACAAGATTCTCAACATATAACACGTCAGCTCCCAGTTCAACAAGATTCTCATGTCGGTCTCTAAATTCAAGTTACGCGCAGCAGAAGTACGAGAAATCCTATAAAGTATTATACAGTTAAATATATAAAGTTGAAGTACGTGAGTTAAAAGTGATAAGAAGTTATTATAAACAGTTTCAGTTTGGGCGAGTATTCAGATTAATATGTAAATGTGTTAGTGCACGTGTTCGACAATAAAACATAATAAAACACATTTCTTCACTAGTAATTTTTGGATAAACGATTCCTTTCCGCTTCACACCCTTCAAGAGAAACATGTTCGACCCTAAATAGCTAGCCGGTGGACATTTAAAACTGATACAAATTGCTACGCCAGAGGGAACTACAAACAGAACAAATGAACCAACCAACGTATGACGTCACAAGAATGGCTTCCACCAACACGGAGGTAAACAAACAAGGTAACTAATACCGCCGCAAATTGGCTTCCACAACGTGGTGCTATAAACACGTAAAATTGCTATTGCAAATTGGCTCCCATACGTGGGGTAATTAAAGTTATGTAAACAAACATTTATTTGCAACATTTGTTACGTAAAACAGAATACGTAAGCTATACCTCTTTCAAATTAAGGGAATATTTTGATAGGAGTTTAGAACAAAAACTAACTCAGAGTTATGAGAAAGTAGAACAAAAACTAACTGAGAATATGGAAAAGAGTCATAGGAAATCAATTGAAGATATTGGTAGGAGTAATGAGATATTAGAGCAAAAAGTAGATAAAAGCAGGGAAGAAATTGAAAAGAAAGTTACGAAGCTAGATAGTTGTATGCCAAAAATGAGTGATGAAAATGAGGAAGTAATAGCAAGTGAGATAGGAGAAGTTTCAAAGAAAATGCTAGACATGAGCAAGGAAATAGGTAACAAAGAAAGTGAGGTTAATGTAGAATGTACAGAGTTAGGAAGTCAAATGAGTAACATTGCAAGTGAGATAAGAGAGATGAAAGAGGTTATGAATGTAGATGTAAATGAGGCGCAAGTTAATTTCAGAGGGGAGATATCAGAAATACAGAATGAGACAGTAATGCAAAGAAATAAATTGTACCAAGATGTTCAAAATGAAAACTCCAGTCCAGTACAGTTTAGTATAGATTTGTCAGAGTATTCTCAGATTAAAAAGATAGCAGAAGAATTGAAAATGAAAGTTCTCAAAAGATGTATTGTTCAGGAAGCTGTAGATTGTTTTCAAATGTTATCATGGGACGAAATTTCATATGAATACAAGAGGTTATTCATGAACAAAAATTTGAAGGTTAGGAGACGGCTACGAGTAATGTTTAGCCACACACAATTTGATCCAGGAGGGTAAATAGCAATGAGATGTAAACTAAATGCTGGATAGTTAAAGATGACTTGCAGAGAAATGTATTGGAACGTAAGAGGGTTAATTATTTATATGTCATTTGAAAAGAGAAATAAATTACAAAACAAAAAAAATTAAATTTTTAGTAACTGTAACAACATTTGAAAATTAAGAATGCAAAGATTGATACTTAATATGATATTAAATTAAAATTACGTAAATACAATTCCAAGAGTATTGTTAAAATAAAGTACAAAATAACAAAAATGGGTAAAAAAATAATTGAAACAAATATTTATGTAGCAAATAGAACATGTGAAACAGTGCCTAGATTTAAGAGATGTAAATATTTGTGTAGAGGGTAAATATTTTGGTAAATATGTGTAATAATTACAAAAATCTTAAATGTATAAATTTTTGTCAACAACTTAAGAAAGTAAACAATTTGGTAACAGTAATTAAATAATTTAGGGTAAAGTATTTGCTATAAAAAAAAAAATTTTTGTAACGTCAGATTAATGTCAAAACAAATTAAACCAGAGCCAGTAAGTAGTGGCGAGATAAAACATATGTCGTGTGTTAAATGCGTGTGAAGTGTTAAGTGAAAGTGATAGCGTGTGTTCCAAGATTTAGGAGACTAAAAACACAATTATAAAATTTCCAAACAAGTTGTAAATATTTATAATTATGTTTCTAGTGGGGCATATGATGCGGTAATTTGTATCACAAATTACCTAAATGTAAATAATGATTGTAATATGAATATGCATTTTTATGTGACATTGATTTCAGATGTTTATTAATTGTAATTATTATTGGAAAGTAAATTTATAAGGCTTTACTGAAACTGTCAATAATAGCGCAATAATGCAGCAAGGGGGTGAGCTGTTTATCATTATTGGGAACAAGGAAGTTACGTAATGTTCGCGCGTTTTCGGTAGAACCTTCTGGAATGTTTCCCTTAAAGCAATATGTATTCGTGGTTTTCATTGGATATTTAAAATAGACGCTAATGTTGGCGCGTTTTATTAGCCAATAGCAGTTCAATTTATAATCTTTAGGCATATCGGGGAGTGGGAGTATATAAAGCCAAGTCCGAGATAGATCGCCCCCAGTTCATCGAATTTCCTAGCACATTACACGTCGTCTTAAGTTCTTCAGTTCGTCAAAATATTTGTATGAGATACGTCGACTATAAATTCACCAGTTATGAAAATCTAAAGTATTACAACGTTAATTATACACAAAGTTGAAGTACGTGAGTTAAAAGTGATAAGTAAGAAGTTATTACAAACAGTTTCAGTTTGGCGAGTATCCAAATCAATATGTAAAAGTGATAGTAAACGTGTTCGACAATAAAAATTATAAAAACAAATTTCTTCATTAAGTGTAATTTTTGGATAAAAGATTCCTTTCCGCTTCACAACCTGTATAGAGATACATGTTCGACCCAAACAGCTAGCCGGAGGACATTTGAAATGAAATCAAACACAAAACTAATACTGCCGCAAATTGCTAACGCCAGATGGAGCTACAAACCAAACAAATGAATGACGTCACAAGATGGCAACGCATGAAGTAAACACAATATAAAATCTCCAAGTTCTAATAACTTACGTAAAACATATTACGTAATCACAATTGCTCTCGCAAATTGGCTCCCATACGTGGGGCTCAAAACATATACAATTTGTACTATCGCATATTTCAGTTTCAATACCACTCTCAGGAGTAAAGTACATAATATAATCAGCACAACTTTTGTATCTATATGATTCAAAGAATCTACTACCTAATAATAATACTTTGCTCTCTTTAAACCATCAAGAATTTTGTTCATTGCAAAAGGAACCGAGATGTAAATGGCCTTACAATTTGTGCATAAGTGAAGTTATTGTTTACAAATTTGTTCATGATTGCTGATCTGCAACCCATTGACTAAAAGCTGTGGTTATGTTTTACTGTGTGAAATACCATTGTTGGTTCTTGTGCAGCAAGCTTTGTTCCTTCCTCACATACTCCTTGATGTTTAAAAAATGAAGCTAATTGTTGACTAGAACTTCTTACATTCCCATCAGTTTCATGCTTTGTTGTATTTATATGGTTCACTATATTTATAGTAGTATTTATTATAATATTTATATCATATTTCCCTTTATGGCTAATGCTAAACACTGCTGACAGAAACTGCATTCAACTTTCAAACCACTGCTGTCATTGCTGGCTTCCTTTAAAAATGGATATTGTTCTTTTAAGGAAGCACTAAAAACACATTTCTGCTTCAGCATTTTAACAATAAAGCAACACAATTTAGATGTTAGAAATCACAATTAAACTTATAAAGCAGGATGGCTCAGGCAGTAATGTCTATAGCCCACATTTGGGAGGTCCCGGATTCAAACCCCAAAGGCTGACCAATCTGAGCAAAGGTTTTATCACGGTTTACTCAGTCACTAGGCAAATGCTGGGTTGGATAATTTGATTCACAGATTTTCCTATCATTCCTTTCATTCACTACATTTCATTTCCTTCTTCTTCACCACCATACCAGATGCAATCCTACAAAGAGGAGAGTTATCAGTTAAAGAAGAAGAAAGAATTAAACTTGTTCCTGTTTTACTTCATACCATGTGATCATGTTGCAAACACGTGAACCTGAAATGGAATTTCTGGACAGAAGTACTATTGTAAGTGTAGAGGGCTTCTGTAATTGTCATGCCAACAAATCTTCAAGTAGATGAAAATTTCCATGTAGAGCAGCAGTCTGACTCCATCTCATGACTTTCTTATAGATAAAAGAATACTAGATTTATTAGAAAAAATATTTCAGTAGGTTCAAAACCCGGGACATTTTGGAAACCCAAGACAAACCAGAAAATACAAAAAAAAAAAGGGACATCTGGGATTCCTACATATGTCAGTTGCATTGATGCAACTTCACAATTGTCTTTCTCTCTCAGGATTAATTCCACTTCTTCCACAGGCCATTTTCCTCTTCTCTCTTTCACTCCTCTAAAGACCAGGTTAAGTCTTATGCTTTTCCCTTCAGTTCTTTCCACTCTTGATTTCAGTTCTTCCATCTCTCTTGACTTTCTCCTTTGTATCTTCTTTTGATTTTTTTGCTATTTGAGTCATTTTATTGCATAATTGTGCTCCATGCTGTCCATTTTAATGAAGATTTTTTCCAGTGCGTACTGCCATTCCTGAGCTACTGGATTCATTTCCACTCCTCCAATTATAAGCAGTATTAAAATTATACATCCCAGTGCAACCATGTTAATCTTTTCTTCCATTTCTTCCTTACACCTACCTCTTAGCCGTATTTTCCAAAAAGTCTAATTGTTACCCAATATATGCCCAACTTCACACCCATAGTTACTTAGATCACTCATACTTTCCAGTTTCTAGCTCTCACACTGCACATCCTACTTCCTCCATTGCTGGCTTAGCACTCTAGTAAAAGAGTAGAAGTAGAACAATATCATAACTTAATAGAAACAATGGTGACGTGACAATCCAAAATATGTATTGAAAGCATTGGATTTAAGAACAATGAATATTAGATTTCCTTAGAAAGGGTGGCTTCAAATACTTACTATGGATCTTTTTTTGCTCAGCTAATTGTTGCAGGTGTTAAATCGGGCACTTCTTTCATTCTATAAATCTAGGATATGGTTCTACAAATTTTAATGGAGAAGTTAAGCTATTTGTTCATCACTACAAAATCTTTTATATTAGTTTTCTTATTTTCAAAAGGCAGTTATGTTTTCTGATTCCAGGGCAGCATTTGCAGCTGTAACATTTAATTTAGTATCTAAAATTGAAAGAATCACAGAATGCCAGAAAATTATGCATCATTTAATTAACTAAATAAAAGGATCACTTTCCAGCAGGTACCAATACACTGTGGACCAATTGGCAATGAAGTTGCTATCTTGCCAAAAATGGAAGCTACATTCAACAAAAACCAATGTTAAATTTATGTTTTTGTGCAGTAAAAAAATTAATTAAATAAAAATTTCATAATAACTCTGGACATTTCCTGAAAAATTCAAAATATAGAAGGTGGTGAATTATCATGAAAACACAAAATATAATTTCTGAATATCCACACAAATCTACAGTAGCAGCATTTCAATTAGTTACACTCCATGTTCTGTTAGCTAAACATTTGAATACAATTGGGACACTTTCATCATCAGTTCAGTATGTGATCTACAAGAGCATATGGATGAAGATCACCTTCAGCAATGTCCAGTCACCTCCACTTAATTACAAGTGGGTTAAGACAGGATATTCCTCAGAATCAATGTCCGATATGTAGTGGTAATGAAGACATTGAACACATAGTATTTAAGTGCCAAGGAACAGAAAATTGGAGAAAAGAAGTTTTTAATAAGAAGTGGTTGAAGGGGGATAGAAATATACTTATGATCGAAATGATATACAAGGACGCTAGGAGTATTGGACAGTTTTTGTGTAAAGTAAAAAATAAATGGCTTTGGACAGTGGAAAGAGAAAAGCAAGAGGTAGTGCATCTTACTTTGAATGGAAAACTATAGTGAATGTGTGATGGTTAAGTAATCAATAAATGAAAAGTGGAAAACAAGTGGAAATGGGACATGAAAAAAAAAGAACTGAAAAAAAAAACAAGATAATTTATTGACAATAAATTGTAAAATTAAATAATCTGTAGTGATTGTCTACAGAATGCATTGACGGGAAATTGTAAATGTAAATAAACTGTAGTGCTTGTCTACTGAATGAGTGACCAGGGTCAAAGTGCAGTAGACTATCAAATTGTAAAACTCTTAGCACAATAAAACTACAAGTGGGTGCTTGAGCAAGAAGTGCTAGAAAGCAAGAGAATTACTGGATTAGTTGTCAAAAACAGCAGTTGATGATGTAGACAAGGTGCTATGATAACATGTTCCTGCATTAATTATGTGTAAGTGAAACCCATGAATGTTAAGTGGACCAATGCAAAACCTTAAATGTTTAAACAAACAATATTTTATCCAAAAGAATAAAAGGAGATTTTTTCATTTTCTTGCAAAGGAAGAAACAAGACTTCACAAAAGTGGGATGTATACAAAATTTATTCCTGCATCAGATAACATTTAAGGATGCCAGGGGAAGATTTCCATAAAATTCCCACATCCCAAATTATGCTTTGTATGGAATTTGTTTTTGAAAATGTTTTTTAATAGTTTTGATTCAAATATCATATATTTGAGATATTAGCCTAACAAACAAAAGTATAGTTTGAATTTTCTATGAATAGCTTCTGAAGTATTCTTCATTCTTACCAAGCTTTTTACAATTAAACCATAAACTTATAAAAACAATGTGGGGCTCATTAAAATCTACAATTTGTGTCCAATAACCTTTTCATAGCATTAGCCTTTTCCAAAATATTTATTAATTTATATATAAGTTGGGTTGAAGCCTAGATTAGTTGCCATGTAATTTATGTGTAAGAATGTTTGAAATTAAAACCAATACTTTCATTTGAGCTCTTAACGAAAATAAATACTTATTATATAAATGGCTAACTGATGTTATTGCATCTTGCATATAAGTAAAGAGAAACAAATTGAAATCATTTCTAGGCAAAGGTTATCATCATGATTAAGGTAAAGTGGGTAGAAAAATCATGTCATATGAAGTGTATAATAATATAAGGATGCATGAGAATTTGCAATGGGTAGAGGGACTCATGAATATTGCATCTGACTTTATATATATGGAAAATGTGTCAGTAGTTTCTTCTTTCGAAGCAGAACCTGAGACGGTAATTTGTATCACAAATTACTTTAATGTAAATAATTATTTTTATATGAATATGTATTTTTATGTGACATTGATTTCAGAGGTTTATTAATTGTAAATATTATTGGTAAATAATAATATACAGCGCTATTGAAACTGTCAACAATAACGCAATACTTTAGCAAGGGGGTGAGTTGTTTATCGTTACCGGGAACCAGGAAGTTACGTAATGTTTCGCGCCTTTTCGGTAAAAAAGCTTCCAGAATGTTCTATAAAAGTAATATGTATTAGTGGTTTTCATTGGATAGTAAAATAGACGCTAATGTTGGCGCGTTTTATTAGCCAATAGCAGTTCATTTATAATCTTTAGGTGTATCTTGAGGCAAGCCTATAAATAAGCCAGGTTGAGGTAGCGGGTCCCCCAGTTCGGCAAGATTCTCAAAACATTATACATCGCCCGCAGTTATACAAAATTCTCCGTACATTCCACGTCAATTCCGCAGTTCAAAAAGATGTCGCCAATCAGTCCTTCATTTTCGTCATAAGTTACGCGCAGCAGAAGTACGAGAAATCTTATAAAATATTCTACAGTTAAATATATAAAGTTGAAGTACGTGATTTAAAAGTGAGAGGTTATGACAAACAGTTTCAGTATGGCAAGTATTCAAATTAATTTGTGAAAGTGTTCGTGAACGTGTTCTGCAATAAAGATTATAAAACACATTTCTTCACTAGTAATTTTTGGATAAAAGATTCCTTTTCCGCTTCACACCCTGCAAGAGAAACATATTCGACCACAAACAGCTAGCCGGTGGACATTTAAAACTAATACAAATTGCTACGCCAGAGGGAACTACAAACAGAACAAATGAACCAACCAACGTATGACGTCACACAAGATGGCTTCGCAGGAAGTAAACATACATTTGCTCTCATAAATTGGCTACCACAACGTGGTGCTACAAATACACAAATACAACACTATACCTCTCTCAAATTGGCGCCCAACGTGGGGCGAAGTGACTAGGAAAGGAAGGCAAAGTGACCAGGAAAGGATCAGCATAATCAGGACGTGGAACGAAAGCAGCAGTAAAATGATCTACAAGACGCAGATTCCAGAAACAAGAGGAGCGACAAACGGCGCGGATAAGTGGATACAAAAAACATCGAAACGACGTAGATTCATCACGACACAGCGCAGAAGCGACATACAAATCTAGGAGAAAGGGGCAGAACGCTGGACATCAAGGCTACATCAGCAGACAGCGTCACAAAAGGTTAGAAAAGTGTGATTTTAATTCTAAAAAAAAAAAAAAAGTGTAAAACAAGAAACAATGATGGAGGGAGATAGTGTAACAGTTAGCTGTAATTCAATACAGGTTACAAAAAAAAGCTCAAACAATGTAGTATTGAAGGGAGGAAATGTTAGTGCAGAAAGTAAGAATAGAATAGCAAGAAATATTACTATTGATGCTGGTATGATGAAGGAAATGATGGAATTGCTGAAAAATTTGGATGAGAATATGAAAAAGTATTGTAGGGAAACGAGGGAATATATTAGTAAGAATAATAGGAAATCAATTGAAGATATTGGTAGGAGTAAGGAGGTATTAGAGCAAAAAGTAGATCAAAGCAGTGGAGAAATTGAAAAGAAAGTTACGAAGCTAGATAGTAGTATGCCAGAAATGAGAGATGAAAATGAAGAAGTAATAGTAAGTGAGATAGGAGAAGTTTCAAAGAAAATGCTAGACATGAGCAGGGAAATATGTAACAAAGAAAGTGAGGTTAATACTAAAAGTGAGGTTAATGTAGAATGTACAGAGTTAGGAAGTCAAGTGAGTAATATTTCAAGTGAGCTAAGAGAGATGAAAGAGGTTAGGAATGTAGATGTAAATGAGGCGCAAGTCAATTTCCGAGGGGAAATATCAGAAATACAGAATGAGTCAGTAATGCAAAGAAATAAACAGTACCAAGATTTTCAAAATGAAAACTCCAGTCCAGTACAGTTTAGTACAGATTTGTCAGAGTATTTTCAAAGTAAAGAGATGGTAGAAGAATTGAAAATGAAAGTTGTTAAAAGATGTGTAATTCAAGAAACTGTAGATTGTTTTCAAATGTTATCAGGGAACGAAATGTCATATGAATACAAGAGGTTATTCATGAACAACAATTTGAAGGTTAGGTTACGGCTACGAGTAATGTTTAGCCACACACAATTTGATCCAGGAGGGTAAATAGCAATGTGATGTAAAGTAAATGCTGGATAGTTAAAGACGACTTGCAGAGAAATGTATTGGAACGTAAGAGGGTTAACTATTTATATATATATATATCATTTGAAAAGAGAAATAAATGATAAAATAAAAAAAAAAAAGAGAAATGTTTAAAAAAAAATAAATAAATAAATTTTTAGTAACTGTAACAACATTTGAAAAATAAGAATGCAAAGATTGAAACTTAAGATGATATTAAAGTAAAAATACGTAAATACAATTCCAAGATTTAAAAATTAAGAATGCAAAGATTGAAACTTAAGATGATATTAAATTAAAAGTATGTAAATACAATTCAAAGAGTATTGTTAAAATAAAATTCAAAATAACAAAAAAAAAAAAAAATTGGTAAATATAATTAAAAATAATTGAAACAAATACTTATGTAGCAAACAGAAAAGGTGACACAGTGCCTAGATTTAAGAGATGTAAATATATGTAAAGGGTGAATATTTTGGTAAATATGTATAGTAATTACAAAAAAATTCTTGAATTGATAAATTTTTGGTAACAATATAAGAAAGTAAACCATTTTTTGTAACACTAGTTAAATAATTTGGGGTAAAGTATTTGCTATAAAAAATTTGTAATGTCAGATTAATATCTAAATTAATTAAATCAGAGCCAGTAAGTAGTGGCGAGATAAAACATATGTCGTGTGTTAAATACGTGTGAAGTGTAAAGTGAAAGTGATAGCGTGTGTTCCAAGATTTAGGAGACTAAAAACACAAATTATAAAATTCTCAAACAAGTTATAAATATTTATAATTATGTTTCTAGTGGGGCATATGAGACGGTAATTTGTATCACAAATTACTTTAATGTAAATAATTATTTTTATATGAATATGTATTTTTATGTGACATTGATTTCAGAGGTTTATTAATTGTAAATATTATTGGTAAATAATAATATACAGCGCTATTGAAACTGTCAACAATAACGCAATACTTTAGCAAGGGGGTGAGTTGTTTATCGTTACCGGGAACCAGGAAGTTACGTAATGTTTCGCGCCTTTTCGGTAAAAAAGCTTCCAGAATGTTCTATAAAAGTAATATGTATTAGTGGTTTTCATTGGATAGTAAAATAGACGCTAATGTTGGCGCGTTTTATTAGCCAATAGCAGTTCATTTATAATCTTTAGGTGTATCTTGAGGCAAGCCTATAAATAAGCCAGGTTGAGGTAGCGGGTCCCCCAGTTCGGCAAGATTCTCAAAACATTATACATCGCCCGCAGTTATACAAAATTCTCCGTACATTCCACGTCAATTCCGCAGTTCAAAAAGATGTCGCCAATCAGTCCTTCATTTTCGTCATAAGTTACGCGCAGCAGAAGTACGAGAAATCTTATAAAATATTCTACAGTTAAATATATAAAGTTGAAGTACGTGATTTAAAAGTGAGAGGTTATGACAAACAGTTTCAGTATGGCAAGTATTCAAATTAATTTGTGAAAGTGTTCGTGAACGTGTTCTGCAATAAAGATTATAAAACACATTTCTTCACTAGTAATTTTTGGATAAAAGATTCCTTTTCCGCTTCACACCCTGCAAGAGAAACATATTCGACCACAAACAGCTAGCCGGTGGACATTTAAAACTAATACAAATTGCTACGCCAGAGGGAACTACAAACAGAACAAATGAACCAACCAACGTATGACGTCACACAAGATGGCTTCGCAGGAAGTAAACATACATTTGCTCTCATAAATTGGCTACCACAACGTGGTGCTACAAATACACAAATACAACACTATACCTCTCTCAAACCACATTACGTCTGAACCTTGTAGGGTAGGCAAGCTAATGTAAATTAACTTTTGAGAGTACACCGGGCTGAACTACTCAGCACACCCTGTTTTCTCTCCCCATGGCTAGATCCATGACACAGAAAACATTTGGAGCTATCTGTAACACAAAAATTGTTCATATCAGTTCATTTCTAACAAAAAAATAATTTATTATATAAATAGTTGAATGCTACTCTGTAGAGTCATCTTGCATCTATTCACATGGCCTAATTTAAAATCATTTCTAGACAGGTGTTTATTATGAGTAATATTAAGTTAATAGCACATCATTTTTACTTTCTCCACCACACACCTAGTAGGTAGGGTCCACCCTAAAATTTGATGCCAAGATTTCACCTGAAATACATGTTTTGAGGCCCACAGAATCCAAAAAAGGCGCACGCACATGTGTGCATGCTTGCACTACAATGAAAAATTTTTCAAAATTTATTTTCTAAAAAATAGGTCCAATGATTTTGATTAAAATCATATATTAAAGATATTTACATGACAAATAAAAGGGATATCTTGAATTTTCTGGGAACAGCCTATGAGATCCTCTTCATTCAAAGGGAATTTTGTATAATCTTATATAACTGATAAACATTAAGCAATGGACAAGAATATACTACACATAAAATGTAGAACTCTTTAAAACACACAGTTTATTTTAAATAAATTTTTTGTGGCATCAGCCATTTCTGAGATATCTGTTATTGATGGTTTTCAGTTGTCATTTTTTTAAAGTCCCATTAATTTTTAGTTGTTCCTCGCAATTGCATGAGAAAAGTATGGAATTTTAAGGCCAGGGTATAGCATCCAGTTCTTAAACATTTGACCATCGCTGTTCTTTTGTTCCTTTACAAAATGTTTAATATATGTAGCTATTTCTGTAAAGGTTCATCTTAATTAAAATGAATTATATAGGAAAACAAACTTTCATAAGAATAATTTGTATACCCACTAATAAGCAATAGAAGGTAAAGAAAGTCATGTGAATGTAACACAATTTTTTTTATATGAAATCATGCAAATCATTGCCGTGTCACTCATATTTTAATGTAAGAGCTCACACCATCCATTCTTAAGTATGCAGTTTCTGTTTTAAGTGTATAACTTGCTTTAACAAGATATTTTATCCTCCAAAAAAGATAAAAATATGTGAAGATTATCTAAGAAATCATAATTAATTAATATGAAAAGAAATAAGTTGTATATATTGTCACTCACATTATGAAGGATGTGGGCACTGTGTGCAGACCCAATAATGGGAAGCTCTGCTCTTCTAAAACTGAAAGAGTTGTGTTTTCTTTTGCTGGACCTTGCAAACTGATAACTGTGTGAGAATATAATACCTGTAGAATATATTTAAATTATGAAAAAATCTGTTTAATTTATGTTAGACAACAGTTCTGTCATTCACATTACTTAGTGAGAATTACATAGCATAAAATGTGTTTTGAAGTATGATTTATGGTACAGTGGCATTACAAATATATCACTATAAAAGTGAAATGCAAGAATAAACAAAAATTTTAATGCTATTACAAAAGTGTAATAATTGTTAAGCATATACAATTCCCTACCTCTGCAATATTTTGGGTCTGAAAAGAGCTACTACCTTCCACTTTCTTTCTTTCTTTCTTTCTTTCTTTCTTTCTTTCTTTCTTTCTTTCTTTCTTTCTTTCTTTCCTTTTTCCTTCCTTCCTCTCTCTCTCTCTCTCTTTCTTTCCATCCTTCTCTCTTTTTCCTTCTTTCTTACTTTTTCTTTCTTTTCATCCTTCTTTCTTTCTCCCTTTCCTTCTTTCTCTCTTTCCTTTCTTCCTGCTTTCCACTCTTCTTTCTTTCCTTCCTTCCTCCTTTGTTTCTTTCTTTCTTGTAGTGTTGAATGTCCGTTTTTACCACATACAGCTACAGAGGTGGTGGACACATGATATATGAAATGAAAGGATAATTGGTAACGGAAATTTGGGAATGAAACATTCCAGGCCTAAGTTTAGGGTACTCCCCAGCATTTGCCAGTTATGAGGACTGAGGAAAACCTGGAAAAATGTTAGTCAGGGAGAACGTCCTAGTATGATTTGAACCACAGATCTCCCATTCATGAGTCCATGCCATAACAATCTTGGCTGCTGATGTCAAATTTTATGATTATGTCCTCTAGCTCATTTCCATAAAGAAAAGTTTCTAAACAAAATAATCTTAGATAAATAAAGTAGGAACACAATATAGGCAAAGTTTAAAAAATTCAATTTCTCCCATAATTTACAAAAGTTCACGAAATGTCATGAAATGACCCTGAATTTGTAGAGCAGTACAGAAAACCATGTGACTGATATAATCACATTTTTTAATTTTTTTACTGTTCTCGATGTCTCTGCATGGAACATTTTCATCTCAAGTTAGTAATCAGTGGCAGAGATAGAAGAAAGCTGTAACTCTATGCTATGCATCCTGAATGTGGTGAAAGTTTGAAACAGAAAACATTTTCAACTTGAAGGAAAAAAAAGTAATGGGTAGCAAATGTACAGCTGGAAGCATTAAAATTACAGTCGCAAAAAACTGGATAACAACTACATGAGCATTAGAAATTACAGGTGTGGAAAACAAAATTAGACTCTTGATTTTTAACAGTTTGATGATGACAATACAGAGTTGATCACAGTGTGCCACTGCTTAGAAAAGCATCAGGCTATAAGCATAAACCAACATATCTTGAATGCAAAACAAAAGTAGAAGTTCAGTGATTTCCTTGTACCATTTCTTTATTTCATGATGTCATGCTTCTTAAGAAACACCCAGTACCATATCTCCTTTAAACCAGAAAAACCTTGATGTTCTCTTTCATAGATTTGTGGAAAAACACTTTGAAAAGAGTAGACATTTGGCAGCCATTCTATATCATTGTCCAGAGGAAACTGTACTTGGACATTGAAATCCAAATATGATTTATTTAGAACAGTATTTTAGTTTAGTTAATTTGGCACTAGGTCCCTTATTGCTTTTGCTATAAGTAAATAGTTAACCATGTTCAGATGATTATATTGATGACATTTCATTAAGTTTTGTTGACAAAACTCTTAAACAGTTAGAAAATAAGGCTTCAATATCTTTGTCACAAATATCAAGTTTTCTAAAAAATTCACAACTTCAGATCAGATGAACTATTTAAGCTTCATAACAGTAATGAGCAAGAATCATTAGTACAGACTGATAACTCAAAAACCATGTCCAGTTTTTTTGATTATGTCTCTAAGATCATTTCCATAATTGACCAAATTAGCAGCAAGTTCCTATAACCCCCATGTAAATATACTTTGTAAAAGCTCTGCACCTATCAGTATACATATCTTATTAAGAAAACTATCTTATCACATAGAAGGTGATGCACTTAAATGGTGTAGGTAGAACAACAATTGAATTAAAACACAACTGACACTTAGGAATCATTCCGTGTCAAGTTGAACACGCATGAAACACCAAGGCATTAGATCTCTTTGACATTTTTTATGCATTTGATGTTTATAAATAGAAGAGAGACATTTATTTTTTGGTTCCTAATTTCAATATTTTGAATACTGGCCAAAGTCAAAATTTTCTAAAAAGTGGGTGCACCTCCATACATGATCATTTTTATCTCCCATTCAAGTTCTCGTATAAACTCCATATTGGACTCATTTTAAAGCTTATGGAATCTACTTTAAACATATACTAGAATGAATCTGATTCAACAGATTAGTTATTTATCACAGAAATTTGCACTTTTAAAATTGGATTTTGTGTTATATATCTACAACCTAAAAATATTTTTAAATGCACATGTAAACTCCTCCATTTAGTAGTGTATATATGTGTAAAGTTTCAGGAGGCATTCATTCAAATGTACATATAAAAATATTTTCTCAGCTGGAACTCTCCTCATAATAATGTAGCATCTTTTGCCTGGAGTGTGAGAGCAGAGGGGATGGCGCAGCAACTTGCAAGCTGTTATCAATTACCCAAGGTTATTCTTCTGAATTGCTTCCAGATTTAAAGCACAAATAAACCCCTAGTATGGTAAACAAATTAGGCATTTCCTTCCGCAGAGGACCAGTCCAGAATATTTAGTTTTGTGGGGAAAGACCACACTCTTGTGTCATTTGTGAGTTTAATCTGTTAAATTTAGTTGTGAATGTTCATTAAATAATTTACCTACCAGTACCACTATAAAATAGTATGATCATTGCTTTAACCCCTCCAAAATTAGCAAATACATGTTCAAAAGAAAAAAAAGAATTTGCGACCAGTGACTCGTAAAATGCTTTTAAAACTGAAAATGAATAATGTAGAATTGTCCCCACAACTAAGAGTGTGTGCCTTATGTCATAGAAGAATTTTTCAAATTCCAGATACAATGAAAACAAGAGTGACATTTGTGAATCTAGTGTTGCTGGATATCACAGTAGTGATGAGAGCAACATCAAGGAAAGTGTATATGTTTCAAATCTTAATAGTTTAGTATCAATCTTAAGCAAATTGCCCATAAAGAAAAGAAAACTCTTAAAAAAACATCCATCCCAGAAATTATAAAAACACAACAGACAAACTTAAGAAAAAAATAATTTCATATTGAAGGTGAATTGATCTCAGAAGGAAAACAGGATTCAGAAATAATTCAAAAGCTAATAGATTTTATAATACAGATGGTTGGAACTTAAAAATAGCAACCAACTCTTAAAAGATTTGACAATCACTTAAAGCCTACCATATTCCCCTTGCACCTACAAGAAAATTAGCAATGAGATTAACATGAAGTAGATGGAGAATAAGCATTTGTACAATAGTTTTGAAAGCTGGTCTTACAAGTTAAGGAACATTTTGGCAAATGTTTCGAACCACATGATAAAGGTAGTAAAAATATTAACTTCAGAGAGAGGCATTTTGTTGACTCCTGAAACCAAATGTGGTAAACCGGTAGAATATTCCATGATAGAAAAAGTATTAGTTTTACATTTCAGTGTTATGGCAGAAAAAAATAATCATGTTTTCATTAAAGGAGGAAGACAGGAAATTCAAAAATGGAAAGAGATTGATTTTGTGCAATCTAAAAGAAACCTTCTGCAATTTTAAAGATAAATATATCCTGATATCAAAATAGGTTTCTCAAAATTTGCTCAACTGAGACCTAAACATTATAAGTATACTTCTAGGCACTGAAGGTTTGCATATTGCTTGTGTTTGCACCCATCATGAGAATGTGAAACTGATGCTTGATGGAATGAACATTTTCCATCTTATTGCAGATTCAGATACTGTTCTCTGTAAATATAAGGACTGTCTCTCTCAAATAATTTGTACCCCCATTACCAGCTTGCTATTTGAGGAAATGTGTTAACTGACCAGGGAATGAAAACTTGGTCAATAATATTTTAATATTTTCAAAGGAAAAAAGTATAGAGTGGGTGATTTATTAACAGTGGATAACCATAGATCACACAAATTTAGAAATAATACAATCATCTGTTGAAGATTTTATGAAAACAATTGTCAGCAAAATTGTCAGATCTTTTAACTCATACCTTTATAGCTCAACAAGCTGCATTTTTGTCTGAACAGAAAGAAAATGTGATACCTAAAGAATGTATTGTTATTTATGACTTTTTCTAGATTGATTATGATTTATAGAAAACTATAAATTGTCATACAAGATTCCATTTGGGGGTACATTGGAAAAATAACCAGACAACAATCCATCCATTTGTAATTTACTTTAAAAAAATATTAACTTAAAACATTATATTGCCATATCAGAAAGTTTAAAACATATGCTGTTCATCTGTTCCACACCAATTAACAAACATTCTAAAGAAGGAAATAAGAGATCTTGAAAAGGTAATTTACTTTTCCTATGGTGCTAGCGCCCAGTATAAGCACGTGCTTTCATGAGGAAGATTTTGGAGTTAGCACCAAATGGCATTTCCTTGCCACTTCACAAGGCAAGGGGCCTTGTGATGTAATTGGGGGCACTACTAAACTTCTAGCAGCAAAAGCCAGTCTCCAGCCGGGACAAGAACCCATCACAACACCTCATAAACTATTTACTTGGGCGCAGAATCATATTACAAACAGTACATTTAATTTTTTACTGTTAGTCAGCCACAAACAGAGAGTGATAATTTGGAGGCAAGGTATGAAAACCGAAAATCAATAACAGCATGTTAAAGCTACATTGTTTAGTACAATTATTAATATCTGAAGCTTTAGTGAAACTGTATTCATTTCAAGTGAAGGAAAAAAGGTTTAATTTAAACAAACCATGCTAGATTGTTTCCTGAGAGCACTGTATGCCTTGAAATGAATTTGAACACTTTGTGCACTGTTCCTCCAATTCAGTGTCAGCTACAATGGATTCCAGCTTGATTTGACTGCACCGCTCCATATATCCACTAGCCTCGAGTCAAATTCGCTGTGCCACACGACTAGGTGCATAATTTAACTCCAAACAAACCAGAATTAATGCCCTCATAATATATGGAATACTGTTATAAAAAACATGGAGCAAGAAGAATTATTTTTCTCATTTTTTAAATGATCAAATTATACTTAAATTGAAATCCAAAAATTAAAAAAGCATTTTCTAAAAATTAGATATGTTTCATTTAAAATGATTTATATAATATAGGAAGAAAGTGCACTCTCTAAGCTTTTAAATGAGATATTTACAAAGTCAAACATAAAGATTGGAACTATTTGTATTTTAAACTTTTGAGGACAGTGCTATTTCTGAAAATTTGTTACTTAGTAACAAGCATAATACTGCTATTAAATAGTATTTTAAACACATACACATGTTTTTTGTCATAAGAAACTGCATAGAGAAGTTGAAAAAGCAATCAAACATGTCGATCAATTTTTGTAAAAAAAAGTCTGATTTGATGTGGAATGACTCAGAAAGCATTTTCAGTATCTATAGTAACAATAAACAATTCGCATGGGAAGCTGACACTCCATACACTCTTCAATACAGGCAAGAATATCTGAGCCTGTTATACCTTTCATTGATACAAGATCCAACAGTTCTGTAATTTTAATATTCTCATCTATGCCACAAATAAAAATGGCAAGTTGTGCCATGTTAGATGCATCGATACTTTCATCCAAGGCCAGTGAGTAAAGCATTAAATTGCTACATACTTTGTATTTTATGTAAGTCCTCACTAGGATCTTGAATTCATAGATTCACAGTCCATATGATTGGCCTACCAATTCATATTGTTTTATCATATTTGCACTAAATTATTTCACCCCAATTTTTAAGCAGTCCTTGATGAAACCTACATCTGATGAACTTCGTAATCATTTCATCAATTCAAGAGATATGTTGTAGGAGAGGCAGACAGCTGCCTCATTGTTTATATTTGTGTTTAAAATTTCATAATCCTGAAAAAAAAAACAAAGTGATGTAAATTAAACTTATCCTTACTTCCAATAATTCTTATACATGTAAATTCAGGTTTTAAATTTTATTTTCTGTTCTATTGAAATAGAACAATATAAATTTTTTATAACATAGTACATATTCAGTTTTGAACCACTATTAATAGGTTAATATAATTAGGCACAAATTAATCATGAATAATGAAATATGTGTACTTCTTGGTTGAACATTTCCTCTAGTCAGTTTATTTGCGCTGGACATACTTCATCTTTATATTGATCCAATCCTTACTATGAAAATGCTATAGTGTTGTTTTAGGCTGTATCTTTTCAATTGGTTCAAGGTTTCATGAAAAATTAAACATTTTGTCAACCCCCTAATTTGAAAATAGGACCTTCCTATTTTTTTTCCTATTTCCCAGTCACGAATTGCACAGCAATATGGTTTTTTTTTTAAAAGGCAAGTGAAGCATAATAATAATAATAATAATAATAATAATAATAATAATAATAATAATAATAATAATAATAATAATAATAATAATAATTTATTTCATCCAGTTTATCATACATCTGATTTTGGACATGTCAAAACAATTACATCTTTAAAAATCCTTTAAATCATAGACATTTGTTTATTAGATACACCCTCAATTTCCTTTTGAATTGCTGTTTAGAAACATCAACTACAGATTTGATTTCCAGTGGTAATTTATTAAATAGTGTGATTCCAGAAATATATAAATCCTTTAAAGATACACTTTTTTTACACTATGCCTAAAGTAGTCCAAGTTTCCTCTTGTATTATGTTTATGGATTTGGTTGTTTTTAATTGGTTTGTACTTATCTATTACATACATTATTGTTCTATATGCATAGAGAGAGTAAATAGTAAGCAATTTATTGTTAACAAAGGTTTCCCTACATGATTCCCTTGGTTTTAGATTAAACATAATTCTGATGCATTTCTTTTGGTATATAAGTAATTTATCCATATGCATTTTTGCAGCAGCACCCCAGATTTCAATCCCATAGAGTATGTGTGGATAAAAACATCCATAGTATATTAGTTTCAATATGTTATCATCACTATGATTGTTGAAATATCTGAGTAGATACACTGTTTTACTAATTTTACCACATATATGTTCAATATGCTCAGCCCATGTTAGCTTGTTATCAACAATAAGACCTAAAAATTTATGTGATTTTACATCCAGAATATTATTATTATCATCGACTTTTAGTGATATTTTACCATCATTTTTATTGAATTGCATCACTTTAGTTTTTTGCATGTTGCAGTGTAGATTTATCGATTTGAAGTAATTCAGCAAGCAGGAGGTGGTATTGTTTATGGTTATCCTTCTACTGTTTTATTACAGCATACAGCTGTGGTGTCATCTGCATAAGCTATCACTGAAGTATTTGGTGGATTTTTAATGTCATTAATATAGATAATAAATAATAATGGTCCCAACACAGTGCCTTGTGGTACGCCATATTTTACCAATCCCAAATGTGATTTGATTTGTTGTATACATCGCCCTTTTTTGTACGTTATTTCTGTAATTTGTTTTCTTCCAACCAGGTAATTACGAATTAGGTCCAGGGGTAATCCTCTTATGCCATAGTTTTCCAATTTACTAATTAATATATTATGGTTGACACAGTCAAAAGCCTTAGATAAATCAAGAAATAATGTACTGACCTCATTGTTTTCTAAATTCCCAATTATTTCATGTATAGACTGGTTAATGGCAGAAATGGTGGATTTCCCTTTTCTAAACCCATGTTGAAACTTCCTTAATATTGAATTTACTTAGATAATTATCCAGTCTAAAGGAGAGTTCTTGGAGACACTAAAATTAATGCACTTGCATTAATGTGCTCTAAGAAGGATGCAAAACTGAAAACGGACCTCTCTCTGAGGTTATTGACAGATTTGCCCAGAACAAAGCAAGGAAGATACCTTTATGTAAATTGCTTTAGCAATTCTTATTTCTATAAGTCTTCCTTTACTTTTAGTGAATATAATATCTGGGCATATAATGCCCAACCAAAATATTGTATTAATTAGTTAATGTATCTTATTATTAGCTGTAAGCCAAATAATAGCAATAACAGTAATACTAATTATAATAAACAGAGATTTTGTGTAGCAAATTGGTATAATTTTGCTTTACATGTTTTTTGCTAGATAAATAGAAAAGGCAAAGTTATAGGAAGGGGGCACCATAACTTCTTTGCCAAGAGTGCCAATAACCTCAACCAAGCCTGGTCAAGAGCAGAAATGATGTTAGATCTGGTACCAGTTCCAAGGGCTGATTGTGAAGCAGAGGAGGGCAAACCCCTCCGAAAGATGAAGTTTCTACTTATGTTGGGGATCATCAACTACCATCAAATTTTGGTAGCCAGGCTGCTGAAAATGAATTTGAGGATGACCAATTTGCAGAGATGATACTACTGAAGAAGAGCATTTCTGTGCTGAAGATTTTGAAAATGCTAATACCATAATCCATAAAACATGGAAACAATGTTACATAACCTGACTAACAAACTTTTAGACCATCAGAAGTGTCAAACCATCAAAGGAGACCAATCTTGGAGGAGGGCGGGGTGGAAGAAAGAGAAAGAAATAAAGAAAATACATGTATGCATTACATTAATAATTCTTATATTACATTGCTATTAATCTCCATGATCATATTTTCATGTTATACTCAATGAGCTTATTGACATTTATTTCTTACTGAAGATGACAGTTTTATTCACAAAGTGAATCCGTTGAAGATTTTTTTGCAGATGCAGAAAGCATTCCAGGTCCATTGCATTATATCAAGTAATTGTTTGATGATGTGATAAATGTGATAGTGTGTAATAATCTATATTCGGAACAACAAATGGTAAATGTATACATACAAAATTTGGTGAGATTTGTAATTTCTTATGTATGGCATTGTTGCTGGGATTATTAAGTTGCCAGTATACAAAGGTTACTGGGGACAACTAGAATCAACCAAATGCTGAATATGATTTTCTTTGAAAGATATGAAGCAATATGGCAAAGTATCCTTTTTGTCGACATTGAAAACATGAATAAAGACAGTTATTGCAAGTTAAGGCTTATATTACAAAAATCAATGCCTTGAGCAAAAGAAAAGATTTTCCATTGATGAAATGACAATAGCTTATAAAGGAACTAAGACTGTATCACCATGACGGTATATGAAGTCTAAACAAAAGAATTGTGGCTTTAAAATGTCAGTAAGGGTTCGGATTTTGGGAACTGTGTATGATTTCTTGTTTTACAATAATGACAGTACTTTTCAGAATACTGAGGTATCATGCGAGAAAGAAAATCTTGTTGGTTTAGCGGTCAAAGTAGTAATTATACTTTGTAGATCAACCTTTGGATGTACCACATTCAGTCATGCATTTGATTCACATTTTTGGAGCTCATAGTATATCTACATCAAGAACATGAAATTTTAAGCCTAGGAACACTGAAATTAAACTGACTGCAAGGGTATGAAATGAAAAATGACAAGGAACTTCAAAGAAAAAGACGAGGCAATTTTCACAGCTTGCTGATGATGGCAATAAGTTATCTCTTGTGAAGAGGTATGATAACACATGTGCCTTATTAGTTTCTTCCTATATGAATGCCTACCCAGCATCATCTTGAAATGTTGCTTGATATAAAATGTGTGCAGGGCCAGCCTTAACTGATGTGAAGCCATGTACAAACTTCACTGTGAGGCTCCTACAATTATTGATATAGGTATCAAAACATTACTAGCAGTCCAATAGCCTACTTAAATGGTATGCAAAGAATTCATGAAATCTTAATAGGTAAGCTAATAAATAAATGTTAATAATAACAACTAACCACTTATCATTGGGATTTCTTCAAATTTTATTAAAATTCAAGATAAGATAGGATTCACAGTTACTATAAGTAATAGCATGGAATCAGTTGAAAATGAAGGATTTCAAATGAAAATAAATGAGTAGGAAAACTTTAATGAAGAGTGCAAATGAGTTTTCCTACTCCTCGTTTACTTTCATTCACAGTTATTGTTGAGGGCACTTTCTTATTAAAGCATTCATCATTACACTCATCTATTTTTAGATTTCAAAAATTAAAATGTTTATATGCAACTTAAATTTTGAAGGAGATCCAAAATATTTACAACAAAAGCAGTAGCTTTGTCAGTGGTTTTGAATACATGAGCCATATCCTATATATTTTCTTTATATTGGGTAAAGTTCTTAAATAAAAATGATATGAAAATTTTCTTCTGTTCTCATTTATTGAAAAATCAAAATTGATAACTTAAGTAGGGCCTTTTAGCTTTTTTTGTCATTGCCGCTAATGTATTGGGCCAAGTACCTGGATCTTGATCTGTAACTATTTCATTGTCACTACTATTAGGCCTACCTGAATGTGAATAACAGGTTGGTCACAATCCATTCTTTTTCTTTTGCACTTAAATCATGAGATGAAAAATCACTACATTAAGGCTGCAGGAGCATATCAATTTGAAGCTGTTTGAAGGGAAATCGTGGATTTTTCAGCAGGATAGTGCTCCTGCACACAAAGCAAAACCCATGCAGCAGTGGTTGGCAACCAATGTCTCATGGTTCATTGTGCTGCTTACTGGCTAGTGGAAGTCTGAACCGCATTCCATTGGTTTATTCTCTGTGGCAGCATGTCAAAAACAGCACCACAATATTAGATGTTAAAAAAAATCAATCAGGTCAGCTGTCAAGAAAATTCCACTGGATACAATTCATGCAGCTCCTAATGAGTGGCCTCAATGTCTTCGCCGCTGTGCTGCTGCACATGGTGATCATTTTGAATAATAGTATGTTCATTCTGTAGAATTTTTTGTGTTCTTTCACAATATATGTATATTAATGGGTTTGCATGGTTTTATTTAGTAGTTATATACATTGGAAGCACTGACAGAACTTATGGCAGTAATGGTATTTTAATGAAAATCATTTCAGCCATTTTTTGAAAAAATAAGCAGTAGCAAAAGATGTTCCATATTGTTTGGGATGGGGAATCCCATTAAAATCTTTGTTTTGCATGTTTAAATTACTTGTGACATTATAAGTGGATTTAATCTGACTATTCATTTTTGAGTTATGATGTTCAAAGGCACAAATGAATCTTTCCTGTAATTGCTCTATTTCCTTTTCTTTTTTTAAATCAGCTCCTTCAGGTGTATATTTATGGTGAATTCCTAATATAAACATGCTAGTTTGAATGCAATACTTAGATAAGTAGTAGAGAAAGTAAAATGTTTGAGAAATAGATTTAAAATTGAAGAAACATTTTTAAAAATTGCTCTCTTTTTGGAGTACTACACAAAGATTGTATGTTATTTCTTTAGTATAATTCAACCACAAATTACATTCTATAGTATAGTGCACTCTTATTCTACAGAATAATTTTAGTGATATTATAAAATACACAATCTATTTATTGAATGCCAGTATTTCTTGTAAGTTCAATGACTTTCTTGGAAAATTTGTTCAGCTAGCTGAAGCAAATGAGGAACAAGCCCTTAAGTACTTGCCCATATGCATTGCAGAATATGGAGTGTTTGGAGGTTTTGCAGGAGCTCTACCTGGCTAACAATAATTTAACAGAAATAGGATACAGTTTGCAACATAATCAACAACTATCCACTTTAAATGTATCAGAAAATCCTCTTACTTCACTTAAGGTAAGAAATAAGTTTAATCATTTGCCATTTAGAAGGTACATCTAGTTTAACTAACAGTGTCACCATGGGTAGAGGGTTAAGTGCTGACATTCTGTGTCCAATGCTGTGGGTTCAGTCCTAGTCAGGTTGATCATATTTAAGTGTGCTTAAATCTGAAACATTTATGGTGGAGTTTTACTGGTATATAAAAGAACTCCTGCACAAAATCCTAGCACAATAGTGAGGCTATATGACTGAGGTAGCTGTTAGCATCATTAAATAAACTTAGCAGTTATTAATGATAATGATTTTACTAATATTAATTTATAACTCTGGTACTGGAATTTATTATTCATGAATGCATCACACTTTCCAAGGCAAAGAGTGTATTTATATGACAGCTGACCTTAACTTTTTTGTTTTTATATATATATTTATTTTTCTCTCTCTTTTGAAACCAGGAATTGAGGGAAACCTGTTTAGGATACAGCTACATTAATTTCAATTTCAATTTATTTTCATCCATGAGAACATCTACATGTTGTGGATTCGTCAAGTACAATAATTATTTACAATTACAATATTTACAAACACAATTTATTTACAATTACTGATTACCAGTCCCACGCTTAAATTCCTCCAGACTATAAAATGCATTTACTAATAGGTGCCTTTTTATTTCTTTCACAGTTTGATCAGCATTTTTTATCGATTTTATTTTTTCAGGTGACTTATTATAAAGTTCTTTTCCCATATTTTTTACACTACGTCTGTTTAATGTGCCTTTAATTACTGTTCTGAAATAATCATTGTTTCTTAGGTTATACATGTGTATACCAGCATTTTTTGGATCATTTTCCTCCAAAAGATGTTTTATCGTCTCATAAATGTATATACAAAGAACAGTCAATATACCATATTAATAGGATTTCATCCCCTACTGAGAATTTTTATTATTTTTATCCTGAAACAGAAGCAAGTGTTCTCATCTAATGTGATGACAATTTGCTAAAATATGATCAACAGGGTTCCTAAGTGAGAGTTATTAAGGCTTGGAGAATAGATTTTTCTGCAAACAGAAATAACAAAGGAGCAGAATGTAGCTAACTGTTAGGATTTCACATTTATATCAAATTTATGATAAAAATTATTTCACAAATCCATAACATTGAATTATCTTAACAGGTTATATTTACAGGTTAACTTCACAAAATATTATATTTACAAATTTATAAGGAAGATTGACATTATAGAGAGTAAACAGTATTTACAAGGAAAATATTGGAAACTAAGAAGAGACTAAGAACAAAACACTTTCTAGAAGACTAGCATAAAGTATATCACAATGGTGATACTTTAATCACCAAACACATACAGAAATCAAGCACAATTCCTGACTTGAGCCAGAATCAATGCTAACCTTGAAACAGGCCTAATGCTTGGAAAAATCCCTCTTCTCTCTGTAGACAATTATACCTAGGGATGCAGCAAGGCATAATAAGCAAGGGATATAATTAATATAATATAAAATCGGGGTTATAAATGGAATAATACCTGGTAAGATTGGTATACGATACATGGTAGGATTCATGATGCCTGTGCAATTAAAGGATATTAAATTCTCTATTTCCTATTACAGCGTTTTTCTGTAATAATGTACATTATGTCAACCAAGTGAATTGAAAATAAACGGCACAGTTGTTTCATTTATGCATCTGAGTAATACACGAATATTCCCCAAAACTCCAAACAATTAACAAAATATTTGTTGACAATTTGAAATGTTACAACACAAAGAATATAGAAAGAAAGCATAATAATTAATTACTTTTACATCATACTTTATGTAGACAAAAGTGTTTACCTGGTATCAGTATTTTCATCAATACTTGAGATGATTCCTGCTGCTGCAGATCCATAGCTGACCCTTGAATATTTACTGGATCATCCCTGTATTGGAGGTTCTGCTACACTGAAACCAGCTTTTCTGTCATTGCAGCAGAAAGAAAGCTTATTCCTGGCTTTCATGTGGATTGCCCATGAACCGACTGGTTTTGCTCACTTGCAGCTGATGATGGTGGTGGTACACTGAGCAGTTTACATGCCAGTACATTTAGCAGTTGATTCCATCAAACCCTGCCACCAGGTAGAAGGTAACACATGTTAAGCAGCTTCCCATAAGCTATCTTATGAAAAAAACCATGGTGTGCTCTGAATTCGGCTATATTAGCCACCTTTATTCCACTGTTCCACCCTAACACATTGCACATTTCAGTTATACAGTCCAGTGCTCGGTTCTCAACAGCACCACTGAGGGCCACATCCCTATATTACAGATCCAGCAAATGTGCAGCAGCATGAATAGGCTTGCAAATCAATGCCTGCCTATTCTTAATTGCATCTCTTATAGCTAGCTCATCACTCAAAGAGAATATCACACTGTCTTGAAATACAGAATATATGTGACATGCAATGCCTGTGTAATGAATGTGAATATCTGATAACACAGCATTGTCTACCTTGGTTTGATTGATGGCATCAAACATTGGTCATAAGAGATGACTTGCTTCCTCAAGCTTCTCTCACGTATCCTGCTACCATTGTGGTCTTAATGTTTCTATCAAACTGAATGATGGAGCAAACAATGACTTCTAGAAAAGCCTCTTTATTTTTTAACAGACTTTCAAAACACAAGACAGCATAATCCCAACAAATTGGAGGTGGGAGTTTCAGAGTACAGGTTGACAATCTGTATTTTTCCTTCTGTTTAGAACCCACAAAGTGTGCGGGATATAACTATACTTAAATAACTTTATTATTTTCTTGCAGTATTCCATCATTCAAGGCCATGATATCCTTAATCAACAAGCTAATACCATAAGCAGCTCATCTACATAGCATATATGTTTATACTTGTCTTCTATTATTTTCCATACAGCATCCATATTTGCTGCAATCACAGCTGGTGATCACAGCCATGAATTTGTCCTCACCTATTTCGTCAATGATACTGATTATATTTGATGCAATGAATTTGGCGGTTTCTCTTTGTTTGCCAGGCTGAATGCTCTTTTAAAATACAGGTTTAGGTGTACTAACAATGAAATTCACAACTTTGTGTCCTGATATATCTCCCTATCCATCAGAATTAAACCAAGATTATTTGTTGTGTGCTGGAGTTTCTTCTCGACAATCATCTGCATTCATTGGTATTTTGCAGAGAGTAAAATTCCACCCAGAGAATGATGGTAGTCAGAGTGAATCAGTTGGAAAGTGCCAGTATTTCGATTCAAGCATTGACAAAGGAATGCCAGAACTGTAAACGGCCCATGCGATAGCTTCATCTACTTCACCATCAGTGACAGCTGGAGCTAAACCTACTGGAAAATTGATATTAGACATGTCGTCAGTACTTGTAGACGCTACTGTTAAAAATGAAGTTGAAGAACTTGGATGGATCACAGAAGATGTCCTCCACATATACGAAGGCCCTTGTAATGTCACTTAAATTACGTGTTTAATAGATTGTGAACAGTTTTTACATTTGTTCATACGCTCATAAAGTCTCAAAGCAAGAGCATTGTTGTAGATGGTTCCACAGTACTTACATTTTGTGTCTATCTTGCCTTGTAGTACATGCCGACTGTCAAAATGTTTGCCCACTTCAGCACGAGGTTGCATTGTACTGTTAAGTGCTTGACAACTAAAGCAATTCTAATCATGTTGTGCCTTAAATACTCCATATGCCATTACTAGAATGTTTGCAAGTGTCAAGAACAGTCAAAAACTGCAACGGGGCACCTGAGGTGTATACAAAACATGATACATAAATGTTATGCAGATGGCATTGAACTATGCCATTAATGTCAATAATATGAAACAAAATGCAGTAGTTTAGTCTCATTTTTGTATCATACAGTATTATTCTCTATTTTTATAACCTAAACTATGCCCTCACTTCAGCTCTCAATAGATGTATGCATGCATGGATAAAGCAAATCATTTTCAGCTTCCAGATTACCTGGAAAGTTTTACCTTACCATGAAGTTTAGGGAACTAGGAAAGCCAGTGCAAACAAAAAACTAGTATCTTGGAGAAAACTGTATGTTCCAAAGTAATTTGATATTTGGTTTCTTAGGTAGACTAAAATCAGAATAAAGATAATTTGAAATTGAACTTAATGTCAAAGCATAAATGGATATGTTATTTTAAAGATCTCTGGACAGAACAGATGATGGAAAAAGAAAGAAAAAAACAAAAGAAAACTCGTGGTAGATACTGATAATATTTAAATGAGTTAATCAAATATGAATCTTATTCAACTAAGCAATGCCTCTTAGATATTTGAACATATGTTGAAAGACTGGTTATATCCAATTTATAAAAAGGAAGACCATTAAAGCTGTGAAAGTTACAGGGGCATAAGTTACTTGTGTATTTGTTTAAAAATCTATGAATCAGTTATTAAAACTCATCTGAATGTAATAATAGGGAATGTTATTCAGAAACCCTACCAATTTCAACAGGGAATTACTCAAATATAAATAGGACGAGTAGCAAGAAACACTGGCATGGAATTCTAAATTTAGATGAGAGTAACTTATTAATACAGTGTTTAATTTACCAAGAATCATCTCTAAGGATAAAGGATGGATAAGTAGCATAAGAAATATCTTGGAATGCAATGGCTTTAGGTAATATTTGGAGAAGGAGAGTAACAAATACTAAAAAGTTTTGGAAAGAGGCAAGATTAGGATTTGAAGATATAGGGAAACCAAATTGTTTAGTGGCTTTACAGGAAAGAGATCATTGGTATCTTATGTTATGTTCAAATGTCCTTGGGATAGAGAAACATATATTGATAAAATAAACAAGGAAGAAATAGTGGTCATAGTATGTGCAGGAACTGGAGTGTGGAAGCTTAAAAGACCAGAGAAATGGTATTATACAGGAGAAAGTCCATTATGTGGAGGGGAGGATGACTTAGAGCATATAATGCTTTAATTGTAAAGGAACTAAAATCTGAAGGGGAGAACTAATTAAGCACAAGTGGTTTGAAAAAGACAGAAGACCAGTGTTAAACAGAATGTTTGAAGAAAAAAAGCAAGGGTATGGATCAGTATTTATATAATGTAACAAATACGTGGAAATGGACCATAAAGAGAGAGAAAGGCAATTTAACTGTGGGTGACAATATTTAATTATTAAATTTGCATAAATTGTAGTAGTTGTCTGGTGTATGAAGGCCAGGGCTAAATTTCAGTAAACAAATTAATTGTAAATTTTTCTTAGCACTTTACCAAATAAATATATAAATTCTAGAGCCCCAAAATAGGTTCAGGAAAGGCAAATCTTATTTATATTGTATAACCAATTAATTGATAAGCATAGGAAACATCATATACTAACTCTCATGGTATTTATAAATTTTGAAAAAGTGTTTGACAGAGTTAACAGGATAAATCATGGAATGTATTGAAAGAGAAAGATGTACCTCAACATTTGATAACTGCAATAAGACTTTTATATAGTAGAGAGCAAGATAAAAATATAAACTAGAATGAAAAATAAAAAATATATATCAACAACCATATAAAGCAGTGCAAAATAGGAATGCCTGCGTTCACCATCCCCTTTTTACTTTCTCTACTACGTATAGTAAGTAGGGGAAGTATTGCATTCCACCCAAAAATTCGATACCGAGATTTCACCGGAAATACACGTTTTGAGACCTCCTGAATCCAAAAAAAGCATTTTTAGAAACATGTCCGTGTGTGTGTCTGTGTGTGTGTCTGTGTGTCTGTGTGTGTGTCTGTGTGTGTGTCTGTGAACAGCATAACTCAAAAACGAACAATCGGATAAGCACCAAACTTGGTATTTAGGTTCAGTATCTTCCAGAGATGCGACACGAAGGTTTTCAAGAAAATCCCCCCAACCCAGACTACCCTTTACATGGAACATTTTTCGAAAATTTTAATTTTCTCAAAAACGGCTCTAACGATTTTGATTAAAATATCATATGTTTAAGATATTGTCATGACAAATAAAATGTATATCTCGAATTTTCTGGGAATGTCTCCAAAAGTGTTCTTCATTATGAACGACTTTTTCATAACTGGTAAACCATAAGAGATAGACAAAATTTTACTACACAAAAAATGTAGATCGCGTTAAAATACACAAGTTATGTCATATACATTTCTTTTGTTGAGTGAACCGTTTGCGAGATATTGCTTGTTATTCCCTTAAATTTTCCAATACTTATACTTTTTCTCAAATTCGTTATTCATTTTTTTATGTTCTGGACATGCAAAGAGAATGGAATGCCCCACATAGCAACCAGCGATAAAATATTTGACTATCGCTTAAAAGCTACCATATTCCCCTTGCATCTACAAGAAAATTACAAATAAGATTGACATCTCGATATCTCGATTAATATGAAGCATATGGAGAATAGGCGTTTGTAAAAATAGATTGTACAAGAGTAGAGAAAGTCATGTGAGTGTAACACATCAGATTTTTTTTTTATGTCCTGGACTTGCAAAGAGAATGGAATGCGCGCATAGCAACCAGCGTTAAAATATTTGACCATCGCTTAAAAGCTACTATATTCCCCTTGCATCTACAAGAAAATTAGCAATAAGATTGGCATCTCGATATCTCGATTAACATAAAGCATATGGAGAATAGGCGTTTGTAAAAATAGATTGTACAAGAGTAGAGAAAGTCATGTGAGTGTAACACATCAGATTTTTAATTTATATATTAACATTGTCCTATGTATCTGGCAAATCATTTTAGACTCACAATTTAAAATTAACAGTCACATGTTAGACACATTACTTTTTGCAAATGACCAGGTCCACACAACTAGCTCAGAGAAGGGTCTTCAGAAGGCTTATTTCAATTAAACAATATTATAAAAAATTATAATTTTAATATATCAACAAATAAAACCAAAGTGTTAGCATTTGAGGATTAGATATTTTAAGAACAAAAATACTTCAGATGAAAACCCATTAAACAGGTGAATAGTTTTGACTATTTGGACTTTGTGTCCTATTTTAAAAAAAATATCTTTTTAATAAGCTTAGCGAAGTTAATTTATATGTGGCACAATTAACAGAGCATTAAAAAACACTAGAAGAGAAACTAAATTAAACGTTTTACAAGATGATGCCAGTCCCCACATTAATATATAGTTGGAATTTTGAGTTTTAACAAGAAGAGCATAAAAGACCACTGATGCTGCTGAAATGAGTTTTTCGAAAAGTGTACACTGTTAGATAAAAGAAAAAATGAAGATATTAAAAATTAAATTAAATTGACTTTTATTTATGGATGCTCTTTAACTACTATGGTCCTTAGCATCCCATTCTATGTTGGGCGTGAAAGACCTGTAATTTTGCTCAGAGGCCTCTTTATCAGGCTTGATGTTCTTTTACATGCTGTAAATTTACGACACAGGACCACCGGCTTTACTTCCCTTCCAAAGGAAGCTATGCTAAGGATTTTTACACCCGAAAAAATCCATCACCCTCCACCAGGTTTGAACCCGCGACCTCGGGAACTAGAGGCTAGCATGGTAACCACTACACCACGGAGGACAACAATTAAAACTGAATTAAACATTTTTCAGCTGATGATAAAATAGAGCATTTTAAAAATTTATGGAGAAAACATGTCCATGAAAGGAATGTTGGTTGACCAAAGAAGGGACGGATTCAACTTTCTGATTGGAAGTTCTTGAATTAGCCTTAAAGGCTTAACCTTTGAAAGTTTGTGGCGGTGGTGGTGGCCATATTAGTGGCAGCTGAACCTTGTCCTTAATGGAGTTTTTGTCGCTGTTATCTATAAAGCTCATTTGTACTGTAGCAATATTATGAAAGCAAATATCCTTTTTTTTTTTATTATAGTCTTAAAAATCTGAATCATATGTTTATGCTACTTTTGTATCATAGAAGTGCTGGTACACCACAATATGAGTGCAATCAGAGGAGGGCACCACTGTTTTGTTGACAATTCATAACATCGTCACAGAGGGGATCAGAGGGAAGTTAGAGGTACGGCGAGTCAGAATGCACAGTGACAAAATTAAAACAGTACTATATTTGCACGCCTCAGCCTCACTAGTAAATGAAACTCAGAACCGCAGATGTTTTCCAATGTCTTGCTCTATAACTGTATAGTTCCTCTTCCCACCGAATGAACTCATATTGTGGCTGATTAAAACTTAATTCATCAAAACAAAAATATTTAAATGCATAATCAAAATCGAAACTAAAGGTTTAAATAGGAAAAAAATGAAAGTAGGTAAGGATTGGCATATGTCCTGAAAATTATGTAAATTGTTAAAATATCTGTCTGTTTCAAGCATCCTGGATTTGGTTTTTGGCTTTATTTCAGAAATTTTTCTTTGATTAAGATTTCTTGGTACCTATGTTGAGAGGCTGGTGTGTGCTTTATTCAGTAACCATTTCACCAGTCTCAGGATAGACACCAGATGCATGTTCCACACAATTCTGTATGACCTATTAAGGCATTGTAATTATAAAACAATATTGAGGCCAATGTGAATATGTGTGTCACAAAGTTAAGTATTTTAAAAAATATACAGTTGCACAACAATAAAAAATAACCTACTGCTTAAGATTTGAGGCAAACATTACTCATGTAAAAACTTTTAGATATTAAATGCTACTTTGACCTGAAGCATAAAGCAACATTTTATGCTCTTATGGCTGCTCATGTATAATTCTTAAAATGCATTTTCTTAATGATGGAAATGCATTTTGGAGGTTAATTTACTTGCAACCAGAAATACTGTACATATTTGAAAAGTTGAGTATGCTTTATTGATGAACAATTCAATTAAATTTTTTCATGGTTTTTAAGTTGATATCTATTAATGCTAGATGGAAAATAAGAGTTCACATGGAGTACCTGATTAAACTCATTAGAGACTTCATATTATTTTCCCACAGATAGTGCAAATACAGAGATGCTCCTGCTAAGCTTTTCATGAAAATAATGTCACATTAATTAAACAGCATAAAGTAAACAAAGGTAAACAAATTCTTTCCTCACAGTGTTAGTGCAGTGCTGGTACAGACTAGACCAGCCATAGAGAATAAAAGTAGAAAGGGAGTATGTATCACTTCCCCACATTCTGTTGTTACCTTGCAGGTAAGGCATGATATAGTTGTTTTGAGCATTGAATTTAGCACATCTTGCACAACAGTTTCATGAATGCTATTTATTATCTGCATCACCAGTGGATTGTATTCAATAGATGCTATGTAATGCAGCTTACCCTTTAAATTTTGTAAAACACAGCTTGAAATAAATTGTTAATGTATGAAATGTATTTCTGCAAGTCATAATAGCCAACTTGTAGATTGAGCCCATGCTTCTGCAGAGAGAGTGAGGGATTTAAGCATTGCTGGTCAAGTTGATTGGTTGTTATAGCAACCCAACTCTCCAATTATATAAGTTCTGTTCTTTCCAGGCTAGGTTCCCATCATCTTTCCAGCAGTATAACCTGGTCTCTATATATATCTGTGTCAGGGTACTACATTTCACTCCCTCAGACCAGACATGGATGCCTGATTGCCATATAAACCAAATATGATGCATTAAAGGTATACTGTTGAATCAGAAGCACATTAGTCAGTGATTGGTAGTTTACACATGCTGCTTCCTTTGTGTTTCTAAGTTTATGAAAGTCTTAGACTCTGTGCAGACAGTTACACATGTTATTTAGTGTGTAATCTTAAGTGTACTGTAAAATTAGTGCTCAATATTAGCTTTATATTTAAGCTAAAAGAATTTATTAACTAGGTATGGAAAACCAACTGGGTGTAAGTATAGATGCAAGTTTAACTCGTGTCATGTAAATCATATCTTTAAAAAGGAATTTAGCTGCTGTGCTTTTGAGGAAAAGAGGGACTTTTGGAGAAAGAAAGACAGACACCAGATGTTTCTATTGAAACAATGGGAAAGAATTTCACTATGCATTTCCATACCTACCAATATCTAAAAAACAAATGGTTAACAGGTTGTTGTCACCTCAACAGACTATTCTGTTGGCCTTGTCTTCTCTTCAGTACAGAAAAAGTGTGTGGAACAGGACCAGATATAATGATAAGAGCAATTTTCACACAGCAGTGAAGAAACACTGTTTATCACAAAGTCATTTATAGGTTGTTTCCA
This sequence comes from Deroplatys truncata, assembly GCA_030765065.1. Classification (NCBI taxonomy): domain Eukaryota; kingdom Metazoa; phylum Arthropoda; class Insecta; order Mantodea; family Mantidae; genus Deroplatys; species Deroplatys truncata. The sequence continues at coordinate 24,540,969 of CM060980.1, forward strand.
AAAAAGACTTTCGGGAAAATGAGGATTGACTACTTGTTGGATCAACAAATAGAGATATGCCATTCACACTATAATGATGTAGTGAAAAACATAGAAATTGTGAAAATATTTATAGATGTGGTGTGTTTTTTGTCAAAACAAGAGCGTGTTTTTACAGGTCACAATGAAAGCAGCGAATCATTAAATAAGAAGAATTACCAGGAGCTGTTACATTTCATCAGCCAATATGATTTCATTTTGAAACATAATCTCAAAAATTCATTGGTATTTATGGGATGCACAACCTTATTGAAAATTATTTGATTTTGGTTATGTGAAGTGTCATGCAGAAAATTAAAAATGAAATTAAGGATAGTAGTTTCATTTCTATTATACGTGATGATACAGCTGATTTTTGTACTAAACTTTGCATATTGCATTATATCCTGAAAGACAATATCCAAGAAAGGTTCATTGGGTTTACTGACATTGGTAACACTCAGTTGGCAGATGCATTGCAGGAGACTATAATGAAGACTGGGGTGGAATATGGGTGTGAAAAAAGCTGGTAGAACAAAGTTATGATGGAGTGGATGACCAAGTGAAAGTCAAAGAGAATTTATCTGCATGCTTTATTTATTCACTGCATGGCACATCAATTGAACTTAGTTCTATCACAATCAAGATGTGTGATAAAAGAATGCAGAATAATTTTAGTACTCTGAATAGATTGATAACCTCTTTTTCAAAATCATCTAAAAGAACCAAAGCACTTGAGGATGAAATACACAAGAAATTGCTAAGCTTCAACAGTGTGATGGCATTTTCAGTTCCATATACTGCGCACAGTTAAAGAGTATTGCAATAGTATTTTTGCTCTATTTGAGAATATTGCTGACCCTGATGGAAACTGGGAGTAAGAGGTAGTTACAGCTGCTGATGGGTTTATAGTGATATTGAAGGACTTTAATTTTTGTTTTATTCTGAACCTGTTTGGAAACAGAGTAATATTACAGAGTAATATTTTATTTTATATAGGCACTGCAAGCAAAACATCATGACATTGCATACTGCACTGATAAAGCCAATAGCCTATTTGAAAACTAAACATGATGATTTTGATGTGGTTTGAAACAGATATAATGAAGATGCTGATGCTAATGAACTCAGAAGATAAATATCAAGACTTGGTGGCTGTGCAGATGCAAAAGATCTTCTTGGCATCTTTATTTCCAAGTACTGGGCAAACTTATACTGCAAATAGAAAACAAATCAATTGACCTGAATCTCTCCATTTTCTAGAACTTATTAAAAAATCTGCATGAGAAATAGGAATAATTTCCCTGAAGTTGGACTTTAGGCACTATGTGAATTTGTCAATTTTGCTGCCCTGTGAGTACAACTTACAGTTGTTTATGTATCAGAAGAATTTTTTTGAAAAAAGTCTGTAAAATTTTAATGTTTATTCAATCTAATGACTTAGATGAAGCATGTGAGGAAATGGTTAAACTTTGTAAACTAATTATCATATTGCCTGCATATATTTCTGTGGTAGAAAGAAGTTTTTCGATTTAAAAAGAGTAAAACTTACACTACAAACGTGATGCATAAAAAAAGACCCCCCACAAATGACTCTTCTCTTTATTGAGAAAAAAATATTATGTGCTCTTCAAAAGCTGCCTGATTTCTATGACTGAGTGATTGACAAGCTTGCTGAGTAGGAGATTAGGATAGAACTTTTCTACAAATAATTTCCAAAAGGTAAAAAGTTAAATATGCATCAAGTAACTTATGTAATTATTTCTTATATATAAAATTAATATAATATGTTCATACACCTGCCCGCCTACATGCCTGCCTGCCTGAATGGGACACTCAGCACAGCTTACCCTCAGAAAAGCTTCGGCACATACCACTGTTCATCATCTATCTTTTATTTGTATGCAGTGTAATCTTTAACCCTGAAAGGAAAAAGGGTGCTGTGTTTTTACTACAATTGTCTACAATCTGCAACAATTTACTACACTGAAATGGGTTACAATTCCATCTCTACTATGTCCTGGATAGGATCCTTACTCTTATCCCATAAACAATAGGTATGTTTTACATTTATACACAAAGTATTTATTGGATTTGGTGCTATAATTTAGAGATGGTTTAAATTATAGCAAGTTATGCATTAGTTGTATGAAAGTACTTTATTAAATATAAATGAATTTAATATCTAATGCCTCATTAGACTTTCTAGAACCATCTACTGCAGGGCAGTGGATAAACTCTAGGTATTTAAAATAGTTTTATGTTTTGGCAGATTATAAAGTACCTATATTCTTATTTTTTTTAACTAAAAATGAAATTCCTTGGTACAACACCAAAGAAGCATAACTGCTGATACTCTACTTTTGCCCATATAGGAAATCAAATTCAATTACATTGTAACAATGTTAAATTTAAATTAAATATCTGGTATTCTCATTTTAATATATTATAATTTTGTCATTATATACTAAAATAATTTCAGGATACTCTACATTTGAAGAAAAACAAAAAGCTGCATTTTTTGTCATTTGCTGACCCAGTTTATGGATTTTGCCCACTTGCAAGGCTTTGCAATTATAGATCATTCATTATTTATCATCTTCAGCCCAAAATACTGGATACACATAAAGTTTCAGAGGAAGAAATGATTGCAGCCAAGGTAGTACAATGAGACAAATAAATTAACTGACAATTATGAAAAATTATTTTGATACAATAATACTTTTTAAATGTTATAGGAGTTCTACAGCAACAAGCTTATGTACTATAATGCTATGTATCAAGCTAATCTCAGTAAACATCAAAAGCAACTTAAAACTAAAGAAGAAGAACACAATAAAATGCTGCGAAAATTTAGAAAATGCCTCTTTAAATATAAAATACAGTCTCTTGAGGTCAGTATGAAATTAAAAATGCCATACCTACTAACAGTCACAAGCTTTATTGTGTATTTATTCATAATACCTCACTTCAACAGCATAGTGTTGAATGAATGAGTTAAAAAAGTACATTCTGATGCAGTTTTTTAAAAAACAACCCTCTGAATTTTCCAATGTACCTATAAGTTGACTGTATATCTGCATAGTTTTCATATTAGTAAATACATTTAGTTTCAAATGTGTGTTATCATACTGAGAAAGAATTAGGCTAAGTGATTTTAAATATACCTATTCCAAAATACATTTTTACAAATATATGAATTTGTCCATGAATATTTTTTCACATTTGCTCTGTGTTAAATTACTAGATTCTAATCACATTATTTCCATTTAAGCTATTGAAAGGATAAAATAGCATACAATTTATACTGTTGTAATATTTGCATATTCAGAATTTAAAGTTTAGTCTAACCATTATTAATTCATTATTTACAGGTAGAACTCATCAACACAAATAAAAAGACAAAACAGCAAGAAATAAAAACAAAAACAGATAATGCATTTATGAAGCTGAAGTACTGGAATGATCATATTAAAGAATGGACATTGTTACATGAAGAGAAAAGAAAGGTTTGATTGGATTTTTATGTTGCAGTATGCAGGCCTGCTCAGATAAATTCAGGGGGCCCCCCAACAAATCAAATTGAGGGACCACATTCATCATGAAATCCCACATAAATTGTGTACCTAAAGCCCTGTCCACACTGATTAACATTTAACAAAACTTGTCAAGTGCAACATGTTAACAGTTTGCATGTTGGCAAAATTTTGATTGCAGAATTGACTTAACATGTTAATCGAAAGAGTTGTGCTTGACATTTTTAGCATGTTGGATGTTTTCCACTTTTAATGGAAAACTTGTTAAGTCAATTTGCTCTCTGTGTATGTGATTGGATGAACTTCAGAAGTATCCAGACTGTAAACATGGCAGTTATTGTGTTCGGTAGTTCCGTGTTGACTCGTTCCTGGTTTTATATCTTTGATTTGGTTTGCTTCATGTGAAGTTATGGAATGGATGAAAGAAAAGACACTTTCATTAATAAAATCTTTGTTGAGGCTATCGTTATGGAACATTATAATATATGTAACAAAAAGAATGGACAATTATACCAAACTATATACAATTTATTGTTGTTCCAGAGGCAATATCAGAAAAAGAAAAATAATAACCTCAATTTGCTAGAGAATTGCAAAAAGGGCTCAAGTCTGGCAGCTGCAATGGCTGCACTCAAATGTGTGTCCTTTTTTTGAATTACAGGTTAGAAACCTTGCTCAAAACAAAGTTGAAGTCGCTTTCACTTGTTCTCAAGAAATTTAAGTCAAACCTGCTCCAAATTTTAAACTCATTCAAAATATTTTCACTCCTGTGTCAATTAACAAGATAGAACCTCATCACCTTCCATTTTTCTTTTTATTACATATCAAGCACAGATATAAATAGCAATAGTCAAATCCTAATCACTGGAGTCCATTTTGCTCATTTTGTTGTCCCAATAATTTTGGTTTTGTTGTCCCAATAAGTCAACTGGTGTGGATAGAATGTTAAACGTTCACAGTTACAACATGTTGAAGGCATTTAACATGTTGAATGAGACATTTTGTTAATTGTTGAATGTTAACTGTTGATATGTTGAACAGTGTGGACTCACCTTAACAGAGTAAAAGTAATAACATATTTGTAGGGTGGAGTAGCATAAAACGGTATTTCACAAAAAAGTGATATATTTTATTACTTACACCCTTTTGGTCCCCCTAAAACGCTGGACATCGCAACATGTGTCCCTCCATTTATATGGTTCTATGCTATAGATATGTAATATGAGAGATAGGAATACCTACTAGCATAAGAACTATAATGAAAATAACAGACATTTGCTTTGTGCATGTGTGCCCATTATTGCTGCAGATGAGCAAGTATTTAATCAGAACTCACTTAGAGAAATATCAGAGGACTCCAGAATGCTTCATTGTAATGCATTTTATTATCTCACACTGTTATGACACTGAGAGGAAAGTTGATTTAATGATAGAACAGCAAAATGCATCATGTGTTTGGAAATAAATGTTATATTTTGCCTACCAAAATATTCCATTGAATCATTAGCCTATATCATTTCTCCCTTAACTAGTGTGGAACATCTGAGATTTACCAGCGATACTTACTCTTGATGTGGAATGTAAGCATATCCATCTCTAATACAGTGATTCCATTTAGCCACTCCACCCATAGACATTTAAATGTCAGTATAATATTATACATTATTGGTTTAAATCACAATCAATAATGAGAATGATGAAAGCACAATTCCCTTCATCATTTATCATAATATTTGAGAGGCACAAAAAATCATATAATATTTGAAATCATAATGTGCTATGAAATGTATCCTTCACTACTTAAGTATTGATTCCTGTAGGATGTTTTATTCAATTCCAGTTTTGATTTATTCTTTTTTGTGGAACATTAGCCTTTAATGTAACATATGACAGGAATAAAGAAGCCAATTGGTTATTTCACTTCTTCATGGATTGTGTACCGTTACAGCTATATGGAAATGTAACCTCAGCTGTTTGTGTTCATAAAATAGCAATGATAAAATATATAGTGAAACCTTCTGCATTGTTTGTGGGTTCAAACTCAGCAGAGGAGTATGGATTTTTCGGGGCATAAAAATCCTTAGCATGGCTTCCTTCAGTATGGAAGTAAAGCCAGTGGTCTTGTGTGATAGATTTAAGGCATATAAAAGAACCTCAAGCCTGATTTAGAGGCCTCTGAGCAAAATTTCTGATCTTTCATGCCTAAGAATGGGATGCAGAGAACCATAGCAGTTAAAGAGCGCCCATAAATAAAACTCACTTTAATTTTTCTTTTGCATTGTGCTATTCAGCCTAGTTTCAGAGTGAGATATATGCTAGTTTTTTTCTCTCATTAATTTGTAAACTTTATTGTACTCAAATATATACTAGTGTACACTTATTTGATCTATGCAGAAGTGTTTCCTGATACCAGCATAAATGAAGAAAGTAATAATTAGGTCTTCTGTGTATGCAGTGCCCATTCATGAACTCATTAGTGGCCCCCCTTCCCCATCCTGAGACCCAAGTGAACCTTCTCCAAAAGCCAAATTATATGCTATTCTAGAGAAGGATTAAAACATCCATATTTAACTCATTTAGAAACAAAGTAAATAAATAAGAACAGCCTTGTCTTTGCAGTAAATTATTATGATTGAACCTGTGCTGTAAGCACATGGAGAAAATTTTGATGCATAAATAAAGCATAAAATTACAAAAAGGCTTAAACCAGAGAGGAGTAAACTTATGGAAAACACACTACGTTATTTCCATTAGACATTTAACTAACAATAATCTAATTGAATGCATGTGTTTTGAAAGAGCATTAACCATTCAAAGTAAACTCAAATGCTAAAAAAGTATACTAACTACCTCAAATAGAGATTTATAAGTACTACATTTACTAATTGTTTTTGTTCTTATAGTATGTATAACATATTATGTTTGGGCAATAATTTTCACTTTGATCTAGTAATTAAATTTTTATAGATGTTCATAGTTTTCAAAATGATGCCTTTTAGAAACAAATTGTAATTTTATTGTATGAAAAATACCAAAATGCAATTTTTAATAATTAATATCCTTTATTGAGTGTACATTAAGGTAATAATTATAAGTTGTAAAACAAAGAGAAACATCTGTAATAGGATCAGATCAGATGCTAAGTCAAACCAATAAACAGCTTCTCTAGTGAACCACTGTGGATAATATCATCATACAATTGAACCTCTCTTCAGGTACATATTGTTTTAATCTTTTGACATCATCCATTTTTCCAAACCTATTAGGGAGTTTCCCATTTGGATAGATCTTTCTTTGTGTGGTTGAATATGTTGGCAGTATCGGTATGCAACCTGGAAAGTACTGTGACTGCACATGGTAATTATACTAGGTTACAAATTAAAACTTTTTTTCTGCGGTACGATTAAAAATAGTTGACTTTTACTAATTTCAGTATGCAGAATTAAAAAATGTACTCTGTTTTTCTGTAGCACATCTCATTTTGAAATCTGACAATGTTCAATGAAAATATAATTGTAAAATTTGCAAAAGATATTACACACTCATATACAACTTTTAAGAAAATAAAGAAGAAGAATAACAAGAATGTGTACCTGAATTTCAGAGTGTTTGTTAGTTATCTTGTGTTCCCCTTTTTCTTTTTCCATGGAACTTCAGTGTTTGAGATTTTCTCAAGTGTTCTCTAGTAGGTTTGTCACATGCAAGACACCAGCAGTAATCGGCCATTATATGTATGTCCCAATGTCCCTGATAACGTTGTTCAACATTTTTCTAGTCCTGGTGAAACCTTCCACCTTGCTCTTCACTGACAGCTCCTAAGTTTGAGGGAAGTAGTAAAGATATGACTTGAGAAAATGAAGCTTCAAACTCTTATTACAGCCTAGCAGTCTGAAACTTTCCAGCATATTTCTGACAATTTCTTTGTATTGAGGATCTTTTACATTGCCCAATAATTTCTTAACAACCTCTCTGAATCCATCCCATGCATCTTTTTCAATTTCATTCATAGAGCTGGTAAAATTAACATTTTTCATCAATTCCCTTATCTGTGGCCCATCAAATACTCACTCCAGGTCCTCCGCATTCCTTAGCCTGATCTGGGGTCCATTTTTAAGCCCTCCATCCAGGTTCCCTCTAAAGGAGTCCCAGTTGGTCCACCTAGGGTTCCTATGCAAGCGGTCCATTCCTTTTCTCTCAAGATTAATGCAAATACGTCTGTGGTCAGACAGGGAAAGTTCCAAACAAACACCCAATCCTTGATTTCCTCTAGAATTTCAAAGGAACTAGTGACTGTAACGGAATGTTGCTTGTTTACGTAATATGTTTTTGTATTTGTTAGCCCCACGTTGTGGAGCCAATTTGCGAGAGAAATTGCTTTACGTAATGTTGTTTACATCAGTGTTGAAGCCATCTTGTGACGTCATTCATTTGTTTGGTTTGTAGCTCCATCTTGCGTTAGCAATTTGTGGCAGTATTAGCTTGTATATGATTTTATTTCAAATGTCCTCCGGCTAGCTGTTTGGGTCGAACATGTATCTCTAACAGGTTGTGAAGCGGAAAGGAATCTTTTATCCAGAAATTACACTTAATGAAGAAATTGGTTTTATAACTTTTATTGTCGAACACGTTCACTAACACTTTTACATATTGATTTAGATACTCGCCAAACTGAAACTGTTTGTAATAACTTCTTACTTATCACTTTTAACTCACGTACTTCAACTTTGTGTATATTTAACTGTATAATACTTTAGATTCTCGTAATTCTGCTGCGCGTAACTTATGACGAACTGACTGGCTGAAGACAACGTGTAACGTGCTAGAAATTTTGATGAACTAGGCGACCGACGTGTAATGTATTGAGAATTTTGTTGAACTGGGGGCGATCTACCACGGACTCGACTTTATATACTCCCACTCCTCGACATGCCTAAAGATTATAAATGAACTACTATTGGCTAATAAAACGCGCTAACATTAGTGTCTATTTTAATATCCAATGAAAACCACGAATACATATTGCTTTTAGGGAAACATTCCAGAAGTTTCTACCGAATACGCGCCAAACATTACGTAACTTCCTGGTTCCCGGTAATGATAAACAGCTCACCCCCTCGCTGCATTATTGCGCTATTATTGACAGTTTCAGTAAAGCCTTATAAATTTACTTTCCAATTATTAATTACAATTAATAAACATCTGAAATCAATGTCACATAAAAATGCATATTCATATTACAATCATTATTTACATTTAAGTAATTTGTGATACAAATTACCGTATCATATGCCCCACTAGAAACATAATTATAAATATTTATAACTTGTTTGGAAATTTTATAATTGTGTTTTTAGTCTCCTAAATCTTGGAACACACGCTATCACTTTCACTTAACACTTCACACGCATTTAACACACGATATATGTTTTATCTCGCTACTACTTACTGGCTCTGGTTTAATTAATTTAGATATTAATCTGACATTACAAATTTTTTATAGCAAATACTTTACCCTAAATTATTTAATCACTGCTACCAAATTGTTTACTTTCTTAAGTTGTTGACAAAAATTTATACATTTAAGATTTTTGTAATTATTATACATATTTACCAAAATATTCACCCTCTACATATATTTACATCTCTTAAATCTAGGCAATGTTTCACCTTTTCTGTTTGCTACATAAGTATTTGTTTTATTTATTTTTACCAATTTTTGTTATTTTGTACTTTATTTTAACCATACTCTTGGAATTGTATTTACGTACTTTTAATTTAATATCATATTAAGTTTCAATCTTTGCATTCTTAATTTTCAAATACTGTTACAGTTACTAAAATTTTAATTTTTTTTTTTAAATATTTATTTCTTTTTATTTTTCTATTTTTTTTTAATTTATTTCTGTTTTCTCATGACATATATATATATATATATATATATTTAGTTAACCCTCTTACGTTCCAATACATTTCTCTGCAAGTCATCTTTACCTATCCAGCATTTACTTTACATCTCATTGCTATTTACCCTCCTGGATCAAATTGTGTGTGGCTAAACATTACTCGTAGCCGTATCCTAACCTTCAAATTTTTGTTCATGAATAACCTCTTGTATTCATTTGAAATTTCATCACATGATAACATTTGAAAACAATCTAAAGTTTCTTGAGCTACACATCTTTTAACAACTTTCATTTTCAATTCATCTGCTATCTTTATAACTTGAGAATATTCTGACAAATCTGTACCAAACTGTACTGGACTGGAGTTTTCATTTTGAACATCTCGGTACAATTTATTTCTTTGCATTACTGTCTCATGCTGTATTTCTGATATTTCCCCTCTGAAATTAACTTGCGCCTCATTTACATCTACATTCATAACCTCTTTCATCTCTCTTAACTCACTTGAAATACTACTCATTTGACTTCCTAACTCTGTACATTCTACATTAACCTCACTTTCTTTGTTACCTATTTCCATGCTCATGTCTAGCATTTTCTTTGAAATTTCTCCTGTCTCACTTGCTATTACTTCATTTTCATCTCTCATTTCTGGCATACTACTATCTAGCTTCATAACTTTCTTTTCAATTTCTTTACTGCTTTGATCTACTTTTTGCTCTAATATCTCATTCTTCCTACCAATACTTTCTATTAATTCCCTACGATCTTTTTTTATAGCTTCTCTCAATTCCCTATAATCCTTTTCCATTTTCTCATTAATCTTTTTCAGCATCTCCATAATCATTCTAGTATCAGAATTAATATTTCCTGCTATTATATTCTCACTTCCTGCACTAACATTTCCTCCCTCCAATACTATATCGTTTGAGCTTTTTTTTGTAACCTGTATTGAATTACAGCTAACTGTTACACTATCCCCTTCCATCATTGTTTCTTGTTTTACACTTTTTTTTTTTTTAGAATTAAAATCACACTTTTCTAACCTTTCTGATGCTATCTGCTGATGTTGCTTAGATGTCCAGCTGTCTGTCCCTTTCTCCTAGATTTGTATGTCGCTTCGATGAATCTGCGTAGTTTTGTCGTCCTGTAGTTTGAATTTCCCTGTTGCCTTGTAATCTCGGAATTACGATGTCCAATTATCCATGTAGTCTGTCCTCCCTGTTGTTTCTGGAATCTGCGTCTTGTAGATCATTTCACTGCTGCTTTCGTTCCACGTCCTGGTTATGCTGATCCTTTCCTGGTCATCGTGTTCCTTTCCTGGTCACTATGCTTCTTTCCTGGTCATCGTATTCCTTTCCTGGTTGTCGTGCCCCACGTTCTGGGTGCCAATTTGTAACGGAATGTTGCTTGTTTACGTAATATGTTTTTGTATTTGTTAGCCCCACGTTGTGGAGCCAATTTGCGAGAGAAATTGCTTTACGTAATGTTGTTTACATCAGTGTTGAAGCCATCTTGTGACGTCATTCATTTGTTTGGTTTGTAGCTCCATCTTGCGTTAGCAATTTGTGGCAGTATTAGCTTGTATCATGACAAGTCTAGGACCTCTTCCTTTTAATAATTCACAAAAGTTGGAACGTCCCCTTGGTTCAAGACCTCAACATCTATTGTGGTCATATGCTCTAGCAACATCTCCTCCCTCCCATTGATGTATGTACTACCCCAAATGCTATGATGGGAACTGGAGTCACAGCCAATCAACAGGTTGAGGTTTCTGTCCCTGCAATAAACCACCAGGTTTCTAAACTCTTGAGGTGGAGGAGATTCCTCAGAGTCATATGGTAAATAGGCCGAGCAGACTGTCACCTGACATGGCAATCCACCCTCCTCATACCTCACTAAAACTGCCATTGATCTTTCAAAGGAAAGCCCAGCAGAGCCCATATGTTGCCGAGTGCTGTCAGGACAAATACTCTAAGTTTTACATTAGACAAAGCACTGAAAATAATAAACTCCTTTTACTTAGTCCCATAATATGGACCTGCCAAAGCCAGGGTTCTCATATTATGGCAACATTCACATCATGCCTCGTTACGTTGCTAGAAAGAACTCACAAGGCAGTAATACTGTGTTGCAAGTTAATCTGAATAAATGAAATTACCATTGCTTAACCTGCCCCACTTAAGCCTTTTCCATTAGAGTCCAGTTATAGACACCTGATTCTCCTCTGGGATAAATGAGGGATATTGAGCCCCTTCTTTGGAGGTGGGGGTCTGTGTCTCCACATCTCCAGGAGTCACAGTTCCCACCTCCATTTGTTCACACTGCAGAGCAGGGACCCCTTTTGGGGCCCCAACCATTTCGCTTTTAATTATAATACTCCTGGAGTCCCTATGCGGGACTTTCAGTTTTGGAGACAGGACCTACTTCTCCACATCTCCAGGAGTTACAGTTCCTGTCTCCATTGCTTTAGTCTAGGTAGCAGGGTCCCCTTTTGAGACCCTAGCCACTCAACATTATTGGTTCTCTCGAAGTCCTCTGTTGAGGAGCCCTCTGTTTTTGGTGGAGCTAGAAACCTCTATAATTTCCTCATTTAACTGGGGATATCTCAGGTCTGCCCAGGTAGAGCCCCGCATGCCTGGGTAAGACTAAATACTCTGAAATCCATCAGATATTGCAGAGGCTCCATTAATGACACATCTCCCATGTGCCATGCATCCCTTTGGCACGGGTGATGTAACACCTTGGGGTTGGGGGGTTGGTTCATGGTCTCCTATTGGTTATTCAGAGACAGGCCTATTCCATGTGTCAGTAGTCAGCCGACACTGCTGGTCAGGTCCCGACATGTCTGATATCCACTCAAAGTCCAGCTGTAAGGGCTTGCAGGCTGTTAGGTCACTCCTAAGGTCCCCTGCTGTGGATAATAGTGCCTTAAAACAAGTTTCAGCAAATTTAAGTGAATGTTTTAGTTAGGTTTTAAATGCATTATGTTAAAACAGTATTTTTGCTTTGCTTTTGTGGACTTCTCCACTTTTAAGCAGTTGCCCTTAATTCCCTCCTGCAATTTTTCTCTATCTTTTTAATCATCCATCTGCATACATCGCTCCCTCATCATTTGGTTTACTCCAGCTTTCCATGATTTCCTTGGTTGCGCACATTACCTTCTTTCTCAGGATAATCCTTGGCCATCTTTCTGTTTTCATTCTGCCCACATGTCCATACCAATAAAGGATTCTTAAGCTCAACTAGAGCGAATTATCCACTGATTGTGGATTTTATGATGCACGCAGCATAAGTAAAACACAGTATAAGAGTGGAAAGGTATTGTAAAAAAGTGTATATTAGTTATAAATAAAAGAAGAATTCTGTGACACATTTAAACAGACTCTAGATTCAAATTATGTAAAGATATGCCTATGAGGAGTAACATTCATGGTTAAGAATAATCAAATAGAGAGTGCAACAGATATCCTTAATACTGCTATGCAAAGGGTGGGAGAGGAAATGAAAACAAAAAAGAGGGTTTACATAAATGATAAGGACTGTTTTGACGAAGAATGTAGGGTATCAAAAAGACAAGTAAAACAACTGCTGCTGGTTAGGTGGAGGAAATTAGGTGATAGAAAATCTAGGGATGATTATATGCAAGGGAGGAATTCACATAATTTATTGTTAGAACAAAAGAAAAGGGACTGGAGAGAAAGTAATGAAAGGAATTTGATAAAGTGTCTAAATGAAAATAATGTTAATAAGGTATGGCAGGTTCTTAAGTTGACCTATAATAAATGTGTAACTAAACCCAATATTGAGCCAGGACAATGGATGGAGTATTTTAAAACATTATATGGGGAAGACAGGAGTATAGAAATTATGGGATTTCTGGAAATAAGGAATGTTTTTGTAGAGATATTGGATGGTGAAATTAGGAATGAGGAAATAATAAAATAAGTTAAGTTACTGAAGAAAAATAAAGCTACTGGAATTGATGGCATCCCAACAGAGTTTCTTAAGGAGTGGTGTAATGAAACAGGAAGAGTGAAACTTTTATTAGATTTATTTAATGTAATTATTAGAAAGGGTTATGTACCTAAAAGATGGAGGGAAGCTATCATCCATCCTATATATAAAAGCAAGGATAATGTCGATAAACCTAATAACTACAGAGGTATTGCATTACTATCTACTATAGGAAAACTTTTTGCGGGCATTTTGGCGGCTAGGCTACAAATTTTATTCTTTCGGAATTTGAGATAGACTTTCGCAAGGGAAGGAGAACAACTGATAATTTATTTATCATAAAGACATTAGCAGACAAATATGTGAAAGAAAAAGGGGTAAATTGTATATGGCTTTTGTAGACTTAGAGAAAGCTTATGACTGAATTGAGTTACAACTTCTGTGGCATAATTTAGTGTGTAAGGGAGTAAGTCAGCAATTGGTGAATATTCTTAAAGCATTGTATTTTGAGAACACCTTCTGTGTAAGGGTGGAGACAGGCTGTATAATAAGAGAAATTCAACAAAAGAAAGGCTCAGGCAAGGATGCAAGTTAAGCCCAGTTTTATTTAATTTATACATAGATGATGTCTTACTAGAAATTGGAAGAAATAATAACTGTGCACCAGTAATTAACAACATCCAAATCCCAGGACTTCTTTTTGCAGATGACCTAGTGGTAGGATCTATTACAGCAAGTGGTTTAAAACAATCATTACAAGCAATTGATGTATATTGTAAAGAATGGAGGTTAAAAGTGAATCAAGAGAAAACACAGATTGTGGTATTCAAAAAGGTGGGGGGGGGGGAAATTAAGCAAATATGAAAAGTGGAAGGGAGAGAATAAAGATTACAGGGTGGTGCATGACTGTATTTATTTAGGAGTAAAAATAGATGGAGGTAATAAATGGGAGAAACAAACGAAGTTTGCATTGGCAAAAGGTAAAGGGGCGATGACAGCAATTAGAAGCTGCAAATATAGAGTACCTAATATAAATATTAAATGGCTGGAAAAAGTTTAAGAGATGGTTGTGGAGGCAAAAATGATGTATGGTATAGAAATATGGGGATTAGATAGAGGAGGGAAAGTATAGATGAGGTGCACAGGATGTTTTGTAGAGAAATACTAGGGTTACCGAAGGCAACTGTAAGCTAGGTAGTGCAATTAGAGATGAGCAGGGTGCCAACTAAGGTGAATATAATGAAAAGAGCTTTGAAATTTTGGTTCAGAACTTTAAATCTAGAAAAGTAATGTGTTAAGACAATGTATAGAATACCAAGAGAATAGTTTAATGAATGATAGATGGGTAAGTAATTTATGGAACATTTTGGAGAAAAACGGGTTAGGAGACATGGGGAGAAGGAGAGAAAATAACGTGAAAAATTTTTGGAAAAAGGCAAAGAAAAGACTGGAAGATATAGAAATACAAAACATGTTCAGTGAAATTGCCAAAAAGAGCTCATTGGTTTGTTATAGGCCAATGAAAAATACATGTGGTAGGGAAAAATATATAGACATAGTAATAAAGAAGGGAAAGAATCTATTGCATGGTTAAGAACCAGAGCATGGGGGCTAAGAGGGTTAAGACAGTGTATTCCTCAGAACTAATGTCCGATATGTGGTGCTAATGAAGACATTGAACACATAGTATTCAAGTGCCAAGGAACAGAAAATTTGAGAAGAGAATTTTTTAAAAAGAAGTGGTTGAAGGGGGGATAGAAATATGCTTATAATCGAAATGATGTGCAAGGACGCTAGGATCATTGGACAGTTTTTGTGTAAATTCAAAAATAAATGGCTTTGGACAGTGGATAGAGAAAAGTAAGAGGTAGTGTATCTTACTTTGAATGGAAAACTATGGTGAATGTGTGATGGTAAAGTAATCAATAAGTGACAAGTGAAAAACAAGTGGAAATGGGACATGATAAACTGAAGCAAGATAATTTATTGACGGGAAATTGTAAAATGTAGATAAACTGTAATGATTGTCTACAGAATGAGTGGCCAGGGTCAAAGTTCAGTAGAGAATCAAATTGTAAATCTCTTAGCACAATAAATAAACAAATAAATTTATGTCAAAAACATATGTGCCATTAGCATTTTCCAAAATATTCACTTTTGTCATTTATATTCTCTTATTCTTAGTACATTTCAAATGTGTAATGGCAGAACTCATACAGAGAGTTTGTATAATAATATTGGGAGATATTAACAAAATCTGCTTTTCAACAATTGAATGCTGCCTCAGGCTACAAAATGTATATTATTATAGCATTAGTGATGTCACCTGATTGAAACATTTTTTTTGAAATATTTATATGATGAACAGAAAATAGATAGCTTTAGTATGAATAATTTGTAGAATGGCTATGAAAATAACAGATAATTTTTAGAAAAAATGGCTTAGACATTAGAAATTTCTGTCTCATAACCTCATAAAGTTTAATGTGCAGGACTAGTTAGGAGCTCTGCATCACCTAAACATTCTTTTATGCAAAGATTTGATTTACTTGAATTTTAATATGAAGAGGTAATTAAATATTAGTAATTAAAATATAATATCATAAATTTTTTAGCATTTTTGGTTATACTAAAGGTGAACCCCAACTATCCTATTTTGAAAGAAACTTTCTATATTGTTTTACATGTTCAAGTAGTACTCTTAAATTTTTTTTCAGGAATGCGGGATTTTGCTGCCAGAGTAACTTCACTTAATACCTATGAAGACATTGACTTATTTGTAACCTGATATGTGGGAGTTCCCAAAACCTGGGCCAAAACATCAACTGTCAATTTTACACTGTTTCTGTGACTTAATTCTATTTGTATGAAGCAAAATTAAATTGAGTTTTATTTATGGATGCTCTTTAACTACTATGGTACTTAGCCTCCCATTCTATATTGGGCGTGAAAGACCAGTAATTTTGCTCAGAGGCGCCTTTATCAGGCTTGAGGTTCTTTTAGGTGCTGTAAATCTATGACACAGGATCACTGGCTTTACTTCCCTTCTGAAGGAAGCTATGCTAAGGATTTTATGCCCGAAAAAATCCATCGCCCTCTGCCGGTTTGAACCTATGAACTTGGGAACTAGTTTGTTTTAAGCAGAAAACATACTCCAAAAGCTAATTAGAACATATCAGAAAGTTTACAAACCCTGTGTTTTTAAAAAACTTTTTAAGTGTATGATTCACTTATCTGAAAATATTACTATTCTATTTAAAATAAGGGAATTGAAGCTACTTCTGGTGAAAAATTGGCAGTGTTATATAATAATTTTCAGATAAATGAAACCCACACTAATATTAAAAAATATTCCGGTGTTGCAAAGCTTTGCATTAAACCAGTATACTGTCTGCTCAATTTCTTCAAAACACTGAAATAGGAGTTATCATTCTTAATACCTGAGTCCCTATTATGGCAATTTCATTAGACTCTGCACCCAGCCAGCGTGATTTGGGGAACTGTGGTGTTTGGCTTAGTTTCATTAGTGTATGTTACTTGCACTCTATAATAGAACGTGTACCATTAAATCGTGCTGTATGTTGCAAACCCCTTAAAAGCATTTCTCCTTGAAATAGCACTTTTTTAAGTTCCACAAGGGACTTGTGTTTGAAGAAATTCCAAAAATTTTCAATAATCTTGCCAAAAGTTTAGCTCCAAAATATAAAGTGAATGCAGATGATTCCAAAAATAATAATAGAACAGAAATGTTTAAATCAACAATGTTCTTATACCCCACTGATCAGGTAGAAATAGCTTAACAATTTTCTAAACTTAAGTTTGTTGAAGTCCCAGATTTTCTGTTAAAGACATGTGTCCATCTTATTGCAAACCCATTAGCAGACATGCAATAGCTCATTTCAGCAAGCAGTTTTTCCTGATATCTTAAAAATTGGGTAAGTTAAGCTGTTACACAAGAAAGGTAATAAAACCCAAATACAAAATTACAGGACAATCACTCTTATCTGGCTTCTCCAAAGTACTAAAAAAGGTTGTTTTGTTTTGTTTTTTTTTATAAAAGAATAATAGCATTTATAGAAAGTAACAATCTGATATCAAAAACACAGCATGGGTTCTGCAGAAACCTATCTACACAAACTGCTCTCTTTGACTTCGTAAATAGTGTAATAAATACCCAGATAACAAAGGACAAATACTAGGTACATTTTTGATCTAACTAAAGCATATGATGTTTTAAAACACACCTTATTATTTAAAAAGCTAGAATACATGGGAATTACAGGATATGACTTAGATGGATCAAATCTTACCTTAAAGCCAGAAAATGGGTAGTAGAAATTCTACATGCTGAGGAGTGCTATATTAAAGAGTATGTATCCAGTGGTAGAATTACTAATATGGTGCCCCACAAGGGTCCATTCTAGGTCCCATTTTGTTCTTATTATTTGTAAATGACTTGCATCAAATGTCAGGGTAAAACAGTTGTACAGTATGCAGATGATGCCAATATAATAGTTAAAAGCAATAGCGAAGAAGATTTACAAAATCTAACCAGCAAAATGTTTAACGATATATCTAAATAGTTTGATAAAAACAGCTTAATAGTAAACACAGATAAGACACACTTAATTCACTTTCACCTTTCCAAAAATAAATGTTCCAAGCAAGTAAAATTTATGTATCATACCAACAAAATTAAATATACAGATATCACTAAATTTCTTAGTCTCTGGATCCAAGACAGTTCAAAATGGAATGAACACACATTGAGCAACTAAATAAAAAAAGAAAATGAGCACATTATGTTACAACTAGACAATTAGCACATGCAGTCAGAGTAGATACACTCAGGAATGTTTATTTTGCATGTGTTCATTCTAGCTTGAAATATGGTATAACTCTATGGGGCAACTCGCTTCATACAGCTAACTGTTTATAATGCAAAAACGATTTCTAACAATAATGGGAGGAGCCAAATTAAAATCTTCATGCAGATCACTGTTTAAGGAATTTTAAATCCTACCTCTTCCATCCATTTTTATTTTTGAAATTCTATTATTTATAAAATTAAAGAAGTGGCTACGATATTTTTAACAATGTAATTCATGATCACAGCATGAGACAGAAAACAGAGATTCATGTACAGAGAAGCAATACCAGTGCCCATAAAAACAGTGTTATAAACTTAGGAATAATATTTTTCAATAAATTGTCACTACCTAACAAAACCATATACAAAATTTCAGCTTTAAAAAGGCAGTATTGGCATACTTGCTTCACCATTGCTTCTACTCAATTAATGAATATCTGAGAACTTGTTGATAATCTTTATTACTAAATTTTGTATACAATTTTCATACTTTTATTATATTTATAAGTACAATATCATAATACAGTTGTCAATAAGAGATAACTCTTACTAGCTCATTTATATATTTCAATTGTTTTATAATTGTGCCTTTTAATGTACCTTTGTAAATACAACTAAAATTTTGTAAATAATTTTGCTGACTTGTCCTATATCATGGTATCTATATACATATGTATGATTTGCAGGATGAATAAAATACCTACCTACCTTGCCCGCCTGCCCGCCCACCCACCCACCCACCTACCTAACAATTCAATAAAATTGGAACAACATTTAAGAATTATTGTTTTAACATCCAGCTTACCTAAAAAAATTATATTTTTATTTTTATCTAATCGCAGCTCCAAATGACATTTGTTTATTTTTTTTTTTTTACACTAAAATTTTTAGATCTCACTATAACTTTCTTGCACTGTCTGTTTCTTAAAATGTGTTTGTGTATGTGTATGTTGTGCAAATTTATTTTTAAAACATCACGCTAATCCTAATTTTCATGTCACATTGATAGCTAAAGCATAATATAAACAAAAGTTCCAAGTCAATGACACCTAAACATATTTTTAAAAGTGATGGTTTTAACTCTCAGATTCTCTAAAAGATAATATATTCATTTTTCTGCATCACAGCTCTGTATGATCTTATTTATTTTCTCACACTAAAAGCTTTTTGATCTCTTCATTACAACTTTCATGAACTTTCCTTTTAATGTAATTCTGTGTACCAAGCAAAGTGGCACCGCAGTAATATGTGCGACTCTCATTTGGAAGGTTTTGGGTTCAAACCTCCAGTGCTGACCAATCTAATCAAAGGTTTTTCGCAGTTTTCCTTGATCACTAGGTGAATGCTGGGTTGGATAATTTGGTTTGCAAATTTTCCTATCATCCCTTTCATCACTACATTTTATTTCCTCCTTTTTCAGATAATATTGTGCTTTATTGTGCTAAGAATTTTACAAATTTGATTGCCTACTGCACTTTGACCCTGGTCACTCATTCAGTAGACAATCACTACAGTTTATTTACATTTTACAATTTCTTGTCAATAAATTATCTTGCTCTTTTTTTTTTCATGTCCCATTTCCACTTGTTTTTCACTTTTCATTATTTGATTACTTAACCATCACACATTCCCTATAGTTTTCCATTCAAAGTAAGATGCGCTACCTCTTACTTTTCTCTTTCCACTGTCCAAAGCCATTTATTTTTTACTTTACACAAAAACTGTCCAATGCTTCTAGCGTCCTTGCATATCATTTCAATCATAAGTGTATTTCTATCCCCCTTCAACCACTTCTTATTAAAAACTTCTTTTCTCCAATTTTCTGTTCCTTGGCACTTAAATACTATGTGTTCAATGTCTTCATTACCACCACATATCGGACATTGGTTCTGAGGAATACCCTGTATTAGCCCTTTTAGCCTCCATGCCCCGGTTCTTACCCATGCAATAGATTCTCTCTCTTCTTTATTTACTATGTCTATATATTTTTCCCTACCCCATGTACTTTTCATTGGCCTATAATAAACTAATGAGCTCTTTTCGGCAATCTCACTGAACATGATTTGTGTTTCTATATCTTCCAGTCTTTTCCTCGCCTTTTTCCAAAAATTTTTCATGTTATTCTCTCTCCTTCTCCATATATCTCCTAACCCATTTTTCTCCAAAATGCTCGGTAATTAAGCTATTCTCTTGGTATTCAATACATTGTCTTAACACATTACTTTTTCCTAGATTTAAAGTTCTGAACCAAAATTTCAAAGCTCTTTCCATTATCTTCCCCTTAGTTGCCAACCTGCCCATCTCTAATTGTGCTACCTGTCTTACAATTGACTTCAGTAGCCCTAGTATTTCTCTACAAAACATCCTGTGCACCTCATCTATACTTTCCCATCCTCTATCTTGATGCAGTACTTAAATGTAAATAATGATTGTAATATGAATATGCATTTTTGTGTGACATTAATTTGAGATATTTGTTTACTGTAATTATTGTTGGGAAGTAAGTTTATACTGCCTTACTGAAACTGACAATAATAGCGTGCAATAATGCAGCGAGGGGGTGAGCTGTTTATCATTATTGGAAACGAGGAAGTTATGTAATGTTGGCGCGTCTAGAATCTTCTGGAACATTTCCCTAGAGCATATGTTTCATAATTTTCATTGGATATAAAAATAGACGCTAATGTTGGCGCGTTTTATTAGCCAATTGCAGTTCAGTTATAATCTTTAGGCATATCTGGGTGAAAGTGTATAAAAGGTAGGTTAGAGGTAAAGACCCCGTCAGTTCGTCGAAAATATTTTGTATGATACACGTCGCCTTCAGTCCAGCAGAAATATTACACGTCGGCTATAGATTCACAAGTTACGCGTAGCAGAATTATGAAAAATCTAAAGTGTTGTAAAGTTAATTATACAAAAGGTTGAAGTACGTGGATTAAAAGTGATCAGTAAGAAGTTATTATAACAGTTTCAGTTTGGCGAGTGTCAAGATCAATGTGTAAATGTGATAGTTAACGTGTTCGACAATAAAAGTGTAAAACAAATTTCTTTCATCAGTGTTATCTTTGGATAAAAGATTCCTTTCCGTTCACACAACCTGTATAAAGAGAAGTGCTCGACCCAAGAAAAAGATAATAGCTAGCCGGAGGACAAAGAACCAAAATTAAATAACATAACTAGCATTTTTTTTAAACAAAAAAACTAATACTGCCGCAAATTGCTAACACCAGATGGAGCTAACAAGCCTAACAAATGAATCACGTCACAAGATGGCTTCAACACGTTGAGTAAACACACATACACAAACAACGTGGGTTATAAATAAATATAACATAAATACCGCCGCAAATTGGCTCCCATACGTGGGGCAGTTAAAATTATTTAACCAAACAAAACAAAAGCAGCACAATATAAGATCTTCAAGTTCTAATAATTTACGTAAAAACATATTACGTAAACATTAATACACCCGCAAATTGGCGCCCAACGTGGGGCAAGTTACCAGGAAAGGAGTGAAATAACCAGGAAGGAGAGAAGGAATCAGGACGTGGAGTGAATAGAGCAGTGAACTGAACTACAAGACGCAGATTCCAGAAACAACTATAGGAACGACAGACTACGCGGATGATTGGACATCGTAATTCCGAGATTAAAAGGCAACAGGGGAATTCAAATACGGAACACCAAAACGACGTAGATTCATCATGATACGACGCAGAAGCGACATACAAACCTAGGAGAGAGGGGCAGGAAGCTGGACATCAAAGTAACAGCAACAGACAGCATCACAAAGGTCAGAGTATAGTAATTTTTTTTTTAGAAAACAAAATTGTAACATTTAAATGTACCTTAGGAGCGGTAGGATAAAGAAAACAATGTCCACTAATAATACTGAAGAAATAATTATGGAGGGAGATAGTATAACAGTTAGCTGTAATTCAATACAGGTTACAGAAAATAGCTCAAACAATGTAGGATTTGAGGGAGAAAATGTTAATGCAGAAAGTGAGAATAGAGCAGCAGGAAATGTAAATTTTGATGCTAGTATGATGATGGAAATGCTGAGAAATATGAATGAGAATATGGAAAAGAATATAGAGAAATTAAGGGAAGATATTGATAGGAGTTTAGATCAGAATAAGAAAGAATTGAGGGAAGATATTGGTAAGAGTATTACAGATCAATTAAGGGAAGAAATTGGTAAGAGTAATGAGAAATTAGAAAAGAAAATAGATCAAAACAGGGAAGATATGCAAAAGAGTCATAGGGAATTAAGGGAAGATATTGGTAAAAGCTTAGAACAAAACAGGGAAGAAATTGAAAAGAAATTCATGGAGCTAGATAGTAGTATGATGAGAATGAGAAATGAAAATCAGGAAATAATAGCAAATGAAATAGGTAGGTGAAGTTTCAAAGAAAATGTTAGACATGAGCAGGGAAATATCTAACCAAAAAAGTGGGGTTAATAATAAAATAGAGCATGTTGATGTAGAATGTACAGAGTTAGGTAGTAGAATGAGTAACATTTCAAGTGAGATGAGAGAGATGAAAGAGGTTATGAATGTAGATGTGAATCAGGCGCAAGTTAATTTCAGAGGGGAGATATCAGAAATACAGAAGGAGTCAGTAATGCAAAGAAATAAATTGTACGAAGAAGTTAAAGTTTTGCCTACAAATAATCAAAAGCTAGTTTCTGAAATTAACAAGTACCAAGATGTTCAAATTGAAAACTCCAGTCCAGTACAGTTTAGTACAGATTTGTCAGAGTACTCTCAAATTAAAGAGATAGTAGAAGAATTGAAAATGACAGTTGTTAAAAGATGTGTTATTCAGGAAACTTTAGATTGTTTTCAGATGTTATCATGGGATGAAATTTCATATGAATACAAGAGGTTATTCATGAACAAATTTTTGAAGGTTAGGATACGGCTACGAGTAATGTTTAGCCTCAGACAATTTGATCCAGGAGGGTGAATAGCAATGAGATGTAAAGTAAATGCTGGATAGTTAAAGATGACCTGCAGAGAAATGTATTGGAATGTAAGAGGGTTAACTAAATATATATATATATATATATATATATATATATATATATATATATATATATATATATATATATATGTCATAGGTAAAGAGAAATACATTATAAAAAAAACTCTTAGTAACTGTAACAGCATTTGAAATGAAGCACAAGGTTATATTAAAGTAAAAGTACGTATATATAATTCCAAGAGTATCGTGAATATAAAGTACAAAACAACAAAAATGGGGTAAAAATAATTAAAAACAAATACTTATGTAGCAAACAGAAAAATGTGAAACTGTGCCTAGATTTAAGAGATGTAAATATATTTATGTAGAGGGTGAATATTTTTGGTAAATATGTTTAATAATTACAAAAATTCTTAAATGTATAAATTTTTATCAACAACTTAAGAAAGTAAACAATTTTATAACAGTAATTTAAATAATTCAGAGTACAGTATTTGCTATAAAAAAAATTTTGTAATGTCAGATTAGTGTCTAAACACATTAGATCAGAGCCAGTAAATAGTGGCGAGATAAAGACAAAACATATGTCGTGTGTTAAATGCGTGTGAAGTGTTAAGTGAAAGTGATAGCAAGATTTAGGAGACTAAAAACCCAATTATAAAATTTCCAAACAAGTTGTAAATATTTATAATTATGTTTCTAGTGGGGCATATGATGCAGTAATTTGTATCACAAATTACTTAAATGTAAATAATGATTGTAATATGAATATGCATTTTTGTGTGACATTAATTTGAGATATTTGTTTATTGTAATTATTGTTGGGAAGTAAGTTTATACTGCCTTACTGAAACTGACAAAATAGCGTGCAATAATGCAGCGAGGGGGTGAGCTGTTTATCATTATTGGAAACGAGGAAGTTACGTAATGTTGGCACGTTTAGAATCTTCTGGAACATTTCACTAGAGCATATGTTTCATAATTTTCATTGGATATAAAAATAGACGCTAATGTTGGCACGTTTTATTAGCCAATTGCAGTTCAGTTATAATCTTTAGGCATATCTGGGTGAAAGTGTATAAAAGGTAGGTTAGAGGTAAAGACCCCGTCAGTTCGTCGAAAATATTTTGTGTGATACACGTCGCCTTCAGTCCAGCAGAAATATTACACGTCGGCTATAGATTTACAAGTTACGCGTAGCAGAATTATGAAAAATCTAAAGTGTTGTAAAGTTAATTATACAAAAGGTTGAAGTACGTGGATTAAAAGTGATCAGTAAGAAGTTATTATAACAGTTTCAGTTTGGCGAGTGTCAAGATCAATGTGTAAATGTGATAGTTAACGTGTTCGACAATAAAAGTGTAAAACAAATTTCTTTCATCAGTGTTATCTTTGGATAAAAGATTCCTTTCCGTTCACACAACCTGTATAGAGAGAAGTGCTCGACCCAAGAAAAAGATAATAGCTAGCCGGAGGACAAAGAACCAAAATTAAATAACATAACTAGCATTTTTTTTAAACAAAAAAACTAATACTGCCGCAAATTGCTAACACCAGATGGAGCTAACAAGCCTAACAAATGAATCACGTCACAAGATGGCTTCAACACGTTGAGTAAACACACATACACAAACAACGTGGGTTATAAATAAATATAACATAAATACCGCCGCAAATTGGCTCCCATACGTGGGGCAGTTAAAATTATTTAACCAAACAAAACAAAAGCAGCACAATATAAGATCTTCAAGTTCTAATAATTTACGTAAAAACATATTACGTAAACATTAATACACCCGCAAATTGGCGCCCAACGTGGGGCAAGTTACCAGGAAAGGAGTGAAATAACCAGGAAGGAGAGAAGGAATCAGGACGTGGAGTGAATAGAGCAGTGAACTGAACTACAAGACGCAGATTCCAGAAACAACTATAGGAACGACAGACTACGCGGATGATTGGACATCGTAATTCCGAGATTAAAAGGCAACAGGGGAATTCAAATACGGAACACCAAAACGACGTAGATTCATCATGATACGACGCAGAAGCGACATACAAACCTAGGAGAGAGGGGCAGGAAGCTGGACATCAAAGTAACAGCAACAGACAGCATCACAAAGGTCAGAGTATAGTAATTTTTTTTTTAGAAAACAAAATTGTAACATTTAAATGTACCTTAGGAGCGGTAGGATAAAGAAAACAATGTCCACTAATAATACTGAAGAAATAATTATGGAGGGAGATAGTATAACAGTTAGCTGTAATTCAATACAGGTTACAGAAAATAGCTCAAACAATGTAGGATTTGAGGGAGAAAATGTTAATGCAGAAAGTGAGAATAGAGCAGCAGGAAATGTAAATTTTGATGCTAGTATGATGATGGAAATGCTGAGAAATATGAATGAGAATATGGAAAAGAATATAGAGAAATTAAGGGAAGATATTGATAGGAGTTTAGATCAGAATAAGAAAGAATTGAGGGAAGATATTGGTAAGAGTATTACAGATCAATTAAGGGAAGAAATTGGTAAGAGTAATGAGAAATTAGAAAAGAAAATAGATCAAAACAGGGAAGATATGCAAAAGAGTCATAGGGAATTAAGGGAAGATATTGGTAAAAGCTTAGAACAAAACAGGGAAGAAATTGAAAAGAAATTCATGGAGCTAGATAGTAGTATGATGAGAATGAGAAATGAAAATCAGGAAATAATAGCAAATGAAATAGGTAGGTGAAGTTTCAAAGAAAATGTTAGACATGAGCAGGGAAATATCTAACCAAAAAAGTGGGGTTAATAATAAAATAGAGCATGTTGATGTAGAATGTACAGAGTTAGGTAGTAGAATGAGTAACATTTCAAGTGAGATGAGAGAGATGAAAGAGGTTATGAATGTAGATGTGAATCAGGCGCAAGTTAATTTCAGAGGGGAGATATCAGAAATACAGAAGGAGTCAGTAATGCAAAGAAATAAATTGTACGAAGAAGTTAAAGTTTTGCCTACAAATAATCAAAAGCTAGTTTCTGAAATTAACAAGTACCAAGATGTTCAAATTGAAAACTCCAGTCCAGTACAGTTTAGTACAGATTTGTCAGAGTACTCTCAAATTAAAGAGATAGTAGAAGAATTGAAAATGACAGTTGTTAAATGATGTGTTATACCGGAAACTTTAGATTGTTTTCAGATGTTATCATGGGATGAAATTTCATATGAATACAAGAGGTTATTCATGAACAAATTTTTGAAGGTTAGGATACGGCTACGAGTAATGTTTAGCCACAGACAATTTGATCCAGGAGGGTGAATAGCAATGAGATGTAAAGTAAATGCTGGATAGTTAAAGATGACCTGCAGAGAAATGTATTGGAATGTAAGAGGGTTAACTAAATATATATATATATATATATATATATATATATATATATATATATGTCATAGGTAAAGAGAAATAAATTATAAAAAAAAAGAGAAATGTTTAAAAAAAACTCTTAGTAACTGTAACAGCATTTGAAATGAAGCATAAGGTTATATTAAAGTAAAAGTACGTATATATAATTCCAAGAGTATTGTGAATATAAAGCACAAAACAACAAAAATGGGGTAAAAATAATTAAAAACAAATACTCATGTAGCAAACAGAAAAATGTGAAACTGTGCCTAGATTTAAGAGATGTAAATATATTTATGTAGAGGGTGAATATTTTTGGTAAATATGTTTAATAATTACAAAAATTCTTAAATGTATAAATTTTTATCAACAACTTAAGAAAGTAAACAATTTTGTAACAGTAATTAAATAATTCAGAGTACAGTATTTGCTATAAAAAATTTTTGTAATGTCAGATTAGTGTCTAAACACATTAGATCAGAGCCAGTAAATAGTGGCGAGATAAAGACAAAACATATGTCGTGTGTTAAATGCGTGTGAAGTGTTAAGTGAAAGTGATAGCAAGATTTAGGAGACTAAAAACCCAATTATAAAATTTCCAAACAAGTTGTAAATATTTATAATTATGTTTCTAGTGGGGCATATGATGCAGTAATTTGTATCACAAATTACTTAAATGTAAATAATGATTGTAATATGAATATGCATTTTTGTGTGACATTAATTTGAGATATTTGTTTATTGTAATTATTGTTGGGAAGTAAGTTTATACTGCCTTACTGAAACTGACAAAATAGCGTGCAATAATGCAGCGAGGGGGTGAGCTGTTTATCATTATTGGAAACGAGGAAGTTACGTAATGTTGGCGCGTTTAGAATCTTCTGGAACATTTCCCTAGAGCATATGTTTCATAATTTTCATTGGATATAAAAATAGACGCTAATGTTGGCACGTTTTATTAGCCAATTGCAGTTCAGTTATAATCTTTAGGCATATCTGGGTGAAAGTGTATAAAAGGTAGGTTAGAGGTAAAGACCCTGTCAGTTCGTCGAAAATATTTTGTATGATACACGTCGCCTTCAGTCCAGCAGAAATGTTACACGTCGGCTATAGATTCACAAGTTACGCGTAGCAGAATTATGAAAAATCTAAAGTGTTGTAAAGTTAATTATACAAAAGGTTGAAGTACGTGGATTAAAAGTGATCAGTAAGAAGTTATTATAACAGTTTCAGTTTGGCGAGTGTCAAGATCAATGTGTAAATGTGATAGTTAACGTGTTCGACAATAAAAGTGTAAAACAAATTTCTTTCATCAGTGTTATCTTTGGATAAAAGATTCCTTTCCGTTTACACAACCTGTATAAAGAGAAGTGCTCGACCCAAGAAAAAGATAATAGCTAGCCGGAGGACAAAGAACCAAAATTAAATAACATAACTAGCATTTTTTTTAAACAAAATAACTAATACTGCCGCAAATTGTTAACACCAGATGGAGCTAACAAGCCTAACAAATGAATCACGTCACAAGATGGCTTCAACATGTTGAGTAAACACACATACACAAACAACGTGGGTTATAAATAAATATAACATAAATACCGCCGCAAATTGGCTCCCATACGTGGGGCACTTAAAATTATGTAACCAAACAAAACAAAAGCAGCACAATATAAGATCTTCAAGTTCTAATAATTTACGTAAAAACATATTACGTAAACATTAATACACCCGCAATCTAATCCCCATATTTCTATACCATACATCATTTTTGCCTCCACAACCATCTCATAAACTTTTTCCAGCCATTTAACATTTATATTAGGTACTCTATATTTGCAGCTTCTAATTGCTGCCATCGCCCCTTTACCTTTTGCCAATGCAAACTTCTTTTGTTTCTCCCATTTATTACTTCCATCTATTTTTACTCCTAAATAGATACAGTCACGCACCACCCTGTAATCTTTATTCTCTCCCTTCCACATTTCATATTTGCTTAATTTTCCCCCCTTTTGAATACCACAATCAGTGTTTTCTCTTGGTTCACTTTTAACCTCCATTCTTTACAATATACATCAATTGCTTGTAATGATTGTTTTAAACCACTTACTGTAATAAATCCTACCCTAGGTCATCTGCAAAAAGAAGTCCTGGGCTTAACTTACATCCTTGCCTAAGGTCTTTCTTTTGTGGAATTTCTTTTGTTACACAGCCTGTCTCCACCCTTATACAGAAGGTGTTCTCAAAATACAGTGCTTTAAGAATATTCACTAATTGCTGACTTACTCCCTTACACACTAATTTATGCCACGGAAGTTGTAGCTCAATTCGGTCATAATCTTTCTCTAAGTCTACAAAAGCCATATACAATTTACCCCTTTTTTCTTTTAAATATTTGTCTGCTAATGTCTTTATAATAAATAAATTATCAATTGTTCTCCTTCCCTTGCGAAAGCCCATCTGGAATTCCGAAAGGATATTATATTCTTCAACCTAAAATTGTAGTCTCACTGCCAAAATTCCCACAAAAAGTTTTCCTATATTCGATAATAATGCAATGCCTCTGTAGTTATTAGGTTTATCGACATTGCCCTTGCCTTTATATATAGGATGGATGATAGCTTCCCTCCATCGTTTAGGCACATAACCCTTTCTAATAATTACATTAAATAAATCTAATAAAATTTTCACTCTTCCTGTTCATTACACCACTCCTTAAGAAACTCTGTTGGGATGCCATCAATTCCAGTAGCTTTATTTTTCTTCAGTAACTTAACTTGTTTTATTATTTCCTCATTCCTAATTTCACCATCCAATATCTCTACAGAAACATTCCTTATTTCCAAAAATCCTGTACTTCCTATACTTCTTTCTTCCCCATATAATGTTTTAAAATACTCCATCCATTGTCCTGCCTCAACATTGGGTTTAGTTACACATTTATTATAGGTTGACTTAACTGCATTACCAGACATCAGGCTGATCACCCATCGTGGGTGTGCTATTATCTAGAGCTTGCTTGCTTCTCAACGGGCTATTGACCCAAGGCATTGGCTTGTAAGTCCTTGAGGGTGTAAGTCCTACAAAGAGGAGGGTAATCTGTTAAATAAGAAGAGGTATTTATGTATATGTTAGTGCAAATTTATGTTTAAAACAACCTATAATCCTAGTTTTCATGTCACATTGATAGTTGTATTAATAGTTATAATTACTTTTTTAACTCTCAGATATTTTAACAATAATGTTTTTATTTTTAGTGTATCACAGCTCCAGATGATTTTATTGGTTTATTTTTTTCACACTAAAAGGTACCTTTTGGCTATCATCATTACACTTTCATTAACTATTTGTTTCTATATATTTTGCAATTTTGTTTTTAAAAAGCCATACTAATCCTAGTTTTCATTTCACATTGATAGTTGTGGAAGTGCAAGTAGCACCTTTTTTAAGCTCTAATTGTATATATCTACTAACAAGCTTTCTGGCTCAAGTATAAGTAAGCATTGCTAGATGTAGCATCTTATTTAAGTTTTAATTTCATATATTAATAAATTTTCTGACTAAAATATAAATAGACATTGCTATAATATGTTGACGCTGTGCACCTGAGAACATGTGCAAGAGCTGCCATCGTGTCACACTGAAAACAGGTGCAGGAGCTGTGTGTCGTCTGCTTGTGCGGATATGCGCATGCAAGCACAGCAGGTGCGGGCACTGTCCATAGAGTCTTGTGGCAAATTCTTGTTGCTGAGTCCTTCATTACTGTGGGACATGCAGATAATTGACAGTGTCCAAAGAGGAGAAATTACATGAGTTTTCATAGGATTGACAAGAAGATTATTATTTTGCAAATTGTATTCATCTTTTCTGATAATGGAAGGCTGCCTAGTAGTTAATTGCATTAATATGTTTCTTCCAGAGTTAACCGAGTCTGATGCTTACATTACTTTTTTCAGGTGAGGGAGTCACATATGAACTGCGAACTTCAGAACAATGGAAATATAACATTTATTTATTCTTCTGAAGATAAAAAATTGTTGCAATCCTGTCAAGAACTGGTGGATTCTTTTCTTTGCCCATATCTACAAAGGTGGAAATTTAACTATATATCTAATTCATTTCAGCCTTTTGTACTTCCAGTAAAATCAGAGATATATACAAGATAGTTTTATTAAGTTTTCATCCTTTTCCTAGGTTTTTCTGCTTTCTCTACCATTTACTTACCTTTAATAGGTAGAGGAGGTACTGCATTCCACCCAAAAATGTGGTGTATAGATTTCAACAGGGAAATATACATTTTGAGTTCCACAGAACCAAAAAAGGCATTTTTGGAAAAAAGTAGGTGTGTGCATGTGTGCATGCATGCGTGTGTCAGAGAGAGAGAGAGAGAGAGAGAGAGAGAGAGAGAGAGAGAGAGAGAGAGAACTATATAACTCAAAGTTTGATAAATACCAAAGTCTGGCATCTGCCAAGGATGAGACATTAAGATCTTTGTAAACTTTTCCCACCCAAAATACCCTTTATATGGGAAATTTTTCATTATTTTTTATTTTTACAAATATGACAAACAGTTTTCATTAAAATCATATTTTCACATAGGAAATGAGAAACAAAATGTCTACCTATTTTGAATTTTGTGTGAGTACCCTGTGAAGTTCCCTTCTTTCTGATTGACTTTTGTAGAATTGTATATAACTAGGAAACTACAGAGTGAGCCAAAAGACTCCGAACCGCCTTGCAGTGTTTTTCCTGTCCGCATCCACAGCGCTCATTGCCGTCTGCCGCTATCATAGAAAAGCGTGGATGAAACCATATAACATTTAAAACTACTTTTAAAAGCTTTACTTACCAACTTAACAAAAGGAGATGCTGAAACTGGCCACCATCATTGTCCGTACATTTTTGGCGTCTCTTGGAAACTATCCATCATGACTGATGTCGTCTAATGTTTCTTCGGTAAGAACCAAATGCCATCTTTTAGATTTCTTAGCCTAAACACTTCCTGTGGCCTGAAATTTACTGTAAAGTTTATGGATTGTTGTACGGCCTGGAACTTTTACACCTGAAAATCTTTCTGCAAATCGTACTTTCACTTTGCGAGCTGACCGAGTTAACACATATGAATCATAAATAAATACACGCTGTATATATAATATAAACGTTTATAGCAGCAGTGCATTATCAGGTTTTTATCATATTTCCACATGCCCAGTGGAAAAACACCACGCAGCCAGTAATATTGTTCATAAAATACCCCTACGGGATAACTTAAAACATAAAGTGTACAAGACAAACCCACACACCCTGGAAGAATTAAAACAAAATATCCGCCAGAAAATTTCTCAACATGAACTACGGCGAGTGATGGATAGTTTCCTAAAGAGGTGCCAAAAATGTATGGACAACGACGGTGGCCAGTTTCAGCATCTCCTTTCATAAGGTTGGTAAGTAAAGCCTTTAAAAGTAGTTTTAAAAATGTTGTATGGTTTCATCCGCGCCTTTCTATGATAACAGCAGACAGCAATGAGCGCCGAGGATGCAGACAGGAAAAACACCGTGCAGGCACTTTGGAGTCTTTTGGCTCACTCTGTATAAGAGATAGCCAAAAAGCTAATCTAGAAAAATGTAGAGCTCCCTAAAATACACATTTTCTGTCAAATAATTCTTATAGCTAGCTGCTTTGTAACTGTTCCATGCTACATTTTTTTTCAAATATGAATGCATCATCTGAGCAAAACACCTGAAAGTTTCTGATTCTTGCTTTTTCTTCTCCTTTGCAAGAGATCTTACTATGATTTCTGAATTAATTCCTTAATGCTTCCAATAAACATCAACATTGTTTCCCATGCTGTAGTAACTAAGTACCTATTGATTAATTTGAATAATCTGTAGGCAAAAATGTATCCTGGGTAAAATAATCACTTTTTAATAAATGGTATAATATGCAAAGCATGTATGTAAATTTGTAATGGATACAAAAGATTGTGTGAATGTACCACATCTAACTTTTTAATATTCCCATTTTAGTTATTAATTTTTACTTATTTATTTATTTTACCTTTCCATTTATAAAGCTATCTTTAACTACTCCAGTCACATTGGTAGATGGCTTTGACTTGATTTTAACATGCTTATGTTGAGTTTTTGTACTAAGCTTATAATTCATAATTAATTTAAAACAATCACCTCTCATTCATTCTGACATTCACTCTGCAGGTTCTGCAGAGGGTAGGAAATTATTCTAATATAAGAACATTCTCTGGCTGCAGTCAGAAAACAAAACTGGAAACTCTGAATATAAAAGTCTTCTTCATAAGTTTCAGTAACCCTAACCAGACTTTTATTTGTTTTATCTGTATTTACCCTAACAATGTGCACCTCCATTTACTTTTTCTGTTATAATGACTTAAAGCATAACTGGTAGCTTTTCATTTTGATGAAAGTCTGGTAGATCATTCATTTCATGGAGATAATGAACTAAACTGAATAATTATAAAGCTTTAGCAAATCCTAACATGTTTCCTCAGCTGAAAAACAAATAATGAAGACATGAAAACTAAAATATTAGTAAGACTGCTTAGTTAATAATGTAAAAGCTTTTTTAAGATGACTCATATCAGTGTGTCAATATCATTTTATGAAAGGTGACAGAATTTATTTGAACGGTATTGCAAGAAAATATGAAACAGTGTTATTCTTATTTAAGAGCAATGCTTTAAAGTGGGCCAGTATGAACTGGGTATGCATCTAAAAGGTAGGAAATGACCCGGTATGCATACCATTTATAGAGCTTGCTAAAATTATATTTGCCTTGTTACTTTATTGGTCATCCATATCATCATTACAGGACTTAGTTTAAGCTTCAAGAGTAAAAACTTTGTTTTTTCAACAATGGATACTATTTTCATATCTCTTGCAGTGTTATTTGTTATTCCCACATGCAAGGTTCTGGTGCTAAATTTGAGTGGTTTCCAAATTAGTGTAATATCTCCCAGTTTATAACATAATCAGAAGCCCTATTTTGTAATGAAATAAAATGGCCTGCAGCAGTAATATAAAATACTTCACAGTGACCATTAATTCTCATGTCGAACATAGTTACCACTTAGAATATGCAAAACATCCTATCCTAATTTTAATTGCAATTACTGCACTTTAATCTGTGAATATAAAATCAATTAATTTAAATATTTCAACTTAAAATTAATTCATATTTATCATTTGAATTGACACAAATTGTTTAAAAAATGGACCCCTATACATAACCACCCATTAATAATTTTCTGGCTACACTACTGGTAGAGCAAGTCCAAGATGCAAAAGATGTTTTGATGTTTTGAGGTGCACTGAATGCATATAAAGCATTTTTGGAAACATGTCCATGTGTGTGTGCATGCGTGCATGTGCGTGTGAGAGAGAGAACAGCATAACTCAGAAACGAACAGTCAGATAAACACCAAACTTGGTATTTAGGTTCAGTATCTTCCAGAGATGCGACATGAAGGTTTTCAAGAAAATCTCCCCACCCCAGATTACCCTTTACATGGAACATTTTTCGAAAATTTTAATTTTCTAAAAAATGGCTCTAAAAATTTTGAATAAAATGCCATAAGTTTAAGACATTTTTATGGCAAATGAATTGTATATCTCGAATTTTCTGGGAAGGTCTCCGAAAGTATTCTTCATTGTGAACGACTTTTGCATAACTGGTAAACCATAAGAGATAGACAAAATTGTACTACAAAAAAGATGTAGATCTCGTTAAAATACACAATTTATGTCATATACATTTTTATTGTTCAGTGAACCAGTTTCGAGATATTGCTTGTTATTCCCTTAAATTTTCCAATACTTATACTTTTTCTCAAATGGGAATTCATTATTCATTGCTTTTTTGTCTTGAATATGCAAAGAGTATTAATCCGTGGCAAAGAGAATGGTGCTGCACCTAGCAACCAGCTATTAAGAGATATGTTTATGCTTAAAGCCTACTGTATTTCTATATTGCCCTTGCAAATACAAAACAAGGAGAACATAGTAGGCCTTAAGTGATAGTCAAATATTTTTAGAACTGGTCGCTATGTGTAAAATATAATTCTCTTTGCATGTCAAGAACATCAGCATTCCTTTGAAGCAAAAGCCACTAGAAGAATCACAAAATCATAGCAGTACGTTTATTTCTCAGTATAAACAAGAAGTGCATAGTTACGACATGCAAGAACCGCATTCATATATTTCATTCCCAGCATAGATAAGTTATAATGTATAGATGGTTAACTCAATCTTAAAACATTGGTATCTCTGCATTCAAATATTTCATTCCTTGCATAGATAACTAACAACAAATAGATAGTTAACTCAATGCTAAAGCACTGATCTCGCATACACTTCAGCGATCAACTGGCTTCCATTTATTTTCATACGGTAGGTGTAGAAACTTACACCGACTTCAGTGATATATGCAGTTTTGCCGGATGAAACAATACAAAGTGAAAGTCAGTGACTTTCAAAAAGGCCTGTCTACTGTACTGTAGTAGAAAGCGCAACGCCTTGTAACATTTGGTTAGAGTTTTTAATCATGGAATAATGTTTTTTTTATATAATTTGAACATGCAAATAGAATGGAATGCTCCACATAGCAACCAACACTTAAAAGATTTAACTATCTCTTAAAACCTACCATATTCCCCTTGCACCTACAAGAAAATTAGCAATAAGATAGTTTCAGCAAATGTTTGTCTTGATTAACATGAAGTAGATGGAGAATAAGCGTTTGTAAAAATAGTTTGTACAAGAGTAGAGAAAGTCGTGAGTGTAACACATCAGATTTTGGAGGGGGGGAGGTAGAATCATATTGAAAAACTCAATACCTTAGCCACAATTTGAACCACGGATCTTTAGCTTACTGTGCCACTGCTTTAACCATCTGAGTTTATCATAGCAACATGCTAGCAGGGCACTAAATATTCCAGCTAACTCACATTTTTCTGATAAACCATAAGACATTCTCAAATTCATTTTGAGATAACACACCCCAATGGTAACTTACAATTTCATAAGTACTTTAAGACCTAGGCTTAATAGTTAACCACTGTTAGATCAATCAATAATAATTAATTTCTATGAAATGCTGTGTGTTGGAAAGGTAGAACCAGACTGATAAATTAAAAGCCATGGTAACTCAGATGGTTAGAGCATGATAAGTCAAAGAATTGTAGTTCAAATCCTAACTACAGCATTGAATTTTTCAATAGATTCCACCTTTCCAACTTAAGCCTCACATGGCATGTGTGAAAGAGCAAGTTTATTAATTTGTTTTTTTGTTTTAAATATAGCATCTGTTCTTCTCAATAGCACTATCATTTTAATACAGAATTAAAATAAAATAGGATTAAATAAATTATTAAGAAAGTATTTTATACAATACTTTAAAGGGTGTTTACAATAAACAATACTAATCAAGAATAAATCAAGATTGTTATATCTGGCGAAATTAAACACATTTATCCTGAATAAAATAAATACAATAATAGAACTGCTGCTCTAAGATGACCTCCATCCAACCCAAAAAGGGTTCTGGTGAAAACAAATGCACGTGCCACTACTGCAGCAAACCTTTCAAGCAAATGAAAAAAGCTCTTTATTGCATCGCATGTATTATCACCCTTTTTGTATTTCAGATAATAAAGATGGTGTATAATGATAGTATTTTAATAATTATTTCATTTAAGCAAAGCTCAAATAATTAGCTCCTATTTATTATCATGGTCTTTGGTATATCATAGTCAATGGTATTTGTTGGAGGGAAGCAACAGTTGAGCTAATTCAGTATTGTTTATGTTACATTCATGACTGAGTGTGTAGCAGGTCAGAGCAGTGTTATTAAACATAGAAGTGACAAAGCCCTTAAAAGTGCTGAAAAAATGATAGTTTTGAATGTGTTCAACCTTTTGTTTGAATGTTATCATACCCTTGCTGTTAAGAATGTCTCAAGCGATATCACTACCTCTGATTGTGAGGTGGGTGTCACACTATCACACAAGGACTCCAATTAACCTTAAGATGTTGCTTATAAAATATGTTTCATAACATTTTTTTATGTACTCTTGAATTAGTACATGTAGTTTAACAAGTATAAGGGATGTGCGTTTCTTTAATACTCAGTGCTGGTGCAGTGAAAGTTAGCATGTGGTTAATACAACATTGGGTGCTAACAACAGCAGTTTCTTGAAATCTCTTAAGTAAACAGCTGAGCAGCTGTTGGATGGATGAGAGGAAGCTCTACCAAGCATTCATGAAACATCAAAGTGTGGAGAGATACTTGTTTATGTTAGGACTCACTCTTGGGCTGGAAGGATTATAGTATTGCTCCTATTTCTCTTCTTCCTCCTCTTCCAGTGATGTGACAGCTAAAGGTGGGCCTACCACATGACCACTGCATTCTTAACCTCTGTCCACAGAGAACTTCATAAGTAGAAGGCAGTATCATGTGAACATGCCAAAGTCCTAAAGAGCTTATGAATGGTTTTCAACATCAAGAGTCATCACTTCTCAATCAGATAGCACTTCTCCTGAGAAAAGTCACATGCCAGTAGGGGGACTGAACCCAGATCTCTTCTGCAAACTTGTTACCTCAAGATTCATTTTTATAAAAAATGTTCTAATGTGATTTACCATTACCAAAACAGCATTAAAGGTTCAACCCTGCTCCAAACATTGATAGTAAGGCAAGAGTTAATCTATCACATTCTCAACACAATTTCCAGCCTACCTCCATGGTATAATGAATAGTATGTCTGCTTAGCAATCCAGAGGTCTCAAATTCTCATTTGAGGTGAGTTGCCTGGGTTTTCCTTATGAAGAAAATGTTAAATTACTCTCTTAAGAACCCAATGCATTTGCACATTCATTAATCATAATCTCTGTAGACCTAAGATATTATAAAGATATATAAACTCTTAGAAAAAAATCTAATTTATGAATTTGTATATTTCTAATTTCCCAATGGTATTTATATTTTTAGGACATTTGATATAAAATCAGTATCTGTGTTTGAAGCGACTGAAGTTATAAACAAACGTCTTAGGTTAATGCATGAGTCTACAGTAGGTGACACAAGCACTTCTGAGTCAGTTTTCTTATTATTAGCAAAGGTTTACGGTGTGAATTATGTGACAAACTGGCCATTAGACCTTATGGAGAATGGTTTTATTAATGCAAAGGTAAGTTCATTCTGCATTTTTTCCCATAAAAAGCATTCATTTTAATTATGTAACTGGGCTTGCATGTCTTGTCATAAACAAATAAAAATAAGTATACTAATAAATATAAATAAAAGTTTTAAAAACATAGTAATAAAGCTTTGAACACGGAGAAAAAACACTGAATATTGCTTATGTTTGTTTCTTAAAAGCATCCTAGCCTGTAAGAGTATTAGGAAAAGGCAAACCCTTGGTAGTGAATATTAACAATGTAGCGAGATTCAAACAGCAGACCACGGTATTACAGACAAGCTTAAGTGAAGCTTGACAAGCTATTGTGAAACTAAAATAGGATTGTGAGAGTTAAAGTTGAAAGTTGTGCAGACTAGGAATGTCCTAGAACAAATTTCCAATGAGAGAATTTTGTAGCAAACACAAATAGCCAATATGAGAAGCAAATTATTTAAGAAGATGCACACATCATGTTATTCAGAGGAAAGGTAGAGGAAATAAGTGGCTCAAATATACAAGAGAGAACACACTTATAACATTTTCAGCATGAGTAAGTTGCTGCAGAAATTAAGTTCAGAACTGGACATCTTGTAACTAGGTCACACATCAACAGAGCATTAGAACTGGAAACAAGGCATAATGTGATTGCACAAATAATCAGTAGTCAGGATAACATCCAAAATGTACAAATATGGCAGTGTGACAACAATGTAGCAAGCTGGAAATAGCATCTAGAGCACAATAAAATTACCTTTCAACATGAACACTGTTATCATTCATACATGATAGGCAACATCACCGGAATTGCTGCACACTGTATCTTAACCAAGACTCTCATGTATCACACTTAACTGATGCTATAGAGAGGAGGAGGAGGAGGAGGAGGAGGAGGAGGAGGAGGAGGAGGAGGAGGAGGAGGAGGAGGAGGAGGAGGAGGAGGATGCAGTTTCCATAATCCATCTTATCCCTCCGCTACCTCAACCTGCACCCACAAAAAAATTTACAAATTTTCATTGATCTCCCTCTCTCTCTATGTATACTGCAATGTACTTCTCTTTAATTTTTGCAGGAAAACTCAGTAATCTTCACTAACTGTCTATATTTGGCTGATTCTGTTTGGCTAAAAGAAAATAAAAATCAGGAATCACTTAAATCAAGTGGAATTCACAGAAAACGTCTATGCGTCATTGTTAAGACATTTCTAGATGTTCTTTCTATAAGGTAAGAGTAGGTCATCAGATATTGCTTATAGATTATTTACATATGAAGAAAGTAGGATACAGATATCTACATTTACAATTAATTATATGAGATATTACAACATACTATAATGCTAAATTCTTGGAGAAAATATCTTTGAAGTAATTTTAGTTTCATAGACTCATAATATAAAAATCCAGGGACCAAATGAACCATAAAAATCAATAGATCTGATACATATTAATTTTGTAAATTAATTATTTTACCTAGATCTTTTCCAATGGAGCTGCCTTAATGAAGTTTGGAAAATTAAGATATAAAAGCAAAATACATAAGGGATCCTGAATAGAATGGAATGTGTAACAAGGGGACTTGGCACCAATATAGTGACCGAGGATATTGTACCTATGCCCCTCGAGGGGGCACTCCGGGGAGGGAAGGATGAGGTGAGAGGAGACAGCAGGCGGCCGCAACCAGGAGTTACGGTACAGCAATGACAGGGCCCCTATAGTTCCCAGATTGAGATGCCCCAGCAGTTGGACAGGCAGACCAGGGACTCCGCCCCACACAGAGAGTCCAACTTCCCCAAGGGACGGTTCGTACACCCCGGCAACTAGCTGAAGGCAAGGGGCGGAGAAAGTTCCACAGAGAGCATCCTTTTTTCCCTGCCATGCCCCACTGGGACACCATCGCCGACACTTCCAACCCGAAACAGGCGGAGTGAGGGATGAAAAATTATTAATGGAACGATATGGAGGAACAGAAATTCGGGGGCTAAGAGAAACTCCAGCATTACCTGACGACCCGAAAAAACATATGGGTCAGAATGGGTGGTCACCGAGAATCGAACCCGGGACCTCCCGAATGTGAGTCGCACGCGTTATCGTGTCGTCTTCTGTGACCTAGTGGAACCATGCTAGCCTCTAGTTCCCGAGGTCGTGGGTTCAAATCCGGCGGAGGGCAATGGATTTTTTTCGGACGTAAAAATCCGTAGCATGGCTTCCTTCAGAAGGGATGTAAAGCCGTTGGTCCCGTGTTGTAGATTTACGGCACGTAAAACAACCTCAAGCCCGATAAAGAGACCTCTGAGCAAACTTTCCGGTCTTTCACGCTCAGTATAGAATGGGACGCTAAGGACCATAGCATTAAGGAGCGTCTATAAATTAAAAAAACAAAACAAACACGCGTTACCGCTGCGCCATCTCGCTCGGTAAGGATCCTAAAACAGTGGCTTAAAATTTGAATGTTAGTAAATCAGGTAGTGTTTTGTAGCATAAAAGGAGAGTAAAAGAAAAGAACTCTGGATTTATAAAACTCAGAAAATGTTTCAAGAAACTGGTATGGGATCATTATGGATTGTAAGGAGCAGAATGAAATAAAGATTTTGGAAGGAGATTCAAATTGGAGTGGGAGATATGAAAAATAGAAATGATGACCTAGAGAGGTGAACAGAATAAATTTTGGAGCAAAGGCTTCTACAACAAAGTGACATAACTGACAAATGGAAATAAGAGGTACCTAGAATAATTTTAAATTTAAGAAGTAGGTTAGTGTAAATAAAAAACAAAAATTTATGTAAGAAAAGTGAGACAACAATGGATAATAAGGGTGCTGGGGTAGTGCAGTGGTTTTGATACTGGCTCTTGTACTGAGGGTCTGGGATTTGATTCCCAGCTCTGGGGTGGCAATGTTAAGTCGGCCCTATCCACGCCTTCACCTCTGACTGTTTATGTGAAGTATCTCCCAAGACCCAGCGTGGTTCGGAGTCCACTACCATCCTCCTCATACCCTACCATCAGAGGCAATGGATTCTGCCCGCAGGTACCTGCACCTCAAAAATGGGTCCAATCATCATTTGGTGAAATGAGGTAACCCCCAAAGGTCATACGTATTAGAAATTATGACAATTGGTAATTATTTTAAAATGAGAATGATTAAATAACCAAAAGCTGTACAAGATACAACACTAAATATTTATAGAATGTACCTTGTTTGTTTTTCTGTATACATTCAGGATTGCAGATTAAAGATTAAACTTTCTA
Source organism: Deroplatys truncata (assembly GCA_030765065.1). Classification (NCBI taxonomy): domain Eukaryota; kingdom Metazoa; phylum Arthropoda; class Insecta; order Mantodea; family Mantidae; genus Deroplatys; species Deroplatys truncata. The sequence goes on from CM060980.1 coordinate 24,582,082, forward strand.
AAATGCATTTAATGAGTTACAAAAATTATAATGATGCTTATCAAAATGCTTGGCCAACTCCAGTCAAAGTTGACAGCTGGCTGCTCTTGTTATTTCACTTCAAAACAGGCATTGATCTATGCCAATGATGTTCATACATTATTTCCTAAATCCTGCAAGAATGCATATCTTTATTCACTTGCAGTGAGTACTGCTCTTGCTCTTATGAGAATTTGATGCGGACTATGTGACCTGGGTCATATAGTGGTACAAATGCTAATGAGTAAAAGGCATTTGATTTAACTTCATATTTCATTTAATTAAGATGTGTGATTAATGATGGTGCAGTGCAGTATTGATGTATTCGATATTCCAATGTGTTATATATAAAGGCATAGAGAGAACTAAAAACAATAATTAAATTAAGATGTTATGTGTGGTTTTTGTAAAATATGTAAAGAATGTAGTTAGATGCCTACATCGTTTAAGTTAAAAAATGTTTGGAATTCTTTAATGTGCTTGTTTTCTCTATGTTTTTTTTATTTGTTGTTGTTGTTGTTGTTATTATTATTATTATTATTATTATTATTATTAATTTTTTAACATCAATGCAAGCATAAAAATTACAATTGCAATCACAATGCTACAGTTAGGGGAAGGTGGGGCAAGAGTGCCATGTTAAGGTTCAAACACTATTTTCTTCCTCTAAACAGAATCATATGTATTTTTATCCCGGTATACTAGATAAGCTATCATTACACAAGAACATGATAAAGTATTAAGACAGACTCTCCCAAACATTCTGAGATATTTTGATTTACATAAAGAAACATCAGCTGACACTCTTGCCCCATAGGCTGGGGTAAGAGTGCCACATACATTGAACAAACTGAGACATCCTTATTCCCTACAAATATCACAAATAAAGGTTTCTTTCACGTCATTAAAGTCTGTACAATCTGTATGAGACATTCCTTTACATTCTTGACACTGAACCATTGGCTCATCAAGTGGATCTGATAACCTTTCTTGGCAAATTAAGCAAAAGTAGACATCGTCTTTTTTCTGGTCTTCAGTAGTCTTCTGTGATGTTGCAGTATCACACCTTCGTTTCTTCTTCTGTATCTTTGATTTTAACAGAACCTTTGTGGTGGTTGAGCGATTAGTAGAAGCTTGTTTGCTTTCAAGCATTTTTTATGTGGGCTTCTGGTCAGGATAACCGATTTATCAGGTTTTCTTCCTCTTAGGGTTGGAATTTTAGGAAAAGGTCTTCTATGAATTGGAAGTGGGGAAATAGTTTCAATGCTGGAGTTTTGAAAACAGGTTTAATTTTATCTACTTCCTTTTCATCAACAAAGTAAAGCTTTCCCTTGAAGTAGAAGCTATAGGAATGAACTCCTTTGTATTCCTTCTCTTATCATTCTCTAGGGGCAGAACGCTTGAATCTTCGGTATTTTCACATCCATTTTTCTCTGTATTTCGATTTATAAATTTTGTTACAATGAATTGTTTGTACTATGTTCACAGTACGGGGTAAGAGTGTCACTCTGGCTCTCTTGCCCCAGAGTCAGCTGACACTTTTGCCCCCAGCTGCACGGGATTACATCTGGTGACACCATGGAGTGGCGGCTGCATACACTACTAACTCTTCTCTTCACGTGCAATTGGATTCTCATATAAGTGGGGTTAAGCCATAATAACTGAGATATACCAGAAACTAGCTTATCTGGGAATAAACTGGGTTTCCTGTCATGGAAATATAAGATCACAATTATGAAAAAAGTACTTTATTATACAACAAAAACAATAAATTTCTAGAGCTGCTGTAATGCACAGCCAAACAAACATACCATCTAACTCAGTGAATTCAACCTTGCAACAAAGTCACTAAGCCAGTATTTTTGCACTTAAAGGGGGGTGACACTCTTACCCGATATGGCACTCTTGCTCCACCTTCCCCTACAATGTATATAAAGAATGCAAAAAGTCAGATCTTATTTGTTTTAAAGGAACAGCCAGAATAAACATTAAGTCAACTTTAACTGAATAGGATTTTCATTTGGACAGGATGCATGTATTGTAGGTCCCTATTTATATTTTTTCAAATTTCATTTCATTTCCTATTATGTTTCAGTGCATTCTGGAATCTGTTCTTTTCTCATTCATTTTAAGAATACATAAATTTTCATATTAACACTTGTAAATTGAAATATAGAGTTGGCACTCATAAAATGCAATGCACTTTATTAATCATTCACACGTTCATCATTAATTCATAAATAAATTTCATATGTTCTTTCAAAAATTCTTTTGACAGAATGACGATAATCATGACGACCATAGAACATGTATTTAGTATGTACTACTACGATGTGTTATTTATTCAGCTACAGATCACACTATTGGACATATTCTCAAACCTGGATGAGAGTTTAAACAAATTGCTGCCAAGCTTCTATTGTATTACATTTATATTCCTAAAGGGACTTGTCCAATATAAAAGGTAGTCAACATTTCAACTCAGGCTCCTAGTGTTTTTTCTGCCACATATGGCTTACTCACTACTGCCATACCATCTACTTGGTCATGGTCATGGTTCGAACCTGGCAGTGGGCAATGGATTTTTTTGGGTGTAAAAATGCTTAGCATTACTTCCTTTGAAGGGAAGTAAACCCAGTGGTCCCATGATGTAGATTTATGGCACACAAAAGAACCTCAAACCTGATAAAGAGGTCTCTGAGCAAAATTTCTGGTCTTTTATGACCAGTATAGAATGGGATGCTAGGAACCATAAATAGTTAAAGAGCATTCATAAATAAAACTTAATTTATTTTACTGCCATATCATCAGAAGAAATCCCATTTAAATCTTATTCTGCTATTCATGTGACATGCCAAGCATTACAGTACCTGTTCGTAATGTAAACACTCTTTACTTCATAAGTTGCTGTGCTAGAAGAAAGAAGAAGAAGGAAGGGAGGGAGAGAGAGAAGGAAAGAAAGGTAGGAGGAAGGAAGGAGGAGAGAGAGCAAGAGAAAGATAGATGGAGGGACGGAGAGAAAGAGATACTGGCCATAATGTGTAATTATTATTCAGAAAATAAAAATATGATTTTGATTATAACATTAAAATTTTTGCAGCTCATCAGAGATGGAGCATGCTCATCCTTCATGTGCTAAGGTCAACTTAAATACAAAAGATGAAAATGTGCAAGGTTGTAAACTCTACAAAGTTACAAATTCAAATGCAGCTTTACCACTGTTTGTTATAGAATATGAGTATGAAGAAACAGTAAGTACCATGTATGCATTTCCTTTGTTATGAACTTTCTTCAGTAATTTGTGAATTTGCTCTGTAGTTTCCTGCTCATGCTCCAAAAGGTCTTCTCCATTAATAAAGCCAATATTTAAGGATCTCATTATGGACACACATTATACAATCCACTATGCACTTCCTTATACATCTTTTATCTGGTATGAGGTAATGTATGTTAGGTAGGTTATTATTTCAACACACCACTATTTACCCTTCCCAAGAAGCAAATGATTAACCATCCCTACTCATAATGAACCTTTTAATTGAATGACAATTATTTGCCTTATGGCATATTTTATTGTAATATATTCAGCTTAATATATATACTGCTTTTTCGTATACTTACTTTTTTTTTTAATTTTACTTTGCTTTATTAAATTAAATTTGTAATTGAACTCTTTAAATTATTATTTATTTTCTCTTAAAAATTTGTAGAAAGGTTCTCCTCTGGAATATTCTTACTCTATTTAATATTCATCATTAAATTTCTCTCCTTTTTTCATGCATTGTCTTATTTTAACCATATTTTTCTTGCAAACACAATTCACTAATTACTTAAATTATTTCTTTGACAAATTTTATTTTTCATAATTGATTTACAATTATTCATTTCTATAATTTTATATACATGTGCCTAGTATGTTATACTCTTGCACTCATTCTTTTTGTACCTCTCTGCATGGACATAGGATTTGCATATGGAAACTCCCTTCCTTTGCCTTTTCCATCTACAATATCATAGACATGTTCACCGAATTTTGAATTTATCCCATAAGGCCCTTTGTAAAATAATTCCAGCCTAAAGTGTAGCTTCTCTCTAGCTTTTAAAACCTTTGGGATGTTGAAAAAATTTTGTCTCTTCTTCTACATTAATTTCTTCCTGTACCACTTGGTTTTCATCCTTCCTCTTTTCAGCCTTCTAGAGCATCCTCTCATATGTGATATTGCATTTCTCTTGCGCAGTAAGTTGTTTGTCAGCTTCTATGGTGGGAATTACACCTTCCATCAGCTGCCTAGGTGTTTGACCTAACATCAGCTCTACTGGAGCAAAGCCTGTGAAGTGAATGTTGGAACATTTAAGCCCACAGTTATAATTTTCTAACAGGACATCATGCCAATATTGCAGAGGGGGTTCTGCCAATCCGGCATAAAAGCTCACAATTGGGCTAGTTGGAAAAGCTCCAACAGACACACAAATGCCTCAATTATTAACTGTGTCTAATCTTCTCAGCACAGATGGTTGTGCTGAAGAATAAGCGATACACCCATAGTCTAACTTGGATCGGATCAGTGCGTGATACAGTCGCAGCAAAATTGTCCAATGTTCTCCCCAAGTTTTGCCATTTAATACCTGAAAGATATTCAGAGAACGGTCACATCACACTTTCAGCTGCCCTATATGATGACCAGTTAAGTTTCCTATCAAAGGTCAACCTAGGAAATCTCGTCTCATCTGCGAATGAAAGTAAATCTGGACCGAATTGGAGCGAAGATGGTAATCTCTTAAGGCGCCAGAAGTTAACATAGATTGACTTCTCAGTTGAGAAACGAAAGCTGTTTTTAGAAGTCCATTCTCGAATATTGTGTAAACACTGTTGCATACGGCGTTCCAAAAATGGTGTACGCTGAAAAATACAACAGACGGCAAAGTCGTCTACGAATAGACATGACGATGCCCCTGGAGGAACGCATTTCGAGTTCAAATTAATTGCTATAGCAAATAATGTAATGCTTAGTACGATTCTTGAGGAATTCCGTTCTCCTGAACAAAAAGGTGCGATAAAACCGAGCCGAGCCTTACTCGGAAAATGCGGTCCTTCATAAACTCATGAATTAATCGTAATAAGTGTCCGCGTATGTCTGAATTTGGTACCATTTTCTTGTATTGGATCAGGTTATCCAGTGTAGGGTGACGATGGAAAACCCCGAGAGCATGCCTGGTATCCCGGCATTTACCCGTCCACCAAGGGACCAGAAATCGGAAATTAACTTGACTCATAAGCCCGGGATGAGCCCCAAAGAGGATAATGGGCATGGACATCACCCACCAAGAAAAGGTGTTGCTAACTGAGAAACTAGGTCTTCTAAATTAGTGAGCGAGATGTCAGATGGAGGCAGATAAATATTACAAATGGTAAATCAGTTGTATGGCAATTTAACCCTTACGACTGACTATGTCAGACTATGGATACAGATTCACGAATATATCATCCTTGATGAGCATCGTAGTGTCAGTGCAGGAATACCCTGTTCCGTGTAAGCTGACACCATACTAAGTATAACGCCTGATTTGAAAGTTGTCTTGCGGACGGAGCTTAGTCTCTTGCAAACATACGACCAAAGACTAAATCTTGTTGAGCGAAAGTTCAAGCTCTAGTCGATGTGGTCTAATTCCATGTATCTTCCGTTATAGGATGGCCATAGTAATTATAATGGGATAAGTCCTCATTCATAAGACTCCACTACGTTGAGGTCACGGTGGTCGAATCAATTTACCCTTTTCCTTTGGTATTGAACTAAACCTTTTACTGTAAGCTTTCCTGTCTCTTTTTCACGTCGTTCTAGCAATGTGAGCAAGTTCCTCCTCCTCCAATATAAAAGTTCGGGAGATCAGTGAAGATGAAGATCGTCGATTTGATCTCCGAGGAGATGCTCGTGGACTTGTTTTCTCCTTCAATGTTCTGGGTACACACTTTTCACTTATTTCCGGGAAGTCGGTTCTGTCATAGCTGGTGCTGAACGTTAATGGTTATACATTATTGGTACCTATATTACGGGCTTGCCAGTCTTTTTGGCTGGCGTTGGCTGTTTTGGTAATAATTTTACTGACATTATCTTTTCAGTGACGGACTTCAGATGTTGATGCAGACGTAGGTGTTGATTTCGAAGGCTTTGGAAGTGATCTAGCTACGAGAATCTTTTCAGAAATGGTGGCCCGGTTAATATCGCTGGTGTGGGTTGCGATTTCCCGACTCGGTAGGTACCAGTTTAGCTGCAACTGATCAGGGACCATCAAGACATTCCCCATTTTACCTTCGACCTGAATAAGGCCCGTGACATCCGCAGGATTATTCGTGGCCTAGCAGTGGAAACCTCGGTGACAGATATCGAAGACGACCTCATCCGCCAGGGTATCACTCCGCGCTTGGTGAAGCAGTTCACTAGACCAGCTCCAAATGGCCAAGAACCCACCCCTCCTCTTTTTAGCAGTCGTGGAGCGGGCAAACGACCCGGAGGCAAAGATATATGGTGCCACCACCATCTGTTACCTCCGGGTGTACATCGAACCATCCAAGGGCTCTAGCGGACCCCCTCAATGCTACCGGTGCCTGGGGCTTTACCCACTCCAGCCACTTCTGCTTCCGCAACCTGCGCTGTTTAACTTGCGGAGGCTCTCATCTCAGAGAGGTTTGTCCCCTGTCTATCGTCGAGATTCTCACCTGTGCGAATTACAAGGAGCAGCATGTGGCGTGTTACGGCGGGTGCCCAACCAGGAAGGCGGTTATCGCCCCTAGGTGTCCTTTACCACCACCAGCATCCAGGGAGGGGAGGCAACTCAACTCCAGCCACAAGTCAAACTAGGCTTCCGCCAGATTCATCTTCACATCAACAGGAGCAGCAGCACGACGACAAGGACTCTCCTACGCTGTAGTAGTGCAGGGTACCTCGAATGGACCTAAACTGTCACGGGCCCCCACACGAATACACCCTCAAACCACACGAACACTAGCTTCAGCTTCTCCTACACCAACCTGTCCCACAAGGACTAATAGGCGTCGCCCAGTCCGTGAACCGGAGTCGGACTCCGAGACCCCGTGCGAGCTTGGAACTACATGCCACCACGACGGTCGAGGGCCGATAAGGTGAGCGGTGAACAGGCGCCCTTCCCCTTTCCCCAACCCCTCTCACTGTTCCAAGCTCAGTGATATACTGGGTGGCTGCAGCAATTGTTGCAGCTTCACGGCCAGCGCATCTGCGGCCTGATGGTTAGGTTCCTTTCTACTACCGATCCAGCCCCCAAAATGGTTATTGCCATGGAGTGACTCACACTCCTAACCACCGTCATCCAGGCGGCCCAGGATGGCGGATCGGCCCTGGACCTCATCTTAGTCAAGGAATCACATCTCCTCCCAAACAGCCCCTCCGATTACGGGCTACAACTGCCTCAGGAACGACCGTGTGGATCGCGGAGGCGGCACCACGGATCTCGAGAGGAACAGCATAGTCCATCGCCCAATCCCGCTCCCACGGGAGGCCACGGCCGCCTGCGTTGATCTCGGCGGAACGGAAGTAATGATGTTGTGTATTTACCACCCACTCCGAAGGCTGTTCGTACTCAACGATTACCTTTCCAGCCTCTCCCTACATCCTAACGTTATCACGGCTGGTGACTTTAATGCCAAACAGCGCGTTGGCATTGCGGCCCACGGGCGGATAGACGCCAATGAAATTATACGCATGGTAGATGCGGACCCTTATCTCAGAGTAGAGGGCCCCTGACAACCCACCCACCATCGATGAGGTCGAGGACGAGCGTCCGTTATCGACTTTGCAATCGCCAAACATTTCCCCTTCCATCTCTCACTCGCATCACTCAACGCATTACACTCCGATCAAAATCCCGGTAGCTAACGTTAACACAAGGTTGCCAGGCACGCTGTCCCGGTTCAACTCCGGCAAGTCGATTGGGACTGCGTCAGGACTTGTGTCCACATTTGCCTTCAACCCAACCCCAGAATCACAAACATCCCAACCCTCGAGTCCGCGGCCTCCTCCTTCACCTCCATCGTAGCACGAGCAGTTCACAATCTTACCGTTCACACCTCAGCTCCCTTGCATCCTGACAACCTTCCTGTCGAACTACTGCTAATTCGTCGATCCTGGGCGGCACGCAGACTGTCACCGCACGCTGCATAATCGAGCGCTTCATAGGGTTTATACCGAGAGGTCCATTGCCGTCTACGCGAGCACGGAGTGGACGCGTGGGAGGCACAATGACTCGTATGAACTTCGAGGATGGCGACATGTGGAAGATTGCCAAACGACTCCGCAACCGTGGAGGTCAATATTCTTCCCCTCTCCAAGGCAACCAAGGTCAGGCTTACCATCCCTAAACCAAAGCGGATATGTCCCCGACTATCTTGAGAGGACTATGCGGCCTCGAGATGACCCCGAGGACGATGTGGATCGATTTCCTGTCGTAAGACCCAGCGAAACCCAGGGCGCACGGCGCCTACTTGGCAGTTGAGCTAGATAGAGGCGTAACTTTCGAGGGACACATCCAGGACCTTATGCATCTAGCCTATGGGGCTACGACTTCATTGCATCCCATGCTGAGGTCGGGGATGCCTGACCCACTTAAGCTAAGCCTTTTTCGGGCACTTATAATCCCCGCCCTGCTTTACGCCTGCGAGCTCTGGGGCATAGCCGCAGACCCTAGTCTGTTGCTTCTGCAACGGGTACAGAATAGGGGCCTTCGGTCTATCTATTCTGTATACCGCCCCTTTTCTGTGAGACTGCTTCACGAAGCCTCATCTCTTCCCCATGTGGAGGATGAAATTAGGCGCGGGCCGCAAGATTTTACGAGTTGCCATTCCATGGAGCGCCTTCGTTCGGTCTCTCGGGGATTATCACTCCAGGACACGCCGCTTGAGGCGTCACCGGCTTCCTCGCATGGCTTGCGGGCACATCCGGTAACATCAGAGTACCTCCATCACCAGCTAAGGCTGAACTCCCATATCCTTTCAAGAGATGCTTGGATTTTCAAAATTACAACCCCTACATAAAAGTTTAGAAAATTACTTAACACCAGCGGTGCACAAGGGCCGTTGCACCATGACCGGCAACCGTTGAGGAGCAAAATTTGTTACCTTCTATCACCCTCCTACTTCAATTTCACAGTGACTCTGTAAACCCAACATCCTGTCACTACGTGTTAAGGCCTAATTATGGCAGGTACACGCCTAACCACCTTCGGGTTGCCCTCAGCCCGCCATCATGTCGTCGTCACTTTAAAGAAAAGAATTTCCAGCTATCCGTTTTGACCAAAGAAACTGAAACAAAGTTTCAGTATTTAGTATATTTATTAGAGTCTGATACAGAAATAATATATACACAAACTTCAAATATTAACAAGTACGAACCAGAATTTGAAACAGTGTTAGTGCCCGACGAATACGAATCTCCATCAAAAGAATCTACTTCCCCGTCATCAAAAAAGGAATCAACATCAGAGGGTCCACAGAGCCTGGAAAAACATAAAATAGAATGGTTAATGGACGAAAAAAGAAATGTTATAAAAATATGGTTGAGTGCAAAGAAACGGAAGGCAAGACAAACATTTCTTCACTTATCATGGCACTCTATGAAAAACAGATATCCTCGATTGCATCACGAGTCGAAGATGTACCGCTTTAAGGAATATGTTGCAAAAGTAGACTCTATTGGCAAATCATCTTCTAATTTAACAATCACAGATTGCAGTTGTACGAGTTTGTTGTTTTACGAAATTTGTGGAAACTCGCGCAAATGACTTGATAATGCCCGATATGAACTAAATACAAAAATGGAGAAGCCAAATCATTTGATTTACCTTTGACAACATGGGTATCGAATTTCAACCGCTTCACATAAGATCACGAAAAATATTACGGTTTGTCACAAGAAAAGAAGATTAAACTACTGTCAATATACTGCCTTTCTGGAGAGAAAAAACAATGTTGCTAATAGAGCAGTAGGTGCTGACAATGTGTATGGTGCAGATTAATCCGGCATCAATAAAAAAAATGCATCCCAGGAGAGCCCTTGATCGCTGTGGAAAGAAGTGCACAGACATATTCACTCATAATTAGGTATGTCAATTGTACCACGCATGGGACGTCTCCTTTCCTGTCTGTTTACCGTGCTGTAGGAATCAATGCCATCAAGTCAAGCTGTCAATCAGGGTATGCTTGGTTAACCCCTAATTTAATTGTGTAGTTGTCGAAATGTGGAAAAATTGCAAAATACCTTTTCCGTAGATATACATTTTTTTGGAATTGACACTTCACACTGGTCCATGGAACTGTTTACTGTTGGATTCCTGGGCTCCTCGCAAAGATAATAATGTAATAAATGAAGTACTTTCATTAAATAACTATGAATCTGAAAATTTAAGTGAAAATAATTCCAGCAAAAACTGCTTTTGAATTACAACCATTAGGCAGGCATTTTTCCAAATGTTCAAAACAAAGAATGGACATATTTGTGATTTCGTTGTGTTAAATAATATTGACGTGAACTTGCAACAGCGTAACAATATTCTCAAACGCATGTCACTACAATTAAGAATGTTCACCGCGCTTCCGTTTGGCAAATAGACGTGGGTGGAAATTAGCAAGTCTGATTAGCACGAATGAAACTTTCGAAAACAGTACAGGATAACGCTGTACCCGTCTCTTGTTACATAAAATTCTTACGGGTGCTGCTGATCTAGTGGCCTCTGATAGATGTTCATATTACCACTGGGGATGCAATGTAGAATATCTCTATTGTTCCAGATGTGTCTTGGATGTGTGTATACTTAAATTTCGCTATGATTTATGTGTGTTAGGTGTGTTTGGCCTCGACTTGCTATAATTTTGCGGTAGGCATTTTGCTCTTGTCAGGGTGTGGTATAATGACTTAGAATAATGCAAATAATTTAACACGCACGACTCAAAGTATTAATAATTAAATATATTGAAACTTTGTAGGTCACTTTTACACACAACAGTGATATAGTGTCGTCCTCCGTGATCTAGTGGTTACCATCTATAGTTCCCGAGGTCGCGGGTTCAAACCCGGAGAGGACGGCGGAGAGGCCTACTGAGCAAAATTACCGGTCTTTCACGCCCAATATAGAATGAGACGCTAATGACCATAATCGTTAAAGAGCGTCCGTAAATAAAACTCAATTTTTGTTATTGATATAAACTGACAAACTTATTTGCATGCACACGAACTATTTTATAAGTACTCACTGCCCTTATTAATTATTATTATTGTTATTTGCACAATTATTATATCACTTGATAGATAATACTGTTCTTGTTATTTATCTGAGGTAATAACCATACTTCTGTATAATCGTAGCTTCTACACACCATGCGAGCGCAGTACGAAGAATTTGCAACCGATTCTGTAACGTCGCTTTTATCTATGCCTAAGAGTAATAAAAGCTTGGATTCTATTGGCTATTGTAATGAACGCATCATACGTACAAACCTATGAAATGCTTTGTATCATGGATTCTTCTACAAAGTTTGCTGGCTTTAAAACTGCTATTGAATGTTCTAGGAGCTTACTCAATGTTATGTTCTTACTACATTGTTAAAGCAGAATATGTTTTGTTGCTTGCTTTCATATTTAATTTACAATATTACAGTCTTTATAACTTGTCTTGCAACGAAAACACGAAATACTTCTGGCTTTGCTTTTAAATATTATCTATTAACATACATATATTGTTGTAACACATAACTCTTTAAAATTATTACATTTATGCTGTAGGATTGTAATAGAATTGCATTTGTCGTGAATAATTAACTAACAATATTTAAAAATTTTAAGCTTTGTTAGTAGGGACTAAGCGTTTTTGGATTAGTAGTGGATACCGTCTCAAGGAATGCAACAGGTACTTGCCAATTCCTTATGAGGACAATATTAGTGATCAGATTCTTTACTCATATTACGCTGATGCAAGAAGTGTTTGTGTTTCGAACATTTTTTTCTCTTAATTTCCATTGTCATTCCCAGGAGATAGAATATGTTGAAGGGGACTAAACAGGACTACCACATTATTATTGAGCACGCAATTGTTTAATCAGTGAATACTCATACATATATGTATAAATTTTCACCTTGAATACTTTTATCCTCCACGCGATTACAATACATCCGTAGGTTAGTATTTAATTGTGTCTTTAAAACGCATATATTAATTAGAAGTTTTTTAACTCCGCGTTATGGTTTAAAAGAAAATAATACATAGTTTAACAGGCTTAGAACTCTTAAAAGGTTCACTGCACTCACAGTCAGGGCTCCCTCGCTGTAATGTTATGTATATATAATATATAATGATCTTCCTTTGTGGGCTATAGGTATCGGACTTCGGGACAGGGGGTTGGAGGATACCCAGGAGTTTCCGAACTTTCGAGAGGTACACCTTCTCTCTAACCGGGTCCCCTGGACCATTCTTTGGTTTGTAAACCGGAGGCGTTCTCGGGAACTTTATGGGTGTTCACAGCTCAAATAACGCAAGTTGGAGCTGATGTGCTATTTTTTCACAAAAGTAAGTTCTGAACCTGTGAGACCTGCGCGAAGGGTCACCTAATTCTCAAACGTTCTTGCATAGATGCAATAAGAATGAAATTTGTCATAGGCTTCCCTTGCTGTGCAGAGTTGTGTGATCATGGCAGCCATCACAGTTTTGAAAAGCAATATTTCAGTAATCATTGTAAACTAACGGGAAAATATTGGAAATTTAACTTCAGCACACCTGTAGAAAACATGCTGTTATTGTGTTTCGATTAAGTGGATCGAAGTAAAATCGATTCCAGTGTTGGGTGCTTAGCTTTCAAATGTAAGCTTAATGTGCAACAGCTTGTTTCTGTGCTTAGGATAGCTGGATTTGTTAAAGCGTGCTGTTGCTGATCAAAAGAGTTGGCAAAACCTGGATCGAATCCCATGTAACGCGTGGTTTTCTTTTTTGCTTTTTTTATAGGGAACATCATTATTTATATAACCTGTGCCAAATGGAACCTCTTTCTGGTAAAGCTTTCTTTGAGAGAGGAAATTACATGCCTATTTTTATTTCGCATAGCGTTGTAATCTTGCCTATCGCTTTACGAACGGCGCATTACGATTGACATTTTACAGCTGAATACTTTATAAAATATTAATTTTCATTGCAAACAAAACAGGAAATACTCCTATCTCAACTGTCAATCATTCTTCCCGAAATAAATATTTTTCTTTCTTTAAATACCCACATACAAAGGCATCTCTATAAATTTCGAAGACCATTACCATGTTAAAGAATTTACTTCGGTAATGCAATGTTAATGTTTACATTAGCTTAGAATGGATATAAGGAAGTATTATATTTTCTTCGTGTTACAAGGTCTCGACAAGCAAGGAAATTAAAATGTTTCAGGTACAAGAAACAAAATAATTATTTTAGAAATTTTTAGTGTACTCAGTATGATTACATTCCTTTATAGTTAATTATGCAGTAATACGACACAAATAGCTATGTGAGAACAAGATTCAAAGAATCGAAAGCAAATGAAGTTAATACCTACATTACATATCATAGAAAAGCATTTAATAGCAAAATACGGTATTTAATAGTCACAAAAATACATTGTTACAAGAACTGGATGTCAGTGAATAAAGTAATTACTAATTATATATTAAACAGAACACAATGGAGTAGTAGATTTCCTGAACGTGAAACAACCGTTTGCACTTAGCAGTGTTTCCATTTTGTTTATTTCCAAGTATTATACAATGTTGTCATGTCCCCATTAACTCAGGTTCAAATAGGGATGGGAATCGAGACGTGTTGATTGTCTCCGGGTTACAAGTCGGCACGAGCGGCACTCGGCAGGTAAAAAGCTGTTCGCTTATCGGGTCGTCAGGTTAGACGCATGCCTTTGCTGCCACAGTACGTGTTCACAACCTAACTCATGAGGAGAACAATAGAATAGGATTGTTTAAGGTATTCAAATGTTGAGATTCTTTTTAAATTCACATTGTAGTATTCTTACACGGATTATTATTTACGTACAGCATTTATTATATTTCAAAACCACTAACTTATCCACTATATCCCTCTTTAGTCTATTCCTTTGTTTATTTAAAACACCCCTGCTTTGGAGAATATTCTTTCAGCAGGGACCGAAGACGAAACCGTACAGTACTTTCTTGCTATTGCAGACAAAGCCAGGTATTTGCAAAATAGCACTTGGGATTCTTAAGTTTTTCTATAAGGCTTTCAAATGATCACCGAATATTACGTGAAGAGCCGCAACACTCTTGAGACTTAAATATACTGCTTTGTTGCGAGAATTCATATGATTGTTTTTAGCTCTTTTATGCTTTCTTGCGTTAAGATGTGTCGAAAATGTTCTGCATGCATTGCATTACTAAACGCAGCAGTTTTAAATCGTGGGTTTAATAGCGTTGCTAATGCTCTGCTTTTCTCCTTCTGCAGTGGTAACAATCTAGTCGTAGCATTAGCATGAGGCGCTCTTTGAAGTTTTAGTACCGGGTGGTCTTGTTTGTAAGATGCATCACTGCTCTTCAAACTATAAATGAGCATCTTGATGATTACTATTACTTTAGAGGAGGACTCGTGTTGTTCCGTGAAAAGTTCTGCGGTCGCTTGAGAAAAAAGTTTTAAAATAGTAACAGTGTCCGAAAGATAATCCCACTCATTAGCGCTAACAATTTAAGGTGGTGTCCCTTTCAGGTTACCCATTCAGGCTAACACATTCCTTTCTGTTCTAAAAGCCTCATGAACATATAGGTACTGTTCCATCTTGTTTCAACTTTTCCTTTCGCCTTGCAGTTTGATTTAAAATATCCTACAAGACGATTTATTCCTAATTAGGTTTAATTCCTCAACTTCGGCCAAAACACCTTTCACAGTGAGGCTTAATAAATTAGTAAAACAGCCTATGGTCACTCCAACAGCTTTGGGAATGGGCAACAATGAGTAGTGGTAAGCCAAAGCAGCTTTTTCTAACTTCAGATTGAGGTTAAGATAGCGAACTCTGTAAGTCTGGGCGCGCTCCACAATGTGGTGCATGTCAGCACCACGTGTGCGTCTATAGCAGGTGTTGCTACGCCATACGCTAGGATAGAGCGCTGATACAGTGCTTTACGCTAGGATAGATCTCAAGCGAGAGCATTTTCGTGCTATGATTTTCAGTGACTTTAAAGTCGGTAGGGGAGAGAGAATGCCTTGTAAGACTGCATCGTGCATTTGGGGGATTTTGCCTTTCGCAATCCACTACTCGTCGATGGTATGCAGTGCTTAGAAAAGGAAGGGATTCCCTTGAAGATGAAGACGAGCAGGACGGCCGGTTACAGCAAATAATGGATGAAAATGTGGTGAAAGTAGAGCGCATATTGCGGGAAGATCATCGTTGCACATATGGTCAGATTTAAGAAGCCCTAAATATTGAATCGGCAGCAGTGCAAACAAACCTGAAAGAAAAATTTGACGTCAGGAAGCACTGCAGCCGCTGGATCTCTCACCAGCTCACAAATGAGCAGAAACAGCATGTGTGCAGTGATATCAGGAGGTGATTGAAAAATTCAATGGAGGAAGTTCCAAAACATATTTAACATTGTAACAGGTGACGAAAGCTGGATTTACCACTATCATCCAGGAACTAAGCGACAGTCATCGGTCTGGGTCTTTCCAAGAGAAGATCCTCCAATAAAAGTGAAGCGAACGAGAAGTGTTGGCAAGAAGATTGTCTGTTCCTTCTCAGCAAGTGGCCATATTGTAGCGATTCCGTTTGAGGGATAAAAGACTGTTACTACCAGATGATAAAACACAAAATGTCTGCCACAAGTGTTCAATGAACTGAGAAAAAAGCGTCATAAGACTGGTCGGCATGGAATTTTGTTGCATCATGACAATACCTCTGGCCACACTGCACAAGAAACAACCCAATTTCTGCAGGAGTCAGACATTTATCCCATCCTCCCTACAGTCCAGATCTGACCTCCTGCGACTTTTTTCTATTCTCCAAAGTAAAAGACAAAATTCGATGTCAATGACTTGAGGCATTTAAAGCCGCAGAATATATTTGTCCTCTCTACAAAGAAGAATGGCGTTCAGCATTTGAAAACTGGTTTGAAATGATAAGACGGTGTATAGATTCTGTAGCGGGAACCGAATAGTCCCACGTTGATTGTCGCGATGGTGGCGGTAAATGCTTTGATGATGTTTAATTGGTGATTGTATTAATTTTGTCCCTTTACGGATTTGGACGCCGTGAATATTCAGATAGTGTTGATGGGTTACTTTAGCCGCAGCTTCCACTCTACCTCAGCATGGGGTTTTGGAGTGAATATTTAAAAAGATTTCTTACCATCAATATTTATTCATCCGCTACTTAACAGTTATATATTTGTATAACAATATTATTTGTGCCTTCGCAACCAATTTAAATCCATTGCGTAATTATTATGGTTTTCCACAACGCTACCCTTTGAATGTGATTAATTCTCGTTCGGAAGGATTCTAGTATTTAATGCATTTCCTTAGACGATGACTTTGTTTACTGTGAATGTCCCTATATATTTAATAACCGCATTAGTGTATGTGTTGTTCCTCTAGATGATATCACCGCCTTACATGTGTATATTAAATCACTGGCTTTATGTGCGAAATATTATCTGCGTGCACGTCACACAACACGTTCGTCTGAGCGCTCTGGTGGAAGTAAGTTCGTACGCGTGACTTTCTGCGATTATATATATATATATATATATATATATATATATATATATATACACACAGTATCAGTGTTTTTTTTTCCGTGGGGGGAAAAATGCATTATTGCATTCGACCCCCAGCCGGTGTGCAATGGCTGGGGGGATATGTGGGGCTCGCCGCTCAGAAGCGGAATACCCACTAAAAAACCCTACCACGAGTTAATTGTATATTGCTGAGTAGTATCGTGCATTTATGTTTGCATGCTTTTAGTCGGGTCCTGCATAGAACCCCGGTTAGTATGTGAATAGCTACTTAGCTGGCATGCATTGCATGCGAGCGCGTCAAATGTTACTTGCTGGTATTGCCCATGGAACCTGAGCAATACCAGTGGGTTGTTTGCGTATGTTTCTTATATTGCTAGCATTTGATAAATAATGCCTAAGATCTAAAATGTGTGTTGTTTGCAGGGAGTGCCTGCGTGTCACATGACTTAGCATTAACTTACTGCTAGGTTGTACTATTATTGTGTAATATTAGATTTAGATAAATTGAAAGATTTTGTATTGTGTCCTGTGCAGTCAATTGGGCACAGGCGTCTGTCTTGAGATCCGGCCTTCTCGGTCCTTCGTTGAGCTCGTTGTCCTGATGGTAGCCATTGTCGTCTGTGTGAACGACTCCATAATGCAGCGGCCCGTCTTACGCTGCACACGTCGTTCACGTTGGGAGGCCCCTTCTCCCGGGCCACCTCAGCTGTTGCTGAGGACTTGAGGGCGCTGCGACGGGCGTGGGCTGAAACAAGGGTAGAAAGCAAGAGAAAGATTAGTGATGGGAAATAAAATAGGAAGTCTTGTGTCAATGTCCTTGTTATGTTTGGAGTAGATTGTTTAAGAACTGTTGGATTTGTTCTTGCGTGTTGTCTTGGGAAAGCGTTCTATCGAATAGCGAGAGTGGTCTGTTATGCTTGTAGTTTACGGAATCGTAGTTGCCTAATGCTTTGACTAGATCATTGTGGTGTACGCGTAAGCTTTTGTACATGTCGTAAGCTAGCTTTTTAATGAATTCTTCTACTGTATGCATTTTAAGTTCTTCGTGGAGTAAATCAGATGGCGCTACGTACGGTACCTTAGCTATCATGCGCAATGTTTTGTTTTGAAATTGTTGTAGTTTTTTATGTATGTTTTGGCGGCATACCCCCAGACAGGTGCAGCATAAGTAAATATTGGTCGTATTAGTGTTTTATATAACGTGAGACCCATGTTGAGATTCAGCTGGGTGTCCATGTTTATGAGCGGGTAGAGCTTGCCTAATTGGGCGTTTGCTTTTCCCCGTAATTGCGTTATGTGTTTCTTCCACGTTAGGCCTTGATCCATTTTGAGGCCAAGCCAGGTTACCGTGTCCTTCCACTTTATGTTTTCACCGAATATGGTAAGCGGTGGAAGCCGGTGTTTCGGGAATCTGTGGTTGTTTCGTTTTGTGAATATTATCGCTTGCGTTTTGGGGGCGTTTACTTTAATGCGCCAGTTTGTGAACCAGTCCTCCAAACCATTGAGGCTGTTTTGGAGTCTTCTGTGAATAAGTTCGGTTTTGCCCGATTGTGTCATGATTGCTGTGTCGTCCGCGTAAATGTATAAGTTTGTGTTAGCTGTTTTTGGAATGTCGTTGATATATATATTGAATAGTGTCGGCCCGAGCAAACTCCCTTGTGGGACTCCTGCTCTGATTGGTTGCTTTGTAGAAAGATGGTTGTTAACTTTCGATTGAAATTTTCTGTTGTTTAGATAATTCGCTATAAGATTTATCAGCGAGTCATGAATGTTAAGCGTTTTAAGTTTCTTTAATATCCCGGCGTGCCATACTCTGTCAAACGCACGTTCAACGTCAAGAAACAGTGCGCCTGTGGATTTTCTTGTATTGAATCCGTACGTGATATTTTCCGTTGCCCTGAGTAATTGTAGGGTAGTTGAATGTTTGGCGCGGAATCCAAACTGTTCTGGGATTAATGTATTTTGTGTAATTAAGTGAATGTTGAGGCGTTTGAGTATCACTTTTTCTAGTAGTTTGCCTATTGTGCTGAGTAGACTAATTGGTCTGTAGTTGTGCGGATTGGACAGGTCTTTCCCTTTCTTGGGGAAGTGGGCCACTGTGGCCAGCCTTCGACAGGTCCACCAGGTAGAACGGAAGAGGCGTTCGGGCCCGGTCAAACCGTCGTAGTTGCACGATCCGAAGCACTGAAAAGTGCTCGGCATGCAACTCTGCCTTAATGGCCTCCTCCGCGCCGTCAAAGTAAACGTGCTTCACCACAGCACGGAAGGTCTGGCGGTCGTTCCTCGTCGTCATGGTGAAGGTTACCCTGCGCTCCCGCAGAAAGGCAGTCAACAGCGCGTAGTCCCCGGCGGTCCTGGTGCGCACGAGAAAGTCCCGAGAAATCGGGGCCCTCGAAATGACATACCCATCGTTGGGGTGCAGGGCGTCGAACTCTTGCAGCGTCTGAAACAGAGTCACGTGGTTCTTGGACACATAGATGGGAGGTTGGAGACGGGAGGAGAGGGCTTGGGCGTAAGAGGAAGGAGGGCGCCTGGGGACTGGGTTGGGGGTTGGAGCGGGTTGAGAAGGGGAAGGAATAGGAAGGAAACCAGGAGGGTTGACGGGATGGGCAAGAAGGGCAAGGATAAGAGAGAACGGGCCGGGGATAGGGGAGACAGGACGAGGGGGTGGGGTGGGCTGAGGGACACAGGAGCGGACGGAAGAGGACGAGGATGAACGGGAAGCAGGGAGTGGGGTGTCAAGGGCGGCAACGGAGATGGGAGAGGTTGTGACGGACAGACATGGAGTAACAGCAGAGCTGTTATCCAAGCCGGCAGGGTGGGGTGGGCAAGGGGTGGCGGGGGGAGCAGAAGGAGCAGAGGAACGGGGTGCGGAGGGAGCAGGAGAAGGGTCAGTTGGAGAGGAAGCAGAGGATTGTCCAAAGCGCAGCTGAGTCTTGACAACCGCTTGCCTGGTGACTCGCACTTCCGATGGAGAGTGCTTCTTGAGCTTTCGCTTGGCCATGTGGGTTGGTAGGAAGGTAACGCAAGATAAACAAGAACACTAGAAAAAGAAGAGTAGAGAGAGCTTAATATCTACCTATCGGGGAGCTTAAGCCTATAGAAAGAGGAAAAGATAGGACAGTAGAAGAGAAAGAACAGCTAGAGGGCGCTAAAAAGCCCGAAAAGCAGAGGTCCTACCCGAAGGCGCCGAGATTCCAGTCAAAAGACTGTTAGCAGCGGACGTGCTTTTCTACCCAGTTAGGCTGTTGGTAGTCACAGGCAAGCCTGTATGTCTTTGGCTCTAGGCCTCGGCTATGACGGGCCGATCCAGCGGTGGCAGCTTCTTTGCTGCGAAGAGCTTCCTCGCCGCTGGCTTGGTGTCGCTTCGCTGGTCTCGGTTGGGCTCGTTGCTTGTAGATTCTTCCTCGTCGGCTCCCAGGCGCTGTCTGAAAATGTATGTTTATCAGTGAATCAGCTGCGCCTATTTATTTTTTAATTTATGCAACGTGCTAAGCGTCATTTAAAGGAATGGGTCTATGCTCAAGAGCCGCAAAGCCCAAATCATCTACGGGAAGTCATAGTGAAGAATGCAGGTAGATTACACCGCGCACGTTACAGCATGCAAGAAGGTCTCTCCGGCAACGTACACAAATGTGCATTGTTGAAGGGGGTCGTCATTGTGAACATTTACTTCCTTGATGAAATCCACGCTCTTTAACAATTTAGTATTCTGTTTACCCGTGAACTTAGCACATTTACAACTCCTTTGTCAATAGAAGAAGTGAAACATAGGGTTTAAACATGAAACAAAAACTGCTATATTTAATATCGTGGATATGCGCCCAAAAGAATGAAAGCTAAGTACGTAACACGGTTTACAACACCAGATACGGTATAGATTATTAGGGTAAACATGATACACAATTATCTGCTTGTAATTCTTATGTCTTTGTCTCACAGGAGAGCCAGTAACAAAAATAAATAAATTAGTACAGTAAAATACAGAAAATATACACAAGGAGAGGAAAAAAAGAACCAAAACAATTTTATGTTTGTATCAGATTCGAACCTCCGAAGCTAACCTTTGCTTTACTACATTTCGGCAGCTAAACCACTCGGCCAGAACCTACGTGGTCTATCACGCTCTTCGGGAAAAAGTTCCTCTATCTCCTTGCAAGCATTACATCCATGAAACGCCGTCTATTTTAAGGCTTTCGCAGCTCTTTGGTTCTCATTCAGTCCTAATCTTTAATGGGGATTGGGTATAGTATCAAATAGAAGGGCAGAGCTACAGTAACAGCTTGTTTGCTAAAATGATAAATGTTTGCACATTAGACTAAAACTGCGGGTTGCGTAGATACGAATACCTAGGGGCAGCTGACTCACCTGGTATGTTGTTTTTTATCCCCACGCACACGTTTCCACCACCTAAAATACTAAAATTTTACTCGCATTGGCTTGAACAAACTTTAGTGACCAATAACATTTTCGCGGTATAGCAATGTTCCAGAACCTTCTATAGCGTGCATAAGCGTATTCGGTGTGCCTATTAGTTAAAAAAAATTTTTTTAAACATTTTGCTGGCTATTGGCGGGCTTCTGTGTCACTTCCACAGCCTAAGGCTCCTGTTTTATATGTAGCGCTTCTTCTCTATGCATTGCTGTACTATTTTTGAAATATTACATTATCCATTATCATTACTTATTTGCGATTTATATCACTCTGATTAATTCTAATTTCATTGTCTATTACATTCTAATTAATTTCACATTAATAAGGACCAATTATTCTGTTTCAAATGCAATGGGGAATATTTTGAAAACATGCAATGATCAGATCTAAATTTTTAATATTTTATTGAGTCCATTCTCAAAGCTTTTGGAGTGACTCTCGTACGTGTTTTACGGCAGCAGACATATTTTCTGTATGACTGGTCACAATAGAAGCAACATTATACCCAACATTCCATTGCTTCATGATTTCTGTAAGTGATGCGCTAATATTTGCAGGAGTGTGCACTTATAAAAAGGAAATATTTGCAGTGAGAAACTTCGTAATTTCAGCTTAAATGTAGATGACATGTTACTCGGTATTTGTTATGTCCATAAATCTGTGGTATGTGTGATATTCTGTTTACCTTCAGTTGTTTCCGTTTCTTCAGCATGTATTGCTGAAATTAAATTGAGAATCTTTTTTCGGCTGGGAATATTATAAGCTGGATCTAATTCTTGAACAAATTGTCTGAAACCTGGATGTTCAAGAACTAAAAGCGTTTCTAGTTATATAATTACCATGTTTATAACTGCTCATCCAGTACATGTTGGCTTTCAGATATGACTGAAACAATTATTCAATAAGCAATAATGTAAAAATAGACTTTGCATATTACACTTATTTACCGAATGCATTTAATACGAATTGATATTAATATTTCGTGAACCAGAGTTTTAATTTCAAATGTAAGATCACGCCCAAGATACCGGGATATGTGCGTATTGTCAGTTTCAATACCATGCGATCTTTTTACATGCCGAATCACACAAGATGTATTTGCGCCTCTCCTGGGGAATTCCTCTTCCACATAAATTACGCTTTGCTTTTGACGAACCTAGTTCCTCGTAGTACTCCCAAGCAAGCGAGCATTTCCTACTTTTCATCAGCAGAATGCAATGAGCAATAACGCATGTTTATTTCGTATGATTTGTGAATATAATTCTTAACGGCTTCAATATATATACACAAAGCAATCACCCAAAGAATGCGATCAAGCTATGTGAGGCATAACCAGTTTACCTTGAGGCACGCGTAGCAAAGATAAATAACACTGTCACACTACCACACCAAACGGGTAGCCAAGTTACGCATTCAAAAGGGTCTCTTGTAGTGGAAAAGTGGCGTAACTACCTATCTCGGTTCCCATTCCTATCTTGTAGAAGTGTGTCTTTATCTTGATTCTTCATTCCTGATGAAAGAATCTAGATGAATTAAAGACGTTGCTAATTTTACGTTTCAGAAAATAAACATACGAGAGGCGAGGGGGGACCACCAACAATGGCACTTATGAATTCTGCGGACAGCGACGCAACGATGTCGGCCATTCCTCAGTCGGGTAATTTGCGCTCTATTTATGATATGAAGTCTTATTCTGTCGCTAACTTAGCAACACATTTCATTCCAAGACAAAAAGTTTCTAGCACCCTGAGGAATGGTTTAAACATTTTTCTTCTAGATATTCGGTTACATTTACTTAGGGGATCAAAAGAGAACATTATCTAGAACAAACATGAGTATAGCAGTGTTCAGTGTGGAGTATAACTTACTTTAATTGTTTTTATTAACGATATACAAATGATGATGAAATCGTTAAAACGATATAGCAGTCCTTACACGTCCCTTTAACGAGCATTTGAAAATAATATTTTTCACGATTCACGATTTTCTCCTCTATCATCATAAGGTGTTAAAGCGTGTGCTTGAAACATCACTTCCGCTATTCTATGGTTCTCTTTCATTTTTAGACATTCGTTGCAAAACGACGCAATATGCCTCTTCTACGTGGTTGCCAAGAGTTGACAGTCAGCAACAAAGAGGGGCGACATCATGGGACGTTTCTCACAGGGCCAGAGTGTTTCCCAGATCTCTAGAGAACTTTCGCCTAACCGGAAGACCGACATTAAGCGCAAGGCGTTCAACGGACCAAGTCGCTACCAAGACCAGGAAGGTCTCGCAAATAACCGCTGCAAGAATGAGGCACTGGTGGCAGAGTTGAGGGTGTATCCCATTACACGCAGATCCGTTTTGCTGCATAAGGTTGTAGGATTCGGATGTCCTACTGAAAATATACTGCAGGGACTAAAGGAGGCTGGCCTTGAATTTCATTGCCCTGCCACCAAGATAATCCTCACTGAGGCTCTCAAAGCCAGAATATTGGAATGGGCCCAAAGAAACACACAGCTACCGCAGGCATACTTGGATCTAACGATCTGGTCGGGCGAGAAGGTATTCCTATCTGACCAGCAAGATAGTGTGTGCCTTTATAGGCCGCGCTCCCACACTCCCAGACATGTGCGTGAAAATCGCTCTGGAAGTACATCAGCTTGCTTTTGGGCCTATATTACATCTGAACCAGGATAACTCATTACGGTGACGGAATGACCAGTGCTGTTTATATTAGCATCCTCCAGAACACTGTGTTACCATCTCTACGGGCTAATTTCCCGGTACAGAGGGAATATTTGTTTATGCAGACAACAGTACTGTATACACATCCAATTCACCAAAACATGGTTAATAAGATACCTAGAAACTGTGTGCATCAATTGGCCGGCGAAACCTCCTGATTTGAATCCAATTGAGCACACGTGGGCGTTCATTGTTCAGGACTGGGAGATGCGTCGAGAAGACGAGGTGCGGGAGGTTCTAGAACGCCATGTCTTGAAAATGTGGCAACATTACGTTCTCGTCAGAGTTGAAGGCTTGTATCTAACATACAAGAAAGGCTGCAAAGGTAATTGACAATGGCGATGATTGCACTAGGTATCAACCTGTCTTGCATCCCTGTGCATTATGGATCTTAAGTCGTCCTCCGTGGTCTAGTGGTACCATACTAGCCTCTAGAGACTGAAGTCGCGGATTCAAAACCGGCAGAGGGCGATGTATTTTTTCGGACGTAAAATCCTTAGCATAGCTTCCTTCGGAAAGGAAGTAAAGCCGGTGGTCTCATGTCAGAAAAGTTTCATTATGAATTTCCTTGCAGATAAAAGGATACAGAAGATTAAAGCAATAGTCAAATCTTTGAAATCCTTTGCATGACCACAAGAAAAAAAATTGAATGGCTACTCAGCGTTTAAAAAGATATAAAGTACTTATTTGAAAATTCAATCAATAATACTGAATATCTAGGAAATATTTAATGCCATAAATGTGTACTTTAATGAAATCTACTTTGTTTAGTAGTAAGCCTTTATCCATTTCTTATGGTTTACCAGTTTTACAAATTATAAAAAAACACTTTCAGAATGAAGGGAAGTTCTCAAGCTATTCCCAAAATAAATATAAGATAGAGATATTGTCATGCAAATATCTTTACTACTTGGTATTTTAATCAAAATCATTAGAACGAATTCTGAGAAAATGAGAAATAACAAAAACTACTCCATGTTAAATTTGCTTCTTGAAAATGTCCTGCGTGATCTAGGAGTACCATACTAGCCTCTATTTCCCACGAATGCGGGTTCAAATCCGGTGGAAAGTGATGGATTTTTTCAGGCGTAAAAATCCTTAGATGGCTTCCCTTGGAAGGGAAGTAAATCCGGTGATCCCGTGTCTTAGATTTACGGCATGTAAAAGAACCTCAAGCCTGATAAAGAGGCCTCTGAGCAAAATTTCTGATCTTTCACGCCATATAGAATGGGACGATAAGGATCATAATAGTTAAACAGCGTCCATAAAAAAACTCAATTTCATTTTTCATTTTAAACTTTAATGAAGCTAACTTAATTCTTGTAATATGCTGAACTTAAAACACCAGCTTTGGTACCGTAGCCATTTATCTGAAATTTAATTTTCTAGTTATGCTGCTCACAGAAGACAGGAAAAAAAGACAAAAGAAAGAATAAAATCCTGATATTACATTCTCATGATTTCCTCTACCCTCTATCGTTTATTAGTGGCTATACAAGCTATCTTTACGGAAGTTTACTTTTCTATCTACTTCATTTTAATCGAGATAAACCTTTGCAGAAACAACTGCATTACACATTTCGTTATAGGTTCAAGGAATGGTGATAATCAGAAGTTTAAGAACTGGACGCTCTATGCTGGCCTTAAAATTCCATATTCTTTCCATGTAATCGCGAGAAACAATTCAATGTCAACAGGATTTAAAATGATTTATAAAAGTATTAATTCAAATCATTAATAACAGGTATCTCAGAAATGGCTTATGTCACAAAAAAGGTTGTTTTTAATAAATTCTGAGTTTTAAAGAGATTTACATTTTTTTGTGTAGTAGATTTTCGTCTGTCGTTTAATGTATACCAGTTATACAAGATTATACAAATTTTATATGTTATGTAAATATTTTTAATATGTGGTAATTTAATAAAAATAGTGAGCCATTGTTTAGAAAATGAAAAATCTTGAAGAATGGTCCATGTAAAGGGCAGCTGGTGTGAAAGAATTTTCTTGAAAATCCTGGCATCGCATCTTTGGAAGATACTGAACTTAAATACAAGGTTTGGTATCCATCCGACTTCTCACATTTTAGTTACGCTGTTCTCTCTCTCGCTCTGTCTCTCTCTCTCTCTCTCACGGTCCTTTTACTAAAAATGCTATTCTTATTCAGGGGTCCTCAAAAGATGTACTTCCTGTGAAATTTCGGAATCAAATTTTTGGTTGGAGTACAATTCCTTATCTACCTACGCATTATGTAAATGTTAGAGAAAATGAAAAGCACACGTTTTAAAAATACTTTTTTGAGATTCAGGGGACCCAAAAATGTGTGTTTCTGGTGAAATCCTGACATAAAAGTTATGGGTGGAATACAATACGTTATTACTTACTCTGTTTATTCTAGGTTAGAGTAAATAAAAATGAGAGAATGAAGTTGTTTGGAGATCTCAAACTTTAAATGATTGTTTAAAATGATTTTATCTGTAAATTCTTTATGCACAAAGGAAGTAAGCAGTGGAAGGAAAGCGAATACACATAATTTGAATTTTGATTATCTACTATGCATTTACAGCTTGTATAGTGAAACAAAATATGCTAATTTCTTGGCGCTGTGTGCTTTTATTGTCTATATGAATAGCACTTTAACAAATTTATCATCTGAGATAGCAACATGGTTAGCTTTTTACTTTCTCTACCACATACCTAATAAATAGAAGAAGTTCTGCATTCCACCCAAAATTCTGATATCAAGATTTGAAGTGTGTGCAGTGTGTGCGAGCATATGCTTTTGTGAACAGCGAAACTAAACAACAAAATGTAGAATAAATACCAAACCAGTTCATTAACTATTAAGGATGTGACATAAAGATTCCATGTCAAGTCAAACACCCACAAAACACCAAATCATCAAATGTCTTCGAAATTCTTTGTATGCATTTGTTGCTTTGAAATAGAATACACGCATTCTTTTTGGTCCCTAACTTCAATGCTCTGAACACCAGCCAAAGTCAAAATGTTCTAAAAAGTGGGTGCGCATCCAAATTTACGAGGGCTGTCCCAGAAGTGCCCGACCTAACAAAGAAAACACAAAAATGATGGGAAAAATATCTTTGTTTCTCTACATAGCCTCCTTTCAGTTTGATACACTTTTCCCAGCGATGTTTAATAGCTCTGATACCCTAGTTATAGTGAGAACCATTGAGTTCTTCAAAATAGCCATCAACTGCAAACTCAACCTCTTCATTGTTGGCAAATCTTTTACCACCAAGCCATTTCTTCAGCTTTGGAAACAGAAAATAGCCAGAGAGGGCTAAGTCTGGCGAATAGGGTGCACGAGGAAGCAATTCGAACTTTAACTCATTGATTTTGGCCATGGCGATAATGGCTGTGTGAACTGGTGCACTGTCTTGATGAAACAGAACTTTCTTTTTCGCTAAATGCGGCCGTTTTGCTTGATTTCATTATTCAAACGCTGCAATAGGTTTTCATAATACTCGCAATTGATTGCTTTTCCTTTTTGAAGATAATCAATGAAAATTATCCCACGTGCATCCCAAAAAAACTGACGCCATGACCTTGCCTGCAGATTGAACTGTCTTCGCATTCTTTGGAGCCGATTCTCCCCTTTCAATCCACTGTTTTGACTGTTCCTTTGTCTCAGGTGTAAAGTGATGGACCCATGTTTCATCCCTGGTTATGCATCGATGCAAAAACTCGACTTTATTGTAGCAAAACATCGCCAAACACTCGACTGAAACATTCTCAAGATGCTGCTTTTGTTCCATTGTGAGTAAACGCGGCACCCATCTTGTGCACCGCTTTCTCATGTCTAAATTTTCAGTTGGTATGCGATGTACAGCACTTTTTGAAATGCCTACGATGTCTGCTAGCTCGCGCACTTTCAGTCGACGGTCATCCAATACCATTTTGTGGATTTTCTTCACAATTTCTGGCATGGTTCACCTCATTTGGTCGATCACTGCGATGTTCATCTTGGCAGCTCGTACGGCCTCGCTTAAACTCTGCCACTCAATATTTACTGCTGTAAACGAAGGAGCAGACTCCCCCAGAGTAGAACCTAGCTCAGCTTTAATATTAGTTGGACTAAGACCTTTCAAATGAAAGTATTGTATCACATATCAAGGGCTAGTTTTATCCATGTTTATAAATTCGCTGAGAGAGTTCATTATTAATGGATGCCAAACAATTACTAAACAGCATAGCATCGTCAAACTTCAGCTTTATAAGGGTGGTACCTTCTGCCATAGTCATTTGTTTGAAACAACAACTGCTATATATACATCAGGTCGGTTACTTCTGGGACTGCTCATATCTCACATTCAAATTCTCACATGAACTCCATATAGACTCATTTTAAAGCTTATGGCGTCTTCTTTAATGATATTGTAGATTGAATCTGATTCAACAGTTTAATTATTTATCACTAAAATTTGGACTTTTAAAATATGATTTTGTGTTTATATCGACAAACTAAAAATACTTTTTTAAATATACGTGTGTTTTTCATTTAGTAGTGTATATGTGCGCAAAGTTAGGGGAAGTCATTCATTCAAAATATTTATAAGAAAATACTTTTTCAGCTGAAACCCTAATCACGATAAGATAGTGGAGCGGCTTCCGCCTCAAGCGTAAGAGCAAAGGGGAAGGAAGGCAGATTAAAAATAGAAACCAACCCTTATCATGGCAAACCAGATTAGGCTTTCCCTTCCACAGAGGACCATTCCAGAATATTTAGTTTGTGGAGACAGTCCACTGTGTTTTTTGTGAGCTTAATCCGTTAAATTTAATTTTGAATATTCATTAAACATTTAATATGGGTAGTGCCGGTATGACTTTTGCTTTAGCCCTTAAAAATTAGCAAACATGTATTAGAGAAAAAAGAAGTTGTGACCAGTGACTTATAAAATTCTTTTAAAACTGAAAATGGAGGATATAGAACTGTCCCCACAACTAAGAATGTATGCCTCTTGTGGTATAAGAATTTTTCAAATTCCAGATCGATAACTTACCTTCAGATCAGATAGTGATGCGAATGAGTTTAAGAAAAGTGTAGACTGTAATACTACAAGTCTCAATACTAGTTTAGTATCAATTTTAGGCGAATCACCCATAAAGAAAAGAAAACTTTCTAAAAACACCCACCCTAGAAATTACAAAAAATAACACGAAAGCTTAAGGAGAAGGTATTTGATATTGAAGATGAATTGGTCCCTGAAGAAAAACAGGATTCAGAAATAAAGCAGAAGCTGATGGATAGATTTCATAGTACAGATGATAGGAACTCAAAAATTCAGATTATGAATATTTTTGAAAGCTGGCCTTACAAATAAATTAAGGAAAGTTTTGGTAATAATGTTTCAAACGATATGATAAAAGTAGCAAGAACATTAGTTTAAGAGGGAGACTTTTTTCGGCTCCTGAAACGAAATCTAGTAGAGTGTTAGAATATTCTGTGGTGGAAAAAATATTAGATCTTTAAATTTCTGAAGATGTAAGCAGGATTATGGTGGGAAAAAAGAATACATTTCCATTTAAGAAGGAAGACAGAAAATTAAAAAAAATGGAAGAGGCTGATTTTGTGCAATATAAAAGAAACCTTCCGTAGTTTTAAAGATAAATATAGTTTTCTCAAAATTTGCTCAACTGAGACAAAACAGTGATACTTACTGCATCTACTGAGGAAAAATTTAATCTCTTTGGAGATTGAATATAATGGGCACATTTTTTCTTCAAATGTTTCAATTAGAAAATTAGATATCTCATACCTCCATTGAATGTATTCTTACTTAGCAATGCTCGTAACTTCAATAATTCACACACCTCGTAACTCCATCCCACAACTTTATACGTCAAAACTCATAGCTCCAAGTAATTTACTACTTGTATTACCTTAATGGTTTAATTAAATGTCAGTGTTTTAGTTCGTAAATTTATATCTTCCTTCATATAACTTCCTATCTTGTTCATTTATTTAGTTTAGAATGATTCTATCCAGGGACAATTTGTAATTACGAGGTACGTCCAGAAAGTAAGTTCCGTTTGGTAATAAAATTAAATTGTGTACAGATACAGAAAAATTATTTATTGCACAAAATTCTGCAACTCTTAAACTACTTTTCCACATAACTGCCGAAATTTTGCAGGCATTTGTTATAGCGTGGCACAAGTTTTTGTATATCTTCTTCATAGAAGTTTGCCGCCTGTGTCTTCAACCAGTTGGAAACATTTTCTTTCAGTTCTTCGTCATTGTTGAAGTGTTGACCGCCAAGGAAAGACTTGAGATGTAAGAACAGATGAAAGTCGCTAGGAGCGAGGTCAGGGCTGTACGGAGGATGGTCAAACACGTCCCAGCCAAATCCCTGTAGGAGGTTTTGCGTCACATTTGCAGTGTGTGGTCGTGCGTTGTCGTGAAGAAAAACACCTTTTGACAGCAATCCTCGGCGCTTATTCTGTATTGCGCGGCGCAATTTCCTAAGTGTCTCGCAATAAACATCTGCTTTGATTGTTTGACCACGCGGTAAGAAATCAATGAGTAAGATGCCTTTCCAGTCCCAGAACACTGTGCACATCATTTTTCGAGGTGTCAAGATTTGTTTCGGCTTAACCTTTGCTGGGAATGAAGTGTGCCTCCATTCCATTGATTGCCGCTTACTTTCAGGGGTGTCGTAAGAAACCCAAGTTTCATCTCCTGTGACTGTGTCAGAAATTCTTCGCCGCCTTCATCATAACGGGTCACTACCCATCCGTTTTGTTTTTTGTTGCTCAGTAAGAATCTTTGGTGCCCAATGAGAGCAAAGTTTACGAAATTTCAGTTTTCGGTAACAATTTCATGAATTAGTGATCGTGAGATTTGGGGAAATTCCATAGCGAGAGCACTAATTGTAAACTTGCGGTTTTTCTGGATCTTGTCATCAATGGCGTGATCCAGTTCTTCTGTAACCAAAGATGGACGCCCACTTCGTTCTTCATCGTGCACTTCACTACGTCCTTCATTGAACTGTCGGACCCATCTTCTCACCATTGAATCACTCATCGCATTTTGTCCGTAAACTTCGCAAATTTGCCGATAAATTTCAATTGGTTTCACTTTCCTAGCATTCAGAAAACGAATCACAGATCTGATTTCACAAGCGGCGGGATTTTCAATCAACACCAACAATGTAAACAAGCACAACAAAGCATACGTGGCTGACAGCGATCTCAAAATGGCGCACGTTTCTTCTCCTTGATACAGAGCGTCTACCGCGCATGTGCGGAACTGCGATCGCAGCGCTGCAGCGGAGAGAAATTGAAACGGAACTTACTTTCTGGACGTACCTCGTATTAAGCATGCTTCATTTGAAGTTGTGTGTGTTGATTATTTAATGCTCAGTTAATTTTTACTCTGTAATGAATAGGTAACTTCTAAAATGGTTTGGCAATATTGTATTTTAGGATAGATTCATACTTTATCAGAACAAGACGTAAATTTATAGGAACTCATTCGCTTGCAGCTATGTGGCAGGCCCAAAGATATACTTAATTGGTATTCCAAAGAAATGAACACTCAAATGAAGCAACAGAAAATGCGTATGATACAATAATGAATGCAGAAATTCTTATGATGCCAAGGATTGAACAGTCTAAATTAGTGACAAATGTGACAAATAAAAATGAAAAAGGCAAAATTAAATAGGGTGTGAGAGTGAACATGCTGAGGTGCTTAGGACAATTGATTTCGTAGAAGAAGATCGAATACCCTCACAGTAAATAACGGTAACTGAAATGGTAGACATCAGTGGCTGCTGAAGCATCAATGCAGTGGTAGTGCCAGGAATACCTCCTCGGTATTCTTATATGATGCAATAAATATACAACACCCGCCATTTTTATATGGTTTCCTCCAAGTTAGTACCCTTACCGCTACCCGAAGTGGCGGTTAGTTCATCGCTAAGTATAGCTCCCGATTAGTTGTTACGGTCGTAATACGAAAATTTGCCCTGACTCTCAGCTAATATCTAACCGGAACCTTGACCGGAGATCGTAATACAGTCCTTAATTGTAGAGGTATTAATATAGAGCGCAAGTACACACACTAATGAAACTAAGCCAAACACACCACAGTTCCCGTTCAAATCAGGCACACATACTCACAGCTGGCCGGGTGCAGTGCTGTCCATAGTCTTTACCTCTCTTTCAATTGTCTGCTGGATTGCTGGCAGTGCAGTCAACATTATAAAAAAGTGATTCATTTAATTGTAAGGATAAACAATGGAAAATTAATGACGAATATGATATAACAAAAGACGTTTTTCTTCTAAGTTTAACACTGCAAGTGATTGGTACATTATTTCTCACTTCTCAGTATAGCACACTTTGCCGTAGGACTCGTAGGTGTACAATAAAGGTGGTACTTCTGATTCGCATGTGCTGCCAAGATAAATCTGACAGTAACTGGCACGAATCAGGACCCTCTAGAAACACTACTCGAGTTACCTTGGAAACAACCATCCAGAGGGTCCTGCACGAATATGAACTATCCTTTTCCCCTCCAATCAACACTAGACTCCGGGGTGAAACCTCAGAGTGCTATTTGTGTTCTTCCAGGGGTATCGTCATGCTTATTCGTAGATGACTTGGGCGTTTATTGTATTTCTCAGCGTGCTCCGTTTTTTGAACGGCGGTCTTAGATAATCTTCAAGAATGGACTTCTAAAACGCCTTTCATTTCTCAACTCAGAAGTCAATCTGCGTGAACTTCCGGCGCGTAGGAGACGATTACACCCTTCGCTCCGATTCGGTCCAGATTTGCTACCAAAGGCAAATTCGTCGAGATTCCTGAAGTTGGCGTTTGATAGAGGCTTGGCTGGTCATCGCATATAGCATGGCTGTATCATTTGTTCCTGAGCGCGACCATCTGCGCTGGGGAGATTGGACACAGAACACAATCAGGGCATTTGAGTGACTGTTGGTGCTTTTCCCGCTAGCCCAGTTATGAGTCTTTGCGACGAATCGGTAGAACCGCCTCTGTGATATCGGCGTTATGTCCCCTTAGGAAATTATGGCTGTGCGCTTAAATGTATGCCAAAACATTCAACGTTCATTACTTTTTTCACACTACGCTGGACGAACGTTATAGGACTAGCTCCATTAATTCCAAGGCTTGCAGGTGTTCGTTTCGGGATCTTCCTAGAAAGCACGGCATTGAAATACCCAGCATGTTTACTAAGGGGGAGACGGTGTTCCCCCTTGGTTGCGTGCGACATCTCACATAGATCTAGGGATGACGGCATACCGTAAGTCTACGATGCCTACGTTTAGTATCCTCAGCTGTTTTTTTTTAGAGTTTCTGTCTGGTTACTGTGACAGAATTTTGATATGCACCGATGGATCTAAGTGCACCAACGGTGTTGGATTTGCTTATGTTCATGGAACCGAGGATCTACATTCGGTTTTCATGACAGCGTATCCATTTATAGTGCAGAGCTGTATGTCATATACCGAGCTGTCGAAAATTTGGGAGACTGTCTCATCTTGAGTGATTCCTTTAGTGCATTTCGGAGCCTTTGTGAGCTATACAACTACCACCCCGCTGTTCGGCGAATCCAGGATACCCTCCATGGTTTATGCGCTTCTGGCGTTAATATAGAGTGTGCTTGGATGTCCGGTTGCGTTGGCTTGCGGGGAAGTGAACTTGGGGATTTGGCGGCTAGAGTGGCGACCACAGAATTTACTGGGACATGTTTCAGAGACCATTGTCTCCATCATCAGCCTGGATTTAAGTGAATCCAAGCTGAAGATGGAGACAACGATCTGCAAAACATATTCCAGTAAGTTCTGTTGAAAAAGTGCAGCTAGAATAATAAAATTCTTAATTAGTGCATATACATTGTTTTCTTTCTTCTAATACTACTCCTTAATCCTGATTAATATATTTTCAAGTAGTGTGTAGTGCCTTCAAAATTACAGTCGCTCCCACCTTCCCTCGCCACCAACCCTGGGGACATTCCTAACATTATAGTATATGTACTAAAACCCCTCTCCCTGGTTATGACTTAGTCTTAGTGAAGTCTTAGTTTTTTGTCTCTCCTATAAAATTTCCTCAAATGGATTTGCGATATCTGCAAATTAGGGTTATAATATACATTTTATTTGTCATATAAGTATCTTAGTGCTAAGGAATTTTAATCACAATTATTATTAGAGCCATTTTTGAGAAAAACAAATTAAACACTTTCCATGTAATAAAGAGAATTTTGGGGTGAGAGGATTTTTTTGAAAATTTTCATATAGCATCTTAAATTTTCATATAGTATCTTTGGAAGATGCAGAACTTAAATACCAACTTTCATATTTAATCGACTTTCATTTTTGAGTTATGCTGTTCACAGAGAACCTTTTTCTAAAAATATTTTTATTGGATTCAAGAAGCCTAAGAATGTGCATTTTTGCAGAAATCTCAGCATCAAATTTTTGGCGTGGAATGAAATACTTGTTATGCTTACTATAGTTAAGTAATAGAGAAAGTAAAAAATGTAGCTCTAACCTCTTGTTTTGCAACATTCTATCATAACATTTTGATGATGAAGCAAAGAATCATGAAGTACAAGGGAATACCCTGAGATGTTGCAGTTATGGTTATGAATGTAATCTTGAACTTCGCATACTGCACAACTAAAAGCTCACCCTTTCTACTACTGCTTCCAAGCATTCACCCTATGCCTTGCAGGTTGCAGATCCCTTAATATACATTATCAGAATTAATTTATGTGTGCTTGCAATACACAGTAACAATGACTCCTGGTTGGCCTAATGTGGCTTAAAGATAGTTTGTTTCTAAGTAATTGCAACTCCTCCATTACCATCACATGTTTCTTGTACCTCATAATACCTTATAGTTCCACACTCCTCTGAATAAAAAGAAACTAAATTGCATAATTTAGGTATTAAGAATGCTTAAATTTTTCTAAAACAAAAATGATGCTTTTTTGGTAACTTACTTTGAATTCTGTACCAATTTTTCTTTGATAGTAAATATTCTTCACATTAGATTACCTATCGTTATTTTGAATACATGTACGGTATGCTAAGTAAGCATTATAAATATCTTCTTGGGAATCATTATAACCTTTAACCTTTTGATAAATATGTTCTATGATGAGTGACATTACAGCAAAGACTTAAAAAGACTTGCCTTGATTTGATACAGAAAGAAGATCTATGGAGAATTTAAACCAAAGAGCATATAAAAGCTCCAGCTCCATTTCTAGACTGAATCAGGCAAAGCAGCAGATTAAACCATATCATCATATACTACGTGATCAAAAGTATCCGGACGCCTGGCTGAAAATGACGTACAAGTTCGTGGCGCCCTCCATCGGTAATGCTGGAAGTCAATGTGCTGTTGGCCCACCCTTAGCCTTGATGACAAATTTCACTCTCGCAGGCATAATTTCAATCAGGTGCTGGAAGGTTTCTTGGGGAATGGCAGCCCATTCTTCACGGAGTGCGGAACTGAGGAGAGGTATCGATGTAGGTCGGTGAGGCCTGGCACGAAGTCGGCATTCCAAAACATCCCAAAGGTGTTCTATAGGATTCAAGTCAGGACTCTGTGCAGACCAGTCCATTACAGGGATGTTATTGTCGTGTAACCACTCCACCACAGCCCGTGCAGTATGAACAGGTGCTCGATCGTGTTGAAAGATGCAATCGTCATCCCCGAATTGCTCTTCAACAGTGGGAATCAAGAAAGTGCTTAAAATATCAATGTAGGTCTGCGGTGTGATCGTACCACGCAAAACAACAAGGGTTGCAAGCCCCCTCCAGGAAAAACACGACCGCACCATAACACCACCACTTCCGAATTTCACTGTTGGAACTACACACGCTGGCAGATGAAGTTCACTGGACATACGCCATACCCACACGCTGCCATCGGATCACCACATTGTGTACCGTGATTCGTCACTCCACACAACGTTTTGCCACCGTTCAATCGTGTAATGTTGACGCTCCTTACACCAAGCGAGGCGTCGTCTGGCATGTTCCTGCTTGATGTGTGGCTTATGAGCAGCCGCTCGATCATGGAATCCAAGGTTTCTCACCTCACGCCTAACTGTCATAGTACTTGGAGTGGATCCTGATGCAGTTTGGAATTCCTGTGTGGTGGTCTGGATAGATGTCTGCCTATTACTCTTTACGACACTCTCCAAATGTCGGCGGTCTCTGTCAGTCAACAGACGAGGTCGGCCTGTACGCTTTTGTGCTGTACATGTCCCTTCACGTTTCCACTTCACTATCACATCAGAAACAGTGGACCTAGGGATGTTTAGGTGTGTGGAAATCTCGCGTTCAGACTTCTGACACAAGTGACACCCAATCACCTGACCACGTTCGAAGTCCGTGAGTTCTACGGAGCGCCCCATTCTGCTGTTTCACGATGTCTATTGACTACTGAGGTCGCGGATAATGAGTACCAGGCAGTAGGTGGCAGCACAATGCACCTAAGATGAAAAAACGTATGTTTGTGGGATGTCTGGATTCTTTTGATCACATAGTGTATATAAGCAACAATATGTTGCACCAAGAGAATAGAGCATCATGATATAAATCTATTAGTACTGTCATTGCCACTGCCACCACCATCATTTCCATTGACATCACCAATGGTGACCATCATCATTGTATTTGCCATTGTCGTCATCATCGTCGTCATCCTCCTCATCATGCCTATTAAAATGTTATAATTGTCTACAGATGACAACCTAATATAACAAATGAACCCATTTAATTTTTTGGTTTGCAAGAACTCAAATCTAAGAGAAGGAACTGACATACAAGACTGAAAATTTTAATTGAATGTGTGGAATCACAAAAATAAATTAAAATAACAAAACTAGGAAATATACCACATTTAAGTTTCTTAAAATAATTTACTTTCCTGTAAGTCTTTATGGAAATAAAGGTTGGACATTGAAAAGACAGAATTGGAAATAGAGTACAATCTGCAGAAATTATATTTTTAAAAATATAATGAATCTCAAGGAGCTAATGGAATATGGAATGCAGATATTAGGTAACATATAGGTATAAGTAGTATACAATATGACACCATAAACAATTATAGATAAAAATGGCTAACGCCTGCACAAAAAGAAGAAGAAACCATAATGACAAATGTTCTTATGATTAATTATGAGTTTCTTTTTTTCAATAATACATTCCTGTATTATTTAATAAGTATTGTAATTCCTAATATAATATGTTTAATTCTATCACATTAATTAACATCTGTTTCTTTTGTTACCTTGCTTATGCTTCTAAACTGCCTTTCATTTTTCTCCAGATGAACTCTTTGGAGATTTTCAAACAAAACATAATACGAGCCTGTGACGTACATTCATCTGACATAAATTCTGCATTACCCAAGTATAAAGAATTAAATGAGCCTCAACTTCTACAGCTTCTATCAGATAATTCAAAATGCAGTTTACTTGCAGAATTAAAGCTTGTGGGCTGTGGCATCAAAACATTTGGTAATTATTCTGTTCAATTTATTATCCACCTTAGTTGAATGTTTGGTTTCCCACGTAATAGTATAATGAATTCAAGAATTACAACAATTTGTAATGTTTGTAGCATAAAACAAAATTTCTTTGGAGAAAAAATTTATTTAATAAATCATTCCCTAAAGTGTTGACAAATAAGCTTTAAACAAAGGATATAAGGATTTTAGCTGCACCATAATATCAGCAGCCATTATACAATATCTTTATCATCTTATGAAGAACACATGGAAAGTGCATCCTAAGTCTTTTTTTTTAATGATGCTATGGTAGTATAGATTGTACTATATTTTCAGATCATGCTATACCCAATATTCAGGGAAATATTTCAAGTGGGCACATTCTATGTTCCAAACAGCTATTACAGTTCAGCTCTTCTAAAACAGTAATATACAGTGGCTCTTAAGTTCGTACACCTTGTTTATTTTCATTCCATTTTGAAATACAGAAGTATTTTCTGGGGCAACTCCATAGGCAACAGAAATATTTTACAGTTGCAGAAAAAAGCAGTGAGAATAATAGCAGAAACCCATTACAGAACATCCATCCTATAGCGGTTTGTTTGTTTGTTTGTTAACTTGGAGATTTCACTCCAATATGTGAGTATATTTTACTACCAAAATCCATATGAATTTACAAGCCATTTACAAGTGCGCAACTTCACTACAACAAAAATTTAATGTGTGCACAGGCCAATAATTCACTAGAAGTGTATCAAAATTTTCAATGCCTTACCACACTCTATTAGGCTACTGTCAAACACCAGGAAGAAATTCTTAATTACTCATAAAAAATATCTATGTAAAGAGCCCCATTACTCTCTAAAGGATTTCTATAATAACTGTGAAAGTGTAAGTTCACCCCCAGGGACCTACTATGGTAGATATAGGATTGGCACTCCAGGGGTCCTGAGCTGCACTCTTGATTGGGTTCTTCTAAGAGGTGAGAGGGCTTATGCCAAACGCTCAGTCCACTTTGATCCACAAGTATGTTTGACCGACTACCAGTTACCTCCCTGAACACAGTCTGATGGATACCGCTACGCAGGACAGAGAAGGGAAGTTGCAAGCAGTAACTGGATAATGCATAATTCCTACCCCATTGGCCATTGCAAGACCTGTTATGCTCCTGAAGAAAATTGAGTCCCTCTGTCTATAAACTGGGATGTGAGACCCTAAGATGAGCAAGATCCAGGCTGGGTCTGTCACTTAAGCCCAGGATGTGAGCATGCCATCAGAGACATTTGTAATAGCACAGATGTTTACACCATGGAAAATCCAAATTAAACATAATGGAAAAGAAGCAGTCGAGTCTTGTGGTCCTTGCTACTTGTTATCAGTAGAACAGAGGAAGGAAGGAAATTTACATCAGTGAGTCCATTCATCATTCAAAAGGGTGTGACAAAATTGCTGGTGCAGTAAAATTCTGTATTAGAGGTCGCAATGGCATGCTCCTGGTTGGGACACATTCAGCATCCTAGGCAGCGATTATGCTGAAAGCAAATACGTTAGTTAGCTACCCTGTACGAGTTGAGCTACACAAGGCTTGCACTGCTCCAGTGGTGTCGTAAACACCCCTACACTGGAGATATGTTCAATGAGGAGATTCAAGAAAATCATGATGTGACAGCTGTATATCGGGTTCAGCGGAAAGAAAAAGGTGAATTCATGCCTACTCATACCTGTTCCTTACCTTTGATTGGGTGGATCTCCCTCAAAGGATTAAGGCAGGGTATGAAGCCATCGAAGTTAGGCCAAATATCCCCAATCACTTGAGATGCTATGTGTCAGCGCTTTGGACACATAAGTATTTCTGTAAACGCTGAAGCTACATGTGTTAACTGTGAAGTCGTCCTCCGTGGTACCATGCCAGCCTCTAGTTCTCGAGGTTGCGGGTTCAAACCCGACGGAGGGCGATGGATCTTTTCGGGCTTCCTTCGAAAGAGTAGTTAAGCCGGTGGTCCCGTGTCGTAGATTTACGGTATGTAAAAGAACCTCAAGCCTAATAAAGAGGACTCTGTGCAAAATTTCCGGTCTTTCATTCCCAATATAGAATGGGACGCTAAGAACCACACGAGTTAAAGAGCGTCCATAAATAAAACTCAGTTTTTGTGGAGAATTCTCACACGAGGAAGCATGTACATCAGCTCTAACTTGCGTTAACTGCAGCGGGAACACCCATCAAGTTCACGAGAATATCCCGTTTTACACAGGAAAAAGCGATCAAAGAGATAGTTAGGGAGAAGGTGTCTTTCTCGGAAGCCCGGAAACTCCTGCGTATCCGCCAACTCTCTGTCCCGAAGTCCGGTACCTATAGCCAGGTTGCAGCTAAACCGGTATCGAGTCAGGAAATCGCAACTCAGACCAGCGATATAAACGGGGCCACCATTTCGGAAGAGATTCTTGTAGGTAGATCACTTCCAAAGCCTTATCAACACCGACGCCTGCATCAACATCTGCCAAGTCTATTAGTGAAAGGATGCTCTCAGTAAAATCACCACTAAAATTGTCAACCTCAACCAAAAAGACTGGCAAGCCCGTAATCTATAATACATCGCCGATAAAGTTCAGTTCCAGCTATGAGAGAACTGACTTCCTTAAAATAAATGAAAAGTATCCACCCAGAACATCAAGGGGAAAAACAAGTCCACGAGCATCTCCTCGGAGATACTCTTCTGAGGAATCTTCTGGGAAGGACTAGATCGGCAATCTTCATCTTCGCTGATCTCCACTTCCAATCAGTTCGAGCTTCTTGAACCGAAGTTTTCTATTGAAAAGGGGTCTTCCCCGTGGAGGAAATGGAGCAGCAGGATTCTGCCCACACTACCAGAACAGTGAAAAAGAGGCAGGATAAACCTTCCGTTAAAAGTGTTAGCCCAAAATCAAAGAAAAGGGGGAAATTTATTCGAACACCCTTATCCTTAACGTAGTGGTCTCTTACGGCTGGAAACTTATCCCATTATAATTACTATGGCTATCCTGCAATGGAACCGGGTTCAAACGTGGTGGAGAGCAATGGATTTTTTCGTGCGTAAAAATCTTTAGAGTGGCTTCCTTCGATGGGGAAGTAAAGTCAGTGGTCTCGTGTCGTAGGTAAAAGAACCTCAAGCCTGATAAAGAGGCCTGTGAGCAAACTTTCCTGTCTTTGACGGCCAATATAGTATGGTACGCTAAGAACCATAGCAGTTAACGAGCGTTCTAACTAAAAACTCAATTTCAGTTCAATTGAACATACGTGGAATTAGGACTCATCGATCATAGCTTGAACTTTTACTCAACAAGAATGAGCCGTTGGTCTCATACGTTTACAAGACACGAAGCTTCATCCGCAATGCAGCTTTCAAATCAGGCGGTATATCGCAGTACGGTGTGATCTCGCACCGAGCAGGGTATTCCTGCACACGGGAGCACCATGATGCTCATCAGAGATAACATATTCGTGGAACCGTATCCATACAGTCTGACATTCAGTTAGGTCGCTCACTGATTTAGAAGATATAGCTTCCAGTTACCAATACCTTTTTTGTTGATGGGAGATACCAATGCCCATCACCCTCATTGGGGCTCGCCTCAGGTTTGTCCGCGAGGCGGTGAAATCGCCGATTTTTGGAAAATTATAACCTAGCTCTTCGGAACACCGGGAGCCTACATTTCTCTCAGACTCCTTCAGTAGATTTTCACATCTTGATTTAGCAGCTTTTTCACCGCAGTTGGCAGTTTCCTTACAACTGAAGTCATCTCTGATTTACACTCTAGCGACCACTTTTCATGTCTTATTAGTCTCTTAACACAAGATATAATTATGTTCCATGCGTTTGCCTAGATGGCACGTATATCAAGTGACTGCAACCTTTACTCCTAGTCGGCTGTATTTAGCTACAGTGAACAGGTCTCTGTGTATCTTTTAGCCGAACTTCTCACAGAGACGATTAATTTGCTGCTGGGCAGTCTATTCCTCGATTGACCGCCCATCTCCGTCGATTTCCGGTCCCTTGGTGGACAGATGAATGTCGAAATGCCATTCGTGTTCGCTGGCGTGCTCTTAATGCTCTTCAGCGTCGCCCTAAACTGGATAACCTGATGCAATACAAGAAAATGCATGCCAAGTTTTAACAATTTATTAAGGATAGCAAAAAGATACCATGAAGCAAATTTTTAGCTTCATTTAATCGACATACACTTTCCTCTGTGCTTAAAGTGAGAGGAGGTGCCGGTATGCGACTCATAGTATTACAGAGTGGTGACAATAATTTTAAGA
This sequence comes from Deroplatys truncata, assembly GCA_030765065.1. NCBI lineage: Eukaryota > Metazoa > Arthropoda > Insecta > Mantodea > Mantidae > Deroplatys > Deroplatys truncata. The sequence continues at coordinate 24,623,872 of CM060980.1, forward strand.
GAATCAATAATCGGTTAGTAAGAGCTAATACCATAACGAAATAGAACGTATATAGTAGGCTATGTAAACAAAAAACATTCAAATACAACCATTAACCCCTTATCATGCAACTTACTTTACTAATTACATGAACAAGAAATATTTATGGCTTATAAGTTTATGAAAAGCCCAAGACACTTATAGTTGACGTACTTATCTACAACTCACAAAAGGTCCCACAGTTTCTTATACGAATTTTCTCACTTTCTTTCGTGTCTTGGACACGTTGTACAGTCCGCGCTGTCTCTCCCCTTTTGCAACCAAGACTTGACATAAGGTTCAGGTTTAAACATAGTGACAGAGGTGGTCCAACTAAAGACACAAAAATTAGACTGGAAACGGTAGTAATTTTAAGCGAGTTTTAAAGATCAGACATTATTATGTTGTGAAGAACGCGTTCACAATCCTCACTGCTTATTGATATGGTGTGTATAGAGGCGAAACGCGTTCACATTCCTCTTTCCCGTTGCCATGTACTGAATAAAATCTCTTAAAATATCCTGGGAATAACTCTAAAAGCGAGTTTAGTACTAATACCTTCATACACACTAAAAAGTGAGTCAGCTTGTTTAATTAACTGCTGATTTGCATCGTCTTCATTCATCATAATTTTATTGTCTACAATGCACTGCATAAACTGATCCCTATCAACATACAATTAATTGTCACACTTTTGAAATCCCCAACTTCGATACACTTATTAACTTCTTCCTCACAGTCACCTGGGAAGGATTTCAAACTTTCAATTCTATTTAAATACAGCTTTATATTTTCACGTGCACGTTATATGGTGCAATGACGCAGTTTAGTACTTCCGACAGATGTATCAATTCAAGGAGTATATTATGCATAAATCCTAGTAGTTTGATAAAATTAGGACAACTCAATTTGTAAGCCAATCCTTCAAACTGATTCCCCTCTTTACTTCTTGCGGCATCTGTTATTAGATTCAGCATTACAATGTACATATAACGCAGAATAGGAACACGCCCAGAGGCGTAGCTAGGGGGATTTGGGGGCTGTAACTCCTCCTTTTGCTAAAATAATTTAAAGATTAATAACAAAGGTAGCTTCACTAAAATAATAACAGCTTTCTAGGTTGGTGGGTATGAGATACTTCCTAGTCGTATCACTGGTAGCGCTACGTTTACGCCGCAAGTCTTGAGAAAATTTGTTTAAAAAATGTATCCCTGTACATAAACCTCCCATTACGCTGCTGACTATGCCGATTCGGGACAACGAGAAGAGACAACCCACTTAGCGTTTATAATACGACCAATCTTTTTAAGTTAATTTGTTAGAGCTGTGTACACTTTTCAAGTTGATTCCACTTTTTTGAAGAGAACGCTGTACGAGTTACGTAATTTGTTGACAGCAATGCAGAAATGATTCACACCCCCACCAACAGTTTGTAACGCATCATTCAGGGCAAGTTCCAATCAGTGACAAAAGTCAATGTCATAAATTACAATTTTAGGAAAGTTTTCTTGTAATTGTGGCCCCAATCTAAATTTCTTCCCACATAAGCACCTGCACCGTGGCTTGTGAAGCTAACCATATAATTCGAAGATAATTCTTCTGATATATTCCAGAAGGACTTTGAATTTGGTATTTGCTCTTTGATCTGCAAACTCCACTAATTCTAAAAATAATATGTAGATATAATTGCCATCACTTTCCCCATTAAGTTTTGTTACCATCATCATTTACATTAATTGGAATATGTGCATGTATATAAATACTCAAAACCTTTTATTATTTATCGCAGTTGGCTCATTGATTATAACACCAACCAATGATCTACCACTAACAATCACCCCTATAGTTCTATGTTCCATTTCCTCGCTAATATGCAATATGTCAGAACACACAACATTACTATGCAAAATTCGTCCCGTTGGTATTAAATGTGCATAGACCACAAATAGTCTATCTCCTTTTGCAATACGGTATACTGTACGGAGAATGCAGCATGTTGTTTCAAAATTACACTTATTTTCATTGTCGAAAATGTTCCAAAGTTTGATTATCAACGTCCAATAATATTTTTTCTCTGCTATATAATGAACATGAATTACTTTTCTTGTGTTCAAATATTTTCTTTCGTGAGGGTTGCTGCTGACTTTCTCTAGTAAACCCCTGAGGTTTTATGGCACACGAAAACCACTTTTATGGCAAAGACACGCCGGAACTTGAATAAAGTTTCAAGTGTTACTTTACAAGTTAAACAGCCAATAGTATTAGAAATGACCAACCACTCGTATTTTCCTTTAAACACATTAGCTAGATCTTGATTCCAACACGATGGGGAACTATTTGACTCAACTGTCACTTCTTTATCACTTGTTAATGTGGGTATCACTAGAACTCGAAGTTACACTTATCACTAAGTTTGTCTGAGCAGTACCTTTATTTTCTTTTCATTTTTTGTCGTATCACTGGCTGTATTAAAATAAGATTTCATTGACTGCTGACCATGGTTCATTATAAGGAACGATATATCCTACTATAATATTGTTATGTAGAGACTAGTCAAACATACGCCTCTCATGAAACTAATAAACAAATTTAACTGACCAGAGAGTCGTTTGAATTGCATACAGCAGATATCATGTTACATTCGTCATTGTTGCATATACGTTTTCAAATAAATGAATAAAAATGATAATTAATCAGTAGATGAAACAGTCTGTTGAGCTATGAAAGTTAAATGTATGATTCAAATCTCTTAATGTTATCAAATTACTAATTATTAATTTCAAGTATATCATTCTTATTCTAAAAATCATTGTTGCGTTAGTAAGATATGACATCAGGTTTCGGCTGGATAAGGACAGAATGACAAGTACTCGCGTTCAAGAAAGACGAGTGTGGAGAGGGAGGGAGTCATCTTGTTACACGTGGGACAAACGAACAGCGCTGCTAGAGGTAATGCGAAAATATATAGTATCCGTTGTTGAAAAAACAAATAAGTAGTAATGTTTACGCTTGAATCTTGAACTAATTCCTGTAATGACGACCTAGATGACCAGTAAAGGAATAAGACAAATAGAATTTTAACAAGTTCTATTAACGGTGTGCTATACCGGCTTGTTTCTTAGCTTTCGGATGCGTACCCGATTTATGGTTTGGTATAGGTTAAGGCGTGTGGACGGAAAATTGACCCACATACCAATGTCTTAAACATCAGCAGGAACTGTTGTTGATACATTTGTTATGGCTAACACATTTGGCAGTGTTTTCGCACAAGTCTCTAGCTCAGATAAATATCCGCCTGAGTTCCTTTTAATTAAAACAGGTGGAATGTCAAGGTTTCTCGTTTCATTCTGAAACCTTGAAGATTACAATCGCCTTTTCAGCATGCCGAAGTTAGAACATGCTCTTTCATCTTCGAGACTATCAGCATCAGGACCAGGTGGTATCCATGTACGAATCTTGCAGCAGCTCTCTCCTGAAGGAAATGCTTCCCTGCTCGAGGTTTATAATCGTGTTTGTGTTGACGTTACTTTCCCAGAAAAAGTGGTGAGAACCCACCGTCATACCTATTTTGAAAACTAGAAAGGACCATCATCTTCCGTCTAGCTACTGTCCTATTTCCCTCACCAGTTGCGTTTATAAGGTGATGGAACGCATGATCAATGGACGGTTGGTATAAGGACTGGAAACTCACAACCTACTGACCAACACCAAGTGCGGTTTTCAACGACGCTGTTCAAGAGTGGACCACCTTGTATTATTATCGACGCAGATAATGAACGGATTCACAAAGAATTGTCAAACTGCTGAAATATTTTTTTTTCTTCATGAAGGTTTATGGTACGTGTTGGCGACAAGGGATACTACGTTCCCTACACACCTGGAACATACGCGGACGCTTACCGCTTCAGGAGTGGAGTTCAGTTCAGGAGTTTATGAAGGACATCGTTTTCTGAGTAAGGGTTGGCTCGGTTTTTTCGAACCTTTTTGTTCAGGAGAACGGAATGCGCCAGGGATCGATACTAAGTGTTTCACTCTTTGTTATAGCAATTAATTCGATCTCGAAATGTGTTCCTCCAGAGGTATCGTCATACTTATTCGACGACTTTGCCGCCGATTGTACTTCTCAGCGTACGCCGTTTTTGGAACGCCGTATGCAACAATGTTTAGACAATCTCCAAGAATGGAGTTACTAAACGGCTTTCGTTTCTTAATTGAGAAGTCAATCTACGTATTGGCCACTGCAATTTTACGCACGGTTACCTTTCTAAGGCAGATCCTGCTCCTCTTTGTACGCTGTGTAGCGAAGGTCTGTCGGTCCGTCTTTTGTTGCTGGAGTGTATTTTTCTAGCACATATGGGACACTGCATGTGAAATCGAACGGCAAAGAAACTAGCTGTTTATTATTTTATTTATTTTGCGTTGTAGTTTTTCCTATTAATAAGGAGTGCTAAGGAAAGTATATTTTTCAAATATTAGCATCTAAAACCCAAAGTTGTCACGTTATTGAACGACAAATATATCGTATGAATTGATTTGTCACATTTTAAGTGCGCAAACTCCGGAACCCTTTATTTCAGAATATTGTATCAAATTTCATTTTTTAGATAAAAGTATGCATTTCATAATAGCATATACTAATTATTTTTATAATATTCACAAATATCTATATACAGGCTTTGTTTATTTTAAGCGTCTCCGGATTTTTATAAATCTAAAATATTAGATTGTGAAGTAACGTTAATGTAATAATGTTATTACGTAAATTATTAGAACTTGAAGATCTTATATTGTGCTGCTTTTGTTTTGTTTGGTTACATAATTTTTAACTGCCCCACGTATGGGAGCCAATTTGTAACGGTATTAACTTATAATGTTGATGCTTGTGATGTTTATGTATGTGTGTTTACTTCACGCGTTGCCATCTTGTGACGTCATTCATTTGTTCGGTTTGTAGCTCCATCTAGTGTTAGCAATTTGCGGCAGTATTAGCTTTTGTTTGATTTCATTACAAATGTCCTCCGGCTAGCCATTATCCTGTTGGCTTGGGCACGTATCTCTATACAGGTTGTGTAAACGGAAAGGAATCTTTTATCCAAAAATTACACTGATGAAGAAATTTGTTTTATAATTTTTATTGTCGAACACGTTCACTATCACTTTTACATATTGATCTAGATACTCGCCAAACTGAAACTGTTTTAATAACTTCAGTACTAATCACTCTTAATTCGCGTACTTCAACTTTGTGTATAATTAACTTTATAATACTTTAGATTTTCGTAACTTGTGAATCTATAGCCGACGTATCTCATACAAATATTTTGACGAACTGACGAACTGAAGACGACGTGTAGTGCACAAAGAATTTTGATGAACTGGCCATAATACGACATGTAATGTATGAATGCTTTCGGCGAACTGAAGGACTGGCTGACTTTACCTCTAACTTGGCTTCTATTTATACTCCCACTCCACGATATGCCTAAAGATTATAACTGAACTACAATTGGCTAATAAAACGCGCCAACATTTGCGTCTATTTTAATATCCAATGAAAATTATGAATACATATGCTTTAGGGAGGAAACATTCCAGAAGTTTCTACCGAAAACGCGTCAACATTACGTAACTTCCTCGTTTCCAATAATGATAAACAGCTCACCCCCCTCTCTGCATTATTGCGCTATTATTGACAGTTTCAGTAAGGCATTATAAATTTACTTCCCAACAATATTTACAATCAATAAACATCTGAAATCAATGTCACATAAAAATGCATATTCATATTACAATCATTATTTACATTTAAGTAATTTGTGATACAAATTACTGCATCAATTGAGAATAATCCATAGTGTCATTAAGAGAAGTTGGCAATGTTTGTAAAGTGGTTATATCTGGGTGTTCGTAGTTATAACACAATAATTGAATAAACGGAGGAAATTACATAGTTGATACACAATGATCATCAAGCGTTCTGTGAATCTGTGAGGAAACATTCAGACCCACATACTGCTTAGTGAGCATTCTCATTGCTTAACCATGCATAGCAACTTGCTTGACTTTCAGTTCAAAACAAACGTGCGAGAGCGACCATCATTGGCGGTTTTTGGGGTGAAGAGAGCGAAGAGGCCGTTTACCTTCTTTACGCTTAAAATGAAAGAATAATGCAATCAATATTTATTTGAGAATTCTCAGACTAGCTGTTTCCAGAGATTTTCTTCTGGGAACATTCCTCAATATTTTTTTTCTCTGCAGTCTGCACTACTTCACAATATTTGCATTCTCAGGCGACAGGCTGGCAAACGGTGTGCTTAAAAATGAAAGAATAATGCAATCAATAGTTATTTGAAAATTCTCAGACTAGCTGTTTCCAGAGATTTTCCTCTGGAAACATTCCCCAATATTTTTCTCTGCAGTCCGCACTGCTTCACAAGATTGTGTATTCTCAGGCAACAGGCTGGCAAACATCATTCGACAGAGAGGAAGTGTATGCTCTATCTCTCTCTAACCACCTGCTTGCTAGTCAATGTGAAGAGACACTGCCTGCCAGACCCTGTCTCTCCCTTTAGTTTACATAGTTGCTATGATAACGTGATGCCAAACATTTTTTCTGCTTACGATTTTTAACCTGTAAGTGCTGGGATGGGCTCAACAGATAAGAATCCTTTCACACCCTTCCCAACTAACTGTTAATCATGCTTGCTTAGTGACCAGGGGGAGAAATATATCAACATCACACTCAAGACTCATGATTTCATTATTGTTACAATGACTTGTGTATGTTATCGTTTGTTTACGAAAAGAATCCAATTAATGACATAGTTTGTAATATATTTAAGACACCACTCTCAGGTGAAAAGACAGAATAAGAAAGGCATGTTCACAATTGGAAGACCTACCTCGCCATAAACCTTTGCATAAAAAAGGAAAAGAATGGTAAATGCTAGTTAATTTTAAAACATCTTGGTTTTCCGAATTTTTGTGGTTACATGTAGCTTTAATTTAGACAGACCACTTGTTGGCCCTGTTTACTTTTAATAACAACAACAATAATAATAACAACAATAATAATAATAATAATAATAATAATAATAATAAAAATAATAATAATAATAATGACTGGAACAAGGAAGGATTTTCGGATTTTAAGAACATTACGCGAGCTGTAAATAAGCATAAAGATTCCGCTCAACACCTGAAATGCAAACTACAATTGAACACTGGTTTAAAGCATACAAATAAAATTTCTGATGCCCTATAGGAAAATGCAAGGCTATTTGTGGTTCAATTATTTTTCCAGCTGGTTATAGACACTGTGCTATATTTAGGTAAGCAAGAGTTTGGTTTTAGGGGGCACGATGAAGGTGTAAGTTCAATATATTGTGGAATTTCAAGGAAATCTTGCTTTATTAATATCTAGGAGTTCATTGGAAATTCAAAATCACTATTTGAAACTTCATAGTGTAATCAGGAGGAACTCCAAGACAATTCAAAATGAAGTCATAAACTGTAAATCTGAATAGAGACATACAAGACCATGTAAAAATGAAATTCATAACAGTGGGATTTTTGCTATTGAAGCTGATGATAGCACAGATATATCTCAATCATCATAGTGCTTTATCATAATAAGACGTGTGAATTTTGAAGGAAATGCTTTTGAGCATTTTCTAACGTACTATGATGTTAGTGCTGATAGAATATCTTAGGCTTTGTTTAATCTTCTGGAGACGATTTTGTCTGAGTTTTCATATGAGAACAAATTAATGGCTCAAGGTTATGATGGGGCAAGTGTAATGGCAGGTCAGTTAGCTGGTCTTCAGAAAAAAATTAAAGACGAAGCACTTCAGTCAGTTTTTGTGCATTGCTTAGCTCATCGACTAAACTTGGTGCTTCAACAAAGTTTAGAAGTATTTGAGAATATCATGAATGACAAGCAATCTGATAAAAGATAAATTCAGCTGAGTAAAGGATTTTTTTAAGGAACTGAATAGTTTTGAATTTACTCTTTTGGGTGTAGTATTCAATGACATTTTCTTATTTGACAAACATTCTTTTTGAAGTTTTGTAAAAGAGATTACTGGACTTATTAATTGCATTTCAACTGAAAATTGCACTAAAGATTTTCCTTGTTCAGTTCTTTAAAGTTTACAATGATGTTATTCAAATATATTTCAAATAATTGATTATTTAAAGAACAACCTGCATCTTTGTATGCTGATGAGGGTATAGGTCTGTTAATACAGTGGAGTTTTTCAATTGTACCATACCAAGAAAATAAGGATGTATTTGAGGAATCATGCAAGCTATTTGCTGAGGTTTTAACAATTTCATCCACAAGTGCATCAGTGGAAAGAAGTTTTTCATGTTTCAAAGAATTAAATCTGTCCCCAGAGACACTATATCACAAGGCAGACTAACATCAATAGCAAACATCTTTACCCAGAAAGAACTTTTTTGTAAACTTATAAGTTCAAGGTTCCTCCCTGGCATTTGATAGTTATTAGAACTGGAGAGAACCTGAAAAAACCTCAGTCAGGGAGGGTGGTTCTGGCAGGATTTAAACTAAAGACCTCCAAAATGCGAGCCTCAAATGTCATCACAGAGCCATCTGGCTTGATGATCGTCTACATCTTCAACCTACACTTATGTCCTATGGCAAAGCCAGGAAGAGATGTAAGGATGCATGTTTGCTACAATGGCCATTTTTGTGATGCATTCCTCAGGGAAAACATTAAATGTTTAAATATTTTCACTGACTCTTCTGCAGAACAAAATAATCATCATACATTTACTGCATTATCTCTGCTCAGTGAAAAAAAGATTTGAATCAGAATAGTTCACTTCCCTATCAGAGGACATTTCTACATGGAGCCAGGCAAGGATATGGGCAACATAAACCAAAAAGTGAGCTTGGAGTTACTAGACGCTTGAATAAACTATATTGCTGAAAGTCACATCCAGCCATCTCTTTTCAGCATTGTAAAGTGTGATCAGTCAACTTTCTTCAATTGGTAAGAACACTTTCCAAATATTGAATGTAGAAGAAAGGTTCAATTTGAAACCTGTGCAATTAAGGAAGTCATGCACAAACATTCCAGTGCTGAACAACATACAAAGCTTTGGAATCTCCAATTCTCATATTGCACAGAAAGATCTCTCAAGATGGAGTTCATGTATTTTGCTAATAAGTGCTGCAAGTATGCAGATCTACAAGTGTTCAAGAAGTTCTATTCCCCAGAACTCAGGGGTTTTTACAAGTCTACCACATGCATAATGTAAATGACAAGTTAATATGGGTTTATGTGTTCTATTTCAGTTGGAGAAGATTATTTTATAATATGTGGTCACTGTTCTCTAACAGAAAAACTTAATTAATTCTGTTTGAGAAACTGTAGTTCGACCATCATATAGAAAACACTACATGAAGAAAACATTGCGACCATTGTGACCTAAATGTAACTAAATAAAATTTCATGAGTTTGTTAAAACAAAAGTCAATTTTATAACTAAACCACCTTTTATACCCATATTTCAACAGAAAATATTGCTTACATGATTAAAAGGATAGCTAAAGAATTAAAAAGATTATCTTTCTAAATTCAACTCATGTATAGACAGGAAACATTATATTTAAGTGTCTAACATAGTATTGAGCAAATGTCAATAAAATAACTGTATTTTGAACTTGATGGTATATTTCTATGTTTAATATAGTTCTCACCATTTGGTTTCATACTTTAGTGAATTAAAATGTCTTTCCTTGGTCTTCATATGTGTTACACAGTTCCATTATTATTCATTTTTATACAAATACTTTAATAGACTATCTGAAAGGTGAGAGAAACACTGTAATATTCCAAACAAATTGCAAATCACTTTAAGCATTTCTTCATCGGAAAAGAAATAGATGCAAACTGTTAGTCAAATACCAAAATTTCTGTATGCATCACATAATGATACTATACTTGAACAGGCTGTTGACTGACATCATTTCAAACTGATGCTCACTTAAGTTTGCTGAATCTGTGGGAAGAATTTTCTCTATTATTTAAGAAAGATACAAAGTAGCCAGCCCTATAGTTAACTCTTATCCCATAACTATACAAATTGCTCTGAACAGTGTGTGTAAATTAATTGCATCCCACATTCCAAAACAAAGAAAATATGTGCCACATGTTGTATCTTATAACAAAGTCATAAATATCTATTTTATTTAAGTGTTTAGTATAATTAATATATTTAAAATACACAATTACAGGATGACCTGCATTTAATTTCTTTATTAAAATATTCTACTTAACCCAATTTGTTAAGTGTATTCAGTTCGATTCACTGGCTTCATCATGAACTTCACAATCACCATAATCAATCATTTTTTTTATGTTAATGTGCCTGGTAATTGTGCATAATTGTGGACTATTTACTTCATTGGACAGACATTGAATACTGACCAATCCAATTCACAACCTGTGTGAGTTTAAACCAATCATATTAGAAATCTTATCAAAATTAAATAGTTACACCTAATTCACAATTGTTTGGGGATTGTTGCAGCTGATTCAGAATTGTTTCTGATGGTTTATAAGTTAAAGAAATTATGAAAACTTTCTTAAAGAACATGGAACCTGTGCTATGTTATGATATTGGTATGCATACGTATGTTATTTTCAATTCATTAATATTGTTTATTAAACATTTCATTCAGTAAACAGTATTAGCAAATACCACTGGTGAGTTCAATATTAGTCAGATAATTGCACAATATCAACTCATTTATGGTATTACTTATGGAAAAATTTCCAAGGCATTTATATGGATGAATTCTCCTTATGATCATGGTAAAAACAATGCACTTTTCATAATATGTTTTAGTAGCTTTTGCCTTTGAATTATCATTTGATGATTAATATTTACAGCATTTACTGCCCATATACATTTCTGTTTATATTTATACTATAGGTTATTAAAGAACAGAGCTTATTTGGGAGAATATGGTATCACAAATCTTTGCATATGTGATCACTGCATGAAAACATATTAAAATGTCAATATTTTCAAATTTATATAATCTTGAAACAAAGAAAAAAACTTACTGCGTACAATAAAGTTTAATATTTGAACTTTTATTATATTATTTATTTTTAGAAGATCTTCCAAGGCTTCCAAATCTACAGAATTTGAATGCATCATTTAATTATCTGAAAGATATACCTGACTCAGCAATGTTTCCAAAGCTTCAGATCCTTGATGTCAGCTTCAACTCTATTCATATCCTGAATCATGCTAAGGTAAGAAAAACAAAAAAGACAAAACAAGATTAATATCAGTTTCTTTAATTATCAGGACTAGCAGATGACACATGTTGAATTAAATTATATGTAAGTGATTTTCCTAAACAAAAAATATCTCTAAGGGAAAGAGAGGATTAATGTGTTTAGATGAGCTAATGCTGTTTGATTATTAGTAGTGATGGTGGTAGTAAAATGACAACAATAATTTGATGTGACCTAACCAGTTAAAGGATGCTAAACTTAAGAAACAAATAAATTAAAAAAAAAGCAAGCAAGCCAAAAAACAATAACAATAATAAACTTCCCAACAAACACACAATAATTCTGCTTGGAGACTTCAATGTGCAAAACATCATTGGAAACTACCCAGCCCATTGATGAACCAACCAAAATGGGGAAAGAGTTGTAGAGCTCAGGTAAGGCATTCATTCTTGTTCTAAGATTAACAACCTTTAATCATCTGTCAAGAAAACAAAAGACTTGGACATCTCCAAATCCTAACCTAGATGAGTTTCAAATTCATCATGTTACCATTGCATGGGAAGCAGTACAAGAGATTCAAAACATTAAAATCCTGAAAAGTGCTAGCCTTGACTCAGATTACTATTTATCCAAGATCAAAGTCAAACTTATGCCAAGAAACACATAGAGAGTTCAAATAAAGACAATTAGTGTATTTTACACAGAGAAGGCGAAATCCAATAGAGAGTGCACCCAGAAACTCAAATCCTTGGATCCAGAGAATTGGGATCAAATGCAATTGTCAAAACAGCAGAGGAGACAGTCTCATTAACAAAACCAAGGAAACGCCCATGGTGGACTCATGAATGTGATGAAGTAATAGTGGAAAGACAAAATCCCTGGCAAGATGGAACTTATTTCTTCTCAATAGTGTGGGATCAGAATCACAATTCACTTTAAAGAAACCACACACTACAACACAGACACTTCTCCATCCACCAAAGACAAAATCAACCAGGTCGTCCAATTAAACAACAACACAGCACCTGGTGAAGATGTAATAATAGCCAAACTCTGGAAGTCCACGAATGTGTAGGCAATTGACAAGTTAACAGAGATCATCCATGAGATCTGGGGGGGAGGGGGGAAATCCCCAGTAACTGGACATCAGCTGTGATATATAAGAAAGGTGACAAAGCAGGTGTAAACAACTACTGTGGCATCTCTCTCCTCTCAATAACATATAAAATTCTCTCTTCAGGCAGAGAAGCAACTAACTCAGTTCATAACTGAATATCAAGGAAGAAAGACGCTCATGTGCCAAGCAGTTCATGAATCTTGTATCTGTTCTTTCATATCTCAAACTAAGAAAGGTTGTAGTGACCTTCAATGATTAAAAAAAAAATCTTATGCTTCTGTTGATTGGCATATGTGCTTCAAAATTCTGAAGGAAACAACAACATAAGAGCAGTTACACTAGGTTACAAATGAAAACCTTTTTTCTATGGTATGATAAAAAAATAGGTGACTTTTACTAATTTTGGTGCATAGAATTAAAAAATGCATTCCATTTTTCCAGAAAACAACACATCAAAACACAAAGTACATCTCATTTTGGCAATATGACAATGTTCAATGAAAATATAATTGTAAGATTTGCAAAAATATTACATACTCATATACAGCTTTTAAAGAAAATAAAGAAGAATAATAACATGAAAGCATGTGTTATCTTGTGTATCCTTTTTCTTTTCCCATGGAACTTCAGTGTATGTGATTTTCTTGAGTGTTCTCTGGTAGATTCATCGCATGCAAGACACCCAGCAGTAATTGACCATCACATTTATGTCCCAATGTCCCTGATAATGTCGTTCAACATCTTTCAAGTCCTGGTGAAACCTTTCACCTTGCTCTTCACTTACTGCTCCTAAATTCAATGGGAAGTAGTCAAGATATGATTTGAGGAAATGAAGCTTCAAACTCATATTACAATCAAGCAGTCTGAAATTTTTCAGCATATTTCTGATAATTTCTTTGTATTGAGGGTCTTTCACGTTGCCCAGAAATTTCTTAACAACCTCTCTGAATCCATTCCACGCATCTTTTTCAATTTCATTCATAGAACTGGTAAAATTAACATCTTTCATTAATTTCATTCTCTATGGTCCATCAAACACTCCCTCTCTGATTTTAGTCTGTGACAATGATGGCAACTTTCTGAATAAGTACTGGAAGCAAGGGCAACTTTTGTCATGTGCTCTCACAAATTGTTTCATCATGCCAAGTTTTATGTGTAATAGAGGGAGTAAAAGAGGCACATTAGTAACCTTTTTTGATCCAGGTTCCAGTTGCTGCCTCTCAGGCCATTGGTCAGTTTCTCAATGTTTGTCCCTCACCCTGCTATCCCATTCACAAAGAAAACAGGAAATTTTGTGTATCCTCCTGTTGTCCTATTAACAGACCAATGACCTTCAAGTCACTGTATATTTGCCACTCAGGGTTGTGGTATTTAATTTTCTCAAGAACATGCCTCAGAGTTTCATAAAACTCTCTTAGGTTCATAGAATGTGCGAGGGGTATTGAAGCTAGCTTGTTGCCATTATAAAGTTTCTTCATTTAGAAGAATCAACAAAAAGATGCCAGTTAATTGACTCATATGTTTTCCTGCCAACTGTTGAATAAGATTACACACATCCAACAAAACACAAGTTGATCTTCTTCTGTGTAGTACCTGTAGAACTGTATTTCATGATTCCTATACCACAAAAATGTAATACCAGGTGATAACAAATTCTTCTCCTGTAGTCTTGAGCCCAGTAATTCACTTTTTGTTTTGTTAGGCCTAAATCCCTCACTAAATCATTTAATTCAAGTTGATTAAACTGTTGTGGTGAATTGTCATATTCTTCTGGATCAAAAACCAACTCATTGTCAGGAGTGACGGGGCTGCTTTCAGATTCATTAAAATTGAGGTCTGCTGATGATGTAGGTATGGGTAGTCTGAGTCCATGAGGAATAGACCATATAGCTGAGTTCATATTTGGATATTTGATTCCTGCCTTAGTTTTGTTGTTGTAGACAGAAACTTTGCACATGCAAAAGTAACAATCATCATGGTGATTCTAGTGCTCTCTCCATATCATTGGTTTGGCAAATGGCAGTGCCTTCCATTTTCCTTCATACCAATAACATAATCCCTCAACACAACTGTTACATACAATATGAGGCACAAACGATTTATCCTGATCACTAACTTTCTCTTTGAAATATGAGTAATATAGTTTCTTTGTTTGTGAGTCTATTTTACATACCATCCTGCCAAACAAGTAACACCCACAAATGTAAAAGAACTTCTGAGGACTTTATAGACACTGTCTCCTACGTAATCCTGATGTAGAAGTCATACACTTTTATTTTAGCACTTCAAATATAGAAGACAAGTGTGCATATTAACACAAGTTTTCAGCTCAACTGAAGTTGAGATCTATGATCGCTGTAAATGTAAACATAAATACCTCACAAGAAGACAGATCTGACCCATAGAACAAAACTGATAAGTGCTGGGAATATAAATATAAACATCTGGGTGATGAGGGAGGATGGAAGTGAGCCAAAGGAAGAAAATCAACAACAGATTTAAAATAATAATATAATGAAACATAATAGTAAGCTGTATAAGCTGAATGAATTTAATGCCACAGACATTTATGCACATATCATAAAAACTAGATGTGATAGCCAAAAATGGACTTAATTTTGGAAATCAGGGCACTGATTTCCATTAAAGTCACATATTTTCCTTTATACCGCAGAATCAATGTTGACCAGTATTATCCAACAGAACTTAACCAGCATTACCTCCAGAGTGATGTTCATAATAAAGACAGATGTTAGGTAGGGAGATAGTCTATTGCCTCTTCTCTTCAACTATGTGCTGCAGAAAGTTATCCGGGAATGGTGTAAAACATGTGTAAGGAAGAGAGAGAGAATGAGTTGAGAATAGGTTACAAGGGAATGGACCTAACCATAAACTGCCTAGCTTTTGCAGATGATCTTGTGATATTCTCTGATTCACTGAATACTGCTGCAAAACAAATTAACCAACTTAAAACCCAAAAAGCAAAGTCAGGCCTCCAAATCTCCTTTGAGAAAACTGAGTTTATAACTAATATCAAGCCAATTCTCTAAGAGAGTTAAATGTGAATGGGGAAATCGAGAGTAAAGAAAAGTTTAAGTATATAGGTGAGTGGATAGGACCTAACAATTCAGAGAAAGAGACATTCACATCAAGGATTAACAAGATGGAAATGGCACAGGAACTAATTAAGATGTTTATAACAAATAATCAATGTCCATCAATACCAACCATAGATACTATTTTTCAGTCATTCATCCAGAGGCCTTGTACACAGCAGAATGCCTTGCAATGAATAGGAAAGATCTGATTGAAAAGTTAGAAGCCAAAGAAAGAAAAATTTTGTGAAAGATCCTGAGACCATCAGAGAAAATGGCAAGTAGAGAAGCATAACAACAAATGGTATCAGCATGTGGAAAGGATTTCAGACATCATTTGGAAAAGGATGAATAGTTTCTATGTCCACATAACATGGATGAACTCAAAGAGGTTGACCAACTGGATCTTTTCCTACTTTGTAAACAAGAAATCCAAGGGAGCCTGGTTCACCAAGACTGAAAGAGACCTTGAAGTAGTGATCACATATGAAAACATCTGTGAAAATAGGCAAGAAGTGAACTAATGAAATAAAGGAGGCTCACAGAGAGGAAATGTTGGATTACTGAAGAAGAATTACAGCTCAAGGTTGCAAATGGTTGAAATAACATGGTCCATAGTTGGCTGAAATGAATGAATGAAAGAAAGAAGAAAAAAAAGTATATTATTATTATTATTATTATTTATATTACCTAAATTTTTAGCTAATATGTTTTAATTAATTTACACTTAAGACTGCTGAAGTATATGACTGCATAAAAATCCATTAAAAAAGGCACAGCCTCTTCTTAAGAAACAGAATGGGAAGGCTCCATGTTTTCATTACCTATACAGAATGCCTTTCTATGTTTGCACTTGGAGCTCTGACTATATTATGACTTAGAAACAAACACGGAGAATGTTTATATGTTGCAAAATATGGAGCAGCATTAAGTTACTTACTGATTTCACCACTATTCCGGATTTTGACGACGTTTTTTATACACAAGCTTCTGAGCCTCATTAATGACTTAAAAGCATACTATTCCATATCTATCCTAAATTGAGTAAACTCACAATTGTCCAATCTAACTGGAACAGAGACTACTCTTGGATAATACACAGATAATATGCAAATACGAAGTAAATGATGAAAAAATGCTTAAAACTGTATAGTAATTGTTTATTACAACACAATTCCTTAAATTTTATGTTGAGTACTTTATACATTTAAATAAAAAATAAGCAGATTACAATATTAAATGAGAAAATTATTTTCAGAAACAGTCATATAGATTTTGGGCTAGTCCCCTTGCCTCTCTTGGATGCTGCAGTAATGCCAACACTGCAACATTGGAGGACACTAGATAAGTGGCATAGACTCATCTTGTTGTTTAGTGTATGCTATAGCAGCTTCGATCATCTTCAGTCTCTCAAATGTTATATTTTTGGGGTGATCTCATTGGCAATGTGCTCCTCTTCAGGAATGATATTCATATCAATAGTAGCATCATCATCACCAATCTAGACTTGCCTTTATCCAACCTTTTTGTTCCATTAAATTTTGTTTTCATAGAAACCACACACCTTTTCCATTTGTCACTCATACTGCACTACTCACCTAGAAAAGGCATACATGGATTTAGACACTGCGGTAACAATTGGATACATTGACAATGTAATGGGGGCATTGACTCAAACTGACAGTAAACAAGAAGCATCTGCACATTGCTATGGAACCATTCGACCTGGTTGATACACAATGCCTTGCATCACACTGATACAAAATAATATATATGTTTATTTTCCAACAACTCCCTCAGTTAATTGCAAGTCTACACCTATATATCAGTATTACTTTGCTGTCTACTACAATGATAAAGCATTTTAGTTATGTGACAAAATGTATAAAATTCAGTCTGTCTGTTCACTTTGCAAACTTATAGAACCTATTGGGTAATGTAGGGTAATATATGATTTTTAAGCCTGTGATGCTGTATTTTTATTATTATTATTATTATTATTATTATTATTATTATTATTATTATTATTATTATTATTATTATTATTATCATTATTATTATTATTATTATTATTATTATTATTATTATTATTATTATTATTATTATTATTATTATTATTATTATTATTATTTATGGACACACTTTAACTGCTATGGTTCTTAGCGTTCCATTCTGTATTGGGCGTGAAGGATCAAAATTTTGCTCAGAGACATCTTTTTCAGGCTTGAGGTTCTTTTACATGCTGTAAATCTACCACATGGTACCACCGGCTTTACTTCCCTTCTTAAGGAAGCCATGCTAAGCATTTTTATGCCTGAAAAATTCCATCACTCTCTGCTGGGTTTGAACCCACGACCTCAGGAACTAAAGACTAGCTTAGTATCACTAGACAATGGAGGATGACATGATACTGTATGGGATGCCTATGTATCATAATGAAAGCAACCATTCTCCTATGCTGCTATGATTTTATGGCTTACAACAAATCAGAAAACAATGGCAGTCAACAAATCGCACAGAACATTTTGCTTAGGTTAGAAACAGAAGATTCCCTTCTTAGGAACAGGAGCAATCAGATCTAATGCTGCCATAGAGGTTCTTCAAAAATTAAAAAGGACCTATTGTGGTACACAGATGTCTTTGAAACCAAATGAGCAGCAGAGGCTGAAGTATATTGTTTGTTACGAAGTTTGCGTCAGAGTTACAGTTTTTTCAAGTGGAAGTGTCTATCATATTGGCAAACCTTAGGAAAAACATGACTAAAAACAAAGGAAAATGTCTATATTCACAGACATTCAAGTTGCTCTAAAGGCAATGAAATCCTCATGTTAAAGTGCAAATTGAACCAGAATGTTTAGAGCATCTTATAATATTGGATACAATTTAGATGAATTGGTGAGATTGCCAAGATATTAAAAGGACAAACTTTCCCCCTCCCCCTCTCTCCCTCTAATGAAATCGTGATGAGATAAAATTTGAACATAAGTAGAGTGGTCACAATTAAAAGTTGTGGCACTGTTTAAAACCAGAGCTGTATTTTTGGTAAAATACCAAACAAGATTATTATAATTATAGTATAATATATGGTAACATTGGTAAAATTAATTGGATTGGTGACATAAATGTTTGTAAAGAATACAACATTTTTAGTTTCCAAAAATGTTATTTGAGTCATGTCAATAATGTACGTGTCATAAATAAACTCAAGAAAACACAAATAAATAAATTGTTATTTGTTACTAAATTAAACATGCAAGTAGCAATATCAATAGAGCAGAAATCAAAATAAAATTACTACTACATTACTTTATATGGGTTTGTTTATACTTTAATGAAAAATAACTGCACACATTTTTATAAAAGAAAAGAAAAAAAAATATCTGATGTGCTATGCTCAGAGATTTGATTAAATCCACCAATAACTGCAGAAATAACAATTATAATTTGAATGAAGTAACTATTGATAATTATGTATTAAATTAACAATGATTTTCTCTACTCTTGTACAAACTATTTTTACACATGCTTATTCTCCATCTACTTCATGTTAATTGAGATAAACGTTTGCAGAAACTATCTTGTTGCTAATTTTCTTGTAGATGCAAGGGGAATATGGTAGGCTTTAAGCGATAGTCAAATATTTTAACGCTGGTTGCTATGTGGAGCATTTCATTCTCTTTGCATGTTCAGGACATAAAAAAATGAACAATGAATTCCCATTTGAGTAAAACTATTAATATTGGAAAATTCAAACAAATAACAAGGAATATCTTGGTTCACTCGAAAAAAAAGTGTATATGACATAAATTTTGTGTTTTAACGAGATCTACATTTTTTGTATAATAAAATTTTGTCTATCTCTTATGGTTTACCAGTTATGTGAAAGTCATTCAGAATAAAGAAGACTTTTGGGTATATTACTAGAAAATTCAAGATATACATTTCATTTGTCATTAAAATATCTTAAATATATGACAAGTTAATCAAAATTGTTAGAGCCATTTTTGAGAAAATCCAAATTTTCTAAAAAGTATTCCATGTAAAGGGCAGTATGGGGTGGGGGGATTTTCTTGAAAATGTTTATGTTGTATCTTTGAAAGTTACTAAACCTAAATACCAAGTTTGGTATTTATCCAACTTTTTGTTTTTGAGCTATGCTGTTCACAGACACACGGACACACACATGGACCCTTTTCTAAAAATGTTTTTTTTTTTTTTTGGATACAGGGGGCCTCAAAACATATGTTTCCAGTGACATCTCGGCATCAATTTTTGGGTGAAATGCAATACTTCCCCCTACTTACTATACTTAGTAGAGGCAGTAAAGCATTTAATACTCTTTCACAACAGATTTTACAAAAAACGGAAAGCAAAACTAGTATATTTTATGGCAGAATTCTGACATTTTTATTAAGAGCAGCAACAATCCCCAAGATTAATTGGTCGTCCTCCATGGTCTAGGAAGCCATGCTACTATCTGGTTTCCAAGGTTGTGGGTTCAAATCCAGTGGAGGACAATGGATTTTCGCAGAATGGCTTCCTTTCGAAGAAAAGAACTTCGTTTTAACTCCACTATGTACACCTTATAGAAGAGCCCAAGAATTTTAGTCGGGCACTTGTCAAAGCCACTATATTATTCCACTGAAGTATCTGAATTATGTTTAATACCACATAAAGTTCATGTTTTAATCTATGTTGGGCTAGCATCTTGATTAGTTAGTATATGGCAGTCAATGGCAGGAACAAAAAAGGAGGGAAATGTTATAATTTATTCCCATAGATGTCAGGTTAGAATCTTGATTAGTTGGTAGCTAGCAATCAATAAAAAAGGATGGAAGTGTTACAATCTGAAACAACCTCTTTCAGTTAATTATTACTGTCTTGATAATGATCGTTTGTGAATGTGAATGTAGACCTGAAAGATGCAGTGATCCATCTACTTACATGAGGCATTGAAAATATGTTCAAAATAGAGTGCCTAAAATTGACTTTATCTTTTAGAAAAGTTGGACTGTAGAAAAAGAGCCCAATTCTGATTTTTCAAAGTTAAATTACCTCAATTTAAAAACCTTAACAAACAACTCTTGCAATTGCTTCATCTACCTCACTGTGAAACACCACTGTATCTGTAGAGATACTTGAATCTACTGTTGATACTCCATAAAATAATGTTGAAGGATTATCATTTCTTCAGTAATCTTCCTGATGATTGCTGTAAAGTACTTGAAGTCTCATGTTTAATGGATTGTAGATAGAATTTACATTCCATGACAGTGCTTGAAGTGGCATTAAGGAGGTACCGGTATGCAACTCATATAGTAATTATAGAGTGGTGGCAATAATTTTAGAGAATCAATAATCCGTTAGTAAAAACTAATACCACAACGTAATAGAATGTATATAGTAGGCTGTGTAAAGAAAAAACATTGAAATACAATAATTAGCCACTTATCATGCAACTTACTTTACTAATTACTTGAACATTAATTATTTATGGCTTAAAAGTTTATGAAAAGCCCAAGACACTTAAAGTTAACGTTGTTATCTACAACTCACAAAAGGGCCCACAGCTTTTTATATGAAGGGAAGCCAAGAAAAAGTTCCCCTCAGCATGTGTAATAGTAAACTCTATTATCAAACGAAGGGATGTTCATGCATCATATATTAATGTCAATAACAATTTGCGCTGGGTCTGTAAAGTGCTGAACTCAGTTTATTGTGAAGTGAACAAATATTTAGATTTTAGCTGTTTAGGATGAGATGGATTACATCTCAATCATAAAAGGTCTTACTTTCTTAGCCAGACCATAATTAAAGTTGTGAAATTATACAAAACACAGCAGGGAAACTAGTGAATAGGTACAGAGGTGATTTAACTCCTACATTATGTATTAGCTCTGAGGCGGTAAGTACTGTGCAAACTTCACAAATTGTAGACTATAATAAGCAAAAATGACAGGATACTAAGAAAAAAAGTGCTATTGGAAATTACCATCAAAATGTGCAAAGCCTGAGCAATAAAAAGCTATCTTTAGAAGTACTGCTTGACTCAGATAAAATCAATGCTGATATAATTTGTTTCTCAGAACTTGGATGAATAATGATGAAATTACATGCATACATTTTCAAAATTATGAATTAGCCTCATATTACTGTAGGACAAACAAAAAGCATGGGAGATCATGTATCGTTGTTAAAAAATACATAAAATTCAGAGAACTATTAAGAATAAAGAATGAAAGCATCGAGTCTCATTTTGAAGCCAGTGCTTTTGAAATTTTTGATCATAATATTATTCTCATTTACATTTATAGAGCACCAGACAGTGATATAAACATTTTTATCAAATGTTTGAGTAAGGTTCTAAATAATATTCAACATTCTAAAGGTGCTATCATATTAGGTGACTGGAATATAGACTTTACGCCTGGTAAACTCTCTAGGATAATGATGGATTTCTTGCTGTTACAAAATTTAAGGCCTATTATACAGGTACCCACAAGAGTAACATCTCATTCTGCAACAATTATTGACCAGGTGGTGGTAAGACAGGGACGCCTTGACTTAGGAAATGTAGATGTTATAGAAACTGGCTTCTCAGATCACTTTGCACAAATCGTAGAAATTAATGTAAATAAACATCAGTTGAATGAGTTTAGAAGAACCCGACTCTATAATAACTTTAGCATAGGTAATTTTCAAGAATTTATTGAAGAAAGAAATATGGAAAAAAAGTATATGAAGAAACTGATATAAACAATGCCTTCCAAATATTTGTAAACATAATAAAATTATATCTGGATGTGGCCATACCAATAAGCCGTGTAAAAATAAAAGTCTTGGGTGACTAAAGGCATTAAAAAGTCTTCAGAAAGGTTAAAGTTTCTTAACAAATTAAATAAAACAGCTCATTCTGAAAGCTTTAGACTGTACTATGCAAAATACAAAAACATCTATAGAAATGTATTGTTAGCAGCAAAGCTGTACAAAAATGACAAGTTCATCCAAAGTTCTGATAACAAAGCAAAAGCAATGTGGCAGGTGGTTAACCAAGAACTAGGCATTAAATCTAAGAACCAAACATATAGTCTTAGGTACGGAAAGAATGAAGTAGTCTCAGATCCTGCTTGAGGTGTCAAGAATGTTTAATGATTATTTTGTAAACATAGTTACCAACCTTTCAGGAAAAAGTGATAAACCCT
The DNA here is from genome assembly GCA_030765065.1 of Deroplatys truncata. Lineage (NCBI taxonomy): Eukaryota > Metazoa > Arthropoda > Insecta > Mantodea > Mantidae > Deroplatys > Deroplatys truncata. The sequence goes on from CM060980.1 coordinate 24,646,583, forward strand.
GGACTAATGCACATATGTCTATCAATGAGAACACAATATACATGTATCCTGTTTCTGCAGAAGAAGTAATTACTGTATTAAAAAGTATGAAAGACAAAATCTCCCATGGAGTGGATGAGATTCCGGACTGTATTTTTAGAAAATGTTCTATGCACTTTGCAGCACCTCTTTGTTACCTGTTCAATGCCTCCTTTTCAGCAGGTGTGTTCCCTGACTGCATAAAAATTGCAAAAATAATTCCCTTACATAAAAAAGGAGATAAGGAAAAAATAGAACATTATAGACCAATTGCACTGCTGTCTCCATTTCAAAAATATTGGATTTATGTACAGTAGATGTTTATAATTTATGTTAAAGTATAACATATTATTGTCCGCAAAAAAATGGATTTTTGAAAAGCAAATCAATTGAGGCAGCAATATATAATTTTCTAGATAGTGTATATACTTCATTGGACAAAAAAGAATATAATATTGGGCTCTTTCTAGATCTTTCTAAAGCATTTGATTTAGTTAATCATGAGATATTGATAAAGAAATTGGAATGTTACGAAATACAGGGAATAGCAAATTGCTGGTTTAAGTCCTGTTTAGATCAATGTAAACAAGTGGTTGAAATAGCAGAAAAAAATAATTATACTCATACATTTGAATTATATTGTTCAGAAACAAAGCATATGCCCTGTGGAGTTCCACAAGGCTCTGTATTAGCACCTTTCTTATTTCTGTTGTATATTAATGATTTACCAGCCTATCTTCAACCTAGCAATACTGTACTATATGCTGATGACACTTCAATTGATATTTTGGGTACAAATAAAGAAGAATTAGAAACTAACATAACACTAATAGAGCAAAAAATGCAGGAATGGTTTCTGCAAAATAAATTAATAATAAATAAAGAAATCTCTTTTTGTCACAGTCAAAACCCTAAAGATTATAAACCACAAATAAAAATAAACAATCAATTAGTGCATTACAAACCATCTACAAAATTCCAGGGTATATGAATTGAAGAACATCTTAAGTGGAACACACATAAAGCTGGCATCCAAAAAAAGTTAAAGTTGTTAGTAAAGTTAAATTTGTTTTGTAAATAAAGCAGTAAACTTAAGCACTTTAAGGAATTTATATTTTGCATATGTATATAGTTTATTCAAGTTTGGTGTAATATTTTAGGGAAATTCTGACGAGGGAGACATTATTTTTAAGCTACAAAAGCGAGTAATTAGACTAATGATGGGATTAAACAGGACAAATTCATGTAAAAATATATTTCAGTTACTATCAATATTGCCTTTTCCTTGTGTATATACATTAGAAGTAATGAAATATGTTAGATAGCACTTAAAACAATTTGAAGTTAATTCTGAAAAACATAAATATGACACCAGGAGTAAACAAAAACTGAGCATCATCAGTCATAATATAACCGTATTCAGTAAAAGCACCAAGTATGCAGGTATTAAATTATATAATAAGCTACCAGGAAAACTCAAACTTGCCACCTCAGAGGCTATATTTAAAAGGAAGGTTTAACATTTTTTATTGCAGCATTGCTTTTATTCCATTGAAGAATTCTTATCATCCTAAAACATTGTATTGTCTTCTTATGTTGTAATAGTTATTATTTTGTATGTACATATTATCATTTGTTTTATTTGTATATGGACGATGCTATGAATTAATGTAATTCCTACGCCTGAAATAAAATGAAATGAAATTAATTTTCTTCCTTTCTTTCATGTCTTGGACATGTTGTACAGTCTGCGCTTTGTCTCCCCTTTTGCAACCACAACTTCACATAAGGTTCAGGTTTAAACATAGTGATAGAGGCGTTCCAATTAAAGACACAAAAATTAGACTGGAAATGGTAGTCATTTTAAGTGAGTTTTGAAGATCAGTCATGTTGTGAAGAACGCGTTCATAATCGGCGCTGTTTATTGCTATGGTGTGTATAGCGGCGAAACACTTCTTTAATTTCTCACTCATAATTCTCTTTCCCATTGCCTTGTACTGTATAAAATCTCTTAAAATATCCTGGGAACTGAATCCAGATCTAGAAGCGAGTTTTTGAACTTCACTTTTACCTTGCCTAATACCAACATACACACTAAAAACTGAGCTAAGTTGTTTAATTAACTGTTAATTTGCATTGTCTTCATTCATCTTTCTCATTTTCATATTGTCTACAATGCACTGTGTAAACTGATCTTTATCAACATAATATTAATTTTCACACTTTTGAAATCCTCAACTACATTTAGTAACTTCTGCCTCACAGTCACCTGGTAAGGATTTCTAACTTTCAATTCTATTTAAATACAATTTTACATTTTTATGTGCATGTTATAAGTTGCAATAATGCATTTGTAGTACTGAAAGATGTATCAATTCAACCAGAACATCATACATAAGTCTTACTAGTTTGATAAAATTATGACAACTCAATTTGTTAGCCAATCCTGTAAACTGATTCCACTCTTTCCATTCATAATACCAGAAAAAAACAATAGATAAGAAGATAAAAAGGTTTGAAAGACAGAAATACATCCAACAAATGACTACGTTACTCAGACAACAAAAACCACAAGCATATAGAAAGTTCACTTATCACCCTTGGACACATCATAAATTTCAAAGGATTTTCAAGAAATACAACATCACCCTGTCTCCACAGAATAACCACAATATACAGAAACTACTATGTAACAGAACAAAAGATCCTATCCCCAAAGATAAATCAGCTGGTATATATCAAATTGATTGTAATGAATGTAACCTGGTATACATAGGAAGAACCAAAAGAAATCTGGAAATAAGACTTAAAGAGCATATGAGATGCATTTACCAAAAGCAGCCAGATAAATCAGCAGTAGCACATCATTTCTGGTCTTCAAACCATGATATCACTCCAAACATAAAACTCTTAAAACCGATCAACAGCAGCAATGAATTGGACATCTGGGAAAAAATATATATTGTCAAATACAGGAATCACCTAATGAATTTCGAACTGCCGCCACCAGCAGCCTTTGGAGGTTCATCAGCCCAGCACCAGAGAACACCACTAGCCACACACATCCCCCAGACAATGACCGGAAACATCAGTTGAGAACATGCTGATGATGGGAACAAGCCGTCTCCCAAAACGCGTTCAAGTAAGAATATTTTAGTGATGTAGTGTAATAACCCTCAACTCTCTTTATTTTAAATTATGACACATCACTGTTACTAGCTTCTAAATCTTCAAAATTAGTCAACATTAGCTTGGTCTTGTTTCCAACATGATGGGAAACTATTTGACTCAACTGTCACTTTTTTATCACTTGTAATGTAGGCCTACCATCCACGGCATCACTTGAACTCAGAGTTACACATATCACTAAGTGTGTCTGAGTAACAACTTTATTTTCTTTTTTCATATCACTGGGTGTATTAAATAAGACTTCATTGGCTGCTGACCACCCTTCATTATAAGGAACGATATACCTTACTACAATATCATTATACAGAGACTGGTCAAACATACGCCTCTCATGAAACTAATAAATGATTTTAACTGGCCAGAGGGTCATTAGAATTGCATACAGCAGATATCATGTTACATTTGTCATTGTTGCATATACATTTTCAAATAAATGAATAAAAATGATAATTAATAAGTAGATGAAACTGTCTGTTGAGCTATGAATGATAAATGTGCGATTCAAATATCTTAATGTTATCAAATTACGAATTATTAATTTCACGTATATCATTCTTATTCTAAGCATCATTATTGTGTTAGTAAGTTATCACTTATCAGATTTAAGTTAGACAAGGACAGAATGACAAGTGCACATTCAGGGAAGATGAATGTGGAAAGGAAAGGAGTCATCTTGTTACACGTGGGACAAACGAGCAGCACTGCTAGAGATAATATGAAAATATGTAGTATCCATTGTTGAAAAAACAAACAAGTAGCAATGTTTACTCTTTAAGGTTAAATAATTCCTATAATGATAATCTAGATGGGAATAAGACAAATAAAATTTTGACAAGTTTTATAAATGGTATGCCATACTGGCTTGTTTCTTTTAGCTTTCGGATGCATACCCGGGTCATACCAGTCCACTTTAAGCACTGTTTGATGATGTGCTGGCATAGCTAGAGCATGATGATACGTAGTTCCACAGCACATAGATTTTTCTTTGGTTTTCCTTTCTATTTGCCATGTGTCATAAGTTCCCAAACCTCAGCACAGGATGCATCTAATGGATGTACTGCTGCTCTGCGGTTTATATACTCACTCTGCAATAGGTTCTAGAAGCATCTTGCTACATGAGCAAATGAGTATTTTAAAGATAAAGGCAAGGCGCCTGTTGATTCTGCATGATGGTGAATGTTGTGATACTAAAGCTTGCGTGTATTATATGAAATTAATGTAGTATTATACGTGTTTTGGTATTATACAGTATTTTTACAACTCGTCACATTACAAGAAAATAGAATACACTTACTTTACAGCTCTAGATATTGTCATGTTTTATTTATTTATTTATTTTTATTTAATCCTTATTAACTAATTAATTTATTTATGCATATATGCATAATGTTCCAGTGAGTTGACAACTATAAGTAGGGATTGTTCTTTACAATGGAAATATGGTTGCTAAACTACTGTTATTATAAAGGGAAAGACAAACAAAAAGTAATTAAATTATTTAAGAATGTAAACTTAAGAATGCTATGATAGCCCAACACTGAAGATGATATACAGACTAATTTCTTGTTATAACTACTGAGAGTTAAGTACAGTATTATAAGATGAAAATTTTAATTGTTTACCTCTTAATGCATAAATGTTAACAAACAGGCTGTCAAACACAGCGGCTATTATAAATAGTTTTCAATAATAGTTGTGTATCTTTTCTTTTCCCTAGAAACATTCAGATTTGGAGGAACTCAATATATCATGGAATTTTCTTCGTGAATTCATAAATTGTATTAGTTGTTTAAAAAAGAAATGTGCAAAACTGAAAATCCTTGATATATCTCATAACCCACTGAATATCACAAATATGGATGATATGGCACAAATAGTGAGCAATCATCTTCCTCATATCAAAGTCCTAAATGGAGAAGATTTAAACACAATGATGTACATAAATAAAACGGTTGATTTAAGAAGAGAATGTCAGTATGTTAACAGTGAATATCTCTTTGCAAATGTAAACAATTCAATGCTCAGTTTGAAATGGAAAGCTGAGATGTTCAATGAATCAATTACAAAAACAGAATTAAAAACGAAGGTTGATAGCAACACAGATATACCTCTGAGGTGGATATGCCTGAAACAAACAAGGGCTGCTGCCATGAAACATATTAACGTCCTAGATAATATATTGTGGGCAGATTTCTCATATAATCTGCTTCAAGATGTAAGTTTCTTATCAAATGCTTGTATTTTAGAAGAACTATCATTATCACATAATGTAATCCAAGACCTTGGATCATGGCTTCCTTCAATCAAACATATTGTAAAACTTGATCTCAGCAACAACTATATAAATGATTTGAAAGTATTTGGAAAAGAGACATTTCCAAACTTGAAGGTATGTAAATGATACTTATTTAATATGTGATTTAATAATCAGTTTTTTCTTAAGCTAGTGTTAATTTTTTATTTTACCTATTTAACATTCCTTTAATCATGTGGACATAGCATGGTAGCTTTTCTTTAGGTTCTTTGGTACAATTCAATCATTGACACTCTTAGCCATAGTGCAACATTATATAGTCATGCAATTTATGTGGCTTCTTTCTTTCCTATGCTTGAAGCTGGCACTACAATGGTTCTCCTGTGGTGAGAAAGCTATGGGTATTTTGTGTCAGTGTAAAAGCACATTAGTGAATGAACTGGAGACATAGTTCAGTTTTAAAAGTACATTAAAATAATTACAAATTAACATGTTAGTTTTGCACTCACAACCTCCTGACTAAAACAAGTGATTGTAGACATTATAAATTAGTATTATTATTATTCAGCTTGTAACTACATTTCATTTTGGTTATGTATGTATCACAGGCTGCACCAATAAGTGCAGAAATAAACTAACTGTTGATAATTGTGGATGCACGGAGTTGAAATTTTATATAATCACTGAAGATGCAATACTATATAATTGACAAAATGTGAATTATGCAGGAGAATAAAAAAGCAAACACAATGTGGAAGTACATTCTGATTCTCAAAACCTAAAAGTTTTAGAATACAGCACAGGGAATATTTTTCACTTTTTGACCTGAAACACATTAGTAGCATACTTTTCAATTAGTTATGTCATACTTGCATGGTACTGCACTGCCATTTATTGCATAAAATGGCAAATAATGCTATATAAGTCTTGGCTGTTATTAACACAGGTAAAAGAAAATAGGAATTTAGGTAGACAGTATTATTTTAAATATTATTTCATTGGCTCAGGTATAAACAGCAGGTAGACTTTTATTCTACATTACACTTGTAATTTTAAGTTTAAGAATGCTTTCAACGAAATTCATAAAACCATTAAAACGTCAGTTGCACTATATTGTTTCTTCAATGATGAACTTATATGTTTCTTGACAAGTTTCAATTTTGGTTTAAATCAGTACAAAATTAAAGTTTATAGTGATTTTTAGATGACATATTTACTGGTTGACTACCAGGGGTGCTGATACAAAGAAAATAACTCAATAACTCCATGGCTGTGCTTTACAATTAATCAAGTGATGTGATGGGAGATGACTACCAGGCACGTTGATACAAAGAAAATAACTCAATAACTGAAACTGATAAAATTACTGCATTTAACATATTTGCTAATTTACATAATTGTATGCTTCACAATCAGTTTAAATCAGCTTTGTGTTTTCTATGCAAATTCTGAAATTAGAATTTGAAGTACAATTGGTATATAGTTGACACTTAATATCAGACAGATATGTGGATCCAAACAGGCTTAAAATATTTGCATCGAGTCTATGCAATCTAGGAATTGTTCTTGTGGAAAACTAGAATAAAAATCATTTAAATTTGTTTTGTTTGAAACTTATACTTCATTTCAATATCACACTGTAAGTTTATTAGTTCTAACTCCAGGCCTGGTCTAACAGTTTTCGCATTCACTGAATGGGGTATAGCAAACACCTTCAAATCCTTTTCCATTCTTGGAACCTATTTTCAAATTCTTAAACTTCTACATAACCTTCTAGATCTGTGTTTGACTCTGCACACGCCTCTGTTGCCAATATGGGGAAATGTACCTTTATTTATTAACTGAATTTCTCAAAGCAATAGTTTCTGCTTAAATGCTTTTACACAGTCAAAAAGCTAACAACTGTGTGATCTCTGCCCTATAATGACACCCTTAGATCATTCAAATGACTGCTGAGATCAACTAGAAATACCAAATCTCTTATCCAGTTATCATTTAGTTCAATTACCCAGTTGCACGCTTCTCTATAAAGAGACGTATTTCCTGCCTCAAGGCATAAGAGCAATGCAAGACTTTTCCTCTACTCAACCATCTCACTTCCATGTGAAAAGGAAAATTGCCATACTCACGTTCAATGTCTTGGAGAAACGATTTAAATTCCCTGTGGTTGAGTCCTCTGGATCTTATGAAATTAGTAGTTTTAATAACTACTTCCATAACGTTACTAAGTTGAATGTTCTTTGCACACAAATGTAATTGGTGTATAATGCAATGCACAGCTACAAGATCACATTGAACATTCATTTCTTTCAATTTGTTTTGAAGATATGCTACCACTCCTGTATTTTTCCCACACATTGCTATAAATTCCTTTGTAACTGCAACTAATTTACCTTGAATGTCATCTGCAAGCTCCTTTCCTCATCACATAACTACAGAAGAGGAAAAACTAATAGACTGAAAATTGTCTACTTTTTCTGGACAGACTGCCTCAACTGCCAAAAGTAAATACTTCTTCACAAACTTGCCCTCTCTGAAGGGTCACAATGTCTTCAAGATCTGCAATGCCATCTTGAAGCTAGCCCGAATAGCAGGTTCATGAGGTGAGTATCTTGCTGTTAAAAGGCAAAATAAGCAAGTTGTAAGTCTGACTAGCATGATCATATTCAGCAACAGCAATATATTACAGTATGATAAAATGTACTGTACTTACATCCAAAAATACTGTACATTTTAGTTGTTTCAACAAAAACGATCTTTCTTCCCGTGGTATTTATCGTACTGATTCACGCGGCAAGATGAATAATGGCACTGTAGATTAAACTTTTTTTATGTGGTTTATCGTCTTATTACAAATTAAGCACTTTACATCATTATCTTGTGATGTAATAAGATACGCTTCCTCCCAAGCAGGGTTGAAGCTAGTTGGTGTTGATTACCTATACTTTGACATACTGTCCTCCATGGTAATAAATGAAAGCTACCTGACATGACTGAACCTGGTCTGCTGCTGCACTGAGGAAGGGTATGAATGACGTCAACCTCTTCCCTTTGCTTCTCTTTAAGCTGCTCCCATCATGCTTATCTACTGAGGCAAGAGAGAAACATAAATTATTATCGGACTCTCAGCACGGCTTCAGGAAAAATTACTCAACTGAATCTGGAATTTTCTCATTTATAACCGCGTCCCTTAAAGCCATTGATCAAAAGCAACATGCCTCGGCTATATTTTTAGACTTAACAAAGGCATTCGACACCATAGATCATCAGCTTTTGTTAACGAAAATAGAGGCTCTAGGCATAAGAGGGTTGGCCAATAAATGGTTAGAATCATATCTATGTGGTCGTATGCAAATAGTGGAAATAAAGAATAAATCAAATAATCAGATCAATTATTATCACTCCAGTCCACTCCAAGTAAGCTATGGTGTGCCACAAGGTTCTATACTAGGTCCTGTCCTATTTCTTCTTTTCATAAATGATTTCCACATAAATGATCCATGTACTAAAACCATTTTATATGCTGATGATACAAACATCCTGGTTAAGGCAACCCAAAAAGAAACCTTTCTAACCTCTATTCACCAAGTCTCAGAGAAAATCTCAAACTATTTTACATTGAATAATCTTATTATAAATACAAATAAAACTGTAGCAATGGATATACACACAAATATGAACAAAAATTATCTTGCCCCTCAAATACAACTCTCTAATCAGACACTTAAAAAAGTAAAATCTATAAAATTCCTTGGGGTCTGCGTACAAAGCAATCTGAAATGGGATGCCCACACTAGCCTCATAAATAATAAACTCAGCTCTCTATGTTATATGCTAAGAATATTGACAACATGCACAAGTAAAGAAACAGTTAGAGCAGCATATTTTGCACATGTGCACTCACTCCTAAGTTATGGAGTAGTCTTCTGGGGTGAGTCTCCAACAAGCAAGTCAATCTTTATTGCACAGAAAAAAATTATCAGAACTATTGAAGGAGTCAGCCCAAAGTCGTCATGTAAACCTCTCTTTAAAAAACTGGGGATCCTCCCACTTCCCTGCATTTACATATATGCAGTTATTCTGCTTATAGTCAAGAACATTAATGCTTCTGATTCACTATTCATAACTAATAATATGGTGCATGAACACAATACTAGGGAAAATACACAAATACATGTGACCAGCTGCAACACCTCGCTCTACCAAAAAAGTATCTTATTCTCTGGCATTAAACTTTATAATAATTTACCAAGTAATATTAAGGCAATTAAAAATGTAAACCAGCTGAAATCCAGTCTCAAGGCACATCTAGTTAACCACTCCTTTTATTCTATTAATGATTTCCTTGAACACAAATGTATATCATGAACCATAGTATTTAGCATGTAAATACCTATTGTATAATGTAAAAACATATTGTATATATTGCAAAAACCTATTATTGTTTATGTTTATAGCTTGACGTGTCCAATAGTGAATGTACATTGTACCAAACCACTTTAACGGATGAATAAACTAACTAACTAACTAACAAGCTCCAAACCAGTCTGCACTGTATTTGATGACATTGGGTGTAAAACATTTTCAAATATTTACATATATATAAAGACCTATATAATTACAACTGGAAATAATGGGTTATTAAACTCTAAGTATTCCATTACTTTATTTTCTTGTGTAGTATAATTGACATTTTTTAGCAGTTTCATTAGTAAAATATTATAAGGGTATAAAAGAAGTGTTGTCATTAATGTGAAAGCTAAAATTGACTATAACTATATGACATTCTTACACTAATAATATAAAAACAAATGATTGATTCTGCTTCACTGGAAAAGTTCATTAATCACCCAAAAGCAAACAGATGATTGCTTTCCCTATGGCCAAACAATTGAGACTTGGAACTAGCTGAACATGTTTATATTTTAAATCTCAATAAACAAATTTTAGCAATTAGGTTTGCTTCATTGAATAACCAAAAATGCTTGCTTTTTCATGTTACTCTTCAAAATATCCACAGTGTTTTAGTATTAACTAACATTCAAGCAATGTCTGTCAGTTGGCGATAATGACAACACACAACACTATCCCTCTTTGGAGAAATTATGAACCTGAACTAGGACAACAGTAATCATTTTCTCACACATATCATCTTGGGCAGAGAGGATTATCATCAGAAAATAGTAGAAACCATATGCTGCCAAACTCTCATGTGGTGAAGCCCTTTCTTTGTTGTATGTGAAGTAATTTCTGATATGTTTTTATTTTTCTTTGGGCTCTGGTGGAACTTTTAATCCCAAACCTACTCTCTACCCCTCACTGTGACACTGATATAGGGTGCACATATTTGTTGTTTTCACAAAATTGCTTGGATGAAGCAACATGATGAATGTGTAATGTGAACCAGTGAATTGTTAGCAGCTTATAGATCCAGTGGTTTAACTGTAAGTTAGGATGCTTACTAAACCGTAAAGCTATAGGTCATTGCAATTCTGTACAATCAGTGAAATGATGAACTTCTTTACTAAGATGTCAACTGGCAGAATTTCAAAATTTATCTGATGGTCTTTGCGCACTGCCAGAGAAAAGGCTGCAGCCAACTACAATCAGCAAAGGCAGTTGGACCCCTGAGATTGAAAATGGAAGCAATGGCTCACAAAACTCCACAAGTATAAAAGTATTATATTTATTCTGTGAGAATAGTTTGTTATACATAATAAGCTTCTAAATTAAGAATTGTTGGCATATGTTCTAAAATGTGTCTGATTATGTAGCAGCATATTGTTTTTTTTTGTTGTGTAGTTTTTATGCCAAAGTTATTGATCCTTCTTAGTCTTAATGGACAAGATCTTTATGAAGCCTAATAAATAAGACTATGGTTCCACTGCTTCAGATCTTGAACATAACAGATCGGAAGGGGTAATTAGTACAATTTTATTACTTTAATAAGGGAATTAATTATTCTGTGCCTGAAAAAATACTTGCGTGCTCTTTACCGCTGAAACTGATGAAGGATGATTGCAAATTTTAAAAAATGTTTCCTTTTGTATTAACTCCCAACAAACTTTGATGTTTATTATTAATATTATTATAGAAGTGATGTTGATAATGATGATGATGTTCACAATGACGACAATGATTAGGATATGTTGTTGTGTTTATTATTTTCTGTCTTGAGACAAAACTCCATTAAAGTGAGGAAAAACACTAGAAGCAGATTCAATTTCAAGGGAGCTCAAAATGTAATTAATTTTAAGCAAAAATTGCACTGAAATGTTTCACTCCTGATGTCTTACCACTCAGAAGAAATATTCTTATATGCATCCTTAGTTTTCTATCCTTTTGCTAATTTATTCTTTTCATTTCCTCTCTCTCCTAAAGATACTTAATGTCTCTCGGAATGCTGTAGAAAGTTTAGTTGGACTGGAACACTGTGTAACACTGACAGAATTTTATGCAGCTCAAAATTTACTTAAATGTTATGATGATTTATTTCCATTAAAAGATTCAATCTTATTGCAAGTCATAGATGTCTCTCTCAACCCATTTGATGATAACAGATTACGTGAATTTATAGTATTCCACTTTCAAAGAACTGAGGTAAGTTGAAACAACACATGAATATCACAAATGAAAGTACAAAAATATCTGGTTTTTTTTAACTATTGATGCAATGCAATTGTTTTCTTCTCTCATAAAGGTGGTAAATGGGTTATGTGTGCAAGAAAGTGACATTTACAAAGCCCAACTTACTTATGGTGGATGCCTTAATACCGATTTCATCATGGAGCAGAACAAACATGCGAATTTCCATCAAATGACAGAACTTACTCTACAACAATGTGACATCAGGAAGGTGAGAAAATAATTATTTTCTATTTTTGAAGCAATGGAATTAGCACTCAGGTGAATGCTGAACTGCACACATATAAAAATGTAGATGAGCTGACAGTCTTTGCCCTAAGCTCCATATTTATAACATAAGTATACTGTATAATTAGATCTACTCCAGGTGACTCTTCATCCCCCTAGGACTCATAAAAATAAACAGCTAAGCATGTAGAATGAGTCATGATTGTTATATTATCCAGTTATCAACAGCATACTACCTAAGCATAAAACACAAGCAAAGAAAGTACCAAATTGAGCTTGTTGTTTTTAAGTAATGCATTATATACCAAGCATTGTCAGTCATATGTTTATATAACCTATGTTTATTTGCACAAAACATATAACATAGTTTACATGTTTGGTGCAAATATATTTCATCATTTGTCCCAGGATTTTGTATACACCTGTATATGTATAGATGCAAAGCAAATTCAAAGCTGACACTTTTGTTTGTTTATAGATTGATCTGCCAGAGGGTGTGCTTCCAAAACTAGAAAGTCTGGATCTGCAAAAGAATGATTTAACATCACTGTGGGGACTTCACCTGCTCCCTTCTTTAAAAACTCTTTGTCTGAGCCATAATCATGTCACAAAATTGAGAGAAACTGAGGAAATGGAATCATTATCTACAACAATCATATTCTCAAACTTAGAAGTATTGTACCTTAACAGTAATAATATTACAACTCTGACTACGTTAAATCTGCATTTGTTTCCAAAACTAAACACAGTGTTTCTACAGTGCAATGAACTGGTAGATTTGAAAGGTCTACAAAAAGCAATACAACTTCAGAGTGTAGTTCTTGACAGAAACAAAATTGAGGTTACAGAACCTGAAGATTTTGACGAGTTGAATAATTTGCAAGAGATGTACCTTGAAGGAAATAAAATACACCATCTTAATTTTGCCATTAACACAAAGAAACTACAACGTTTCTTTCTTAGTTACAATAAAATAGAGGTAAGTATGCTTGCCATATGTAATACCTATTTAATTTAATAATCTTTTAACTTTATTATGATATGCATAGTGAAAATCATTTTCATCTTTTGCTAATTGGTACTTTGATAGAACTTTAGACTTTAGTTTTGCTCAATTAGTTGTATGTTATTTATGGATGTGTTTACTACATGTATATTTCTTCAGGTCTACTATTTCCTAAGCACATGCTCATATAATGCTGTTCCATTCATTTGTTCAAACGGAATGTATCTTGGATTCTATAACCTCAAGCTTACTCTTGACATATAAATTTGCTACAGTGTAATTTTTTAATTTAATAATTTTTTGGGTGGAATGCAATACTTCCCCTACTTACTATATGTAGTAGAGAAAGTAAAAATAGCCATTGAGGGAGCTGCTGAGATATTTCTGCTAACCACCACCAGGTGGTGGTTCCAACAACCAGAGGATACGGCAGTTGGGATCTAGCTGAAGTTGGGGTAATAACCCAAAAACGTTTCTTCAAATTTTTAGTGAAGTTTTGTGTGTGACTCAGTTTGCTAATTGTTTCATCACTTCACTATACAATTTCTGTATATTTATGTTTGCTAGCAGTGTTTAATTCCCAAGGTAGCTTCTTCATGTATTTTCAGCAAAATGTTTCATGTTTAATGAAAGCAGCTAAAATTGCAATAAGCTTGTTTAAAAACTAGAATCAGACTGAAAAATTCAATGCCATATTCGATTTGAACCACCTATCTTCAGCTTACCGTGCCACTGCTCATGGCTGCCATGGTAACATGCCAGTACAACATTTTTCCCAACAAACCACAAGGCATTCTCAAAGGATAACGACTGACTGTGAAGCTTGCAACATTCCCAGCTATGGCATTGAATTTTTCGGCCTTATTCTACCTTTTCAACTTCAGCCTCCACACTGAAGAACAATTAATTATGTTATTTTTAATTAAACATTCCATATTAAATAAAAGTAACATACAATGTTGCATTGCTCTTTATTCCAAACATACAAATGCGTAATACAGAGTAGGCAAGAGATACTGTAGAAGTTTGAGGTGTGTGGGGGAAGATGTGGAGTGGATCAGTTACTTAGGCCATTGTGCTGTCATAACTCCAGTTAAAATTATATATTGTGCAAATGGAAATGCTAGATTGCGGCAAAATAAGTTACTTAAGGAAAAAACATGAAGGTAACAAAAAAATGTTACATTAATTGCTGTTCTATTCTTACTTCAATAAGACTTACCTTAAGGGAAGAACAAATGATGGGTAAAATTTATTTTTTCTACGGTTTTAAAGCTGAATGTTTTATCATAACCTAGTATGAAACATAACATTCTAACCTACCAAATATGCAACAGAATTAGATACTTAGGGAAAAAAATTTAATTATAAAATACAAACACCATTTAATGAATTTTGATTTGCTTCCACCAAATCCACTATGGAAGTACATTCCTCCACCTCTAGTATTCTTTTTTTTAGTATAGTATTTATTGTGCTAAGAGTTTTACAAATTTGATTGTCTACTGCACTTTGACCCTTGTCACTCATTCAGTAGACAATCACTACAGTTTATTTACATTTTACAATTTCTTGTCAATAAATTATCTTGCTCATTTTTTTTTTTTAAGTTTTTTTCATGTCCCATTTCCACTTGTTTTTCACTTTTCATTTATTGATTACTTAACCATCACACATTCACTATAGTTTTCCATTCAAAGTAAGATGCACTACCTCTTACTTTTCTCTTTCCACTGTCCAAAGCCATTTATTTTTTACTTTACACAAAAACTGTCCAATGCTTCTAGCGTTCTTACATATCATTTCGATCATAAGTGTATTTCTATCCCCCTTCAACCACTTCTTATTGAAAAATTCTTTTCTCCAATTTTCTGTTCCTTGGCACTTAAATACTGTGTGTTCAATGTCTTCATTACCACCACATATCGGACAATGGTTCTGAGGAATACCCTGTCTTAGCCCTTTTAGCCTCCATGCTCCGGTTCTTAACCATGCAATAGATTCTCTCTCTTCTTTATTTACTATGTCTATATATTTTTCCCTACCCCATGTATTTTTCATTGGCCTATAATAAACTAATGAGCTCTTTTCGGCAATCTCACTGAACGTGATTTGTATTTCTATATCTTCCAGTCTTTTCCTCGCCTTTTTCCAAAAACTTTTCACGTTATTTTCTCTCCTTCTCCATATATCTCCTAACCCATTTTTCTCCAAAATGTTCCGTAATTCACTTATCCATCCATCATTCATTAAGCTATTCTCTTGGTATTTAATACATTGTCTTAGCACATTACTTTTTCCTAGATTTAAAGTTCTGAACCAAAATTTCAAAGCTCTTTCCATTATCTTCCCCTTAGTTGCCACCCTGCCCATCTGTAATTGTGCTACCTGTCTTACAATTGACTTCAGTAGCCCTAGTATTTCTCTAAAAAACATCCTGTGCACCACATCTATACTTTCCCATCCTCTATCTAATCCCCATATTTCTATACCATACATCATTTTTGCCTGCACAACCATCTCATAAACTTTTTCCAGCCATTTAACATTTATATTAGGTACTTTATATTTGCAGCTTCTAATTGCTGCCATCGCCCCTTTACCTTTTGACAATGCAAACTTCTTTTGTTTCTCCCATTTATTACCTCCATCTATTTTTATTCCTAAATAGATACAGTCACGCACTACCCTGTAATCTTTATTCTCTCCCTTCCACTTTTCATATTTGCTTAATTCCCCCCCCCCTTTTTGAAAACCACAATCTGTGTTTTCTCTTGATTCACTTTTAACCTCCATTCTTTACAATATACATCAATTGCTTGTAATGATTGTTTTAAACCACTTACTGTAATAGATCCTACCACTAGTCATCTGCAAAAAGAAGTCCTGGGATTTGGATGTTGTTAATTACTGGTGCACAGTTCCTTCCAATTTCTAGTAAGACATCATCTATGTATAAATTAAATAAAACTGGGCTTAACTTACATCCTAGCCTAAGGCCTTTCTTTTGTTACACAGCCTGTCTCCACCCTTACACAGAAGGTATTCTCAAAATACAATGCTTTAAGAATATTCACCAATTGCTGACTTATTCGCTTACACACTAATTTATGCCACAGAAGTTGTAACTCAATTCAGTCATAAGCTTTTTCTAAGTCTACAAAAGCCATATACAATTTACCCCTTTTTTCTTTTAAATATTTGTCTGCTAATGTCTTCATAATAAATAAATTACCAATTGTTCTCCTTCCCTTGCGAAAGCCCATCTGGAATTCCGAAAGGATATTATATTCAACCCAAAATTGTAGTCTCGCTGCCAAAATACCTGCAAAAAGCTTACCTATATTCGATAATAATGCAATACCTCTGTAGTTATTAGGTTTATCGACATTGCCCTTGCCTTTATATATATATATATAGGATGGATGATAGCTTCCCTCCATCGTTTAGGTACATAACCCTTTCTAATAATTACGTTAAATAAATCTAATAAAATTGTCACTCTTCCCGTTTCATTACACCACTCCTTAAGAAACTCTGTTGGGATGCCATCAATTCCAGTAGCTTTATTTTTCTTCAGTAACTTAACTTGTTTTATTATTTCCTCACTCCTAATTTCACCATCCAATATCTCTACAAAAACATTCCTTATTTCCAAAAATCCCATACTTCCTATACTCCTTTCTTCCCCATATAATGTTTTAAAATACTCCATCCATGATATCACCATGAACAACAGCCACAGATCTGATAACACAACCAGCAGCCAGTCTGTCACTTGACAATGAGAACAAGTAGCTCTTGAAACCAGTCAAGACAAATAAATGCAAGTTTAAGTGTTTTAATTGTGGCTCATTCTTTAACATAAATTAATTTTTTAGTTTTTGCAAATGTATTCTGAAGTACAAGTTGTTTTATTTCTCTAGATCAATTATACTATTATTCACTGAAAATTTTTGTTTAAAAAATTTACATATTTCAAAATCTATCTTGTACCACAATTTTTTAGTATCCGAGATCTATTTAGAAAAACATCAAACATGGATTTTTCGTTATATTCAATACAAAGGGAGAAAGAAATTATATTCACCATAAAACTGTTTTTTTCTGACGATTTCTCCAAATGTTTTATTTTTGGCTTATAAAGGTAATCTAATGAAACATTCCATACTTGATTTTGTTCATCATTGCTTGGAGAACATTCAATAACTTTTCAGCTTGCTAGCATATAATTTATGGATTGCTGTAGGTTTTGAATAAGGAGAAATGTAGTAAAAATTGAAGTCTGGAAAAATTATTTTTAAAGTTTGTATGCAGTTTTTATAAAAAAAAATGTGATTTACATACTATTCTAGATGTGTCCAGCTTTATAGGGATTCTTTCCTCTCCTTATCTTTGCCAGTACCTTTTTGCTTAGGCATTTTCTCACTAAGTAAATCCTCACCTACGATTTACATTGCAGTTCAAACATTTGACACCTCAGGCAACAAACGTTATTCCACTAAAATTATTTATTCTTTAAAATACTTGAAGATAAGAAAATAGTTTGTTATGAGTGAACCCAAAAATCACTAATTTAATTGAATCTTGAGTCGGTGGATACACAAACTTCACTTACTCAAGATTCAATTAAATTATTGTTTTGTTTCACTATTTATTGAATGCAATGCAAAAAGTTTAACAAAGTGAGTGTAGTAGTTTGCTTTGAACGTTTACAAAACACGTCTCACCTGCTACCCTACAATCATCTCGGTATGCCATACCACTGATTATTTAATCTGGGTCCACTCTATCTAAATCCACAGGCAAGATAAAGCAGCCAGCAGGCTAGCCACAATCCACCAACAGCATATTTCTGGCCGTGAAATAGCTGCTGTGTTATGGCAGAGAGCAGTTCAACTCATACCAGTTGAACTGCAGTTTTCCACCATTATATATCACTCCACTGTAGCAAAAACGATCTGTGGCAGTGGCTGCTGCTTGCAAAGAGTGAATGCACATAGGTTAGCATAAAATAATGAAATTAAAAATTTTAATGTAGGAAAATATAGTATTAATATAACTTTGATACACCATGATACCCATTTTGTCAAGTGTCCCTTTAATTTGCACCCTCCACCCCAAGCAAGGGGCATTTAACAAGTGCAAACCTTTAAGTATGATGTAATTAGCATCATTTGCAGGCACTGTTGGCCTTTATAACCTAACATACATGTACTTCGAAGTGCCCAGTATTTTTAATGCAAAACACCAAAAATGTGTATTTTGATTCAAAAAGGCTGAAGTTTCATCTGTCAGTCACCTTTGCATGTGAATTAAGATACAAAGATTGCACAAAACATACTTTTTTCTGCTGAAATAAGCATTTAAACATTAAAACAGTATTATAATCTTTCATTCATCTCTATATACATAGAATTACCTAATAGAGGATGACATTTACACCCTTTCCAGGTGGTATAAAAATGATTATATCTACATTTAGCTCCAATAGCATTGAATGTATATCAGACTAAAAATAAATCTGCAAGAGGAATTTATTGACTACTACACTACACTACTAAAACCATAATTTGATGTGCACATCCAAGCAGTTTCTCTCCAAGACTATAGACAAGACACTTTTTTTTTACCCCTTAATAGGTAGCTAATGTCACACACTAGGGCAAACAATGTAGCCAATGTCTCCACGAGTCATTAGTAAATATAACTTTCTGAAACCAGATCGAAATTACTGCTTGAAAAGAGGAGAGGGGTTCTGATACCTTCAGCTACCATTGTGTGGGCACTGAGCACCCTAAGCACTCGTACTTCTGATGTTGCTAGATGTACTTTGGGCCAAACTTCAAGCCCCACCCTTTTGGGTGCGACACCACAGGGCAGTTGGTCCTGATACCCATTGGAGGTTGGGTGATATGGTCAGGGTTGTTTGGACCCCCTAATGTCCTTCACCCCCAGTCTAGACAGGGCGCTAAACTCTGTTGCCTAGAGGTTCTTTGATAGTCTGCCCTTTGGGTTGACATGTGTAAGAGTGGCATATCCACTTGCATAATAAACAGGGGGCATTTTTAACAAATTAAGTACTTGTCTAAAGGAAAACCTATGAAGGGAGGGTCATTCAAATGGCTCTCAGTTTCATGGTTAGAACAGTGGGACAGGTTCAGCACTTATAAGAGAGTGGGGTTTAATAACATGGAAAGTTATCAGCTGAAACTCGTATGCACTTACTTCTTAATACCACTAAAACTCTGATATGCATTAAAAAATTCTTATTGGAAGAAGTCAAATTCTAATGCTTGCTTCTAGGAAAATTTCAGACAGGTAAATGTGCCAAGGAAATGATAATATTTCTGTAATGCAAATTCTGGAATCGGAAAAGAAGTTTAAGCTCATGAGTCTTATGAAAATACATTCCCATAAAATGGGGATTTAAAATTAAAGATACAATCCATGGCATCTCAACTGAAAGTCACGTGGAAGATGAAACAGACATGAATTTTTATGATGCATTTAAAAACGTAATTTATGAATGCGGAACATCTAACTAGTGAGAATAGTAAAATGACCCTGATTTACATTGCAGGCTATGCACCTAACAGTATTGTACACACTTTAAAATGTGAAAACTCTAGGAATATCTTATGCTGTGAATACAGAATGGATTTTGAGATTCAAAATTCATAGTTAGTGCTTCAGTGTTTAATTTCTGAAGCATATGAACAAGAGTTCCTTATAAGTAGAAATACCAAATAAACGTAAATCTACATATACATACAGAGACATGTCATTAATAATATTGATGCTGACTGCAATGCTAGTGATTACAAATTGTTGAGTGTTGTTTTAGTGGGGAAAATAATATAAGTAATATCTAACATCCTTCTAAAAACCTACTGCATTGTTAATCAAGACAGTTTAGCTTCAACTGCAGGCAGAAAGAGGAAGTTAGACTTATTTGCATTGAGTGAGTAAGAAGCACATCTGCCATAAACAACTATGGAAAGCATATTTTCCAACATATATGCACTAACTTTTAATATGGAAATGTAAGAAGATAAATGAATGCATGCTTATTTCAGTGCAACAATGCTTAAAACATAACTTGAGTAAATTGGGGAATTCAATGTCCCACCGACATGTTGTCACAGTAGCTCAATGGTTAGAGCAACCACACGGAGAGCGGGAGAACCGTGTTCAAATCCTGGCTGTGGAGTTGAATTTTTCAGTTGACTCTATATTAACAAAATGCTATTATGTGTTTGAATTGCTTGGGATGTGCATCTTGTATTGTGATGCCACAAAATTACTCATTCAGTTTGTACATAGAGACAGTCTTGTGCAGAGTACCCTAGAGTGTCATGTCATTACGAATTTATGTTACATTTATGCCCTTCCTTATGAAGTACTTAATAACTGCATGGTATTTGCCATGTTTCCCATATACACACATCTGCACTGTAACTAGTAGCTATGCCCAATATAATTCTGGAACAATCCCTATGTTATTGTAATGTACAAATGTTTCCATGAAATATGTAGTTTTGAAAACAAAACTGGTTTCTGTGATTCCTTCCAAGAACTTTTTAAATGACCCTTATATATATATAAAAGCTAAATTGTGAAACCCTTTGAATTGGGTTATGTTTATTCCATTTTTGTAGAAAATTCTTTAGAATGGGTTCAATTGCCATAATATACATTCTACATATCAATATACATATTCTACTAATTCCTAATATACAAGTATATTATCTATCTCTCCCCCTTGTGTGCGTGCGCGCGCGCGTGTGCGTGTGTGTGCGCGCGCGCATGCTCTTGCACGTGCCTAATTAGAATTTAACAACAAATTATTACCAAAAATTAAAGGTAAACAAGCTATAATACACATAAAAGCTCCATATTTAGGTTTTGCATTTTCATCAAAGAATGAAGAGGACAGCTTTTGCATAAATATAACTAAAGAAATATGTCTTATTTCTGTCAGCATACTGCATTGAAGAAACAATAGCAGATGTTAGGAAGGAAAGTACACCTTAAACACACAAAATCAAAATAATGTGCAAAGCTGTGTAAGATTACTTTTTGTCCTAAATGGAGCATGTAAGATAATACCTATGTTGTGACACCTATTAGATGTTTATACTGCAGCTATTCACAAAACATTAGGTCCTACAATGGATGATTCATTTATGGCCAACTAGTGGTACTCAGTCTTAATTTACTTGACTATAGGAAGACAAATTTTCAGGTTTTTGCCTTACTCAACTACGAGGCATGTTTTTAAAATAAGTCCAATCATTCTTTTAAAAAATAACAGAACAGAATTTTCCAAATGCTTTATTATCGTTCATTACCTTACACCACTTCCCCACATAGTCACTGCCATTATTCAGGCACTTGTCATAACGGGAAACCAGTTGTTTTATGCCTTCATCAAGGAATGATGCTGCCTGTGATGAAAGCCAAGTCTGCAGTTCTTGTTTCACATCATTGTTGTTGAAATGTTTCAATTCCACCAAGGAATTGCTTCCGATGAAAATTGCTTGGTGTCAAATCCAGACTGTAGGGATGGTGATCAAATTGTTGCCAACTAAATGATCTTGAGTTTGTTTGGCTGTGTGTGGCCGGGCATTGTCACTCATTATTGTTTCTCCATAAACTCACACAATTGGCAATGAATGTTTGCTGGCGTAGCATGTCTTGCATTCAAAAAGCAAATCACTGATCTGACTTCACACTTAGCAGATCGTTTGATTGTTTTGAACATTTCCAAATGCTGTAGCAACAGGAAAACACAAAATGATGATCACTCTCAGCTGTGTCTGGCTTCTTAATGAATGGAGGAAGTGATCGCACATCGCAACTGCAGTGGCAAAGTATTAAACTGTACTTACTTTAAAAACACACCCCGTACATTTGCAGGAATATTATATTATGCTGTAATTGTAAGTATTATCTAAATATATAATTTAGACTTGATGTGAATCTTCTGAGAAAACTGCAATACTTTGGAGGCATTCAAGCCAAGTCTAAGTCATTTACCAAAGTCTTCTGAAATGATGAATGAGATCATGGCATAATTATGCAATGATCCTCTCACTGCCTGCAGAATAAGGAAATAATTCAAGGAAAAGCTTCACTCACAATTACTTATACTCAAAAGCAAACTGTCTGTGCATGACTACAGATATTTCTGTGCCAGTGCTATGCTGTAAATGTTACACTACGTATTTTACTATTGCAAAAATAGGAGGGTGTATTTCTATCCCCTTATGTACTAGAAACTGACAAAAGTTCTGGGAAACAAGTGCTTTAAATGTGACCATGCTGAGGAAAAGGTATACCAAATTAGAATTTGGAATTTTAAGGTAGGATAAAACAAAATAATTCAAGTGAAAAATATAATTTTTTGGGTCTTTGTTTCATCTCTTGGATCAAGCCCCACCTATGTGATGATGATGCTCTATTATATTTCCACTGCAATAAATGAAAACTTTATTTTCTTACAGGCCTGTGCCTATTACTCATATTATCACTCATGCATGAGTGAATAGGACACAAATTTACAATGACATTTTAACAATCTTCCATCATCATTCCAATCATGGCATCTTGATTTTTTTTTTCCTGCTTTAATAGTTCTTTTATGAATGTTTATTTCTTTTATTGTTTGAACTAAGTTTAAAGCAGAATAACAATATTTGTTTCTTGCTTACAATTAAGGGACCCTTTCCTGGCAGCATCATTAATATTACCAACATAACTATTTGTGACTGAAAATTAAAAAATGTGTGTATATAAACATCACAAATTATATAATCTTTCAACATAATTTACATATTTTGTGTAACAAGCATATTCACATAGTTTCTGTTAATACTTCATGTACATGTGTGTTAATACATGTAAAGCCACATATAAATCCACCTTTATGCTTCTTCTCCGTTGAGGAAACCTTTGTTCAGTTTATTCAGATCTGCGGGAAAAAAAGAAGATGTAATGAGCACATGGATACTCCATAAGCTACTATAGTATGCTAATTCTTAGGAATTATTCTTAACATAGTGATAATTATAGTGTTATTTTCAGCAGAAATAGCATTTTCCCAAATGAAAGACTTTTGCTTCTTGCTAATGTAATTAGGTAGCAACAATATTAATTATTATAACTGAAAAAAAAATTATTTTTCCATGTATACAAGTTGTTGTGAAATCTTGAACATTATTGATTCAGCCACAAGGTTATGACTATTTTTACTTTAAAATAACAACTGCAATATCAAGTTTGTAATTGCAAGTATAAGCCAGTTCTGTACTCATTCAAATTTTAACAATACTACAGTCTGTATAAGTTAACAGACTATCCAATAAGCTCCCATATCCACAGTGTAGTTTAGCTCAAATTAAAAATTGAGGCTTACAACTCTAACTCTATTTTAAAAAATCTGATGTGTTACACTCACATGACTTTCTCTACTCTTATACAATCTATTTTTACAAACGCCTATTCTCCATATGCTTTATATTAATCGAGATATCGAGATGTCAATCTTATTGCTAATTTTCTTGTAGATGCAAGGGGAATATGGTAGCTTTTAAGCGATGGTCAAATATTTTAACGCTGGTTGCTACGTGGCGCATTCCATTCTCTTTGCAAGTCCAGGACATAAAAAAATGAATAGCGAATTTGAGAAAAAGTATAAGTATTGGAAAATTTAAGGGAATAACAAGCAATATCTCGAAAACGGTTCACTCAACAAAAGAAATGTATATGACATAAGTTGTGTATTTTAACGAGATCTACATTTTTTGTGTAGTAAAATTTTGTCTATCTCTTATGGTTTACCAGTTATGCAAAAGTCGTTCACAATGAAGAATACTTTTGGAGACATTCCCAGAAAATTCGAGATATACATTTCATTTCTCATGACATTATCTTAAACATATGATATTTTAATCAAAATCGTTAGAGCCATTTTTGAGAAAATTACAATTTTCGAAAAATCTTCCATGTAAAGGGTAGTCTGGGGTGGGGGGATTTTCTTGAAAACCTTCGTGTCGCATCTCTGGAAGATACTGAACCTAAATACCAAGTTTGGTGTTTATCCGACTGTTCGTTTTTGAGTTATGCTGTTCACAGACACACACACAGACACACACACACACACAGACACACAGACACACACACGGACATGTTTCCAAAAATGCTTTTTTTGGATTCAGGAGATCTCAAAACATGTATTTCCGGTGAAATCTCGGTATCGAATTTTTGGGTGGAATGCAATACTTCCCCTACTTACTATACGTAGTAGAGAAAGTAAAAAAATCTGATGTGTTACACTCACATGACTTTCTCTACTCTTGTACAATCTAATTTTACAAACGCCTATTCTCCATATGCTTCATGTTAATCGAGATATCGAAATGTCAATCTTATTGGTAATTTTCTTGTAGATGCAAGGGGAATATGGTAGCTTTTAAGCGATAGTCAAATATTTTAACGCTGGTTGCTATGTGGCGCATTCCATTCTCTTTGCATGTCCAGGACATAAAAAAATGAATAACGAATTTGAGAAAAAGTATAAGTATTGCAAAATTTAAGGAAATAACAAGCAATATCTCGAAAACGGTTCACTCAACAAAAGAAATGTATATGACAT
The DNA here is from genome assembly GCA_030765065.1 of Deroplatys truncata. Taxonomy (NCBI): domain Eukaryota; kingdom Metazoa; phylum Arthropoda; class Insecta; order Mantodea; family Mantidae; genus Deroplatys; species Deroplatys truncata. Next base: position 24,671,582 of record CM060980.1, read on the forward strand.
AAGTTGTGTATTTTAACGCGATCTATATTTTTTGTGTAGTAAAATTTTGTCTATCTCTTATAGTTTACCAGTTATGCAAAAGTCGTTCAGAATGAAGAATACTTTTGGAGACATTCCCAGAAAATTCGAGATATACATTTCATTTCTCATGATATTATCTTAAACATATGATATTTTCATCAAAATCGTTAGAGCCATTTTTGAGAAAATTAAAATTTTCGAAAAATGTTCCATGTAAAGGGTAGTCTGGGGTGGGGGGATTTTCTTGAAAACCTTCGTGTCGCATCTCTGGAAGATACTGAACCTAAATACCAAGTTTGGTGTTTATCCGACTGTTCGTTTTTGAGTTATGCTGTTCACACACACACAGACACACAGACACACACACACACAGACACACACACACACAGACACACACACGGACATGTTTCCAAAAATGCTTTTTTTGGATTCAGGAGGTCTCAAAACATGTATTTCCGGTGAAATCTCGGTATCGAATTTTTGGGTGGAATGCAATACTTCCCCTACTTACTGTACGTAGTAGAGAAAGTAAAAAAAAGTGTGTACATGTAAACAGCATTACTCAGAATTGAAAAATTGGTTAAATACCAAATTTGCATTTACGTTAAGCACCTTCTAAGGATGCGACAAAAAGATTTTCAAGAAAATTCTCCTACCCCAAACTACCCTTCACATGGAAACATTTTTGACTTTCTAAAAAATTACTCTTTTAACGGTTTTGAGTAAAATGTTTAAAACATAATAAATAAAATATGTATCTTGAATTTTTTGGGAATAGCCTGTGAAGTCCTCTTCATTCTGAACAAGTTTTGTATAACTGGTATAAAGGCGATACTGAAAAGTTTTAGATTGCCATGTTTCTAAAAAAAAAATGAAATTTCTTTATGTTTGACAGCTACTTACTAATGTTTTGGATTTGATTGCCATGTAGTTTGTTCGATTTGCTGTAATAGTTTATTACCATCATTTAAAGATTTTGTATTTACCCAAAAATAAATTTTGATTAGAGAACATTTCTGGGCTATGATATTTTAGAATTTTAAATTATCATTAATGCTAAACAATGTCACAGAGCTTAGAAATGCATTTGGCAAACCCGCCCCATCTAAGGCAACAATTTATAATTGTACAGCGAATTCAAGAGAGATAAGTTTTTTTTCTTAGTGATGAATTTCATGAAGGACACCCAAGTACTGCTGTTACTGATGAAAATATTGCCACTGCTTGAGTAATGACTGAAAAACATTGATGGGCATCTTACGAATTTATTCAGGCGACATGGGCATTGGTATGAGTCAAATCCAAAACACTTTACATCAACAGTTACACATAAGAAAACTTTGTTGTCAATGGATTCCACATAAATGGACTCCCGATCAATCAATGCTTGATTGGTGCAGGAAAATTCTGGAAAAATTCCAAGACAACACTTCAAACTTGGTTTGGAATATTGTCACTGGTGATGAATCTTGGATTTAATGTTACGATCCTGAAAGGAAAAGTCAATCAGCTCAATGGGTCTTTCAAACAGAACCTAAGCCTACAAAATTCCAACGAATTCGCAGTGCTGGTAAAAAAGATGGTTGCTAGTTTTTTTTCCCCCCCTAAAATGGGCCATATTGCCACTATAGCATTAGAAGATAGGCATACGATTACTGCCAATTGGTACACAAATGTCTGTTTATCCCAAATATTTGAAAAAGTTCATGAAAAATGCCCAAAAGGAAAAATAATGTTACATCATGACAACACATCGTCGCATACAGCAAAACTAACAACTGAGTATCTGGATGCCCTAAAGGTCAGTCCATGGAACCTCCACCATACAGCTCTGACCTAGCATCTTGTGATTTCTTTTTGTTTCCAAAAGTTAAATATAAAATGTGTGGAATCATTTTTTCGTCACCAGATGGAGTGGGACAGAAAAACCTACTTTCTGAAGTGCCTCAGGAAGAGTGGCATCAGTGCTTTAAGGACTAGTTTCATCAAATGCAAAAATGTATTGATGTTAAAGGGAAATATTTTGAAAAACAATAAAACCATTTAAATGTTTTAAACCTAATCCTTGTTTGTCTAAAAAATTGTATTACAGCATACAATTTAGTCACATAAAATTTTTCGTGGCATTAATCATATTTGTTGTTACTGGTTTAATTTTCAAATACTTGTACATTTTTCTCATGGTCACTCAAAGAGTATAGAATTTCAAGACATCACATAGGATCCAATATTTCAAAATCTATCACTTTACATACTATCCTTCTTATATCTACAAAGAAATGTATCTGTGATTAATGCAAGTTTATCTCAATTAACAAGAAATAAATAGAAAAATAAGCTTTTGTAAGAAAAGTTTGCAGAAGAGTGAGTAAAGAAAGTCATGTGAATGCAGATGTTTTAGAAGAGCGGGCACAATGATTTATTAAGATGTTTAGTATATGGCTAATATACTAACTTAAAAACTGTATAAATTGAGAGAAAATTGTGATGCGGAGAATTGTTGCCATCTTGAACTCTAAAATGTTGTGATGGCTTTGGGATTTTGAAGGCTTTCTGAAAGGCACAGAAAATGAAGCCAGGTTTCAGTGTGCTTAGAGTATATAGTTAATATTCTTTCACAATTTGTGACTTTATAAATGGCTTAAAATCTGCATGCAAATGGGAAAGTTTAGTTATACAGAAACTATGCTGTGGATTGTTGGCCCATTGTGGGTTTCTTACTAATTCTAAGTCTTATTATTGGCATCAACATCATACTGAAAATCTGAGTAAAGCCATTGTGTGACACAATGCTCATATGATTCATGTCACATCTAGTTTAGCACACTGCTTGTTTTAAAAATTGTAATTCCATTTTAACAATGCAGCTCTGGAAGTGGCAAATGGAATGGGTGGAATGATGCTCAAATGAGCATGGGAATCTGCTGAGCATTTGTGTTACAAGGATGAGTGAAGAGAAAAGAATAAAGGCTGGTCCACAACCAACAAGAACAGTAACCAGAACGAGAACGAGAAAGTTGAAATACATGTATTCAAATGGGAGTGTCCACAACCGACGGGAAGCCTTCCCAGCCCCGGGAACGGGAAGAAGAGTTGCCCAACTTTTAACTTTCCCGTTCTCGTTCCCGGGCATGGCATATTAGATCCCTATTGTGCATATTAGACTCTTCACTCTAGAGGTTATTCTAAGCAGCCGTGAGCATGAAACAGCCACTAGTGCTCTCTATAGTCGCAAGCTGGAAACATGAAACTGGAAGGAATTAGTAGTAAATGTGCTTCCTAACCTCATCCTGATACCCGCAAATCTAATCAACGTTGGCTCTTCTGGTGAAGGGATCATTTGTAGTTTGTTTATATGCAACTCAAAACTGGCTATTACCTAAAATACAATGGCAAAAGCTACAAAGAACAGCTAAATCCGGTGGAAATGAAAAAAGAATAAACAATTTTAATGTATGCCATTAAATAAAGGAATGAAAGTTTGGCATAAGTAGAGGGATCGGAAATGTAATGAATATGCATTTAGATAATGTTTACTCTATCGAACTTTGACGTTGGCTTGGCTAAATTGGAAGTAGGTGAAAAAATGTCATTGGTCAGTTAAAAACAGATGAAATCCCAATGCGCAAAATCGAATTTCACTTTGTGATCGATATGCATTCCCGTTCTCGTTACCGGGCTGTTGTGAATCAAAATTTCTTGCTTCCCGTTCTCGTTTCCGTTCTGGTTACCGTTACCGGGTGGTTGTGAACCAGCCTTAAGTCTATATAAAATATACTTTGAATGAATTGAATTTATCTGCACATCCCAATTAACATAGATTTTTGTACAGAATTGATTCCTATATACCTAGCTTAAACTAAGTACAAATTGTCTAGTTATTCTTTATGTGCTACTTCAACTTGCATGATGCCCTGGCCTTTCAGCTCTGCTGAGTAGCCCTTTATCCAAACTTAACTTTTTATATTGTTTCCTTCCCCTCTTCTGTTTGTCTTTCTTCTTTTCTTATAGCCCATATTTTACTGGCCCATTTTTCGTTTGCTTTCCTTAAAAAATGCTTCATCTTTCTGATTCCCTTGGATTTCCTATGGATTTTTTCGGGTGTAAAAATCTTTAGCATAGCTTCCTTTGGAAGGGAAGTAAAGCCGGTGGTCCCATGTCGTAGATTTACGGTGCGTAAAAGAACCTCAAGCCTATTCTATCAGATAATGTAATAAGCTTTCCCTTCCACCACACAATTCACAGATTTCTTTTTCAGTTCCTCTTATCCCTCTCAAGAACATTGACCCTGTTCTCTTTCATGTGAATTCTCCTTTTTCCACCTGTTACAATGGTCAATGTCCCCTTCTCTTCCACCATTTCTTTTTATTGTTCCACAGAAAGTTAATGATTTCTTATTTTCTAAGCTTCCATCTTTATATCTTCTATTCCCGTCCTTACCAATTCACAAACATCATTGTTTCTTTCTTCTAGTTTCCATATGTCTCCCATTCTTGTTTTCTCCATAGTTCTCTCTATCCCTGCCCACCAGCTATTTATGCTCACCAAACTCTTTGCTACTTCATGCATATCTTTAAAATTTCTCCCTCTTCTTTTATCAAACATTGAACCAAAATTGTAGACTCTTTCCATAAGTATTCCTTTCTTTCTTCTTCCTAGCTCTACTAAAGCTACCTCCCTTTGTGCTGATAATCCTAATAAATCTTTACAAAATTTTCTGTACATATGGTCTATTTTTTTGCTTAAATTGAAACCCCCACCCCCATGCATATATCATTCTTGATTCTACAAATGTCTCATACATTCTCTCTAGCCACTTAGTTGATATTTCTGGTTACATATTCTTATTCCTGACATTACAGCCCTTCCTTTTGTTTCCATGTTGCCGCTATGAACCTCCCATTCTCCTCTGTTATTGCTCATCTTCACCCTAAGCAATGAAATTCCTTGACCATTTTCAGCTTTTACCCATCCAAATACCATTTTTTGTCATTTTTAATTTGTTTCCTTTTTTGAAAACCATAACTTTTATTTTTTTGTGTTTATTTTAATTCTCCATTCTTCCCAAAATTTCTGTATTTCATTTATTGCCCTTTTTGACCCAATAATTGTTTGGCTGAAATATGCTTAATAAATGTGTCATTGTCTCCATTCAAAGTATTAAAAGGATATTAATCTTTACAGCATTTGTAACTACAAGGGTTTCTGGACAGAATAATCCCTCCAAATCAGATTTAAATTAGTCTATTTTAAATTTCTCTACCACCTAGCAAGTAGAGGAAGTATTGTAATCCAACCAAAAATTTCATATTGAGATTTCACCAGAAATACACATTTGAGGCCCCCTAAATCCCAAAAAGGCATTTTTAGAAAGAAAGAGAGAGAAAGACAGAACAGCATAACTCTAAAATGAAATGTTGTATAAATACCAAACTTGTTATTAAAGGAAATGTGAGTTGAATACAAACACTTACATCACTCATTTGTTGGTTAAAACTACGAATCTTTTCAATGGTGTTCACCATCATCTCAGTTGTGGGTGGACTGAAACTAACATCTGGGAACTGGTCTTCTTCTGGCTGGTTACTATGCTGCTGGTCTCTGTGGTTAATAAGCACAACTTCACTAATTCACTGTCTGGTGGGATCTCATAATGTAAAACTTTGTCACAATTCCTAAAGATGATCTTTTCCCTTGTGGCTAGTTTAACAAACTTTCTGATGGGTTTGAGCAATTTAATTTCCTCTCCAATGTTATGGTTACTCATTAAAAAATAGTATGAAACAACTGATTTATCTACTTGTTTATATTTTATATTTCCCTGATTTTCTTTCTTTCAATCAATCATGTATTCAAATTTATCTTCATCTGTCCGATATGAAATTGATCACAAAGTTTACATGGAATTTAGTATATGCCAGACTTTTATCTTATACGGGATAGAATTTTTAAGTGGTTTAAAACATTTTCCAAACTGTATTTGTTCTGTGGGGCCTATTTGATGTAGTTTTTCAATATCTCCCCAAACTTTTTCAATGCCCAGGGATCATAAGTTAACTTTTTGTAAATCCAAACAATATCATTTAAGTTCAATTTCAGTTGAGAGAAAATGCTGACGATGGGAACAAGCCGTCTCCCGAAACGCGTTCAAGTAAGAATATCATAGTGATGTAGTGTAACAACCCTCGACTCTCTATTTTAAAATATCATTTAACCTTTTAATGTAGTAATTTGCTTCAATCTTTTGTATTTCCTGTCTCATTTAATTATTTTGTTAATGAAGGATGGATTAAAACCATTTAACTCAGCTGCTTCCAATAAATGAGGGTTTTCATTAACATATTCCTCTGCACTCAAAGTTGTGTTGTTTAGTCTATGGATTAAACTTTTGAAAGCTACCAACTTATATTAACTAGGATTATAATCATTAATTTTGATGCAATTGTCAACATGTATTGACAAAGTAAGTGGAAGTAAAGCCGGTGGTCCCGTGTCATAGACTTACGGCACGTAAAAGAACCTCAAGCCTGATAGAGAGGCCTCTGAGCAAAATTTCCGGTCTTTCACATCCAATATAGAATGGGACACTAATGACCATAGTAGTTAAAGAGCGTGCATAAATAAAACTCAATTTCATTTCATTTCAAGAAGACCCTGTTCAGAGGAATGTGTGGCCACTACACTAAGGTGGAAGAGGGGCGTATTGCAGCTGTCTGTGTGATTTTGGCTGCTCCTGCAGATGGGTGGTATAGCGCATGCCTGAGGAGGGAGCAACAGCGGATGCCAACTTGGGACCGCTCCTGAGAGAAGTGGAGGCAGGGGATATATCAAGATGGGAAGACATCACACTCAGGATAGTGTGTACAAGTCCTACTGGCCCAATGGGGCTCACTAAGACCAAGGAAGGTGCTTTGTTCAGCATTTGGGAGTCACCTGACGGGAAGACCCAGAGAGAGAGCTGCGATCCACCATCGGAGTAAGATGACAGAAATTGTGGAGGAAGTACATGTGGGACTTCGGGTAGCCATCTTGGATCCACCTATGCTGCCTCTAGCACCCGAGGTCCCAGTTTCAAACCCAGCAGAGGGCATAAAAATTCTTAGGATGGCTTCCTTTGGAAGGGAAGTAAAGTTGGTGGTCCCGCATCATAGATTTAGAGAACATAAAATAACCTCAAGCCTGATAAAGAGGTCTATGTGCAAAATTTGGATCTTTCACCCCCCATATAGAATGGGATGGTAAGAACTATAGTAGTTAAAGAGTGTTCATAAATAAATAAAAAAGTTTTTAAAAAATAAAAAAGCTTCTAGAAGCGCACTTGAGGAAGGTCTTGGCTATTCACTAGAGGGACTGGGATGTCAGGGTGTCTGGCCTACTGCTCAACACACGACACCACTGGGTTGATACCAGCCACTTTGGTCTTCGGCAGGAGCTGCGTCTACCATATGAGCTGATATTTGGGAGCCCCTCCTGAGGCAGAATAGCCAGCAATCAACTATGTGGAGAACCCCATGGACCATCTTCACGACATGCATGAGATGCCCTTTCAACACATCCAGATAGCGAGTGACCGGATGTACATCCATTACGACCGACAAGCCAACATCCAAGTTTTCCAGGAGGGTGAGTTGGTGTAGTTGTATTGCCCTACCCAAACCAAGGGGCATCGCCCCAAGGTTCAACAACCATGGCAAGAGCTGTACCTTGTAGTGAAGAGAATTAATGATGTAGTCTAACCATCCAGAGGCTCCCCGGGGGAAGAGATTGCCGGTACACAATGATCATCTAGTCTGCTACGGCTGTTGAGGAGGGAGCAGTGTGACCATGCATGCCATATATGAAGTTGCCAGCGAACCGTGCCAGTGTGAGAGAATGCCGACCCCTTTACCTAGCTGCCTGTTGGTAACTTCTACAGCCCTTTAGAACAAATAGTCCACGCAATAATGGCCGAGCAACAAACCCTTTGTGTGCACTCCCCGCCTTTCTGGAAATTTCCTTGGCGGCAGATTTGAGAAGGCATCCGAAAGAGTGAGACCCACTTTGTTGTGGGGTATATAAGGGGGGTTTCTTGCGTGGAGTAGTTGAACCAACCAACAGTACATACCTGATCGTAAGTATTCTCTCCTCCCCATGGGAGTGGTCAATAAAAATGTAAAATCAACATCTATTTTTGGAATATCAGACACCAGGGGAGCAGGTGAAGGATGCTGCTCCTGAAAAGGCAACCACTGAGAAGCCTATAATAGTGCTACCTCCTAACTATCCCTCACCCAAAAATTAAATCTATCATCCTACAACAATCTCACCATTTCTGTGGTTAAGCCCCATCCAGGGCAGGTATACAGCAGCAACACCTAGGTTCACCACGAGCTTACCAGGCATAGTGAGTGGAATAGTAAAGTCAGTCAGAGACAACCGAGAGCACTTAGCAACAATGAAGTTGGATGCAGTTAGTTGAGCATCTGAGTGACGAATAAAGTTGTTCAGCAGAAATCGCAGTTGACATTTGTTACAATATACAAAATGTCAATGCCAAAACATCAGTAAAAGTTTCCATTTTTACACAATAAAATGATCCCAGTTTTGCTTCCAGATGCTAGCTGTGTTGTTGCAAATGAGCGTAGATTTTAACAGCAAAGGTATGTAAAAAGCCAACGTAGAGTATATAAGCCGCAACCTGACATTTTGACGTTGAAATTTGAATCAATATGGTGGCATCCTTAGGTGCAAAATTAATTTTCTTTAAGGTTTAATTAGTTAAATCAATACATATTTTCAAAGAATTTTTAGTGCTTTCTATATACATTAGAATCTGTTAGTACGTTTTGAAGGGATGCAAGGATGTAGATACCATAGACGGGAAAACATGTTAATGAAAAAAGCTATATACATATTGCTTCATTATGTCCATTGCCTCTTGCTTCTGACACTGTAGGAATTGGCTTAGAATCTGGATCATTGTCACTTTCATCCCGCGCTGGTGTTTCTTCTGTCATCTGTTCTTCAAGTATCATCAAAGTCTCACCCACCAGAATTTCATTATCAATGATCACATAGGTTTCAAAATAGGTCTGCTATTTTGCAAATTTTTTACACTCGGATAACTCATTTTCTTGCGTGACGTCAGCACAAAGAACTCCACAAAAGCGGCCAGATTTATAGAAGCAATTCTGAATCGTATCTTGCGTCACAGAATCTCAGGCAACCTTAATGAAATGCACGGCATCAAACATAATGATTTTTCTTGTCATCGATTCCAGTGCAGCCACCTTCTCTGTACCAGCCTTTTACTATATGTTTTCTTCATGCACCATATTATATCTTGATCTAAAGGTGTAGCTTACTCATACAGATTGCTACAGGGAAAATTATCTTCATGTTTCTTAAATTTGAAATATTTGGTGGATGAGTGGCACACTGATCAATAAAGAGTGCAATTTTTCTGTTTCTTATGCCCAGTCTTGCATCTCATGTGCGTAAAAAAAATTTCAAATACCGCAGAAAGCTTTTCCAAGCTTTTGTGTTGGAAGTGTACCTACATGGAAAAAATTGCACATTCTTGAAGCATCATGGACGCATGCTTTTCAATAATCAGCTGCAACAATTTCTCCATGCTCAGCACTGTAAGCCTCTCCTTGTTAAGCCTCCCACCATGACACTTAGTTCCTTTAAAATCCACAGTTTCATCTGGCAGAAGATGGAAAAATAGTCCCGTTTCACCTGTATTATATCGTCAGCACTATGCTTTTTCGAAATTGACAGCAGCATTGTATTTTTCCACATTTCTATATTTTTGCACAGTGTAGCATCATTATCTAAGGCAGCAGCCTCACATTACACACATTTGTAAATTAAATCATGTCAATTCTTGAATCTTCCAATCAGGTCAATGGACGCTTTAAAATCATCTAGTCTCACCTTCTGTGCTAAATGTGCCATGCAAGCTCAAACCACAGTACTGTCTATTGGCACATTTGAAGCTTGTGCTTGTATAAACCACTTTAGTAGAACATCTGCTAATTCTGGAAACTGACTCGGGCAATTACATTTTCTTTTAGCATTTCTTCCTTTTTCAAAAGCAGTTTCAATCAGTTTACATTTGCTAACAATCGTGTTTAAGGTTGATGGAGGAATGTTTAACTTCTGAGCTAAATCCACATGTTTCATATTTGGATTACGATCTACGTCTTGAAGCATTTTCAGTTTTTCACTGTTTGTTATTTTCCATACTTTCTTTTTCTCTTACAAACATAAATAGTACAAAGTTAAAATATGATGTACATATGTTTAGTCAACACTAGCAACTATCATCACTTACCATGCCAAGCTAAAGCATCTATTCAACCCATACAAATTGCGTCACACAGATGAATGCATTACCCATGCCAAGTTAAAGCATTCTTTATCTCACCCACACAAATCTCGTCATATAGATACATACAGGTCACTAGGTTGCTGGTCCCCACACTAACTAGACTGGTCAAGGATTGACCAAAATAGTGAATGAGGATATCAAACTTAGAATGTAGTATGCGGAGCAGGAAATTGTACAAAACAAATTTCTTTATAGCATTTGGGACTGGGACTTCATAATTTGACATCTTATATGGGAAAAGGATTTTCAAAAGAATGTACTGAGGAACATATTAACGAGATTCCACTGTACTCATTTGTTGATAATAAATTATTCACTCTTTGAAAATATTCCCCGTTTTTCAAAATGACTAACTTATTACCCTTTTCTGCTTTTAAGTAAATCACTGGTTTTTGACTCATATTACGTATCAATTGACTATGGTTATTCCCCTTATAATTTTTGGAAACAGTAAATTTGATTATTTTCAAACACACATCTTTAACTAAGTAAGAAATATCCCGGGCTTGTAAGCCAAGATCTACTGGGCTCCTCCATCTGCCCAAACGTTTCGTCTACACCTGCAGTAGACATCATCGGTGGCAGTATAGCATGATCAAATTGTCCTTGTGGATATTTCGGTCACAATTGGGGTTTGTACATTTTTGGATGGGAAAACAGGAATAAAGGTATAAGGGATAACAGGTATATAGGTATCTGGCGAGGATTAGGGAGAAAAGGGATCTTGTACTGTAGTGACTGTTTATTTGGGGCATTTATTAGTGAAATCATGTGCAGTACCACCTTAGTGAGCCGAATGTTCATGAGTGTTTATTAGGCGGGCGGATTGCTCTGCAGTGGAAAGAAGGTAGCCGCCATGACTGAGGCTGACAACGACCTTGGTGGTGGTGGTGGTGGTGGTGGTGGTGGTGGTGGTGGTGGTGGTGTGCAGCCGAATGTCTCGGCTGATCCGTAAGTGCTTTGAAGAGGTGGTAGTGGTGACTGGTGTCCATTTGTTGCGGCATCTGTTGTGTTGAGCTGATGATGACATTAGAACATGTTGCTCAATGAAGTTCCAGCCGGCGACTGAGGCTTCCAGAGCAACCAGCTGCTCAGAGCGGCTGTCGTTAGAGTCGGTTGCTGGTGTAGTGTGTTCCTCCTCTAAGTAGTTCTCTATGCTATACAGCTTGTGCGTATCGAGGGCAGTAAGTCTGGGTCGTCATAATGGGAGAGCTCTGGATTGATGTTTGGAGCCTGTTGAAGTGTCCTGAGGCAGTGGCATAGCATCTGTTTGATGTGCGTTGTTTTGCTTCAATGGCAGTTAGCCACTGTTGGCGGTTTGCTGAAGCGCCTTTATTCTCTTGTTCAGTGTGGTGACTTCTGCCTGTATGGTGTCAGAAGCCGTGAGAAGTTTGGAGATTGTAGCTTCAATGGCTGTTATGGCCGTGTGCACCATCCTTGTTAAACCTACCCTTCAGGGACCTTCTGCTTACCGCGGTAAGAACTTGACCAGGGTAATCATCACACAGCGGTGCACCAATGTTCACTGCAGTTTAGGTGACTATGGTTACCTGGCAGATGCTCACCATTCATTGCCAGTAAACTCTACTGAATGCATCCGGATGTATATCATGTCTTCTGTTTTTCACTCGTTCTACCTCTTTGCTGAAGCTCATGCATGTAATTCAGCGTGCAATGGTGGAAAGCAAAAGCAGACCAAAGTTTCTCCATTATGTTATTAAATTTAATGTGCAATTCTTAAGAAATGATAGAAAGCACAGAGATAGAAGCAATAACTTTAAGATCGACATGTGGGAAAAGTTGGCCTGACAACTGATTAGAAAAATGTGCTGAACTTTACAGACCTCTCTCTCCCCCTCCCTCTCTCTCTTTCTTTCTTTCTACATGACTAAATCCCAGTTAGCTTAGTTGGTATTCACTTACTGAAAGGCAGGCAGAAAATAGAAAGAAAAAAGTATATTATTCCCAAACAAGACTTGAACCCGGAACCACTGGAATAGGAGGCGTACACACTACCCCGATACCATGGTGACGACTTCAAATTTTAGACTTCGGCACTGATCTCTTCAGGTAACCGGATTCCTATATCTGTGCAATTAAAGTACACAATATTCTTGAAAATGTACTAATTGCACTAAATCCATTCATTACTCCCCTTATTTTTGCCTTGTTCTTAGAACTATGCTTCAATTCATATAACTATGATATGTAACGCTGTGATTGTGTGGACTTTTGTTACATCTTGGGTCAGGATATTTAAGGCACCTGTGCAAAAAGAAAAAAATGAAATAAAATAAAAGGCCTTAAATATTAAAAATTACAAATTACATTAAAGTAACTTTATCAGGATGTATTCATTGACGAAAATGAAGTGTATCTATTCGTTGGGAATTCTAACCTATACTGTTCCGCCATTTTAACATTTCAGCACAAGTAAAGTTGGAAATAATCGGTGAAAACCAGCTGTTCATGGCCAGTCAGATTTAACCGCAGTAAAATCCTCGATAAACTTTTACTGGCGTCGATGCACCATAAATGACCGTTCACTGCAGTAAAGTCCACATTTTAGCACAGTAAAATCTTGATTGAGAATGGTGCACACGGCCATCAGTGTCACAGCTGTGGTGTCTGTGCTTGAAGCAGTGCAATATGGGCAGCGGCGGTGGAGTGTTCTGTGTTGTCTGCTGTGGTATGGCTGGTTTCGGATATAGCGGGCAGCAAACCTGGCCGATGAAATGGTCCATCTTGCAGCAGGTGGCGCAAAATTTCAGGCAATGGAATAGGTTGTGCTGTCTGCAGGCGGACATCGGCGCTGGGATGCCACAACAGTGGCACCGTGGTGAAGAAGTGCAGTGTACCATTGCGTGATCATACTGGCAGCATTGGTGCACGGTGATGTCCAAGTGGTGCAGCTGGCTTCGAAGCAGAGGATGTTGCCAAGGAGGTACATGCCCGTCTTCAGAGCTGTGTCGTATTGCGCCTTGTCCAGAAAAACAAGGCGTACCAGTAGAGATGGTACATTCCTGGAAACAATCCTGGTTGTCTTCATTAAGGAAGGCCTGCGTTGCCGGAGTTGTTTCAGTAGGATCTGCGTCGGCAGGTTTTGTTAAACTCTGACCACTATGGTGCTGAAGCGGCCGTGCTGGGCAGAGGTGTCGTTAAGTGTGGCCCTGTCGGCTGGGAGTGTGGGACTCGCTGTGATAGATGGCCATGCCTGCTAAAAACTCCTCCACTGGAAGGAAACAAGAAGGAAAAAAAGAAATTCATGGGTGAGGGTGAGGCAGTATTATGGTATGCACCTGCATACTCTAGGTGTGACGTTATTGGCCGGCCACAGAAAGCCTAAGCCAGGTGAAGGTAGGATGCCAGGGCGCAAGCATGACCGAGGCCCTACTTGTGTCCTTGGGGATACAGGGTGAGGTGGTATAGGAAATGTGTGTAAGGATGCTAGGAGTAAGGTGTGGATTATTTGGGTCTCCAATGTCCTCGATGCGATTGGTCGGAGCTTCCAATGTGTGCCCCCAATAGGGCGCATCCTGGTGTTCTGGTAGTTTCATGGAGAGGACGCCATCCAGCATTGTCTGGAGGGCCACTATCTCCTCTCTGAAGAGCCTTCTGACGTCCAGATAGTGTTCGTGGAAGAACCTTGGCAGTGTTAGCTTGTTAGGAATTGACAGTATTAGCTTGACACCGAAGAGTATGGTAGCAATGTCCTCCTGAAGCTGGACAATACCTCCTCTAGTTAGGGAAGATTAATCATAATGTTGAGCAGCTCTGCCTGCACATCCTCCAGCTTGTGTAGGATCTCAGGTGAAGGTTCATTAGTAATGTTGCTGTTTGTGGCAGTTGAAGATACCAGGCTGATCATGTGACAGTGAAGCCTGCCACTGGCATGCAGGCACCTTGTCTTTCTTCTGTATAGGTGTGGAAGGACTGTTAGGATGAAGCGGGCAACAAGCTTGCACAATGTAGTGGTCGTGTCGCCAGCAATTTGCACAAAAGCGGCGGCGACGATTTAAGTCGTGCTGCTGGCAGGCAGATGTTAGTTTCGGTGTACCACAATAGTGGCACTGAAGCAGAGCAGTGATCCCAACTCTGTGTGCCCGTAAAGGCAGCAGGTTGTGCGACTTGGTTCAATCCTTAGGCACTGGTCCAAGAATTTCAAGCCGGCAGAGAGAGCTGCGCCGTGGTGTGCCTTGTCCCGAAGGACAGCACACAAGAGGTGTAGGCCCCCACCATGACATATTCTTGTTGCCTTCAGAATTGAAGGCCAAAGCTGCTGGATGGAGCTCAAGAGTTTCTGCGTCGGAAGCTGCTTGTGGAAGCCCACAACCACAATGCTAAAATGACCAGCTTCAACGTTGTGGTCGACGGTTGCCTGTTGAACTTCGCCGGCGATGGCCGGTGTGAACTTGATGGAATTCCCTGCTGCAGCTCTGCACTGTGGGTTTCTTCTAGCCATGATGAGAAGATCTCTTGTCCACTTCCATTTCCCACAAAAGCGGGGGGGGGGGGGGGGGGGGGGGCTTTTTAGGAAACAAGGTATTGGACTCATGGGAAACCCCCATGGTTGGAGAGCTGCTCGGATGGTGCTGATCCTGGGTTGGGGCTTCGGCTTCGGCTCTTGCCTGGTTAGACCTTTGCAGCAGATGTCCACTGCAAGGTGTGCTCTGGTTACCGAGTGCGGCGGACATATGTTTGTTAGCTCCGTATAGTTTGTAAATAATGAGATGTTTTAATAAGTTTATTTGTGTAAAAGTTACGGTGGAAGAAAGAAAAAAGAATTTATCTGTGTGTGAGTGTTTTTCATATCATGGGTATGTTAATTATAAGAGTATATTATTAAGTTAAAGCAAAAGGTTTTTAAATTTTAAGTGCACGTGTAGTGCCTCCTTAAACTGCCTGCCAGCCAGTCACTATTGTGTTTGATGTGGCAGCTATTGCAAGTTCAATGGCCACGAATGTGACGTCATCTGTCTGCGTGGTTGGTGTATATTTCATGAAATTAGAAAACCCAGGAAGGGTTTCAGGATATAACTTTGATTTTCTATTAAGTGTTAATAAATTATATAACCACCTGAGGTAGACATAAAGTAATAAGGGTTTTTTTCTCCTTGCATACATATATATTCATGGAAATAAGTCCTTTTCAACCGAGATTTACTATAAGTAGATCGCCACCAAAAGTGGATGGGAAACATGATAAAGATGTTGAAGGAAGGAAAGAAGAAAGAACAGTAATACAAAAAATGGAAGCAAGATCCAGTATACATACGGTGAAGCAAATATTAAAGAAGGAAGTGAAATGGAAATAGCAAAGAAGAATAACATTGATGACCTGATATATGAGCTAAATTCCATTGTGAGAAATGACAACAGAATAACAGCAAAAAATAAAGATAAAATATTTCAACTATTTCAAGAGGGCAAAAAATTCACCACAATACCATTATAGAAAAAGAAAAGGCTGAACATGAAGCAGTTATATGGAGAGAAATAAGTGAAAAGAAAATTCAAGCTCCAATTAAGACTTTTGCACAAGCAGTAAGTTAACCAATATCAACAGGAAAAGAATTATTAATTCATAAAGCCATGGAATATAAGAAGCATACTTTGTTTATTTTTTCTACAAATAATGCAGGTATGAGAGACTTGCAGAAAACAGTAACCACCAACCTGAACCCAGTCAAAGAGAAAATAAGAATTTGTAATACGACCAGCAAGAAAGAGCCTAATTATGGAAATGGATACAGAAGATCTAAAAAAATTGATGAATTGTCAAGGTTTGAAAGATAAGAATGTTAAAATTGAGTTGCCAAGGAAAAGAAACCCACTAGTTATTTTATATGATGTTATGTCTGCTGTTACAGAAGAAGAAGTAAAAGATAAATATTTACGAGCAGAATCTTTCAGCAAAAATGACGAGAGGATTTTGAAAATAACTTTAACCTACATTTTAAGACAGGTTCAAGAAACAAGGCAACCGTACATCATGTAGTGGAAGTATCAGGTAAACTAAGAAAAATCTTGGTTGAAAGTAACAGAATATATATATATATATATATATACGATTTCAGGCAGTTTCAGTAAAGAACTATGTATCTGTAGCCAAACGTCTCAAATGTTATGATTATGGACATGGCGAAGTATTGCAATAAAGAAAAAGAAGTTTATGGACACTGTGGTGAAGAAGATTACACACGGAAAGATTGTAATAAAAAGGATCAACAAGCCACGTGCATACCATGTGCTTGAAGGAAGAAAGATTGTGGGGGTAAGGTAAATTGTCCGTCATACAAATTAATGTTGGATAGAATTTTAGAAAGGACAGATTATGGCAAATAATTTGTATGAAGATAGATGGAGACAAAATAAAAGAAATACCCTGTCTAGAATTAGTAGAAATCTAAAACGTGTTATTGCAGATAAACTCAAAAAACAAATTGTAAGAAAGCAGGTTAATACAAACGACTCTATAACACAGACGGAAGATATTGATAGTAATATAATAAGAGTAGAGGCATTAATACACCAAACCAAAGGTGAAAATAATCAAAATAATGAAATTAATAAGGAAGAGAAGATGCTGGAATTACCACTAAAAAGAAGAGCACATAAAATTGAGCAAGAGATGGGAATTAATATAAAAAAGAAAATTTCTGTGGATTATGATGCTATCATTGAGAATGATTCAAGTACAGAGGAAGAACTAGGAAAAGAAAATAACATAAGAAACACAGAAATTAAATTTTTAGAAAACGTCTGGAAAAGAAGAGAATTGAAAAAGACAGTATATGGGTTAAAAGGCAGGAATGAGAATATAAAAGAATATAATAAAGAGGAGATGGGAAATATTGCATTTTGTGTGGAGAATTTAAATGATACAGTGACGGTAGAAAATCACATACAGGAAACAGCTGAGACGGTGTCAATGTCGCAACTTGTGATTAATGCTCCTGGAGTATATGAAAATTTTGAACTGACACTGCAATTATCCAGGCTTAGAAGCAAAAATGCTGATTGTGGCACCGAGACACGTAATTAGGATGACATGAGAATGGATAAAAAAATATTGTTTCCTTTACTGGACGCTGTTGATAGAATTGCGCTCAAATCTAAAAATATACCAACAGAACCAGGAATATTACTAAATTTACTGGAACAAGTATATGCAAGGAGGGGGGAAAGAATTTAATTTACATGAAATTTTTAGAGATTTTGTTCTTTGTTATGGTAGAGTAGTTCTTGATCTGAATCAAAACTGGCCGCATTGCTATGTGCAGGTTAGGTATGAAGGATCAACCTATAAAAAGCCCACTGCAATAATACAAAAGAAAGAAATTCCAGTTATTAAACAACATACTACAGTGTTTAAATCCAAAATTGAAATTCAAAAAATAAACAGGTACAAAGTACCAAAGAGGGTTGAAAATTCCGGTAACATTATAAGTGGATTTTTAAATGAGTTAAATAAAAGTAACAAGGAAACCAAATCAAAAATTAACAAACATCAAAATAAGAAAACAAGAGCTAAAACGCAGTCCTTTAATAAGAATATGGCAGCGGAGGTAAGAGAAAATAGGGCAGATTTTTTGAAGATAAGGAGGGAGAAATTTAATATCTAAGTAAGAAGAAGAAAACGACATTTTTAAGAATTGAACAAATAAATGGTCAAAGGGGTAAATTAGTTATGATGGAATTAAGGAAGATATTTGAGGACCTGAATATTGATGTAATATGCATCCAGAAACTGTATATAATAAATGGCTGTGTAGTACACATGCCAATTTTAATGAGACAAATTGTATTAGGTAAAAATGCCATGGCGGCAATAGTTGTAATAAACCCAGAGCTACAATTAGCTAATTTAGCGCAATATTTGAATAGTCATGTAAACTGCATTGAAATAACGCACAAAAATGGGAAAATTATTATTTTCAATACAGTCTACCCATAGAGCCCTTTTTATCCCAAATGAAAGATATCCATAACAAATACAAAAACACAGAGATTATTCATTTGTGTGATTGTAATGCCAAATCGAAATGGTGGAATAGTAAAGTAACGGATGAGAAGAGTGAAAAATTAGAAGCAATTTCCGAATTGGATTTAGTAATTTTAAATCAAATAAACAACCCCCCCCACATTCCAGAACAAAGCAGGTGCAAGTGAAAATATTGACATCACACTGTGTTCAAGGATAGCTCATAAGCCACACATCACACAGAAAAATGCCAAACGATGCCTCGCCTGGCGTAAGGAGCGTCAACATTACACGATTGAACAGTGGCAAAACATTGTTTGGAGTGACGAATCACGGTACACAATGTAGCGAATTAGTGCTTACGTAATATGTTTTTACGTAAATTATTAGAACTTGAAGATCTTATGTTGTGCTGCTTTTGTTTTGTTTGGTTTCATAACTTTAACTGCCCCACGTATAGGAGCCAATTTATAATAACATTATTGTAGCCCCACGTTATGGTAGCCAATTTGCGACGGTATTACTTATAATGTTTGTTTACATCACGTGTGTTGAAGCCATCTTGCGACGTCATTCATTTGTTCGGTTTGTAGCTCCATCTTGTGTTAGCAATTTGCATCAGTGTTAGCTTTTGTTTGATTTCATTTCAAATGTCCTCCGGCTAGCTATTATCTTATCTTGGGTCGAACATGTGTCTTGATCAGGGTTGTGTAAACGGAAAGGAATCTTTTATCCAAAAAGAACACTGATGAAGAAATTTGTTTTATAATTTTTATTGTCGAACACGTTCACTATCACTTTTACATATTGATCTAGATACTCGCCAAACTGAAACTGTTATAATAACTTCTTACTGATCACTTTTAATCAACGTACTTCAACCTTTTGTATAATTAACTTTACCATATTTTAGATCTTTCATAATTCTGCTGCGCGTAACTTGTGAATCTATCTCCGATGTATGACGAACTAATACTTTCGACGAACTGATTGACTGAAGATGACGTGTAGTGTATGAATGCTTTCGGCGAACTGAAGGACTGACTGACTTTACCTCTAACTTAGCTTCTATTTATACCCCTTCATCCAGATACGCCTAAAGATTATAACTGAGCTGCAATTGGCTAATAAAACGCGCCAACATTAGCGTCTATTTTAATATCCAATGAAAATTATGAATACATATGCTTTAGGGAGAACACATTCCAGAAGTTTCTACCGAAAACGCGCCAACATTACGTAACTTCCTCGTTTCCAATAATGATAAACAGCTCACCCCCTCGCTGCATTATTGCGCTATTATTGACAGTTTCAGTAAAGCCTTATAAATTTACTTTCCAACAATATTTACAATCAATAAACATCTGAAATCAATGTCACATAAAAATGCATATTCATATTACAATCATTATTTACATTTAAGTAATTTGTGATACAAATTACCGCATCATATGCCCCACTAGAAACATAATTATAAATATTTACAACTTGTTTGGAAATTTTATAATTGTGTTTTTAGTCTCCTAAATCTTGGAACACACGCTATCACTTTCACTTAACACTTCACACGTATTTAACACACGACATTTTTTTTTTTTTTTTTTTTTTATATCTCGCCACTACTTACTGGCTCTGGTTGAATGTGTTTAAACATTAATCTGACATTACAAATTTTTTTTATAGCAAATACTGCACCCTGAAGTATTTAATTACTATTACAAAAAATGGTTTACTTTCTTATATTGTTAACAAAAATTTATCAGTTCAAGAATTTTTTTTGTAATTATTAAACATATTTACCAAAAATATTCACCCTCTACACAAATATTTACATCTCTTAAAGCTAGTCACTGTTTCACATTTTCTGTTTGCTACATAAGTATTTGTTTTTAATTATTTTTACCCATTTTTGTTATTTTGTACTTTATTTTAACAATACTCTTGGAATTGTATTTACGTACTTTTAATTTAATATCATATTAAGTTTCAATCTTTGCATTCTTAATTTTCAAATGTTGTTACAGTTACTAAAAATTTAATTTTTTTTTTTTTAAACATTTCTCTCTTTTTTTTTTTTTTTTAATTTATTTCTCTTTTCAAATGACATATATAAATAGTTAACCCTCTTACGTTCCAATACATTTCTCTGCAAGTCATCTTTTACTATCCAGCATTTACTTTACATCTCATTGCTATTTACCCTCCTGGATCAAATTGTGTGTGGCTAAACATTACTCGTAGCCGTATCCTAACCTTCAAATTGTTGTTCATGAATAACCTCTTGTATTCATTTGAAATTTCATCACATGATAACATTTGAAAACAATCTAGTTTTTCCTGAACAATTCATCTTTTAACAACTTTCATTTTCAATTCTTCTGCTATCTTTTTAATCTGAGAGTACTCTGACAAATCTGTACTAAACTGTACTGGACTGGAGTTTTCATTTTGAACAACTTGGTAATTGTTAATTTCAGAAGTTAGCTTTTGATTATTCACAGGCAAAACTTTAACTTCATCAGACAATTTATTTCTCTGTGTTTCTGACTCCTTCTGAATTTCAGATATTTCCCCTCTGAAATTAACTTGCACCTGTATTAAATCTGCATTTGTAGCCTCCATCATCTCTTTTAACTCACTTGAAATGCTACTCATTCGGCTACCTAGCTCTGTACATTTTACATTAACATGCTCTATTTTATTATTAACCTCACTTTTTTGGTTAGATATTTCCCTGCTCATGTCTAATATTTTCTTTGAAACTTCACCTATTTCATTTGCTATCATTTCTTGATTTTCATTTTTCATTCTAATCATACTACTATCTAGCTCCATGAATTTCTTTTCAATTTCTTCCCTGTTTTGTTCTAAGCTTTTACCAATATCTTCCCTCAATTCCCTATGACTCCTTTGCATATCTTCCCTGTTTTGATCTATTTTCTTACTAAGATCTTCCCTTAATTCCCTATGACTCTTTTGCATATCTTCCCTTAATTCTCTATTATTCTGATCTAGTTTTTCTAATTTCTCATTAGTCTTACCATTATCTTCCCTCATACTCTTAGCAATATCTTTCAGCATTTCCATCATCATACTAGCATCAAAATTAACATTTCCTGCTATTCTATTTTGACTTTCTGAACTAACATTTCCACCCTCAAATCCTAAAAAGTTTGGGCTATTTTCTGTAACCTGTATTGAATTACAGCTAACTGTTACATTATCTCCCTCCATAATTATTTCTTCTGTATTATTAGTAGCCATTGTTTTCTTTATCCTACCACTCCTTAAGTACATTTGAAGGTTACAATTTTGTTTTCTAAAAAAAAAATTATGATACTCTGACCTTTGTGATGCTGTCTGTTGCTGTTACTTTGATGTCCAGCTTCCTGCCCCTCTCTCCTAGGTTATATGTCGCTTCTGCGTTGTGTTATGATGAATCTACGTTGTCTCGATGTTTTTGTAGTTGAATTACCCTGTTGCCTTGTAATCTCGGAATTACGATGTCCAATCATCCGTGTAGTCTGTCGTTCCTTTTGTTGTTTCTGGAATCTGCGTCTTGTAGTTCAGTTCACTTCTCCATTCGCCCCTTTGGTCATCTCACTTCTTCCTGGTTAATTCTGATCCTTTCCTGGTCATCGTGTTCCTTTCCTGGTTACTCTGCCCCACGTTCTGGGTGCCAATTTGTAGCGAATTTTATTTGTTATATTTATTTGTTGTTGAGCCCCACGTTTGGGAGCCAATTTGCGAGTGTATTACTGATTACGTAATGTTTGTTTTTACGTAAATTATTAGAACTTGAAGATTTTATGTTGTGCTGCTTTTGTTTTGTTTGGTTTCATAACTTTAACTGCCCCACGTATAGGAGCCAATTTATAATAACATTATTGTAGCCCCACGTTATGGTAGCCAATTTGCGACGGTATTACTTATAATGTTTGTTTACATCACGTGTGTTGAAGCCATCTTGCGACGTCATTCATTTGTTCGGTTTGTAGCTCCATCTTGTGTTAGCAATTTGCATCAGTGTTAGCTTTTGTTTGATTTCATTTCAAATGTCCTCCGGCTAGCTATTATCTTATCTTGGGTCGAACATGTGTCTTGATCAGGGTTGTGTAAACGGAAAGGAATCTTTTATCCAAAAAGAACACTGATGAAGAAATTTGTTTTATAATTTTTATTGTCGAACACGTTCACTATCACTTTTACATATTGATCTAGATACTCGCCAAACTGAAACTGTTATAATAACTTCTTACTGATCACTTTTAATCAACGTACTTCAACCTTTTGTATAATTAACTTTACCATATTTTAGATCTTTCATAATTCTGCTGCGCGTAACTTGTGAATCTATCTCCGATGTATGACGAACTAATACTTTCGACGAACTGATTGACTGAAGACGACGTGTAGTGTATGAATGCTTTCGGCGAACTGAAGGACTGACTGACTTTACCTCTAACTTGGCTTCTATTTATACCCCTTCATCCAGATACGCCTAAAGATTATAACTGAGCTGCAATTGGCTAATAAAACGCGCCAACATTAGCGTCTATTTTAATATCCAATGAAAATTATGAATACATATGCTTTAGGGAGAACACATTCCAGAAGTTTCTACCGAAAACGCGCCAACATTACGTAACTTCCTCGTTTCCAATAATGATAAACAGCTCACCCCCTCGCTGCATTATTGCGCTATTATTGACAGTTTCAGTAAAGCCTTATAAATTTACTTTCCAACAATATTTACAATCAATAAACATCTGAAATCAATGTCACATAAAAATGCATATTCATATTACAATCATTATTTACATTTAAGTAATTTGTGATACAAATTACCGCAACAACAATGTGGGGATCTGATGGCAGGGTGTGGGTATGGTGAATGCCCGGTGAACGTCATATGCCAGCGTGTGCAGTGCCAATAGTGAAATTCGGAAGTGGTGGTGTTATGGTGTGGTCGTGTTTTTCCTGGAGGGGGCTTGCACCCCTTGTTGTTTTGCATGGCACGAACACAGTGCAGACCTACATTGATATTTTAAGCATCTTTTTGCTTCCCACTGTTGAAGAGCAATTCGGGGATGGTGATTGCATCTTTCAATACGATCGAGCACCTGTTCATACTGCACGGGCTGTGGCAGAGTGGTTACATGACAATAACATCCCTGTTTGGACTGGCCTGAACAGAGTCCTGACTTGAATCCTATAGAACACCTTTGGGATGTTTTGGAATGCCGACTTCGTGCCAGGCCTCACCGACCTACATCAATACCTCTCCTCAGTTCCACACTCCATGAAGAATGGGCTGCCATTCCCCAAGAAACCTTCCACAACCTGATTGAAAGTATGCCTGTGAGAGTGAATGCTGTCATCAAGGCTAAGGGTGGTTCGATACCATATTGACTTCCAGCATTACTGATGGAGGGTGCCACAAACTTGTACATCATTTTCAGCCAGGTGTCCGGATACTTTTGATCACATAGTGTATGCCTCCATAATAAAAAATCAGTTGTTAATACTCTGTAATGCAGCTTCTCTAGTAGTTTACGAGTGTGAAGTCAGTTTGTGTTAAAAACACACACATCAATGATTTTTTGCACCTGAAATATGGGACAGGTTTCATAACTGGACATATTGTGTACCAGTTTGTTTCATCATGGACATAAGCATTAAGCCAATCAGAAAGCTCAAAAACTTAAATTTGCATTATGGTGGCTATCATCTTGGCAGGCAAGAGATTGATGGTGTTTACAAGCATTTTTTCTTTAATTGTGATATGTTTTGTTGGCTGTGAGGAATTAAAATTGAATGCAGTATTAAGGAACGACCACCTGGCAGCTCCAGAAAACATGTGAAGCAGCCGCACACATGGAAATGTGCTGTAAATAAGAAGTTAAGGTAATAAACTCCTTAATAACTTTCACCTCTCATGTTATGAAGCATTCATAGTGAAATTATTCATATTTGAAAGAAGTTAGATTATTATAATTTGTTCATTATATTGTGAATAAATATGTATACTGAAAAATTATGTTGAATATAGTTTACTTAGGTTAAGAATATTCTCCTGAAAGTTGTACATAACATACATGTAATACAAGGTGAAGATGAAGAACTGAAATATGTTTTAATGGAATTTTATGTTTATTTTAAGGATTATTTTATTGTTAAATAACCAATATTACATTTTTATTTCCTTGAAGGTTTAACCAAGTATCCAGTATGCCATCATAAGGTCATCTACAGTGTCGATTGCTGACAATAAGTGGCATTACAACTTTTCAAGCTAGATTCTATGCTGTTTCAGAAAAAATTAAACAAGATGATTTTATAATTCTTAAAATTATTAAGATTCAAAGCACTATTGAAAGTGAAGCAATATACATATTAAACTATATAAAGTCATATACTAAAACATACTTCACTTATGTCAGATGGTTAAGATAATGAAACATTCAGGAAGGAATACCAAAGAAATATAAAAAACAAACAAACAGATTAAATAGGCAGTAGCTCACCGTTTTTGGTTGGATAATCATGAAATTGGACAAGATATTAAATTGTTAAAACTTGTAACTTCAGCTTTAGAATTGGAAATTTGGGAAAAGATTTATATTTACAAAAAAGTTCATTTGTTGAATTTTAAGATCCCACTGCTGAATGAACTAATGAAGTTATGTAGAACTACCACTAGGGGGCATCAAGGTCACAATGCATTAGATGAGGAACGCCAGCCAGTCATCAGTCACCAAACAGCTGAAGATGGAGACTAATGTCTCCGAAAAACGTTTCCTTATCTTAATCATCTGACATAAGTAAAGCATGTTTTAGTATGTGACTATTTTAATAAGATGATTTTATTCTTAAATTCTTCCTGCAAGCAATCCTAAAAGGAGGCGGAAACAAGATCCAGAAAAGTTTAAGAGCACAATTGAATATATAATTACACATGCTGCAGGTGTCAAATTGAAGATTTGTAGGGACACTTTCCTCTCTGTGTTAAACATCAGGAAACACAGAGTCTTAGGTGTATTTCATCGATTCAAGGTGAATGGAGCATCAGTGCTTGTTGAAACTAGAGGTGGATCCAGGAAAGACAAATTATTCAGAGGTAAAAAGGTGTCAGTATTAAATTTCATTAAAAGTTTGAACGCATTTGAGTCCCTTATCAGAGGCATAGACATGTAAAGAGATATCTTTCATCTTAACTGAATATAATTAACCTGTGGTCCATGCATAACTTAGTGTGTCAGAAGATCTCAAGGTAAAAGAATGGTACTTCTGTAACACTTAACACCATAACTAGTTGATATTGTAATGAAAAGAAGCTAGAAACAGTGATGTGTATTGAATTTATTTAAAGGTGAGTCGGAATTGTTACACTAACTAAGTGAGTAAACTTAAGTGATGTTAGTGTAACAATTCCGACTCACCTTTAAATAAAACCATAACTAGTAATATGTTTGCCTTCTCATAGTATCAATGTCAGTTTTGCTTCTCCAATTACTTATGAATGTAACACTTGCTTAGAAATTAATGAATGGCTCCAAGTGAAAAGAATAAGTATATAAAAACTGACTTGTTAAGAAAAACAGTGCACAAAAATCAAGCAAAGCCCTTTTTTGATCATCTGAAAAACAGACAATGACTGCAATGGACTGTCAGAAAAATCCTGTCCTACCAAAGCTGAGTGATCAGTCTACTGATAATTTAAGACAACTCTACTGCTACAACTTAACAACAGATACAGGAGTGTCAACAGAGAAACTGAAGCCTGATAATGTTTCAATCTATACCTGGACAAAAAATGAAGGTAAAAAAGGCATTGAATGAAGTAGCTTTAGTTGTTTACAATGAGCTAAACAACAAGAATCTAGATGGTGTAGCTTCAGTTCCCTTAGTAGCAGATGGATACAGCAGGCAGAACAAGAACATTCTCCTAATGTGTGCAAAATGACTTTTAAATTGTGCTCCTCCCAACATAGAAAGGCTAGAACTAATATTCCCTGCTACAAAACATTTATTTCTACCATCGGACAGGGTATTTAGACACATAGAGGAAGATACTAAGTCAATGATTACCATCACTAGTGTTAGGGAGTATCATCTATTTTTTTCTAATTATGGAACCATCAAGAGAAATGGAGATAACTGGAATCCTTTTGACTGAAAAGCAGAGGCACTATAGTAAGCAAAAACTGCTATTCAGTTCCATTTCTCAATAAGTCAATGCAGGAAGATTTTATTGAGATAAACTACAAAAACAATTTGCTGTTAGCAAGGAACTTGCATACGATATTGATACAGGTGTGGATCATCCAATAATGAAAAAATCTTATGTGTTACACTCACATGACTTTCTCTACTCTTGTACAAACTATTTTTACAATGCTTATTCTCCATATGCTTCATGTTAATCGATATGTTAATCTTATTGCTAATTTTCTTGTATGTGCAAGGGGAATTTGGTAGGCTTTAAGCGATAGTCAAATCTTTTAAGAGCTGGTTGCTATGTGGCGCATTCCATTCTCTTTGCATGTCCAGTATGTAAAAAAAATGAATAACAAATTCCCATTTGAGAAAAAGTATTGGAAAATTTAAGGGAATAACAAGCAATATCTCGAAAATGGTTCACTCAACGAAAAAAAATATATACAATATAAATTGTGTATTTTAATGTGATCTACATTTTTTGTGTAGTAAAATTTTGTCTATCTCTTATGGTTTACCAGTTATGCAAAAGTCATTCACAATGAAGAATACTTTTGGAGACATTCCCAGAAAATTCAAGATATACATTTTATTTGTCATTAAAGTATCTTAAATATATGATATTTTAATCAAAATCGTTAGAGCCATTTATGAGAAAATTAAAATTTTCGAAAAGTGTTCCATGTAAAGGGTAATCTGGGGTGGGGGGGATTTTCTTAAAAACCTTCGTGTCGCATCTCTGGAAGATACTGAACCTAATTACCAAGTTTGGTGTTTATCCAACTGTTCATTTCTGAGTTATGCTGTTCACAGACACACACACGGACATGTTTCCAAAAATACTTTTTTTGGATTCAGGAGGCCTCAAAACATGTATTTCCGGTGAAATCTCGGTATCGAATTTTTGGGTGGAATGCAATACTTCCCCTACTTACTATACGTAGTAGAGAAAGTAAAAAAGGGTGTCACTGCAGAGGTAAGTCCTTAGAAAATCAGCACTGGAGTAAAAGTGAAGCAAGCCAAAATCAATGATGTTGAAAAATTATTATGCAAACATATGAATCAGACTGGAAAAACAATGAATCACTGCAATGATACAATCAAGTTATTGAACAAAATGCTGAACACATCATTCATAATAGTGTTGACTATGAATGTCTTAGTAATGAATTTGTTTGTTTCCCTTATTGTTTTGCATTTCTTTTATGTTTATTGCTGCCTTGGTAGAACTACTGTTATTTAATAATATATTTTGTTTCGAAAGTGGTTATAAACCAAAGAGATATATCAAAAGGAGGTATGTCACAAATTTAATGTTATTTAACTCACAACTCATTGACATATTCAGTAGCAAAGTGATTATTTGTGTTTTTCAGAACTCTGTTGTTTGTAGTGCCTAAAACAAAATTTCAAAATATTTCATGTAAAGTAAAAAAGCGTTTGTATTGTAAAATTTGGTTTGTAGCTTTTGTCCACATTTGATCTAGGTTCCTCATTATGGATGTATGACTACGCTTAAATTCACCACTGAAAATGATGAGGAAGAGTCTTTAATGTTGAATCTAAGTCATTTTGTATTTCTGTTGGGCTTAAAGCCATCAATACAAAGTACCTCATCACAGCTTGAATTTGAGGTTTATCCATTTTGTAGAAAATGGTACTATCTTGTTTACACAATCATCACAAACAAGTGACTATGCTTATACATCTGAAATTTCTTAGTGTGCCATCTAAAGGATGATACTTCACTAATATAGTAATTTAGCCATATTCACGACATCTCTGAGTCAGGCAGAGAACTTTTAGAACACCCCTAGTAGATTTTCAAAAGTTTTTGTTGTAGACACATAATATTTTAATATCTATTGCTTCTCCCTTCTATACAGTTTTGTGAAAAAATGCAGGACTAAACCACATGGATCAAGACTACAACAGATTTTGTTCTAGGTTTCACTCTGAGTATTATTTACTCTAAGTTTAATAACCTACATACTGTACAAATATAATATATGCAAGCTGTAACAATTGCAGAAAAGCATAAAAATTATTGAACACTTATTTTTTTTATTTTTTCAGGACCCAGAGGAAATGAAACACCTTGTGCCCCTGGAACAATTAAAGGAATTGACTCTACTTGGCAATCCTGTTTGTCGCAACACAAATCATTACCTTCTCACTCTTCAGTATTTACCTTCAGTTGTTCTCTTAGATGGTCACAATATAGAAATTAAAAATTAAATATGTTATACTTACTTCACAATGATTTATGCTAGTTGTTTCTGCAATGTTTCCAGCTTCAAAGGTAGCAGTTTTGCCATTTCCTCACAAACAACGTACTCAACAGCAACACGACGCCTTGCCTCATCATTATTTTTGCAGTAATCCACTATAAACTGTAATGCAAAATTAAATATGTAAAGTCTCTTTGCTTATTAAAATTAAATATACTTGCACAAACTGCTATATCTGGGAATTTCAATCTTTTATTACTTATGGCACTGCGAGTGAATGGAGTACAACTAGCATCCAAAATGCAATGAGACTCAATATTCCTCTATTTTTATTTATTTATTTCTTGAATGGTGATCTTAAAGGTTTGGGGTAGAAGAAAATAAAGATGATAGTCCATATTAAATATATGGACTGAGTGCAATAGCTCAGCAGGTAACGTCTGTGGCCACATTCAGGAGGTCCCAGGTTCAAACCCCTAAGGCCGACCAATCTGACCGAAGGTATTTTTGCGAATGCTGGAATTTGACCTGTGAGTTTTCCTATCATCCTTTTCATCACTACATTTCATTTCCTTCTTCATCGTCATGCCAGGCATTGGGCAGGTCACCCATCCTGGATATGCTATGATCTAGAGTTTACTTGCTCCAGGTTATCGACGCAAGGCATTGTTTTGTAAGTCCTTGGGGGTGTAAGTCTACAAAGAGAAGGGTAATCAGTTAAAGAAGAAAAGTAGTTCCTATGTGGAGATCAAGAGAAAAGCAGCAAAAGAAGGATGGAGAAGGCTCCATTGTAATGAAAGACCTGCTATTGGGCTCAAAACTGTGAGTTATTGGTGGCAGTATTTCAAAAGCAAGACATTTTAATCAAAAGCATGAAACATTTCTGAGATACATAAAAACCTTGTTTATTTGATCATCATTAATCCAGATTTTCAGTTTATCCAGATTCATGCTTTGATCACTTAGGCTTACTTTACTTTTTTGCTTATAAAATGCAGCACAAATTTGACACAAAATAAACTGAAGTGCTATTTCAGAAAATAAAAGTGAATACAGTATTGAGTTTAATACCAAAATATGTTTCTTTTTTTTCTTATTCTTGTTAGTGCCAAAATAAATGTTTGTTTAAATTAGTAGTTTATATTCATTTAATAGTCTTTTCCAGATTATCCAAATTTTCATGAATCCAGATTAACTCCAGTCCTACATAGTCTCCAGATAAACAAGGTTTCTGTGTAATAAAAAGAAACATTTTAGTGTGAAAAGGACTTTTATAGTGGAGGAATTCCATAAACAAACTTCACTGTGCATAAAATATCAATAATATAGGAAAAACATAATGAAGTAATGTAAGAATTATTTCAATGTGGCACACGCATTCTGTTGGAAGACAAGGATCTCATCACGAAATACATCAAGCCACCAGTGACACCCAGGGAAACCAGGAAATTTGTTAGAGGCTCTTAGCTGATGATGAAGGCAAGATGTTTCTGAAACTCTAAAAAATAAGTGAGGTTATTAGAGGGTGGGTGGGTGGTTGGGTGGGTGAGTGAGTGACATGAAATAACTCTTGCAATTCATTGTGCGCCTTTAAAGATGGCCAACTTAAATACAAAGTTCATGTGAGTTTTTGTTTTGAAGTTATGAGTATGTGTATGCACATACAGTGCATGTGTCTTTTTACTTTCTCTAGCATGTACATAATAGGTAGAAAAGGTATTGCATTCCACACAAAAATTTATATCAATATTTCACCAGAAATACATGTTTTGAGGCTGCTGAATAAAAAAATAATTTTAGGAGAGAGAGAGGGAGAGAGAGGGAGAGAGGAGGAGAGAGGGGGAGGGAGGGGGAGGGAGGGGGAGGGAGGGAGGGAGGGGGAGGGAGGGGGAGGGAGGGTGAGAGGGGGAGGGAGAGGGAGAGAGACAGAGAGAGAGTGTGTGTGTGTGTGTGTGTGTGTGCGTGTGTGCGCGCATGCGTGCACAGTATAATTAAAAAACGAAATGTTGGTTAAATACCAAACATGGTATTTAATGATGGTAGATTGAGTCACACTTTTTAACACTCACCTTCACTAATTAAAAGTTATATAAAACAGAAACGCTTTCGAGGGCATTCGTCCTCATCGTCTGTTTTATATAACTTTTAATTAGTGAAGGTGAGCAAAAAAGTGTGATTCAATCTACCATCATGATGGATACTTCACTGTTAATAGTGCTTCTGTTTTTAATCTTTATGGTATTTAATATTAATAAAATTCTAGTGGCAACACACTGTAACTTCACTCTTTCAAGATAATTACCTTGAACGTGTTTCAAAGACACCCTGTCTTCATCATCAGCTAAGAGCCACTAACGAGTCTGTCGGTTCTGGTGTAGAGATCGCCGTTGGGCTTCCTGACGACATCATTTTCGGCTTGATGTACTTAAAGATGAGATCCTTTTCCAGGGGGAAATCGAAATTCATTAGATGGCTTTTGTTTTTTTGTATGAGGAGTTTTTCCTATATCGTCAATTCTATTGGATCAACTTTATTAGATTTATTTCATTATGGATGTTGTGGTTTGAATTCCAGAAATATATACGATGGCAGATTTTTCAGCTTCTTTGTGCCTTAAAATGTTCTTTCAGTCTCACCCCTATGTTCCTTTTTGTTTTGCCTATATATTTAAGTTTGCAATCACTACAATTTATCTGGTAAATGCCTGCCATTTTAGTTCTACGAATTTTATCTTTGGTGTTTGTTCTTAATATGTTATTTAAACTATGTTTATGATGGGTGTTAGTTTGATGTTCCACTGCTTGAATATCTTTTGGAATTTTTTTTATGTGGCCAAGGATGAAATGTTTTTAAAACTATTGTCTTCTGTTATTTTTTGTAGTGTGGTAATTTCCTTTCTTTCTTTATCCTTTTTAAATTTTGGGATTTTCTTGTGTACTAATTCTTTTGCAAAGCCATTTTTGTAGGCTACTTCTATGATGTTTTGGAGCTCTTTCTTATATTCCCCATCTTTCAAGGGTATGTTTACCAATCTGAAGACCAAACTGTTGAAAATTGCATGTTTATGTGGTCTTGGGTTATATCCTTGTTCTTTATGTAATTATCCGTGTGCGTAGGTTTTCTAAAAATTTCAAATTCTAATTTATTGTTAGTTCTGATGACTATTATATCCAAGAAAGGGAGTTTGTTATCTGATTCTATTTCCATTGTGAATTTTACCGAGTTGTCTATCAAATTAAGTACTTCAAGGTATCTTCAGCAAGTTTCTTGATAACTACTGTAAAGATGTCATCTGAACCATTGTTTAAATAAAAATGGGAATGCATTTGTTGTGTGGGTCTCCAGAAAGCTCATGTACAAATTGGCTAGAAATGGGGACAATGGATTTCCCATCGCTAGTACATTTATTTGACAATAGTATTCATCTGTAAATGTAAAATAGTTCTCATTGATACACAACTTTATCAGAGCAAGATATTCCTCATTTTTTCATTAGCCATGTCTATTGACTTTAACCACTGCCTGGTATATGTAAGGAGTTTTTCTCTTGGTATGCTAGGGAACAAAAATGACATCAAACGACACCAGAAGGTCATTGCCTGTGAGTTCTAGGTTTTGGATATTTACTATCAGATCAAATGTATTCTTAATACTTACACTGTGGAACTGTGGAAGTTTCTGAAATTCTTTAAGTAACCATGTTGATATATTGTATGTGGATGAGTTTACAGTGTTTATTATTGGTCTCATTTTTTGACCTATTTATGTATTTTTGGTAATTCATATATCCTGGGTGTGATTGGCCTGAAGAAGTGCTGTCATATGGGTTATTACAAAAAACTTACAAAGGACCCCACAAAAAAGAGTCAGAACACTACAATAAAGGTGCTAAACAACATGAAACGTATTTTGAATGAAAAAGACAAAACGTTCCTCACACCAAGCAACCCTATCACACCCAGGATATATGGATTACCAAAAATACATAAATAGGTCAAAAAATGAGACCAATAATAAACACTGTAAACTCATCCACATACAATATATCAACATGGTTACTTAAAGAATTTCAGAATCTTCCACAGTTCCACAGTCTAAGTATTAAGAATACATTTGATCTGATAGTAAATATTCAAAACCTAGAACTCACAGACAATGACCTTCTGGTGTCGTTTGATGTCATTTCTTTGTTCCCTAGCATACCAAGAGAAAAACTCCTTACATATACCAGGCAGTGGTTAAAGTCAATAGACATGGCTAATGAAAAAATGAGGAATATCTTGCTCTGATAAAGTTGTGTATCAATGAGAACTATTTTACATTTACAGATGAATACTATTGTCAAATAAATGTACTAGCGATGGGAAATCCATTGTCCCCATTTCTAGCCAATTTGTACATGAGCTTTCTGGAGACCCACACAACAAATGCATTCCCCTTTTTATTTAAACAATGGTTCAGATGACATCTTTACAGTAGTTAACAAGAAACTTGCTGAAGATACCTTGAAGTTACTTAATTTGATAGACAACTCGGCAAAATTCACAATGGAAATAGAATCAGACAACAAACTCCCTTTCTTGGATATAATAGTCATCAGAATTAACAAGGAATTAGAATTCGAAATTTTTAGAAAACGTACACACACTGATAACTACATAAAGAACAAGGATATAACCCAAGACCACATAAACATGCAATTTTTAACAATTTGGTCTTCAGATTGGTAAGCATACCCTTGAAAGATGGGGAATATAAGAAAGAGCTCCAAAAGATCATAGAAGTAGCCTACAAAAATGGCTTTGCAAAAGAATTAGTATACAAAAAAATCCAAAAATTTAAAAAGGATAAAGAAAGAAAGGAAATTACCACACTACAAAAAATAACAGAAGACAATAGTTTTAAAAACATTTCATCCTTGGCCACATAAAAAAAATTCCAAAAGATATTCAAGCAGTGGAACATCAAACTAACACCCATCATAAACATAGTTTAAATAACATATTAAGAACAAACACCAAAGCTAAAATTTGTAGTACTAAAATGCCAGGCATTTACCAGATAAATTGTAGTGATTGCAAACTTAAATATATAGGCAAAACAAAAAGGAACATAGGGGTGAGACTGAAAGAACATTTTAAGGCACAAAGAAGCTGAAAAATCTGCCATCGTATATATTTCTGGAATTCAAACCACAACATCCATAATGAAATAAATCTAATAAAGTTGATCCAATAGAATTGACGATATAGGAAAAACTCCTCATACAAAAAAACAAAAGCCATCTAATGAATTTCGATTTCCCCCTGGAAAAGGATCTCATCTTTAAATACATCAAGCCAAAAATGATGTCGTCAGGAAGCCCAACGGCGATCTCTACACCAGAACCAACAGACTCGTTAGTAGCTCTTAGCTGATGATGAAGACAGGGTGTCTTTGAAACACGTTCAAGGTAATTGTCTTGAAAGAGTGAAGTTAGAGTGTGTTGCCACTAGAATTTTATTAATATTTTAACTACTTCACTGTGTTTAATTGTTATGTTAAAAATGGTGTTTAAGTTTAGTGCCTTCCAAAGATGTGACACAGAGATTTTCAAGAAAATCCCCCCCCCCAACTCCAAACTACACTTTAGATGGAACATTTTCAAATTCTTTGATTTTCTGAAAAATGGCTGTAAAGATTTTGGTTAAAATGCCATATATTAAAGATATTTGCATGACAAATAAAAATGTATACCTTGAATTTTCTGGAAATGGCTTGTGATGTCCTCTTCATTTGGAAGGAAATTTATATAATCTTGCATAACTGGTAAACACTAAGCAATAGAGGAAAACGTACTGCACAAAAAAATGTAGGTCTCTTTTAAAACACACAATTTATTTCAAATAAATGGCATCAATCATTTCTGAAATATCTCTTATTAATGGTTCAAATTGTTCAACACCTAGTCATTCTTTTAGTCCTATCGATTTTCAGCTATTTCTCGTGATGTCATGGAAGGAGTATAGAATTTTAGGACCAGTGTATAGCTTCCAGCTCTAAAACATTTGCCTATCACTATTCCCTTTCTATCCATAATGAAATGCAGCTCTTCTGGAAAGGTTTATCTCAATTAAAATGAAGTAAATACGAAAATAAACCTGTGTAAGAATAATTGGTATACTACCAATAAGCGATAGATGATAAAGTCATGTAAATATAACACATCAGATTTTTACTTTCTCTACTACGTATAGTATGTAGGGGAAGTATTGTATTCCACCCAAAAATTCGATACCAACATTTCACCGGAAATATATGTTTTGAGACCCCCTGAATCCAAAGAAAGCATTTTTGGAAAAATGTGCATGTGTGTGTGTCTGTCAACAGCATAAATCAGAAACGAACAGTCGGATAAACACCAAACTTGGTATTTAGGTTCAGTATCTTCCGGAGATGCGACACGAAGGTTTTCAAGAAAATCCCCCCACCCCAGATTACCCTTTACATAGAACATTTTTCGAAAATTTTAATTTTCTCAAAAATGGCTCTAATGATTTTGATTAAAATATCATATGTTTAAGATATTTTCATGACAAATAAAATGTATATCTTGAATTTTCTGGGAATGTCTCCAAAAGTATTCTTCATTGTGAACGACTTTTGCATAACGGGTAAATCATAAGAGATAGACAAAATTTTACTACACAAAAAATGTAGATCACGTTAAAGTACACAATTTATGTCATATACATTTTTTTTTGTTGAGTGAACCATTTTCGAGATATTGCTTGCTATTCCCTTAAATTTTTCAATAGTTATTTTCTCAAATGGGAATTTGTTATTCATTTTTACTTTCTCTACTACGTATAGTAAGTAGGGGAAGTATTGTATTCCACCCAAAAAATTCGATACCGAGATTTCATCGGAAATACATGTTTTGAGACCCCTGAATCCAAAAAAAGTATTTTTGGAAACTCTCTCTCTCTCTGTGTGCGTGCGGGCGTGGGCGTGTGCATGTACAGCATAACTCACAAACGAACAGTCGGATAAACACCAAACTTGGTATTTAGGTTCAGTATCTTCCAGAGATGCGACATGAAGCTTTTCTGGAAAATCCCCCCACCCCAGACTACCCTTTACATGGAACATTTTTCGAAAATTTTAATTTTCTCAAAAATGGCTCTAACGATTTTGATTAAAATATCATATGTTTAAGATATTGTCATGACAAATGAAATGTATATCTGAATTTTCTGGGAATGTCTCCAAAAGTGTTCTTCATTGTGAACGACTTTTGCATAACTGGTAAACCATAAGAGATAGACAAAATTTTACTACACAAAAAATGTAGATCGCATTAAAATACACAATTTATGTCATATACATTCTTTTTGTTGAGTGAATCGTTTTCGAGATATTGCTTGTTATTCCCTTAAATTTTCCAATACTTATACTTTTTCTCAAATTCGTTATTCATTTTTTTTATGTCCTGGACATGCAAAGAGAATGGAATGCGCCACATAGCAACCAGAGCTAAAATATTTGACTATCGCTTAAAACCTACCATATTCCCCTTGCAACTACAAGAAAATTACCAATAAGATTGACATCTCGATATCTCGATTAACATGAAGCATATGGAGAATAAGCATTTGTTAAAATAGTTTGCACAAGTGTAGAGAAAGTCATGCGAGTGTAACACATCAGAATTTTTGTCTTGGATATGCAAAGAGTATTAATCTGTGGCAAAGAGATTGGTGCTGTACCTAGCAACCACCTATTAAGAGATATGTCTATGCTTAAAGGCTACTGTATTTCTATATTGCCCTTGCAAATACAAAACAAGGAGAACATAGTATGCCTTAAGCGATAGTCAAATATTTTTAGAACTGGTCGCTATGTGTAAAATGTAATTTTCTTTGCATGTCAAAAGGTCGTTTCTGCAAATGTTTATCTCAATTAATATGAAATAGATGGAGAATAAGAGTTTGTAAAAATAGTTTGTACAAGAGTAGAGAAAGTCATGTGAGTGTAATACGTCAGATTTTTTTAGTTTTCTGAGGCCACAAAATTATATTTTCAAATACATACCTTAAAAGCTTCTAAGCTGAGTTTCATATTCTCCAGTTGCATTAGCTTATCTTGTGTTACAATTTTTCTGTAGAGGCCCCCCACATGAAAATAAGCAATCAGCACTGGTCTAACAATGTCTTCATTTATCACACTGGGCATTTTCTGAGTGCTGAAATCATATTACCAGACACTTCAGGAAACATTCAGAAACTATTCTATCAACTCATTTAAATAACACACATCACTATGAATTAATTAGGCAATTTCACTGCTTGTAACGTTTCTTTATTTAAACTTTCCTTTCTTCCCTTATTTTATAAATCAAAACAATAACAGCTAAACAAAGTTTAAGTTATATCCGATTTCCAATTCTAAGAATAAAAATTTATTTTGTCTACAATAGTTCATTTAAAATATGATCTTGATCCCAGAATGCAAGGATCACTTTCAATATTTATGGCACTTTTCAAATTAAAAGGTGATTTGTACTGTTCTTGTATTTCTTACTTTTTGTACACACTTAAAAATCCTGACATCACATTACTTTATGATAAATATAGTTACTGCATTAGTGTCCACTACTATAACATCATCAGTGTCACATGTATAATTAAAATGGAGCTCATATTTGTTCCTTTAACCGAGTGTCATAATTCTGCTCAGAAATGCTGTTTCCTGTAACTTCAAACTCAATAATCCCCAGTATCAATACATACAGAAGCATGTGTTATGTAAGTATCTGGCAATCCAAGTTGCAGGAGTTAATTTTGTGACATTTAAATAGTGTAAGCGAAAATTCTTTACCATGTTGAAGACATAAGAATGTGGTGACATGGATCTAAGGCTTTTCAGTATATCACATTATGATGAAACACTTTTTAGATATTATTTGTTTTTCAATTTTAAATAATACTAGCTGGCTAGATATCTATGGAAGCTCATTTTATGAAAGCAGCATTTACTAGCTGACTTTATTTATAGGTAAATGAAATTACAGTAACAAGGTACATTTTACAGAATGCATATTTGATATTTCTTTGGCCTCCTTTCTGTTCCTTTCTTCTGAAATCTTGTTAACTTTGTTACCCTATCTATTGGTGTCTGGGTGGTCTGAAAAGTTTCCAGCACTCATAAATAAAAGCTAGTGAATTTCGTTGTTCATCTGTTGACAGTTACTCACCAAAGTTTCAGCCATTTTGGACGCTCAGTTGTTATGTAACAGTCATTTGAGTGAGGTGATGTGAGTGTTTTTATGAAAATGGACAAAATCGAGTATCGAGCTGTCATTAAATATTTGTTTTTGATAGGCAATACATCTACGCAAATCAAAGATGAGTTGGATTCTGTATATGGGGACTCTGCACCATCATTTACCACAGTGAAATTTTGGACAGCTGAATTTAAACGTGGCCGTAAAGGCTTGGGAGACAATGAACGTTTGGGACATCGAAAAATTGCAGCTACCAACGAAAACATCGCCAAAGTTCACCAAATGGTACTAGACGACCGCTGAATTAAAGTGAGAGAGATAGCAGAGGCTATGAACATGTCAAAAGAACGTGTTTGTCACATATTAAATCAACATTTAGACATGAGAAAGCTGTCCGTGCGTTGGGTGCCATGTTTGCTCACGTTTGACCAAAAACGTGTTCGAATGAACATTTCCAACGCTCTGTTGGCGCAGTTTAGGCGCAATAAATCCGAGTTTTGGCGCCGATTAATTACTGTAGATGAAACTTGGATACACCATTATATGCCCGAAACAAAAACACAGTCCAAACAGTGGACTGCAAAGGGGGAACCAGCTCCAAAATAAACAAAAACTGTTTTTTCGGCTGGGAAAGTGATGGCGACTGTTTTTTTGGGATAGTCATGGAGTTATTTTAATCGATTATCTTCAAAAAGGTAAAACCATTACAGGAGCATACTACGCATCATTACTTGACAAGCTGAAGGCAGAGCTTGCGGAAAAACGGCCACATTTGCAGAAAAAGAAAATCCTGTTTCACCAAGACACCCTGTCTCACACCTCAGCGGTTGCAATGGCGAAAATCCACGAATTGCGGTTTGAACTGCTTGACCATCCGCCTTACTCACCAGATCTAGCCCCAAGCGACTTCTTTTTGTTCCCTCATCTGAAAATTGCGCTCGGAGGACAGAGATTTTCGTCAAATGAAGAGGCAATCACCTTCGTGAACAATTATTTTGCAGAGAAAAATGCCGAGTACTATTTGGATGGGCTACAGAGATGGGAGCATCGCTGGGAGAAGTGTGTAGAGTTACAAGGAGACTATTTTGAAAAAAAAAAAAAAAAAAAAAAATCTGAAAAAATGTCTTGTATCTTTATTGGGTCGGAAACTTTTCAGACCACCCTCGTAGTTGTGCTGATTGTGGATTAATTGTCATAATTATATGATTTTGCTATGTGCGCTCAGAGTTATGCCCAGCAGTAATCCTGAAATATATTTCAAGGAGAGTTATGCCTAGCAGCAATCCAGAAAAACTTTTGAAGGAGAGTTATGCCCAGAGGCAATCCTGAAACATATTTAAAGAAGAGTTATGCCCAGCAGCAATCCTAAAATACATTTAAAGGACAAATTGTTTATTACATAACGGATAACACACAGACAAGTAGGTATACTCACACCAGATTCCTGGGTTACTGAAAAACCCTCTGGTTTAAGGAAACACTTCTCAAGCCCAGCCAGGAATCGAACCTGGGAACCTTCACATAGCAGGTAGGCTAACACTGAGTGTTTGGCCTCTTAAGTTATTTTTTTATTTGCTACCTTTTTGAACTGAATAAGTTTTATTTGTACAACTTCCTTTACATAACTTTAACAATTTTTCATTTATCTAACCTAAACCACGTACAATGTATTGATTGACCTTGTTGCTGCCTCAGCTTGCTATTTGCCCTGCTGGGTAACTCCTGTCAGCCCTTATCCTTTATCTTAATTATCCCCTTCCTTCCCTCTGTCTTCTTCTCTTGTATTCCTTAATTTCCTTGCCCATTTTTTTTTTTTTTTTTTTTGCTTTCTGTAACAGCTTACTTATACTTCTAATCTTCATTTCTTCTTTCCCTGTTAACATTTTTATAGCTACAATTTTCCCCTCTATTTTAGCCATTTCTCTCCCAAACCTGTTTTTTCCATAATACTAACTCCTTATATTCTGTCATGTAATGTACTTGTTTTCTCACCGCACATTTCACATATTCCTTTTTCACTACCTCTTATCCCTCTTAAGACTTTTTCTTGTCTGTTACAGTAATCTACATTTGGTCCTCATTCCCAGCTTTTTTGTTTTATTTGTTTATAAAATTGTAATGATTTCCTGTTTTTCTAAACTTCCCTATATCTCCTGCCTTTCTATGTCCTCTATTCTGCTTTTTACCAGTTTACCTGTATCACTTTCATTCCATTCTTCTAGCTGCCATATGTCTCCTATTCCTATTTTCCCTATCCCTTCCCACCAACTGCTTGTCCCCTAAAAACGTTTTTGCTGCTTCATGCATAACTTTAAGATTTCTCCCTCTTCTTTAACCAAACATCTATACCAAAATTTTATTATTCTCCCCATTGTTATTCCTTTCCTTCTTGTTTTTCCTAGTTCCACTAACGCTACTTCTCTTGGTAACCCTAATAGTTCTTTATAGAACATTCTGTACATATGACCTATCTTTTTGCTTATATCTGTGTCCCCCCAAATCTCTACTGCATACGCCATTTTTTATTCCACTGGTGCCTCGTACATTCTTTCCAACCACTTGGTAGTCATTTCTACCTTATATTTACATATCCTTATTCTTGTCATTGCAGCCCTTCCTTTTGCTTCTATTTTCCTCCTGTGCCTCCCATTTCCCTTTGTTATTCAACCTCACTCCTAAGTATTCAAATTCTTTGACCACTTCTAATATTTTCCCATTTAGTACCTACTTTTCTTCTTTTCTTAGTTTAGTTCCTTTTTTGAAAACTATAACTTTCGGCTTGTTTATATTTATTCTAATTCCCCATTCTTCACAGAATTTCTTAACTTCATTTATTGACCTTTGTAACCTGACTACTGTTATAGATCCTACCATTAAGTCATCTGAGTATAACAGTCGAGGAATTTCTTTATTTGGCATTACCGGACAATGCTGATTTCCTTTTTGGACTCTATTATATCATCTATAAATAAATTTACAAAAATCAGACTCAATTTACATCCTTGTCTCAATCTTATTTTATGTTCTGTCCTCTCTGTAATTTTGCATTTTTCCCATCTTATACAAAGCTTTAGCCCTTTGCAAATATTTTCTATTTCCTTTATGTAGTTTTCACTTACCCCTTTTCTCCTT
This sequence comes from Deroplatys truncata, assembly GCA_030765065.1. NCBI lineage: Eukaryota > Metazoa > Arthropoda > Insecta > Mantodea > Mantidae > Deroplatys > Deroplatys truncata. The sequence continues at coordinate 24,712,810 of CM060980.1, forward strand.
AATTTCCATTCTGAAGCTTTTCTGTTTATCGTATTAAATACTTTCTCAAAATCTGCAAAGGACATGTATATCCTCCTTCTCTTCTTACTAAGGTATTTGTCTATTATTGTCTTTATTATGAACACATTATCTAGTGTTTGTTTCCCTTTTCTGAAACCTGCTTGAAATTCAGACAGCTTCCTTTCTTGTTCTGCCCTTTTTTTAATGTTTCTGCTAATACTGCTGCGCACATTTTTCCTAAAATAGATAACAAATTTATTCCCCTGTAATTTTCCAGTTTATTTGCTCCTCCCTTCCCTTATATACAGGCTCTATCATGCTTATTTTCCAACTTCCTGGACCTTTCTTTTATTTTGTTTAATACCTTTTTCATTGCTTCTAAGCTCTTTCTTGTTTCACTATATACTTTCCAAAATTCTCCATATCCTTCTTCCTTTTCTTTTACTCTTTCAATTGCTGGTAGACCTCATTGTGAATTGCCTGTCTAATTCATCATTTATTATTTCTATTGTTCCTATCTCTCTTATTTCTAATTTAGTCTTTTTTCCCTCCCCAATCAGTTCTCTGCCATTCAATTGGTATAATCTCATTTTTTCCCCCCTTACTTCCCAAATTTTATACTGTCCTTTCCCTCTATGGCTTCTTTTATGATTTTCCCTGTATTTTCCTGTCTTTTTTCCTCTTCATCTCTAGTAGGCATTTACATCCCCATTTCCTAGCCATCAGATTTTTTTCTATTTCTTCCTCCATTCACCTCCATCTAATAAGATCTTTACTTTTTTTCTCCGCTCTACACTCTTCATCAAACCAACCTTTACTTTCCTGTTTCCTACTCTGTTCTTGTTTCCATTCCTCTCCCTGCTCTTGTCACTAGCAATTCCAATAGCTCTAATGCTTTTCCTGAGTCTTCTTCCCTAATATTTACCATTATTCCACTTTCTAAAATGTTTCCTATTGTTGAATTTATGTCTTGCAGAAAACCTTCTCTTTGTTCCTCCCTCCATTTGAATGTTTTTATTCTCCTTGTCTGCATTTTTTTCCCTCTGTTTCTACCTGTTGCTCTGTTACCTTTAATTTCAAATTTAAGTCTGTTATTAGTGGAAAATGCCCACTACTTGTAAGTAAGGTAATTTATTTCATCTATTCCAATTAGAAATATTGTGCATATGTATAATCTGTTCCCTCGGAGTTGCTTAAAACACCCGGGTTGCTTGTGTATACGTACCTTACATTTTACATGTATTTTACCTCTACGTCTAACTTCAATTAAATTCCCTCTTTTATAAATTATCCACATCGACATTATCATTTTTTAGATCCTCACTTTCTTTGATGATTTTTCTCTACCATTTCTGTCTTATTTCCCTACGTATTTGCCTACTTGTTTGATAAATTCTTTCCTTTTGTTCCCACATTTCCTCTTTCCACATTTTGGTTCTGAACATTCCATTATACTGTGAAAGTTCTTTTCTGCAATGCCACAAAGTGGGCATAACTCTTTATCAACCCTTAAACCTTTTAATAACATTGTTCCTGTTCTTGCCCATGGCAGACCCTCTCTTTCCATTTTATCACAAACATCAATGTATTTTTCTCTTCCCCAATCTTTCTTAATGCCCCTATATGATATCAGAGTACTCTTATCCCTTAAGCTACGGAATAGTTCTTGTTTGTCTATATCATCTGCCCTAGCTTTTACTTTATTCCATAATCTTTGTCCCCCTATTGTTTGCTAGTTAATTAACTCACCCATTCCAATTTTCTTACAATTTCATTTAATCGGCATAGCCAACTTCTTTCCCATTTAGATATTTCTTGTGCCCTTAAACATTATTTGGCAATATTTCCTTCCTCCAATGATTGAATTCTATTCCAATATTTTACTATATATTTTACCACTAATCCTTTTCTACCAATTCTTCACAATTCGACTAGTGCTACCCCATTAGGGTAGTCCCAATAACATTTTGCAAAACGTTCTGTGGATTTGACCTATACTATCCCATCCTCCAAATCTCTATTCCATGCAGCATTCTTGATTCAACTGTGGCTACATAAATTCTCTCAAGCCAGTCCACTCTCATATTTGGAATTTTCTTCAAACAGGTTCTTATACTATCAATAGCTAGTTTCCCTTTGTTTAGCGCATTTTTCCCTTGCTCTGTCCATTTACCATTGCTATTTAACTTACTCCTAAGTCGTCGAACTTGTTTACAACTTTGATTTCACTCCTGTCTGACTACCATCTTCCCTCTCTGCTGAGCTTATTCCCGTTTTTACATACCATAATTTTGGATTTACTTTTATTTTTAAACCCCATTCTTTACAGTATTTCTCTGTTGCTTCTATTGCTTGCTACTGCTGCTGCTGCTGCTACTAGGTCATCCACAAAGAGCAAATCTGGTATTACTTTATTGTTAATTGCTGGGCAATGCATATTTTGCTTTGGCCCACTACTTGTAAATAAGTTTGTGACTTTAAAATTATTTACCACACATTTGACATTACTTGATCATAATAGGTAATCAATTACACTTTGGCAGTTTATATTTATAAAGGTATATTCCCCATATTCATCCTCTCCACATTTCCCATTTACAATATCAAGTGCATTTAATTCACAAAAGTCAATAAATGTTTCATTTCCTCTATCTACAACTTTATCTTTGCTATGTCTAAGGCTCTCCCTGTTTTGTAACACATCATTATTATCCCATCCATTAAATTGACATCATTTTCACCTATTCTTACATTGAAATCACCCATTATTATTAACTCTGTGTATGTGTATATATAAACACAAACATACTTATCTGTTAAGCTCTCTATGTCTTTCTGTAAAAGAGGGTAAAGTTCTGGATTATGGAACTGAGAGGCAGCTGGTGGGTTATATACTATACCTATACATATTTTACCATCATCTAGCTGTTTATCTTGAATTATGACTCATAATACTTCATTTGACCTGGACCAAGTTTAATTGTTGCACTCAGGATCTTCTTAATAAAAAATCCCAACCCTTCTGATACTCTCCCTTTTTTTTGCTAGCATTTCCCCCATTCTTTCCACATATAGTCCTTTATTTCTATATTGTTCTACTTTAACCATGTTTCTACCACTGCCAGATAGTCTAGCTTCTCCAGTAAATGTTGCACAGTTCTTGTATAGATTTTGTTTTTTAAACTTTCACAGTTCCAAAACCAAATTGCCTTACTGTCTGCTATTGTGATTCCATTCTGCCCCTAAAAAATCTAAACTTTTCTAGATTTTGTTTACTTCTCAACTTGTAACCTTCCAATGTTTTTTGTTTTTCTTTCTGCACCACCAGAATGCTCCCCTGAGTGAATGACATGTTGTCCCTTTCCCTCTCCACCTTCTCCCCTCCCCCATATCTTCTTCCTCCTCACTGGACACTTCACTACACTATCACCATACCTCCTTCCCCTTAAGTGCTAGAATATGTGTTGCTTCTCTCTCCTTCCTCCTAGGTGACATGACCTTCTTTGAAGATGATGTACCTTGTAACATATCTGCTCTCTCCTTCACTACAGCTGTTGGTTCATAAAATGCTGTGACGTTCCATCACCTATCAAAATTACATAATTTTCCTTTTGTACTGTGTTTCACTTCTCTCTATCCCTTGCCTCTGTGCTGGACTTTGTGCTTCCTCTGCCTGTCGCTGATGTTAATTCACCTTGTTCACTTCTTTTGTGCTGACTTGTTTCCTTCCATTGTTTCTTTCTTCCATATGCCCTTCTTGCCCACATACGTTACATCTACTCCATCTATCCAGAGATATAGATTTTATATAAATGCTTACTTGCCTTATGATATTGCTTCCAACATCATCTTAATTTAAATTTATTTTTACTTCTCTCTGAGCTATTGCCAGGTCTTTGTTTATAAATATGTTGCTACCTTTCAACAGCTTTGCTCTCCTTAAAATTTCATGAATTAGGTTGCTGTTGTAAATTTTGCTATTACTGGCTTTTTCCTAATTTGCCTTTCTACTCAATATGGCATCACAATCTCCCATTCTGTCAGATCCATTTCCAGTTTATCTGTTAGAATTTCCCTCACTTCTTCCACTGGCCAAACACCTCTTCTCTCTTCAACACCTACGAACACCAGATTTAATCTTCTCCTCTTCTCATTCATTCTCTCCATTTTCTCCTTGATCCCATCTACATCTCTCCTTATTCCTAGCACTTTTTCTCCAATATCTTCTTTTATTTCTTTGGCTACTTGCTTCAGGTTGTCTTATGCGTTTTTTCCATTCCACCTATCTTATTTAGTTTTTTGTCAAGCTTCCCTAACATGGTTTGTATTTCCTCAGAATCTGGGTTTAGTTCAATGATGCCTATCATTAATAGCATAAATATTACGCTTCTAAGTACTAACCAATTCGTTATTATTTTTGCTCCATTTTACCTTTAATAAATTCCTTTATCATAAATAGCCCTATCCTCATTCTGTACACAGTAAGCTCTACTCCCATTGCTACTTGTTCCACTTTTCTTCTGTGAACAGAGCTCCCTGCAAACACAAACTTCTTCCTCCAATGAACACTTTACACCTATTTGCTATCTGATAACATTCTGTGAGCATAATATCAGGTTTTTTGGCTAATCATTTATGTACTCTTGAAACTAGCAAAACTTGCTTTTGCTTAGGTAACATATAAAATTGTTTCAAACAAAGTTTTTACTTATAAAAATTAAAGTAGTTAGTATAACAATTCCATGTTTTTATTGCAGCTATTAAATTTGATTATTAATTAATTAAAATATGAATTATTAAAACTGTGTATAACAGCAATTAAAGTAGTTCTATCTTTAGGGCAAAATCTTTGGAACAAATTTGGTATATAACAATTAAAAAAAGGAAGTAAACTTCATGGTGGAAGAGTAACTTGCAAACCTATTACATACCTTGGATCCTTAATGGACTCTATGAAGTTATTAAAGTGCAAAATGCTTTGCTCAGTTAGATGATTGATTTTCCGTAATGCATGAGGTGTCGGGCGCTCATTTGTCATTTGTAATCGCTGTAATTTAATGTTCAGTATGTCAGAGTATGTTTCACCTAATTCAAACCATAACTGTCTGCAAACTAAAAGGTAATATTGAGGATTTAATTCCTTCAGGACTGATTCCAGATTATCAATTCTCCTTTTGTGCATTCTGCTTTGTCTGAAAAATGTAAAGAAAAAATGTACAAGGAAATGAATAATATATGTTCATAAAAATGTATTTAAATTAGAATTATAAACTTCACCACGCTTTGCGTAATATAAATGGAATGAAATGTATGTCTAGGTATGACTTAAAAGCTTACTGACAAAAGAAAAAAAAATTTAGAATTAAGGAAAGGATTTTTTATCATATGGTTTGTATACAGGGTGTCTCAACTAACTGCAACCTCAGATCTAAACTACATTCACTCTTAGGTTGATCCGCACCAAAACAAACCCACGTGACCAGTGCACCGTGGTACGACACGGTAGCAATGCGCGTAGGAAAGTAGTCCTTTGCTAATCTAAATTTTATAATGAATTTATTCTTAAATGGTATACTATTCTATACAAATTCCTAAGAGTTTAATTAACACTGATTTATACTGATGAACAGAGCTAGAAGTCCCAACATGCAATTCGTATGAGTCACCTGATCCAAGTATGCGCAGAATACTGTTTACAGCCTGAAACCAGCAGTTTCCTTTTAGTATGATAGAGGACGGTGAATTTGCTTTCGTGTCTTCTCGACTTACATAAAGCATAAGCCAGGCAAACCATCGACTAGTGCCGAAAAAAAGTGTTGAATGTTTATTATAAGTTACATGAGAAATATCCAACACTTACAGTGAAATTAGCTGAGTTCACCGGTGTTTCGAGTACAAGTATACACAGTGCTTGTAAAGAAAAATCTGAAACAGGAAAATTGTTATACATGGGGGAAAAAAAAGAAAGAAAAGCAAGCATGTGAAATATGCGATGCAAGAGAGTAACGATTTTGTGAAGAATGTAATTTACGTAACAGTGCACAATTTCGTTTTTTAAAAATGAGCCGCCAACAGTTGATAAAGTGTGCTTCCAGAGAATGAATAAATGCCAATTATCGCATACCTGTTACTTTCCTTTTCGCTCTTTCTTTTAGAATTGACTATCATTATATGTGCAAACTTTTAGTTTGTTGTAACTGTCAGTCTTATCTCCTTTAATCCCTAACAAAGTATGCTAGTCACGGTTTAAGTTGTCGTTCTTTTTGCATTACGTACCGCATGTACTCGCCACAAATGGTCGTGAAAGTATGAGTGTTTCTGGCGCGAATGGCGAAAGGATACATTATAACGGTGCACTGGTCACCTGGGTTTTGTTTTGGTGCGGATCAACCTAAGAGTGAATACAGTTTAGTTCCTCAGGAATGTACCCATGTCAGGCAGGTGTACACAATCCAGAAAATTCAAGTGATATAACTTTCAACTCCAAGTTACAATTTTTTTTAAAATGGAACATGCATGTTTCTTCTAGTGAACTGAAAACTAGAGGTCCAATTAGTGATAACAGAACTGGTTTCACTTTTCTGAACTGCAAACCTTCAGAAATAAGTAAACTTTTAAAGGGTGGCAATGGAGACACTGTTTCTGACATTATGCAAAGCGTGTAGTACTGTACTCAAAGCAATGGTTACTTGTGATGCCTCTTATTAAAACCATGCAGTAAAATCAATATCAGTAAAACACTCTCCACTGCTACTAGGTTTTCCTGATCTGATTGACTGTACTGCTGTCAGCATTAAACAGGGAAATAGTACATAGTGTAACACATTTTACAGCTTCTGTTCTCAGCTATTACTTTCCATATTGATATTTTGAACCCTGCTTTGTTGTGACCACTCTGTTCTCAGAAACAGAAACAGATAATGGAAATGAAATTGCTGTACTGGTTGCGGCAGCTCACTATCTGTAGATGAGTGTGTAACAGATTAAACATGATTCTGGAATAATTCACAGTAGTGTGTGGAAAATTTTACAAAAGCATAAGTTTCATCCATATCATGTTACTGCACCAAGAACTGTATGAGAATGACTTTGAATGGCACTTCATTCTGTCATTTTGCATTTCAGCAGTTGCAAGATGATAATGCATTCCTAAGTAATATTTTATTACAGATGAAGTTTCATTCACAAATCATGGTGATATGAATTTGAGGAACATGCCTACTGATCCAAGCAGAATCCCCATTGGCTTCGAGTGTTGCTCATCACCAACAGTGGAGTGTCAGTATTTGGTGTGGTATCGTTAGTAACTGCATTGTAGGTCCCTATTTTAAATGGACAGCAATAAGTATCATTTCTTTAAGACACTCTATCCCTTCCCATGGAAAGGATGTGGAATTGGAAAGCTGCCTATCAATGTGGTTCCAGCATGATGGTGCCCTGCACACTTTGCGCATGTTTCCAGAGAAGTTTACAAAAGGGTGGATAGGCCGGGATGAACTTGTAAAATGGCCAGCTCAGTCCCCCAACTTAACACTAGAGAATATGAAACAGTGTGTTAGATCAGCCTGTGCGGCAATATCTTTAAAAACACTACAATCTATGCAATGCTTGCTTGTTCAGTCTGAACAAGTGTATTGAAGCAAATGCTGGTCACTTTGAACATCTGCTGAAGTGACACAGTTTCATCAAATAGATGTCACTGGTTACTTGTGAGCATATTTTCTGTGCTGGATGTAATTTACAAATATGAAGTTTCTTCAGCTATAACTTACTAATAATTTTGTTTATGAAAGTAAAACTAATTCTTTTATCACTAATTGTATCTCTAGTTTTCAATTTGTTAGAAAAAACCTTATGTGTTCCAATTTTTAAAAATGTAACTGAGTTGAAAGCAATATTTCTTTTTTAATTTTCTGAATTGTGCATCTCCTCCAGTTGTAAGACCTGCGCAACTAAATTTTTTAATTTTTTTTTTTTTTCCAAATTTTTGAGGTTGTAATGTTAGGTGACACAACCTGCATATGTTTAATTGCCAGTAATAAATGAATGAAAATGGATTTGTTTTGATTTTCTTAGGAGACATATGGCAGTGAAGCAAAATCAGAAAATGTGCCACATAAGTATTACAAAAAAATTTTAAACCACACATGCATATGTATAAGATAGCTCTGTGCAAACATGAAGTTAAAAAATGTGCAGAGGAAAGCTAGTGTAAGAAGAGTCTAGAAATACACCATGATCAGGCTAAGCCCAATACTTCATTACTGATGCAAAGTTTATCATTAACACTGCTGTTCTGAAGTTACCCAGCTCTCCAGTGTCAAGAAAGCAAATGTTGTGCTGGTGAGAAAGTTAATAAAATTTTCCTCTGTGACCATCAAGAAATGAGTAAGAACATGAAGCAGCCCTGAATCAATCCAATCCAACGAAAACATTCCAAGTTGCAGTCATCTGTCTATTACCTGCACATGATGTATTGCCTTATGGAGATGGGTAGAAAGTAATGATGGTTACATTGCAATGATTACCTTAATGTAACGGTTACCAAAGTAACAAATTACCCAATAACAGTTACCAAAGTAATAAAGACAACCAGTTTTCATGTTAACAGTTACTAAAGTAACGAGATAGTTACCGAGGCTGGCTGACATCATTCACTGCATGTGCGTACCATTGGTATCGTTACCTGAGTTATCTTCGCATGGAGTTGTCAAGTACATATTTGTTTATTACATGCGTTGCTTATCTCTTCGAATATGGGTCACATGCCACAGATGATAGGTCAGTCAGCACTTAGGCAGCAAAATTGCATGCGTAACATTAAGATGATTAACATACGATTATAGATGCACAAGTTTTATACATTGAGGGTAGATGGGTGTAAATAAACAATCAATGCTGTTTAACAGCAAAACATGCACGTTCCAATAAGCTCAAACAATATATAAGTTTTAAAATTGTGAATCAAGATCCAATGTTACACAATTTCAGCAAGTCTATCCTCTAAGATTGCTTAAAGGAACGTGAAATTTCTCCAACCTTCGAATTTGCAAAGCATGTGTGAAGGTGTGTGCCTAAACCTTACGCTCTTTTGGATTTGTTATCATAGATATTTATACCTTTAATCTTGCATGGCAAAGAACAATGAAAGGCTAACAGATATAAGTACAATAGGGTTAAATCAGCATTTCCCGAATCAAATGTCAAAATTGAAAGGGCTGCCTCATTAGAAAACACACCATAATTGTAAGTTAAATATTATTTATTGTACAATTGCATGCTTCCTACCTTGAGTTGTATGAATGTAATGATTTTTTTTTTTCATTTACTCATGGCTGTTCCTATCTGCACATGTTAAGAGAAGTGCACTTATGGTGTGAACAGCTTAGCCAAATAGGGAGAAGCCAACATGGAGATGTGTATGCTGATTGTTACTGGTAGCTATTAATACATTGTAACTGCAACCATGGTGGTATCCATAAAAACAAGACTTAATAGTTACTGGTAACCATTATGTATAATCGTTAATGCACTATAACTGTGACATTATAACTGTTACTCAAAAATAACTGTTTGTCACACCCCTATTGCCTTAACTAGACATTTACTGCATCTAGGAGCTTAACCTACTTCTAAGTATAATTTAGTGCTCAGTAAAATAAAATTGTCATATCAAAATATATATATTTTTATACTCATATATAAATGATAGCTTCTCTGAAGGAAACATTAGCTTTAGTATATAAAACATTTTAACCTGGTCTTATATATAATGGGGGAATGGAGGCAATGCAACTCCCTAAATCCAAGAATTCTAAAATTACAAATATATAACTGTAATTATAAATTTATAATAGTATTGTAATAATGTTGTTTGTACTTTCTTGGACTTATAAATAAAATATTCATTCATTCACATAAAATATGCATTGGGGAAAAAATACCTAAAAATGTATTACTTTCTCTACTACGTATACTAAGTAGGGGAAGTATTGTATTCCACCCAAAAATTCGATACCGTGATTTCACCGGAAATATATGTTTTGAGAACCCCTGAATCCAAAAAATGCAGTTTTGGAAACATGTCCGTGTGTGTGTGTGTGCGTGCGTGCGTGCGTGTGTGTCTGTGAACAGCATAATTCAGAAATGAACAGTCGGATAAACACCAAACTTGGTATTTAGGTTCAGTATCTTCCAGAGATGCGGCACAAAGGTTTTCAAGAAAATCCCCCAACCCCAGATTACCCTTTACATGGAACATTTTTAAAAAATTTTAATTTTCTCAAAAATGGCTAACGATTTTGATTAAAATATTTAAGATATTTTCATGACAAATAAAATGTATATCTTGAATTTTCTGGGAATGTCTCCAAAAGTGTTCTTCATTGTGAAGGACTTTTGCATAACTTGTAAACCATAAGAGTTACACAAAATTTTACTACACAAAAAATGTAGATCACGTTAAAATACACAATTTATGTCATATACATTTTTTTTGTTGAGTGAACCATTTTCTAGATATTGCTTGTTATTCCCTTAAATTTTTTGATACTTATTTTCTCAAATGGGAATTCGTTATTCATTTTTTTTTGTCTTGGATATGCAAAGAGTATTAATCTGGCAAAGAGAATGGTGCTGCACCTAGCAACCAGCTATTAAGATATATGTCGATGCTTAAAGGCTGCTGCATTTCTATATTGCCCTTGCAATTACAAAACAAGGGGAACATAGTACGCCTTAAGCAATAGTCAAATATTTTTAAAACTGGTCCCTATGTGTAAAATGTAATTCTCTTTTGCATGTCAAAAGATCGTTTCTGCAAATGTTTATCTTGATTAATATCAAATAGATGGAGAATAAGAGTTTGTAAAAATAGTTTTTACAAGAATAGAGAAAGTCATGTGAGTGTAACAATCAGATTTTTTTTTTTTTTTACTTTCTCTACTATGTTTGGTAAGTAGGGGAAGTATTGTATTCCACCCAAAAATTCGACACCAAGATTTCACCGGAAATACATGTTTTAAGACCCCCTGAATCAAAAAAAAGCATTTTTGGAAACATGTCTGTGTGCTGTGTGTGTGTGTCTGTGAACAGCATAACTCAGAAACAAACAGTCGGATAAATACCAAACTTGGTATTTAGGTTCAGTATCTTCCAGAGATACAACACAAAGGTTTTCAAGAAAATACCCCCACCCCAGATTACCTTTTACATGGAACATTTTTCGAAAATTTTAATTTTCTCAAAAATGGCTCTAACGATTTTGATTAAAATATCATATATTTAAAATACTTCCATGGCAAATAAAACGCACATCTTGAATTTTCTGGTAATGTCTCCAAAAGTATTCTTCATTGTAAATGACTCACATAACTGGTAAATCATAAGAGATAGACAACTTTTACTGCACAAAAAATGTAAATCGTGTTAAAATTCACAATTTATGTCATATAAATTTTTTTTGTTGAGTGAACCATTTTCGACATATTGCTTGTTATTCCCTTAAATTTTCCAATACTTATACTTTTTCTCAAATTCGTTATTCATTTTTTTTTGTCCTGGTAATGCAAAGAGAATGGAATACTCCATTAGCAACCAGCTCTTAAAATATTTGACTATAACTTAAAGCCTACCAATTCCCCTTGCATTTACAAGAAAATTAGCAATACAATTAACATCTCGATATCTCGATTAACATGAAGCATATGGAGAATAAGCGTTTGTAAAAATAGTTTGTACAAGAGTAGAGAAAGTCATGTGAATGTAACACATCAGATTTTATTTTTAATACCTTTGCCTCTGCAACTATTTGCATTAAAACATTTCATTTTATGCCAATGAAACAGAGAAATTGAGACACTAATGGTATTTCAATTTAGAAAGAAAAATATTCTTTCTGAAAAAATATTAATTTAAATTTACGAAATGCTCAGTATTTTTAAATCCGTGTTCTTAAAAAATTTTTGAAAAAATATTAATTTAAATTTACGAAATGAGATTGAATGACCTATACCCCCGCCGCTGAATCTTTGCACTTGACAGTTCATGTGGCTTTGCTTAAAGTTGGCTATATTGTGGTTGCGATGTTGCCAGAGTGGCTAGTAAACAAGAACAGCTGATAGTTCTTTCTATCGTGTCTAAGCCGCATACAAAAGTGTATGTAGTAGCGAACGTCAATGTATAATAACCATTTTGTATTCTTATTGTTAATTGAAAATAACTCTGCATAAACATTGCAGCGTATGTAGAATAAATTACGCACTTTTGACAATATAGAAACAGAACAATGCAAACTTGCCTGCCACATTGAGGAGAAATAAAACAAATTATAAGCATGCGATAACAAAGTTATTTTCATTCACCGATTTAAAACTGCAATGGCTCAATTCCATCCAAATCCCCGTCATTATTTTCACCAAGGCATATCATTAATGGTTCACACTCACTAATAACTCCATCTTTTTCTTGTGTTTTTCGTATTAGCTTATTCACGTGATCTACTTTCTTCTTCCACGAAGCCGCGTCCACCGTCGCCACACCTTCCCACAAAAGCCTTTCCACCTCGGTAATGGTAAATTACTCAATTTTCTCCCTCACATAAGCCTTAATGTCGCACCACACTAATTCGATAGGGTTGAAGTGGCAGTGTACGGCTTTATCAGCAGAAATAGAAGGATGCCCGTGAAGCTTCACGTACTCCTTTTCCTGTTCAAAGAATTCTCGGGTCCTCCTTAATAGTTCCAATGGCTGACTATTAAGTGGCGCAAAGGATTTTCATTTCGTGAATCATCACTCGGTGATCGACGTCATTTTTCAGACATTGTCGCACTTAAATCTTGTATAAATAAATAATGACTTAAATGTATACAAAATAGATAAATACATATATGTATAAACGAACAACAACAAAACTATAAAACAATAACCACAAATACAAATAACAATGAACAATATTTAGCTTGCAAAGAACAACTCGACGCTCGTGTTAGAGATTCACAAACTGAAGCACGTGGTTGGGAATAACTACATCCGGCAACAGAGCCGCTTACAGCTCCCGTTCCGCTTCCGCTTTGTCATCGACCATCCGGAATGCTGACTTGTGATTGGCTTAGAAAGTCAAACGGTGAAAGCTTTTCATCTGTTTTTTTTGCGAGTGTACCAACTTAAACGCGAGCTGTCAAGTGCAACGTTACAGCGGCGGGGGTATATTTTAAAAGGCTGGCAATTTCAAACAATTCTTGCACAGGTTTTATTATGAGTAAAAACAGGTTTAATATTAAAGATTAAAAACATAAGTACTACAAGGGTCACTAAAGACACTTTTGAGACCTGAAAAATTGGCCACCCTTGGGGAAAGCATTGTTGCTTTGTCAAAATAGCTAACTCATTGGTAATGCAATGGTAGCAGGCAGACCATTGTTGCACCTTTGATTTTTGCTCAGTTTGTTTGAAGTCTGGAAAGAGTGGACATTTTTTCAAGTGCAATGGAGATTCAGAGAGAGCATTTTCATGCAATGATTTTGTACGACTTCAAATGTGGCTTAAATGAAACGCAGTCACTTGAGCATTTGAGGAGGGCTTTTGGGGACTATTCTCCGTGACATGTCACTGTCTTCTGACAGTAGTGGTACCCTTCACCAGGAGAAGGGGGCCTGATTCAACCAGACTCTCTCTCTTTGGTGAAGTAGTGCCCTATTCAACACAAGTTAAATATCTTGGGCTTGTTTTAGACAAGAAATTAACTTGGAAACATCACATGGAATTATGTATTACCAAAGCTTACAGAGTCTTTTGGACATGTAGAGGTATGCTTGGTAAGACATGGGGTCTGAAACCTAGCATAGTGTATTGGATATACACTGCCATGGTGAGACCTATATTCTCTTATGCCGCACTGATGTGGTGGCCTAGAGTTAATTTAAAGGTGTGCAGAAAGGAACTCTGTAAATTACAGAGGACCTTCTGCATTTCAATTATGGGAGCCTTCAAAACTACTCCAACTGCGGCAATGGAGATGCTGATTGGGCTCACACCTCTCCACATATGGATGAAGGCAGAAGCCATGATCGCGTATCACCGTATTTGTCGCCAAACCAAAGTGTCTAATGCTGGACATATTAATCATCTCAAGCTTCCTTGGGATAAGAATGTACAACAGATACTCAACATGGGGACTGACATTCTTGAAACAAGATTCAAGTTTGATTTGAAATTTACGGCATCCTATCCACAGTGGAGTGAATGGGAAAGACTGGTAAAACCTCATAATAACAAAGGCCCAATCTGGTATACTGATGGTTCTAGAACCAAATCGGGAACGGGGGCTGGGCTTTACGGTAATGGTACCACGATTTCTTATAGTCTTGGTACCTTAGCTACAGTTTTCCAGGCTGAGGTTTATGCAATCCTAGCCAGTGTCATGGAAAGCATTAAAAGGAGATATAAGAATAGAAGTGTTCTTATCCTCTCAGACAGTCAAGCTGCTCTTAAAGCACTTGAATCACCATCAATAAAATCAAAGTTCGTCTCAGAATGCCGGGAATCCTTAAAGGCACTGGCTGAACACAATAAGGTTCAACTTATGTGGGTGCCAGGACATATAGGTATACCAGGCAATGAGAAAGCAGATGAAGCAGCCAAGATTGGCAGTGAAATCCCATTTTTTGGTCCGGAGCCTGTACTGGGAGTGTCCTACAGACCAGTGAAACAGGCTATTAAGTGCTGGGCTCAAGCAGAACACAAGAACTACTGGAACTCCATTGAGGGTTGCAGACATTCCAAGTTGTTCATTACAGACCTGGATAACAGCCGGGCAAAATACTTGCGCGGTCTTAGTAGAAGAAGACTTGCATGGGCAACAGGATTCATTACAGGACACTGTGCCCTAAAGTTTAATCTATACAGAATGGGATTGTTTAACAACCCTATCTGTAGTAGATGTCTAGAAGGAGATGAGACTGTTACTCATCTACTATGTGATTGCCCTGCTCTTGCGAGTCAAAGAGCAAGTACTTTTGGCAGTCACTTTCCAAAGATAGATGAACTATCGAAAGCCTCAGTTAGCAGTCTGGTTAAGTTCATATCGAGCAACAGACTACTTAACTGATGAAAGGGGGGATGCGCAATAGATCTTAAGGTCGCAGTGCTTGGGCATAAAACCCACCCCTTTTCAAACTAGAACTAGAACACTGTCTTCTGCTGGTTTGCAGAATTTAAGAGGGGGCGGCAATCTCTTAAAGATGAAGAGAAGAGTGGCAGACCAGCAATAGTAGTGACTGACAAAAACAACACCGCTGTGGAAACAATGATTAGGGAAGATCCAAGACTAACCTACAAGGACATTGAATTGGCATTAGGGATTAGTTCACCAAGTGTTTCAACCATCCTTCATCAACACCTTTGTGTAAAAAACATTTCTTTAAGATGGGTGCCCCACAATTTGTCTGAAGCACAGACCCTCCATAGGATGGAATGCTGCGGAGAAATGCTGAAAAGATTTAACTGTGGAGAGTCTCGCCATGTTTCAGATATTGTTATGGGAGATGAAACATGGATCAATCAGTTTGACCCTGAAACATAACGGGTGTTCCCAGATGACCAACCACCTGTCAAGGTCAAGAGAGCAAGGAGTGCCGGAAAGAAAATGGTTGCATCTTTCTTCTCCACAAGTGGTCACTTGGCAACGGTTGTGCTCAAAAATCAGAAAACTGTTACTGCAAAATGGTACACAGAAGTTTGTCTTCCGAAAGTGTTTCAAAGAATCCAAGAAAAGCGTCCAAAGAAGGACTCATCCTTTTATTATTTTATTAACTTGATACACTTTTATGTTTGCTTGATTTAGTAACGATGAATTTGTACAGAACTATTCTAGTATGGGTACATTTTGAAGTTAATAGGCATTATTTGAAAATATAAAATATACTGAGTATTCTACTTAAAATAAGACAGTTGGAGTTACTTATGAAATCCAAAAACTTCCATAATAGAACTTTTGAGTTCAGTATATACTTATCCGCACACAATGAGTTTCACGTCGCTGAACTACATCCTTCAAAAGTTATTTAGTTGATGCTCGGACTTTTATCGTGCCTGCCTGCCGGCCTGTGGGCCTGCGTGCGTGTGTGTGTGTGTGTGTGTGTGTGTGTGTGTGTGGGGGGGGTTGTTAATTGCAATGTAATACGTGATGAAATGTGCTATTTATTCATTCCTTAACATTCCAATACTATTTCTTGCTTATGCTAATGGACATAAGTCTCATAAGTGAAATTTTAGATCTTCTCTTTTTATTTTGCAACAACTAATTACTATACACATCTTTTATTGCAAATTGGAATATCATTACACAAATTATATTTTTGTAAACATATTTGGCTTGTTGAGTAAACCTTGCACAATCTATTTATGTACCAACTTATTACAGCTATTTTACATTTGTATAAGCATTTAGAGTTACATCCCAAAATAAGGATGTACAAGTTTGTGTGCTGGTGGTTGGGGGAGGTGGGGCAGGCAGCAGAATTCAACCAGTCATCTTTGCTGTAACAGTTTCTTTTGACTCCTTTTACCCAACAAAAAATCTAGATCAGTATTAGCCAACTGAGTATTCTTTGATGTCAAAAAAGTATGAGTCTTTTTACTGCAGCTTTGAGAAAGAAACTCGCTGAGAAGTGTAGAGCAGGTGGGGCAAAGGGAAAATTGAGTTTACTCTTAGGAAAGAACCAGTGAGGGAATGAGAATATATGTTGTACTTTACCTACATGGTTATAAGATACAAGCCTGCCCTCACTTCTCTCTGCAACCCTTACCACCAAAACAGCATTATATAACTGTGATACGTCACAATTAATTTGACTGACTGGTCTAGATAGTAGTTACAGTGATAAGAGGGTTAGGAACAAATGACATAGTAGATCTCAGCAATCTTTTTAGTTGATATCTCTGCTTTATTTTCTTACTGATGAAATACTAGCGATGGGACAAAACCACTATTTTTTCTCGATACCGATACTGAGTTTTTAGTACCCATACTCAATACTCACTTTATAAAAGACTGTAAAGGTGATAGCTTATTCGCTGAATTATGTTCTTATTAGTAGTTTTTTTGTGTATAAATGCATGTAACCAATTTTGTATTGTATGCTAATTCTGAAATTGTTTACGTTTGACATTCTCCAACTGGCAGCAATTTTTTTATCTTCATAATGTCACAAGTTATATATCCTCTATTGTTAGTAGTGGTGGTGGTGGTGGTGGTGGTGGTGGTGGCGGCAGCAGTGGTAGCAGTAGTAGTAATAATAATTTATTTGCTTCCATTTTGTGCTGAAAACTTTGTTTTGAGGGATTTTCTATCCACAGAAAAACAAACACTAATAATTCTTCTTTATTCTGAAATATTGAAAATATAAACTAATAAATATTTTACATGAAACTCAAACAGCTAAAACTAATGTGTGTGTTACACTACTCTACCATTATTCACAACTATCCCATATGTATTTTTTCATCCGGTAATAAGCAATTAGCCATATAACACTCGGAAACACAGCAAGTTTATGGATTAAGCCTCTTTACTACCCACCTTCATACATTGGTATATATGTGTACATGTGTAATACAAAGGCATATCAGACACAAAGTTTGGGAGAAAAAATCAAGGAAGTATATATTATATGAAATGCATAGATATAAGATTTCAAAGAGTTTTGTCTAAGAACACAAGAAGCATTCCTGAAAGAACAAATATTTCCATGCACTCTATTATCTCACGTCTTAAATTCTCATTTGTTTCTGTTAGATTCATAGATTTTGGTCACTGGAGCAGGTAAATGTAATGGCTGAGAGTGAGTCATCCAGCTAGGCTATTGCAGAAACGTCAGCTTCATTTACAACTCAGTTAATGCTGCATGTTACATGAGTACCTCTACTCCTTTCCCCATTGTTTTGTATATTTTCATTTAGACACAAGAGTTTATGGAATGTTGCATTCATTCACCCATAGGAAATAAAGTCAATGTCTATTGGGGACATGTGCGAGGCAATAACGTGAAGTTTCAACTCCTTTCATTCCTTATCCAGCATAAAGTTAAATGCAACAACTTTCAATAATGCAAAACTTAAAAATTTAAAAGTATCAAAGGTTTATCTCAAAGTATTAAGACATACTTTAATACCACCGAGTATCAAGGTCCCATCCCTAGAAAATACTCTCTTCACTAAATTACTTATCCTTTTTGACAACTTGATCTAAACTGATTTAATCTTAACTATTTGGTTATGGTTTACTATGAGTATTTGAATATTTGATGAGAATTGGGATGTTAATGTAGTTTGATTATCTATTAGATTAATTGGAGGATGTATAGTTAGTTTAATATGTTTACGTCAGGTGGATATAAAAGCATTAATTGCTTACTCATCCAGCTCGATCCCATATCCTAATTTGAATTCTCTAAAAATACAAAAGCTCTACCTTAAGATTGAAATCATTCATATATATATCAAAAGTTTCAAACATCCAATTATGAACTTTGAAATTCCAGCAGACAATAGTTTAATCTCTAAACTCACACAAGGTGATGCAACAATTGCCTAGGCAGGAGGGTGAGGCAGTATTTTTAACATTTAAATGATTTCAGTCTAATTATATAATATATATAATTTAATAACAGCCCGCCTTAAAGCAATATGTGTATGTAACAATATATAAAAAATGTATGTAACAGTCATTGTATATGTTTGTATTATTGTATCCATGTTTAATAATGTTATGTGAATGTATTACGTAATTTAATAATGTAGGAGCTGTGAGAATAATAGGTTAAACGTTGCTAACAATGAGGTAACCTTGAGGCAATATAGAGTTTGAGAGTTTAACAATGCTACTTCTGATTCTTGGAAGCAATAATGTAATTTTAGTGACAGTTTATAAAATAACCAATCAACAACCAGAAAACGCTTTAGTTAAATGAAGGTATTCTATTGGAGTACGATTAGCCAATCAGAAACTGAAAAGGAGAAAATTTTACAAATTTAGAGTTCAGTTGCCTGCAGACAGTGTTTGTAACTGGATGCGAGACACGTCCTCAAGAAGTGTAATACGTATTCGTGTGAGACGAAAATAGTTTACGTGTTAAAAAAGTGCAAGTAATTCATAAAAGAATCTCACAGCTCTCTATCAGTGAAGTGTTATTTAAATCGTGTCAAGTATTAATAAAAGGAGTGAAGTAAAATTATAATCTGTGTAAGCCTACATTCTTAGTCGCATCACAACCCTGCCAAGACATCCATGTCTCTAAAATTAATACTGACGCAACCGAGGCAAACATAAATATAATATTTAAAGAAACAGTAAAAATTACAAAGTTAACATTTTTAAACTTGGGGCGAAGGCTACCGGGTACCATACGTGCGTTTGCAACTACTTCAAGTTTGGCTCCCAACAGTTGAAATATAATACAACTCCTTCAATAAAACCTACTTCAAATTGACACCCAAAGCATGATGCAAATAACATAAAGATATAATAACCTTCTTCAAATTGGCTTCCATACATGGGGCAAATAACAATACAACAACACATCTTCAAGGGGGAGGAAGAAGAAGAAAAAGAAGAAGAATCAGTTGGTCAACCAGCAGCCAAAAATGGGTCCACAAAACGTGTCGCAGTAAATAATTTGGTAAATGGAGCAATATGAGTGCGTAATGTTGATTCATTTTCCACAATTTAATTACTTGCTTCACTGTGTGCAGTTCCAATGGTTTTAACTTTAGCATTCACTGTCTTTACCAAGAACTCAGCAATCTAATATTTAAAAGCAAAGTCAACTATAAGTAGCATAAGTGCAGCTACTGTTGCTATTTTAATCGCTCTTCCATACTCAATAGGCTCTACATAAACTTGTATTAAGATAGAAATTTAGCTTACTTCCAAGAGATGTCAACCACTGATGTTCATTATGATGAAAGAGGAAAGCTTTCAGCATATAGTGATGCAAAAAGTAAAAATGAACATATTACTGTATAAAATGTCATTCTAGAGGTCTCGTGTAATAATACATTACAAAATCAAGAATAATTATAAGAGCATGCCATAACACTAAACTCTAGCTTTGTTACATTTTTAAGGATCATAAAGCAACATTTGGTTCAGCCTTGGATTCAATTTACTGACAAAAATCTTTCTCCACATACATACAGCTCATGATAATTTGATTACCTTTCTTCATCTTCTTCAAAAAATGCAAGATATTTGTAGAGCTGACTCATATCTTGAATTATCTGTACATAATCAGATGCATGGCCATCTAAGGCATAATACTTTTTTGCTTTATTTAACCAATTCTGAGCATTCAGAAAAACTTTTCTAGCATCATCATATATTAAAACATAAGTGTCTGTTATCTGATCTTCGTAGCTTGATAATTCCAGAGAAGAAAACCACAGACATTCAAGTTCCCCTGTGTAAAGAAAAATGTGTAGTAAAGATCCTATATATTCACTTATACACTTATACTGTTGAATGTGCACTTTCATTGGAACTACAGTGAAATCTCAAAATAACGTACCTCACTATAGCATATATTTTACTTTCATAAGATTTTAAATCTATAATAATATTGATGCAAAGAACTTTCATTTTTAAGTACCTGTTATGAACATTTCAAAATTACATATGCAATTTTTATAAAATACATTTTCTTTGATAATGTTATTTTATCTTGGACAAAAATGTTATTATGAATTCTATATTAAAACTTTTTTGCCTCAATTTTAAACTGCTGTCCGGAAACAAACTGCACAGTATCTGTTGCGTTAAGTTCTTTGCTCTCTATTAAGAGTACCATCAAATATGTAGCCACTTTCTGAGGTTGGCAACCTATATTTTCAAGTAGCGATGTGGTATTGGTTAAACCTAATGCAATTTCATTTCCAGCTGTAGCTTACCTGAATTTCTTATTTTGGTAGAATTGAAAGTTTCATTTTCACATGGTTTTCATTGCTAAACAAAGGAGGACAGTAAAGGTTATTAAGATTAGATTAGATTAGATTGTATTCTGTGAGTTCACTAGCAGCCATAAAGGCTTGTGAACATAGAATATGTCAAGGAAATGTACAAAAATTACATATAAACATAAGTATTACACAGAATATGGAACATTTGAAATAAAATAGACACATACTATATGCGTGTCAAGGAAATGTACAATAAAGTTACATATATACATAAATATTACATAGTATACAGAACATTTAAAATAAAATAAACACATATTATATACAAAATGAAACAAATCAAGTGTAATTTTGTACAGAGTTGAATACCTCCTTACTGTTATAAGGTTAACATACATATAGGCAAGAACAGTTATTTTAACATTCACTAGGATTTTACCTTTGTTCGTCTGAACATTTTGTTCTATTTGATTTGTAATGCATAGCATTTACTGTCAGTTCTTAATATACATACATAGCTTCATTAATTCTAGAGCAGGCATCAAATATGACTGGCAATTGTCATTAATATTTACTAATACTACTTACAGAGCAATATAAGTATTATCATCAGGATAATTTGTCATTCAGATAATCTTGTACAGAATAATATGCTTTTGAGCATAGGTACTCTTTAACAGCAGTTTTAAAAACATTGAAATTGTAAACTTTTCTCTTAAGATCATTAGGGAGAGTATTAAATATTTTTATGGTCTCGTAATATACACCTTTCTGGAAGCAAGAAAGCTTTGCACTGGGATGATGGATGTTACCCTTTTGTCTAGTGTTTATCTCATGAATTTCCATGTTTTTAATAAATGTGGTTCGATTGCATACATAGAATTTTAAGATTGAAAACATATACATTCAAGGTAGGGTTAATACCTTCAGTCTTCTAAAAAGATTTTTGCAAGAGTGTCTGCTATGAGTGCTGGAAATGATTCTTATAACCTTCTTTTGCATGAGGAATATTCGTTTACTTTCTACCGAATTTCCCCTAAATAATATTCCATATTCAATGATAGAGTTAAAATATGCATAGTATACTAATTTAAGTGTATCTATAAAACTGACATTTAATGCTCGGATAGCATAACATGCAGAACTGAGTTTGGGTATGATATACGTAATGTGAACTTTCCAATCTAAATATCTGTCTACTTGGAGGCCCAGAAATTTAATGTTGTCTATTTGTTCTAGTGACATGTCATTAATCCCAATTTCTATTGGAGTGTGTAGTGATCGATGGGTTATAAATTTAACACTTTTGTTTTGTCTAGATTTACAGATAATTTGTTAGCTTTAAACCAGTGTGACATACAGTTCAAAACATAATTCAATTTAATTACACACTCATTCAAGTTTTTACTAGTCACCAGAACACTTGTGTCATCAGCAAACAGAATTATACTTGCAATATCCTTTATATAAAATGATAGGTCATTTATATAGATCAAGAATAATAAAGGTCCTAGGACTGAACCTTGGGGCACTCCATGTGTTACTGTTTTCCATTTTGATGTATGTTTTCCAAATTCAATATCATTAACAACTTCAACACTTTGTTTTCTTTCATTTAGATATGATACGAACCAACTTAGAGTTTCATTTTTTAGCCCATAGAATTTCAATTTTGCTATCAGAATATCATGATTAACACAGTCAAATGCCTTTGCTAAGTCACAAAAAAATCCCACCTACATGTATTTTTTTGTTTAATGCAGTTAACACTTCATGAGTAAGTTTATAAGTTGCATTATTGGTCGACATTCCTTTTCTGAACCCGAACTGATCCCTGACAAGTATGTTGTTACATTCAAGGTATTTATAAAGTCTATTAAACATCACCTTTTCAAGAACTTTTGAGAAAATTGGCAAGAGAGATATTGGTCTATAATTTGAAACATTATTGCGTTCGCCATTCTTGAAAAGTGGTTTAACAATGGAAAATTTCATTCTGTCAGGGAAAATTCCTGACCTTAGTGACTCATTGCTTAAATAACTAAGAGGAATGGAAATTTAAGATGAGCATGATTTTAAGACTTTTATTGTTATTTCATCATAACCAGAAGAGTTTTTTGTTTTGAAGGAGTTAATAATTTTGTTTATTTCAGAAGGCGTTGTCAGATTAACTTTAAATTCAGGCACTTCATTAGTGAAATTTGATCTTAGAAATTCCAAATCTGCCTCTTTACTTCCAAAATTAATACTCATTTTGTTTGTTACATCCAAAAAGAATTTGTTAAATATTTCTGCAACTTCATGAGGTTTACTAATTTCTTGATTATCAATGTTTAGTGTTATTAAGTCATTTTGTAATGAGGATTTACCCGCTTCTCTTTTTATTATATTCCAAGTAGTTTTTATTTTATTGTCAGAGAGTTGAATCTGTTTATTGTAATGCAATATTCTAGCCGCTTTTATTACCTTCTTTGGAAGCTTACAATAGTTTTTGAATTAGTGTTTTAAATCTATATTATTACTAATTCTTACTTGCTCATATAATTCTCTTTTACGTCTACATGACGTCCTAATTCCTAAAGTGATCCAGGCATTCTCTCTTTTGAAGTTAGATATTTTGTTTAACTTGACCGGGAAGCAAGCGTCAAAGTGGATTTTGAAACACTGAAGAAAGATGTTATATTTATTATTGGTTCCATTCGTTTGGTAAGTTTGATTCCATGATTCAAGTTCAAGTATTTTGCTAAACTCACTCAGAGTATTTTCATTTATTTCCCTAGATTTCTGATAAGTATATTTAGGTTTGGATTTTAAATTTAACTTTTTAATGTGTAGAACTTGTGCATTGTGATCCGACAGGCCATTAGATTTTGATGAGACATTGCAAAAATGAATGCTATCTGAGTTTACAAATATATTATCTATAGCTGTAGAGGAGCTGTTTTGGATTCTTGTTGGAAAGTTTACTGTATGTGTCATGTGGTATGTTGTAAGTAAAGTGCTGAGTTGTTCCCTTTGAGGACTAGGTTTCAAATAATCAACATTTATATCATCACATATGATTAATTCTCTTTTTGGTTTGAATAAAAATTTTAGAAGATGTTCAAGTTGCTTTCTGAATATTTCAAAATTGTCTAAGGGAGATCGATAAAGGGCTAGTATAGTTAAATTCAATTTACCTTCATTTAGCTGAACTGCACAGAGTTCAAGGTTTTGTTCACTACAAAACTTGGATAAATCCAAAACTTTATAAGTCACATCATTTCTGACAAAGTTTGAGTCTTGCATTTTTGTTGAGGAAAATAGTTAAAGTTATTAAATCTTGAGTTCTGTATTTTTGTTGGTTAAAGAATTGTTTGTTAAAGTTTGAGTGTTGCATTTTTGTTGATCACCGATGAAAGAATTGTTTGTTAACTTTGACAACATAATGGAGACAAAGAAAAGGAAGCAGTTTTCAATAGAACAGAAAGTGTTGAGCTGATAAAAAAAGGTAGAAAACAGAATGAACCAGATTGATCTCTGGGAAAATTTTTATGGAGCCAGAGGACTACTACCCCAACACACTACTGGGCTCCTGTAATCTGGTGAGGGACAGAGGACTAGTGTGAAGGGGTAGCGACCATTGTAGGGTTAGCACAATAGCCTTTAGGTGCAGTGCAAGCAGAGCTTTTTTAAAAAAACAAAATCAGTTTGAACTAGCATGTGTGCATAACATCACACTCACCACTATTTTGACAATACTTCATGACAAGGAGAAAATACTTCAGGCATACAAACGGTCAACGATTTGCCCCAATAAAAAGAAGATTTGTGTTGATTTCAAGGTGTAACAGTTTCTGGACAAGAAAAGCAAAGTAGTCTGCAACACTATTAGGCATCAAAGATTCCAAGCAAGTGCTGGTTGGCTTTTTTGTTTCCGAGAGAGCTACAGCATTTCCTGGAAAACCGTCAGTGTAGAAGGAAGAGATTCTGCTCAGGAATGGAAGAAAAAGTATTTGAAGGATGTCATTGTAAATTACAAGCCAGAAGACATTTTCAATGTGGATGAAACTGCATTTTTTTTTTTATAAAATATTTCCAAATAAGACATTAGCTTAAAAGGGTGAGACCTGTACTAATGGTAAGCAATCAAAACAGCATTATTCTGTTGCAATGCTACAAATAAAAGGAAGTTCATAGGGCACTTTGCTAAGCCAAGGTGTTTTAAAGGTGTTGCATCTCTGTGAAATATATGTCCAACAGCAAAGTATGGATGACAAAATGTCTGTTCACAAACTGGCTCATTGAGATGGACAAAGATAAGAAGAAAATTCTCATCACAGACAACTGCTCTGTGCATAAAGTGGACTGCAGGTTAGAAAACATCAGGCTTAAATTCCTACCCACTAACTGCTACAGCCACTAGACCAAGGAATCATCCAGAATGTCAAGTGCACTTTTGCAAACATCTGGTGCAATGTATACCTATAAACATAAAACTTAAGGTGCCTACCAACGTCAATATTCTGCAGAATGACCAGATGATAGCAGGGGCCTGTTTGAAAGCAAATGCAATTGTGAATGTTGGGAAAAGCTGGCATTCTGAATTTTCAGCCAGTTACAGCACCAAATGATACTTTGAAGTCTCTTGTGAGTTGTGGGAAGAAGTTGCAAAGGAAATAGAACTGTCGTCTTTGTTAACCTTTGAAGAATATGTCTCTATGGATGCTAAGGCAGAGACAACACATCACCTTAGAGAGGAGGAAATAATGGAGTCTGACTGTGGCAGCCCCTCAAGACAGGGATGACAATGAAGAGGAAGAAGTTGAAACTGCACTGAAAGTGTCTTCCATTGATGCAACGAAGCACCTACAGCAGTTAAGGTAATATGTGGAGAAAACTGACAGGGTGCCAGAAAACATTCTGAAGTCGCTTAGTGAGCTTGAACAGTTTATGGAAGAGAACTTGAAAAAGTCAAAACAAATCAAAATCAATGATTTCAAGACCTGTGTATAAAGTGGAAAAGTCATCTGATTTAGTGATGTATTTCATGTAAATGTGTGTGTGTGTGTGTGTGTGTGTGTGTGTGCGCACGCACGTGCACAAGAAGAGCTGCATTATAGAGCCGCAATGATAGAATTAAAGGTATTTAACTATGCACTATAATGTTCTAATTCATCCTGCATTTGGTAAACCTTGTCAATTATAAGTCGTTGGATTCTAATGAATTTTTGTATTTGCTAAATCCCTTTTTCAGTATAACATACTTTTCAAGATAAAGTATAAATCTTATGATTTTCTAAAGTACTTTATACTGAGATTCCACTGTATATTGAAAAATTAAAAGGAATGAGGTAGGGAGAAATACATGGATAATTCCAACAAAGTGAGAAGGATGGGTTATGCTTGGATATGAACAGGTATACTATTTATTAAACGATTAAGGTCAAACTTGACGGAAGGATGCAATACGTGTGGGAAACAAGAGGACATTTACCACTGCCTAATTGAATGCGAAATGATTAAAAGATGGAGGTATAGTATTTGGAATGAGAAATGGAATAAATTACCAAAAGATGTAATAGCAATTAAAATGTTACTATATAATAAGCACAAAAAAAAAAAAAAAGATTAGTAGGATGAGGGAATTCCTTTGAAGAGTGAGGGATAAATGGGCAAGGAGCTCAAAAAAGGAGCAAGAGGGAGAAGACAATTATAATGATGATGGTAATTTGTTATAGAGGCTCTACACCATACATACAACCAGGGGGGTTAGAGTATGGGAAGCCTAATTTACAGTGTTAAGACTATTAAATGTGTATTATTTACTAAGGCTGTAATTATATAAAGAAAAGAAATGAAATATCAAATATAAAAATTGCTGTTTATGCATTTTTATTCCCTTCTCTACAGAAATATGGTTCACTGTAGTTTGGAATATTATTCATTTTAACTATGATTGGTGAGAAAATTCTGTAATTTAGTCTGAATTATATATCTGAGAGAAAAATAAATACCTGAAACCAACAATAGGATCCAGTATAGATCATATAAAAATCAATGACTGTTAGAATTATAATATTTATTTCAGAATTTAGCTGAAATTAGTCAACTGCCTGTGATCTTCCGACACATGGTGTCTATATCTGAGGATGTATCACAGAATATTGTGACATACCAAAACTGACATTCGTAAAACTTTCCTAAACTTGCTGAATTCTGTAGTATTAACAACTGTTAAAATAAAGTCAGTATGCAAGTAATTATGGCATCTCAAGAAATCAATCATGTCAAATCTTAGTCTTCATTTTTTGAGTTCCACTTATATCCTGCCTTGAACTGCAATGGTCTTATCAGCGTCCATTGCTTTGGAAATACAGAGTGAGCCAAAAAACTACGAACCGCCTGCGCAGTGTTTTTCCTGTCCACATCCTCGGCGCCTGTTGCCGTCTGCTGCTATCATAGAAAGGCACGGATGAAACCATACAACATTTTTCTCGAGACTCATAAAGGCCAAAAAAAAAAAGCAATCAAGTTATATTGTTTAAAATAGAGAGTTGAGGGTCCAACATCAGGATAGTTTCCTAAAGAGGTGCCAAAAATGTATGGATGACGGTGGCCAGTTTCAGCATTTCCTTTCATAAAGTTGGTAAGTAAAGCCTTTAAAAGTAGTTTTAAAAATGCTGTATGGTTTCATCTGCACCTTTCTATGATAGTAGCAGACGGCAACAGGCGCCGAGGATGCAGACAGGAAAAAACACTGTGCAGGAGGTTTGTAGTTTTTTGGCCTACCCTGTATTATTACCTATAAGCAATGGTGTTTACTCGTATTTGCTTGTCATTGGGTTGAATTTCTGGTAAACTCTGGGTTTTATTCATTAGATCACACATTCACTCTCATTCATATTTTCAGATTCTGGGGAGGATAGGAAATAATCTTGGCTAGAGAAAAATTCCTCACCCCCAGCTGGGAATCAAACCCAGGACCCCTCATACAACAGACAGGTGCTCTACCGAATGAACTACGAGGCCAGCCTTTACAGTCTTGTAGCTAGTTCAAGAACACATTTTAAGATTGTGTACACTCCTTTACAGTATCTTAAGCTTCTTTACGTTTATGAGGTAAACTCTGATCTTTTAAAATCTGCAATCAAGTTTGATTACACACAGTTTTCAAGTTAGAGCAATTCTAATGCCACATCCAGAAAGAATGCTATGGAACTTTTTATTTTGATACCTGTTATTTACAGTTACAGTAACTTGTTTCCTGTTTTCTAACCAAGTTATTTTAGAAAAATTAATAACATGTAACTTGAGCATTGTTAGATGTCACATTTGATAACGAAGTGATACGCTAAACAGGTACTGAAACATATCTTTCAAGAGACATATTTTTCTGATATTTGAACACAAAAGCTCAGAATCTTATGTCATTAATCTTATCAAGTTTGAAACTTCCTGAATTTCTAGAATTTCATGGATTTTTATCCAACAGCTTTCTGGCATTTATCCTTATAGGGTAAAGAAAAATACCAGCTAATAACTTAGCTGGACAATTCATCCCCAATCAAGATTGAGCTCAGTACTCTGGATTAGTAAAAGACATGCTACCAATCACACCATGGAGTTAGGCTACAGACATGCTTATAAACCAGAAGTTAGGTAACTTTATTTTGGATGTAACTTAAAAACTAAATTTAAAAAATTTCTAAATTTCAAAACAGCAGAGACTTGATAAAGAAGATAAATTAAAAGATAAAGATTATAAGAATATTAAAGATAAAGTTGATATACAAAAAATGACAAGGAAAACTGCAGTGGCCTTATTTAGGATGGCAACTGCCACGATTGCCTCACGGAACACCTCCACAAGATACCTACCTGCACCCAAGTGCACTCTCTGTGAAGAAGATGTCATCCTGAACAAACAACATCTCGCCAAATGCAAAGGCCTTAAAAGTGATAACTTACAGACTTTATATTGGGAAGCCAGACAGAAAATGATGCAGATCAATTAATCCCCAGTGCAACTGGTGAACAAAAACAACAAGAACTAAAGAATAAGCGAGGATATTCAACACTATCCACTGTTTTTAGTGTATCATCATCATAAGTTATTACAAAAGTATGTACACTGATTACGATAGGGAATAAAGGATGTTGTTTCCTTTATTGTCCAAATAAGTTAGCACATCCTCTAGCAGTCTAGCCCACAGTATTCTTATAAAATTATGTTTTCCCAGGACATATGAGGATGATACTGAAAATTTTTAGAAAGTCAAACAAGGATTAGTTTTAAAAAATTTAAATGATTTTATTGTTTTTCAAAAAGTTCTCCTTTAACATCAATATATTTTTGCATTCAATGAAACCAGTCCTTAAAGCAATGATACTACTCTTCTTGAGACACTTCAGAAACCAACTTTTGATAATGTTCCACTGCTTTGTCTGATGACGAAAAAGCGATTCCACGCAATTTATCTTAACTTTTGGAAACAAAAAGAAGTCACAAGATGCTATGTCAGGGCTGTATGGTGGAAAGTCCATGGTGCTGACCTTAAGGTATGCAGATACTCAGTTGTTTAATTTTGCTGTATGCAATGATACGTTGTCATGATGTAACATTATTTTTCCTTTTGGGCGCTTTTCACAAGCTTTTTTAAAAAAATTTGCAGTAAACAGACATTTGTGTACCAATCGTAAGTAATGGTATGTCTATCTTCTAATGCTACAATAGCAATATGGCCCGTTTTAGAAAAACAACTAGCAATCATCTTCTTACCAGCACTGCAAATTCGCTGTACTTTTGTAGGCTTAGGTTCTGCTCAAAAGAACCTTTTGAGCTGATTGACTATTCTCTTCAGAATCATAACAATAAATCCAAGATTCATCACCAGTAGTGATATTCCAAGCCAAATTTGAAGTGCTGCCTTGGAATTTTTCCAGAGTTTTTCTGCACCAATCAATGCATTATTGTTTTTGATCAGGAGTCTGTTTATGTGGAATCCATTGACAAAGTTTTCTCATGTCTAACTATTGATGTAAAATGTTTTGGATTTGACTCATACCAAAGCTCAATGTTACCCAAATAAATTCATAAGATGTCTGCCGATCTTATTCAAACATTGCTCAAACAGCGGATTTTCCTCTGACAGCAGTTCTGGAGTGTCCATGAAATTCATCACTAAGAAAAAACTCTCTCTTCTGAATTCGCTGTACCAATTATAAGTTGTTGCCTTAGATGGGACTTCTTTGCCAATTGCATTTCTCAGCCGATCTTTACATTGTTTAGGCATTAATGATGATTTAAAATCATAAAAAAATCACAGCCTGGGAATATTCTCTACTCAAAATTCATTTTTGGGTGAACACAAAATCTTTAAATGATGATAATTAACAAACTATTAGAGCAAATCGAACAAACTACACAGCAATCAACCCGCAAAGCATTAGAAAGTAGCTATAAATATAAACAAATTTAATTTGTTTTTAGAAACCTGGCATTCTAAAAATTTTCAGTATTGCCCTCATAAGGCAATAGTGGAAAACATTCTCTTCAGATGATATCATGATTTAACCAGTGATGCAATTCTATCAATATCAGAAGTGCCACTGTCAAAAATTACAATAAACCTTTGGTGCATTACTTTTAAGTATATGACATATAACTAATAGCAACATTTTAAGAAATTTTTTTATAATTGCTTCTCCTCCTATGTTACCATAGAAATTTAAGAAATGTTAATTTAAGGAATGAACAAATAATGTATTTCATGATTTCATAGACCTTATATTTCAAGCACAGACAAAAAACAATCTTATTTACCTTGCATAATGTCATTATTTGCCAATATTTCTTCAAAAGTGGAACCAGTCAAGTTTTGATTAACTTCATTGGTTTGAGACATCAATCTTTCTTTTGAAGTTGACAGCAAGTGTAAACCATACTTAGCCCAGCATCTTGCAACATCAGCACCGCGATGTTGAAACCTTTCTTTCCTAATAAGCAAACCAAGAAGGAAACAGTTACACTTATAACACAGTATTTAGAAAAAAAACTAATGCTAACATTAAACTGATCCAATTAATCTGTAGTGACCTTTCGGTGAACATACAAAAACATGTAATTGTGAATAGAAAATTAGAAGAATAAAATCTGGCACATGCAATTCGAAAATGTTCATTATGTTTATTGATATGTCAACATCCTCAATACCCTCCATGCTCAGTTTTACCACAGCAATACATCAAGACATTGCTTGTTTAATTACTGTTTATTTATTTTAAATGTTACTAATATAACATTTCCTTACAATTTTGGAATTCAAACCTGCAGGACACAATAGAACTACTAACCATTGTAGGAGTCACATACCTGTATAAGGGTGTTTTGGAGTTTACAGGCTGTGACAAATATGGCTAGCTATTTAAGCAGCACAGTACTACCAACTTGTGCTTCAGTTATGATAGCACATTTAGTCCTGTAGTGTAATTCCAAAATGACGAAAAGTTTTATTGTCTGTAAGACACAGAGATCCTATGATTAATATGGTATAGATGTGGTATAAATTGAGTGTATGAATGAAAATTATGCACCAATGTGGAAATTATGCTCTTTTCCCAAATAATCTTTAAAAACTCACAAGATCTGTTAAGAAAAGCTCCATTCAGATGAAGACCATCTTTATAATATAATTTTTATAACAATAAACAAAATTAAATTGAGTTTTTTTTATGGACACACTGTAACTACTATGGTTCTTAGCATCCCATTCTATATTGGGTGTGAAGAACTGGAAATTTTATTCAGAGGCCTCTATCAGGCTTGAGATTCTTTTATGTGTCGTAAATCTGACATGGATCCCCAGCTTTACTTCCCTTCCAAAGGAAGCCATGCTAAGGATTTTTATGCCTGAAAAAAATTCATTGTCATCCACCGGATTTGAGTCCACAACCTCAGGAACTACAGGCTAGCATGGTACCCCTAGACCATGAAGGACGAATAGCAATAAAAAAAATAAAAGTATACCACTCACTGAAGTTTCATTGCCACTTTGTCATATATTAGCAGTAGTTTGTGTCAAAATCCATTTGTTGCAGACTTATTCACCTTACTTAATATGTATATTGGTTCTTTTTTTCTTTTCTGGTATTGTGCTGTTTTTAGATATGATCAGCCGGTTTCAAATCATTAAAATTTAATAATATAAAAAATTATATATACAATATATCTTCAAATTACCTTCATAAAAACCAAAATTGCAAAAGCTTTCAACAGACAAAATTAGTATTGCTTTGAGTTTCTTAGTTTTTAAAAAATAAATTATCACTGTAATAAATATTTTTGTGGGAGAAATTTTTAAAATATTCAAATTAGATTACTTTTTGCAAAGATTACACCCTAAAATGATCATGGAAGTTTAGGGAGTAATTGTAAGCTGAAGCAGCCACCTCATTTATAGATAATGAACAAGGATTTAAATACGAAACAAATGTTTTAATTCCACAAGTGTCATATGGAATTTATTCCTTAGACTTCAAGATGTTTTTAAACATAACAAAATAATTTTCTTAACTTTTGACTGAAGACTGCACTTTTTCAACATACCCTTCATGAGCACCACGCAAAATGGCTCTGTGATAAAGTAAGAGGCTCGCATTTAGGAGGACCTTGGTTCAGGGCCCACCAGGACTGAATGGCTGACTGAGGTTTTTTCCAGGTTTTTTCAGTACTAACTGGCAAATGCCAGGGAGGTGCCCTAAACTTAGGCCTGGAATGTTTCTCTACCATTTCATTGCATGTATCATTGTGCCCTCCACACAGCCTGTGATGCCACATGGAGTAAGAATGGGCATTAAACAACACTACTAAAAAAATCTGATGTGTTACACTCACATGACTTTCTCTACTCTTGTACAAACTATTCTTACAAATCCTTATTCTCCATATGCTTCATGTTAATCGAGGTATCGAGATGTTAATCTTATTGCAAGGGGAATTGGTAGGCTTTAAGCGATAGTCAAACATTTTAAGAGCTGGTTGCTATGTGGAGTATTCCATTCTCTTTGCATTAGCAGGACAAAGAAAATAAGAGCTATAGAGTTTAACTGCGCAGTAAACACACCATAGTGATAGCACTGGAAAAATGTTTTTAACACACTGCCTAAATCCCTCATTATGATCCCTTGTAATGCAAAATTATTTATCACTGCATTGCAGATTACTTTTACATCATCAATTACAATATCCTGCAGCCAAACCTCATCAGCGCACAAGTAAGGCAGATATTGCATAACACCATCATAATTTGAAATTGATTTTAAGTGAAAATCATTGCCTAAATGAAGAATTTTATCTATTACTTCAGAACTCCAAGCATCAATATTTATTACAGTTGAAAAACATAACGCCATCACCGAGTTGCTTGTGCACTGTGTGTTTTTAACCTTACCAAATATGTCATTATTTTGGCTCAAGGTGCCAGCAATCACTTTGGCTACTTTCACGGAAAACAACTTCTTATCATTAAAATTAAAACTGGTTCGTTTCTTACTAGGCATTATGAAAAGTCATAAACCAGTAAACAAAGAACAGAAACCAAAACAGAAACACCTGAAAATGGTACTATAACAAATAATATATGAATGAATAAAATGAAACAGCCCTTAAACCGTGGAAACAAAAAAATATAAACTAAAATAGGAACGTTGATATTGTAATGAAAAGAAGCTAGAAACAGTGATGTGTATTGAATTTATTTAAAGGTGAGTCGGAATTGTTACACTAACATCACTTAAGTTTACTCACTTAACATGTTTCGGGAAACGGTTGTTCCCATCCTCAGAAGTTAATTCGACCAATTAGAGTCGAATTAACTTCTGAGGATGGGAACAACCGTTTCCCGAAACATGTTAAGTGAGTAAACTTAAGTGATGTTAGTGTAACAATTCCGACTCACCTTTAAATAAATAAAATAGGAACATTTAAAATGCTACTATAATGAACAATAAGATATGAATTAATAAAATGAAACGATCTTACAAAATTGGTTCAAATCAGCATTCCTTTGAAGCAAAAGCTGATAGATGATTCAAAAAATCATAGCAGTTCGTTTATTTCTTAGTACAAAAAATATTTGACTATCGCTTAAGGCGTACTATGTTCCCCTTGTTTTGTATTTGCAAGGGCAATATAGAAATACAGTAGCCTTTAAGCATATACATATCTCTTAATAGCTGGTTGCTATGTGCAGCACCATTCTCTTTGCCACAGATTAATACTCTTTGCATATCCAAGACAAAAAAAAATGAACAACGAATATTCCCATTTGAGAAAAAGTATAAGTATTGGAAAATTTAAGCAAATAACAAGCAATATCTCGAAAATGGCTCACTCAACAAAAAAAAATGTATGTGACATAAATTGTGTATTTTAACGCGATCTACATTTTTTGTGTAGTAAAATTTTGTCTATCTCTTATGGTTTACCAGTTATGCAAAAGTCGTTCACAATGAAGCATACTTTTGGAGACATTCCCAGAAAATTCGAGATATACATTTCATTTGTCATGAAAATATCTTAGACATATGATATTTTAATCGAAAAATGTTCCACATAAAGGATCTGGGGTGGGGGGATTTTCTTGAAAACCTTCGTGTCGCATCTCTGGAAGATACTGAACCTAAATACCAAGTTTGGTGTTTATCCGACTGTTCGTTTCTGAGTTATGATGTTCACAGACAGACACACTGACGGACATATTTCCAAAAATGCTTTTTTTTTTGATTCAGGGGGCCTCAAAACATATATTTCAGGTGAAATCTTGGTATCGAATATTTGGGTGGAATACAATACTTCCCCTATTTACTATACGTAGTAGAGAAAGTAAAAAAATACTGGACCTAAATACCAAGTTTGGTAGTCTCATCTGAGTTGGTTTTAGAGTTATGCCGCTGCCACCACCACTCCCCTTTACGACACATGCAACTTTTTCTTACAATGCTATTTAATGAATTCTAGGAATCCAAAAATATATATTTCCAGTGAAATCTCGATAACGAATTTTGGAAGTACAATAGTTACTGCACTTACCATAGGTAAGTCATAGAAACAGTTTAAAAAAAGAAAATCTGATGTGTTAAATTCACATGATTTTCTTTATCCCATTACAGATTC
Source organism: Deroplatys truncata (assembly GCA_030765065.1). Taxonomy (NCBI): domain Eukaryota; kingdom Metazoa; phylum Arthropoda; class Insecta; order Mantodea; family Mantidae; genus Deroplatys; species Deroplatys truncata. Next base: position 24,747,917 of record CM060980.1, read on the forward strand.
ATGCATAGCCTTACACAATTGAAATAAAATCTGATGTGTTACATTCACAATACCTTCTCTACCCACTATCACTTATTTTTATATAGCTTTTACAAACTATTCTTATGCAAGTTTATTTTTCTATCTGCTTCATCTTGATCAAGATAAACATTTACAGATATAGTTTCATTACACATTTTGTTGCAGCTACAAGAGGGATGGAGATGAAACTGAATCGATAGTCAGGTGTTAAAACTGGTTCGCTATGGCTTTAAAATTCTGTACTCTTTCCATGACATCACCAGAATCAAGTGAATAATGATAGAACTTTAAATATTACAAAATACTGAACAATGAAACCAATATTATTGGACATCTTGGAATGGCTCATTACACAAAAAAAAAAAGTTTCAAATAAATTGGGTGTTTTAAAGATATCTGTCAAAGAGATTTTTGTCTATCTCTTATGGTTTACCAGTTACACAAATTATACAAAACTCCTACCGAATGAAGGGTTTCACATGCTAGTCCCAGACAATTCAAGGTATTCATTTTATTTGCCATGTAAATATTTTAAATAAATGGTATTTTAGTCAAAATTGTTAGAGCCATGTTTGAGAAGATTGAAAATTTTGAAAACTCTTTCATGTAAAAGTAGCTTGTAGGGGGGATTTTGTTGAAAATCATGTCGCATCCTTGGTATTTATCCGACTTTTTGTTTTTAAAGGGTGGTTCACAACCGCCCGAGAACGGTAACCAGAACGGAAACGAGAATGGGAAGCAATGCACCACGCAAGATATTGGTTCATAACAACCCGGTAACGAGAATGGGAATGCATATCGATCACAAAGTGAAAGTCGATTTTGCGCATTGGGATTTCATTTGTTTTTAACTGACCAATGACAGTTTTTCATCTACTTCCAATTTAGACAAGCCAACGCCAAAATTCGATAGAGTAAACATTATCTAAGTGTATATTCATTACATTTCCGATCCCTCTACTTATGCCAAGTTTTCATTTCTTTATTCAATGGCATACATTAATATGGTTTATTGTTCTTTTTTCATTTCCACCGGTTTTAGCTGTTCTTTGTAACTTTTGCCATTGTTTTTTAGGTAATAGCCAGTTTTGAGTTGCGTATAAACAAACTACAAATGATCCCTTCACCAGAGGATCCAATGCTAATTAGATTTGCGGGTATCGGGATGAGATTAGGAAGCACATTTACTACTAATGTCTTCCACTTTCTTGTTTCCAGCTTGCGACTATAGAGAGCACTAGTGGCTGTTTCATGTCATGGCCGCCTAAAACAACCTCTAGAGTGAAGAGTCTAATATGCACAATATGGATCTAATATGCCGTGCCCGGGAACAAGAATGAGAAAGTTAAAAGTTGGGCAACTCTTCTTTCCCATTCCCGGGGGCCAGGAAGGCTTCCTGTCGGTTGTGAACATTCCCATCTGAATACATGTATTTCAACTTTCTCGTTCTCGTTCTGGTTACCGTTCTCATTGGTTGTGAACCAGCCTTAAGTTTTGCTGTACTTGCCGACCCAACCACCCACTCGCTCGCTTGCTTGCTCACCCACACACACACACACATACACACACCTTTTTCTAAAGATGTTTTTGGATTTAAGGAGTGTCAAAGCATGCTTTTCCAGTGAAATCTACACATCAAAGTTTTTGATGAAATACAATACCCAGCCCCGTATTTATGCATGGGCCTCATGGGTGGTATCATTGAGAAAATAACGAAATATATACAGGGTGAGACTGTATAATATCTCCAAAACTAAGCATTGTAGAAAGAAATGTGTTGAATAAAAGTTGCTTGATATTAAGGGGAAAGTAAAGGCCATAGTCATGTTTTATTTGGAGGATGTTGTAATGGTCATTTTAGGGCCAATTTAATTTTTACTTTCTCTACTACGTATAGTAAGTAGGGGAAGTATTGCATTCCACCCAAAAATTCGATACCGAGATTTCACCGGAAATACATGTTTTGAGACCTCCTGAATCCAAAAAAAGCATTTTTGGAAACATGTCCGTGTGTGTGTCTGTGTGTGTGTGTGTCTGTGTGTGTGTGTCTGTGAACAGCATAACTCAAAAACTAACAGTCGGATAAACACCAAACTTGGTATTTATGTTCAGTATCTTCCAGAGATGCGACACGAAGATTTTCAAGAAAATCCCCCCACCCCAGACTACCCTTTACATGGAACATTTTTCGAAAATTTTAATTTTCTCAAAAATGGCTAACGATTTTGATGAAAATATCATATGTTTAAGATAATGTCATGAGAAATGAAATGTATATCTCGAAATTTCTGGGAATGTCTCCAAAAGTATTCTTCATTATGAACGACTTTTGCATAACTGGTAAACCATAAGAGATAGACAAAATTTTACTACACAAAAAATGTAGATCGCGTTAAAATACACAACTTATATCATATACATTTTTTTTTGTTGAGTGAACCGTTTTCGAGATATTGGTTGTTATTTCCTTAAATTTTCCAATACTTATACTTTTTCTCAAATTCGTTATTCATTTTTTTATGTCCTGGACATGCAAAGAGAATGGAATGCGCCACATAGCAACCAGCGATAAAATATTTGACTATCGCTTAAAAGCTACCATATTCCCCTTGCATCTACAAGAAAATTACAAATAAGATTGACATCTCGATTAATATGAAGCATATGGAGAATAGGCGTTTGTAAAAATAGATTGTACAAGAGTAGAGAAAGTCATGTGAGTGTAACACATCAGATTTTTTTAAATGGAAACCTACCTTTTTTTATGTTGTTTTCTAACTCCTCATAAAAAAACTAAAAAATATTTGTATACAGCACTTTGCAATTATTGTTACACCAACATAAATAAAAATTCTGAATGGCTGTGTACAAAGAGCACAATGAATGTTTGGACCATTTGGAAGGTCATTTGAGGGTCAAGTTACGTTTTGTAATTGGGAACCAACATTTTTTATTTTGCTTCCTTATTCCTCATCACAAAATAAACAGCTTTTTATAAACCATTTTCTAATGAGAAAACAACATACTAAATGTACGTTTCCATTTAAAAAAAATCTGATGTGTTACACTCACATGACTTTCTCTGCTCTTGTACAAACTATTTTTACAAACGCTTATTCTCCATCTACTTCATGTTAATCGAGATAAACATTTGCAGACTCTATCTTATTGCTAATTTTCTTGTAGATGTAAGGGGAATATATATTTACAAGGGCAATATAGAAATACAGTAGCCTTTAAGCTCGTACATATCTCTTAATAGCTGGTTGCTAGGTGCAACACCATTCCCTTTGCCACAGATTAATACTCTTTGCATATCCAAGACAAAAAAATGAATAACGAATTCCCATTTGAGAAAATAAGTATTGAAAAATTTAAGGAAATAACAAGCAATATCTCGAAAATGGTACACTCAACAAAATAAATGTATATGACATAAATTGTGTATTTTAACGCGATCTACATTTTTTTGTGTAGTAAAATTTTGTCTATCTCTTATGGTTTACCAGTTATGTAAAAGTCGTTCACAATGAAGAATACTTTTGGAGACATTCCCAGAAAATTCAAGATATACGTTTTATTTGTCATGAAAATATCTTAAACCTATGATATTTTAATAAAAATCATTAGAGCCATTTTTGAGAAAATTAAAATTTTCGAAAAATGTTCCATGTAAAGGGTAATCTGGGGTGGGGGGATTTTCTTGAAAACCTTCGTGTCGCATCTCTGGAAGATACTGAACCTAAATACCAAGTTTGGTGTTTATTTGACTTCGTTTCTGAGTATTGCTGTTCACAAACAGACAGACACACACACGGACATGTTTCCAAAAATGCTTTTTTTTGGATTCAGGGGTCTCAAAACATGTATTTCCGGTACAATCACAGTATCGAATTTTTGGGTGGAATACAATACTTCCCCTACTTACTATACGTAGTAGAGAAAGTAAAAATTAAATTGACCCTAAAATAACCATCATAACATCCTTCAAACAAAACACGACTAATGGCATCTATTTTCCCCCATAATATCAAGTAACTTTTATTAAAGATATTTCTTTCTACAATGCTTAGTTTTGGAGATGATGTACAGTTTCAATTTAAATGGTCCACCCTGTATATGTCCCCTATAATAAATTTTCACATGCACTAAAAAAGAGCAGCAATGTTAGGCAGGAATTCTTATTAGTGAGAGAGAAATTGCGGATAGACGGATGGAGATCTTACGTGCATGGTGCAACTGGCAACACTGCCTTCCTCCATGCTGCCTGCGCTGTTTTTGAGTGGCATCACTTGGAAAAATTGTTGGGCCCATGGGTGTAACATTACCTAAATACAGGGCTGGCAATACCTCCTCTACTTACTGCAAGTACATAATAGAGAAAGTAAATATAAATAAATTAAAAACATTTTAAAGCATATCACACACAGATGCCAAATGCTAAAGAGCTACTATAAGGAGTATTTTAAAAAAACCTAACAAATAAGAAAAGATTATAATGGTCTCCCTTGATAACGTAAACCTGGCTTCATATTTATATGCAAATATACAGTTATATGATAAATGTTTCCAAACATTCATGTCAACAGGAAGTGAAAAGACTAGTGCCATTAAAATGGAGGAAACATTTTTATCCACGAAACATATGAAAACAGCCACTTAAAACAGAGTGAGATCAGATTTTGTTTACAGTCATAATCATGTGATCTCCATAGCTATGCAGATTTAGGTAGGTATTCCATCTTAAGTGATGTAACTACCACACAGGCATAACACCACCAAACATTGAATCAAAGAATCCTTAAATGTGAAGAATTGGTTGGGAACAAATGAATATTTATTTCAAAGCTTTCATTCTTACACCATTTTCACCTGTATGGAACGGAATGCTTGCCCAAAGCATGTTCTGAACTGTACAGTGGAAATGAAAACTGGCCTAAGTGCCAAAAAATCAAACATTCCACCTGTGTCAAAAAGTATGCTAAGTTCCCAGCTGTGAAATGGACTATCTATAATGCTTAATGTTTGTTGCTGATGTAGCCAGTAGATTACACAGTGATCAAGTTCAACCAGCTGTGTACTGAAACCCGTCGAAGTGCACATCACCAAATGTGTTTGAAGGTTATGTTTCATTGTTTGAGAAGTGTATTCCCGAATTATTACTTAAAATGTGTGATAGAGTTGCTTGATTGCAATGAGTGTAAAAGCAAGGAAGGAAATGAGAAGAATTTGCAGAATAAATTGCGATGTGAATGTAAATCCTATATTAACAACAAGAAATGAAGTATGCTGGTGAAGCAGCCACTACCAGATGAAACAAGCCTACAAACCAGTTATTCAGTAACTAATCAAATACAAATACCAGTGCAAGAATAAAACTTGTGATCAAAAATCGAAAATATTTATAGAAAACTATGAATGTGGGTGACAAACTCAACAATATTTCTACCTTATGGGCCTACTTAATAGACAAAGGCAGGTATCTATGATGAACTTGAAGCATGCCATCAGCAACAACAATATATTTCACTCTGCCAAATGGAAAGAGCGAAATTGTTCAAGTATGTAAAAAAGCGTTTTGAATACAACTAAAATTGCCAAAAGGACTGTTGATGCCTTAGTGAAAGTGAAAAGAGGGGATAATGTTGAAAGGAAAGGGAACAAACACAAAATATTTTTTACCTGCCTCTGTGGTGTGGGGATAGCATGTCTGCTCACTTTCAAGAAGTCCAGAGTTTGAATCTCGGTTAGGATGAGTTGTGCGAATAATGTTTTTTCTGGGGTTTTCCCTTATCCTGAAAAGATGAATGTCTGGTAACTTTAAACTTTAAGCTCTATGGATCCTGGACTCATTTGAGCATTATTTCACCCATTTCATTCATTCTTGTATGACATGACCTAACGGTTAAAGGACCCCCCCAAAAAAAACTCTGATGAGAATGCTGTGATTGATCATGTAAAATGATTTTCCAAAACAAACGAGTCATTATACAAGGGCCAGAAATTAGAGATTACTCCAGTGAAAAGTTAAACCACCACATAATGTATCCAGCTTTTAAAGCACTGCTTCTGGAAATTGAAATACAGCCTTGTTATTACACAGATACTGTAAAAAGCATTTTCTCAAATTAAAATTTCAAAATGCCATAACAAAAACTCCTGTGGAACAAGTGATTTGTTGAAATAAAAAATACTTAATGAATCTGAAAATAGGTGTAAAAACAGCATTGCTGGAACTACACCATCAAAAGGCAGAACAAGCTTGCCCTGTAATGGGATTTGATCATGTGAAATCCCAAAGTGAACAATAAGACCTGTATTATTTAGGTGGTTCATTTCTTCAACCTTGGTTACGGCTGGAGTTTATTTATTAATTTGGCTCAGTAAAGCTTTTAACCTGCAACAAGCCTGGTCTTTGCCAACTCTGAGCCACTCACAGATGCATTATTTAGACCAATTGTCCTGTTACAGTTAGGGTGCGCACATAAGAGACAACAATCAAGAGTTTATGTTCATCTGTCATGATAGTATGAGTGCAAGAAGGGGTAATGAGGTAGCTTCCTGTTTATTGAAGGGCTCGACAAACAGACTTACACATAAAAAACAACTAGTAATGTGGAGTGACAACTGGTAGGGCAAAATAAGAATCATATAATATTACTTCTGTGAATTTATCTTGTTTGCAATATCTTTTATAAGATCAATCATAAATATCTTGTATTTGAACACTCATATGGTTGGATTTACCAACAAAGTTCTGGTTTAACTATGGCAACCCCCCCTCTCCCTTTCTCACAGATCTGTTTAGTAACTCGTTTGAAATACATGTAACCAAAGCTTTCCCCAACATCTTCAAAGCATAGTTTTGATATGTAGACAATATTGTTGCAATAGTGCCCAAAAAACTTCACTAAGCCATCAACTTCACTGTAGAGACAAAGAAAGATGCACACCGGATATTAAAATAATAAGAAATGAAGGCAAGACTTTCCTTTGGAATATACACACAGGTAACTACATAAAATGTAGTAGTTTTAACCCAAAGTCACACCAGCATGTAATTTTCAACAGTCTAAATTAGTCAACTTTCATTTAACCAAAGAAGAATACAGCACAGAATAACAGCAAAACATCAAAATGACACTTGTTACTGGGTTTAACTCACAAATGATACACAGGAAGATAAATTCAGAAGAAACAAGGAAATCAACAATATCAATACCCTAACACCCTTGAAGACAAGAAGAAAATTAAAAAGTTTACATTCTACCCACTTCTGCACAACAGATTCCTAAATGTCTTTTCAAAACACAGCATAATCCTAGCCCCTAAAATAAATTTAACTTGAAAAACCTGTTGAGAGCACCTCTCAAACATCAGGTACCAAAAACTTCCAAACCTGGGATTTACAGGATAAACTCCCAGGAATGCAATAAGGTATACACTAGAAAAACCAATGCAACATAAACCACACCAAAGAATATATCTGTACATAAAATATAAACAAACCGACAAAGCAGCAGTTGCAGCATGCTTTTGGGAAATCAACCATGAAATAGGCACAAACTCTGAATTGTTAAAAGATTAAACCATCCTCTAGAACTCATGTATGAAAGATGTTTATTCACATGCACAACACAGAGTTATAAGCTTTGCAATCCTGCCTCCAGACATCTATACCAAATTCCTCACACCATCTACCAGAGACTAGAATGAAGGCAACACCAGTGCTGCGAGTTCGTCTAGAGCTGATGATGAAGTGAGGGCTTCTGCACATGTCCTGTATAATACAGAGTAAGTGAAGCAAGCATGTCTGAAATTCAACTTCTAATGCTCAAGTACCTACCAAAAAGCTTAATTTCTAAAGCCCAATTGATTTAAAATAAGGAGACAGTTCAGGTGTAAATAGCACTAAAATCTTTTAATGAAATGTAAGCATGGACCAACATAAATGTTCTTAAAAAGGAATAAAAATAGAAAATATTAAAAGCATATTCAGCCATTGGAAATGAATAACATGTAAAACAAAATAAAGATCTTAAAATCTGATTCCATTTTTGAAGGGAGAAAGCAAAGACTTCTACAAAAGATTGGTTGATTGAGTTAATAGGTAGCTATAAAGTGATTAATTTGTTTCTTTCAGTTTCATTTTCAGTTCATAAATTGAATAAAATAAAATTTTATTTCAATCTTAATCTAACCATATTATACCTTCAAATTTAATTTAAAACCTGATAGTTACAAATGCTGCAGTTGACCCGCTATTTGCTTTAAACATTGTACTTAGCCCACTTTTCATTTCTAGGGTTTTGGACATATCCCTCTTTTCTCAATATTGTAACTTCTTTTTCTCAAGCAAACCTGAATGACTGCATATTTACTTTTATTACAATAATTATTTACAAACAAAAAGCTCTTATGAAAATGTCACTGCAAAAAATTTTGGTCAATTTTCATTATAAACACTTTTCTTCATTTTCTTGGAATTTTCAGTTCCACTCTACAATTTTATAAAACCAAGGATGCTTTAAAAATTTTCAGTTCCACTCTACAATTTTATAAAACCAAGGATGCTTTAAAACTTAATAATTTCATCGTTAACTCAGAAATGCCTACCGTGCTTCAAGCTCATCACTTTGCTCCTGAAGATTTAGATCTGCTTCATATTGGTCCAAAACATAAGCAGCAGCAGCCAAATGATGTCTTGCCTGTCGATTTCCTTGCTTTTCCATGAAATACTGTGATAAAGTAGCTGCATTCAAGGCCCATTCCACTGCATCAAAGTCTTTGCTTTCCAGTTGCCTTTTGAGGGTAGTATGACAATATGCTGCAGATTTTAAATTATCATTCAAAGAACCATATATCTGTGCTAAATAGTAAAGTGTATGAGTGTAAAGCTTTTCTAGTACACACTCAGATTCTAAATGAGGATCCTCAGAATGAGCTGTGTGGAATAAATTGGAAAATAAAACTGGTGGCTGTGAAGGTGCTGCAGTAAAATCTTTATACAGCTTCTCTGCTCTTTCTAAGTATTCTTTAGACTTTTGTGGGTCTCCACGCTCAGACCAAAGGATGCCTAGCTGATTTAATGCTGTTAGCATAATCAGTATAACTTCTGGTTTCAAGGCATCTTCCGATAAACTATCAATTGAGTTAACTAACTGCTCCTCTCCTGTTGATAGCTCCTCTGTATCAATTGAAATTATTCCAAGCTCAAGTGATACAATCCCAAGCAGTGTTTTATATTTAAAATAATCAATAGCATCTGAGCCCACATCATCCATAAGTTTGACCAGTTTAGATTTCATACTATTTAAGATTCCATTGGCTGCATACTTGGAGCGATAAGGCTCTTCAGGAGGATCATTTTTACTATCCTCATCTAGTAGTTTGCGAACTTTGCCATATTTTTCCTGCAGATCCACAAGTATTTCTTTTTTCACACTACTTTCCATTTTAACTGTGTTTTAAAATGCACCTGGAAAAAAGACAATTCAGATTAGTAGGTTTTGAAGACTTAGTATATAAATTTCATTAAATATAAGGGCAAATCAAAAAGCACATTTCTCTGATTTCTTATTGATGTATGGATAAAAATCATTCAGGATAAAGAGCACTATTTTGTTGCTGCATCATTCCTTTATTTTCTACGAAATATCACCAGACATTCAAGAATTTATAATAGCGTATGAGTTTCTAATTCTCTGATGAGATGAAATGGCAATCTGCTCATTGAACCATTTCTTCAATCTTCATGACATGGGGATAGGATATCATGAGCTATCAGTATATCAGAGGGCCCAAGTTCAAATCTCGGCTGGGATGACTTACCTGATTAAGGCTCTTTCCAGGATTTTCTCTCATCCTCTTAAGACAAATGTCACATTACGCTCAACTCAATGGAACTTGGGCTATTTGAGTATCATTCAATCCATTTCATTCACCATTTCTGTAGGCCTGTGTTGTTTAAACAGGTTGATGTAATTGCAATCATGAAACACAACTAACCCAGGCAAAACTAAAATATTTTTGCATAGATAATTACCAGACTCTACAAACTCCTGAACAAACAGGGGGAGTATCCATTTATATATAACAAAAATTGGAAATTTTTCTAGATAGTTGAGGTCAATAAACAGCATTATTTTGTATTCAAGTATTATGAATGGCCCGATTTGTTGTTTATTTATATAATCCAAAGTTTTCAAATGCCCCTGAATTCTTAGATGATCTATAAAATATGGTGCTAACAAACAGTCTTGTCAAAACAATGGTGGTAGGAGATAATAATATAAATGTGTTAGAGAAAGAAAATAGCATTCTAAAGTGCTATATAGAACTTTGTAATAGTTTCATCTCTCTTTATAAAATAATGTGCCAACCAGGATAACCAAAAATTCAGAGAGTCTGATTGACTACTTCTGAATGGATGATAGATAATTTTTTTTTTTTTAAAAATTTCAAAGTTGTTATGACTTTAATGACCATAACCTCCTAATCATTCAGACAAGTCACAATGGAAATTCCCAAGTTGTTAAATCAGCCAGTAGTCATTGCATATATGAATATGTAAACTATGATGCATTAAGCTCCTATTTTTAATACAGCACCATTCCTCAAAAGTGGTTCATCGGATGTTAATACTGTATTAATGATTTTATATAATATACATTGGATACAGTTGTAGTGTAATGGTTGTAAAGATACACAAACAAAACCAAGACTCAAACCATGGATTGCTAAAGACTTGCTTGCTCTTATTAAAAGGACAGATATATTTTATTTCAAAACATGTAAATAACCAAAGGTATCTGATAATACTAAACAGATTACAAATCTGCAGGTAGATTAGTCGGATACACGTTCAGATAATACAGCACATGGAAATACTTATTCTTTCCTTCCAACTGTTAGTTTGTGTTTATGTAAGTCCAACTTACTCTGGTCACGAGCATAGTTTACAGGCACACTGTTATTAATTAGATTATTATTATTATTATTATTATTATTATTATTATTATTATTATTATTATTATTATTATTATTATTATTATTATTATTATTAGCCTCGAGTAACAATTGGGATGTATAACCTTAGGCATTATCAGGATAAAAAATACTGCCTATTGGAGAATGTCAAACAGGAACAATTTTGTAATTAGCATATAATGCAAAATTGGTTACATGCATTTATGCACAGAAAACTACTATAAGAACATAATTCAGTGGGCAAGCTATCCTTTTTCAGTTTTTTTATAAAGTGAGTATTGAATATCAAGTATCAGTGCCCAAAAATAGTATCAGTATCAAGAAATAGTGGCATTGTCCCATCACTACTAAAATGCAAAATCTCATGGATGGGATGAGATAAGTACTAAATTGTCCAAATATTACCTACCAGAGTTAAGTAACTTCTTAGTCATGTATGCAATCATTCCATTTTGACAGGAATATTTCCAGAAAAAATTAAACACACATAACGCCTCTATACAACTGCCTGACTTCTAATTATAGGCTCATTAGATGTGAGACCTTGTAAGTCTAAGCGACAAGTATCCAATGTAAACAGATACCTCCTACCTACACAAATGATTATGACCCTGGAATGTACTGAAGTGAGTCAGAATTTTAATGGTTCAAAGTTCAGTTTTCTCCAAACAAAATTTTTGGATACTTATGTACCTTTTTCTCAGAAAGTCTTACAGGTAGAGAGCTGAAATTTTCAGTACGTGTATCAACACATGTTGAACTTTCTGAACCACAATCATAATTTTATAATATATATTAGTGATATTAAGAAAGCAACAACACTGCAAATTTTCCACATTTTTACTTTGACTTTGCAAATAATTGTTTTTCAATTTCTAGTGAACTGATACACATAACGAAATAATTGAGGTTAAGAAGATAGCTGATTCTACTAAGAACAAGCATGCAAAAGTGTGATTCTGTGCTGCAAGTAGTGTCAAAGAAAAAGGCACATGAATTCACATGTTTTAAAAGTAAAGTTTATTATTTTTCTGCTGAACGAACTAATTTTTAAAAACTCAACCAACACTTGAAATAATTGTCATGATTTATAGAATAATTCATAAAAATTTCAGGAAAAACCATTGAGAGCTTTAAGAGCAGTGGTAATTTAACTCACTTAAGGTGTAATTTCTGTATATTCAGACTACCTTGTCCCCAAGAAACTTGAAAAATCTCCTTAACCAAAATGCCTTAAGAACAGCATATTTAGACTACTTTCACTCCCTATTGTGATATGGAATAACCTTCTGAGGTAATTCAAAACACAGCAAGCATTTATATTACAAACAAATGCTATACAAATTATTTGTGGTACTGGGTCCTGTCATTCCTGTAGGTCCTTATTTAAAACCCTAAAAATTCTTATACTCTTATTGATGAATACATATATGCCCTGTTGAGCTATCTTACACATAATCATAATAACTTCACAACAAATCTTTATATACATGACCACAATACGAGGCATGCGAATTATTTGCATAGACCAGCAAATAGCTTAAAACTATTCCAAAAAGGATGTTACAATTCTGCAATAAAAATGTATAATAACCTTCCATGTTACCTAAAACTATTAGGCAATCCCATACAACATAAAATCTTGAAGCAAGGTTCAAAATCATTCTTATACACACTCCCCATATGCTATTGGGAAAAATTTTAATATGTTGCACAACAGGTACAAATATTGAATACATGGATAGATTGTATGTGATGGTGATTTAATTAGTAGGGCTAGGATTTTTATGATAGGGCATATATTTTTTGGTAGGACTGACATGCTCCTTAAATACATATAAATGCTTCTTATGAACCAGTGAAATGAATTAACCTAGTTTGTTAAGCCATATTTTTGCATATATGGCCATTTCTCTCTGATAGAGCATATTTTAGTAAGTAAATGGTCATATTCGTCATATTTTCACTCTTTCAAGAAGAAAAGAACTTTCTCATGCAATTTATTTATTCCGTGTTACATTTCTCAGAATTGCGCACCTCATTTTGTTTCCTGGAAAATGGCAAGTATCTACATTCCTTCCCTGTTTCCTTTGAATTCACAATATGGACTTCACCCTTACGCATCAGTGAGTTTGTGTAAGCTATTGTTACTCTATGAACAGGTATCTGATTAAGTCATTCTGGACTCTGGACGGCAGACAAGTGTCTAATTCACTCATTGTGTTATTCAGTCTTATTGAAGTTATAAGCGTGTACCGTACAGTTTAGAAAAAATGCCTATAGTGAAGCAAAATGTTCAAGTAAAACTAAAAAGGTTTGTGTCTCAATATGGTGAGAAAGTATTTTCAAGTGATGGTAAAATACTCTATTGTAAACTGTGCGACGTAAGAGACTGCGGAGAAGTCATTTAATGTTCAGCAGCATGTGGCAACAGATAAACACAAATGTGGAGTACAACGCATTGAAAATGAAAAAACACTACAGCAAATGCTCCTAGGGGAATCCCGCCAGTCTTATTTACCATTCTGTGAAGAACTTTGTACAGCTTTCCTTTGTGCTGATATTCCCTTAAGTAAACTAAACCATCCAAAATTTCGTGAATTCTTAGAAAAATACACAGGCAAACCTCTTCCTGATTCTTCCACATTAAGAAAGAACTTTGCCAGCCGAAGCTACGAAAAAACAATACAACAAATCAGACAACAGCTCGTAAATAAAAAAAATTGGGTATCAATTGATGAAACTACAGACTCTATGGGAAGATATATTGCAAATGTCATTGTGGGAACTTTGAAAGAAGATGGTCCAGGCGAAAAGTTTCTAATAAACTGTGAACATTTAGAAAAAGTAAACTTTTCCACCATTTCTAAGTTGTTCGACAGATCTGTGGGTGCCATATGGCCCAAAGGTGTTAAGCATGACATTGTACTTCTCTTCGTAACGGATGCTGCACCTTATATGGTCAAAGCTACCGATTCTCTAAAAGCATTGTACAGTAAAATGGTGCATGTGACTTGTTTAGCTCACGCCTTGCACCGAGTTGCAGAGGAGATTCGTAGTAAATTCAGTGACGTTGACAAATTTATTGGATGTGTCAAAAAGATATTTTTGAAAGCCCCTTCACGTGTTGTAGCATTTAAGTTGTTAGCTCCAGACATTCCCTTGCCGCCATCTCCCATTTTGACAAGATGGGGTCCTGGGTTGATGCCTGCAACTATTACTGTCAGAACTTCAACGTTGTGAAAAGCATCATTGATTCATTCAATAGCAGTGAAGCTACTTCAACTGGACTAGCTCAAGAATTGATGTCTAATGGTGAAATTTCAGGCAAACTTTCATACATAAAATCAATTTTGGATTTATTCCAGCTGTCATAACTGCTTTGGAGGGATCAGAAGTGCCACTGGTGAAGCAGATAGAACAAGTGAAAAAAGTTGTGAATAAATTAGAGGGTGTTTGTGGTAAAGTGGGAAAAGAAGAGTCAAAGAAAATGGAAAATGTATTAGAAAAAAACGAAGGGTATCATACACTGTGTTCCATTTCAATGATTTTGTTGGGTGAAAAGTTCTGTCTTAATCATTCAGATTTAGATTCAAATGATATTGTTCATTTTAAATATGCTCCTCTTGTGTCAGCTGAAGTAGAAAGTAGCTTTTCGAAGTACAAGACTTTGTTGGCTGACAATAGGAAATCTTTTTCATTTGAAAATTTGCACAAGGTATTCATTGTGTATTGCAACTCAGAGCTTATATGAAGTAGAATGAGGATATAAAAAGCACATAGGTTCCTATAATGTTAATAAAAATCATACTGGAATGTCAAATTCCATAGTTTAGCTTGCTTCTCATGTGCATTTTATTCTCAAATAAATAGTTCATTATCAAAATTGACTTACTAATTTATTTTACAGTAGAAATTTTACCTAATTTTAATATTGTTAGGTCATATTTATTATGTTATTGTGCATATTTTGGTAAATGTTTGGTCATAACAGCATATTCTTTTGTGCATATTATGGTGATTTTTAGGTCATAAATATCCTAGCCCTATTAATTAGTTTATTCTGTATGGTTGTCTTACAGTAATGCACGCTGGACAGTTTATTCTTGAAATGGTGGGGTTTACATTTATTCACAATTTTTTTCTTCTCTTATACAATGCACGATGGAAAGTAAATATAAATGTTATTGGTCTAAATTGCTCTTATTCTTTTGAAAAAAAAAATGCTCTTGGTTATGAGTATGTTATTAGTTATGCTGCATATTTCATCACTGTATGACATGTTAATGTCCCAAAGCATTTCTCATAATGGGACCAAACAAACAAATTTATTATGTGCTGATGACATGGCAATACTTTATGATGGTAAAACTGAAAATCATATTATGATAAAAATACAAAGGGATATTAATGCATTGACAAATTCATTTAAATATAATTTCTTATTAAATGTAACTGAGACTAAATGCATGTTCTTTCATAAACCAAGTAATAACATCAAATACCATACATGCTTAATAGCAGACTGTCATATTGTTATATAAAGGGTGAAGAATGTTTGTTATTTTGAGAGTGGTTTAATGTTATTTATATTTAACATTTTTGTAGCCCCACGTTTGTAGTGGTATTTATTCTATAATGTTTGTGTATTTGTGTTTACTTCACGCGTTGAAGCCATCTTGTGTAGTGGTATTATTTCTATAATGTTTGTGTATTTGTGTTTACTTCACGCGTTGAAGCCATCTTGTGTAGTGGTATTATTTCTATAATGTTTGTGTATTTGTGTTTACTTCACGCGTTGAAGCCATCTTGTGACGTGATTCATTTGTTAGGCTTGTTAGCACCATCTGGTGTTAGCAATTTGCGGCAATATTAATGTTCGTTTGAAAGAATGCTACGGTTATTTTATTTAAATTTGGTTCTCAGTCCTCCGGCTAGCTATTATCTTTTTCTTGGTTCGAGCACTTCTCTTTATACAGGTTGTGTAAACGGAAAGGAATCTTTTATCCAAACAATAACACTGATGAAGAAATTTGTTTTACACTTTTATTGTCGAACACATTTACTATCACATTTACACATTGATCTTGACACTCGCCAAACTGAAACTGTTATAATAACTTCTTACTGATCACTTTTAATCCACATACTTCAATCTTTTGTATAATTAACTTTACAACACTTTAGATTTTTTATAATTCTGCTACGCGTAACTTGTGAATCTATAGCCGATGTGTAATATTTCTGCTGGACTGAAGGCGACGTGTATCATACAAAATATTTTCGACGAACTGACGGGAATGCAACATGTAGTGTACAAAGAATTTTGATGAACTGACGGACCGAAGGCGACGTGTAATGTATTGAGATTTTCGATGAACTGACGGGGTCTACCTCTAACCTACTCTTTTTATACTGCTTCACCCAGATATGCCTAAAGATTATAACTGAGCTGCAATTGGCTAATAAAACGCGCCAACATTAGCGTCTATTTTTATATCCAATGAAAATTATGAATACATATGCTCTAGGGAAACGTTCCAGAATATTCTAAACGCGCCAACATTACGTAACTTCCTCGTTTCCAATAATGATAAACAGCTCACCCCCTCGCTGCATTATTGCGCGCTATTATTGTCAGTTTCAGTAAGGCAGTATAAACTTACTTCCCAACAATAATTACAATCAATAAACATCTCAAATCAATGTCACATAAAAATGCATATTCATATTACAATCATTATTTACATTTACATTTAACTAATTTGTGATACAAATTACTGCATCACGTTGTGGTAGCCAATTTGAAGTGTTTTATGGTTTGTTTGTTAGCCCCACGTTTGGGAGCCAATTTGCGATGGTAAATTTATAATGTTATTTGTGTATTTGTTTACTCAACATGGTGAAGCCATCTTGTGACGTGATTCATTTGTTAGGCTTGTTAACTCCATCTGGTGTTAGCAATTTGCGGCAGTATTAGTGTTCGTTTGAAAGAATGCTACTGTTATTTTATTTAATTTTGGTTCTCTGTCCTCCGGCTAGCTATGATCTTTTGGTCAAGCACTTCTCTTTATACAGGTTGTGTAAACGGAAAGGAATCTTTTATCCAAAGATAACACTGATGAAGGAATTTGTTTTACACTTTTATTGTCGAACACATTTACTATCACATTTACACATTGATCTTGACACTCGCCAAACTGAAACTGTTATAATAACTTCATTACTGATCAATCTTAATTCGAGTACTTCAACTTTTTGTATAATTAACTTTATAACACTTGAGATTTTTTTATAACTCTTATACGCGTAACTTGCGAATCGATAGCCAACGTGTAATATTTCTGCTGGACTGAAGGCGACGTGTATCATAAAAAATATTTTCGACGAACTGACGGGAATGCGACGTGTAGTGTACAAAGAATTTTGATGAACTGACGGGGTCTTTACCTCTAACCTACCTTTTATACTCCTTCATCCAGATATGCCTAAAGATTATAACTGAGCTGCAATTGGCTAATAAAACGCGTCAACATTAGCGTCTATTTTTATATCCAATGAAAATTATGAATACTCAAGGGAAATGTTCCAGCAAATTCTAAAAGAAAAACGCGCCAATATTACGTAACTTCCTTGTCTCCAATAATGATAAACAGCTCACCCCCTCGCTGCATTATTGCACGCTATTATTGTCAGTTTCAGTAAGGCAGTATAAACTTACTTCCCAACAATAATTACAATCAACAAACATTTCAAATCAATGTCACATAATAAAGCATATTCATACTATAATCACTCTTTACATTTAAATAATTTGTGATACAAATTACTGCATCATATGCCCCACTAGAAACATAATTATAAATATTTACAACTTGTTTGGAAATTTTATAATTGGGTTTTTAGTCTCCTAAATCTTGGAACACACGCTATCACTTTCACTTAACACTTCATACGTATTTAACACACGACATATGTTTTGTCTTTATCTTGCCACTATTTACTGGCTCTGGTTTAATGTGTTTAGATATTAATCTGACATCACAAATTTTTTATAGCAAATACTGTACCCTGAATTATTTAGTTACTGTTACAAAATTGGTTTACTCTCTTATATTGTTAACAAAAATTTATCAATTCAAAAATGTTTGTAATTATTACACACATTTACCAAAATATTCACCCTCTACACAAATATATTTACATCTCTTAAATCTAGGCACTGTTTCACATGTTCTGTTTGCTACATAAATATTTGTTTTAATTACTTTTACCCCATTTCTGTTGTTTTGTACTGTATATTCACAATACTCTTGGAATTATATCTACGTACTTTACTTTAATATAACATCATGCTTTATTTCAAATGCTGTTACAGTTACTAAGAATTTAATTGTTTTTCTTTTTCTTTTTTTAAACATTTCTCTTTTTTTTTTTATAATTTATTTCTCTTTTCACATGACATATATAAATAGTTAACCCTCTTACTTTCCAATACATTGCTCTGCATTTCATCTTTAACTATCCAGCATCTACTTTACATCTCATTGCTATTTACCCTCCTGGATCAAATTGTGTGTGGCTAAACATTACTCGTAGCCGTATCCTAACCTTCAAAAATTTGTTCATGGATAACCTCTTAAAGTATTCATATGAAATTTCGTCCCATGATAACATTTGAAAACAATCTAAAGTTTCCTGAACAACACATCTTTTAACAACTGTCATTTTCAATTCTTCTACTATCTCTTTAATTTGAGAGTACTCTGACAAATCTGCACTAAACTGTACTGGATTGGAGTTTTCATTCTGAACAGCTTGGTACTTATTCATTTCAGAAGTTAGCTTTTGATTATTTACAGGCAAAACTTTAACTTCTTCATACAATTTATTTCTCTGTGTTTCTAACTCCTTCTGAATTTCAGATATTTCCCCTCTAAAATTAACTTGCACCTGAATTAAATCTGCATTTGTAGCCTCCATCATCTCTCTTAACTCACTTGAAATGCTACTCATTCGGCTACCTAACTCTGTACATTTTACATCAACATGCTCTATTTTATTATTAACCTCACTTTTTTGGTTAGATATTTCCCTGCTCATGTCTAACATTTTCTTTGAAACTTCACCTGTTTCATTTGCTATCATTTCCTGATTTTCATTTCTCATTCTCATCATACTATTATCTAGCTCAATGAATTTCTTTTCAATCTCTTCCCTATTTTGATCTAATTTATGCTCTAATTTTCATTACTCTTACCAATTTCTTCTCTTAATTCTTTCTTATTCTGATCTAGTTTTTCTTCTAAACTCTTACTAATATCTTCCCTCAATTCCCTATTATTCTTTTCCACATCCTGAGTTAGTTTTTCTAATTTCTCATTATTCTTTTGCATATCTTCACCGTTTTGATCTATTTTCTTTTCTAATTTTTCACCAAAATTTCTTAACATTTCCATAATCATACTAGCATCAAAATTTACATTTCCTGCTGTTCTATTCTCACTTTCTGCACTAACATTTCCTCCCTCAAATCCTACATTGTTTGAGCTATTTTCTGTAACCTGTATTGAATTACAGCTAACTGTTACACTATCTCCCTCCATAATTATTTCTTCTGTATTATTAGTGGACATTGTTTTCTTTATCCTACCACTCCTAAGGTACATTTAAATTTTTTTACCCTTTTTTTTTTAGAATTAACATAACACTTTTCTAACCTTTCTGATGCTGTCTGTTGATGTAGCTTTGATGTCCAGCTTTCTGCCCCTCTCTCCTAGATTATATGTCGCTTCTGCATTGTATTATGATGAATCTGCGTCGTCTCGATGTTTTTGTGTCCACTCATCCGCGTCGTCTGTCGTTCCTCTAGTTGTTTCTGGAATCTGCGTCTTGTAGTTCAGTTCACTACTCCATTCGCTTCACATCCTGGTTCCTTCGCCCCTTCCTGGTTATTTCACTCCTTTCCTGGTCACTCTGCCCCACGTTCTGGGTGCCAATTTGAGAGTGGTATACTTCAAATTATTTATTTAACAGTTTTGTAGCCCCACGTTTGATAGCCAATTTGAGAGTGGTTTAATGTTATTTGTTTGTTAGCCCCACGTTTGGGAGCCAATTTGCGATGGTAAATTTATAATGTTATTTGTGTATTTGTTTACTCAACATGGTGAAGCCATCTTGTGACATGATTCATTTGTTAGGCTTGTTAGCTCCATCTGGTGTTAGCAATTTGCGGCAGTATTAGTGTTCGTTTGAAAGAATGCTACTGTTATTTTATTTAATTTTGGTCCTCTGTCCTCTGGCTAGCTATGATCTTTTGGTCAAGCACTTCTCTTTATACAGGTTGTGTAAACGGAAAGGAATCTTTTATCCAAAGATAACACTGATGAAGGAATTTGTTTTACACTTTTATTGTTGAACACATTTACTATCACATTTACACATTGATCTTGACACTCGCCAAACTGAAACTGTTATAATAACTTCATTACTGATCAATCTTAATTCGAGTACTTCAACTTTTTGTATAATTAACTTTATAACACTTGAGATTTTTTTATAACTCTTATACGCGTAACTTGCGAATCGATAGTCGACGTGTAATATTTCTGCTGGACTGAAGGCGACGTGTATCATACAAAATATTTTCGACGAACTGACGGGAATGCGACATGTAGTGTACAAAGAATTTTGATGAACTGACGGGGTCTTTACCTCTAACCTACCTTTTATACTCCTTCATCCAGATATGCCTAAAGATTATAACTGAGCTGCAATTGGCTAATAAAACGTGCCAACATTAGCGTCTATTTTTATATCCAATGAAAATTATGAATACATATGCTCTAGGGAAATGTTCCAGCAAATTCTAAAAGAAAAACGCGCCAATATTACGTAACTTTCTCGTCTCCAATAATGATAAACAGCTCACCCCCTCGCTGCATTATTGCACGCTATTATTGTCAGTTTCAGTAAGGCAGTATAAACTTACTTCCCAACAATAATTACAATCAACAAACATTTCAAATCAATGTCACATAATAAAGCATATTCATACTATAATCACTCTTTACATTTAAATAATTTGTGATACAAATTACTGCATCAATTTGGATCTGCATTTTAACACATCCATGAACTGGGAATTACACATTGAGAAAATAATCAAAAAGATGACACCTGTCATTGGCTATTTATCTAGATATTAAACTCTTTGAATCTTTTTCCATTAATTTTAAAAAGTGTCTACTATGCTGTAATACATTTACAACTCAGCTACATTAACATTAATACAGGGTGTTTCAAATTCGACCGATTAACTTTAAGGTATTATAGAGGGGTGTTGGGGGAACAGTTGGAGATAGGACACTTATGCTCCCAGAGTGTATGATTTTGTGCAATAAGCCAAAATAAATTTGAGCCAGTACGCCACTGATACCACCTCAATAGTATAAGTATTTGCTGCTCTGCCAAGAAGTGTACATGCACACCTCAGTGGTAAAGTATGGAGTTCTCAAGCCAGCAACACCACTTTCCAAGCTCAAGCCCTGCCAAATGTTTCTCTCTCTTTTTAAATTTTCTTTCTTCAAAATTGTTGATTGTGAAGGATATGAAATACTGCACTGCTCCATTTGTTATTACCGCTGCTGTTAAATGTAATCAAGCAAATCAAACGAATGAATTCTGAACAGGGATGTAAAACATATAAGACAGGTTGATAAAATGAGCACTTTCAAATATAAGCTTCATAATTTTTTAAGTGAGGCATGTTTTTATTCTATACAGGAGTACTCAGCTAATTAGAAAAAGAAAAAATGTGTAAATTAAATTGTTTTGACTTGAGTGTATTTACTTGTATTTATCATGTAACTTAATCATTAATTGTATTTCTTTAGTTAAGATTGACGAAGCTATGAGTATTGTATATCCTTACAGTGAATAAAAACATTTAATTTAGTTTATAAGCTTTCTTATGGAATATACTATGTTTCACAATTCCAAAATTTAGTTTAAGCACCTACTCATGTAAGAAACTAGGATTTCTGTATTTGTGTATTACATCTAATTATACCTATTCTTTTTTGTACTAATAATTGCATAGTTAACTAAGCCAACATTTCTGTATTGAAATCAAATGGTGAAAACATAAAATACTGCAATGGTCTAAACATACACATGATATGTAATCAGAATCTTTCGGAAGTAACTTTAAAAACAGCATTACCAAGACCTGGGATTGATAAACTATGTGCTTACAAATTGAAAGAATGTGCTGTTAGCTCTGGAGAGGAAATAAATACTAGTGCGCAAGGCAAGTCACAATCATACTCCTGCTTAAGCTTTATTTATTCATTTTCAGGAACTCTAGAAAAGCGTATTTCTTCTTCAGATAAATGGAAATAGCTAACAGTGAACATTTCCATTTGTGAATTCTCTGATTTTATGAAATATTTCCTTTTGGGAAATATTTTCCTTTTAGAAAGATGTGCTCAGAAGGTGTGCCCTTCAGCTAGTACGCATGCTACCGAACTTATAATGAGCACATATCATGTGAATACAAAGTATGAGCATGTATGGTTTCCATTGTTCATCTTAAACAGCTACATACACTGCGTGATCAAAATACCCGGACACCTGACTGAAAATGACGTACAAGTTCGTAGCGCCCTTCATCGGTAATGCTGGAAGTCAATATGGTGTTGGCCCACCCTTAGCCTTGATGACAGCATTCACTCTCGCAGGCATACTTTCAATCAGGTGCCGGAAGGTTTCTTGGGGAATGGCAGCCCATTCTTCATGGAGTGTGGAACTGAGGAGAGGTATCGATGTAGGTCGGTGAGGCCTGGCATGAAGTCAGCGTTCCAAAACATCCCAAAGGTGTTCTATAGGATTCAAGTCAGACTCTGTGCAGGCCAGTCCATTACAGGGATGTTATTGTCGTGTAACCACTCCGCCACAGCCCGTGCAGTATGAACAGGTGCTCGATCATGTTGAAAGATTCAATTGCCATCCCTGAATTGCTCTTCAACAGTGGGAAGCAAGAAGGTGTTTAAAATATCAATGCAGGTCTGCGCTGTGATCATGCCACGCAAAACAACAAGGGGTGCAAGCCCCCTCCAGGAAAAACAAGAACACACCATAACACCACCACCTCCAAATTTCACTGTTGGCAATACACACGCTGGCAGATGACGTTCAGGCATTCGCATACCCACACCCTGCCATCGGATCGCCATATTGTGTACCGTGATTCGTCACTCCGCACAATGTTTTGCCACTATTCAATCATGTAATGTTGACATTCCTTACACCAAGCGAGGCGTCGTTTGGCATTTTCCTGTGTGATGTGTGGCTTATGAGCAGCCGCTCGACCATGGAATCCAAGGTTTCTCACTGTCATAGTACTTGGAGTGGATCCTGATGCAGTTTGATATTCCTATGTGGATAGATGTCTGCCTATTACTCTTTACGATCCTCTTCAAATGTCGGCGGTTTCTGTAAGTCAACAGACAAGGTCGGCATGTACGCTTTTGTGCTGTACATGTCCCTTCATGTTTCCACTTCACTATCACATCAGAAACAGTGGACCTAGGGATGTTTAGGAGTGTGGAAATCTTGCGTACAGACTTCTGACACAAGTGACACCCTATCACCTGACCACATTCGAAGTCCATGAGTTCCACAGAGTGTCCCATTCTGCTGTTTCACGATGTCTAATGACTACTGAGGTTGCAGATAATGAGTACCAGGCAGTAGGTGGCAGCACAATGCACCTAAGATGAAAAACGTATGTTTGTGGGGGTGTCTGGATACTTGTGATCACATACATTATCTCCATCCCTAAGAGGGAATGGATAGAGTAATCAATTTTTGGGCTGTTCTCTCTTAATATTTACATACTGTGTTTCCTCTATTTATGGCATATACAAGACTACAGAACAAGTAATCAATGCATTTTACCATTAACACCTATTGTTTTTATGATTACTGGCATCTTCTTACATGTGAGACATGACTAATGAATTATCTTTGTGTGTTTCCTCCGGGCAAATGTAAAATTAAAAGCTACAATTCTTTCTTCATTCTTTATCTATAACATTTCTACTTTGTTTTTGTAAATTTACACCACACCTGTATCACACCACGTGATGTTATTGCCATTACATTGTTTAAAATGCATGCGCTATATCATTCCCTGATAATTTCTTATATCCATGTAATGGAATATTTATTGCTGCTTCTTTTGTACGTTTTTATCATTAATTAATCGCTACATTTAATTCAATAGCACTGAATATTGCCATAGTGACCTTCAGGAAGGAGCAGGTGTCTAAGTATTGCAACCACACTGTGCAAACAAGAATGCACATATTCCTGAGTAATAGATTTAAACATTGCATGACAAAACCACGTATAAAGAGGACTTTATTACACTAAAGCTAAACGTTTTCTTCCTCTGCATTATTCAGAAATTAAAATTACTATTCGCATATGCATACACCTCTCATCTTTTACACAAGAAGAAAATAAAAGTTATTTTACAGAGGGAATCAAACACAGCACTATTTCACTACTGTTAATGATGTTACTGCATTAGTTATCTGTGCGAGTGACAACAGGTGCTTTCGTCAGTATATTTGACTTTCTGCAAATATATAGGAATGCCATCCTGTGATTCACTATCGCTTCCCAAAAGCACAACAGAAAATCAGAGTTGACAAATGGGAATGCTCACTGTTAGCGGTTTCCATATACATGAAGAAGAAATACGTTTTTCTACGGTTCCTGGAAGTGAATAAATAAAGCTTAAGCAGGAATATGACTAAGATTTGCCGTACACACTACTTATTTCTTTTCCAGAGCTAACAGCATATTCTTTCAACTCATAAACACAATAGTATATTAGTCCCAGATCATGGTAATGTCATTTTTAAAGTCACCTCCATAAAGTATTCTGATTACATATCTTGTGTATGTTTAAAACATTACAGTATCTTATGTTGTACATCCCTGTTCAAAATTCATTTCTTTGACTTGCTTGATTACATTTAACAGCAGCAGTAATAACAAATGGAGTGGTGCAGTATTCCATATCCTTCACAACCAACAATTTGAAGAAAGAAATTTTAAAAAGCAAGAGAGAGAGAGAGAGAGAGAGAGAGAGAGAGAGAGAGAGAAACATTCGATAGGGGTGGAACTTGGAAACTGGTGTCACTGGCTTGGGAACTCCCTACTTTACCATTGAACCACACGTGTATACCTCTTGGCAGCGCAATAAATGGTTACATAAACCATTGAGGTGGTATCAGTGGCATACTGGCTCAAATTTATTTTGGCTTACTGCACAAAATCATGCACTCTGGGACTATAAGTGTTCTATCTCCAATTGTTCTCCTAATGCCCCTTCATAATCCCTTAAAATTAATTGGTGAAATTCTGAAACGCCCTGTTTATGGCAAAGTTGCACAAGTCTCGATTAACTCAAATCAAAACTTTACAAAATTACATTAGAAAAATTATTTTTAACTTAGATTATGGTGCGGTATTAATGTTGTAATTATTTAACATTAATTGTAGCTCCGCGTTTGGAAGCCAATATGCGACGGTTGCTGCTTTACATAATGTTGTTTACATCACGTGTGTTGAAGCCTTCTTGTGACGTCATTCTTTGTTTGGTTCGTAGCTCCCTCTGGCGTAGCAATTTGTATCAATTAGTTTCCGAAAGAATTTAAAGTTTTGTATATTGTCCTCCGGCTAGCTATCATCTTTTCTTGGTAGAACTTGTATCTCTTGCAGGGTGTGAATCGGAAAGGAATCTTTTATCCAGAAATTATACTGACGAAGAAATTGGTTTTATAACTTTTATTGTCGAACACGTTCACAAACACTTTTACATATGGATCTAGATACTTGCCAAACTGAAACTGTTTGTAATAACTTCTTACTTATCACTTTTAACTCGAGTACTTCAACTTTGTGTATTTTTTTAACTGTATAATACTTTATAATAATTCTCGTAATTCTGCTGCGCGTAACTTGACGAAATGAAGGACTGGCTGACGATGTGTAGTGTACACGAAATTTTGATGAACTGAACGGCAAGCTTTACCTCGGACCCGGCTTATATACACCCACTCCTCGACATGCCTAAAGATTATAAATGAACTGCTATTGGCTAATAAAACGCGCCAACATTAGCGTCTATTTTAATATCCAATGAAAACCACTAATACATATTTCTTTTAGGGAACATTCTAGAAGCTTCTATCGAAAAGGCGCGAAACATTACGTAACTTCCTGGTTCCCGGTAATGATAAACAACTCACCCCCTTGCTGCATTATTGCGTTATTGTTGACAGTTTCAGTAAAGCTGTATATTATTATTTACCAATAATAATTACAATTAATAAACCTCTGAAATCAATGTCACATAAAAATACATATTCATATTACAATCATTATTTACGTCTGAGTAATTTGTGATACAAATTACCGTATCAATTACTTAATGCTGACTAAACTTGTCTATCAGAATAAAGGCATTAATCCCAAACTGACATCATGAGTTTAAGCGCTGTCAAGTTCATATATCGATGTTTACAAGATCTAACTCATACCAATACAGAACTCCAAAGCTAAGACATTAGAGAGTCATTTAGTTAAAAACAAAACAAACAAACAAAAAAGTGTTGACACAACAAAATATGGACTCAGAAGTACAATTACAATAAATACTATTGTGTTTAAAAAAACTACCTCAAAGCAAAGAATTTGACATTGTCTAAATTTGTCTCAAGCAAAGATGGTTGGGAGCGACATTACCTAAAGGAATATTATATTACATTTGATCAAGCTGCTGAAAATGTATGAAACCTTTAATTGTATTAATTGCTCAAATGTATAGAAATGTTGTTCCTAGCATTATCTACTCATATTGCGATACTGATGGCTGATTTTATACTTGATAGAGCTATTTCTATACATATTGCAAACTAATTTTTGGGGATATTATTATCTAGTATTCCTTTGCTCCTAAATCCTATGCCTAAATATTGTGGTGATACTGTTTCTATTGTAAAGGTAACACTATTATAAAGCAAAAAGGAAAGAAAGAAGAAAGAAAAAAAATGCCTGTGGCACATGGTATTTGTTATTCCTTTTTTGTTTAAAAAAATAAGGTTAAATAAATGAACATCAAAAATATAATTGTCTTGTTACTAAGAAGAAATAAACTGTAGCAATTAAAGAACCTGGTGTTTATTATTTTTAACTGTATAAATGAACAGAACTGTATAATTGTTTTGTTACTAAGAAGAAATAAACTGTTGCAATTAAAGAACCTGGTGTTTATTATTTCTAACTGTATAAATGAACATTTATGAGGCTAAGAATAATAAGTGTGAGCAGTAGAATAACAGGTTATGGGCCCAGGCACATGAATTACCATGTAATGCAAATTTAACAAATACGGTATTACACCATTCACAGGAAGCAACTTTAATAACTGGTTTTCAAGAATCAGACTTGTCTTGGAAGAAAACTCCTTGTTGGAGACACTAGAAGAATTTACTACCGTAAAATCAGAAGAGCAAGCTAAAAACATAAAAATAAGAACACAATTGAGCAATGCATAAACGACTAGCACTTAGAAATAATCAAGGATTGCAGTACAGCATATATGATTATTAAGAAGTATTTCAGCATGCAGGTGTTGCATCACAACTTCTATTGAGAAAGAGACTGCTAAGACTTAAATACAATGAAAATAATGGCCTCGAAGAATTCTTTTTTACATTTGGCAAACTAATGAGAGATCTGAAAACATTGGAAGCAAAACCGAGTGACAGTGAGATCATCTGCTACTTATTACTTGCTATGCAGTCATCCTACCATGGCATAGTCACAGCGATTGAGACAATGGGCTCAGAACTGATATTAGAATTTGTCAAGAATCAACTTCTTAGCGAAGAAATTAAAAGAAAAAGTTTTAGGAATGAGGAAGAAAGCTTAAAGTCATTCCTTACCAAACAAAACAAACCTCAAGAAAGAAAATTTAGTACGACAGCTATCGCTGTGGAAGAAACGGCCATAAGAAGTGTGAATGTAAATTCAAATTTCCAAGAAGGAAGCGAACCAGGTGGATAAAGGAAAATCCCGAACCAGGTGGATAAAGGAAAATCCCTGGGAAAAGATCCAGATAAGGATGGAATATGTCTCCTAGCAAATTATAGGTTAGGAGCCAAGACAGGTAACAGTACTACAATTTTATGTTGATTCCAGAGCATCGGATCATCTGGTGAACTCAGAAAAGTATTTTCTGAAGTATATACATTTAAAGGAACTAATTAGAATAAATATTGCCAAGAAAAATGGGTGGTTAATGGCAATAAAAATAGTTGATGTTAGTACTGTAAAGGCTACTATAAAGAATGTGCTTTATGTTCATTTGGCAAATAATTTGCTTTCTGTAATAAGTAGAGAACAATCGGGACTTCGGTCAACACTATCATAAAGCAGAAAGAAATGCCTATTGCACATAGTATTTGTCATTCCTCTTTTGTTTTAAAAAAATAAGGTTAAAGAAATGAACATCAAAAATGCAGTTGTCTCGTTACTATGACGGAATAAACTGTTGCAATGAAAGAATCTCGTGTTTAATAATATTTTTAAATGCATAAATGAACATCCACGGGGCTAAGAATAATAAGTGCGAGCGCTAGAATAACAGTTTCACACACACGCACACACATTTAACGTAGGATGGGGAGAGGCTGGCAGCAACATTGCCTTCTAAAATGTTCCTTTATATACGTAGATGTTTATACGCCTTCCTTCAAATTGTGATATTTGATATATTGTCCTTAAAATGAGCTCTGGTTCTTTGGGACCTTCTCAATCAAAATAAATACACAAATAAACGAATAACCTCACCTTTTGACACTTCAGTATTAACCTTAAAAAGACATACGGAAGCTCTTTAGTGTAAGTAATGTTACGCAAAAAAATGTATATAAAAAAACCCCGGCTTGAACCAATGAATTCTGAGCTTTAAGCTGTCTAAGTTATTTACTGTGCCAAGTTTGCCGACATCCTACCAAGAAACATCTTACTATTAGAATTTCCACCATGTCAAATTGTAAATGATCAACTTGAAATGTTTTTAACACTGCCTTCTGTGATTCAGAGTTACGGTCAACAGCGATACACAAATGTATATTTTAAAATAACAGTAGGTGCAACCCATTTTAGAGAATAGTGAAATACTTTTATGAAATTAGAATAATTTAAAAACAATATGTTATACTTACAGCCAATTAAGAAGGTTTTTATTTATTAATTACCAAGCTTTTATTTTATTCAAATTTTCTGCTAGTTCCGAAGGTCTACGGCAGTCGTACCATTTGCATCTCGCTGAATTAAGACCTAAAATGGCGTTTAATTTTTCAGCTTTCTCTTACATCATTGCATTGATTATTGATGCCTTTTTAATATTTTTTGCTATTTTTCATGTATGTAGTGTCACTTATTTTAATATTGCTATTAGAAGTCTGTCACAAATTCAGATTTTATAAAACGTAGAGATTAATCGGTTTTTCTTGTTCTAGGTTATCGCATTTGATGAATTGAAAACGGACTATAAAAATCCAATAGACCAGTGCAACAGTTTAAACCCAGTAAGTACTTTTCCAAAAATAGAATGCAAGTTTAGTTTTGGGTAATTCCAAAGAAGCTGTAATTTTAGTAAGAGCATTTTGGCTACATCCAGAGCACTTGTTTAGTTTTCAGCAGTTAAATGAACAAAATAATTTTGGGGAAGAAAGCATTTTAACGCAAAACATTTAGGGTGATTTGGCTTTGTGGGCATATTCTTTTGCGGTTTGTTTAGTACAGGAGGCGGTATACCCAGGAGGCATTGTTACAAATATTCATAAAATATCAAAATACCTAAAGTAACCCATTCTTTTATTTTTGTTAAGATATGTGACTCTACTTATGTGACTCACGCAGTTTCAAACATCATAGTTAAAGTTTCACACCAACATTTGGAAAACTGCAACGTAGATCATTCAGCCTCAAAATGCTCTGACATGCTCTTGAATTATTTGGAAGATTCACTGTGCATGCTATTAAAACAAAATGTAATGAAATTACACATCATTTTCATCGCTGTGGAGAATACACTAAGAGCAGAATATCGCTAGTCTCATGTACTTGTGTTTTGTAAATCCAATGTGTGTCATATTTGGCCATAAACAGCGTAAAAGTATTTTTCCATTCAAAGTTGGCGCAAAAACTGACAAAATGTAGCCAGATCTGAGTGAGGCCATATAATTATTCCAGAAGATTTATTATTTACAGAATATGTCAGAAACTTCTTCAGAGCGTGTAAAGTCTTCATTTTGCAGCACATAAAACAAGATTCAGAAGCAACATGAGATCCTGTCTAGGAAATAGACCTGTAATAATAGGTAAATCTGATGTGCTTCATTCATGTGATTTTCTCTACTTGCTCTTCTGCAAACTATTCATACACCGCTTATTCTTCTATTACTTGTTACTCGAGATAAACTTTCATTACACATTTCCACATTTCATTGTAAGTATAAGGAGGAGTATACAGTAGACTAAAGCAATAGGCAGATTTTTAAAACGGGGGTCATTATGTGATGGCTTTGAAACTCCATGTTTTTTGCATGACTGCGAGAAAAAACCAATAGCATTAACCATTTGAAAAAAGAATAAGCATTTGAACATTCAAATCAATAACAAAGAATATCTTGGAAGTCGTTTCCATTAAGCCATGTGTGTTTTAACGAGATTGACTCTTGGGTAGAAAGATTTTGTCTATCCCTTACAGTTTACAAATTATACAAAAGTTGTTCAGAATGAAGAGGACTTCAGAGGCTATTTGCAGAAAATTCAAGATATACATTTCATTTGTCATGGAAATATCTTTAAAGTGTAGTATTTTAATCAAAATCATAGAGCCATTTTTGAGAAAATAAAGAATAATGAAAATTTTTCCATGTAGAGGGTAGTATATGATCGATGGGGGGATTTTCTTGAAAATCTTTGTATCGCATCCTCGAAGATGCTGAACTTAAATACCAAATTTGGTATTTGATCAACTTTTTGTTTTTGAGTTTTGCTGTTCAGAGACAGATGCACATGCACACACACATGTAGATCTTTTTCTAAAAAAAATCTGATTTGTTACACTCACATGACTTTCCCTACTCTTGTACAAACTATTTTTACAAACACTTATTCTCCATATGCTTCATGTTAATCGAGATGTTAATCTTATTGCTAATTTTCTTGTAGATGCAAAGGGGAATTGGTATTCTTTAAGCGATAGTCAAATATTTTAAGAGCTGGTTGCTATGTCGAGTATTCCATTCTCTTTGCATTACCAGAAAAAAAAAAAGAATAACGAATTCCCATTTGAGAAAAAGTATAAGTATTGGAAAATTTAAGGGAATAACAAGCAATATCTCGAAAATGGTTCACTCAACAAAAAAATGTATATGACATAAATTTTGTATTTTAAAGTGATCTACATTTTTTGTGTAGTAAAATTTTGTCTATCTTATGGTTTACCAGTTATGCAAAAGTTGTTCACAATGAAGAATACTTTTGGAGACATTCCCAGAAAATTCAAGATATACATTTTATTTGTCATGAAAGTATCTTAAATATATGATATTTTAATCAAAATTGTTAGAGCCATTTTTGAGAAAATTAAAATTTTCGAAAAATATTCCATGTAAAGGGTAATCTGGGGTGGGGCAGATTTTCTTGAAACCTCCGTGTCTCATCTCTGTAAGATACTGAACCTAAATACCAAGTTTGGTGTTTATTCGACTATTCCTTTCTGAGTTATGCTGTTCACAGACAGACACACATGCGGGCATGTTTCCAAAAATGTTTTTTTTTATTCAGGGGGCCTCAAAACATATATTTCTGGTGAAAACTAGGTATCGAATTTTTGGGTGGAATACAATCTTCCCCTACTTACTATACGTAGTAGAGAAAGTAAAAAGATGCACCCAGAATGTGTATTTCCAGTGAAATCTATATATCAATCTTTTTGGGTGGAATGTAATACTTCCTCTGCTTAAAATAGGTAGGTAAGTAACAGGAAAAGTAAATGGAGAAAAAAAACCCTCTCTGATTTTTTTGGGTTCTGACAATTGCATTGTACAATATACTGAAAGATGAAACATAGATCAAGTAAGCAGTGCCTGTCATTCTGATAAGGAGTTTCCATTGCACTGAAGAATTCCAAAAAATTGCATTTCTTTTCCCAAGCTTAGCCAGATGTGGAGCTTTTACTGGCAGAGTATTACCACATTCCAACCTCCACTCACTGGCACTATTTTATCTACACACAACTTGAAAGGCTATGTGGCTTGGCATACAAAGGTTTCCTTCCTTTCATTAGCCATAAGCCTTACTTTAAACTGGAGTTCAGTCATTGCAAAAGCAGTTTATTATGCTGGTGTAATAGTCAGTATTTGTACACTCAGGTTTTCAGAAATAAAGTAACTTTATGTACATTCATATACGAACTCCACCAAAAAACTTTGAGGCTGTTCAGGGATACCTTCTGAGTATTTTGATATAAGTGACACATGGTCTCTGGCGTCTCATTACAGAGTAATAATGTAATTATGATTTATTCAGTTGGTTACCCCAATCAACTTTGTTTGTGTAAAAATACCTTCACAACAGTGATGAAGCCTGTATAATATGCAATAACCAGAATATATAACACAGATTAATGCAACATCCCACAGACGAAGCACATACACTTTTATCACTGTGTTAAATCTGATCTGTCAGTGTACAGTATACAGTACAGAACAAATGCAGAACTGTTCCCTTACAGATATTGTTCAAAATGTCAACCACCATGATCATGGCAGAGTGTACAGTGATGCACCATCGACTGTCGTACACGCTCAAGCATTCCAGGAGTTTGGCATACTACTTCCGCAGCTGCAATAATCCTAGGAACCAGGTCCGTGTGAGTATCAACCGAAGTCTCGTAAACTAGGCTCTTCACATGCCCCTGAAGAAGAACTCCATCAGTGTCATGTCTGGTGACCGAGCTGGCCGTGGAACAGGGTCACCCCAACCAATCCATTGTCGTCCAAACTGTACATCAATGTGGTGCATAGCATATAGTACAAAGTGTTCTGGCGCCCCATCATGTTGAAACCACATAAGCTGACGAATTCTCAGCAGCACATCTTCTAGGAACTGTGGGAGGACACATGTTGAAGGAACATTTTGTGCACGACTCCATTCAGTGTATCAGGAAGTACGTAAGGTCCAATCACAAAATTGTTGACAATACCATATCCCATACATTCACAGCAAAAGCTGTGTTGACAGGATCGACACATCAGTGCTTGTGGATTTTCGCAATCCCATACATGGCTGTTTCTACTATTAAACATGCCCTCTCTTGTAAACATGGCCTTTTCTGTAAACAACACCAAAGCAGGAAAATTATGGTTTTCTGCATGGTAGGAACCAATTTGCAAACTCCACTCGAAATGGAAAGTCCACTGGCTGCAATGACTGCACCTTCTGTGGATGATATGCATACAATTGTTGTTCATGTATGACTCTCAAAATAGTTGATTGGCTTGTGTTCTGAGCTCATGCAATGCACCAACTACTAGCAGCAGGATTGTCATCAATCATGTGCAACACATTCTCTTCCAGATTGGGTGTTTTGGCATACCTCGCACTGCCTGTATCTTTCATTCTAACATGGGAGGATCCAGTTTCTTCTGGGCACCTATGAACAGATGCAAAAGTACTGTGATATAGTTGCCATTGGTGTGGAAAGAGCTCAGCATAGCGTCGTTGTGCCATTATTCCATTGTATTCAATGAACCCATACACAAGGTTGGCCAACTCTTCATCAGTAAACATATCCATATTGCTGTGTATCGTTGTTAATGCACAGCTAACACTGTTGGAAAAACAAAATCTTAGACAGAACCGAGCAGTACTGAATGCAGATTTAAGGGCAAAGCGTTAAAGAGGGTGTTACTGTTGTCAAAAGCAGATGTACCATGAGTGAATCTAAACAATTTATTTACAAACAAGACACACAGCACATACCATTGACATTTGCACTGTTATGCAGTAGTTTCAGTGCAATACAGATACAATGCTAACTGGGGTAAGAAATCAAACAAAATGCAATTACTCTGTAATGAGCTGCTGGAGACCGTGGGTCCCTAATATCAAAATACTCGGAAGGTATCCCTGAACGTCTGTAAGTTTGTCAGTGGAGTTCTGGTTGGATCTGTATGTGGTCTATGAGGCATCTTTGTTTAACACAAAATCAGTTCACTTCTTAAAGAAATTGAAACCAGTGACATCAATATAATGACATCAAATGCAGTTTGGAAATCAAATTTCATTCAAAATGTTGCTGAAGAACAAAACTAAACAGAACCCTGTTAAATTACATGCCAAAAGTGTGACAACTATACTGTATGTGTTGCAACTTCTTTCATTGTTTTCTCAAAAATTGGAGAGATCCAGTATGTCTGGTTTTGAAAATAGACTCCTCATATGTATGTGGTAGGGAGGCAGGACTCACAAAGGAAGGACATCAATTAATTTCTTTTTGTTTGCTCATTTTTCAGCTGGTAATACCTGAATATCTACTACATATATTTTTCAACATACTTTTCGTAGTTGCAGGAGAATGGTTCTCTCTGTGTTTAAATATACCTCTCATTGCTTATCACATTAACAGGTAAGAGAACTTAGCTTAACATATTATTGTTAATCACCTCATAAATTTAGCGTACTTATATAAAACACTCATAGATATTTATGAACATGTTGCTAAAAAATAAAACGATTGTGTGCATAATATTGTTTTCCTTGGCACTGATTGTGTCTGTTTAAAGTAATTATGAGCAATTGCCCTCTTGCATTTGATTGTATTGATTCAAGATGGTTGTCAATTGCAATGGGTTTCTCTTGCTACAGATACTGTTTATTCTTCAAGCTGACCTGTTGTCATCAGAAAGTTTTAAAATTGAAACCAAGATTGTCATAACAGCATATTGCTATTTGAGGTCTTATGTTTGAATAGGTGCCTGAAACTTAGAGACTTTTGATAGACTGCTGCTTCCTTTAAATGCATATCATATAGACTTACCAGTCATCAACTTTCTTACTTCTTGTTCATTTTATCGCCTATGGGTACTGCCAGGCTTGTGATTCTTGGGGATGTCACAACTTCTGTTATGTGTTGGTGCAGCTCCTTCCTGACTTACATTGGAATACTGTTTTGAGTATCTGACTAGTATCTAACATATGAATATAACTACAAATGAATCTTTGCCAAGTTCTTCTGTCACTTTCCTTCCATTATGATGTATACTGATTTCATTTATATAGCTTTTCTGTTGGCATATTCGTTCAGGTGATTGACTGGCCTGTATATTTTGTTGTTTGGAGTGACTACATTGTGCACCAACCTGGTACCGAGTGGTCGTATTGTGACTTGGCCACAATCTCATGTATGTGTGATTCGTTTGTACTGCAGTGACTTGTTATGTTCTGCTAGTTGTGAATGACCTACTCAAAGTTATGCTTTGTCATGTGAATGTCAACTGTCAATTGCTGGCTTCTGTTCGTGCTGTGAAGATTAAGAGTGTGTTCATTGTGAATCTCAAAAGTGAAGGCTTATTAAAACTTGTGTGTGAATTACCATATTCTTTATTCTTTTTATTGTTGCTGTTCTCCCCAATCCACAACTGCTAAACTTTTAAAATTGAAGCCCTACAGAGTTATTATTGTTTATGAGTTACAACCTTGTGATGACAAAAAATGAGCCCATTTCTGTAACTGGAATTTACAATATATCGTTATAACAAGGTTAGTACTCATTATGGAGCAGGTTACTATTACTCAGAGTATGCAATATGGGAATTTTAGATTGGAAACCCCCCAGTGTAGTAGACAATGTGCAGAACTCACACACAGGCTGGACCATAAAACGGCCACTCTGTAATGTTATAGTAATTTGCTCAAACCACATGTATTTGGCATTTTTTTTCGTTGACTTTTATTGAAGGCTCTATTTGAAATGATTCCTATAATTTCTGAACTGCTTCTTCAACATTAGCTATTTCTAAAATATTCTCAAATGCTTGGATTTTTAAATTCTTACTATAGCAGTACACCGAGAGAGAGAGAGAGAGAGAGAGAGAGAGAGAGAGAGAGAGAGAGAGAGAGAGAGAGAGAGAGAGAGAGAGAGAGAGAGAGACCAAGACCAAGACCAAAGCTTACCACATAAAAAATGCAGATCGTGTTAAAACACAAAATTTATGCCAAATATTTTTGTGGCATTAAGTTGGGAATGCTTTGAAATTAACTTAATGTCTTTTAATGTGATTGGACATAACATGAAGTTAAGAAATGTTGCTAAACTAAAGATCTAATTAGGATACACTTTACTTAATGGGAATAACTTTGATTAATAGTTATTTTTATTACTCCATGCTACTGTTTCATGCCAATTGTTTCAAATTATCATGACATCAAACTTACGTAATGCAAAGCAAAAGATTGACATTGATGAACAAAGTTAAATCACATCAAGTTAATCCTAAATAGCTCCATTTAATTTAATGTGGACTTATGTTGTATCAAGTTAAGTTATGTAACATTAAGTTCATCGTAATCCCAGCTTTAACCATTTCCGAGATATTTGTTGTTATTGGTTTGAATTTTCAAACACTATACTTGTTTTTAAGAGGTCAGTTGCTATTCATTTTTTTTTCTCCTGCAAGGAACATGGAATTCCAAAGCTATCATATAGCAATTTCTTTTAAAAAAAATTGATTATTGTATCAACCTACTGTATCCCTCTTTTATCTACAATAAAATGTGTAATACAAGCATTTATCCAAACATTTAACATGGAGTAGGTGCAAGAATTTATCAGAAGAATTTGTAGAAGAATGAGTAGAGAATTTTATGTGGATGTAACACATCAGATTTTTTCCTAATCTCCTTTGATTTTTCTATTCTCTTTGAAATGTCTTCACTCTCATAAGCAAGTCCTGTCCACAATACTGCGTGTTTGTAACTGTTAGCTATAAAGTAATGTTACTTCCATGTGCGTTTTGTTTGTCTCTATACTAGTTACACCAAGTGGAATTACACCAAGACAGCATGTGCAATATGTAACATTTAATACTGCAGAATATTGTTATAGTTTGTAATGGTAATATGTTTAAAACTTAATTTATTTAAAGGTGAGTCGGAATTGTTACACTAACATCACTTACGTTTACTCACTTAACATGTTTCGGGAAACCGTTGTTCCCATCCTCAGAAGGTTAACTCGACTGTCGAGTTAACCTTCTGAGGATGGGAACAACGGTTTCCCGAAACATGTTAAGTGAGTAAACGTAAGTGATGTTAGTGTAACAATTCCGACTCACCTTTAAATAAATTCAATACACATCACTGTTTCTAGCTTCTTTTCGTTACAATATCAATGTTTAAAACTGTTTACAAGACAATAGCTGTAGCGCATAGCAGACGGCATATAGTATGGGTGTGTTCTGTGAGTGGAAAAGCACTACAAAGTTCTGCAGAAAGTAGGGCAAGAGTGTGTACAATGCATGGAAGAGCCTTGTTATATAAGCTCTGGCACTGGACCAAGAAGCATTAGTCATACCATGTAGTTCGTCAGCACACAGACAGGAGAAGTACGTTACCACAACGGCAGTTGTGGTAGAATAGGCAGCGAGACATGGAAGTAGTTGCCACCGAGTTAATCATAGCATGTGTAGTGCATGGCCAAGCTAGCTCTCAGAGTAGAGAGGCAGTTATTAGGTGATGTAGTTTAATGTTAATGTTATTTAACATTATTGTAGCCCCACGTTGTGGTAGCCAATTTGTGACAGTATTACTTACAAATGTTTGTGTATGTTAGTGTTGAAGCCATCTTGTGACGTCATTCATTTGTTCGGTTTGTAGCTCCATCTTGTGTTAGCAATTTGCATCAGTGTTAGTGTTCGAAAGAATGCGACTGTTATTTGATTTAAATTTTGTTTACTGTCCTCCGGCTAGCTATTATTTCTCAGTCGAACATGTCTCTTGAATCAGAGTGTGTAAACGGAAAGGAATCTTTTATCCAAATATAACACTGATGAAGAAATTTGTTTTACACATTTATTGTCAAACACGTTAACTATCACATTTATACATTGATCTTAACACTCGCCAAACTGAAACTGTTATAATAACTTCTTACTGATCACTCTTAATTCACGTACTTCAACTTTGTGTATAATTAACTTTATAATACTTTAGATTTTTGTAACTTGTGAATCTATAGCCGACGTATCTCATACAAATATTTTGACGAACTGACGAACTGAAGACGACGTGTAGTGCACAAAGAATTTTGATGAACTGAGCGACTGACTGACTTTACCTCTAACCTAGCCTCTATTTATACTCATACATCCAGATACGCCTAAAAATTATAACTGAACTACTATTGGCTAATAAAACGCGCCAACATTAGCGTCTATTTTAATATCCAATGAAAATTATGAATACATATACTTTAGGGAGAAAACATTCCAGAAGTTTCTACCGAAAACGCGCCAACATTACGTAACTTCCTCGTTTCCAATAATGATAAACAGCTCACCCCCCTCTCTGCATTATTGCGCGCTATTATTGACAGTTTCAGTAAGGCCATATAAACTTATTTCCCAATAATAATTACAATTAATAAACATCTGAAATCAATGTCACATAAAAATGCATATTCATATTACAATCATTATTTACATTTAAGTAATTTGTGATACAAAATTACTGCATCATAGGAATTCTTCCTTGCAAGACTGTGTTAACAACAACATTCTTCACTGCATTACTTCAGCACAGTTGTGCCCAGTTACACAGTGTAGAACAGGAATATAACATGCTACCACTACTATGAGTTAAGTAATGCTTGTTAAAAGCATTATCATATATACTTTACAAAGAATTTTGGTGATGTTCTGCAGGAGCGACGTGTCATGGCAGACAATGTTAAAGCGCAATGTCAGGTACCAACTGTAAAGCAAAAAAATGCTGTGCCTATACGAAACATGGAAATAGTTGGTAGAGTTGTGAAATGTTATATGCGGCAGTAATAGAAAAGCGCAAAACAGTAAATGTAATACAAGTAAATGATTACCGTGAAGTAGTAAACAAATGTAATAGAACTAAATAATTACCACAAAGTAATCAGCAAATGGAATACAACTAAATAATTACCGCAGAGTAGTTAACAAATGTAATACAGCTAAATGATTTCTGTAAAGTAATGAACAAATGTAATACAACTAAATAATTACCTACTGTGAGGTAGTTAACAGATGTAATACAAGTGAATAAAAATAAATGCTTCTGTAATTATGCCCAAGGACATACTTACTCTTTCGTGATGCAATTAACCTTAATAAAGGCTGTTTTGCATCATTGCATATAAAAAAGAAAGAAAGATAAGAGTTCTGGAAGACTATGTAGAAGAAAGATGGAATTCTGGAGGAGAGGAGAGACTTTGAAGAAGTAACGCCAGATAACATAACCAGAATGCATTAAATCGCTCCAGAATACGTAATTGGAAGTGGGTAATAACTTTTGTGTATTTAAAAGG
This sequence comes from Deroplatys truncata, assembly GCA_030765065.1. Classification (NCBI taxonomy): domain Eukaryota; kingdom Metazoa; phylum Arthropoda; class Insecta; order Mantodea; family Mantidae; genus Deroplatys; species Deroplatys truncata. The sequence continues at coordinate 24,787,644 of CM060980.1, forward strand.
CCAAATGTCATACATTTGCAGAATTTAAGCTATGTTTATTCCTGCCAGGTAGCCTACCTGATGTTGCGTGGCATCCACCATGACACGTCAACCTCTGCAGCAACATTACCAGAATTTTAGTGGTTTAAATTTTAAAAAAAATAAATAATAGCTGACATTAAAGGTTACCATGAATTATTAAGTTAAATTATTGAGAGTTGAATAAAGCTTGGAACATTCATTTCTGAATTACTTGCATTTCAATATTCAAATTATAAGCACAATACAAATTTGTATTTACACATAGTTAAATGGGGAGTTTCCTCATTGATTTATACTGTGCTGACAGTATGTTGAAAATTAAGTAGTGTGAGCTTTGAGAGTATGGGATATGAGTGTGTGCTCACACGTTGAAGAAGTAAGCTTTACTCAGTACTTTAACTTAAATAATAATTAGTCACCCAGGAACTTCATTGAATTTCTTAAATGAAAATTTTAAAGGGTTTCAAGTATATATCATTAATATTTATCAATGTTATAAATTACGATTCTTTAGTAATAAACAGATTAATTGATTTAGTGATTAATACCATCTTAATATGATCCTGTGGCCAGCATGTGTGTCACGGGTCGAAAGCGTTAGCTTATGTAGCATATTTGCTTGCATTATATAAAGGAAAATAATAACAGTTCTGTTTCAGATAATGATTGTAAAGTTGTTGTTGTTGTTTTTCACCAATGGCATTGGGGATTAATTGATCTGCATCATTTTCCCTCTGGCTTCCCGATATAAAGTCTGTAAGTTATCACTTTTAAGGCCTTTGCATTTGGCGAGATGCTGTTTGTTCAGGATGACATCTTCACAGAGAGTGCACTTGGGTGTAGGTAGGCATCATATCTTGTAGAGATGTTCTGCGAGGCAATCGTGGCCAGTTGCCATCCTAAATAAGACCACTGCAGTCTTCCTTGGCATTTTTTGTATACCAACCCTATCTTTAATATTCTTATAATCTGTATCTTTTAATTTATCTTCTTCATCAAGTCTCTGCTGTCTTTTGAAATGTTGTTTAATGTTATTTAATTGTTTATTTATTTCTATTTGTCCTACAGGTTTTATTTGTTGTATTGCACCTTTCTTTGCTAATTGATCCGCATGTTCATTGCCAAAAGTCCGACATGAGCTGGGATCCATTGTAGAGTGACATGATTTCTAGTTTCAACTGCTTTAATTAGGGTTCTTATTTCTTTAATATTTCTTGTTGTTTTATTATTGTAATTTACTATTCCATCTATGGCTGATTTTGAGTCTGATAAAATGACTATTTTTTGTTTTATTGTTTATGTATGGTCTATATAAAATGTTCTGTAATGCTGCTTTTATAGCTCTTAATTCTCCATCATAGTGATTTGACGTTTCATCTAATGTTAGATACTGTGCAAAATGTTTACAGTATACTCCTGCACTGGCATTTGTTTTATTGATAAGGGATCCATCTGTATATATTCGGAGCCATTCTTTTTCTGGGTATCTTTCATTATCCGTAGCTATTGCTATGGCTCTCATTTCATCTGGTATATTGTTTTGTTTGTGTATTGTATATATCAGGTCATTCTGATATTGTATATCAATGTATTCTATTGGACTCGTTACCTCTGTTGCAATTATATTTGTTGTAATTATATTCTTGTATTTTAAGTTATTAATATATGTTCTGAAGCTTATTTGAGTTTTTGAATTACTTATAGTATCTGCTGTGTGGTACCACTTGTATCTGTTTCTGTTGACTTACAGTTTTTATGCTATAGTAATTGCTTTCAACTCATGTTCCAATTCTATAGCCATGTTTTTGTGAAGCTTTGTAGTACTGTAATTAGTGTTGTTTTTACAGCTCCTGTTATTATTCTTAGTGAATTATTTTGTGAACTTTCTGGTTTACTTTTAAGTCTCTTGTTTACTGTTGCTAGTAGTTCTCCTCCATACAATGGGTTAAGTTTTATGTATGTTTTATATGTATTATTAAGGAGGTCCATGTTTCCACCCCATTTTATTCCTGCTAAATGTTTTAAAATGTTCTTTTTGTTGATTTTATTCGTTACATTGTTTACATGTTCTTTCATTGATAGTTTTTTATCTAATTCTATCCCTAGATACGTTGTTGTAGTTGCTTCTTGTAGTTTTTTGTTGTTGATTTGCAGGCATATATTTTCTGTTTTATGCTCCATTGTGAATAGTTGAAATTGAGCTTTTCTTGTATTTATTTCCATATTGTTATTATTAGTCCACTGTTCTAGGGTTGTTGTTTGTAGTTTTTTGAAATGTTTCCCAGATCTTATGTTCTTATTGTAAAGTTACATTTAGGCTACCAAGTACCTTGTCTAGTTAATTTGAAGTAGATTGCAGTTGGTTCACAATTACAGTTAAATTGATGTTACATAAGCTGTGTTAGAACTGGTTACCTTATACATTGGGACAGTTGAGAGTGAGCAGCAGTAAGTAGCAGGGAGTCACAGTCATACCAAGTTGCATGCTGCATGATTGACATTGGAGAGAACTGAACTGAAATCTCGTTACACCATTCATGTTACAATTTTCTGAGTGTAAGCAGCTAACCTTTATTTTTAACTGAAATAAAATCAATAAAAATATGCATTTTTATAGAAACACAGCTGTAATTCATGCAGTAAGTTCTGGTTACAGTACACTGTAGTATTTGTTTCTTACTTGTATTGGAGAACCATGCTCTGCTTGTTGCACTTAATAATTTTACTGTCATGCCAAATATTTAATATGCTAGTAACATGGAAACTGTGGCATGGTAGAATTCCACCTTTAAAAAGATGGAATTTGATTGGTTTGTAACAGGATTGACAGCTCTGTCCTCCTGCTCTCTTAATGAGATCAGTGGCTAGCATAACATCAAATGGCAGAGCATCACAGACAGGTAAACTAAAATTGGGATCAGGTCAATAACTGGCTCAATTATATAGGTTTAATTCTTGAATGCAACATGCTATCTACTGAATAGTGGTCTTCTTTTTTAATTCTATATTCTTCCCTCATGCAAAAGCAAATGTCAAGCAGCTGTCTCTGTGGCTTAGTGGTTAGCATCCTAGCTTTTAATTCCAATGGACTTCATTTTTCTTAATCCTTTCATCCCTAGAGCCTGTAAGTATGAATGAAAACTGTGAATGTATATATACATATACTTTAAAACAAAAGTAACAAAACCCTAATGATATTAACCAAATACTTATGTTGACATTGTTGTGAATGAGTGATGAGCAATTGTTTTCATACCAAGTATGCCAAATTGATCTTAGATATTAATAGTGCTATATAAATGGAGGAGGGTGAAACAAATTAAATTCACTTGTGCAATATTTATGTGTCATCCATAAGTATTTAAATGACTGTTTAAAACAAATGAAAATAACAATTTATGGTCTAATATCTAAATACGAGGATAAGTCAGGAAGTAATGATCGTTTGGCTTTAATATATTCCGAACAAATATCTTATTAAAAAAGGACATGTCACTTACAAAATTGAAACTTGCTTTATTTCTCCACATAATCATTTCCATCATTTAAGCATTTGTCATCTGTCCACAAGCTATAAAATTCCCATGTTGTACTCCGCTGCCACCAGTTCATTAACCCAAGATGTTCAGACACAATTTCATCAAGCAAAGAAGGAGAAATGTTTGGGAAAGAAATCTGTAACTCATCTAGGGCAACATGTCTGTCTTGTACAATTTTGTTGTTTAATACTTGATTCTTCAAATCATCTGTAATGAGTGATTAACGTCCAGGTCGAGTTTCGTGATGTTCGTCTGTTGTTGAATATTTAACATCACTTTCATACATTTTTTTTTCATTCTTTACTGTATAACCTCACTTCCTGTAGTTGAATGTAAATCTCTACAGGTTTCAACATCCCAACATTAAAAAATCCAATACCTCTCACCTCAGAGTTGGTGGGACTTTGTATCACACCAATCATTTTGAACAATCACAGAAAGCACATAACAATGTGTTTCATCTAAAACTCCATCAACACTGAAAAAAGATGTCAAATAAAGCTTTTGACCTTGGATAGAGGCCCAACAGTGATATGAGCAGTGGAATTGCCCAAATGGTCATCACTTCCTGGATTATGATCTTAAGAATCTTTAGAATTAAAGGGTTGTTTTCTTTTGTGAATTATTGTGACACATGTATGTTTTAAAAGTTTTTCTGGACAATTTTTCATTAATTTTCATTGATAATATATTTTCATTATCAATATCCACTTATTTCCTCTTTCCTTATCAGGTACCGCACACGTCCAGTCATGACGGGACCTGGATTGTATGACCCAACAAGTATAATGAATGCAGATGTACTTACAAAATGTCAAAGAGAAGGATGGATCAAGCTAGCCTTCTATTTATTGTCTTTCTTTTACTATTTGTATGGGTAAGTTACCAAACTTATTGTATTATGAAAGAGACTGAACAGCTGTGTGTAATATTTGTCTTTTCATTCTGTTGGAAGCATTTTCCAGTGTTTTGACCACCATTTAAAATATTTTAAATTTAGAACTTAACAAATATATCCTGTTTGCATGTCATGATACAGTAATAAGTTCATATTAAGGAAGTCAACTTAAATGTTAAGGCTGAAATAAAGACCTTTCCAGTTTTAACAGAAAATGGAGATTGCTTCTCTTGGTTTGTCACTACTGCTAAAAGTTGTGTTTAATGGTAGCTTAAATAACAAAGAAAATGCATTGATTGAGTTTTATGCATAATACTTTTCAATTTTTAGCACTTAATGTATAGTCTCTATGGAGGAGGAGGAGGTTCTAAGCTCTGCATGGCTATGATGTGAGGACTATTAACTCCCAGCACCCAAGATAGTTTTGATGTAACTAGAAATCGCCACCAAATTCCCAAATCCAGCCAGTGTAGCTGGGAGGCTGATGTAAGATTAGGTTACACCTTTAAGATGGTTTTTGGTAGCAGGCCATATTTAGTGTGTGTGAGGTATATGAATTTTACTTTGGAAAATCAGAGGGAAAATTAGACCAGATATTTCAGCATTTAAACTTTAGTTAACTGATCATGTAATTACTTAGCAATTGGGTGCAAATACTGTAGCACTGGAAATGTACTTGAGATGTATAACTCCCACAATATATTTGTAGGGTTATACAGCCTAATGAAGTCAAAAAAGAAAAGAAAAATCTGATGTGTTACACTCACATGACTTTCTCTACTCTTGTACACACTATTTTTACAAACGCCTATTCTCCATATGCTTCATGTTAATCGAGATATCGAGATGTCAATCTTATTGGTAATTTTCTTGTAGATGCAAGGGAAATATGGTAGCTTTTAAGCGATAGTCAAATATTTTAACGCTGGTTGCTATGTGGCGCATTCCATTCTCTTTGCATGTCCAGGACATAAAAAAAATGAATAACGAATTTGAGAAAAAGTATAAGTATTGGAAAATTTAAGGAAATAACAAGCAATATCTCGAAAATGGTTCACTCAACAAAAGAAATGTATATGACATAAGTTGTGTATTTTAACGCGATCTACATTTTTTGTGTAGTAAAATTTTGTCTATCTCTTATGGTTTACCAGTTATGCAAAAGTCGTTCACAATGAAGAATACGTTTGGAGACATTCCCAGAAAATTCGAGATATACATTTCATTTCTCATGACATTATCTTAAACATATGATATTTTCATCAAAATCGTTAGAGCCATTTTTGAGAAAATTGAAATTTTCGAAAAATCTTCCATGTAAAGGGTAGTCTGGAGTGGGGGGATTTTCTTGAAAACCTTCATGTCGCATCTCTGGAAGATACTGAACCTAAATACCAAGTTTGGTGCTTATCCGACTGTTCGTTTTTGAGTTATGCTGTTCACAGACACACAGACAGACAGACAGACACACACTCGGACATGTTTCCAAAAATGCTTTTTTTGGATTCAGGAGGTCTCAAAACATGTATTTCCGGTGAAATCTCAGTATCGAATTTTTGGGTGGAATGCAATACTTCCCCTACTTACTATACGTAGTAGAGAAAGTAAAAATACATTTGCAATTTTTTACATAACATTTTTTCAAACTTCTTAATTTCAACTCCATATGTTGCGGCAGTTCATAAATTGTTTGATTATATAATGTGACACTAATAGGTTTGCAGTAGCAAATGCTCATAAAATGGCATTGCTGGAACAAGTAAATAACATTGTGAAGTCATGCAATAATAAACTTTATAGTAAAATGTTTATAAAGCTCTTTAGCAAGCTACTATTCATTTTGTACCACTTTCAACCAAATTTGTAATGTATAAGTAACTTTCCTTCAAATGCCTAAATGTAAAATCTTGCCTCCTTGCATGAAATGGTTCGCCTAGAACATGAACATAAGATTTCAACCAAATGCAATGGAAAATTTTCTTAAAGCTCCTTTGTATAATATCTCAACTCCATGTGGATGCGTGAATGTGTGGGGGAAGGGGGGATTGTATCTAAAAGCAATAGTTTTTTAAGGCTCTGCTTCTAAAGTACTCTTTATTTTGTATGAGATGTAAATCATATTTGAAATGCTTTGACAAATTTTCTTCCAACTCCTGTATATAAAATCTCAACTCCATCCTTGGAGCAGGTTTTAGCTCACAAAAGACAAATCACTACTAATCTAAAGCAGTGATATTGCATTATACACCCAATACCAAGTTATTAATCAAAATAAGTGTGAAATGCAACAATGCTGTAAAACAGAACAAATATAAAGTACATAGTAACTGAACAGGTTAAATACAGAGTGAGCCAAAAGACTCTGAACCGCCTGCGCAGTGTTTTTCCTGCCCATGTCCACGGCGCTCGTTGCCATCTGCCGCTATCATAGAAAGGTGCGGATGAAACCATACAACATTTTTAAAACTACTTTTAATGGCAACTTTATGAAAGGAGATGCTGAAACTGGCCACCGTAGTTGTCTATACATTTTTGGCACCTCTTTAGGAAACTATCCATCACTTGCCGTAGTTCACATTGAGAAATTTTTTTTTTAATTCTTCCAGGGTGTGTGGGTTTGTCATATACACTTTATGTTTTAAGTTACCCCAGAGGGGTATTTTATGAACAATATTACCGGCTGGGCATGTAGAAATATGATAAAAACATGATAATGCATTGCTGCTATAAACAAACACTGCTGTTGAGGTTTAGCTGTGCATTGTGAAGTGCAGTTTTGAGTTGACAGTGATGTGATGTAGTTCAGTTATTACGAGTTATCTATTATTTTGTCCTGTATTTAGTCACAAAGTGTATTACGGCTCAGTATATGTTTTCTACTGCACATCGTGTATTTATTTATGATTCGTATGTGTTAACTCGGTCAGCTCACCAAGTGAAAGTATGATTTGCAGAAAGATTTCCAGGTGTAAAAGTTCCAGGCCGTACAACAATCCATGAACTTTACAGTAAATTTCAGACCACAGGAAGTGTTCAGGCTAAGAAATCTAAAAGACTGCATTCAGTTCTTACCAAAGAAACATTAGACAACATAGGTCATAGTTTGGAAAATTCCCCCCAAAAATTCCATGATGGATAGTTTCCTAAAGAGGTGCCAAAAATGTATGGACAATGACATTGGCCAGTTTCAGCATTTTGTTTCATAAAGTTGGTAAGTAAAGCCTTTATAAGTAGTTTTAAAAATGCTGTATGGTTTCATCCGCACCTTTCTATGATAGCGGCAGACGGCAACGGGCACCGAGGACACGGATGGGAAAAACACAGCGCAGGCGGTTCGGAGTCTTTTGGCTCACCCTGTGGTTAAGCAAGAATGCAAGAAAACGAACTCCCAGTAAGATGTTGGTTGTACACTGGATATTGTGTTCAATCAATTTCTGAAAAGCAAGTGTCTTTTAAAATGAAGTAAACATGCATTCATTTTTAACATTACTTGTGATTTGCATGTTTCAAATCAAACAAAGCAATAAAATTAGTTGTCACAGGGATGAAGTAAATAAATTCAGAAAAAAATGGTAATTATGTACAAGGGGGAGTCAAATGAAAACCTTAAAAATATAATAAAAAATCAACATTTCATGCCATTGTTCTGTAAGTTGGCAGTACTGCTACCAATGATGTAAAGAATGCAGAACGGGTTGCAGAACACTGGAGACAAGTGAAACGTGGCCATAATACCAGTTTAAAATGGCTTCCCTGCTTGTGACAAGCACCAAGGAAGAACAACATTCTCTCATATGTTTTCTGAGCAGTGAAGGTACGAAACCTATTGAAATTCATCAGCAAATGAAGGTCCATATGGTGATATATATCTATCACTCCAGTATATGAGTGTGGTAGAAAGTTTGAAAATGGCATGACTTCTGTGACAGACGTTCTGCGCCCAGGTCAGGCACATTGTGTTGTGACACCTACTGCAGCAATTGAAGCCATTGTGATGGAAAATCGCCGTGTAATGGTGGATGAAATAGCCACACACCTGAAAACTAGTCATGGTTCAGTACATCACATAATTCATGACATGCTTAAGTTTCACAAAGTGTCTATAAAATGGATCCCACGGCAGCTCACTCCAGAACTGAAAGAGCGAACATTGACATCTGTGAAGAACTTTTGCAGCCCATTTGAAGCAGAAGGTGATGGCTTCTTTGTGAGAATCGTTACAGGAGACAAAACCTGGGTACACTACCATCAACCTGAAACAAAGAGAGCAAGCATGGAATGGCACCATTCCTTATCACCAAAAACCAAAAAGTTCCGGATGCAGCTGTCTGCAGGAAAGATTATGCTGACTCTCTTTTAAGATGTCTTGGAACACTATACAACTAGAGGAAACCTGTCACCAGTGTGTCATATACTAATATGTTAAAAATTATCATCAGATCAAAGCAGTGTGGACTTCTGGCTACAGGTATCATTTTGCAACAGCCTCATACTGCCCGTGCAACAGTTGGAACCATCAATGACCTTCACTGTGAATACTCTTCGTCATCCACCATACTCACCAGACCTCACACCAAGTGATTACCACATGTTTGGATCACTCAAAGAGTGCAGCGGTATTCTTGTATTTGTGTATACTTGTGTTTTGCCCCACGTTGTGAAGCCAATTTGTGACGGTATTATGTGTTAAGTTTGAAAGAATGCTACTGTTTATTTGCCGCACGTATAAAAGACAATTTGTCGCGGTCACTTTGTGTTATCTTTTGTTGAGCGCCTATCATTGTATTTAATATTTTGGGTTCACTGTCCTCCGGCTAGCTATGATCTTTTTGGTCGAGCACTTATCTTATTCAGGTGTATAAACGGAAAGGAGTCTTTTATCCAAAGATAACACTGATGAAGAATTTGTTTTACACTCTTTATTGTCTTAACACCTTATTCACATTCACATATAAATCTTGACACTCGCCAAACTGAAACTGTTATAATAACTTATTTACTGCTCATTCTTAATTCGCGTACTTCAACTTTTTGTGTAATTAATTTACGACACTTGAGATTTTTTTATAACTTTGCTACGCGTAACCTGCGAATCGATCAACTATGCGATGTATTCACCATGACTTTTTCTGTTTAACTCAGCGATGTGTAACGCACAAATGTTTCCGATGGACTGAGCGAATTTGACTCTGACCTAGCCCTTTTTATACTCCTACACCCCGATATGCCTAAAGATTATAACCGAGCTGCTATTGGTTAATAAAACGTGCCAACATTAGCGTCTATTTTTATATCCAATGAAAATTACGAAAACATATGCTCTAGGGAAAAATGTTCCAGCAAATTCTAAGAAAAACGCGCCAATATTACGTCATTTGCTCGTCTCTAATAATGATAAACAGCTCACCCCCTCGCTACATTATTGCACACTATTATTGTCAGTTTCAGTAAGGCCGTATAAACCCACTTCTCGACAATGCTTACAATCAACAAACATCTCAAATCAATGTCACACAATAATGCATATTTACACTATAATCATTCTTTACATTTACATAATTTGTGATACAAATTACTGCATCAAGAGGCATGGAGGAAAACAAATTTTGTTCTGATGAAGAGGTACACCAGGCAGTGCATGAGTGGCTACACATGCAACCAAAAGTTTTTTTTATATATATATATACACCCAGAGAAATATGTTGAATGTCTAGAGCGTGTCGAAAAATGATATACTTGTGTTCCACTTTTGTTCAATAAATTCAATTTAAAAAAAATATATAAGGTTTTCATTTGACTCCCCTTGTGCATTTGCTCCTTTTGAACATTTCTCTCTGCTGCTTGCATGTTGGCTAACAATGCTTTTTTATGCTATCAAAAGCTTCCCAGGAATTATTTTACTGAAAAATCTATAGAGCTTACTCTTAATGTCTTTACAGAGCAAATCTAAATTAATTATGGCAGTCTCAAAATCACGGTTTGGATTAGGATATGTTCTTCCATTTTATAAAAATAATAGAGTTGAAGGTTGTTACACTACATCACTAAAATGTTCCAATTACGTATTCTGGAGAGATTTAATGCATTCTGGTTATGTTATCTGGCGTTACTTCTTCAAAGTCTCTCCTCTCCTTCAGAATTCCATCTTTCTTCTACACTTGTTGAATACTTTGCGGTAATTATTTAGTTGTATTACACTTGTTAACTATTTTGCAGTAGGTAATTATTTAGTTGTATTACATTTGTTTACTACTTTATGGTAATCATTTACTTGTATTACATTTACTGTTTTGCGCTTTTCTATTACTGCCGCATATAACATTTGTGTTCAACTCCCCAGCGAGTAAACCATCGAGAAAAGGAGGCCATGTTACAAAGAAGTGAAGTGACAAGAAAGTTTAACTAGTTCACATTAGTGAAGTGATAGTGAAACTGAACTAAATAAAACAACTAAACAGTGACATTAAGAACCTAGAGGAGTGGCAGTTTAAAAAGCTGGACAAATTCACAATATTGATAAAGGTATTGAAGGACTCGGAATGAGAAGAGCTCATATCAGTAGCAATGGATGTACTCCAGCTGTGGTGGATGTAAGAATTTAGCTGTGGAAATAAGTCACGTAATGTACATTGTGTTGCTGAGTGTAACTGCATCAGGGCTCATGAGCGCTCTCATTGGAGTTTAAGGAGTTTGTTTTCTTTGTCTCCAAATAAATGGGCATACCATATAATTGTACAGTATGTTAACTTGAAAGAAAATGGAAAAAAGTTTTTTCCTGTGAGAATTTGTTCGGTTGCTGTACGAAAAAAGGAAAGGGAACGCCTCAGCTCAGTCTCCAAAATGGATTTCTTTAGCTTTACTTATAGATGTTACTCGACATCTTAATGTCTTAAGTCTACAATTATTGAGCAAAGTACTGACATGAAGAATGCTGTGAAAGAACTTAAATCAAGGTTATCTTTGTGGAAGAGACCAATAATAAGGCCCATTTTTATGCCTAAGATCTCAGGATATTTGAAATTATTCATCCAGATGCTTGCCAAACAAACAAATGAATTTCATGACAGATTTCAAGAAAAGTTACAACTCTTTGCTGTACTGTTTAGTATTAAGCCGGAGGATGCACCCGAAGGCTTACATGCTGAACTCATTGATTTGCAATGTAAAAGAAAAATATAAAAAAAGAGATGCTATTGGAATCTACCAAACCATTGCCCCCATGTTACCTAAAATTTCCTAAATTTGCAGCTGCCATAATAACAGTATTCATAAATACATACAGCTGTGAGTAAGATGCTCAGCGAATCCCATCTTAGAATGCAACTGATAGTCACACACTTATGTTGTATGCTGAGAATTATGAAGTTCAGACCTAATTTTGAAAGATGCCACCTGAAATTTGCCATTACTGTGAATTAATGGACATAATATTGATTATTTCACTCAGTGCCCTAACTCATCATTTAACTACTTATAATACTATTATTTTATGTTATGTTTATATACAGGGTGGAAGGTGACCTGTGAATATCCTTGAACAGGATGAATCTTTGTAATGCATAGAAAATAGCATCTTAGTGCAGTTTTGCTGTTTTTAAAGTAGTTTTTGGGACAGCGAAAATTGCTTAATATTAACTCTATTTTAAATGAAGATTATACAAAACTTAAATACTTTTTCAAATATTTCTTAGAGGAGATAGAAAGATAAATGTTTTCTGCATGTTTAAATCATTTTGAATTAAAACAATTTGCACTCTTACTATTATTATAAGCTTTCAAAATTTGTCTCAGTTGAATCTACATTGTTAGCCACGAGACTACACAACATGACAACACTGTAAGATTGAAAGAAACACACTTCAGCTGTTGATTATTGAGCTTATGGCTTGTTTTTGAAACAGCGGATTATCAGTTACAAAATCGCTCACTTTACTAATGCCGAGTATCTTGAAATTATGTATCACTCATTTATGGTGAAACACATCATAATGCGGCAAGAATTTATCGAGAAAGATTTCCAAATAGAGAAGCACCACATCATAGGACAACTTTTTTCATTTGTCAAAGAGTTCTAGAAGAAGTGTGTCTCCTCATATTGAAGGAGTTGGTCAAAGAAATGTTGCACAAGAAGAAGAAATCCTTCATTTGGTGGAAGAAGATCCTAGAAGCAGCAGCCTTGATATAGCTTGCACTATCGCATATCCCATTGGACTTTTTAAGAACATTAAAAGAAGAATTACTATGCCTTTATCATACTCAGTGCATCCAATGTGTCTCTGAAGCAGATAATGCACCAAGGGTAGCATTTTCCAAATGGTTTCTTGAACAAGGAGGAGACTTTTCCCTTGGAATTCTTGCAATGGATGAAACTACGTTTACCAGAAATAGAATAACTAATTACCATCATGCACACACAATAAGACATATCTTTCAGCACAGATTTTCTGTAAATATTTGGGCAGGAATAATAGGAAACAATCAGTCTATGGGTTCTTCCTTGGGTTTAGATAGGAATCATCTATCTCCAATTTCTTCCAAGAAATGTTACCAGTTCTGCTTGAGGACGTTCCCCTGGCAGTAAGAAATGATATGCGGCTATTACATGATGGCACACCTCCACACATAAATAGAGCAGTGTGTGGCCACCTACACAGTTCCTACATAGAATGCTGAATCACTTGGAATTGATGTTTTTCTTTGGGGCGATATGAAAACTCATATATACATTACAGAAGTGCCTGATGTCGAAACATTGCAAGAAGAAATACTTTAAGCAGCTGAAGAAATAAAAAAACAACCCTGACATACTTCGTACAATGCAGCAGAATTGGAGAAAACATTGTGAAACATGTGTTTTGTTGAGGGGTGTGCATTTTGAACAGTTTCTCTAAACATTAAAAAAAGAAGTTCTCACTGATTTTCTGTTCTTGTCTTGCTTTAATTATTCACAATATTTTATAATTCACAAAGAAAGGAAGCATAATTTGTAACTTAGGTTTCTCAAGCTTTTATTTACCTTTATAAATAAGTGTTTCTATTAATAATATGCATAATATATAAATGCTTCCTCAGTTCCATATTCTATATGATATTTAGGCTACATTACAATCATGTTTATTTGTATACCAGAAGAGTTTATTTGTTCATTGCCATAGCAGCAGAAGTTAAATTAAAAGTTAACCTGTTGAATGTAAGGAAAAACACTCAAAACAAAATGCTCTTTCATAGTTTAAAAGGATGATCATAGGTCACCTTCCATTCTGTATATATAGTTATTGTTGCTTTAGTCCATATGTTTTTGGAATGCTGCTACTGTATACTTAATAGATAATAAATTACTGAAATAAAATGATGTAATCATTGGTATGCAAGTGTCTGGTAGTGTGTGTCTTTTCCTCGTGGTCAGACCAGCCAAGCAGCAAAACTGCGTGTACAGGTAAACAGCATGCATGGAATTGAGTTTGACGTGCCTGATCTAGACTGTCAGTATACTTTTTCCATGTGTAAATATTTTGTAACCTTATCTAGTTTAAAAGCTGGTTCACAATAACTGAGAAACAGGAACAAAATTAAAATACATTTAGAGTTTCTTCGCATCCTAAACCTAAATATTGTGATGATATTGTTTCATATACGAAACAATATATATTGCACTGCGTTATAGGTTTTTTTGCTAGTGACTTTATAAGATTTGCAACATTCCACTTCGGTACTAAATTAACCAAGCTGTTCTCCAAATGTGCTCTTTGTAAGATGTTCAATATACCACATTAATTCGTAAGTATTACTTATACTGGTAGTTACTAAAGTGGAAAACTATCATGCAAATGAATGGCCAGGTAACATAGATGAGACCGTATCTCGGCAATATTTCTAGGAGTTCATAGGATTACATTTGAACACTAAATATATATACTTTATGTAAATTTATTGTTTTACTAACAAATGACTACGATCAGTGAAGCGTTATTATTGTATGAAGTACAGTATCTTTGTTGCAAGATGTATGAACAGTTTTGTTTTTAAATATTTAGGAAATTTTAACAATCAATAAATAGATCAATATTTAACCATTAATTGCTCTGATATTAAATTCAACTATTTCCCCACATACTTAAATATAACAATTTACAATCACATTGCCTCTTTCTAGGTGAATCTCTCCTTTGCTCTGTAGAACAGGTTCACAGTACCAAGTGTGAAGGTAAAGAATAATTTGGATTAATTTACTCACTGAAAGGATGTATTTTACAAATTTACAATAGGCCGAAATAGTTCACATTTTTATGAGTGTATTCTACTGCCTGCGCCACTACCAGATTCCAGCTGGTCGTCCTCTCTGTCTACAAAAGAATGTCTCTCTTCACCGACGTACTTCGGGGCCTGCTCACAGTAATTCAGTTCCAAAACACACCACCAGGCTGCAGCCACAGGATTTGAAGATGATGTGTCCAATGACAAGTTTGTTGTGGCAGAAGGTTCTGGAGACGTGGCCACTTTGTTATGGTCACCAAAACTGTCGCCATAGATGAAAAATCTCGTACCGAACTGTGAGGGAGGCTTACAAACTGGTACTACATATATATTTTTTTTGTAAAATGTTGCCTTTATAGGAATAGATATTTAAACTGCTCCCTTCAAATTGTGATACTTGATGTAGTTTCCTTAAAGTAAGCCCCTGGCTCTTTAGGACCTTTTCAGTCTAAATAACTAAATAAAATAAAATGCATCACAGAGTGAGCACCTGGAAAGCTTTTTCAGGTCCAGGAAACAGGGAAGAAGACTTTGTCAAGTTTAACTTTTTCATTCCCATTCCTAGGAATGGCTTATGAGATTCATATTATGCATATTAGACACATCTCTGTAGAAATTATTCAAGGCAGCTATTAAATAAAACAGCTGCCAGAGGTCTCTCTAGTCACAAGCTAGGAAAACGAAACTAGAGAAGAAGTTCCAGCAAATGAGCATCCTATCTCAGGTTCATCGAGCATTGGTTCTTCTAGCAAAAGCATCACTTGTTTGTTTATATGTAACTCAAAACCAGCCATTATATAAAAAATAACAATAATAAAAATTAAAAAGAACAGCAAAAGCCAGTATAAATTAATAGAGAACAGTTAAGAACAATAAATAACTTAAATGTTCATATTAATAAAGGAATGACACTTGGTATGAGACTTTCACTAGAGGAATCAGAAATAATAATGAATATGGGTATAGAATATGTTAACTCTAATGAATTTTGATTTAGCAATCTACATTAGCTGAATTGGAAGCAGGTGAAAAAATAATGATTTGTCATTACAAACAAATGACTTCCCATTGCTTTAAATTGAGTTTTTTATTTATGGACACTCTTTAACTGCTGTGGTTCTTAGCATCCCATTCTATATTGGGCATGAAAGATCGATAATTTTGCTCAGAGGCCTCTTTATCAGGCTTGAGGTTTTTTTACGTGCCGTAAATCTACGACACGGGACCACTGCCTTTACTTCCCTTCCGAAGGAAGCCATGTTAAGGATTTTTACGCCCGAAAAAATCCATCGCTCTCCGCCGGGTTTGAACCCGCGACCTCGGGAACTAGAGGTAAGCATGGTAACCACTACACCATGGAGGAAGACATTTCGCATTGTGCAAAATCAACTTTCCACTTTGTTGTAAATATACATTACTGTTCTTGTTCCCGATGTATTGTGAACCAAAATGTTGCATGCTGTGTTGTTTCCTGTTTCTGTTCTGGTTTTCATTCTTTGGTTATTGTGAACCAGTGTTAATTTTGAATAAATGAATAAACTGTACTTTTTAATCCAGGTTATAACAAAGTTTATTTTTTTTGTTGCAGGATGATCTATTCATTAATATCCTCATAAACCAGACAGTTAGCTGAAATGGAACCATTTTGTATCATCATCATCATATGCTATTTTCCATAAGGTGTACAAGCATAACTCCAGTGTACAAAAACCATCGTTTTCATTAATTGTAGGTACTTGCTCATTTTTTTTTATTTTTTTTTAATATAAAAGGGTTTGAAGCAATATCTAAGGCTGTTAAATATAAAAGTCATAAATTAGATATAAGGTCCACCCAAAATGTAATATAATACCATTTTTACAAATGATTGCAAGATATTTCCTGCTTTAATTTTGTAGCTCTAGAGGGAGTTGTTATAATTTCCTTTTTGAGAGAAACATGACACCCATGCTTAATTTTAAAAAAACTACAATGCGAACATAAGATTTTGTTTCACTTTTGAGAGGATAAAATTTCCAAAGAATAAATGGTAGCATATATTATACTTCTCATAGGCCCCTATTAAGTCAGTACATCACACTACTCAGTCATTATAATTACTAAATATCCATCTGCTACAGATTTATGCCACTAGAAATTTTCAAGTATTTACTGCTTAGAAATAACTATGCTGTTGTTGAAAATATAGTAGCATTTGTCATTTAGTTAGATTCTCACTGCATGAATGGGTTATGTGCAGCTATATGATGCTGCCTATCCAGGTTTATAACACCAAGTTTCTTCATCAAAAGTTGTTAAAGTACCATTTAGAATACAGTCATTAAAAGCTCTATTGCCTCATCTGTGAGGTCCACCGTGTACCATCTTATTTTCTGATGCATTCCATTCCATTTCATTTGTATGCATGATTTTTGTACAGTTGCAACAGCGCATGTGAATTTGCTTGAAGTTGTTTAATTTTTGATCAGAAAAGATTTCACTGCAATTAGAACTGAGTTATTTAAATGTAATGATATTGTATTACATTTTGGTAACATTGAGGATTACAAATAAAGGTGCTTAATTCCATTTCCATGCACATAAAAAACTTGTTTTAAATGCGCCTCTATAATATGTTATGTGTTAAAACATTACATGTGTATACACCAGCCCAAACTGCGAAATGTTGTAGCCTAATGTAAACGAATGTGCATTATGTATTTTTTATTTCTTTTTAATTGTACAAATGTGATATATTAAAATACCTTGTTATAGCAACTTCTTTGTTGTAATCTTTATTTTTGAATCTCTAAAATAAGGTGTCAACTTATTTTTCTTTTTTATATGTCAGTGCTTTTAGATAAAACAGTAACACTATTCCCCAGGTGTACTGTTGCTTTAATTTTTTTTCTTTTCCTTGCCCCACCCCCCAAAAAATAGTACTTAATAGGCTTATGACTAAGAAATGGCTTTATGAACAATATGAAAGGTTGCAAATTAAGTTTTATACTGCACACTGCATATATGGCAGCGCTTTATAGACATGGCATGAGGATAATACACACCTATTTGGAGTTGTGTGTAATGTATTTAGAAACAAGGTAGTTAAAGATGCAATGTTTAGATTGGTTAGATTAAAACAATCAAGCTTGTGAAACTTCACAGCAACTTGAGAGCAGCAACTTTCAACTGGTTTAGTTGAGCTGACATGCTGTCATGAAGATTATGTTTTTATGAAGATTAATAAATCAGTAACACCAAGAGTCAGGATTATAAAAACCATTTGTAAGTTGTTTATAAAATAAAGAGGTTGAAAATGTTTAATAATTTTATGTTTTTGTGGTTTACGCATATGTGTTGTAAATTTGTTTATTTAACATCTTCATATAATTCCAATCAGGCTCATAAAATATACAATATAAATTCTAAAGATTTAGAAAATGTGCATTTTCAAAAGTTGTATTTGTGAGCTTGTTTCCAAAAGATATCATATAAACAATTTTTTTTATGGGCTGTTACCTAGTAGGTTGCAGAATCTGAAGACTGAATTATATATTATAAAAAGTGCATAATCCAATGTGTAGAGGGTATAAGTATTTACATTTTATGTCAAAATAAGACAAATCCCATATTACAAATCTGTGGCAAGTAGTATTAATAAAGATGCAATCAAAATAATATTGATATTCATAAGTAAAATAAACCTCAAGTTTGTGAAGTAACTTTAATAATGAAACTCAGGACATTTTTGAGCTGTTAAGAGTATCTGTAGCTGCTTCCTGGTGTGTTTAGAAACATCTGGTGGATTGAAGAACTTGTTGGTCACTTATCAGGATAATATCAATACATCATGTATTGATGTGTTTTTTATATTTTCTCCCATATGGAAAGTTTTAGTAGTTTTGTTTCCTATTTTACTTTCTGATTGATTGATTGATCATATATGCTACATATTCTTGGCCATTAATTTTAAGGGTACCATGAAGAATAACCTGTCATGCAGCTTTGTCCGGCTGGGATTCAAACCCTGCAGAATGAGAGGCAAGAATGTTGTCATTTTACCACCATTCACAGAGGGCCAGAAAGCCTCAAATTACGTAACAGATATCGTAATTTATGTTTTCTTCTTAATATAGTCAGGTAACATAAATTAATTTCATGCAGTATTATGCATTTATTTTGATATATGACAACTAACAGCTCTCATACAGGATATTTGAAAGTTGAATCCCAGTATAGTATAAAAGAAGACACATTATTTTACACAGAGAGATTACTTCATTCCTATATTGTAGAAAGAAGTGGCATCATCATTGCAACCTTTTTATGTACTTTATTCCTCTTCTGGCATTACTGGACTGAAAGAAGCTTGCTTGTGGGTGTTGATGTTGGATATTGCAGTTTTAAAAAATCATGTGTTCACTAAGGCCAGACTGTGCAATTTAATAAAAATCACTTACTTTGTACTTTTGCACTTGTCTAGTTGAACAACATTCCTGGAAAGCTGTGAAATATAAAACATACTAATTTAACAAGAAGCTTATCAGTTTCATTATTAAATAATTTACTATACACTTTAATAAGTTGTTTACCCTTTATATCCCTCCAGGTTTTTCTGCACAGTGCTTCATCAATTCCCAAATTTTGTGCACTGCCCTTTAAGGTGAGGTACATGTAACTGAAAAAAGGGAAGAAGTTATGAAAAATCTGATTTTCTAATAGATTTTAATAATAAATTTTAAATCTTAGCTTTCAATTGAGTTTTTAATTATTTTATTTATGGACTCTCTTTAACTACTGTGGTTCTTAGTGTCCCATTCTATATTGGACGTGAAAGACCGGTAATTTTGCTCAGAGTCCTCTTAATAAGGCTTAGGTCCTTTTACATGCCATAAATCTACAACATGGACCACCAGCTTTACTTCCCTTCTGAAGGAAAACATGCTAAGGATTTTTACTCCCAAAAAATCCATTGCCCTCCACCAGGTTTGAACCTGCGACCTTGTGAACTAGAGGCTAGCATGGTAACCACTACACCATGGAGGACGACTTTATTTTTTAAAAAATATTTTGCCAAATTGGTTAAAGGTACAAATGGTATGCTTAGAAGTTTTACATTATATGTTATACTTAAGTTCAGTACCTTCCAAAGATGCAACACAATTTTCAAGAAACTCCCCCCCCCCCATCCCAGACTACCCTTTACATGGAACATTTTTCGGAAATTTTTATTTTCTAAAAAATGGCTCAAACGATTTTGATTAAAATGTCATTTATTAAAGATACTTACATGGCAAATAAAATGTATATCTTGAATTTTATGGGAATAGCCTGTGTAGTCCACTTCATTTGAAAGAAATTTTGTATAATCTTGTATAATTGGTAAATGTTAAGCAACAGATGAAACGTTTTACACAAAAAATGTAGATCTCTGTAAAACACACAATTTATTTAAAATAATTTTTTTGTGGTATAAGCCGTTTCTGAGATATTAAAGGTTTGAATTGTTCATTTCTTGGTCATTCTCATAAAGTGCTAACAACATTCAGTTGTTTCTCATGATTGCATGGAAACAGTATGGAATTTTAAGGCCAGCATATAGCGCCCAGTTCTTAAACACTTGACTATCCATGTTCCCTCTGTATCTATAACAAAATGTGTAATGTAGCTATTCCTGTAAGGTTTATTTAGTTTAAAATGTAGTAGATAGAAAAGTAAGCTTGAGTAAGAATAATTTGTATACCCATTAATAAAAGATAGAGAGTAGAGAAAGTCATGTGAATGCATCACATCAGATTTTTTAAATTCTATTACATCAAAAGTTGCGGATCAATTGACTTGAAATTTGCTCTAGATGTTTTTGAAACTTAACTGAAAAAACCCAAATATGCTTTAGTACCTACTTTTAATAAATGCTTCACAATCATCTATTGAACATTTGAACTGCATTATTGAATTCAAACAGTTTTATAATGATTTCTGTAATTTTTTCCCAGGAATGAGCAATTAGAAATAACTTTTTACCTGCAAATTCAATTCCTATAAGAAAATTTGACAACTGTGGTGTTTTTCTATGCTGGAGACCACCAATTAAAAGATATGTGTAATAATTAGATTTTTAGAAAATTATTAGGCCTGATTTTTTTCTTCTTCCCATTTGGGAACATTGGCGGTTGAATGAACGTTTTAATTTGTTTTTAATACAGAATTTAATTAATTGTGAAATGTCCAAAAAGCTAATGAATTTCTCTACATAAATTGTCTAGAACATAGTTTGAAATGAAACTGAATTAGGTTAAGGATAAAATATAATTCAGTTATCATGTAGAACTGCACTATGGTACTGAAAATTAAATTTACAAAATTTAACTGGTGGGTGTGCATGCGCGTGTGTCCCGCTGATTAGGGCTACGCCGGTGCTCATTGTTAACGTGCTCTAGTAACGCAGTGGTTAACATGCTTAAAGCCATGGTGAAGGCTGGAAGTTCAAACCATGCCTGCGAATAAATGAGTTTTTTATTCATTTCTGTTCATGTTTTGAGAACGTTCTAGCAAATCATGATTTCATTCCGAATGCACTAGAAAGTGGATTTACCTATAAATACGAAGTTCCAGTCATTCGTTCTCACTGTGGAACAATGTTTTTGAATAGAGAGTATCTGGACATGCTGTTAGTATACAGGGAAGTGCAGCAGAATGCAACACGTCTATACCAACAGAGGTTTCTGCAGAGAACACTTCCTACAGATCACACGTTTTTGGGAGTTGCGAACCGCTTTCTGGAATCAGAAACAGTGCACAAGACACCACTTTCATGAAGAGATCACACTGTCTGTGACCAAGCAACGACGGATCGTGTGACTATGTCATTCAGCATCTGCATTGTAGTACGAGGGACATTCACAGGCATTTCAGTATTAGCCAACCTTCCGCGTGGAGAATACTACTTCATGCAAAGTATCACCCTTATCTTCAACTTCACCAGGAGCTACTGCAGCTGGACCATGGATGGTGAGTTGCATTCACTAGGTGGATCATACAAACTGAACAAGATCCACATTTTTTGGCAACTGTGTTATTTGCAGAGGAAGCAGGGTTCCACAACACAGACCATGTAAATCGCCACAACATGTATTACTGGAGCACTGTAAACCCACATTGGATGCAAGAGACGCCTTATAAGTCTGATGAGGTTTCAACGTTTGGGCTGGTATATTCGGTGATCATCTAATAGGCCTGTATTTTTTTGATGGCCAACTCACTGGGAATTGCTATATCCACTTCCTACAATACAGCTGCCTACTCTACTGGATGAATTTGCTGTTGCAGAACTGACTAACTATGTGGTACCAACATGATGGGGCACCAGCTCATTCGGCCCATTGTGAAACAGCATATCTCAATGCCACTTACCCTGAACAGTGGATCGGATGGTGTAGACCAATAGGGTGGCCAGCACATTCAACAGATCTAACCCTATTAAATTTCTTCTTATGAGGTTATCTTAAAGATATCATATACCAGGAGTAGCTAACGACCCCTCAACAGCTCAGGGAATGCATCATCTTAGCTTGCCGTGACATCACACCAGCCTTGTTGCACCAGGTTAGACTGGCGATGATGGTTAGACTGAGATCTTGCATCCACCGGCATGGTGGCCAGTTCGAACACCTATTTAACCACATGGAGGAAACCAGTAAATTGTAAAGGTTTATCTGTGTGATGGGTCAGCATGATGTCATTGTCACTGTTAAATGCACTACTTTGTAAACCAGAGAGGTGCACAACGATCATAATATGGGCTTGCAAACGTTAATCTAGTTTGTATGTACGTACTGCAATTTGTACACTCTCAGAAAAATTTATTGGCTTTCTTTTGTATGAAAGAATAACTTTAAATAGTAACGTATTATTTAATTATGCCTTATGTTTGTAAGTTATAATTATAATGTTATATGCATTTATTTATGATGTTCATTAAAGTATATTCTAACAAGTACCAATTTGTGTTTTAATGAAATTCACATAATTAAACTAATTGAGTGAAACGACACTCCATGCCAAACTATCATTTCTCGTTAAATTTACTAAACATAAAAAGTACCTTCAAGTGACAGTATTTGAACCTGGGACCTTCACCCCTGAAGGCCAATGCACACACTGTTGCACTACAAGTGCAAGTCACTGCACACACCGCTGTGCAAAGCAGTCATTTTGGCCGAAATTGATATGACATGATGCAGTGGACAGTGTAGCCTGTACAACGCCGGGACTGCATAACTTCTCAATCCGTAGGCTGAGAAGACTCATCCGGCATATATTGCCTTGAATACATGTTAAACAACTCTTAACATTATAACAGTCCATGATATTGGGGGAAACAATGAGGTACATGATGCAATAGGCAAGCATTGCTCTTGCACACTATACATTTGCCTTGTTTGCTTTCACTCAAATAATGATCATCAATCTTTTTAATTGAGCTGGATATTTTTGTCTTAGGTCCTGATCTAGTAAGCACTCTTGGTTGTTTCCAGCAGGGATATGGTTACTTCTCTCCTAAACTCCAGATGTTCTTTAGCTTTCTTGTCATGCAGTTCACGATGGATTTGCCAAGCACCAACAACTGCATGTCCAAATCATTTGCAAAGAGATTCCAATGCTACTTCTTGCCTCATTAGTTGAGAATGATAGCTTGATAAGAGGCAATCAAGAACATCCTCATTACCCATTCCCACATTGTAATTCCTCACAATGATTGGCTCTGGAATATTGATCCTCTTTTTAGATTTTCTAGAAAATAGCTTTGTATTTCCCATGGGCATATGTGTTTGGTGGTTTGAGGCCAGAGAAACTACAGCATTATTTCTCTTATACGTACAGCACCAACACAATGATCACCCCTCTTTCCTCAGGATATTTGAGAGTTAAAGAACACTTTGTGACCCTTCAGTCATGTACAGTCCTGTTGATTTTAAATTCTTTTCTTTCAATTCCATCAGTAAGTCATACAAACTGAAGAAATTATCAAATTATATTTCAACTTGTAGAGGACAAAAATTAACTTCATAACAACTCAGGATCCCAGAGGAGAACTGCTCTCAGAATTACTCTTTCCTCCATAAATTGTCATGTTAAAAGGATACCCAGTACTTGAACCCACTATGCATAATTAGAAATCCAACCATATTGGTTTCCCCCTAATAAACATTTTGTAGGAGTGATTGCATAATAAGGTACCATAGACTCATCAATACTAACAAGATATACCATTTAGATGTTTTTTAATGCCAATGCTCCCATTTGGGAACACCAAAATCTATGTTGCCCTCCAATGTTTGACATAAACATGATTGTTTGCCAAAGGGTTTAATGCCTTTATTATGAAGTGACATGTGATTAAAACTACATTTAATTGGGACATAATGTTAAATATATATATATATATATATATATATATATATATATATATATATATGTAGCTGGTGCAATTCTTCCAATTTACATATTTTAAGTTGCTCTATCTGATATATTTTTTTCAAATTCAGAGGGTTTTAAAATGTTTTAAAAATAAGCTTGAATCTTAATAAAACACAATTGCAAGAGTCTGTATGCCTTAAGTTGTGTCGTCATGTATTTATAAACATTTGCGAGATGACAAATATTCTTGGTTACGTAATATGTTTTTACGTAAGTTATTAAAACTTGAAGATCTTATGTTGTGTTGCTTTTGTTTTGTTTGGTTACATAATTTTAACTGCCCCACGTATGGTAGCCAATTTGTAACGGTATTACTTATAAATGTTTGTTTACATCAGTGTTGAAGCCATCTTGTGACGTCATTCATTTGTTTGGTTTGTAGCTCCATCTGGCGTAGCAATTTGCGGTTCTTAGTATCAGTTTTTGAAATAATTCATTTCAAATGTCCTCCAGCTAGCTATTATCTTATCTTTGGTCGAACATGTATCTCTATACAGGTTGTGAAACGGAAAGGAATCTTTTATCCAAAAATTACACTGATGAAGAAATTTGTTTTATAATTTTTATTGTCGAACACGTTCACTATCACTTTTACATATTGATCTGGATACTCGCCAAACTGAAACTGTTATAATAACTTCTTACTGATAATTCTTTCAATCCACGTACTTCAACTTTGTGTATAATTAACCTTACAACTTTAGATCTTTCATACTTCCGCTGCGCGTAACTTATGAATCTATATCCGATGTATGTCGTACTAATACTTTCGACGAACTGACTGACTGAAAACGATGTATAGTGTTTGAATGCTTACGGCAAACTGAAGGACTGACTGACGTTACCTCTAACCTAGCCTATTTATACGCCTGCATCAAGATACCCCTAAAGATTATAAATGAATTACTATTGGCTAATAAAACGCGCCAACATTAGCGTCTATTTTAATATCCAATGAAAACCACGAATACATATTGCTTTTAGGGAAACATTCCAGAAGGTTCTCAACGGAAAAAACACGCGAACATTACGTAACTTCCTTGTTTCCAATAATGATAAACAGCTCACCCCCCCCCTCTCTGCATTATTGCGCTATTATTGACAGTTTCAGTAAGGCATTAAAAATTTACTTTCCAACAATATTTACAATCAATAAACATCTGAAATCAATGTCACATAAAAATGCATATTCATATTACAATCATTATTTACATTTAAGTAATTTGTGATACAAATTACTGCATCATATGCCCCACTAGAAACATAATTATAAATATTTACAACTTGTTTGGAAATTTTATAATTGGGTTTTTAGTCTCCTAAATCTTGGAACACACGCTATCACTTTCACTTAACACTTCACACGTATTTAACACACGACATATTTTTTTTTTTTTTTTATCTCGCCACTACTTACTGGCTCTGGTTTAATTAATTTAGATATTAATCTGACATCACAAAAATTTTTTTATAGCAAATAATGTACCCTAAATTATTTAATTACTGTTACCAAATTGTTTACTTTCTTAAGTTGTTGACAAAAATTTATACATTTAAGATTTTTGTAATTATTACACATATTTACCAAAATATTCACCCTCTACACAAATATATTTTCATCTCTTAAATCTAGACAATGTTTCACATGTTCTATTTGCTACATAAATATTTGTTTCAATTATTTTTTTACCCATTTTTGTTATTTTGTACTTTATTTTAACAATACTCTTGGAATTGTATTTACGTACTTTTAATTTAATATCATATTAAGTTTCAATCTTTGCATTCTTAATTTTCAAATGTTGTTACAGTTACTAAAACTTTAATTTTTTTTTTTTTTTTTTTTTTTTTGTAATTTATTTCTCTTTTCAAATGACATATAAATAATTAACCCTCTTACGTTCCAATACATTTCTCTGCAAGTCATCTTTAACTATCCAGCATTTACTTTTCATCTCATTGCTATTTACCCTCCTGGATCAAATTGTGTGTGGCTAAACATTACTCGTAGCCGTATCCTAACCTTCAAATTATTGTTCATGAATAACCTCTTGTATTCATTTGAAATTTCGTCCCCTAATAACATTTGAAAACAATCTGATGTTTCCTGAACTACACATCTTTTAACAACTTTCATTTTCAATTCATCTACTATCTTTTTAACTTGAGAATACTCTGACAAATCTGTACTAAACTGTACTGGACTGGAGTTTTCATTTTGAATATCTTGGTACAATTTATTTCTTTGCATTACTGACTCATTTTGTATTTCTGATATTTCCCCTCTGAAATTAACTTGCGCCTGATTCACATCTACATTCATAACCTCTTTCATCTCTCTTAGCTCACTTGAAATACTACTCATTTGACTTCCTAACTCTGTACATTCTACATTAACCTCACTTTTAGTATTAACCTCACTTTCTTTGTTACCTATTTCCTTGCTCATGTCTAGCATTTTCTTTGAAACTTCTCCTGTCTCACTTACTATTACTTCCTCATTTTCATCTCTCATTTTTGGCATATTACTATCTAGCTTCATAACTTTCTTTTCAATTTCTTCACTGCTTTGATCTACTTTTTGCTCTAATATCTCATTACTCCTACCAATATTTTCAATTGATTTCCTGTTTTGTTCTAAGCTCTTACCAATATCTTCCCTCAATTCCCTATTATTCTTTTGCATATCTTCCCTTAATTGATCTGTAATACTCTTACTAATATCTTCCCTATTTTGATCTATTTTCATTTCTAATTTCTCATTATTCTTTTGCATATCTTCCCTGTTTTGATCTATTTTCTTACTAAGATCTTGCATCATTTCCATATTATTCTCATTAGTCTTTTTCATATTCTCATTCAAATTTTTCAGCATTTCCATAATCATACTAGTATCAAGATTAACATTTCCTGCTATTCTATTCTGACTTTCTGCACTAACATTTCCATCCTCAAATCCTAAAAAGTCTGGGCTATTTTCTGTAACCTGTATTGAATTACAGCTAACTGTTACATTATCTCCCTCCATAATTATTTCTTCTGTATTATTAGTAGCCATTGTTTTCTTTATCCTACCACTCCTAAGGTACATTTGTAGGTTACAATTTTATTTTCTAAAAAAAAAAAATTACGATACTCTAACCTTTGTGATGCTGTCTGTTGCTGTTACATTGATGTCCAGCTTTCTGCCCCTTTCTCCTAGATTTGTATGTCGCTTCTGCGTTGTATTATGATGAATCTACGTTGTCTCGATGTTTTTGTGTACACTTATCCGCGTCGTTTGTCGCTCCTCTAGTTGTTTCTTGAATCTGCATCTTGTAGATCATTTCACTGCTGCATTCGCCCCTTCCTGGTCATCTCACTTCTTCCTGGTTAATTCTGCCCCTTCCTGGTTATTCTGATCCTTGCCTGGTTATCGTGTTCCTTTCCTGGTTATCGTGTTCCTTTCCTGGTTATTGTGCCCCACGTTCTGGGTGCCAATTTGCGAGAGAATTGCTTACAAATGTGTTTTTACGTAAATTATTAGAACTTGAAGATCTTATGTTGTGCTGCTTACTTCACGCGTTGCCATCTTGTGACGTCATTCATTTGTTTGGTTTGTAGCTCCATCTGGCGTAGCAATTTGCGGTTCTTAGTATCAGTTTTTGAAATAATTCATTTCAAATGTCCTCCGGCTAGCTATTATCTTATCTTTGGTCGAACATGTATCTCTATACAGGTTGTGAAACGGAAAGGAATCTTTTATCCAAAAATTACACTGATGAAGAAATTTGTTTTATAATTTTTATTGTCGAACACGTTCACTATCACTTTTACATATTGATCTGGATACTCGCCAAACTGAAACTGTTATAATAACTTCTTACTGATAATTCTTTCAATCCACGTACTTCAACTTTGTGTATAATTAACCTTACAACTTTAGATCTTTCATACTTCTGCTGCGCGTAACTTATGAATCTGTATCCGATGTATGTCGTACTAATACTTTCGACGAACTGACTGACTGAAAACGACGTGTAGTGTTTGAATGCTTACGGCGAACTGAAGGACTGACTGATGTTACCTCTAACCTAGCCTATTTATACGCCTGCATCAAGATACGCCTAAAGATTATAAATGAATTACTATTGGCTAATAAAACGCGCCAACATTAGCGTCTATTTTAATATCCAATGAAAACCACGAATACATATTGCTTTTAGGGAAACATTCCAGAAGGTTCTCAACGGAAAAAACGCGCGAACATTACGTAACTTCCTTGTTTCCAATAATGATAAACAGCTCACCCCCCCTCTCTGCATTATTGCGCTATTATTGACAGTTTCAGTAAGGCATTAAAAATTTACTTTCCAACAATATTTACAATCAATAAACATCTGAAATCAATGTCACATAAAAATGCATATTCATATTACAATCATTATTTACATTTAAGTAATTTGTGATACAAATTACTGCATCACATTTTATTACCTGTTTTCAAATGGGAACATTGGCAGGTAAAAGGTTAAAATAACATATGTGAGAAATGTTTCACCTTTACTTACTTTTTCAGAATCTTTAGTAAAAAAAATTGCTATAGAAGATTAATTTAATGAAATAATTTGTAATTAAGTGAACACTATTTAAAACACAAGATTCAACATTGGTATCATTGCACAGTTTGGATCTTGAGGCCACATTTTCAGAAATATTAATATCTCGCCTTAAGAAAATTGCCTTTGAAAGCAAATTAATTTTATGTTGTAACCAAAACAGTACACCTGATACCGCCACTAAGAAAAGCACATGCAATTCAGGATTTAATGTGAATGATAGCCAGTATTCCCGTATGTAACAGATGGAACACAATGCACATGTATACACATGACTTAGTTGTCAAGATCGTCTACAAGCTACATTAACTTGCAATAAAATAAGGTCTTCTCTCATTTAGTTTGACATGTATCGCCAGTTAATTTCTGTGGGATTATTTCAAGGATTTTATAGCTTGCTTTTGTTGCAAAACAGCTGCAATGAAAGGAATACATACATGAAAATAGAAACATTGTTGTGGCTTCTTGTTCGTCCTTATTTTTATCTGATAATACTGCCATTTTATTAATGAATGCCAAGATGTCTAAGCTTTCTAATCATATTTATTTCATGCAGTTTTTCACACACAACTAGCATACTAGAATTTTAGATCTAAAAAAGATGGTTATAAATTTCCATTTTGGACAAACATTTCTAGACTTAAAAATCTGATGTGTTATATTCATATGACTTTCTCTACCCTCTGGCGCTTATTAGTAGGTATACAAATTGTGTTTACAAAAGTTTATTTTCCTTCTTCATTTTAATCAAGATAAAACTTTCAAGAAATAGCTGCATTGCATATTTCATTATAGATATAAACGTAAGCAATAGTCAAATGTTTAAGAACTGGATGATATGTGCTGGCCTTAAAATTCCATGCTCTTTGTGTGCAATCCAAGAAACAATCGAATGCTGAAGAGAATGACAAAGTATTGAGCAATTCAAAGCGTTAATAATGGATATTTTGGAAATGTTTGATACCACAAAAAAAGTTATTTGAAATAAATTGTGTGTTTTAAAGAGACCTTCATTTTTTGTGAAGTATGTTTTGGTTTAATATGTAACGTTTACCAGTTATGCAAGATTGTACAAAATTTATTCCAAATGAAGGGGACTTAACAGGCTATTCCCAGAAAAATTCAAGATATACATTTTATTATTTTTTTTTGGATTAAAATATACCATATATTAAAAATATTTACATGAAAATATAATGTATATCTTGAATTTTCTGGGAATAGCGTGTGAAGTCCTCTTCATTCAAAAAGAATTTCGTATAATATGTGTAACTGGTAACTTAAGTGATAGATGAAAATGTGCTACACAAAAAAATGCATGTGTCTTTAAAAAACACAGTTTATTTCAAATAACTTTTTATGGCACCAGCCATTTCCAAGATAAGTTCTGTCCATTTTCAGCTGTTTCTTGCAATGTCGTGGAGAGAGTATGGAATTTTAAGGCCAACATATAGCGTCCAGTTGTAAAATATTTGACTGTTGCTATTTGCTGTATGTCTATAACGAAATGTGTAATGCAGCTATTTCCGCAAAGTTTTATCTCGATTAAAATTAATTAGATAGGAAAATAAACTTTGGCAGTACTTTGATATTGGATTGTGGTCAAAATAGAGTCTTCCTACTTACAAAATCGGGGTTTTTGGCTAACCAGAGTACCCCTTGTTTAGTGAGGAACGTTTTGGTGTATTGGAAGTTACTCCAGTGGTAATGTCATGCCCACCCACCCTCCTTTATATGCAACCATTCTTATATAGGCGACTTTTGGAAGCAATTGCTGTCAGCATGAATCATTTTAAGTGTTAGACGTGCAGATCCCTTGACTATGCCCTGTTGTCGTTTTGCAGTTGCAGCCTTTGTTCGCAACTGCTCCACTCCTCTCTTTCTAAAAACCATCCCTCGGCTACCAGGACTTTGAGGCTGAGGGCCCTTAATCCCTCGGCTATGCCTTGCGGCTTAGGGCCCTCAATCGTATCTTTGGCTATGTTGGGATTTCAAATGTTGGCAGCAGAAAGACAATGCAACCAACGTTCTCATGATGCCATGGGTGAAATGCATACAATGTAACTTCTGGTAGTAATATGGAACAAAAGTAATAAAATATGCTATATAATCATGAAAATACCTAACGCACCATGTTATTTGTTCTTTATTACATGTAATGATGTTTTGAAATCAATAAAAGCTGTGCATTGTATGCATGTGTTATGTGTGTATAGTGATACAGGCCATAATCCAATATTGAAGTTTATCCTAAACTTCTGTAAAAATAATTTGTATACCCACTAATAAGTGATAAAGGATAGCGAAACTCATGTGAATGTAACACATCAGTTTTTTCAAAATACTTGTTGATTTTTATGTGTTTTTTATTTTTGCTGCAATATTTTAACTTATGGCCCATGGTGGCCAAATAATTACTGGACTTTTTTTATTTCCCTCAAAAAGTTATACAGTTGGGTATGAAAAGCAAATGTTTATTTGAACTGAGTGTTGTTCAGATAGCTCAAGCAGTGTGCAAGTGATAGCAGATTTTAAACTGAAATAGGAAAGAAAAAACTTAGTCTGTATACACTGAACTTAACCATATTAAAAGAGCTGTAACTAACACTTCACTGACTGGACATCTTACTGCTGTAATGATAATACTAAAAATAGTAAGATGAAACCCTTTGACCAAGTAGATAGAAATAACTGCTATGGAAGGCTGTGTATGGTAAATTATGCCCTTCAACATGTATATATGAAGAGAAGGCAGCAGATTGATTGTTGAACAATAGTTGTCAGAAAGTAAGTGGTGTTACAGTTTTACTAAAAGCTTAAAATGGAAAGCAGCAGTACTTCAGTATAATTTAATTTTGTTTGGAATATATGAATTTAAACCTAATATGGTAAGTTAAGTTCCACAGAAACTAATGTTAAAAATTCTGCAATTTATTTTCAAAGCTCTTTTTTTAAATATATATAAATTGTATAAATATTCAAGCTACACTTTGTTTTTTGTTGATTTAATGGAACACTGTTAGATTTGTAAAATCTATGTATACCAAGTACTTTATTTATAGTTTGTACTTGATGTAGCTATTACCTTGACATTTTGAAAGCACTTGTTTCAAAACAGTCTTTCATTATAAAACAAGATTACCAAAGTTTCTCAGTTTGTATAAGTAAAGGAAAAATTTATTACTTATTCAGAAATGGAGGCTTAAATATCAAGTGATTCATTGAAAAGAAAAAAAATTCATATTTCCTTGTATAGAGTATGCAGTTCTTATTGCAGGATTCTATTGAATTTAAATTCAGCTATAATTTTTAAATGATGAGGGGATATAGATAATTAATTTTATGTTTCAGAGAAAAACTGTTATAAGCTGTATGTATTGTAAGTTCCCTTATAATTTTAGTTTTATTAAAGACAGAACTTAAGATAAATAAAGTTTACAAGGAACTGACTTTTCATAATTTTGTGACTTTTTTCTGATATTTTAAATGTTACTCCTATCTTTCCAATAAGTAAAGAATGCATTGTGACAAGTATAAAATGCAGAAAAGCTGCAGGTATTATGGTTAGGCTTATGATTTTCTTAATCCCATGTCAGATTTGTTTTGTTTAAGGGCACTGCTATGTCATTAAGTGTCCTTTTCATGTCAGAGACTTTGCAGTTCATATATGCATGGATTACATTACAACACTTAAGAAAATCAGGTTCTGTTCACCTAAATGGAAAGAAATTATGACTACAAATTTATTGTCATACTTATGCAGTACATTGCCATATACTGCGTGAATGTGTGAAACGTCAAAGTCTCTTAATATTATGGAACATTTAGTAAATAATTTTGCTTGTGAGAGAGTTAACATAAACAAGTTTTTACTTTTTATTATTATTATTATTATTATTATTATTATTATATAAATTAATTATACCTTTTATCCACCTTAGCCTGGTCTTGGCAAGTTTGCTGAGAAAGCATTGTATTGCAAAATGGCACAAGCAATGAGGGTGAAATCTTAGTAGAAAGTCTGTGTGAAAATTATGGCTATGGCAAACAAATTTATAAAGGATGTTGAATAGAGGTATCACCTCAATAAATATGAGCCCATCTTAAGTTAAAAAGCTTATTCCAGGCACAGCAGGTTATGGGTGACTTCATGACTGCTGCTTTCTCTGCAGCCAGTAGAATATGAGCATAGGGCAGCATGTGGCCAACATGCTGAATCCCCACTCCCAGCTGCTTATACAGGATGAGTCAGAATAACTTTAAGGCACAATTCAGCGGTTCTATTTGATTATTTTCTTTTAGGCAACTTATGTCCATAAATGTCTTATTGAGCTAGAGGGCATAAACATTTTTTAAACACTGCATCAGGTTAGATGAAATTCCACTGAACAGGTCGCTATGCATCTTTTGCTACAAGGCATTGGGAGAGTTTTGAAATAAAAGAGTAGCCAGTATCTTTAGTTTTAAACAATGCAGAATGCTCTTAAATTGATTTAATAACTTGTGAATCTTTATTTAATTATATGGCACTAAAGTAGGTCAAAACATTTTTTAACTGACCAGCAGCTGCAACTACAGGTTATTGTCGGTAACATATGCAAATACATTGTTGGTCAAATTTTCTTCACCATTATACACATTATTTGAAAAAAGTTAAAACAATATTAAATGATGCAAACATGTGTTTATAAAAGGTTTCAAACATAGTAAACTAAGAACAAAACAAGAATTGAACAAGTGCATGACTCTTTATAAAATATGTTCAAAATGCTGACCTTTGTAGATAAATACCATATTCAAAAAATTATGTGAGTGGTCTTCTCTTTGGCACATGAGGAACTATTACAAAACATTTTGTTTCATGGCGGGGGAAATATAAATTAGAAAAAACAATAGAGTCCCAGATTGTCACAAAAATGATAAAATATTCTATAGCCATTTTGAGAAATCACCTTTATGGAAAACACATTGTTTAATTATATACGAGGATTGGGGCAAAAGTCATGGCAACTATTTTTTTACTTGTAGATATGTGAACGGATCACAAACGTATATATGTCGTGTGGAAGTTTTGCAGGCATAGTGTGTATGCAAAACAACAGATGGCTCTGTGATAGCTGGTAGTAGGACAGCGAGGGCTGTGAAATCAGTCAGTTGGTGAGTGTCGTGCGAGATGGAAGTAACCCGTGTTGAGCAACGCGCGTACATCAAAATATACGTTCTCCGATGGAGAAATGCGATGGAATGCCACAGTGAATTAGTGGAAGCCCTTGTGATAATGCCCTACCATACCGTACAGTAGCACGGTGGGTAGGAAAGTTTCAGCAAGGACGTGTGTCAACCAGTGATGAGCAACGTTCTGGACGACCTGTCAGTGTGCGAACCGACGTGGCACGTGCCGTCATCGAGCAGCTCCTGGATGAAGACAAGACGATGGACGCTACGGGAGTTAGAGATGGCATCGAGAAACGCACCGTCCACAGGATATTGCGTAATGAGCTGCAACTACGCAAAATCGCATCGCGGTGGGTACCGCGTGCACTGACGGAAGTTCAAAGGTGGGTGCGCTATGCAATATGCTCCGACCACCTTGCACGCTGGCAACAGATCGGCGATCAATTCTTGTCACGCCATCGATGAATTTTGGGCCAGGGCATACGAACCAGAACTAAACGTCAGTCCGCGGAGTGGCGACATGCTGGATCACCAAGGAGGCAGAAGTTCCGTCAGAACCCTTCCCCTGTCAAATTGATGATTATCGTCGCGTATGACGTCAGGGGGTGTCATTGTTTGCCACTTTGTTCCACATGCAGAACAGTGACCACGCAGTACTACAGGGACTTCCTGGTGCGACAGGTATGACGTGGTGTTCGGGAGAAATGTCAGGATCTTGTGGACAGTGCAATAATCCTGCATGACAATGCAAAACCACATAAAGCATAGTGTGTAGGGCAGCTACTGCGACGTTGGGGATGGGAAGAATTGGAGCACCCACCGTACTCTCCCGACATTTCGCCCTGTGACTTTGATCTCATTCGAAAGATTAAGGAACCACTATGTGGTAGGCGGTTTGCAACATGAGAGAACATTGCTAATGCTGTGCGCAAACAGGTTTGGCAAATGCTGAGGCAAATGGTATTCAGTGCCTCCCACATCGTTGGCAGCATGTGATGACAGCAGCAGGGGACTACTTTGAGGGTCTTTATGCCCAGGTTTGTCATATCAACTGTATGTGTACTGTGTTGTCATTATTTTGCACCATGAAGGCCATATTGCCCTGTTACTACCGTAATAAATTAGTTTGTTATGATATTTCAGCGCTATTCATTGTCCACACATGTAGTTAACACCTTGTCCTTTCGTCTGTATATGTCACATTTTCCAACCGGACTGGTATCTTCAAGAAAATAAATAGTTGCCATGACTTTTGCCCCAACCCTCGTAGTATACCTGAAATCGAATTTGTACCATTATGTAATTATTACTGTTATTTTATTGTTTTTGTCATTGTCATACTTGTTTTCCATCATATTATTCTTATGTGATTAATTCATATTTTAAGTACCTGTTACATGCCATTAGGCAAACCGTAAATAGGGTCAGATGATTAAATAAAATGTCATAATGATTGCCGAGTTCTTTCAAAAATACGTGGCATATCATGAATAGCATCAAATATTACAAAGATTCTGGACATCAGCTCCTCTCCACTATTAACCACTATCTTGCACACAAGAGTTGAAAATGTCCCCAAAGGGGTTAAATATGATGAACATACTGGCCATGATTTTAGTGCTCCTCTACCATACCAGTGATCAGGATGCATTACACTTAGGAAATCCCTTATGTCACACAATAATGAGCAGGTGCCCCGTCGCCTTGGAACCACATTCTGGCAAAGTATGGTGTAAAAACTGTAGGTAAATGTGGCCCGTCAAATATGGAGGTAGTATATAGGGCCCTATGAGTGTGTCATTCACACCAGACTAAATGTTCATTGCAAACTGGTGTTGGTAATTTGTAATTCTAATAGCTCTAGGGTTTTCCTGTGCCCAAATGTGACTATTATATGTGTTGAACATACCCTCTTGTGTAAAAACTTCTCGTCCCTCCACAATATGGTTGTAGGAAATCTTGATCAATGTATTTATGAAGAAACCAACGGACAAAATGTAGTCGGGGTGGAAAGTCATCTGGCCTCAATACTTGAACTCGGGTAAGATGATACGGATGTAATTGCTGTTCACACAGAATTCTAGTAACGGAAGACTGATTGTATGCATGGCGTGCATTATTGCTCTTGTGCTTGTGGCAGAGAATTATGAACCGGATCAAGAACCTCCTCTTCTAGAGCCACTATTCTTACATTCCTGAACGATGCACTTGTTTTTTGGAAAGTTCCTGTTTTTCGCTATTGTCAATGTATGGCAGTAAGGTGCTGTGATGAGGCAAATGTCTCCTTAGGTAAAGCTCAGCGATAAGATCCCATGCCCTTTTCACATTTCTCCAAGCAGCACCATAAATGTAATGAATGTCTGCTAGTTCTGCGTAAATGAAATGGAAAATTGTTATAATAGGCTGTAAAACTAAAAGTCCCTTCAGTAAACAGAACACTTTAGTATGTCCAGATAGCTGAGATTGATAACTTACACCTCTTGTAGGAACCAGAAAGTGCTGCATAGTATGTGACGGAATCCCTTACCACTTAAATAACAACATGCACGTTTTAAATTAATGGTGATATAAACAATGTTAAAAACAGAACACAAGCAATATTCCAAAATGCAAAGAAAACAAAACATAAGTGATATTCCAATGCCCTGGGGGAAGATATCTGTTTGACAGAATTTCATCTAACACAATGCAGTATTTTAAAAATGTTGATGTCCTCTAGCTCTATAAAACATGTTTTATGGATATACATTCCCTATAAGAAAATACTTAAATATAACCTGAATCGTGCCTTAAAATTATGTAGTGTTATTCTGACTCACCATATATAGTTTTGTGATCAATCAAATGGCTCCTCAGTTGATCTCCAAGGGCCAAGTATACCCATATTCCAAATCTCTCAGCAGCAGAAAAACTTCATGGGTACTGGAGATTAAACTCACGTCTGCTACTCTGTATGCAGCTCCACTATTGCATTACTACTAAGTTGATCAAAGCTCAGCCCATGCTTACTTTTAACAAACCAGTTAAAAAAAACAAAACTCATGTGAATATGGCCAAGAACCTCATATGCTGTATCACAGGATATTATGAATTCTAATATTACAATCTTCCTGCAGGTCAGTGAATATGGCAGTGGTTTGACACTTCTGAGAAGTTACACATGATGTGTGTTGAAAGGGTAACCAAATACTTTGGAGAAGAGCTTCTCTGCTATGGTCATGTTGCTCGTGCAATCACCTAAAGAGATTATGGTTTTTGGACAGCTGAAAAAGTAGCTAGATATTCAGGTTTTCAGTATAGTTTTGTGTGGTGTCATGAAACAGCTATTTTGACTTTCTCTACCACACACCTAGTAGAGTGAGCGAGAAAGAGATCTTTTCTACTACACATATGGAGGGAGGCTGGCCACTTCAGCCCCTGCCCATGCCTATACCATTGATTACATTCATCATCATCAGTGTAATTGCTTTCTGATTTTTGTAAATCAGTATTGGTTTTAAAACAAGGGGAGAAATCAAGCAACGCTGCATTAAAAAAACCTCAGGAGTGCAAGTAAATCCAATTGGGCAAATGATATCTAGCATCCCTGTCCAACTGGATCGAGCGATTTATCCTTCCATACTTTTACAATGACTGCCGTATGAGAATAATTGGAAGGATTAGTCTTCCTGAGAGTATGTTCATGGAGGAATATATTAAAATACATTCTTCCATGGAATATCCCATAATTCTGCACAACCATTCCCAATAATCCTTGTTTTTTAGTTGAGTGCCATATTAGAAAGTTATTTCTGTGCCATTTTGTTATTAAATCATTGTTTTGGCCAGTTGTGTTTATTAGTTGTTATTTTTATACTTATATTTTGATTGTTAAATTTATACAATTTTATAGTTCAGCTGTTTCTTTTGGCTGGTTGTTTTTTATTTCTTGTTATTTAAATGAGAACAATTTTTTGCTCCATCTAGTAATTTTGTTCCTTGCTACTTCTTTTAACATTTTTTCATTATTAAAATTGGTTAAACATTAAGGGATTTAAAATACAGGAAATGTGCAGTAACCGGCTGCAACAATGATGGCAACACCACAGAAATAAAGCTGCTCAGATTCCCGACAAAAGGTTTGAAAGATACTGAAGATCAGCACTGTAGGTAAGTGGAATACCTATAGTTTAATTTCCCATAAAACTGTATATTAGAATATAGAAGCAAAACTAACAGAGCAAGTGCATAGGTACATGCACAAGTTTCAAAGTAATGAACATAGAAATATACACTTTTGTGAATATTGAGTGCTCACATTATAAACATGTTACAATCTCATATGAAACCAGACTGCCAGTAAATGTATGTGCTACAATCCAAAAATTATCCAAAATGTGAAACTACATGTGTGGTTATGTAGGACAATGTGTATTTTTTCCATGCTTATGAAACTGATTTTGCTAAACTGATAGTAAAAACAGCATGCCAATTTTATAAAACAAAGAGCTCCATATTGGAATGTAACCAATTCTTTTGGTACATCCATTTCCATATTTTATTTATACTTATCTGTAAATAACTGTACATGCTCTGTTCTGTTGTGTCTATTAACCCCCTTAATTTTTTTTTGGGGGGGAGAGGACTTGGGGGCGATCTGCAAAAGCTCTGGTTGCACTGCAGCCTAAAGGCTGTAATGATTACTACCCCTTCACACCAGTCATGTGTCCCTCACCAGATTACACAGGCCCAATAGTGTGTTGGAGTAGTCCCTCCGGTTCATAAAACATTTTCCAGAGATCTTAATGTCCTTGATGCTAACGCTTCACAGGAGCATATTATATGATAGGCTGTTTCAGTTTCAGACCCACACAATCTACAGTCTGTTGCCCTGAAACCTGCCTATTATGTGTCGGTGCTTTCTCACTGGTGCATGTGTCATTCTCTG
This sequence comes from Deroplatys truncata, assembly GCA_030765065.1. Lineage (NCBI taxonomy): Eukaryota > Metazoa > Arthropoda > Insecta > Mantodea > Mantidae > Deroplatys > Deroplatys truncata. Next base: position 24,826,515 of record CM060980.1, read on the forward strand.
TGGTGTAGTGATTACCATGCTAGCCTCTAGTTCCCTAAGTCACAAGTTTAAACCCGGCAGAGAGCAATTGATTTTTTTCGGGCATAAAAGTCCTTAACATGGCTTCCTTCAGAAGGGAAGAAGCTGGTGGTCCTGTGTCATAGATTTACGGCACATAAAAGAATTTTAAGCCTGATAAAGAGGCCTCTGAAACCAGTCTTTCACACATTATAGAATGGCATGCTAAGGACTACAGCAGTTAAAGAGCATCCATAAATAAAAAAAATAAAATGGTGCATGCCCAGTGGCAAAGGCTACTGTTGTTTTTAACTGAAATTTACTGCATTTAAGCAGTCTGTCAGAGGTTTACATGATTCTTTGATAAACATTTTCCCATGCCGAATTCCTGGAATTCTCTCCCAGGCCAAAGAGAGTTGTTTTTTTTTCTCATAAATTTGTTATAGCCACTTTAATGGAACACTTAAGTGTGCCTAGAGGTGGCTCTAGTTTGGGTTTCAGCTGTGTCAATCCTTTTTTGCAAGTTCAGCGTTCTCATTGCCTTCAATTCCTTTATGCCCTAGGACCCATGACAAACTTTGTTATGTTCTGCTAAGTTTGATAAGGCAGTAATACATTTACCTACCAGTCTAGATGACACTAAAGGACTGTTTAAAGCCTTTAATAGTACCTGGCTGTCTGTAAAAATGAAGATCTGTTAATTTTATACTTTCTTTTAAGATTTTCTTTTGCACATTTTAGAGTGGCAAATACTTTGGCTTGAAATACTGTGATTACCAGACCCAGTGAATTATAAAGCTACACCTGGGTCTTAAGCCAAATACCCCAAACCCTGACCCTGAATCTGTTTCTGAGCCATCTCTGAACCAGATCAAAGAACGCTTGGGTAGTTTCTGATAGGATTCTTGCCATAAATCCTCTTCAATTATCATTACTTTAATTTCTTGTGGTGATGTAAGGTTTTTCTGAGGTAATCTGTTTCTGTCTTGAAAATTAGATCTACTACTTCCTTCGTTATGGCTAGGATTCTTGATGCAGATCTAGGTTATTTTTGTTTGCTGCAGTCTGTGGAAAGCCATTTTGGCTTCCCGTTTATCAAAATATCCAAAGGAGTCAGGATCAAGAGTATTTTCATTGCTGCAGTAGGGGTCATACTCATTGCCCCAGTTATTGCTAGACAGCCCATCCTTTGGATCCTGTTTAGTTTTGTTTTGATGCTTAATTCATGTGCCCTAGTCCACCAGACTATTGCATCGTGCAGTGATGATGGTCTGACTACCCTAGTATATAGCATTCTAGGTCTTAGTCCCCATCTTTTACCATACATTCGACTTTATTACAGAAAAAGTAGTAATGTTTTTTTATATATATATATATTTTCCATATGTTGGTTTCAGGTCATCTTGGAGTCGAGAATTACTCCCAAGTACTTAATGTCTCCCGACATATTTAATTGCTCACCATTGAGAAAAGAGGCCCAAGCTGTTCCAAGTTTCTTCTTCTGGTGAAGGGAACCAAGACTATTTTCTGAGGACTAATAGCCCGCAGAATTTACCCATTCTACTACCTTATTAAGTGCTCTCCTTAATAGTGTTTAAAAATTTTCCACAAATTGATCACAGTATCATCAGGATAGCCATAGATTGTGTAGCCCAGGCCGCTGACCATTTCCAGCAATCTGTTTAGTCAGATTCCACAGGAGAGGATATATAACTCTTCCCTGCGGACATCCCCCATGGACTATTGCAGCAAAATTGATGCACATACCCCTGATTTTGAGCATGGATTCTATCCACCTACAAGAGGTTTCGTCAACTCCATGCTCTCTAACAACTGTGCTATTAACTCTTAATGGGTATGCTGCTTATGTACAAAGTTCTGATAAAAATACTACACTGCAAGTTAAGCTTAACAATTTACATGCTATATGTGCATCACCCAGAATGCGCTCCTAAAGCATATACAAATTTAATGCCAAAATACCATGATTTAAATGCTAAGAAAAACAAATGTAGCAGTTGTATGTAGTGATTGTATTTAATTACTTGTGGATCCTAGTTAACAACAAAAATAAATAAAGAATTAAAGCAGTTGATTATCATTTTTAATTTGCAACAATATAAATATTCACTTTGCTAATATGAACTTTGTTTTTCCTATTGTGATACAGAATACATAAATCTGTGTAAGTATTGCTTACTTAGTGAATTTGCAGCAAAAGGCACGTTTCTTTGGCTTCAAATTAAGATAAACTTTCTTCTGAGTATAAATTTGGATTTTTTCTTCTTTACATTTCTTTACCTATTGTAGCTATTGTCTTTCAGATATTAAGCCCTGTACTTGAATATTCTGTTATTAAATGGCAAATGCTGAATTTGAGGCAATTGCATTTGTTGTGGGAGATAAATTCTGTCATATTCAGAACTCTAGCCGCTAAAATAATGTTTTACCTTATACTGATACTCTGAATGTTAATTTTCACAAATGTTGTGCACATTCAGAATTTTTAAAGTGGTTTAGTAATCTAGTACTACAGGTATTTTTACTCTCTCTACTACGTATAGTAAGTAGGGGAAGTATTGTATTCCACTCAAAAATTCGATACCGAGATTTCACCGGAAATATATGTTTTGAGACCCCCCTGAATCCAAAAAAAAGCATTTTTGGAAAAAACATGTCCATCTGTGTGTCTGTGAACAGCATAACTCAGAAACTAACAGTCAGATAAACACCAAACTTGGTATTTAGGTTCAGTATCTTCCAGAGATGCGACACAAAGGTTTTCAAGAAAATCCCCCTACGCCAGATTACCCTTTGCATGGAACATTTTTCGAAAATTTTAATTTTCTAAAAAATGGCTCTAATGATTTTGATTAAAATATCATATGTTTAAGATATTTTCATGACAAATAAAATGTATATCTTGAATTTTCTGGGAATGTCTCCAGAAGTATTCTTCATTGTGAACGACTTTTGCATAACTGGTAAACCATAAGAGATAGACAAAAGTTTACTACACAAAAAATGTAGATCCCGTTAAAATACACAATTTATGTCATATACATTTGTTGTTGAGTGAACCATTTTCAAGATATTGCTTGTTATTCCCTTAAATTTTTCAATACTTATTTTCTCAAATGGGAATTCGTTATTCATTTTTTTGTCTTGGATATGCAAAAGTATTAATCTGTGGCAAAGAGAATGGTGCTGCACTTAGCAACCAGGTATTAAGAGATATGCCTATGCTTAAGGCTACTGTATTTCTATATTGACCTTGCAAATACAAAACAAGGGGAACATAGTTTGCCTTAGGCGATAGTCAAATATTTTTAGAACTGGTCACTATGTGTAAAATGTAATTCTCTTTGCATGTCAAAAGATCGTTTCTGCAAATGTTTATCTTGATTAATATGAAATAGATGGAGAATAAGAGATTGTAAAAATAGTTTGTACAAGAGTAGAGAAAGTCATGTGAGTGTAACACATCAGATTTTTTTATTTTAATTTTATATTCTTTCACATTGTTGCTCTTATATTTCTATCATCATTCTTTATTATTGTTGTCCATTGTTATTAGTCTTACATCATTGTATAAAAAAATTGTAATTTATTGATATTAACAATGACTGTATAACAGAAGCCTGTCTTTATCAGATACAGTAGTTGGGCAGAGGTAGCTAAGAATCCAAACTGAGTGTTGAAGCAATGACCACTGCCTATATGTGTGGAAGACATTTTGTACCCAACCAGTTCTGCAACAAAAACAAATCCATGAAGCTGTTTCATCAAGATTTGCCTTGAGTTGTTCATAAAGCTTGTATTGCATCATTAGTATTTCTATCATTATACATAGCATGTTGCACATTTTATCCAAAATCTACTTCAAGTCTGGGCATTTAGACAAAATTGCATGAGCAATATGGGTGAAATTATTTCCAGATGTTCTGATACTCTTGACCTTCCAGCAGGTGCACTGTTGTAAAAAGTACACCACCAGAAGTACTGATGCTTCATCAAGTTTTAAACTTGAGTTATTGCCTCACCAGTTCAATGTATTCCTTTGTTGATGCCTACTCGAACAATGTGATAACTGTTATGTTTCGTTGTTTAAAGTTTGTATGTGGCATCAGGCATTCTAAGTAACAAGGTGTTGAATGTTGTAAATAGCACAACACCTGCTCCTGCAATGGATACGTGCTTGATTCTAGTAGTTAGCAGTATGCAGAGGCAAGAGTAATACCAAGTAAAATGCACTTAATCATTGATTTTTCCAAATAGTTGCACTTTTAATTTGTAAATCTGGCTATGTGGGGGTGTATTTGTTTGTATTATTTATTTGAGCTCATAGGGTTTATCGGATGAAGGGATTCGTAAACTATTTTAGGAAAGTGATAATGAAACCTATGTGGATTTTACAAAGCCGGAGGAAAGTAATACAGCTTTGAGTGACAAGAACATTGAAACATAAAACCAGAATAGTGAATCACTAGGAAGAGGTGGATGGCTAAGATCTCGACCAGCTAGAAGATGTGAGTGCTTTATTGGAAGAGACAAAGATAAATCATGGTGTAAAAGTGTGCTAAAACTACAAAACAAAGGGAAAAACACTGTGTGAAAATTCTTCCATGTCCAAAGAGGAGTGTGTGGAATATCACTGATAAAGTTAGTGCTTTTCTGAAAATAATTGGCCTTGAAATTATTCATGAAACCCTAAAATTTTAATGAAAGTGAGCACTTCTCAGAATAATGGGACAAAATAGTCTCATAAAAAACTCAAGTAATTAAAGTTATTCGTAGAGCATGCTACAATAATTTATTTAACTGTGTCCTTTCTCAGAAATGTCTTGTTATTACTTAGAAATATCCATGTTGTAAACTTTACAAGTGCCTACTTGTGTGACACAATTAAGTGCACCTGCTGGAAGGATAAGTTTAGAAAAACAAAATTTAAATAGTGTCTCCTTTGGTAAATGTTTCAATACACAGACAATTAAATGACTAGCAGCAAAAGAGTTAAATTCAATTCAGCATCCTTTTATCATATTGGTGCTGTATCTGTCCTAAATGTACTCCTGCTACCTATACATCAATAATAGGTAGTTATAGAATTAGTATAGTACTAGTAGTAATATTATTTCCAGATTTGTTTTTGCATGTAACATGCATATTATATACTATGTACTTGCAAAGGAACAAACTGATAAATAAAATTCCAGCAACAATCAATCACACACGGTGCTTATGTTAAAGCACAAACTATTTTACATTTGTCTTGCTTTGGATTTGGTGATATAACACTTGAGAGCAGACTATGGGTGCTAACTTTAGATCACATTATTTTGAAACTTGATTTATATTCAATATTTACACAACATGCACAAATTACCAAACAATATACAGATAGAATTGTCAAAAAGTGAATTATAGCATTTTAAATTCTCACACACTCAATGAAATGGAGGTATGTGTTTCAATTATACTGCTGAATAACAGAGCTTTTATCTTGTTAATATTGTCATGGTACATTTGCCATTAGCATTATTATAATAGTTAATGTGTAGTTGTCCTCCGTGGTGTAGTGGTTACCATGTTACCCTCTAGTTCCCGAGGTCGCGGGCTCAAGCCCTGCGGAGAGCGATGGATTTTTTCCGGCATAAAAATCCTTAGCATGGGCTTCCTTTGGAAGGGAAGCAAAACCGGTGACCCATGTAGATTTACGGCACGTAAAAGAACCTCAATCCTGGTTAAGAGTCCTCTGAGCAAAATTACCGGTATTTCACGCCCAATAGAATGGGACGCTAAAGACCACAGCAGTTAAAAGAGCGTACATAAATAAAACTCATTTTTTTTTAATGTACCTATAGCTTTTGGCCATATAATTCCAAATTGTTAAACCGGGAACTTAAAGCTACCATACGGTAACCAAGTGGCGAGACACGGAAATCGCTGCGTCAGATCGTTACCCGGAAGCCGTTGTCCGGAAAATAACTGAGTTGCAGGGAGGACATTCAATTAGATAATAACGTAGTAGTGCGTCTAGCAGGTTTTATACATACACTGGGTTCTAGCCTCATGGTCGATTTTGGACCGTCAATATAGCGAAAGACCATGTGGTCCAAAGTGCTATTTTAAAATGTGATAATCGACGAGCCCGCATCATCACCCTTCACGACGGGTAAGGTACTTCATATGATACGGTAATTTGTATCACAAATTACTCAGATGTAATTAATGATAGTAATATGAATATGTATTTTTATGTGACATTGATTTCTGATGTTTATTAATTGTAATTATTATTGGTAAATAATAATATACGGCTTTACTGAAACTGTCAACAATAACGCAATAATGCAGAAATGGGGTGAGTTGTTTATCATTACCGGGAACAAGGAAGTTACGTAATGTTTTGCGCGTTTTTTCCGTTTAGAAGCTTCTAGAACATTTCCTAAAGCAATATGTATTCGTGGTTTTCATTGGATATTTAAATAGACGCTAATGTTGGCGCATTTTATTAGCCAATGGCAGTTCATTTATAATCTTTAGGTGTATCTTGATGCAGGCCTATAAATAGTGTAGGTTCGAGGTAGAGTGTCCCCCAGTTCAACAGAATTCTCAGTACTATACACGTCGGTCTCTCAGTTCATTTATTTCGCCAAGTTACGCGCAGCAGAATTACGAGAATTATTATAAAGTATTATACAGTTAAAAAAATACACAAAGTTGAAGTACTCGAGTTAAAAGTGATAAGTAAGAAGTTATTACAAACAGTTTCAGTTTGGCGAGTATCCAGATTAATTTGTAAAAGTGTTTGTGAACGTGTTTGGCAATAAAAGTTATAAAACCAATTTCTTCATCAGTATAATTTCTTGATAAAAGATTCCTTTCCGATTCACACCCTGCAAGAGTTAAATGTCGACCTAAATAGCTAGCCGGAGAACATTTAAAGTGAATTATTTCAAAACTGATGCAAATTGCCACGCCAGAGGGAGATATGAACCAACCAACGAATGACGTCACAAGATGGCAACGCGTGAAGTAAACACACAACATTTGTAACATTAATACCGTTACACAATATAGCGAGAGACCATGTGGTCCAAAGTGCTATTTTAAAATGTGATAATCGATGAGCCCGCATCATCACCCTTCACGACGGGTAAGGTACTTCATTCAATTATTTGTAAACTCCTTTCCGGCCTCGTGCTATACTTTAAAATAAATTATATTTTTACAGAAGTGTGGGGCTATCATGTAATTGTTCAGGACTGTCCTTGGTCATACCTGCGTGCTTCCCCTTAGCAAGTACTATAGAGTATAGGAAACCTTAAAGACCTTCCCCATCTTGCTTTTCCTTCCGTGTTCAGTGAGTCACTCTGGTTCGAGTACGAACCCCTAAGTTAGAAGTAGCATGTGTCGATAGACGCACGGGTCTCCCGCCAAATGTTGAGGCTAGTCACACACCATGCCTGCTCTGAATTATTTCTCCAGTTAGCTATGACATTTAGTGACACTCAGCCTCTTCCAACCCCTTTTTCTTAACTCATTCGGCTTGTGGCACCTGGTATAATCGCCGGATCATGGACACCAACCCCACTCTTCCATCCTCTTCTTACCGTGACATTTGGTGGATGCGCCTTTTTGAGCCTCCACCGTCACCCAATAAACGTCCTTTATTCCATCCGTGACACTTGGTGGAGTCGCACGGGTCAAGTGGGTAGGTACTCTTGTGACGCGTTGCGGCACCCCTTGTTTTACCCGTGACAACTTGGCGGAGGCTGCCGGGCTCCCCATGTTTTAATGCGGGAGCCATGTTCGATCCCAGTACCTACTTTTTGTCCCCATCCTCCCGCCCTTTCAAATTCTACAAATATATTTTCCCCTCCCGCTCAAGCTTGTGAGATGTTTTCTTTCGCCCCGCCCTCGCATCCCCGCAAGAGTTAAAAAGTTCATTGTTTCTCTTCCCCCGCCCCCTCCCTTGTAACCTATGATCAGGTTAGAAAAATAGGGCCCCGTAGCTTACATTGTGTTAATGTTAGTAGCTTTAGGGTAGCTAACCAAAAAGACCCCCCTTCCCCATGTTGTGTAGAATTTGAGAAATTATTAAAGTGCATTGCTATTAAGTGACTTTAAATTTTTGTTGGTGTCCCTACTGCGACAGTTCATTCTTGTTAACCTGGGGAGAGCTACAAGGGGAAAAAGTTTTTTTTTTGTGGTAATGTATTAAAAAGGTCGGCACTATTGTTATTCGTGTAAGAAAGAGAAATTAAAGAAACTGAAGCGAAGTCTTCGGCCAGTGCTGAGTATGAAATATTTCGCTGAGGTGACAGCACGGCCGCTGAACTCATTCAGCAGAAGAAAGAGGAAAATTATGCAGGCTAGGCTAATGGGTGTGTCTGAATATTTTTATTCCATTTATGCAGGTTTTACCTGAACTGCAGTACAAAATCTTATTGTTTGTATAAGAATTTTTCTCTAAAATGTAACTGTGTGGAAATCCATTAACATTAAGTAGGAATAAAGATTCTAGATGCAGGCACGTGTAGCAGTGCGTGCCTATGTATCTGTAAGCATGCCCGTACCCAGAAAAAAAATCGGGGAGGGTTTTCCACAAGCAGATCTAAACTTAACAGTACCCCACACAGTTACCATGTACCTACTCCGTAGTATGTAGATGTTACATGGATAAAAAATTGCTTGGAGACATTATATGGACAAGAAAAACTCACCAGAATGAGGATATTCCACCTTACAGCACAAAGCATGGAGACTGCTTCGAAAACCGGAATGTATGGTCACCTTACCTATGTAAGGCGACGATATTACGTTTCCCCTTTTCTTGTAAATATGCTACTAGCAATAGACTTACTGTTATCTAACGACATTTTCCCATATTGGTTTGCTATGAATTTAAATAAATAAAGCTGTAGAAGTTTCGGGGGGTTTGAACCCTAGAAACCATATCGATGGCACGTTAGGAACTCTGTGTAAGTCTGGCTATTTAGTCACTCTACCAAGCGCATGAGCGTGGTTCGAGTCCGCCAGAGATGCGATAGAGCTTTTATTTAAGTGTTGCATTGGGATTATCATCGTCCAGAATCTGAGCGACGGGGAAAGTCGCAAGGTTTATTAGGTAGGACTCGTGTAAAGTTGGTTAGCATCAAGGGCATGCTAACACGCAAGTCCACGGAAAGATTTGCCGACGACAATGATAACCAAAATGTTGAATAGGTCCATGGTGCGACCTAATGTAGTATTAAGTGTACGACCAAAATGATTCCTGGCCTGCCCGAAGAATAAGAATATGGGCACATCGTCTTTGGATGTTCCCTATTGAAACTGGCCAAATGCCAAGCTACTCAAGTTTTGGAAATCCTGGGCCCTGGAACGCAAAGTTAAGTCCCTATGGTTTTGGCCATATTGGAAATGAAATATCTGTGCTGTGTTACTCGTTGATGCAAACCGTCATAGAAGCTGACGAAAAAGTTGAAGTGTCGTTCCAGAAATAAATTAGTGTACTAGGAGTACACCAGAGACAGGAAGAAACCTAGCCAATTGTAATCGCAGTCAGAGTTTACATCCCACACCAGGAGAATCCAGCAGGAAGGACGGTCATTGGTGTAGTATCGTTACGAATTTTTACTTTCTCTACTACGTATAGTAAGTAGGGGAAGTATTGCATTCCACCCAAAAATTCGATACCGAGATTTCACCGGAAATACATGTTTTGAGATCTCCTGAATCCAAAAAAGCATTTTTAGAAACATGTCCGTGTGTGTGTGTGTGTGTGTCTGTGAACAGCATAACTCAAAAACAAACATTCGGATAAACACCAAACTTGGTATTTAGGTTCAGTATCTTCCAGAGATGCGACACGAAGGTTTTCAAGAAAATGCCCCCACCCCAGACTACCCTTTACATGGAACATTTTTCGAAAATTTTAATTTTCTCAAAAATGACTCTAACGATTTTGATTAAAATATCATATGTTTAAGATAATGTCATGAGAAATGAAATGTATATCTCGAATTTTCTGGGAATGTCTCCAAAAGTATTCTTAATTGTGAACGACTTTTGCATAACTGGTAAACCATAAGAGCTAGACAAAATTTTACTACACAAAAAATGTACATCTCGTTAAAATACACAACTTATGTCATATACATTTCTTTTGTTGAGTGAACCGTTTTCGAGATATTGCTTGTTATTCCCTTAAATTTTCCAACACTTATACTTTTTCTCAAATTCGTTATTCATTTTTTTATGTCCTGGACTTGCAAAGAGAATGGAATGCGCCGCATAGCAACCAGCGTTAAAATATTTGACCATCGCTTAAAAGCTACCATATTCCCCTTGCATCTACAAGAAAATTAGCAATAAGATTGACATCTCGATATCTCGATTAACATAAAGTATATGGAGAATAGGCGTTTGTAAAAATAGATTGTACAAGAGTAGAGAAAGTCATGTGAGTGTAACACATCAGATTTTTTTTTACTTTCTCTACTACGTATAGTAAGTAGGGGAAGTATTGTATTCCACCCAAAATTTCGATACCGAGATTTCACCGGAAATACATGTTTTGAGACCCCCTGAATCCAAAAAAGCATTTTTGGAAACATGTCCGTGTGTGTGTGTCTGTCTGTCTGTGTGTGTGTCTGTGAACAGCATAACTCAGAAACGAACAGTCGGATAAACACCAAACTTGGTATTTGGGTTCAGTATCTTCCAAGGATGCGACACGAAGGTTTTCAAGAAAATCCCCCCACCCCAGAGTACCCTTTACATGGAACATTTTTCGAAAATTTTAATTTTCTCAAAACTGGCTCTAACGATTTTGATTAAAATATCATATGTTTAAGATATTTTTATGACAAATAAAATGTATATCTTGAATTTTCTGGGAATGTCTCCAAAAGTATTCTTTATTGTGAACGACTTTTGCATAACTGGTAAACCATAAGAGATAGACAAAATTTTACTACACAAAAACTGTAGATCGCGTTAAAATACACAATTTATGTCATATACATTTTTGTTGTTGAGTGAACCATTTTCGAGATATTGCTTGTTATTCCCTTAAATTTTTCAATACTTATTTTCTCAAATGGGAATTCGTTATTCATTTTTTTGTCTTGGAAATGCAAAGAGTTATAATCTGTGGCAAAGGGAATGGGGCTGCACCTAGCAACCAGCTATTAAGAGATATGTATGTGCTTAAAGGCTACTGTTTTCTATATTGCCCTTGTAAATATATTTTCCCCTACATCTACAAGAAAATTAGCAATAAGATAGAGTTTGCAAATGTTTATCTCGATTAACATGAAGTAGATGGAGAACTAGCGTTTGTAAAAATACTTTGTACAAGAGTAGAGAAAGTCATGTGAGTGTAACACATCAGATTTTTCTACTTGTACCTACTTAAAATTGTGTGTGTTATGCATCACGGTGTGCAATATGTGATGTCTTACTGCGCAATGGTTCGAAATTATTTTGAAAATGCTGATAATTTATAGAGTTTTTATTACGGTACCTATGATACTTAATCGTCTTAATTTTAATTTTGAATTTCGAGGTTTTTCTTATATTACATTTAAATTTGATGACACACCGCCAGAGCATAAGTTTACTCTAAGCTTATTCTTCTCAGTGATTGCACTATTATAAATAAAGTGCGTTCAGATTATTTCTCAAAGATTTTGCATATTATGTGTGCTTACAATTTAATGTATAATTTTTTTCAGCGCTGTGATTATATCGATTTTTATTGGCCCCCTGTGTAATAGTTAGCAATATTAATGCGTTGCTAACCTAACTATATGGAAATCGTTAGTTCATCGTTTTCAGAATTTTAGATAGCTTTTTAACCTATATGAATTTAAATCTGCAGTACAAGACCTTGCAAAGAATAAGTAAATCTCTGTTTTTGCTGTTCAGAACGTAAGAAAGTTTTCTTTTGCCTGCTTGAGGAGGATGAATTATTTAGATTCTAGTGTTAGCTTTTCTAGTAGTAAACCAAAATTTAGTAGTGTAAATTTTATAGATACTTCTTTTTTCCCCTTAAGTGTCACCCCTCTTCCCATCTATACTAGCGCTTATGCAAACGGTATAGCTTTTTCTCCCGTTTTTCTTGTGGTGCAAGCGGAGTTAATAACTAATACAGTTTGTCTACGTTTTACGTCACCGAACGCAAGACCGTGGCACGAGAACTGGTGACATATTCTCGGGTCAACCGTAAGCGACTCGAGATCTGGACAGGACAGGACTCTACAAATCGCTGACGGCAAGAATAACTTCCACGTGTGGCGGCGGAAACTTTACAAGGCCCAGCGCTACGCCAACTCTTCAAAAATCATAAGTATCCAACGCTTAATAAATTGTAAGACCAGGATGAGCTTGTTGTGACCTACTAAATTGCACCCCTCTCAAGTGTTTCTATTTTTTTTTCATTCTTCGACCCACCGCTGAAGACGTCTGGGTCGCCTTTTGGGTGAGTCTCCTTAGTCATTCTCAGTTGTGTGCTGGTCATGCACAACATTTAATTTTTTCTTGTCTAGGTCTCAGCACGACTTCTGGTCAGTATTTAAGAACCAAATTTTACTTAAATTGTTCAGTAAGAAAGAACAAACAAACGAACACACTACAGGCACAATTCCAATATCTTTTTCTCTTGTCACACAGTTGAGTTGCCTTTAATTTGTTTTGTAAATATTAAATCCCGCTAACGCTAAAAGTTTAGTTAAGAACAAGCCAGTATTACTTTCTCTACTACCTATAGTAAGTAGGGGAAGCATTGTATTCCACCCAAAAATTCGATACCGAGATTTCTCCGGAAATATATGTTTTGAGACCCCCTGAATCCAATAAAAGCATTTTTGGAAACATGTCCGCGCGCGCGTGTGTGTGAACAGCATAACTCAGAAACCAACAGTCGGATAAACACCAAACTTGGTATTTAGGTTCAGTATCTTCCAGAGATTCGACACGAAGGTTTTCAAGACAATCCCACTCCCCAGATTATCCTTTACATGGAACATTTTTCGAAAATTTTAATTTTCTCAAAAATGGCTCTAAGGAGTTTGATTAAAATATCATATGTTTAAGATATTTTAATGACAAATAAAATGTATATCTTGAATTTTCTGGCAATGTCTCCAAAAGTATTGTTCATTGTGAACGACTTTTGCATAACTGGTAAACCATAAGAGATAGACAACATTTTACTGCACAAAAATGTAGATCGCGTTAAAATACACAATTTATGTCATATATATTTGTTGTTGTTGAGTGAACCATTTTCGAGATATTGCTTGTTATTCCTTTAAATTTTCTATACTTATTTTCTCAAATGTGAATTCGTTATTCATTTTTTTGTCTTGGATATGCAAAGAGCATTAATCTATGGCAAAGAGAATGGTGCTGCACCTAGAAACCAGCTATTATGAGATATGTCTATGCTTAAAGGCTACTATATTTCTATATTGCCCTTGCAGATACAAAACAAGGGGAACATAGTACGCCTTAAGCGAAAGTCAAATATTTTTAGAACTGGTCGCTATGTGTAAAATGTAATTCTCTTTGCATGTCAGAAGATCGTTTCTGCAAATGCTTATCTCGATTAATATGAAATAGATGGAGAATAAGAGTTTGTAAAAAAAGTTTGCACAAGAGTAGAGAAAGCCATGTGAGTGTAACACATCAGATTTGTTTTCTTTGGAATTGCCGTAGTGAAAAATTTAAAGTAATTGCTGTGCACACGGTTTTATAGAGTGAAGGAACATAATAAGTTTTGTTCCTTCCAGTAGCTCACACTCCGGTCACTTAGGATTATCATATTTAGGTATTACATCATTATCTGCTGTTTTGCAGTAAATGGTAATTTTAGATGTTGGCCTCTTTATCTATTTATATGAGCTTGCAATAATCGAGTAATTTCTATATGTATTTACAGGGTTAGGTCGTGACCTATCAGAGCCACCAATATATGTTGAAATTGCTTATTTAATAATTGCATGATAAATGCCTCACGGTTTACGCGCGGATGGGTACTTCGAGTAGTAAGTACGTAATTTTCTTCGGGAATGTCAAGTGGAAAAACCGCGAGGTCTCGGCATTCCTGTGTGGGTGTTGGTTACACAGAATGTTCTGTGTGTACCTTTAAATACTGCTGTACAAGGACGGTATTCATTAGTGTGGAATACTATGTGTTGTTTTGCCTTCCAGTTAAACCTCACGGTCTGGATAGAGCGCTATGTTGAGCCGTTACGTTTTGTGATGAGAAAATAATTATAAGGGTCCTTAAACTTGTTTATTTATGTCCTGGTTATTTACTCTGATAGTTCCCAAGTCATCAAATGATTTGGAAACGGTGTGTGAATAGTGGTTTAAGTAGACTGTTCTATGGTAGAGAACCGTGTTATCCTTACTTAATGCAATTCCGGTGTACACACAAACTTTTTAGTTCATTTGACCCTGTATTGAAAGTTTTTATTTCTAATGCTTAAATGATATCGCTTCCTCTGTAGGCTGGAATGCCATTTAATATATGCGGGATTTTCATCCTGTTATTGCCTTAGCCGGCACGTGTTGAACGTTGTGTATGCGTTAGTTGTCATTCTGCGACTCGACATACGCAACGTTTTACTAGCATGCAATTTTTTGCCGAGTCGAACTACTGTCGCGCTCGACCTTGCAAGGTTAGATCAAGTGCGTGTGTTATAAAACATTCAGTCTGTTATATATACACTTCCCTCCCGTCTATTACCTCTAATTCCCCTCTTCCTTTGCCCACCTTATGGTTTGGTACTCGCTCAAAACCCTCCCGTGCAACCCCTATCTACGGTGATGTCCTTATCTGTTGTTCCACCCCTATGGTGTTTTGTCCACCCTATGACCCACATCCACGCAGCCCAAGGCTGCGTGCTGTTCCCATTTCTCACGCACAATATGGGCCCTGCGTCTTGAGCAGGAGAATCAGTCTAGGCTGACGGTGTCGTCGCCAGGAGGCATGAAAGCCTCGCTTCTATTCTTGCTGATGGGATGAATCCTAATAGCCTCGTCCGCATGAAACTTCGGAGTTGTCCGTCGCTTCAGCTGGGTGCTGTGAAGATTTATGCAACCTTTGTCTCCGCCTCGGAACAAGCAATATTACCGTCTCCGTTGTTAAGATGCTGCTGGTGGCGCGTGTGAATGCGCCCAGGACCGCTGCGTCGTCTTTCTTGCGAACCTATGTGTTCCCCTCGCCACCTCTATCTATATACAGGCTGTCTGACGGACATGGGTGCGACATTTTCTCCCCTTCTCATGTGGCCATGAATGTTCCTGTAGTTCTCCTCCCCTGCCCATTGGTCGCCTCTCCCTTGCGAGTATTCTCTTCTTCCGTTTTTCTCTCTCCGTCTCCGTTAGTCCTTATTTCCGTTAGCAACTAGTTCCTTCCCCCCTTGCTTTCGTTTGTGATCGTTGAATGTATTTGTATAAAAATGATAAAGAAGAAAAACCAACAGTAAGAAAAAACATCCATTGTATTAATCATGTATGGTTTCTTTACATTTATTGTAGTGTACTCTACGTATACTGCATGTTCTTCTTTATCCTTTCTCCGTTCCATGCTTCAGGCGAGGACGGATGCTTTTTCTGGAGGGGAGGACAGTGTCACGGTGCATTTTGGCATTAACTTTATTGTAATGATTAACGTATAGTTTTTGGCCGTATAATTCTGAATTGTTAACGGGGAACTTAAAGCTACCACACGGCAGCGACATTCAACTAAATAATGACGTAGTGGTGCGTCTAGCCAGGTTTTGTATATAATCACCGGGTTCTATGCCTCATGATCGAATTTGGACCGTCTTGCAGCGAGAGCCCACGCCGGTCGGATTCTTGAACGACCACGTGATCCAAATTGTTATTTTAAAATGTGATAATCAACGGCCGCCATGCATCACCACCTTCCACGACAGGTAAGGTACTTCATTCAATTATTTGTAAACTTCTTTCCGGCCACGTGCCATACTTTATAATAAATTCTATCTTTATAGAAGTGTGGGGCTACCATATAATTGTTCAGGACTGCCCTTGGAGCATAGCAAACCTTAAAGACCTTCCCATCTTGGGTTTTCTTCCGTGTTCAGTGAGTCGCTCTGGTTCGAGCATGGTGTTCGTTTGCGCTAGTTGAGAAAAAACAAAGCTGTTATTTTCAGGTTGTGTTGGATTTACAGTGCAGATTTTCCGCGAACCCAATCAAATTAAATTGCTTTCTAAGCTTTGCAATGATTTTGTTTGCAAAACATTGTATAGAGTTCTTCCTATGATTCTTTGTGTGTAGTGCAGTTGCTTTGTTATTGTGTTCCCAGCGATGTCTAATACTGACACAAACCCTCTCTCGCAATCTTCGTTATCGATGTCCGTTTTATAGCTGCTAAACTAACCTCCAAGCGTCCACCAGACGAGGATTTCAACCTTCCAAAAATTATATACACAGTACCTGCTTCACGAGCTTACCAAAGATATGTAATGAATCTAATGGACGTTCACAACAAATATGCCCCATTGGAACAAATGGAGGATTCTACCGCAACGGCATCTCAAACCCAAACCTTAGAAACAGTGCATGTTCCCTCAATCTTTTTTCACGAGACTATCAAGCAATCATTACCGATCTACATCGAATAACGACCAGTGAATTTACTACTCAACAGAAGGGGAAACCTCTAAAAATTGCTCTCGTCGCGCTGAATGCTTTTGGGGGGGGGGGCTAGTCTCAATTACAGTATCACACATTTCGTGATCCCAATTCCAAAAAGTTGCCCCTAAGTTGGAAGTAGTTATTCAGAATGTCTCATGTTCTATTAACGATGAAGAAATCCTTTCAGAACTTCTCTCTCAAAAGCTTCCAGTTACTAAAGTTGTTCGATTGTTCTATAAGGACAAACAACCTATCCTCTTGTTTGCAGTTGAACTGGAGAATTCAGAACAACATAAAGAAATCCTTAACTTTCGGCATATACAGTAGGCGTTAGTCTCTGTTGAATATCGCCGCAGATTCTTGGATGTACCCCAATGTACCAGGTGCCAACGGTATGATCACGCAAAAAACTTCTTCCGTCCTAATCCACGGCGTGAAATGCCTGGAATCTCAGTACTACAGTGTTTGTATCAAACCCAAACAGGAAGCACCTCAGTGCGTGAATTGCAACGGAACCCATGCTGCGAACTATAAAGGTTGTCCTCGTTACTTAAATCTTCGCACTAAAGCTACTAGTGAAACTTTTAGATTGCGGTCAAACTGCGAACGCCTTAATGTACCTAACACAACACCACCGTCGTTAGATGCGCAGCATTTTCCAAACTTGCCAAAAAAAAAACGGCCAGTGTAAATATTCCGCCTCATGCATGGACTTCTAGAAAAACACCCCTGTCTTCTCTCAACATCCAGATGCCTAGAAAAAGTCCTACTTCCAATCCTTCTGATTTCAGTGACCTACCTGTACTGATCAGGGCTTTCAAGCCATTTCTCCCTCATACAAAATGTTTTCTAATTTCATTATTCCACGAGCTCTTTCGAAATGAATAGTTCCATTCGTCATTCGATGACTCAACTTACTTCTGTAAACTGGGATGCCAACGGTTTAAAATCTAAGCGAGCTACTTGCCTGGAATTTTTATCTCATTGCATCTATGAAAGGCGGCGCCGTGGCCGAGTGGTTAGACCGCTCGCCTTCCACCGAGGCGGCCCGGGTTCAATCCCAGGGACCTGCATGTGGGATTTGTGGTGGACGAAGCGGCGTCTGGGCGGGTTTTCTCCGGTTTCCCCCGCCATTCATTCCACCAATGCTCCATCATCACCTTTCCTTTCATCCATTTCACCAACATTTCGTTTCATCTACTTCCTTCATCCCATACCAGGCATCGGGCTGATCACCCATCCTGGATGCTCTGTCTGATCCATGAGTGTCTGCTCCTCGACGGGCCTCTGACCCCAGGCACCCGTTTGTAAGTCCTGGGGGGTGTAAGTCCTACGTAAGAGGAGGATAAACAGATAATGAATGAATGATGCATCTATGAAATCCATGTTCTTCCTTCTAAAAAATTCATTCTCCCTGGTTACTATTCATAGGTCTGACCGAGACGCCCGAATTGCTTCTGGAGGCGTAGCTATTGTTGTGAAACTAAGTTGGCGTATATAATATATTTTTTGCTTCAATTGACCAGCCTTAGAGGCCTGCGCAATCAAGCTTCAATAACAAAACTGCCCGAAGATGCTTATAATTGCAGCTTATCGACCACCCTCAGCTCAGAGAAACAAGATCTACAGCTTCTCTTTCCTGTTCCATCCCCTGTGATCTTGCTCGGTGACTTAAACAGCAAACATGAGCAATGGGGATGCCGTGTAACCAGTACCGTTGGAAGACGTCTTCTCTCGGCGGTCGACCGCAACGGTATATTCATTCTAGCTCCAACAGACCCTGGTTACTACTCTTACAATCCTGTTGTTTCACCGGACATTTTAGTTGTGGCCAGGGGCGACTGGTGACTCTGAACTTTGGTGATTCACAAAATTATCCTTGCAATGAAATGTTTTAAGTAATAAATACGGAATAAGTTTCTCACCATAGGCTGATTAATTTACGCAAATAAACAAGAAATGGGAATTCACATTTCATAAACAGTGTAGCATATAGCACTCACCTATTTATAAGGAGAAAATCACACCTTCTCTCCTTCCCGCCAACAAACTTATCGATGACCAGCTCATTGCAGTTCTTGATCTGCATGATGAAATCCCTTTCAATGGAAAGCATGGCCAACGCAGATAACCTCGCCTGAGACATTGTGTTACGCAGAAATGTTTTAATCCTTTTCAGAGTAGAGAAGCATCTTTCTGCCTCACATGTTGTCATGAGGATTGTTAGAATGACACTTAGTTGTTTAACAGATTCACTAAAAGTGGAACATAAATTATTGTCCCTGTAAAACTCCATTAGTGGAACAACCCCAGTTATGTTTTTCAATTCTTCAGTATTATACATTGTGGAAAGTTCTGTAATCAGTTTCTTTTCTTCAATAAAAGAATATGTCTGAAGGGCAACTTTAATATGTTGTTCCGAGAACGAAATGTTATATTCTGAAAATCTGTTAGGCTGAAAGAGAACTGCTGCTACCATATGAGCAACAAATCTGAACCTGTCTTTCATTTCAGTAATGATTACATCACACACTTCAATTGCCTCTCGTTTTCTTTCAGTGTGTTCCACAATTTTTCTTTTCTTCGTCACATTCTCATAAACTGTAGTGGAACTTATGGTGCTTCTAATTTTGACCTCAAAATAATTAAGTCTATCCTGGACCATTACAGGAGTACAGTCGCTCCTCTGAAGTTGGTTGTAGAAAATATCGACATGGGGCATAATTTTATGGAAGGACAACCAAAATATGAAATCTGCATCACTCAAAATTCCAATAAAACCAGATACTTGAAGAACAGAACTTGAATTGGCGATTATCTCGACTCTCCTTATGATTTTCATGCATTCTATTAACTCCTCGCTGTATTCGAAAACTGTGTTGACAGATCTAGATTGAAAGTTCCATCTCGTTTACACTGATCTTGGCAGCCGCTTCTGCACTACTTCTTCTAAAACTGATGTTCTCTGAGGAGAGTTAGAGAAAAAAGCAGAAATTCTTTGAAGATCTACGAAGAAAATTCGTACTATTCGCTGATGCTGCATTTAACATAATTAAGTTTAACTGATGCGCATGCCAATGAATGTATTCTGCAGACTGTACTTCTTTTTATGATGGATTAAACGCCATTTTTCGACCCAGACATAACATTAGCCCCATCGTATGTTTGAGCAATCAGTTTATGTTCACAGCCTAGCAGATGTCGATCAAGTTCTGGCAATATGCATGCAGCTAAGTTATCTGCTTTGTGTCCTATAGGATTCACAAACCCCAGTACCTTCCACTGGCTTATGGTTTACCTACTAGATATCTATAGACAATTACCATTTGATACTTGGATGCTGTGTCGCTGGTTTCATCTGCTATGACAGATAAAAATAGCGAGTCTTTTATTTCTTTCGATATCTCCTCGACAGACTTCAAGCATGCATTGCAAAATCTCATTTTGAATCAGTTTTGACGTTCCCTTAAACACTGTTGCATTTTCCAAATGGTTTTTCAGAACACAGTCTAGCTCTGCACTGAAATTTATCAGTCCACGAAAAATACCAGGGTTACTTGAAGTCGCTGAATCATGTCCTTGAAGAGCCAATTCAAAGGCCCCATAAAACCTAATGCAGTTAATAATGTTTAAAACATACCTATTTTGAGCCACTTTCTGGTTGTGTTCTTCAATTGCTCTCCAATATGCACTGTCCATTTGTTTTTCTATATTTACATTGCCAAACATAACAAGACTGGCAGTTTTTTCTTGTGCAACTTTGACGCTACATGTTTTTGGCGCGGTCATGAAGATGCTGCAATCATTCACGCCATGCTTTGTCCGTGTATCTTCACCACCAAACAAAACGCAAGGAAAGCAAAACAGCGTTTTTAATATCACAACCACACATCCAATCATATTTTTCATACACATCGCTGTTAAAACTTCTTGTTTTGTTTGAACTACCTGAATGATTTTTAGGTATAGTGTGGGCCTGCCAATGTGTTTAATTTCATTCTTTTCCTCCAAGTTTAGCGTTGAAAACGGTTGCGTTAAAAGAGACTGAATGGAATTCATTGTTTCTCCTTATAGGAGCGTGTACCTGTATTTAGCTAAATAAACCACTTTGACTCATAAATTAAAACCCAATACACACAACACGGCACAAACAACGTGGCATACAGGCAACGTAATGATCAGAGATGCAGTTCAGTAGATAGAAGACCGGAAGCGAGGTAAACATTTACTGTGAATTCAATAGGTGGTGCTGTGTATGGGACGAAACGAAAAGTATTGTTCCTGTTGATTATCCTATTCTATGCTCTCTGAATACTAGGTTAACCAACAACATGCAGCTTATGCCCCGCACTTCCCTCTCACAATACACCTCTGCGCTCACTTGATTCTTCATTCCGTATACTTCACCATTGTACCAATATGGGTTGCAGCCGGGAGTGCACTACTCGGCACCTGCAAACAATACAACGCTTGCCGAAGTCCACTCCACAAGATCATGTCAGAATGATAACCGAAATGGATGAATCGCATATGTTATTTACATTAAAGGGAGAGCCAGGATTTTGGTTGTAGCGCAAACGTGTTAGTTACCATATTAAGAAGCCGCCCCTGGATGTGGCACTTTTGAGGAACATTAGACAGCCCTTACGCATGCACACTGTTGCCGAATTGGATTGTGATCATTGCCCTATCATCTCTACGTTTCCTTGTGAAGTGCCATGCGCTTCGCTTCCTCCTCGCTTTATCCAAGGAATGTTTCCAGAAACAGTTGTACCTTGACTGGCTGCATATCGCCTACAGATCTCTTCTGATATTGATGCAGCAACACAGCATTTCAAAACTGTTTATATACGTGGGTGAAAAATGCTAGTGGTATGACGCAACATGGGCATACTCCGCAACATCAAGAATTATAGTACTGTTGAAAATCAAACATAAGAGGCGACGTGAATGGCAATCTCATAGATTACCTTGGCAGCGACACAGATTAAATCAATTAATTTGACAAACCCGTTGAGCTCTAGATGAATATCGTTATGCTACATGAAAATACTAATTGTCTAACCTTTCGCCAGAAGATTGCTCTCTGTGGAAGGAGAGGAAACGGATGCTTTGGGAATCTACTGCTGTGCCACCCTTAAAATTCCAGGACCATGTGTATTAACACGAAGCTGCAAAATGTAAGCTGTTGGCTACATTTTGCAAACTATGCTCACGCCCAATTCCAGTAGGAATGCTGTGTTCAGTCACCATCCTGAAAATGCGATCGACACCTACTCCTCAGTTCCAAAGCAGCTCAGCTGCACTTCGGCGGCTTCTTCGTCACCTACCCACTAAAAAACTCCAGAAAACGTTTTTATTTATGGAGGCTCTTTAACTGCTGTGGTCCTTAGCGTTCCATCTTATTGGGCGTGAAAGACCGGTAATTTTGCTCAGGGACCTCTTAATCAGGATTGAGGTTCTTTTAGTGTCGTAAATCTACGCTTGGCTACACTTCCCTTCCGGAGGAAGCCATGCTAAGGATTTTTACGTCCGAAACAAATCCATCGTCCACTGCCGGGTTTGAATCCGCGACTTCGGAAACTAGAGGTTAGCATGGTAACCACTACACCGCGGAGGACGACGCTCCAGGACACGATCGTATCCCAAGTATTGTTTTAAAACACCTTACCGCCAAGATTCTGGCCTACTTGACCTCCATATTTAATGCTGACTTTCGCCTAAGATATTTACCATTATCATGGAAACATGCTGTGGTTATCGTTCTTCCTAAACCTGGACTACCGCCTTCCTCAGCTTCTAGTTATCGTTCTATTAGCCTATCGCCTACACTTTCCAAACTTTTTGAGCCACCCAAAAAAAGATTAAGAAAATTTCTGACAACACAGCGATCTCGCCACAATTTGGTTTTCGCAGACACCACTGTATAACCCATCAGCTTCTGCGATTTCTAGCTTAAACAACACACGGTCGCAGCATTTCTGGACTTCAAAACAAGTTTTTAATCGAGTGTGGCACGCCGGTCTGCTCTACAAACGTCGAAGCATTGGCTTGTCGGATTATCTCTATCAGAATTGATACCTTTCTCTCACGTCTTCAACTACGGATAGGTTCTAATCTAACCTCTGTGCGGCCAATCATGTCTGGAGTGCCTCAGGGTAACAATTTTTAGCACGTGTGCTGTTCAATGTCTTCACCTACGACATACCTGTTTTACATGTCAACTTCGCCATGTACACTGACGATATTCCCATTTTTACCACCCACTACCAACTGGATCTTGCTGCTAACAGATTACAGACGTCTTAATATTTCTAGTACCACGGATTGATAACTGCAGGATTCCTTGGAACCGCAAAAAAATTGTAAAACTATGTTTACATTGCGTCCCATTTGTCCCCCTCACCCCTATTACTTTACAAACTATTACCATGTCCGGAAAACTTGATGGCACTGTTGTATGTCTGGCCTACATTTTGATCGTCGACTGACCTGGAACTCCCACATTAATTTAAAATTAAATTTCGTTTACGCAAATTGTATCCCATTCCCAACTGCAATTCTTCTTTGTAAATACCATGTGGTTCTCTTCTGTACAAGGCCTTACTTCGTCCTTTACTCACATATGCTTGTCCAATTTGGGGAGATGCAGCTGCAACCAAAATTAATGGTCCGCAGGTCTTTAAAAATAAAGTTTTAAGGCTTATACTAAACACACCTTGGTACGTCAGAAACACCCAAATACACCACGAACTTGCACTCAGTACCATCTTTGCACACAGTGGCTCTCAGGCTTACACATTTTTTCAGCATCTTCACTCAGCACCTGATGCAGTATATTTCTGCTTAGGACAAAAATCTGATATGGTTCCCCGGATCAAAAGTCGCCTCCCGCAGGACTTGTTGCTTTCTTCCTATAAAAGTAATTGAATTAGAATACTGTCAGTGAACCATATGTACAATATTATCCAACTTTGGTGCCAGAGAGGCCTCGCATGTCTGATCTCAGATTAGTTTATATTGTTATGTATTATATCCTGATTCTGAATAGCATTTCTAATGCTGAAGGAATCTATCTGATAAAAAAAAAAACAGTTGCGTGTGCCAGGTCTCCCGCCACATATTGGGGTTAGTCACACCCGTTGCCTCCTTTGAGCTATTCCTCCAGTTAGCTGTGACATTTAGTGACAATCCCTTCCAACTCCTTTTCCTTAACCCGTAACAAACCCTTACTCGGCCTGTGGCATCTGGTATAGTCGTCGGATCATGGACACCACCCCTACCCTTTCATCACCTTCTTACCGTGACATTTGGTGGATGCGCCTCTAAGTGTCCACCGTCACCCGCCAAACATCACTTATTCCACCCGTGACAACTTGATGGAATCGCACGGTTCAAGATCGTGTAGGGTAGTTATGACCCGTTGCGGCATCCCCTATCCAACTGTGACAATATGAATGTGTGGTTACGCAGTACAAATAATAGTGCATTGGGACGGTGTTCGTGATTCCATCCCTCTTCTTTCTTGTAAACAGTGATGATTTTGTACAGATTGTGGTGTGTATTTTCACTAATGAATTGTGTTAAAAATGATTTTGTGTAGTTCCTAAACTTTAATGACAAGTTGTTTGTTCATAATTATATTTTATAAAGTGTGAAGAAAAGAACTAGCACGAGTATGAAAGTAAGTAAAAAACTCAAATGAGTATGAAAGTAAAGAAAATAAAGAAAAAAAAAGCTGCTTTGTCTGTGAATCAAGGTTTTAAATATTGCATTTTGGTTATTTTTTAATAAAGTCTCCTCTCATATCCCTTCAGTCTTCCTTTTGCGAGATAAGCTAAAAGGAAAGAAAAAAACATTGTACATGTAACAGGTCCTGTTTTTGACAAAAGCTGCTCAGGGTAGCGGTATACACTTGCAGGTACCTAGACCCATTGTAATAAAAATAACAATGGGAAAAATGAGAGAAATTTTAAGGAACGCCAGAAAGCTAAGGGGTACAAGAATTTTCATAGAGCAAGACTATACAGGACAGGAACAAATTCTGAAAAAAAGAACTAATATTCAGGATGAAAGAAGCAAGAGCAGATGAGAAGAAGGCATTTTTGAAAGGATTAAAATTATTCGTGGAAGGCGAAGAATGGAGTATGAGCAGAAGCAATGGCCCAGAGCACATTCAAGTCAAAGAACTGAGCAAAAAGCTGAGTTGTTAGCCTGGGGAAATGAGGGGAAAACATCTGATCCAACACTAGATTCGGCAAGTGCGGGAAACAGTCAGGGAAGGAGTGCAGAAGAAAACGTGAGGTAGAACCAGCAGTGCGGAAGGGGGAAGAGGAGCTAACATTGGTGACAGACGAATGGGGAAGCGAAGCAAGGAGAGGGAAATGGGGAAGGGTCAACAGGTCAGAAGAAGACCAGTGCAGAGGAAATGCATGCGTAGAGGAGGGGAGAGATGCAAATGATAAGTGGGAAATTATTAAGAGTAGAAAGTGTTAGTCAAGCAGAGGAAATTGCAAGAAAGATAGGGTTAAATATAAGCCAAAATTACTAGATTTAGAAAGGCAATGGAGAAATATAAATATCAGGACAAACCAAGGAACAAATAGGGAAAGGGAATAAATTTGATGTTCTGGAACGTCAAAGGCATAAGAGTAAGATATACAACACGGAAATCCAAAATGTAATTAGAAATATGTTTATTGTAGGGGTGGTAGACATGGTTAGAAGAAAGGTAAGAAATAGGGCTTAAGGATTACAAATTTATAAATAAAAGTGCCAGCAAGACACGAGAAAGGAAGAGTTTTGAGAGGATTCGGTATATTGTTAAAAAAGACATGGACATAAGTGTTGAGAAACAGAAGTGATAGAAAACAAGGTTCTATGACTTAATAAAACAAGTAAATAATGTAAATGTAAATACTAGAATCAGTGTAGAAACATCAAACGTTTATGAGAATAACCTGTATAAAATTATAGATGAACATATGGAAAAAATCAGAAATAAGTGGCCAGACATAGAGTTTATTATACTGGGAAACTTTAATGCAAGAATAAGGTGGGAAAACTGTAGATTACTAGGAAGTGCCACGATAGAGAAAGGAAAAGTAGGGATAGTATAATGAATAAGGAAGGAAAAAAGCTTATTAGAATTCTGTGAATTAAACAATCAGTTAATATATAACGAGACAATAGGAGAGAACAAAGAAGGAGAATTTACATTTGCAAGTGCAAATGGGCAAAGTGTAATACACTATATGTTATATAGTGAGGAATCAGAGGAGAAAATTAGGAAATTTAAAATCAGAAATGAGATAGCAAATAGCAGCCATTTCCCACTAACAATGGAATTAAAGGTAGAAAAGGAAGTAGTAGATAAAGGGGTAACACAGATAAGGAGATTAAAAACCTATAAGTGAAAGGAGGAACTAGAAGGAAAAATCACAAAAGATTTAAATTCAAAGGTAAGACAAATTATAGAAGAACCTATATGAAGGAAAAACGGAGAAAGTGCTAGAGTTTGGAATTAATAGCAAAAAGAGCAGGGACAGATATGGAAATAAACTGGGACAGGTACGTACAAACTATATGAGTGTAAAAATTCAAAAAAGGAGGTTTTCGAAGAACTTATTAAATGGAGGGGATTGGAAAAGGAAGAAGACAGGCAAAATTTTATGATTTACAAATGGGGATATAAAGGATTGTTAGAGACAAAGAAAACATGGAAAATAAACTAAAGCGGGCAATTGAAAAGAAAGATAGTATAAATATATGAGAAATAGTAAGAAGGGTGAACAGGAAAGGGGAAAAAAAACAAAATCACACCAGCTGAATGGGTAGAATATTTTAAAAACCTAATTGGGGAAGGGATAGAGATAAGGCTGGAACATAGAATGTTTGGACAAGAGGTGATGTTACATGAAAAATTAGATAGAGAAATATCAACCCAGGAGGTTATTTACAATAAGAAATATAAATAAAGGGAAAGCGGTATGAATAGATGGAATATCAAGAGAATTTTGGAAAAAATATGGGGAAACTCAACAGGTTTAGAAATAATGGCAGAATTATTAAACAAAATAAAATTAAAAAATGGCATACCGGAAAACAAGTATGATAGTTCCTGTTTATAAAGGGAAGGGAGGAGTAAATAGGCTTGAGAACTATAAGGAATAAGTCTACTGTCTATACTACGGTATATAGGAATTTTGGCAGATAGACTAAGAAAACGGGTTGAAATCGAAAGAAACATATCAAAATTCCAGTAGGTTTTAGGAGAGGTAGACAGACTGTAGATAACATATTTATAATAAAGACTATAATAGATAAATATTTGAGTAGGAAAAGAGGAAGGGTATATGTTTTTTCTGATTTTGAAAAAGCTTTATAAAATAAATAGAGAAGCTCTAGAATATAAGCTAAGAGAAAGGGAGTAAGTGACAAGTTTATAGGAGAAATTACGAAAATATACAAAGATGTAAAATTTGGTTTACATGGTGAAAAAGGCAGCATCACAGAGATGATTGAATGAAATAGAATTAAGACAGGGATATAAGCGGTGTCCAATATTAATTAACTAATCATAGATGATATATTAAAAAGTGTAAAAATAAGAAATCAGCATTGTCCAGTTAAAAGGGATAACGAGATTCCAGGTTTACTATACGCAGATGACCTTATGGTAGGTGCTATATCCATAATAGGATTACAGAAAGCAATAAATGAAATTCAAGAATTTTGTGAAAAATGGGGAATTAAGGTAAATACAAATAAAACCAAAGTGATAGTTTTTAAAAAAGAAATAAAGTGAGGAAGTAAGAAAAATGGTTTCTAGGTGGTCAAGAACTGTACCTAGTCAAAGAATTTGACTATTTAGGAGTAAGGTTCAGTAATAACAGGCAATGGGGAGCACTCTCAGGAAGATGTTGGCTAAAGAGAAGCCAGCTATAACAGAAATAAGAATATGCAAATATAAATTAGAGATGTCGACAAAATGGTTGTAGAGTGTATGAGGCATTGGTAAAATAAAAAATGCTTTATGAGGTGGAAATATGGGGTAGGAGGCAAAATAAGTAAGAAAATGTTCCAAATGTATAGAATGTTTTGTAAAGAACTAATTGGACTACCAAAGAGCAGCACCAGGCGAGGTTGCATTAGAAGAACTAGGAGGAAAGGTATAATAATAGAAAGAATTTTAAAATTTTGGTTTAGATGTATGGCAATGGAGGAAGGTGAAGTCCTAAAGATATGCATGACTCAGCAAAACGTTCTAATAAGCAAAAACAGCTGGTGGAAAGAAACAGAAAAAATCTGATGTGTTACACTCACATGACTTTCTCTACTCTTGTACAAACTATTTTTACAAACGCTTATTCTCCATCTACTTCATGTTAATCAAGATAAACATTTGCAGACTCTATCTTATTGCTAATGTTCTTGTAGATGTAAGGGGAATATATATTTACAAGGGCAATATAGAAATACAGTAGCCTTTAAGCACATACATATCTCTTAATAGCTGGTTGCTAGGTGCAGCACCATTCCCTTTGCCACAGATTAATACTCTTTGCATATCCAAGACAAAAAAATGAATAACGAATTCCCATTTGAGAAAATAAGTATTGAAAAATTTAAGGGAATAACAAGCAATATCTCGAAAATGGTTCACTCACCAAAAAAAATGTATATCACATAAATTGTGTATTTTAATGCGATCTACATTTTTTGTGTAGTAACATTTTGTCTATCTCTTATGGTTTACCAGTTATGCAAAAGTCATTCACAATGAAGAATAGTTTTGGAGATATTCCCAGAAAATTCAAGATATACATTTTATTTGTCATGAAAATATTTTAAACATATGATATTTTAATCAAAATCGTTAGCCATTTTTGAAAAAATTAAAATATTCGAAAAATGTTCCATGTAAAAGGTAATCTGCGGTGGCGGGTATTTTCTGGAAAACCTTCGTGTCGCATCTCTGGAAGATACTGAACCTAAATACCAAGTTTGGTGTTTATCCGACTGTTCGTTTTTGAGTTATGCTGTTCACAGACAGACAGACAGACAGACAGAGACATGTTTCCAAAAATGCTTTTTTGGATTCAGGGGGTCTCAAAACATGTATTTACTGTGAAATATCGGTATTGAATTTTTGGGTGGAATACAATACTTCCCCTACTTACTATACGTAGTAGAGAAAGTAAAAATAATGGATTTAATTGGAATGGGGGATATATGGGGGATAGGGGAAAGAAATACAAATGGTTTTAGGAAAGTAGTAAGCAACAGAGTGGAAGATACGGAACAAGAGACATGGAGAAGCTTTGAAGATAAAAAAATCATTCAACTTTTATAAATTCATAAAGAAAGGGCGGAGAATATAGGTATGTTGATTGCTGTAAACGACAAGAAAGGGAAGGTTTAGCATTGATGAGAACGAGATCATGTATTTAAGAGGGCTGAGAGGCAGTGGAAGAGGAATATGTGAGCTGTGTGGAGGAAGGGAAAGTACGGAATATTATATGATGGAATGTAAGAAAATAAAGAGCTGGAGGGAAAGAGTATGGGAAAATATGGATAGAAAAATAGTAACTATAAAGATGTTGACAGGGAAAGAAGAAAACGAAATCAAGGGCCTGGGAGAAGTTTTAAGGAAGGTAAAAGAAAAATGGTCTAGAAAAGTGAGACAGGCAAAGAAAGAAGGGCCACTACTCAGTGAGTTATAAGGCCTGGGAGCTAAGCAATCTGACAAGCACCAGACAAATTGTACATAAGATGTATGGGTATGAGAGATATATACTGCATAAAAATTGTAAACCTAATTGTAAAACGAATTGTACATAAATTCATCCATTATTGCAGGTGAATGCAAACAAATTAAAATACATTATTTAGGTATGTATTGTAATGAAAAGAAGCTAGAAACAGTGATGTGTATTGAATTTATTTAAAGGTGAGTCGAAATTGTTACACTAACATCACTTAAGTTTACTCACTTAACATGTTTCGTCGACGAGTTAACCTTCTGAGGATGGGAACAACGGTTTCCCGAAACATGTTAAGTGAGTAAACTTAAGTGATGTTAGTGTAACAATTTCGACTCACCTTTAAATAAATACATTATTTAGTTTACTGAAATCTTAACATTTGTTCATTCCAAAAGTATGCATTTACTGTGTGCATGCGCGCGAGCGTGCACAAGACCTGCAGTGTCCACTTGTATAATATTAGCACAGTAATAATTTTGGCGTGTGTTCCCTTAGATGTGACTTTTTCCTACCATCTTTGAAAGTAAATAATATTGTTTGTTTTTAGATAACTTGAAAGTTTTTCATAAAAATCACAAGAATGGCTGTAAAAATGTTAGTTTTTTTTATCAAAAGGTTTCTAAAGTTTACTTAGTACTAAATGCATATTAAACACCTTTATTAAGTTTTATGATTGCTGTCTCAACACAGATTTTATAGAGTAATGTTAAATATTTTACTTACTGTTTAGTCATGCAAAAAAGAGTGACATAAAAAAAGGATTGATCATTTTACACAAATATTTGTTTAAGTTTTACAATTAATAATTATGCATTGAAGCCATCTGTTTTGCAATTAATATAATCCTATTTCTTCTTCATCAAGGCATCTCTAAAATACTAGATATACTTAAAGCTACAAACATATTATTTTAACACTATGCCACAAACATTTAATGCAACTGCTTTCTGCTGCCTGTTAGCAAACCAAGTCAGCAAAATTTATATTAATCTGAAATTTCAAATATTCATTCACTACTAATTAGTCCAAAAACAACCAGATGAAAAGCAAAAGCTTTTAAACTAAAGCAGAAATGATGACAGAAATAAAGTTGTTTTCGGATCTACAGCAAGATTAGAATCTTGTGAGTGATTCAGGGATTTCTAGTAGAATACAAAAAGAACCCCAGGACTACTCGCATTATTCTGATTTGGTTGTAAATGCGAGAACAGCTGGCCAATTTCATATAAGGGACCAAAATCAGAAATGTGGATAGGGTAGCATGCCATTTGGGCGATTGAGCCGCCAAGTCGGTGTAGCTTTAGCATTAAGTTCCTACACCTGTTGCATGAAAATAACTGAAAGCGCATCAATCGCTACAAGTGGAATGTAAGACCAATTTTTTAACACTGAGTTAACCATCTATTCGTTGTTACACTGTCACTGCACACCCAAGACCACTGATTTTCCTATATGAAAACTCACCAACTTTCATTTTTCTCACAATGCATATACTTCCATTACTATTTTATTTGTACAGCCAGTGTTCACAATATGCACAAAACTTGTTATCCAGCACCTTGGTAACAACATTAACAATAAATAACTATTAACACTAACAAATTCTATTGTGTCAAAAATTGGTATTTATGAATGAATTTATTTTCAGTTCCAAATTCCATACAAGCACATATACAGATATTTACAAATGTAAAGTAAAAACTAGTAACAATTATTATATCAAACTCACAAATATTTCAAAGTCACCTCTACCCAAGTTTCTCAGTATTAAAAGTTCCAACACACAAACACCGCATTTTTTGAGCTGTTTCAGATACCCATATTTAAAATGTTATCTTTTAAAAACTTTTAACACCCTTCACATCTTTTGTTGTTTACTAATAACACTCTTAACATTAAATTTAAGTTCACACTGCAAGGAATGGATTAATAAATTTACTATGTATGCAATTATATACATTGAGGACAAATTCTTTATTAACAGAATGTTTATTTATTGATTGATGCTGAGCTGTTGGCATAAACATTCATTTCTTGGATGTCCTGGTGAAAATTATTTGATTACTTTCTTTCTTAAGTTTTGTAACAAAAATACAATATTTGAATTTTATTTTAATGTTCTAGTCGAACAAATAGTCCTCTAATCAATCTGAATGTTATGACTGCAGTTTACAGGATATCAAAAATTATTTTACTGATGAGATTTCCCCATTGCAATTTAAGTAAAAATGTAAAACAATATTTTGGGATACAACTTTTTATGGGAACTATGAAGCAGTGGAGTTTATAGTTTCATTGATTATCTGAATTAAAGTTGAAATACAAGATAAACAACTTTGAACATATTTCAAGGCCTACTATCCTCATTCCCTTCAAGCTTCTATCTCAGCAATTCAAACTGTGATATAATACCACAATCCTAAGTAGCAGCTTAATTTAATGCAGATGATGAAAACCTCCCTTGCTTTCCTTAATCTCTCAAGTTTGATGTAGGCATCCCAATATTTTCTTTAATATTTGGCCTAAAAGAAGAGAATATTTAACTTATACTATTTCTATTGTAAATCTTAAAACTCAAACAACAGTAATTATGACTGGAAAGTACAAACATGTTCTTAAGTAAGACAATTAAGATGGACTAAAAAGATTCTGTATTTCAGAATTCCAGTAAAACCATAATATATATATTTGTACAATATATCATCCAAATGAAACTCTTACTGATCTCATTGGGCTTGCTACATGCTGTTCTTGTTGTGCAGAAGTGTTCTTCAGATTTAACAGGTTGGCTTTTGGCTTAGCGTCACAGAAACATAATTACAAATAACAAAGGTTAGAAAGTGCGTAATTTAGGTCCTTAGCAAACAATGTAAGTACGAGGATCTGGAAATCAGCATAAAAATTTTGAATAAAAATATAGTATGAAATAGTTGTACACATAAGAGAGTGGGTCAAAAGGTTTTCATCCTAACCACATTCTACGGTTGACAGAAAAAATAAATAAATAAATAAATAAATAAATAAATAAATTTCACCTTTGAATTATAGTCCTTCTTTATTGCAATACAGTATTCACATCTTTGAATTAACATTTCTATGCTCCTGGGAAAAAAAAAAAAAAAAAAATAGAAGTTTTGTCTGCTAAATGGGCATTAGCAGCAGCTTTCAATTCATCACACTTAAATTTCTTTATTCAGAGGTCTGACTTAACTTTGAGAACAAATGATAGTCTGGGGGTTAGATCTGGACTTTAAGGGTAGGGGTCAATCTCCTTGAAGCCACACTTCTTCACAAGTTCCTTTGCTACAGGAAGTGAACTGGTGGACTGTCTTGAAGGAGCACACCTTGAATCAGCTTTCCACACCTTCTCTCCTTGCAGCAAGTTTGTAGTTTAAGCAGCAGTCCAGCATAGTACTTACCATCATTGTAGTGTTCCTCTCTACTTTCTCTATCGTGTACATAGTAGGTAGAGAAGATATTGCATTCTAACCAAAAATTTGATACCGAGATTTCACCGGAAATACATGTTTTCAGGCCACCATGAATTAAAAAAAAAAGCATTTTTAGAAAGAGATTCGTGTGTGTGTGAACAGCATAACTCAAAAATGAAAAGTCGGATAAATACCAAACTTTGTATTTAGGTTCAGCACCTTCCAAAGATGCGACATGAAGATTTTCAAGAAAATCTTCCCACATAAAACTACCCTCTGCATAGGACCATTTTTTCTAAAAAATGGCTCTAATGATTTTGATTAAAATATCATACATTAAAGATATTTACATGACAAAATATATATCTCAAATTTTCTGGGAAGAGCTGTGAAGTCCTCTTCACTCTGAAGAAATTGTGTATAATCTTGTATAACTGGTAAACATTAAGTGATAAGACGAAAACGTGCTACACAAAAAGAGTAGATCTCTTTAAAACACACAATTTATTTCAAATAACTTTTTTTGTGGCATCAGCCATTTCCAAACTATTCATTATTAATGGTTCGATTTGTTCAGTACTTCTTCATTGTTTTCAAGTCCCATCAATTTTCAGTTGTTTCTTGTGATATCATGGAAAGAGTATGGAATATTAAGGCCAGCATTAACATCCAGTTCTTAAACACATGATTATTGCTCCTCCCTTTGTACTGTAATGAAATGTGTAACATGGCTATTTCTACAAAGGTTTATCTGTATTAAAATGAAGTAGATAAAAAAGATTAACTTTTGTAAGAAGAATTTGTATACCCACTAATAAATGAGAAAGTTATGTGAATGTAACAGATCAGATTTTTTTTAAAGTCAATTATCATGATCCCTTTGCAGTTCCAAAAGATTGTTGCCATGATCTTTATTATTGACTGAAAATGACTCGTCTTTTAGGGGTGGCCTTCCCATTGCTTTCCTTTTAGAGAGGGGATCATACAGCTCTAAAATGCTTCAAAACAAAATGACCCTTTGCTCTTTTTGAACTCTGAAAGAATACAGGCTACCCATCTTGCACTCATTTTATTCATGTGAATAATGCAAAGCACAGTGGGTTTCGTAAGATCCAACCTTGCTGTGATTTCTTTCACTTTTACTTTCCTGCCTTTCAGTATTTCCTCTTCAACATGGGTAGTTTTCTGGTGTGAATAATTTCAAGTTAATGGTTGCTCGGCCCAAACAAAAACTTTTAGCCCATTTCTTTACTCTGGAACATTAAGTTAAAATATCCCCTATACACCATCCAGGTGACCATTTAATTTCATTTGATGAAAGAACTTCCTTGGTGAGAAATTTAATCACTACTTGATACTCAGTTTTAAACATCATGTAATATTATGCAGAATGTTCACTTCAAAAGACTGCATCTAACAACTGAAGGCAGTGAAACAAAAGAAGTGATTGGAATTGTTTACTTAAAGATGGGGATATGGTACTCCACTTAGTTCAAAGCAGGAGAAAATCTTTATCTCTCAGGTCAGAAGCTTTTGGATTCCTGATCTTGTATTTCTAACAGAGAGCAATTTAGCTAATCAGATAACTGCAAATCAACAATAGTAACATTCAGCCTCTGATTTCAAAACTATTACATAAAAAAAATCTGATGTGTTACACTCACATGACTTTCTCTACTCTTGTACAAACTATTTTTACAAAAGCTTATTCTCTATATGCTTCATGTTAATTGAGATATCGAGATGTTAATCTCATTGCTAATTTTCTAGTAGATGCAAGGGGAATTCCTAGGCTTTAAGCTATAGTCAAATAAGAGCTGGTTGCTATGTGGAATATTCCATTCCCTTTGCATTACCAGGATAAAAAAAAAAAAATAATTAACGAATTTGAGAAAAAGTATTGGAAAATTTAAGGCAATAACAAGCATTATCTCAAAAATGGTTCACTCAACAAAAAAAAATGTATATGACATAAATTGTGTATTTAACGTGATCTACATTTTTTGTGTAGTAAAATTTTGTCTATCTCTTATGGTGTACCAGTTATGCAAAAGTCGTTCACAATGAAGAATACTTTTGGAGACATTCCCAGAAAATTCAAGATATACACTTCATTTGTCATGAAAATATCTTAAACATATGATATTTTAATCAAAATCGTTAGAGCCAATTTTGAGAAAATTAAAATTTTTGAAAAAATTTCCATGTGAAGGATAATCTAGGGTGGGGGGATTTTCTTGAAAACCTTCGTCACATCTCTGGAAGATACTGAACCTAAATATCAAGTTTGGTGTTTATCCAACTGTTCGTTTCTGAGTTATGCTGTTCACAGACACAGACAGACACGTTTCCAAAAATGTTTTTTTTTTTGGATTCAGGGGTCCCAAAACATGTATTTCCGGTGAAATCTCAGTATCGAATTTTTGGTTGGAATACAATACTTCCCCTACTTGCTATATGTAGTAGAGAAAGTAAAAAATAAATAAATAAAAAATAAATAAATAAATAAAAAGAGACTGCTTCCATGAGCCTTAGCATAGTGAAAATACCTTCATTACCCAAATATACAATTTGAAAAACACTACCTAGCAGCAAGTAAATGCAAGTGGAAATAAGGCTAATTGTAAGTCACCTTTTAGCTGCACCTGTCCTGATCTGTTGAAAGGCAACGTATATACTAATAAAGTCTTTTTAAAGAATATTGTAATCCATGAAGTGCCAAAAAGCAAAGTTATTTGTATTAAATTAAAAGCAAGTGATGTTTTAACAGTTCTCAAGTGATTACAAATTTAACTTTTATAGCCTAGAGGTTTGAAATTCTTCCAATAGAGCAACACAGTGTATTACAATCACTAATG
Source organism: Deroplatys truncata (assembly GCA_030765065.1). Classification (NCBI taxonomy): domain Eukaryota; kingdom Metazoa; phylum Arthropoda; class Insecta; order Mantodea; family Mantidae; genus Deroplatys; species Deroplatys truncata. Next base: position 24,862,252 of record CM060980.1, read on the forward strand.
TTTTCATATGAAATGGCTACTTAATGGCTATTAACCCTAAATCGTTTGGAAAAATTGAGATATGCTTCCATTCTTAACTGACATAAATTAGGTGATTTTACTGAAGCAATGCTTTTTATTACTTTTGATTTACTATTATTAAAAAATATAGGCACTTTCTGTTCTGAGATGATATTTATGAAACATAATCCATTCTTGGCGACTTCCTTACTGATGAATATACTGGTTTGCACTATAATTTTCAAATGGTACATTCTGACTTTTGAGTACATAGCAATTTTCTTTGATTAAAATCTCTGTTCTTCTCTGTCTTTCCAGAATTATATAGCTACTGGTCCATTACAGTTCAGTCCTTCAAATGCCAGTAATAAAGAAACTTACTGAAGTAGCAGTAATTTTAAAAAAATTATAAAAGCTGCACTAGCTTTTATTTCCAATAATGTGTACATGAAGTTTAGGAATAACTCTGAGCACTTATGACATGAATTTAACAATTATCTCTTAAAACCTGCTTAAAATCTTTCTTTTATATACCATGGTCCACCAGCCCCTTAGTCTTTTAGATATCCATGCAATACTAAAGTGTCATAACATCAATACTCCTCTGCCTGGCAGAGACGTTCCTGGAGGGTTTGGGGATTGGAACCCCCCTTTGCTAAGAAAATGTAAAAATAATAGCATCTTTCTAGGTTGGGTGGAATGAGAGATCCTAATCATATCAGTGGTAGTGCTATATTTACACTGCATGTCTTAGTATCGCCAACATGACAGTAACAGAAACTCTACTTTAGATGGCATTATAACCATGTTAAAGTATTGGGGCATGTTTTTGTTCCAGTGCTAAATTTGAGTAGTTTCCAAATGAGTACAATATCTTCCAGTTTAGAACATAATAGAAACCCTATTTTGTAGTGAAATAACATGGCCTGCAGTGGTAATATAAAATACCTACTTCACAATGATCATTAATTATCATGTCACAACATATTTGCCACTTAGAATATGCAAAACATCCTATCCTAATTTTAATACCAATTGCTGCACCTTAATCTGTGACTATAAAATCAATCTATTTAAATATTTCAACTCAGAAGTAATTCATATTTTTCATTTGAATTAATACAAATTGTTTACAAAATGGATCCCTATACATAATCCTCCACCTTTAATATTTTTCTGGCTATGCCACTGATGCATGGTACCTAACGTTAACGTTAAATCAAGTTCCTTTATAAGGAAAAAATATCCTTAAGCTACCACAGTGACAAAAAGTAATACAAATGCCTGTTACTATTATGCATGTGAGACTGGTGGTAGCATAAATAAGCAGCTTTTACTAATATTATAGAGAGAAAATTTTTGTGTAGGTAGGGTACTCTCAAAAACCACTTAACTGATTTTGATAACTCTTTCTCACAGATATGGTCTTAAACACCTTCTACTAAAGGATTTACAAAGCCTTTATACTTGAATGCAAACATATTGAAGTTATAAGTAGAGCTCGGATTTTTGCATATTTGCATGTTTTATTCCTTGATAGTTAGACCTATGCAAGTAAGTAATAAATTTATTCAATATTGAAAGGAGTTTATTACGGAAGTTTTATAGTGCATACAAATGCATATTTAAGGGGTTAGTGCATATTTAACTAACTTCTGCATATTTTTGCATATATTTTACTTTTTCAGCAATTCATGAAATATGAATTTGTATTTCACAACGATACTTTAAGAGAAAGAGAGGGTTCAGAGAAAATTTCTCTTTTGTTGTTCTGTTTGTGTAGAACTGTTAAGCTATCATGTTTCTAAATGCATAACAGGTCGCCGAAAATGAGAACATAGCTATCAACAACCAGCACTTCCTGACATAAAAATGTGCCGTCAACAGATAAACTAGATATGCAGCAAATCTTTAGAGTTCGGCGAGACCATTGTTACTAGATACGGTTTGTATTAATGTTACACAAACGAAGCCGTCTGATGCAACGATAACATTTCCAAGAAATAAAAGGTACCATTTTCAGTCACTCTTAAACTTGTAACTAGTGTGTATTCTGAAATGTGAGCAGTAGGAAATGGAATATTACAATGCCTAAGGAGAAGAGCAGTAAAGCTTACTTGCTTCGAAACTGGATTGATGGAAATCCTACTCTAACAACAGATGGAAATATAGTACTGTGTCAAGTGTGTGAAAAACATGTAAGTTTTATTGTTGTATTTTCAGAATATTTTAAAAATCAACGCAATTTTTGTTAGTGAGTGTTGGTTTTATTTAACTAAAATAACCTCATACTATTTTTATACAATTGTTATAGGTGTCCTGCGACAAAAAAATTATAGATTATGCAACATCTACAAACAGCTACTCATAGACATGCTATCAATAAAATCTCTCCAAGATCCAAACAACCTTATCAGCAACATTTTCTGCAAGCAGAAGTGAAAATGATGACAGTAATAATTTTTCGAAAGATATCTGCAAAGCATTAGTTTCAGCCAACATTTCTTTGAATAAGTTAAATAATACGGAATTTCGAAATTTCCTGGAAAAATATTTCGGACGAAAAGTTCCTGACAAATCAACAAACCTTGGCAAAGTTTATGAAGAGGTAAGTTTAAAAATTTATTAAACAAAGTTAGTTTGTGAATCAACTACCCTAACACCCTTCCCAATATTTTGAGCTTTAAAAAAATTTGTCATTTATTTAAAACTTTTAAATGCATTATAGACAAATATTTTCAAATGGAAACAAAATAACATATGGCCCGTAGTGACACGCAGTTTTGATTTCTTTAGTTGTTTATCAAGAAACACTTTTTTATATATTTTTAAACTTGTTTCCCCTAAAACTGAGCCTCCAAATTATACCCTTTATCTTTACTAATTTTCAACATAATAATCATTTTTTCAGGTAATACAAGAAATAAGAGACGATATCGGCAACTCAAACTTGAGGTTATCTGTAGACGAAACAACCGACTCGTGTGGGAGATTTATTGCCAATGTCGTCATGGGAAAAATGACTGAATCTGAACCAGGAACGTCACATCTCATTGTCTCCAGGGTACTGGAAGTAACAAACCATTCGACGATTGCTAGAGTTGTTTTTGAAGCATTACGTGTTTTGTGGCCTGCTAATGAAAATGAGGAAAATCTCTTGGTGATAGTTACAGATGCAGCAGCATACATGCTTAAGGCAGTTAAAGCTTTGCAGGTATATTATCCTAAGGCAGTTCATATGACTTGTTCAGCACATGCTCTCCACCGGTTAGCAGAGGAAATTCGAGCGAATTTTCCAGAAGTAAATGGCTTAATTTCCTCTATGAAAAAAGTGTTTGTGAAGGCGCCATCAAGAGTGAAGTTATTTACTGATATGATACAAGATACTGGTTTACCCCCAGAGCCTATCCTCACGAGATGGGGAAGATGGATTAAAGCAGCTCTATATTACAGTGATCATCTGAAAGACATGAAAAAGGTGCTCGACGTGATGGACAAAAATGAAGCTGCAAGTATCCCTGCTGCAATGAGTGCTTGCAATGAGAAGGGTCTCCAGAGTAAATTAGTGTTTATTAAGACCTACTTTAGTAAAATACCAGCCACAATCAAACATTTGGAAAAAAAAGGAATGTCTTTATCTTCTGCCCTGCAAGTACACAAAACAGCTCTCGCCGAAGATATACCTGGAGAAATAGGAAAGTGTCTTCGTAACAAAATTGAGAAAACTGAAGCAAGAAATCCAGGTTTAATGTTTCTTCGGGATGTGAATAAGGTGCTACAAGGAGAATCTGAAAAAGAACTTAATGCTTATTCTGTAAGTGACATAGCCTCTTTCCGATACTGTCCTGTGATCTTTCTCTTCATATAAAAACATTTTAAGCGACAGAAGAAAGTCGTTTCTTCCTGAAAACTGTGAAAAATATTTAATTGTTTATTGCAATAAAAACAACTAATGGTAAACTAGACTGAAAGAGACTAACAAATATTAATTTTGTTAATGTCTCTGTTTAAGACTGAATTTACAATCTGATTACTTCATCAAGATTAATAAATGTGAGAAAGTTAAAATAATATGCTTTATTTTAAGTGCATATTTTAAAGCTTTTAGAGCATATTTTACAGATTTTTAGTGCATAGCTGCATGCATATATTCATACTTTATACTGCATATAAATCCGAGCTCTAGTCATAAGAGAGTGAGCTTGCAAAGAAGCCTTTGACTATTAGTTGAGAATGCCATGGTGTAGAAAATAGTTGTTTTTACTCCACAGAAAACCCATGAAAAATAAAACAAATGCCATGAATATTTCATTCCAAGCAATATATGTGTAGATGGCGACAATTTAGCAACTAAGACACAGCAAAACAAAAGAGAATTGAGCTTGTAACACTACAATTAAGTATACGATACCAATGCCAACATATTTTAATAACCCTCAAGTAAGAATATTTTGCTCTATTTCTTTTGTATGTTATAATAATGTTCGTTAGCAGGGTATGTTAAAAAATTGCATAAAAAGAGAAAATTGTGTCCACCTAACATTAAAAATTAATCAACTGATACTTCATAACTTACAATTCAGAATTATTTTTCTCAATGGTCGCAGACTATGCGTCTTTTCCAAAGCTGTTAACTTGGTGACCTGGGAGTGGGGAATCTTCACATCACCTGATTCACCTCCATTTCATATATGTTAAGGTTCTAGATATTATAAGAAAACTGTGTAGCTTTTATGTTATAAATTAACTATGGTACCAAACAAAAGGTAGAAATGTTACCTACTGCTGTTATCTAAAACCATTACTCGACCATTCCTACCAATAACTGTTCCAATGCCAAAGGGTACTTATAGGCTAAGCAGCATTTCCAGAACTTGGAAGACTGTTGGGTGGAGGTTAAGGAACTCACAAGTTCCACCAGTGTTTCACGTCCTTTTCCGTGAATATTACTGGATTTTTCATCCGTCACTAGGAAAAGCCGGGGCTGTATGAAATTACAATTATAAGGGTTAAAGGGGAGAATTCATTATAAAAACCATCTAGATCGCTGTACAATAATGTCATAAGACTGGGAGGGAAGGTAAATGAAATTAATTAAATTGTCATTAGAGTTTAAGAAGCTACTCTGCGATGTGTGGAGCTAGCTAGCAATAGAACTGTGAATGTTTTAAATTACTAATCAGAGATTTAAAATAGGCATTAAAATTGGAGATGAAAGAGCCAACCATTGTATATATTCCAACATAAACATGGCTCCATCAGTATTTTTATAAGAGGGAGGGAGAGACCTCTTTTTCTAAGAATACTTTTTTTTGGTTCAGGGCATTCAAAGTATTTCCAGTGAAATCTCAATATAAAATTTTTGGGTGGAAAGTAATACTTCCTCCGCTTACCAAAGTTATAAATAAACAAACAGATGAATTAAAAAGCATAGTTTTAGGGTTGCCATATGTTGCAGATTTCGCAGACAATCTGCCATTTTATGCTAGAAAACAAATGTCCTGGATGAAGAGATAAAAGTCCGCGAAAGCAGTGAGTGCTAAAAAAAAAAATCTGATGTGTTACACTCACATGACTTTCTCTACTCTTGTACAAATTATTTTTTCAAACGCTTTGTCTCCATATGCTTCATGTTAATCGAGATGTCAATCTTATTGCTAATTTTCTTGTAGATGCAAGGGGAATATGGTAGGCTTTAAGCGATAGTCAAATATTTTAAGCGCTGGTTGCTATGTGGCGCATTCCATTCTCTTTGCATGTTCAGGACATAAAAAAAATGAATAACGAATTCCCATTTGAGAAAAAATATTGGAAAATTTAAGGGAATAACAAGCAATATCTCGAAAACGGTTCACTCAACAAAACAATTGTATATGACATAAATTGTGTATTTTAATGCGATCTACATTTTTTGTGTAGTAAAATTTTGTCTATCTCTTATGGGTTACCAGTAATGCAAAAGTCATTCACAATGAAGAATACTTTTGGAGACATTCCCAGAAAATTCGAGATATACATTTCATTTCTCATGAGAATATCATAAACATATGATATTTTAATCAAAATCGTTAGAGCCATTTTTGAGAAAATTAAAATTTCTGAAAAATGTTCCATATAAAGGGTAGTCTGGGTTGTGGGGATTTTCTTGAAAACCTTTGTGTCACATCTCTGGAAGATACTGAAACTAAACACCAAGTTTGGTGTTTATCCGACTGTTCGTTTCTGAGTTATGCTGTTCACAGACACACACACGGACATGTTTCCAAAAATGCTTTTTTTGGATTCAGGGGGTATCAAAACATGTATTTCTGGTGAAATCTCGGTATCGAATTTTTGGGTGGAATACAATACTTCCCCTACTTACTATACGTAGTAGAGAAAGTAAAAATGTTGTTAGTAACTTGAGTTTTACCGCCAAACACCATTCAAGTATTTCACCATTCCTTACGACAGAAGTTTCCAGATGGCAACACCGTGGCTGACAAAGACCATCGATATATCGCCGATCTTGCGTTAACAGTGACATTGGAAGCAATACTATAATCGATTCTCTGTGATTTTGCTGTTTCCGGTTCCTTTATTTCTAGTGCCTGCCTCGTGTCGGTATGTTCTGTGGTTTGTATGAGGTTAACATTCACGTGGAGGGTAATTCTGAACCTAAACCCGATCCACAGTTACTGGTGACATCATTATGCTTTGAAATAAGGGTATACTTAAGTAAGATAAGCTTTTTGGACTCTGTTCACGTCTCAGAATGACAAAAGCAATCGTAAACATGAAAAGTGATCTTCAACTGTGTATACTGACAACATTTACGAAATTATCATGCAAAATTTTAGCGCGTAATTTCAACATGTGCATACTTGAGATTAAATACCAACTGATCCTGAATCATTTCATTATGTGTTATATTTCAATCGCCAATGCAGGGAAACTAGCTCTGAACAACCATGTTACAAGCAAGAAACACACAAGAGCTGTGAATTCTGCTTCAACTTCCAAACAGTTGACCAGTTTTTGTGGTAATCAAAAAGAATCGAATAAGGTTGCTGCAGCAGAAGCCACATTTGCATTTAATACTGTGAAACATCATTCCTGCAATTGCTTAATGCTTGGACTTCGTCCTTGATTTTGGTTCTTGAATTATGGCAACCCCACACAGTTATATCTTGCAGAATATCTACTCAAGCATATCACTGTGCTAATCCTGGAAAGCAGGTTCCAAAAGACTAAAAAAGGGCTGGTGGAGTAGTTTGCACAATGAAATTTACTGCCCAATTTGTTTTGTGCTATTGTAAGTTTTATTCTCATCTCACTCTTTACTTAAGGCATGTTGATTATGGTGATGCAACAGAATTAAATGACTTGACTAAATCTGAGCAAGTCTGTAACACACTACAGAGTATAGTAACCAACTAATATACAGTATTAAAGAATGATTGAAATTAAGTGAGCTCATTTAAGGTATATTCCTCATCATGACCATGGAATAAATACACAAGTATAAGCATTTAAAGGACATAAACTATCACTCAACTGATTGCTGTTGTGCTTCACCGGGGGCCATCAACAGCCAGCAGAGCAGACAACACACGTCTGCAATCCAGCTAAGCATAAAGACAGTAGTTCCATGTTTATACCCTACAGTATCACCTATAACCGTAGTTGTACTGCAGATATGCATTACATATAGTAAACAGTGCTTAAGGGAAGCAAGTAACCAGCTAATCCTTCTCAGTGCAAATGCGACCTGTAATTATCGCCACCTATGGTGGGCTACAGTAATCTGTATATTGCTGACTGCTCTTGAATGCCTAAGTCTATGAATCATTATATTAAATGAGGTGTACCTTCATCTTTAAGTCAAAGATTCTTTACACGTGCTGTGATATAGGAAGGTCAAATGGAATGATGAGTTATTCCTGGACTTCCATATGAAGTCCCTAGGCCTCTTCTTTCATCTTTACACGGAGCTAATAAATCACGTTTTGGTCTCATTAAGCCTTTAAAGTCAACTAGAGAGACATCCATATCTCTGAAGGCATTAAGCAATACTATTGCCATTATTACAACAAGGAACCCACATATATTCCCCACTATGTCCTCACTGCTAAGATGCTGCCACTCTTGAAAGAGTATTGTGGACGCTGTTATCACTAATGTAGTAAATAACACATAGTATACAGGTGTTACAATTCCTGTATTGAACAGATCTAAAGCCTTATTTAGATAGTTCATTTGCACTGTGATGCACAGTATAACAGTCACAAGGAATAACCAAGTAAGCCAGTTCTCCATTTCATTCTGCTGACCTGAAATTGTTTCTTTAAGTGCAAGTCCAAGTCCTTTGCAAGCCATAACAGTCAGAGAACCAATGGCAGAACACAGGGTTATATACACAACTACATTGCGGTGTCCAAAGCGAGGGCCAAGATATATGCCAATGAATGCCGAAATGGATACCACTATAACTACGTAGCCGATGAATGCTGAAATAAAAACAAAACCCAATATAAGAGCATAATTAATACTTGGAAACTGTGATCTATACTATAAAGTGGTGGTATATTTGCAAAATGTTGAGGACTACATCCTTGAGGTACAGAGTTACAGAAATCACAACTATTTATTATACCAATTTATTATAATAAACAATAATTCCATAAGAAAAGGCACCATGGAACACAAGAGGTCAAGAAATAGTTCAACAGTTAAATGAAAACAAAATGGACATATGCTGTGCAAATGAAACAAAGGAAGCGAAAGGAACTATAAGAGGGAGGGAATCACTTAAAGGAACTATAAGGAAATTACAATATTACCCATAAAACGTGTTCTGAGAAGGTAAAAGAGGGGTAACACTGTACTTATTTGTACAGAGCAATTGTTTTGTGGCCCGACCATGATTGTGTGTATGTGTGATTCGCCTGCACTGCAGTGACCTTAGTATTGCTCCACTAGCTCACTAGTGGTGAATGACCAGCTCAAAGCTAATTGGCTGTGAATGCCAACTTTCAGATGCTACCTTATGTTTGTGCTGTAAAAACTAAGAGTTTATACATTGTGCACCCCAAAAGTTAAAGCTTATTCAAACATCTGTGTTGTGCGTGAATTACTTTAGGGTAACCATGTCCAAGTGCAGGCTCATGAGTCGAAATTGGTTCACTGTCCTATGTCTCACATGGACTTTGTACCTATTGATACACCTCTTCACTTACCGTAAATGCCATCATTCTCGTAACAAACAGTGAGGATTATAACAGAGTAATGTTGCTATCTAAACCCTCTACATCTTACAAACGAAGTTCAAAGAGGAGTTTTTCTGCACACAAAAAAAAATAATGCATGAATTTTTCTGCAGATTTGGAAAACATTACATGTTTACTTTGTTTGAAAGTATTTAATGGTGCAAGAAAATACAATATTCAATGACATTATGAAACAGCCCACACAGGTCACAATGCAATCACAAGCGAGTATAATGTGTTTAATAATTTTATCATTATTTATTAATGTTCATTATTATGGAAGTACACAGTAAAAAGACCTGCAACAGTTGTTCCACAACAGCGAATCTGAAAGAAGTAGCTGCTTATCCTTTTGTTCTTTACTATAGGTGTGGATAGGATGACTCAGCTAGGAGAACTAAAAGCTAAATTTCAAATCAGAAGTAGATCTACAGTTCCAAAACATAACATTCTCCTTGCTAGCTGTATTGTGGCACTGGAAATAGCTATGTCAATGAAGCCTTTTAATGATGATGAATTTATTAAAAATTGTATGATAAAGATAGCTGAAAAACTATGCCCTATGGATTCTTTTGAAAGAATAAAGCTATCAAGACAAACCATAGCACGCAGAATTCCTCTACATTGACATCTCAGTCAATGTGGAGGAACGGGTTTTAAAAAATGCAAAGATTGTTTATACTTTTCTCTTGCTATGGACGAGAGCTCCTCAGTTGGCTTTATTTGTTTGTACTGTGGATGAAAGTTTTTCTATATGTGAATTTCTTCTGACCTAATTCCTATGAAAGACTGTACTACAGGAAAGGCAATATTTAATGCAGTGCAGAACTCAATAGAATCAAAGCAGTTGCAGCAGGAGAAATTAGTCAATGCTGTGACCAATGGAGCTTTGGTAATGGAATAAAAAAAGGGCTTTGTTATCAGAATTTCTTCCCATTTAAATGGAATGGGCATTAGCAGTAAGATATAAGTTCCACTGCATTATCCATCAGGAGGCACTTGCAGCTAAAGTTTGTCAAATGCAGCATGTTACAGATGTTGTAGTCGACACCATTAACAAAATTAAATCGAAATCACTTTAATGTTATCAATTCAAAGCATTCCTACAAAATATGGGCTCTGACTTTGAAGCCCTCGCTTACTACACTGAGGTGAGGTAGTTAAGTCATGGTCGGATGCTTTGTCAGTTCAAATTGCGTGATGAAATTTGCGAGTTTATGAAACAACAGGTAAATCAGTACATGCCTAACAAGCCTGTAATATTTGGTTAGTAACAGTGACTATTTAGCAACTTTCTCAGATTGCTGTTACTAACCTAATAACGATACTTGATATTTTCAGGATAAAGCAATTCCAGAAATGGAACAACTGGAATGGATCAGGTATTCCGCCTTTCTTACAGTTGTAATGGAGCATCTAAATGGCTTAAATACGGAACTTCAAGGGAAAAAAACAACACCATTGTGGCTATGTTTGATTCAGCTATGAGCTTTGCAGGGAAAGGAGCACTTGTTGCAAGGGGAATTGTATCATTTCCCATGTTTATATTCCATTGAAAGTACCAGAGGAAGTAGATTTAACAATTATGTGAACTAATAGAACGATTGAAAAATGAATTTACATTCACAGTTTAAAAGCATGGAAAATGATTTTCTTCTTTTAGCCAACCCCTTGGCAATGGAACCAAAAACAGCACCACTGCGTTGCAGATAGAATTAGTTATGTTGCAAAATGACATAGTTGTTAAAAGTATGCATAAAGATCATTTAAGAATCGAGGTATATAAACTTACTCCTAGAAATAAATATTGTCTTAGGGAATTTAGCACTCATACATTGGCAATGTTTGCCTCAATATACATTTGCAAGCAATTTTTTTCTCGAATGAAACAAATAAAATGTAAAAATAGAATTAGAATATCAGATTCCCATCTCTCGGCATAGCTAAAAATATCTATAACAGATCTGTGCCGAATTTGGAAGCTATTATGGCTTCCAATGATGTAACACACATACAGGAAGTATAAAAATGTGATAAAATGTGTACGCTATTGCTATGTCCGTCACAATTATATTTTGGAGTGTTCTACCTACTAGTGCTAGAATCTATCTGATGCTTAATTTACTGTTTATTGAAGATTAACATTTATTATACAAAAGTCTTGAATTTCTTTGGTCTTGTGAATGCATAGCAGGCCTTTCTTATGCACAATATTTAGTCATAAGTCATAACTAAGTCACTTTCAGTGCAAAGGTTGATTTACTCCTCTCCCTCCTTCAAAATACATGTCATGCAGGAAGTATCAAAGACTGGCTTGACATTTGGACAAGGTTGCTTTTAGAGTATACTTATTTTTGTTGGTGTCCTTGTCTGTCATTATTCCACTGAGTTGTATACCAAAAAATCTGATGTGTTACACTCACATGACTCTCTCTACTCTTGTACAAACTATTTTTACAGACGCTTATTCTCCATATGCTTCATGTTAATCGAGATATCGAGATGTCAATCTTATTGGTAATTTTCATGTAGATGCAAGGAAAATATGGTAGGTTTTAAGCGATAGTCAAATATTTTAACGCTGGTTGCTATGTGGCGCATTCCATTCTCTTTGCATGTGCAGGACATAAAAAAACTGAACAACAAATTTGAGAAAAAGTATAAAGTATTGGAAAATTTAAGGGAATAACAAGCAATATCTCGAAAACGGTTCACTCAACAAAAGAAATGTATATGACATAAATTATGTATTTTAACATGATCTACATTTTTTGTATAGTAAAATCTTGTCTATCTCTTATGGTTTACCAACTATGCAAAAGTCGTTCACAATGAAGAATAGTTTTGGAGACATTCCCAGAAAATTCGAGATATACATTTCATTTCTCATGACAATATCTTAAACATATATTTTAATCAAAATCGTTAGAGCCATTTTTGAGAAAATTAAAATTTTCGAAAAATGTTCCATGTAAAGGGTAGTCTGGGGTGGCGGGATTTTCTTGAAAACCTTCATGTCGCATCTCTGGAAGATACTGAACCTAAATACCAACTTTGGTGTTTATCCGACTGTTCGTTTCTGAGTTATGCTGTTCGCGCACGCACGCACACACACACACAATGTTTCCAAAAATGCTTCTTTTGGATTCAGGGAGTCTCAAAACATATATTTCGGTGAAATCTCGGTATCGAATTTTTGGGTGGAATACAATACTCCCCCTACTTACTATACGTAGTAGAGAAAGTAAAATTCACGCTTGAACAAGGAATTTTCATGTATGCGTTATACATAAACACCAAATCATGTAGACAGGAGTTAGACAATTTCTGGAAACTTTCCTGGTATTCCAGTTCTCAATAGAGATACTGTCAGATATCTGGTTAAAATTTAAGACAACAGGATCGCTAAACCTAAGAAGCAAAAAGGACATGTTCCAACAGAGGAAAAAATTGGCGAAATTGGTGCATCATTCGAACACTCTCCAAAGAAGTCTCTAAGACACGTTGCACATGCAAGTGGGTATTTCAAAAACCTCTGTTTATACAGCTGTTAAACTCTTAAAAAATTGAAACCCTACAGAGTGACTATTGTTCACTACCTTGTTATGACAAGGAATTTCAGGAATATCTCAATGCAGATGGACGCCACTTTCTCTCACTACTTTCAACACAAGGTTGTACTTATTACAGTGCATGTTACTATTGCTCATGAGTAGGCTTCGGACACGGTTGCTGTTTCGTTGCACTTTGACTGGAAAACAGTTACGTGCGCACAGGGTTTCACAGAGACCTCCCCCTCCCCAAGCACTGCCAGTCATTCGCTCTAAACAAGCAATCAGTACCTATACAGCCTGTAAGGAGTGTGTTTTACTTGTAAATGAATATGGACGCGAGTATTTTGATGTAAGAGGAGGAAACTGTATTTAGTAAAGTATGCCAGATTGAAATCAAAGGAGACAGAAAGGTTTTTATTGCAAGACACTGTAAATCTAAAAATCTGATGTGTTACACTCACATGACTTTCTCTACTCTTGTACAAACTATTTTTACAAACGCTTATTCTCCATATGCTTCATGTTAATCGAGATGTTAATCTTATTGCTAATTTTCTTGTAGATGCAAGGAGAATTGGTAGGCTTTAAGCGATAGTCAAGTATTTTAAGAGCTGGTTGTTATGTGGAGTATTCCATTCTCTTTGCATTACCAGGACAAAAACAAAGAATGAATAACGAATTCCCATTTGAGAAAAAGTATAACAATTGGAAAATTTAAGGGAATAACAAGCAATATCTCGAAAATGGTTCACTCAACAAAAAAAATGTATATGACATAAATTGTGTATTTTAACGCGATCTACATTTTTTGTGTAGTAACATTTTGTCTATCTCTTATGGTTTACCAGTTATGCAAAAGTCCTTCACAATGAAGAATGCTTTTGGAGACATTCCCAGAAAATTCAAGATATACATTTCATTTGTCATGAAAATATCTTAAATGTATGATATTTTAATAAAAATCATTAGAACCATTTTTGAGAAATTTAAAATTTTTGAAAAATGTTCCATTTAAAGGGTAATCTGGGGTAGGAGGATTTTCTTGAAAACGTTCGTGTCGCATCTCTGGAAGATACTGAACCTAAATACCAAGTTTGGTGTTTATCCGACAGTTTGTTTCTGAGTTATGCTGTTCACAGACACACACACGGACATGTTTCCAAAAATGCTTTTTTTGGATTCAGGGGCCTCAAAACATATACTTCTGTTGAAATATCGGTATCGAATTTTTGGGTGGAATACAATACTTCCCCTACTTACTATACATAGTAGAGAAAGTAAAAAACACTTACAAAATATTACATTGCTTCCTAGAAATGAGGTGGTGAGGATATATTATCTACATCAGAAACCACGAACTATGTAACCAAACCAAAGCTTACAGGGATTTGTCTGACATGATGGTAACCACAAACATCCCATTTAATAAGCTGCAAAATTCTGCTTTTAAAATGTTTCTGGAGAAATGCACAGCTGCGAAATTTCCTTGTGAGTCTACTTTACGCAAATTTTATTTCTTTGTCTTTGTCATAGATGGCAATACCAGAGTTCTTGAAACTAGTAGACAAATGTTCTGCTTTGATATTGTAATGAAAAGAAGCTAGAAACAGTGATGTGTATTGAATTTATTTAAAGGTGAGTCGGAATTGTTACACTAACATCACAAGTTTACTCACTTAACATGTTTCGGGAAACAGTTGTTCCCATCCTCAGAAGGTTAACTCGACTGGCCCGTGTTGTTGGTGTTTCCGTTTTTTGGACTGGATCCTGTGGTGGCATCTTGTGGTGGAGAAATGTACTTCCAGAGAGGATTTGGTGGCGGCAAATCAAAATTCATTAGATGTGTGTTGTGTTTTTGAATGGTGATCTTCTCCCATGCATCTAATTCGGCTGCAAATTTGGCTGGTTTGACTAATGTAATATTGGGTTTGATGTTGTGATTAGTGATCAAAAAATGGTGGTGTGGTGTGATGTATTAAATACAAACAAATGGACAAATCTGCAGTTTCACACCATTTTTGGATCACTAATCACAACATCAAACCCAATATTACATTAGTCAAACCAGCCAAATTTGCAGCCGAATTAGATGCATGGGAGAAGATCACCATTCAAAAACACAACACACATCTAATGAATTTTGATTTGCCGCCACCAAATCCTCTCTGGAAGTACATTTCTCCACCACAAGATGCCACCACAGGATCCAGTCCAAAAAACGGAAACACCAACAACACGGGCCAGTCGAGTTAACCTTCTGAGGATGGGAACAACGGTTTCCCGAAACATGTTAAGTGAGTAAACTTAAGTGATGTTAGTGTAACAATTCCGACTCACCTTTAAATAAATGTTCTGCTGTTGATATAGCACAGCAGAAACTGAAGAGTGTTTTACATAAAAACCCAGGATATGCAATTATGTACCGTATTAGGCATTAATAATAATATTATTAATGTGAAGAGTTACATTACTAAATAATAAAAATGCATGCGTTTCCCAGAGGCGTGTGACGTTCGTCAGTTTCGTTTTGCACTAGTAACATTATGTGATGTGGAACAGAGCTTTTCAAGATATAAACTTTTTGAGTTTTGAGAAAAGGTTTTGCTTTTGATACATTCAGAAAATATATTGTAATCCATTGTAATAGTTGTCCAGACATGTAAATCACACATGAAATTGATTTCATCTGCCACAGTTCAGATTTATTATTTTATTCATGTTATTTATACTTTGTAATAAAAGCTTAAGTTTACTGCATAATTGTATACTTAGTTCTGTGCCCACCTATACCTATAGCGTACACAGTACTCAGCACAGCCCAAAATCAGTAGCGCACGAGACTACTGCCTCTCTGCTCACTTGTAAACAAAGTAGCAGTATAATAGAAGTTAACATAACCTAAAGTCATGTCCGAAGCCTACTCATGAGTATATGTAATGTGGGAGTTTTAGAATGGAAAACCCCCAGTGTAGTAGACAGTGCGCAGAGTATGCATACATGTGATCCGGGACAGGCCATAAAATGATCGCTCTGTATATAGCAGTAAATTTTTGAGGCAGGAGAATCTTAGATCCCCAAAAGGTGCTAATTCTGAAATATTGCTTGAAAGGACCCGGAAAATGTGTTGCTAATCCCTACATACAATTGAGGGTATGCGACATTACTACTATAGCAAGTTTCACATCACCAATGAAATAAGTTTTGCACTTAACATTGCAAAAGCATAAGTAAAAAAATGATAAATCCAGCATTAAAACAAACTTGGTTTATTTCTTTGTCACAGATAAAAGGTAATAATCTCAAAATTCATGTAGGGAGTAAAATCTTCCCATGAAACACATTTACTAAGCAACATAAATCATTTGTGGTGATTGTACTTAGGTTGGTCAACCTGAACATTTGAAACGTTAACATATTAACAACTTCACTTATTTATACTGATTGAAAATGTGGAATAAACAATTTGTTTAATGACACAATTTATGTGTATTTTCTTATGAAGCAAATAATGATGGCCCCACAATTGGTGACCTCCAACATTCCAGAAACAAAACAATTTAAAATTTGTTTTCTACGTTACATAACTTTTCCTCAAAATGACAGCAACGGTAAACAAAGAAAAGAGGCACATAAACAGGGTTTCAGTCAAAATCCCTCCCTTCTGGGGAGATTGGCAAAATCTATGGTTCCAGCAGATTGAAGCACAATGACATCCTAGGTATTAGCATCCACAGCAGGGACCTCCAGAGTGTGCAAGATCAAACTAAATTTAGCTACATCGTTGGTAACCTGGACTGCATCCGCAGCAGGGGGGCTCCAGAGTAATCTAACAGCTTGCAAGCTCCTAAAGCTGGACCTTGAGTGGGTATCAGACACGTTGGCAGGTGATGGATAGCCAGGACTTGACCAGGGTGTCGGTTGATTACTGACACACTGAGTCAGGCCTGTCTCTAAATAACAAATAAGAGACTGCAAACCAACTCCCCAACTCTAAGGTGTTATTCAATCCATGCCAATGGGGTGCATGGCACATGGGAAGATGTGTCGCTACGGAGCCTCTGAGATATCTGAAACTTCTCAGAGTATATAGTCTTACTCAGGCATTCTCTGTATGTCTGGGTGGATCTGAGTTATCCCTAGCTAATCTTGGGAACTACACAGATTCAAGTTCCATCAAACCAAAGGGCTCCTTATTAGGGGACCCCGAAAGTATAATACCAAAGTTGAGGTGGCTGGGCCCTCGAAAGAGGACTTTGGCACTGAGACCAAGATAAAGGATACAGGAACTGCAACTCCCGGAGATATGGAGAAGCAGGCCCTGTACCCAAAATTGGATGCCCTGCTTAGGGACACCAGATCTATCACAACTACAAGCATGGAAGTTGGGGCCCCAATAGGAAATCCAGCTCCGCGAGGTGTACAAAAGGAAGTAGGAACTGTAACTCCCAAAAATGTGGGGATGTAGACCCTACCTCCTAAGAAAGACAAACATACTTATGTTTTGGGGGAACTGACCAGAGAGGTCAGCATCCTAAAACAGAAGCCCAAGAATCTTAGCAGGGCAGAGAAGAGGCAGAGAAATGGGGACTAGTCGGAAGTGTGGGGGAACCATGTATCCCTAGTAATAGGGACTGTGCAGAAGCCACGACTGGGCCGGAGCCAAGCTCTTCTGAAACCTCCATGGGAAAATGTTTAAGTGGGGCAGATTAAGCCAACATGATTCTGCTCATTCAGACTAACCTGCAACACAGTATTACTGCCTTGTGAGCTTTCTCCAGAACCTAACAAGGCATGAAATAGACATCACCATGATACAAGAATCCTGGCTTCAACAGGTCATATGATAGGGCCAAATATAAAAGTTTTACTATCTTCAGCTCTCCATTTGTAATAAAACCTAGAGCATGTGTCCTTACAAGACTTAATAATACTTAGGCCCTACCAGGAATTCTTACTAAAGGCCTGGCAGCAGTCCTAGTGAGGTATGAGGAGAGCGGAGTGCCATGTCAGGTGGTAGTCTGCTTCGCTTATTTCCCCGAGGAACCACCACTTCCTCATGAACTCAAAGACCTTATGATTTATTGCAAGGATAGAAATCTCAACCTGTTGATTAGTCGTGACTGCAATGCCCACCATAGCGTCTAGGGTAGCACAGACATCAATGGTAGAGGAGAGAAGCTGCTCGAGTACCTGAGTTCGAGATTGCGAACCTTTGTTAATTATCAAAAGGAATGTCCTAGACTTGTCACTAGTGTCCTTTAGGATACCAGAGGAGATTAAGGACTGTACGGTTTGTTTGGATCTTCCCTGTCTGACCATAGACATATCCTTTCTGTTAAAGGCCCTGGATAGACTGATAGATGGATTTTTGTGGGATGGAGTATTGGTGAATAGACCCCATACCTTCATTAGTATGCCTATTGGCCGGGTAAATCCACAGATACGGTGCTTCATCAGCTTGTGGTGAGGCTGGAGAGGGTGCTGGACTGTGGAAAACTCACCATGGCAGTTTTCTTGGACATTGAAGGTGTCTTTAATAATACGACTTTAGGCACCATTCGGAAATGTCTGGAGCTCAGGGGAATCAGTCTGGTTGTAATGGACTGGATGATAACCTCCTTCGAAGGCTGACAGGCTGTGGCGATCCTGGGAAGTGTGTCCGTGAGGGCAAGTGCCCCCAAGGGGGAGTTTTGTGACCCACCCTGTGGTGTCTGGTGGGAGATGTACTGCTGGACAGTTAACACGGCAGGAATTCATGCTTGCTCAAGGCTATGCTGATGATATATGCCTCGTAGCGAGTGGAAAATTCCCGAGTACTGTTTCGGAGCTCCTATAGGGCTCTCTACACACTCTAGTGGAATGGTGTAGAGAAATGGACTTGTCCATTAACCCTGACAAGACTGAAATAATGATCTTCACAAAGAGGAGGAGGCTCCCAGGTTTGGTAGAGCCCCACCTGTTTGTGAAGAAATTCAAGCTTTCTGTAGCGGTCAAGTTTTTAGGAGTTATTCTGGATGCTGGGCTGAGCTGGAAAACGCATGTTAATTACAAAGTTAAAAAGGTCTACAATGCTTTGTGGACCTGTCAAAGATCCATAGGACTGAGGTGGAGCCTGAGAACCAAGGTGGTCAAATGGCTATACACCTCGGTTATAAGACCGTCAACTTATGTAGCACTGGTTTGTTAGCCTGCCACTCATGTGAAAATAGTGGCTGCCGGGATAGATTAGCTGCAAACATTGGCATGTATGATAACAGGAGCAGTATGGAGAACTCCTCAGTCTGCCTTAGAGATTTTGGTGGACCTTCCTCCTTTGCAGAGGAGGTAGCCAGGATGAGTGCGCACCACCTCTGACTGTAGGGGGTGGTGTTTTAAGCTACTCCATAAAGGGCACTCACAGATCCTTTCTGGATTATAGGAGAAGTGTCCTATAACCCAGATGATCAGGAATTTGATGAGGAATAGGTATAACCTAAGTCCATCCTATACTGTTGTAATACCTTCCAAGGAGACGTGAGACCCAGAAATCGGGTCTCTCCCAAACCTTGAGGGGGCAGGATGGGGGGTGGGGGCCATGGCCCTAGAACCAGGCTTATCATTCATTCCCCTTGGGCGATATGCCACGGTTTTCCAAGCTGAGGTCTATGCAATCTTAACCTGTGCTATGCATATTTAGAATATGCCATGCGGAAGAGCAGATATATACATCTGCTCGAATAGTATGGCAGCTTTGAAAGCCCTTAGGGCAGATAAAACCACATCCAACTAGTGCAGTAATGCCAGAGGTTGTTAGATAGACTATGTACCAGCTGCCCGGTTAGCCACTGGTATTAGAGGAAATGAAATGGCGACCCCTTGCGAGGAGGGAACTGGGGCTCAATTTTATGGGCCTGAGCTCTTTTGTGGAGTGTCTGCTAGTAACATCAAGTATGAGATAACCCAGCTTATGGTGAGGGCTAATCTTGAGATCTGGAGTAAGCAAACCACAGTCAGGCAGGCCCATGATTTGATATCGGGGTCTGACCAGAAAGTGAGTGAGTTTCTCCTTAACTTGAATATGGTTAAGCTCAGACGGATTGTAGGCTATCTTATGGGCCACAACGCCATGTGCAGACATCTATGCATAACAGGACTTACAAGAGATCCTTTATGTAGGAAATGTGTGAGGGACTTTGAGATCTCACAGCATATACAGTATAATCTTGTTAGTACTTTTTTGCAGGACCCAAGGATTTAGACATCATAGACGGGAAAACGTATTACCAAAAATATAAAATCTGCAATTTAAGAACATAATTATGTAATAAAATTCAATAATACATCTTGCCTCCCAAACAGATGTGAAATATGGACATTATTTACACTGGTTTGAAACACATCTACGGTTGATTGCTTTGATGGTTTTAATGCCAAACTTTTACTGTCCATGTTGTTTAGTAAGTCATCATTACACCATCACCAACTTCAAAACTATACACATATTGCTTCACTATGTCCATTACCTCCATCACCTTCGACACTGTGGGAATTGGCTCATCATCACTTTCATCTTCCACTGACGCTTCTTCATTCATTTGTTTTTCAAGTATTTCATCTATCATTACTATTTCACACACTGGAATTTCATTGTCAATTTTTACATGTGTTTTTACATGCCGTCCTATTTGGTGACATTCTTTACTCTCAGAAAACTCATCTTCCAGCATGATGTCATCACCAAGAACCCGGCAAAAGCCAGCTTTATTAAAGCAGTTCCTACTGGTATCTTGCATCACAGAATCCCAGGCAGTCCTAATGAAATGCATGGCATCTAAAACGGTGATTTTTCTTTTGTCGATTTCAGTACAGCCAACCTTCTCTGTACCAGACTCTTCTTATACGTTTGCTTCATTCACTGAATTATGCCTTGATCTATAGTTTGTAGCTTTATTTGTGCAGTTTGCTGGGAGGAAAATTATCCTTATGTTTCTTAAATTTGAAACAGTTGATGAATGAGTGACACACTGATCAATGAAGTGCAATTTTCCTGCTTCTTATGCCCAGTCTTGCGCACCATGCTCGTAAGAAATTTTCAAATACCGCAAAAGTTATCCAGGCTTTTGTATTGGAAGTGTACTTACCTGGAAAGGATCACACATTTTTTAAGCATCACGGAATGCATGCTTTTCCAATAACCAGCAGTACCAATTTTTCCGTTCCATTTTCGTTACAGCACAACAAAACTCCTCTCCTTGAATTTCCCACTGTGACACTTAGTGCCCTTAAAATCCAGGGTTTTGTCTGGCAAAATATGGAAAAATAATCCCATTTCATCTGCATTATAAACATTGTCAGGGCTACAGTCTTTCAACATTGAAGGAGCATTGTATTTTTCCACAGTTCTAGGGCAGCACCTCACCTTGCACACATCTGTAAACTAATCCATGTCAATTCTTATATCTTTCAATCCAGTTCCATCTTCTGTGCTAAATGTGTTGCCTGAGCTCGAACCAAAGTACTGTCTATTGGCACAATTGCAGCTCTTGCTTGTGCAAACCACTTCAGCAGAACATCATCTAATTCTGGAAACTGGCCAGGGTGATTAAGTTTTGTTTTAGCACTTTTCCCTTCTTCAAAAGCAGTTCTAATCAGTTTACATTTGCTTACAATCATTTTTAAGGTCGACGGAGGAATATTTAACTTGCGCGCTCTATCCACTTGTTTCATATTTGGATTGCAATATACTTCAAGGATTTTCAGTTGTTCACTGTTGGTTATTGGCCACACTTTCTTTTTCTTCATTCAAATGAAAAGTTAAATATATATGTTTGGTCAACACTCAACAGTAGAAACTATCATCGGCATTTACCATGCCAAGCTAAAGCCTTCTCTATCCTGTCCATACAAATATGTACATACTAGAGTGTCAATGGCTGCCAGTCTCCACCCTGACTGGACTGACCAAGGATTGACCAAAGTAGTGAATGAGGACGTCAAACTTCTAATATAGTATGCACCTATCCCCACTGGACTGACCAAGAATTGGCCAAAATAATGAATACAGACATTAATTTTCGAACGCATTAAGGGGAGTGAAGAAACGTACTAAACAAACACATTTATTACATTTGGTGCGGAAACTTTTATAATTCGTCATACAGTGGAAAACGTGTTAGTGAGGAACGTGCTAACAAGATTCCACTGTATTATGCAAATGCAAAGTGTGTATGCATCCTTAGGGTCCTTTTTCTTGGAACCTGAGGAGATAAGGGCAGATATCAAGATTGAACTAAAGTAATGCTAAAATATGAGGCATAATGGGCTCTTGAGCCTGCGTGCATGGACTCTTTAAGAGGCCACTCAGTCATCAACTTGGATTGCGATATAATGGAACAGGTGAGAAAATGTTAAAGTCAACCCACCTGGCCAAAACAAATTTTGCTTACTAAAAGAAAAGCTTTTTTACTAAGAGTTGATACGGTAATTTGTATCACAAATTACTTAAAGGTAAATAATAATTGTAATATAAATATGTATTTTTATGTGACATTGATTTCAGAGGTTTATTAATTGTAATTATTATTGGTAAATAATAATATAAGATTTTACTGAAACTGTTAGTAATGGCGCAAGAATGCAGCGATGGGGTGAGTTGTTTATCGTTACCGGGAACCAGGAAGTTACGTAATGTTTCGCGCCTTTTCGGTAAAAAAGCTTCTAGAACATTTCCTAAAGTAATATGTATTAGTGGTTTTCATTGGATAGTAAAATAGACGCTAATGTTGGCGCGTTTTATCAGCCAATAGCATTTCATTTATAATCTTTAGGCGTATCTTAAGGCAAGCCTATAAATAAGCCAGGCCGAGGTAGCGTGTCCACCAGTTCAACAAGATTCTCAACACATTACACGTCAGCCCACCAGTTCTACAAAATTCTCCGTTCATTTATTTCGTCAAGTTACGCGCAACAGAATTACAAGGACTATTATAAAGTATTATACAGTTAAATATATAAAGTTGAAGTACGTGAGTTAAAAGTGAGAAGTTATTACAAACAGTTTCAGTATGGCGATTATCAAGATAAATCTGTGAAAGTGTTCGTGAACGTGTTCTGCAATAAAGATTATAAAACCAATTTCTTCGTCAATATCATTTCTAGACAAAAGATTCCTTTCCGCTTCACACCCTGCAAGAGATACTTGTTCTACTAAGATAATATGATAGCTAGCCGGAGGACAATATACAAAACTTAAAATTCTTTCGAACCCTAATTGATGCAAATTGCTACGCCAGGTGGAGTTAAACGAACCAAATAAGGAGTGACGTCACACAAGATGGCATCGCGTAAAGAAAAACATATATTTGCTCTCGTAAATTGGCTTCCAAACGTGGTGCTATATTAATGTTAAACACACAAGTAACATTAAAACAGTCGCAAATTGGCACCCATAACGTGGGGCTAGACGACTAGGAAAGGAACAAGAATAACCAGGAAGAGGCGAACGCAGCAGTGAAACGATCTACAAGACGCAGATTCCGAGACAACAGGGTAATTCAACTACAAAAACATCGAGACAACGTAGATTCATCATCATACAACGCAGAAGCGACATACAAACCTAGGAGAATGGGGCAGAACGCTGGACATCAAAGCTACAGCAACATACAGCATCACAAAGGTATCGTAATTTTTTTTTAGAAAACAAAAACAATGGCTGCAAGTAATACAGAAGAAACAATGATGGAGGGAGATAGTGTAACAGTTAGCTGTAATTCAATACAGGTTACAAAAAAAAGATCAAACAATGTAGTATTGGAGGGAGAAAATATTAGTGCAGAAACTAAGAATAGAATAGCAGGAAATGTTAATTCTGATGTTAGTATGATGATGGAAATGCTGAGAAATATGAATGAGAATATGGAAAAGAAAATGTTAGACATGAGTAGGGAATTGAGGGAAGATATGCAAAAGAATAATGAGAAATTAGAAAAGAAAATAGATCAAAATAGGGAAGATATTAGTAAGAGTATTACAGATCAATTAAGGGAAGATATGCAAAAGAGTCATAGGGAATTAAGGGAAGATATTGGTAAAAACTTTGAACAAAACAGGAAATCAATTGAAAATATTGGTAGGAGTAATGAGGTATTACAGCTAAAAGTAGATCAAAGAAGTGAAGAAATTGAAAAGAAAGTTACGAAGCTAGATAGTAGTATGCCAGAAATGAGAGATGAAAATGAGGAAGTAATAGCAAGTGAGACAGGAGAAATTTCAAAGAAAATGCTAGACATGAGTAGGGAAAGAGATAACAAAGAAAGTGAGGTTAATACTAAAAGTGAGGTTAATGTAGAATGTACAGAGTTAGGAAGTCAAATGAGTAGTATTTCAAGTGAGCTAAGAGAGATAAATGAGGTTATGAATGTAGATGTAAATGAGGCGCAAGTGAATCTCAGGGGGGAGATATCAGAAATACAGAATGAATCAGAAATGCAAAGAAATAAATTGTACCAAGATGTTCAAAATGAAGACTCCAGTCCAGTACAGTTTAGTACAGATTTGTCAGAGTATTCTCAAATTAAAGAGATAGTTGAAGAATTGAAAATGACAGTTGTTAAAAGATGTGTAGTTCAAGAAACTGTAGATTGTGTTCAAATATTATCAGCGAACGAAATGTCAAATGAATACAATAGGTTATTCATGAACAACAATTTGAAGGTTAGGTTACGGCTACGAGTAATGTTTAGCCACACACAATTTGATCCAGGAGGGTAAATAGCAATGAGATGTAAAGTAAAGGCTGGATAGTTAAAGACGACTTGCATAGAAATGTATTGGAACGTAAGAGGGTTAACTATTTATATATATATCATTTGAAAAGAGAAATAAATGATAAAATAAAAAAAAAAGAAAAAAAAAAAAAAGAAAATGTTTAAAAAAAAAATAAATAAATAAATTTTTAGTAACTGTAACAACATTTAAAAATTAAGAATGCAAAGATTGAAACTTAATATGATATTAAATTAAAAGTACGTAAATACAATTCAAAGAGTATTGTTAAAATAAAATTCAGAATAACAAAAATGGGTAAAAATAATTCAAAACAAATTATTTTGATAATATTTTGAATATTTTGATAAAAATGTATAATAATTACAAAAAAATCTTAAATGTATAAATTTTTGTCAACAATTTAAAGTAAACAATTTGGTAGCAGTGATTAAATAATTTAGGGTAAAGTATTTGCTATAAAAATTATAATGTCAGATTAATATTTAAATTAATTAAACCAGAGCCAGTAAGTAGTGGCAATTAAAAAAAAAAAAAAAAAAGAAAAAAAGAAAAAGAAGAAAAACATATCGTGTGTTAAATGCGTGTGAAGTGAAAGTGATAGCGTGTGTTCCAAGATTTAGGAGACTAAAAACACAAATTATAAAATTCTCAAACAAGTTATAAATATTTATAATTATGTTTCTAGTGGGGCATATGATACGGTAATTTGTATCACAAATTACTTAAAGGTAAATAATAATTGTAATATAAATATGTATTTTTATGTGACATTGATTTCAGAGGTTTATTAATTGTAATTATTATTGGTAAATAATAATATAAGATTTTACTGAAACTGTTAGTAATGGCGCAAGAATGCAGCGATGGGGTGAGTTGTTTATCGTTACCGGGAACCAGGAAGTTACGTAATGTTTCGCGCCTTTTCGGTAAAAAAGCTTCTAGAACATTTCCTAAAGTAATATGTATTAGTGGTTTTCATTGGATAGTAAAATAGACGCTAATGTTGGCGCGTTTTATCAGCCAATAGCATTTCATTTATAATCTTTAGGCGTATCTTAAGGCAAGCCTATAAATAAGCCAGGCCGAGGTAGCGTGTCCACCAGTTCAACAAGATTCTCAACACATTACACGTCAGCCCACCAGTTCTACAAAATTCTCCGTTCATTTATTTCGTCAAGTTACGCGCAACAGAATTACAAGGACTATTATAAAGTATTATACAGTTAAATATATAAAGTTGAAGTACGTGAGTTAAAAGTGAGAAGTTATTACAAACAGTTTCAGTATGGCGATTATCAAGATAAATCTGTGAAAGTGTTCGTGAACGTGTTCTGCAATAAAGATTATAAAACCAATTTCTTCGTCAATATCATTTCTAGACAAAAGATTCCTTTCCGCTTCACACCCTGCAAGAGATACTTGTTCTACTAAGATAATATGATAGCTAGCCGGAGGACAATATACAAAACTTAAAATTCTTTCGAACCCTAATTGATGCAAATTGCTACGCCAGGTGGAGTTAAACGAACCAAATAAGGAGTGACGTCACACAAGATGGCATCGCGTAAAGAAAAACATATATTTGCTCTCGTAAATTGGCTTCCAAACGTGGTGCTATATTAATGTTAAACACACAAGTAACATTAAAACAGTCGCAGAGTGAGGAGGACAAATTTTGTAAGCTGCTAAATGAAGTCGAATTAGAAGATCAAAAGCTATCTCAATATTTATGACAAATGAAAGATTTCGTTCTTAACAAATTAGAGACAAAGTACTAAAATCTTTGTGACTGCAACACCTCCCTTTGTCTGTTCAACCATATTCACAGTCAGTAGTGAAAATCTACACAAGCTACTACGACTGAATGCCATTGCCACTATCATTGAGTAACTGTCCTTCAAACTCCAAATTCAGTTACTGCAGTCATACTGATATCAACCCAAATGCTGATGATATAATATGCCTCGGTAACATTCTAGAAGCTATTACTTCACCTCTGGATAGATTACAATCTTCTTACCAATGTGGACAATCATCAAGCTGCAGTAGGCAACATAATAAGCTTATCAAAAGGAGGTCCACAACCCCATCTAACACCAATTTTGCTGATATCATCATAAATTCAGGGACAGGGCCTAAAAATGTTGTTCCCCATGCATGCATCTTCCAAAAAAATCTGCAACCCAATCACAGATGGCGGTATATGAAAATGGGAATTCAGCCCATATATTTGTCACTCACAAAGGAGCAAAGATGGGATTTCTGAAAGATTAAGGAGCTGACATATCACTATTGTCTGAATTCTTAAAGATAAGCAGAATGGTCCTGGTAAATTCACAAGTTAGTCATCCTATTGTAGAACTACTAAAGTTTTTATAATCTTCTAAAGAAAAGGTTAGTAGATGGCGAGATACGTTATCTTTACCTACCTACATTTCTCTACTTGGAGTGAAATGCCATTTCACTGTGTTAATAACACAAATGACTTTATGGAGATAACCCAAAAGTTTCTGGAAATAACACAGCCACCAGTATTTCCAAAAGTGTCTAGTGCACAGACAACTCATATCATCAGAACCACAGGAGCCCCAGTCTGAAGCCATTTTAGATGGTTGTTTCCAGAGAAGCTGCAAGCCTCAAAAGAAGAATTTCAATTGATGTTGAATCTAGGAATTTGCTGGCCATCAAAATCCAGTTGGTCAAGCCGTCTTCATCTCATCAAAATGGACAGCAGTTGGAGGCCATGCAGCAATTACAGAAATTTAGATGCAGTTACGAAACCAGACAGGTATCCTGCACCACATCTCCATGATTTCGCGCATTCACTCTCTCATAAAAACATTTTTTTCAAAATTTGATTTAGTATGTGCAAACAACCAAATACTATTAGCACCACAAGATACAGAAAAGATGCTTACAATCACTCCCTTTGAGTTATTCGAATTTCCAATAATGACCTTCGGATTAAGAAAATGCAGCACCAATGTTTCAGTGCTTCATGGATGAAGTTTTAAAGATCTACCATTTGCATTTGCTTATTTTGATGATGTGCTTGTTGCCTCCTCTTACTGAAGAACATAAGCAACACTTAAGAATTTTCCTTCATGGTTTAGGGATACCACACTAGCCTATGGTTCCCAAGGTTGTGGGTTGAAACCTGGCAGAGGGCTATGGATTTTTTCAGGCGCAATAAATCCTTAGCACGGCTTCCTTCAGAAGGGAAGTAAAGGCGGTGGTTCCATGTCATGGATTTATGGCACGTAAAAGAACCTCAAACCTGATAGAGAGGCCCCTGAGCAAAATTTCTGGTTTTTCATGCCCAATATAGAATGGGATGCTAAAAACCATAGTAGTTAAAAAGCGTCCATAAATTTAATTTTAATACTTAATACTTTTTTTCTAGGCTTCAAGATAATGGCATCTCAATCAACATGGCAAAATATGTATTTGGAGAATCCACCATATACGTTTTAATGTTCCATTTCTAAACCAGGGATGGTTCCACTTTTAGAAAGCATGGAAGCTCTCGTAGAAGCTGAGCCACTCAAGACTTACCAAATGCTATGCTGATTTACAGAAGCAATCAACTACTACTGTTGGTTTACCCATAAAGCTGCTTGGCCTCAGGTGAGATTACAAGAAGCACAACTCAGCTTATGGTGATGATCGCTGCATTGTATGGACCCCAGAACTAACAGCGGGCTTGTTAATGCAACCTTCCTTTCACATCCAGAACCAAATTGACTACTACTGCATGTGAACGCCTCTGGAGTAGCCATAGGAGCATTGCTGGAACAAATTTCTAAAGAAGAAAGAAAACTGTTTGCGTTTTTCTCTCAAAAACTCACAGCAACAGAGAAGAAATATAGCACTTACAACCATGAGTTATTGGTGATTTATGCTTCTATCAAGCATTTCAGATACTTAACTGAAGGTTGCATACTCACTGTGTTCACAGACCACAAAGTCACATTTGCATTTCACCAAAACCCTGGGAAAACTTCTCCAAGACAACTTGTACAACTAGATTACGTATCAAAAATCACAATGGATTTGAAACATATATCAGGAAAAGACAATATGGTTGCAGATTACCTTTCATGGTTAGAGACACTCATTTCTTTCAACTACGCCAACATGGCAAAAATTCGAAAGGATGATACTGATCTTCAAAACTTTATTCAAGAAACCTAAAACAGTCCTCTTAGACTTTCACTTAAACCATTCCTGGACCAGATACTTCATTATATTGTGGTAAATCGCCCATTTGTACCTGAAACAATGTATAAAGAAGTATTTGACTTAATTCACAACTTGTCTCAAGCTTTTCCTGAGCAGACAGCACAACTTGTACGAGACAGATTCGTACGGCCCTCAATTCATAAGCATGGGAAAGAGCTTGTATCTGCCAACATTCCACAATCAGCCGACACATAGAAATCCTTCTGGAACATTTCCACACATCCAACAAAAATTTGAACATGTACACCTGAATATAGTGGAACTACTTCCAGGATCCCAGGATGCACATATATCTTGATGATCATTGATCAATTCCCTTCTTGGCCAGAAGCAATTCAATAAATCATAGCAGAATCTGTAGCCCACGTTTTCGTATCTAAATGAATTACATGCTACGAAACTCCTTCCAACGTTACAATTGATAGAGCAAGACAATTTGAATCAAGCTATTTACAAATCTAATTAATATACCAGGAGTACGTTATTCCTGTACTACCACTTACCATCCACACTTAAATGGCAAAGTGGAAAGATGGCATCAATTACTGAAGACTACAAAGAAATACCATCTCAAAAATACTAGGTGAATATTCTTCCTATTTTACTTCTTGAACTAAAAAATGCAATTGCCAAAAATGGGTATGCAGCCTCAGAACTACTTTTCGGTCAGCTACTTCATCTACCACGAGAATTCTTTGTTCATACTCGGGTGCATGTCATGAACATGGCAACATATCTCAAAATACTAAGAGCTACATTTTGTGAACACCAACCAACACATTAGAATAAGGCAAATTTAAAATCATATTTCGTCCATCCTGCATTATCTTCAGTGACCCATGTGTTTTTATGAGTAATGCAGTAAGAAAACCTCTACAACCTTATGAAGGCCCATTCAAGGTTATTTAACAAGACAATAAATCCTTCATAACTGATCACAACAATAAGCACAAAACAATCTCTCTAGATAGGCTTGAACCAGCCTATCTTTGAATCAATCATATGGACTAGTCAAAAACCCACATGTGAAACTCTACCTGCTACTTCAACAATAGTATCTCCAAGTAGTGCTAATTAAGTGACTTGCAGTGGGAGAACTGTATGACTGCCTCCTTACATTAAGAGGGGAAGTACTTGTGATCATTCTACGTTGGTCAACCCGAACATCTAAAAAGTTAAAATATTAACAACTTCACTTGTTATTATTTATATTGTTTGAAAGTGTGGAGTAAACATTTGTTTAAGAATGGAATTTATTGTGTATTTTCTTATTAAGCTACTTACAACCAACCCCACAAGTTCTGGACAAACAACAATTATTACTCTTTTTAGCATTTTATGTGACCATTTATCAAATTTTTCCTCCATAACTTCAATAATAGTTTCCTACTTTGTAACACTCACCTGGATCTTGTAATTTCATAAGAAGAACAGAGAGATTTTCTATTTCTTCTTCTTTTGGGGAATGTATTACAATAACCGTAGAACCCAAAACACACAAGAAACAGCCCATCTGGAAAAAAATTAAACAATGCAGACTGCATATACATAATGCAAAGTTAACTTACATTGCTGCCCTTTAATACACAAAGTCAATTGTATTTGTTTCTTGGGATAATCTATAAAATATTCTTTTAGGATGTAACATGCAACATCTTTTGGCACTGATAGCCATTGTTTCTAACATTTACATAAGCCTTCATAGTTACAAGTAAAATCATTGCTGATGATACTACCTTCCAAACTGAGTCCTAAATCACTACAATCACTACTATTGTTTAGAGACAATTCTATAAAGTGTTTACTGATTTTCAGGAAAACAAACTCATTTTGTTTTCATAATTTCTTTGACTAAGTTCAAGACTTCTCTACAATATGTGTAGCAGTGACAGCTCATGAGTAAACATTTAGGGTGTTTACAAAACATTAGATTCAGACAGCCCTGAATGTGAAATAGCAACTACTGTATAACGGTTATAATGATAAACAAATTGATACGATTGCAACCGCTCCAAATAATACTACTGCATAACCTGTATGACAAAAGAAAGGGTTGGTTTTCTCCCTTTTTTATTGTTTGGTATATAATTAAGTCTGTTTAGAGTAACAAACAAATAATTTGTATGCTTTTGCTACTCTCCATTTGAACTCTTTCATCAACCAAATATTAATATTACTAAATTATTAACACTCATCAAGTCTCATTTTCTGAAGGAGGAAAACGGCATAATTTCTTCTTATAAATGTATAGTTCACACAAAAGTTAATAAATATAAGTACACGTTAAATAGGGAAACTACACTGAATCATGGCTGACATCATCTATCTGTTTATATAAAAATCCATGCATCTGTTTTTCAATCGCACAAATATCTTTATCACTACGATTGAATTCTTTAGTAACATAACGTACCAGAACCCACCCAGATATCCATACTATATATATATATATATATAGAAAATAAGCTTTTCCATCTGTATAACCATAACATTTACTCACATCAGATCTAAATTTCACTGTACAGTGAGTGAACAGGTATAACTTTCAGTATGCTACCATGTACTGCCCATTCCAAACCAGAGTGCCTTTCACTGTAAACAAACTCTTTGTATTATTCCTGCCCCTAATGGCTGCTTGTTCCTCTCTCACGTGTTTACTTTAAATCGCTTATGGTGAACATTGTTTCAATCCATAAAAAGGCGCCCTACATGAGAATCAGTTCAAAATGCAACCTGAAGTAACAATCAATTTTATAAGCATGCAGAAATGAACATTTTACTTACGTTAATCACAATACCCAGGCAAAAGTGCAACATCCAAATCTGAATTCTCCAAAGATGACTCAGTTGCCATATTGATATCAGAACTATTCTCAAAGTTAATGACTAGCTTACCCACAGCACTGCTGCACACAACACAAGTTCCCACATTTGATTCTGCTCTTCTATTATGTCTCTTTATATTCCCTGCGCGCTTTGGTTACACTTCTCACTGAAACGCCTGTAAAATCGGATATTAGTTTTGTAATATCCACTAATGCAAGTGTCAAGTATTTTTCTAATAGTGAGTTGAATACATTAAGTATTGTTTGCTTTTCGCCACTTTTTAACGGTTTCCCGCTTTTGCATTTGAGCAGTTTATTCACACTACATGCACCTTCCTCTGCCATTAGAACTAAAATACCAACTACTAAATCACAAGATTTGACCTGAGTTCAGCAGCTGCTTTGTGCCTGCATATTATGAATGACTTCACTTATCATATTTCCTGTGTTATGCAAAGTGTTCATTTGGTACTCAGATAGCACCTCTGGGAATTCATTGCTGCATTTCTCGTATATGTAAGAGAATAGCAGTCATGCACACAGTTGGTATTAACAAGCAAGATGCTCTTGGTGTTAGCGCAACAGACGAAAATCATATTTTGTAATCTCTGTACAGTTAGTATATATCCATTACCTTTAGCAGTGAGTTCTTATGATAACTGCAATATAATGTGAAGTTCTATACCTTTTCTGTCCCAATATTTCATAATGCAATACATTTTTTAAGGAATTATTTATGTTGGCATAAGAGTGTATTCTTAGGTTCATGAAGCACGTGCTTTTGTTTACATCAGAGGGAACTCTGGTTTGGAATGGACAGTAGTGAGATTTATTCCAAACTGAAAAGCGAACATGGGTTCCCAACTTCCCGCCCTTGCACTCTCGCACGAATGAAATTTCTGCAGTAGTGGCATTGACATTAACTTTTTGCGAGAGATGGATAAGGGTGAGTGCACATCTTCAGGTGTGCACGACCCATATGTATTTCACCCAAGATAATTATGTCATACCAGTTGTGCATGCACAAAAGCTCCTAAGAATGCGCACAAGTCAAGTTGTGCTCGAGACTCTATTGCCATATCTCATCAAGTTTAGAGGAGAAGCAAGGTGAATTTAAACACCATAGATTTAAATTACGGCAACTGTGTTGCATGTAATAGCTTTCAAAGAACAAATAACCAATAAATTGGCAAGGTGTCAAAAATGAGGGTGTTTGCTCTTCTGTTCTTACACAGCAGCTGCTACTGATACGTAGAACAACAAAGGTTCCATGTTCAAGCCCAGGATACCTGATTGGAAAATCTGCTCCTTTGCAATAATACAATTGACACTGTATGTATCAAGTATAATCTAAATTTAAATCCAGTAGGACCCCGTTTTAATGAGCCGGCTTTTAACCAACATTTTGGAAGCCCTGCCAAAAGTCCCAAAAGTATAATGTTATTTAAACCCGCTTTTTACGAATCCCGCTTTAACAAAAAACCTGTTTTTAATTACATTTTTTTTCTCAAATTTGCGATTACACAGCTTCTTCTGCATATTTCCAGAATGCAGTTAATGCTACCTCTGCTATATTGGGCAAAGTTACGCCTTTTTGGATGCTTTCAAATTCATTAGCCTCCATGCGTCACTTCGTGTTCTGCTTTAGTTCACATTAAACTGCAAAAGTTTGCAGCTCTGCAATCATGTTTTGAAACCTATTAACTTCTGTATCTCTGACTTTCAAGTTCTGTTTGATTTCCGCTTCCATTTTAAAGTTCACCAGGTGGCGCGTTAAGTTGTGTTGTCTTTGTGATAGTGATTTATATTTCTCGTTCGAAAAAATGGCTGCTAAACGGAAGAAGCTTACCATCCACAACAAGATTACAATAATTCAAGACATGGCAAACAACAGCACAGTTTCTTTGACATATATAGCAAAGAAATATGATTTGGCACCTTCCACGTTGCACAGGGTGCTGAAACAGAAGGATGCTATTCTGGCTGCAGAAGCACAGTGCATTTTAACAAAATGGCTTGAAGCCAGAAGAAGTGACAATGTTCCTATCGATGGAAACATCCTAAAAGAAAAAGCTCGCCAAATAGCACTAACTTTACACATGGACAACTTTTGCACTTCAAATGGTTGGCTTGATCATTTCAAAAAGCGGCATAACCTTTCATGGCAAAGCAGTGTGGTGAAAGTGCGAATATTAAAGATGACTCCATTGAATTTTGGAAAAAGGAGACTTTGCCTAATCTGCTCTGTGGCTACAATGCAAAGGACATTTTCAATGCAGACGAAATGTGAGTGTTCAACTTGCTACCCAACAAGATTTATGCAGTCCATGATGAAAAATGTCATGGTGACAAAAAAGCAAAGAAAGATTCACAGCTCTGCTGTGCACAAATAGTGACAGAACTGAAAAGTTACTTCCTCTGATCATAGGAAAATTAAAAAATCTGAGCTGTTTAAAAAACATTCGTACATTTCTGTGCAAATATTTGTTAAATATCCACGAAGCCTGGATACCAAAAGAAGATCTCAGGGAAGAAAGATTGCTCCGGTGATAAGACAAGTGTGCAGCTCATCCATCAGGGACATCATTCTTACGGAACATAAAGGTGATCCTTTTACCAGCAAACTGCACTGGCCACCTGCAGCCTTTAGACTTTGGAATTATTTATTCTGTTAAGGGGAGGTTGTAAGCTGATTTGGGTCAAAAATATCGAAATTGATTTTCTGTCATAAATGTAAGGTTAAATGTCCATTCTCCAAAATCTGTTGTCGGTTTACGTGTAGCACATCCCAAACGGGCGTAAATGGCATTTTCACAAAGAAAGTGTAAAGCAAATTATTCAGGGGTTAGTGGTGGCATGGAGTGTGAAGAGTTAGCGAGAATCTTTGAATGTTCTCTATCTAAGCATGGTGTAAGGTTCACACAATATTTAGGGGATAGGGATAGCAAAGCATACAAAACTGTGGTAGGAGGAAACCATATGGGGATGTGTAAATTTAAAAACTGCAATGTGGGGCACGTGCAAAAACGCATGTGAACCAGACTTAGAAAACTGAAAAAGGATCTCAGGGATCAAAAGCTAGGTGATGGTAAAAGTGTTTCTGAGAAGGGCAGACTAACTGAGAAGGAAATAGACAACTTACAGCACTATTATGGCGTGGCTATTAGGAGACATGCAAATAAACTGGTGGAGATGAGGCGTGATGTTTGGGCGACATTCTTTCATAAACTGTCGTCAAATGAAAACCACAGGATGCACTATGTCCACAAGGTAAGGAATCATGGTGCAAATTTAACAGGGCAATAGCTACTGGAGAAGGATATGAACACAAACATTCACTGGCTTATTATGTAGGCGAAGCAATAAAACCCACATTTAGGAGCCTAGCTGACCCAGAACTTTTAAGTAAATGTTTGCATGGCAAAACTCAAAATCCAAACAAGTCCTTCAATAATGTAGTGTGGACCAGAGTTCCTAAAACTGCCTTTGTAGGGTATGATACTTTACAAATAGGTGCTCAAGATGCTGTGTTGGCATTTAATGAGGGAAACTCAGGTCGCATGAAAGTGCTGCAAGTAATGGGAATAGATCCTGGATGGAATGTGATGAAAATTTTTCAAGACATTGACAATATGAAAATAGTAAATGCAAAAGTAAAGCAAGAAACTAAATTCAAGGAAGCTAGGTTGTTACAGAGGAACGACAAGAGGATGAGGACAATGACCCTGAAGCAGAATATGGTTCTGGATTGTACTGAACGTAGCATTTCACTTTTTTTTGTTATTTTCCGCTAAGTTGGTTTTTAAGACACATTGGTCCCTATTTCTCTGGAACTACTAGACCTAGAGTAATGAAACTTTTACCAGTTGTTTAATCGTTATTTAGTAATTTACTGACTTTTTCTTAACTCTCTAAGAGCAAAGTGAGAGTTGTAATGATTTTTTTTTCAATGAAAGATGTAGAAAAAAAAACCTTAAAAAATACTTATTAAGGAATTAAGTTGCAATAAAAAAGTCAGTAAATGGAGGAAGAGTCAAACTGTTAATGTGCAAAGTTCCATTGCTCTACATTTGGTGGTTCCCAAGAAAATGGGATTTAAAGTGGTAAAATTAGCATTGCAAGGATAGGCCTTACAACCTCCCCCTAAAGCAAAGTATGGGAAAGCCCTGGTGCAACAAGCTATTTCTCTCTTAGAAAGAAAGCAAGATATGCATCTGAATATACTTCAGGCCATGCATGTGTTTGTGGCTGCATGGCAGTTGCTTACACCAGGCACCATGCAGTATTACTTTGGGAAAGCTGGGGTTGGTTCTTGCACCTATGTCTTCAATGAGGACAATGATACCGAAGAAATTTGTATGCAGGAAGAGTGGGAGATGCTACAGAGGGGCACAAGTGTAACCTTTGAAGCTCTGTGGATGTTGTTGATATATGCAATGAAGCAACCAGAAGAAGAGGATGGAGAGGAATCAGTATTTGTAGCAGCAGTGGAAGGATTAGATGTCATGAGATGATACTTCCCTATGGATGAGTAGGGACCCTAGATTGTCGGTAAATAAAATAATGTAATATCGGTGTAAAAATATTATAGTGAGCGGTGTTTTGGGCGGTAAATAAAACTGCTTAACGGTGTTATTTCGTGCAAAAAAAGGGAAAAAACAAAAACACAGTTTAAACTATTTTACTGTGGAACAAAGGGCACCTTACATGTAACTTAAAAAAGAGGAGCATGAAAATATTTACATAGTATACATTTCGACTGATTTACTTTGTTAGAGACAAAGCCACCATAAGTTCGGTGTTCTCTGGCTTAAGATTTGTTCTTAAGTTTGTCATGTTGTTCCCATATGCAGAGAAAAGTCTTTCACTGTCCACATTGGACATGGGTACCCACAATAGTTTCATACACTTCTCACTGAAACACAAGTGATCACATTGAAGTCCAGAAAGTAAATCCATATGTTCACTTCAGCAGCATCATCTAATTTCTCACACACTATGTTCTTCAGAGCAGCATATCCCTCCTTGAATGTCTTCTGTGGCAAGTCTCGCAGAAAAGGTAACATTCTTCTTGCTTTTTCTATAGTTATACCTGTAGATGCCTCATTTGATACTATTTTTCGTACATCAAACAATTTACCTGCAGAATGAATAATATCAGCAGCTGGATCAGATGACATTAAGGAATTCAACTTGGTAACTGACTTTATGCCCAATTGCTTGAACTGACTGATAACATAAGACTTCTTGAGGGTTGGCAGTCTCTGAAGAAGACTTGAAGTTTTCTCTCCAAACGAGCCCTCAGCTACTATTGTGAAGCCATTTGATATATCTTTAAGTTTGCTATATAGTTTATGAACAAATGGATATTTAGATCCCTCAAGCACTTCAATAAGGCAAATGGTGTCTTTGCAGTGTTCAAGAAGGAAAGATGCCTGGCAGTTTATTATATTTTGAGACCGCGTTGAAATACTACTGTGGAATCGGTTTGAATTCCCGCGTGCCGCAAAACTAAACTGACCTGACAACGTCTTGCACATGCTGTCTGTACGGCGCGCGAACGGCACGTTGCCAACTCCACCGTCAGCTGAATTGTGCATGCGCTAGCTTAATTTGAAACATGGCTCCGTCGGCATAATTCCTTTTCTTTTACAGAGCAAAAGGTAGACTCCTTGCGCTAAATTGTAACGTAATTTAAAGAATATAACATGACTCCAAACGAATCTTTCAGTATAGCGGACACAAAATATACCTAGACATGCGTTCACATTATGGCAACGTCGCGAGACAGCAACAATTTTCGAGCGAGGGGTACAGGAAACGGAGACAGTGATTGGTAGAAGAGGCTGTTTCCTGTCAGAATTGACTTGAACGAGACTTAGAAATTCATGCATTATTTAATGATACTTTTGCAACAGTCTTTTCCAGCCGGCATGAAATGGGGCGATGCAAACACGAATCGTTAAAATACGGCATTAGAGAAGAATTGCAGGTAGTATTGTCATTTAAATCCAAAGAATAATTTGAGTGAAATGAGAAATCCGTCACTGATGTGGTGTTGCCGAGTTCTGATAAACATGGCATTCCTTTTGTTGTGCATGCGATAGGTGAAGAGTGAAGGGGACGGGGTAGTCGAAGCAGTACCGATGTTTGCCGAAGCTCTGGTTAAATCACAGTGCAGTTTGGTGTTCTGTGTCGTGCAGCATGGCTGTAGCGAATGACAATACACGTATCCGTAAATGATTGATAAGCCAAATATCTGATTGTTTATGTGAAAAGGAGAGACAAACGCCAAAAAAAGGAGAGAGAGAAAAATTTTGGTTTGTTTTGCACATTTTTTTTTCATAACGGTGTTATTTCGCGTTATCGCGATGTAGAACTAATGTCGCGTTATTTTGCGACTCAGAATGCGGAATTTAATATGTGGAATTTAAAAATAATTGATTAAAGGTTTTCCTTATTGTTAATTTTCGGCCAATTTCGCGAATTAACTACTCGCGAAAAGTCGGGGTCCCTATTGATGAGGAGCTACTCACCAGCATTAATCACATATCTTTACATGGTTACAACAGTGCAAAAATATTGTCATATTGATTCCAAGGCTGCAATTCAAGCAATATCATCTACAACAAATCCTAAAATGGAATAAATTAAGGAAATTCACAATATGATAAAACGAATACAAAGTCTAGGAAAAGACATAGTTTTATAATGGATCCCAGCACACTGCGGCATAAAAGGAAATGAAAAGGCTGACATGTTAGTTACAAAAGGCGCTAAAATCAACCATCCAAAATCTCAGAAACTTCCCTTTGAAACTGTAAGGAGAATAATTAAAAGGAAAATCTCTAATAATTATAATTCCAATTTAACCATTAGAAATGATAGCTCTTGTTGGAGAACAATTTTACAAGATCCAAAATAGATAACAGAAACCCCTTGCAAATCTTCCATTGCCATGTTCCGGATGATTACTGAACATGATTTTCTGAGTAAGCACCTCCATAGGATTGGAATAACCAACTCACCATAATGTCTATGTGTCACGAAGAGGTGGAAATGAATATACATATCAAAATATGTGAAGCCCTCCAGATGCACCAACAAATGTTGGGAAGCAAGGAAGAGAATGGCTTTATTGTTAAATCAAGAGCATTAGATATATACATACCTTTTCAGAAAGTATGTTAAGATGTTGTAGCAACTTGAGCTTTCCCAGAAAGAATCTATGTTTAACAGGAGAATTTATGTAAAAAGAAGCTTCAACTTCTTCAATATTCTTGTTGCTGTACTTAAATTGCTTGAATTTAAGGGGGAAAACACCTGTTTCTTCTCTCTTGGGAGTCCTTCACTTTCCTTGTTATAGAAGTCTTAAGATAAGAAGCCGCCATTTATCAAACTTAATAATTAAATTCTGCAACATGAACACCCACATTTTTACTGCTGTTTGCTATTATTTCTACATTTTTTGGAGGGTATACACTCTATCATTACTTTTTTCTTTTCGAATACTCTAAAAATTGTCACAGGTAGGTATAGTGACTGTGTTCAGGAAATACGTGGGTAATTGATTTAAATCTACTAGTTGCACAGTTCTACACACATTCTCACCATTAAGTGATTTCTGTTTTGTCCAGTACATGTCTGAGAACAAACTGAAATGTTTAATGGTGTCTGGAACATAGTGTTTAATGTAATGGTATAGGAAAGTGCATACCTCATTCCCACCTTTTCTTCCATTACCCTCATGATAAACTTACACTGCAGAGCTTCATCTTTTGAACTGAATATTGAGCACATTTACCCAGAACTGCCACATATAAAAGATTTTTTGCACAGGAATTTCCAGCAGGGGCAAATTCTGCATATAGTCAAAGGCAATAGCACCTATTTCTTCATCTTGAAGACGGTGAGACTTGGCCTCTTTCAGGTACTTATAAAACTTGTGACTCCTTCGGAGATGAACATCCAAATATCCAAACTTTGCTGCAAGTTTTGAAGCTTTGCAGAGATGAGGACTTTTCAATTTGGCATCAAGTTCCTCACAAAGAGAACAAAAAGAACAAAAAAAATGGAGTTTTGTTTATGGACGCTCTTTAACTGCTGTGGTCCTTTGTGTCCTTTTCTATGTTGGGCGTGAAAGATCAGTAATTTTGCTCAGAGGCCTCTTTATTAGGCTTGAGGTTCTTTTACATGCCGTAAGTCTATGACATGGGACCACCAGCTTTACTTCCTTCTGAATCCATGCTAAGGATTTTTACACCCGAAAAAATCCATCGCCCTCCACTGGGTTTGAAACCGCAACCTCGGGAACTAGAGACTAGCATGATAACCACTACATCACGGAGGACAATGAGAACAAACATATGTGGTCTGCCGAATTTATAATCATAATTTTCCCAAAAATACTGCCTGTAGTAGTTGTATTTCACAGCTGTATCTGGATAAGTACTACATACAACTGATACATAATTCTCACGCACAGTCGACAGTCCAAGTACTGAATTTCCTGTCCAGCATAATGAGCAGCCTTCAGAGGAAAAGATTTTGTGTTTTCATCTATTTTCTTCAGGATGTTCTCAGAAATTTTATTTCCTTTAGATTCTTCCCACATTTATCTTGTGGCAATTTTCTATTCATTAAAGTGTGAGTTACAGAGAACACCTGCTTCATACCAATGGAACATAAACTATGAAATGCTTTTTGACATAACTGCACTCACACAATATAGAAAACTGGAACAATGCTTATTTTGTTCATCCCTGCCTGACTTCTGGGATGTGTACTGCTTGACATCATATGCCTCAATAAGGCCCATTAGGTATAAATCTTGAGCATCCTTTTTTGGAAGGTCATGAAATTTGGCCAATATAGGATTTTTTCATTGTCAGCAATTCTCTGAAAACAGTGTTTCCAGCACCTGCAACCAAAGCAACTGTTTATAAATTTTAATAAAGTATTATAGTGTTGGAAAATAACAAAAGATGCACTAGCTAACTCAGAAAATAATATAATAGAAATACTGTTCAGTATCATCAATATTGTTGTAGTATAAAACAGTATGTGCATACCTGCAATCTTCCTGTTTTCTTTTCTCCAATTTATTTTCCACTGTAGCTGGCATAAGGTAGACCTTTAGTAATGGCTTGTTTTAATGTATTTTTGTGAATAGAATCATTTCATTTTCTCTTAGGTGAAATGATGAAGCAATAATTTCAGCATGACATACAAACAACTAAATGCATATGAAACCACATAAGAACTGCATGGGAATTACAAAACTTACAGCAAAAGGCAACATACAGTCACAGCATGGGGCTGAAAAGTAGTAAGTCAATGACAATGCTTTTCTCCTCTGCACACATTACATGTAACAGCAGTTTACCATATAAGGAGAAATCTAACTTAATGCTTTTCAGTGCTGTTTGATGCATCTTGTCAAAGTAGTTCACAAAGTTAAACAAAAAAAATTATGCAAATTTTGACTTATTACCTTTCAGCTCTGATGAATTCAATTAATGTAAAATGGACAGAATAATAATATTTTTATGAACAGTATATACAGTGTGTCTGGAATCGCAATGAATAAATAAGCATTGCATACTTCTTTTTAGTTTTTTCCTCCATATTACTGCACTGGAATTTGGAAATACTCTTTCATAAACACAGCTTATTGGCGACATTATTTGATAATTATGAGAGATATAATCTTCCAGGGCTTAGAAAACTTCTCTACTACAAGCATCTTGTTATAAAGAGTATCTGGAGAAAGCAATATCATCATCTTTGAGTTAGAAAACAAGAACCTATGTAGGTACACTGAAGTTCTTTAAAATACTTACTTTTCCAAGTAGATTTAAATTCTCATTCAGGAACCAGGAAGACAAAATCGCTGCTACTAACACACTAAGGGCTCCCAAAGGTGTCACAAGGGAGGCAGGGGCAAATGCATAAGCTGCAAAATTTGCTGCTTCGCCTATACCCACTGGAACATACAAACAGGTTCAGAGCATTAACTTTCATGGACAATCTTAAGCATGTGAGCTATACTGTATAAGATAAATTGTTATCCTCAAAGGCTCATGTTATTTGAAAAGATTACTGTGAACAAATTGAAAAATTTTCTTAATAAGTAATGCGTTAATTAAGTCTCAACATGAATTAAAAATGGATTGTCAACTATCCTGCTACATAGGAATGCATATATGAAATATTAATTTAGTTCTGAGAAATAAAACTGCACGCATTTTTATTAAGTCTTCTCAAGCTTTCAAAAATGCATCATAAAGTAACCATGGAATATGAGGAATTGCCAATTATTTTATTTAAAAAAGAAAACTGCATGTGATAGCCATGGAAGACGATAACTTCCAATTACTTAAACTAATTTTAAGATATTTAAAAATTACATTTGTCAAGCACTTCAAAACAGTCTGATTTGTCAATCTGCCATCTAGTTTACAAATAAATCAGGAGAGCTTATCTTTTTCTATAGCCTAAGTTGCATAATTTAAAAATATATTGTTTCAAAATCCATATTTTAAACTTACTTGAAAGTAAACCAGCCCACCATATCCATTCTTTGAGATAGCCGAATCCACCTGCACCAGCACGTACTGCTCCAGTTCGGTTAAGACGAATTAGAGCTTTCTTCTTGATTATAAAACTAGCACCTATTTGCAGAAAAAAATCAGGCATAATGAAGGTCGGTTAAATCAAATTATTAAGTAAATTAATGTTGTGAAATCTACATTTAATAAAACTGTGTATATGAATTCTGAAACACCTAGTCCTAAAAACTACATGGACTCTGAAAATGTTTTTCCTCTATTTTACCACTTAAGACAAGTGGAAATTAGTCATCTTTCAAATGAATGAAGAAAATAGAATATCATATAACAGTACAAGAAAAGAATCCCTTAATTTCACTGAAGATAATGGACTACATAAAACAAGAGATATATGTCAAGAAAAGCAAAAAGCAAAAGCTTCTAATTCACAGTTTTAATTGCCAAAGAAACTTCACTAATCCACATTAAAATGACAGCACCAGGAACTACCACCACACTGAGCTGAGTCTTGCCTGCTGCTAAAAAGTTTTATTTAAGTTGGCAGCAAACCGCATGCAAACCAAGTCACTGACCCCTTCTTCAATAGATAATGATATGCTCAAGGATAGTGTGTAGTGGTTTGTTTTAGGGTAGCCAGTGTATATTGCAGTGTGTGGGCTTTAAGACTGAATATTGAATTTGAGATCTCCTTGTGGTATACCAGCAAAATACAAATCAGTTAGGGAATTTAATGTTGTGCCGGCATGTTGCCATGGTAGCTCAGTTGGTTACAGCAAACATATGGAGAGCAGAAGATCCATGGTTCAAATCATTGGCATTGAATTTTTCGGTCTGATTCTACCTTTCGAACCTTGTCCTACACACAGCTAGAGTGAAAGGGCAATTAATTTACATTTTGTTTTGATACAAGCAACAGCATGTACTGCCAACACTACTGCTGTTCCTAACACCCTCTCATTGTACAGAATGTTTGTTCCTTGGTGCACTATAAAATATAGTATATATCTCTTTGGTCTTTGCTGTTGCACATCGTTCACTTCATTTCGTTTTTACATCAATTTATCTACTGCTTATTTCTAATTAATGAAACACACAAAGGCAAATAATGTAACTTCTTCCACCTCGTATATAAATACATACATATGTTAGTGTAATAACAATCTGTTTCTAAAGTTCTTATATATATTATACACAGTGTGTTCCTTGCGATTCTTTACAGCACTAGGTAGCATGCTGTCCCCGTGTCAGTGCTCTCATTTGCTGGTGAATGGGGTCCACTACAATCTGCAATTAAAAATACTGCTTTCATATTGTTTACTAGCCTTGGCTACAGAAGGTGTTGAAAATGTCCATCTGCTGCAACACATTCCTGGAATCTCCAAAAGAAATTGGCATTTACAAATGCAAATTCATCTACTGAAATTCTCCCAATTTCTTGCACAATACTGTCTTTTAACTCATGGATTGCATGCAGATTGTCTTTGTATATCTTATTTTTGAGATTTCCTCACAAATCGAAATCACAGGTCAAAAATCGGGGGACCATAATTCTCAACAAATAACCTTGTCCTTGAATATTTCCTTTATGAAATTAATGCTTTGGTTGCTGTATGGGCAGTACCTGAATCCTACCGAAAAAAGCACTCTAACATTCAATATCGGTTAATGGTTAAAAAAATGGGCTGAGTATTTGTGTTCTGTATATCTCACCATTGATTGTATCATCAAAAAATATAGTGCCTATATTCCTATCTGCAGTTATAGCACACCATGCTCCAACCTTCTCATCATGTAAAGAAGTTTCATGAATGAGTTAAGGATTTTCAGTACTCCAGCATCTTTTGTTTTCCATTATAACATATCCATGTAAGTGATACCATCTGCGAATATAATAAATTTAGAATCCACAATGCCATCGGCAATACTTTATAAAATCTACTTACAAAAATTCAAACAAGTCACATTATCCGCAAGCTTTTACTTACTATTGTTACTCTGTAGGGTTTAAATTTAAGAATTTTAGTGGCTCTAAATGTTGTGGTTTTCAAAACACCCATTTCTGATAGGCAGTGGAGAGATTTTTAGGGAGAATGTTCTAACCTTTTTCCTAGTTCAAGTTTTTCCTCAATAAGCACACTTAAGATTTCTCTTTCTACATTTATTCTAAAGTGACCCCATTTTTCTAAACCTTTTTACGAGGTTTAATATAGTGATCCTACTTGGAATGGTGGCATCATGAAATTAAACTGCAAAACATCACTGCACTTTGCTACAATTTCTCCTTCTGGTATAACACTCAAAAAGATAAAAATCCTTTTTTGTAATACAAACTTTTGTGGTGCCTTATTAAGCCACAACTAAGACACACGCCAATAACAATGTAATGCCAACATGGATTATAGGCAACTAAGCAGCAGAGAGAAGGCAGCGACAGAGATATAAAGACTGTTGTGTGCAGCTTTAACTCTGACCACCGATGAATAACAAAGCATACATAGGGACTGCATGCCACCTGGTGCTGTAAAGAATCTCAAGGAATGCTCAT
Source organism: Deroplatys truncata (assembly GCA_030765065.1). Lineage (NCBI taxonomy): Eukaryota > Metazoa > Arthropoda > Insecta > Mantodea > Mantidae > Deroplatys > Deroplatys truncata. Next base: position 24,907,006 of record CM060980.1, read on the forward strand.
ATATACAGAATGTTAAAGAAAAAGTACTCCATATTTTGAGAGGTGGTGGTATGGACCAAAACAAGAAAAAATGTCCAGTAAACATGGGCTCTAAAATGCATACTTAAGAGCTATGAACACTTGCTCATCTTCACTACTGTGAAACATCTCTTCTACTGCAAGCTCTTTGCTTTATGTATGACCTACAGAATGCAGTAAACAAATGAGGACACATTACTCTGTTACTGTGAAACAGTATAGTTTCTAATGTAATCTGCTTGCAATTACATATGACCTGTAATTGCACCACCGCTAAAGGAAGTGCTCAATAGGTGCCTATTCATAGTCAAGCTTGCCTATGTCCGACGTCTTGGGGAATCATGCACTCTCACTACTCCAGGTTGGCCACAGATGCTCTGACAGGCATTGATGACGCTTTCCTGTAGTATTTGTACATCATTAATGGGGGTTGCATACACCAAAGATTTAAACATAAAACTGCCATGTAAAAGCATTTCATAAACTTATCAAAACACAAAACTGATTTCATTAAAATTAATAAGAATATGCGTTGCACTTATCCAAAACTGTGAATATGGTTTACAGTAACACTAACAGATGTTTACTGCATGCTGTATACACGGACAACAACAGAGATGTCCTCATTTGTTTACTGCTTGATGTGAGTGGTATGTAGGTAATAATAAAGAGCTTGCAGTAGAAGAGATGTTTCACAGAAGCAAAGATGAACAAGTGCTCATAGCTCTTAAGTATGCATTTTAGACCACATGTTTACGGACTTTTTTTCTGTTGTGGTCCAAGCTATCACCTCTCAAAATATAGAATACATTTTCTACTTTCTCTACTACGTATAGTAAATAGGGGAAGTATTGTATTCCACCCAAAAATTCGATACTGAGATTTCACCGGAAATATATGTTTTGAGACCCCCTGAATCCAAAAAAAGCATTTTTGGAAACATGTCCGTGCGTGTGTCTGTGAACAGCATAACTCAGAAACGAACAGCCGGATAAACACCAAACTTGGTATTTAGGTTCAGTATCTTTCAGAGATGTGACACGAAGGTTTTCAAGAAAATCCCCCCACCCCAGATTACCCTTTACATGGAACATTTTTCGAAAATTTTAATTTTCCCAAAAATGGCTCTAACGATTTTGATTAAAATATCATATGTTTAAGATATTTTCATGACAAATAAAATGTATATATCGAATTTTCTGGTAATGTCTCCAAAAGTATTCTTCATTGTGAACGACTTTTGCATAACTGGTAAACCATAAGAGATAGACAAAATTTTAGTACACAAAAAATGTAGATCGCGTTAAAATACACAATTTGTCATACACATTTTTTTTTTGTTGAGTGAACCATTTTCGAGATATTGCTTGTTATTCCCTTAAATTTTTCAATACTTATTTTCTCAAATGGGAATTCGTTATTCATTTTTTTGTCTTGGATATGCAAAGAGTATTAATCTGTGGCAAAGAGAATGGTGCTGCACATAGCAACCAGCTATTAAGCTAAGTCTATGCTTAAAGGCTACTGTATTTCTATACTGCCCTTGCAAATACAAAACAAGGGGAACATAGTAGGCCTTAAGCGATAGTCAAATACTTTTAGAACTGGTCGCTATGTGTAAAATGTAATTCTCTTTGCATGTCAAAAGATCGTTTCTGCAAATGTTTATTTCGATTAATATGAAATAGATGGAGAATAAGAGTTTGTAAAAATAGTTTGTACAAGAGTAGAGAAAGTCATGTGAGTGTAACACATCAGATTTTTGTAACACCAGGTGCGTGCGCGCGTGTGTGTGTGTATATATTTATAAAGAAGAAATAATCAAAACAATTATTAGGTTTGATTTATGAGGGGCATTCGGAAATGATTTACAATTGTATTGTAACAGGCACATCCTCTCAAGGGATGATTAACTGACACTAGTACAGCTTGTGTAAATTGTTGTGACACTCCATATGCGCAAGAGAGGAGAAATGAGGAGTAGTGGTGAGAATGGGGGAAGCAAGTGATATCAGAACTTTGAGGCAGCCACACACACAACGCATTGTAAACAAATGTGTAAGATTACCTTGCATTTGAGCTCACAGCAGTTGGAACACTGACCCCCACCTCTCTTATTATGCAAGTGGTCTGGTCAGTGCTATTGCACATATATGCTTCAGGAGTGGGGGACTGTCACGACGATTTACACAAACTGTACATTACGCAGATGCTAGATAGCAGTTGTGTGAACAGTGTGTATAGTGAAAGGACAGAGCTTGTTTGTTGTTAAGTGGAGAAAGCCATGGACAAGATGGAAGGTAGCCATCATGGAAAAAGATGGATTGTATGGTTTTTGTGGAAGGAAGGAGTCAAAACAGCAGATGTTCATAAACATTTAACTGTGCTAAGTGGTAAAGAAGCTCCCGCACAAAAGACTGTTTACAACTGGATTGCTAGGTTCGCTGTGGAAGGGACTCTGTATGCAAGATTGTGAGTACTGGTCATCCATCAACATCGCAGTCTCTGAGCAACGTTGAGGTTGTGTCTAAATTGATTATGGCTGTTAGACACACAACCTTTGATGAACTGGAATGGCAGACAGGCCTCAGCTGCGTAACTCTGCATTATTCATGACTATTTGGATATGAAAAAGGTGTGTGCACATTGGGTTCCACAGGACTTGACACAGGCCTAGAAGGAGAACAGAGCGAAGTCTGTCATTGACTATTGGAAATGAAGATCCAGATGTTTTGGAGAAACTGATGAGAAATCATGGTGTCACTAGCATACACCTGAGAAGAAACATCAACCATGCAATGGAAACATCTGGGAGTTCCCGGCCCAAGAAATTTCATGCTGTTCCATCTGCAGGTAAGCAGATGACCTCTGTCTTTGGGACACTGACTTCCACAAGGAACTGTCAACAGCAGGGTATACTGCGACACCCTTTCATGACTAGATGCAGGATTCAGCAATGGCGACAAAGAAAGTGGTCGAAAGGAATGCTTCTCCAGCACTACAATGCGCAGCCCCACACTAGAAATGCCATGACTGCAAAGTAGACATTACTGGGATTCATTGTTGTGCCACACCCACCATATTTACCGGATCTCCCTCCGTCTGATTATACTTTATTCAACAAGGATGCACTACAAGGTAAAGCGTTTGGCAACAATGAGGAACTGCAGGTAGCTTCCATAACCCCCAAACAATGGTTCCGTGATGCAATAAAGAAGTTGGCATGTAGTACTACGTCAGGGGGGAGTATATTGTGAGATCCCATGTACATTGAACTGTGTTTATTAATAAATAAAAGTACAAAAGCTACTATTGTAAATAATTTCCGAATGCCCCTCATAAAATCCCAATCAGTATCACTTAACACACTTTTAAAATTATACAAATGTTATTCATTAAAAAAAATGTAACTAGCAGCAGCAGCAGAGGCGGCGGCGGCAGCAGTAGTAGTAGTAGTATTTAGTTTAGTACTCTAACGTAATTCAATGCTCTTAATTATTAGATTAGCCTTTTATATATATATATATATATATATATATATATATATTTATTTATTTATATTTACAAATTTATTAATGGTTCATTCCTTGTAGGAAGATCTTCAATTCATGTCCCCTAGTTCAAAAACTAAGAAAAGGTTCAGTACTAGAACAAATGTGTTTCTGAATAGAAACCCTATCACCATGCTTCAGCTTTACACAGCATACCTTTTTGCAAAGATGAAGAAGCCAATGATAAGGATATAGATCTGTCAAAATCTCTAGTTGACATTTTGTGACTGAAGTTCTTTCTGTATGGGGCTGTGATAGCACTGGTGCTGACACATCCTTTTTTGTTAATGTAGGTTACACTTGTGCACATTTCTGATTCCATTTAAGTGCACATTTATTTATCAATATCATTAACTACTTTTTACAATACTTGCTGGAACTTTCGCAGTTCTCTCAGAGTTACTTGTACCCTTGCAAGGGCAACTTTATTAACCTGTTAACATTTATTCTCCCTTTAAGGTCATTAGTACTACTGCAATATTTATTTGTTTGTGCAAATGTGAACCACATACAGTGGAATCTCGCTAGCACGTTCCTCATTAACACGTTTTCCCGTGTATTACATTGAATTATAAAAGTCCCGGTACCAAATCACCAAATATAATAAATAATGTTTGCTTAGTGCATTTTCCCGGTCCCGCTTACTACGTTTGAAGTTTGACGTCCTCATTCGCTGTTTTGTCCAATCCTTGATCGGTACAGTGGGAGTAGGCATTTAACACGTTCATAGTTTGACATCCTCATTTACTACTTTGGTCAATCCTTGGTCACGGGGTGGATATCGGCAGCCAATCACATACATGCATTTAAATATTTGTGTGACAAGATTTCTGTGGGCGGGATAGAGAATGCTTTACCTTGGCGTGGTAAACGCGGTAAACGCTAATGATAGTTTCTAATGTTGAGTGATGACCAAGCAACCATAGATTGTATTTTAACTTTTCATTTACAATGAAAAAAAGAAAGTGTAGTAGGTAAATAACCAACAGTGAAAAACTGAAAATCCTTGATGTAATCACAATCCAAATATAAAACATGTCGATATAGTGCGGAAGTTAAACATTCCTCCGTCAACCTTAAACACGATTGTTAGCAAACCTAAATTGATTGAAACTGCTTTTAAAGAAGGGAAAAATACTAAAACAAAACTTTTCTCTTGGAAAATAGGATCAGAAGAGGACCGGAACGAAATTTGTTGCATGGAAACACCTCCGTATTCAAATCGCCTTGTATACACCAAAGATAATATCGTCTATTGTACTCGTAACACAATGCACCCTCATAATTTTTTCTTTCTTAGCAGAAATTTTTATCACGTGTGTAATAAAACACACAGCAAAACCACTATTGCCGCTTCCACAATTCGCAATTTATTTTCTCAAAAACATTCATAACCTAAAAAATCCAAGTTGACCAAAATAAAAGCTTAAATTATTTATTCTCAGGCTTTGTGTATCCAAATCCATTTAAACATATTGAATTTAACATGGAAACGCGGATCGTATTCAGTATGAAATTGTACTCAAAATTGATTTAAATTGCCCATGGAGATGTAGTAATTATTAGATTTTTATTACCTATGTTCTTAAATTGCAGATTTTGCATTTTCGTTAACACATTTTCCCGCCCTTAGGTCCCTGCAAAAACGTACTAACGAGATTCTACTGTACTTCCAAGCATTCTAAAGCTATTGCAATGTCTTTCCAATTATATTTATGTGCACATTCATTCATCAGTAACATTGATGTCCTTTATTATATCCATTTACAACTCCCTTGTTTAGGGCCAGCTTTAGCTAATATGAGGCCATGTGCAAACCCTTCACCTCACGGTTCCTACAATTATTGATATATCTACACTACTATCAGTTCTATAGCCCACTGATGTTGTATACAAAGAATTCATGAAATCTTAATAGGTAGCCTAATTAATAAATGTTAATAACAAAAACAGACCCCTTATCCTTGAGATTTCTTCAAATTTTATTAAAATTAAAAAAAAGCATAAGGTTTACAGTTACTATTTGGATACACTCTTATTTAAAGTTAACAGCACTAGAAATGTATGTTTTCTTGAACTCAACATTGCCTTACTTACAGGTAGCTATAAAAATGAAACACAATGTATTTGTAAAATTGACTTAACAAACATAGAGAGAAGAGGGTGAGTAATACCTATAAATATACTGGAACTTATTGCCAAAGCCAGACCAATGTAGAACTGCGTGACATTATAGGGCTGGCCTACAGCTCCATTTCCATCTGGGCTTGGAGCAGCCATATTGGGATGTAATCTGCAATTTAAAACATTTGTTAACAGCTTATTTTATTAAGCAGAATTAAAAGTGTGTTATAATATAAATAAGAATAACAACACATGAGGTGAAAAATAGTCCTTTTGTGTAAGCAAGTGGAAAGTCAATGACGGCCATTAATACAAAATGATCCCATGAGACTGCAGTTTCAATAAGGGAGCATGCAAGGATTTTAAAACCAGCAAACATGTTCATGCATTATGAAACATTCTCAGCTATTTGGAAAGAAACAAAAATACATTTAGAAGAGAGACCTGAACAAGCTGTTGGTATTGTTACCAAACACGTAACAAATGAGATTAGAAATGAGTAGCACTGGATGTTTCTATATTAAACAAAAAGATGGGTTTTACTGCAGCATTGTAGCCAAGGCATGAAGAGCACAAGGAAGGGGAAAATAAGAAGAGCTCAGTGAAAAAAAAATTATGCATGAAAGGTACAGCAACCTGGTATCAAAGATGAATATCAACTGTTCAAATAATTATCTACATTTTCAGCATCGTGTCTATTATAAATGTTCCCTCCGTTGCACCTAGTGTACCTATGAATGTATTTCAGTCACTTAAATTTGTTGGTACCTTGGAAAAAGCTGATCATCCAAATCAAAGAGCAGTATTTGAAGCTGAAAACATTAATGAGATGCTAGGATATGTTTCCAATATGACAATCTCCAGAAGTTAAATCAAGAAATTTGGAAGAAAAACATGGCAAGCAGTTGCAGCAGTAGAACAAAAAGAATTGGTGGGTTCTCTTTTTCTTTTTTCTTCAGTGAAAATGATAAATTCCACCAGATGTCAAAAAGTTCAAGAAAATAACTTACTGAATTGCTGTCATAATTGGAAATGGACGAGACAAACTTTAGGATGTTCCAAAAACAGAAGGAGAATCTCAGACTCAGGCTTGTGCACATTTACATAATTGAAAAATTAAACACAGTTTTGAAAATATAAGTACTGGTAACATGGGGTTTTGTAAAGAAGCTTATATTAGGATTGAAGAAACTCTCCATACCAAGCTGGTGGGTACTGCTTGCCATCATAATATTCTGGAAATCCTATATCAGATTATTTTCATCAAGAGACAATCATACTTCACTTATATAAATCACTGTAATTATTCTACAGCATGTGATGAACCATTCCAGCATCTAGCATTGAAAACGTGGCAGAAAGAGATAGTGATTAAAAACTTCTTATTCTTATTTCTCTAGCTCTTTGGTGCAGGTGGCAATGAGTCATTAAGAGCTGCACTAAAAGTCTATCTTTTTTGGTAGGGAAAGATATATTTTATACATCAAAAGACCCTTTTTCCCACTTCAGTTTAAGTAACATGGTGAAAGGTCAAGAATATATCTGAGCATTATTTGAGTTTCATTTGCATTAGAACACAAGAAAAAGCATCTCTTGGTATTCAAAATCCTTCCAATGACCTCAAACTTCTTACTCTCCTCAAGAATTATCTCAACCATACAAAAATTAACTTAGTATGCATGACCCATTTGCCAGGATATTTGGTTTTCCTCCGCAGTGTTTGATTGGACTAGTCTTTTCAGATGACCAAGTAACCCAGACACTAACGAAAAGATGATGGCAAGTTTGCAGTGCCCCTAGATACATGGTACTCCTCAATAACAAAGATTATGGATAAATAAGAAGAATGACATTGAAGAATACTGTGACAGAAAAGACCATTTATTTACTCCATATACTGACTAAAGGAGGTAGAGAGATGCATCAAACTTTCTACAAAAATCTACAAATAGCAAAAATGACAGTTTTCCAGGAAATTCAATATCACTCATCTCAGACAAAAATAGTAAATGGCAGTCGAACACACTGACAACTTTACCAAACTACAATGAGACACTAGTAAAGGAGCAAGAGTAGAAAGAGTTTCTTCCTCTACATAGATATAAACAAAAAGATTTGACACCAGCATCACTAATTTTTAATAAATTTACAGAAGATATTGCAACACTTAATATGGTTTTAAAAAACTTTGCTGTGTCTCCCAATAAGAAGAAATCAACAAAAAGAATTCCCTTTACTTCAACAGTTCTTTTAATGCCTTATTAAAGTAAACAACTTTTTTCTATTGTATTACAAATTATAAAAGAAAAGCTGCCCGAGGAGTATTTTAGGTAAGATTTGTACATGCTTATTTTTTAAATTAATGCACACTTAGCATTAAAATCGGTTAAGGTTGGCAATAAAAGACAGGGAACTAGTACCCCAGTAAGAGTCGCTGTTACTTTGACACATATTTTAGCTAAATGGTAAGAGTGTAAACACTTGATATGTTACCACTATTGTATTTAACAATGCAAAACAAATTATTAATGCCCACTAAGGAATGCAAGAGCAATACACGATCATAGACCAGGTTATGGTTACTGATATTAAAGCTAATGTAAACTGCAAAACAAACGTGTAATCCACTTTTATGTAATATCAGATGATCTTAGTTATACGGATTTGTTATAAGATACGAAATGTCTAATTAAACTGTACAGAGAATGCTAACAAAGCAAGGACGCAAGATCATGACAAATACTGAGGAAGAAGTTAGTATAAAGAAGTAACCTTGAAAAAAATTGAGTTTTATTTATGGATGCTCTTTAACTTCTATAGTCCTTAGCGTCCCATTCTATATTGGGCGTGAAAAACTGGTAATTTTGCTCAGAGGCCTCTTTATCAGGCTTGAGGTTCTTTTACGTGCTGTAAATCTACGATATGGGACCACCGGCTTTACTTCCCTTTCAAAGGAAGCCATGCTAAGGATTTTTACGCCCGAAAAAATACATCGCCCTCCACCGGGTTTGAACCTGCGACCTTGGGAACTAGAGACTAGCATGGTACCATTAGTCCACGGATGACAAGTAACCTTGAGCTTAAAGAGTCGTGGAGTAAGGTGTTTTGTCACCAGTTTAGAAAGTCGAGGGCGAGGTCATAGATTGAGGCAGGGAAGCATGTTTTTTTTTTCTAGATAATGGAGGGAAATTTTTCCATACGAGATATGTAACAGTAATTGGATTGGTTAACAAAATTAGATGCCGAGTTAAGCGCAAAGTTGTAGCCATGGAGAAAAGAATTATAATGGTAAGGGAATTCAAGATGCATGTGTATATATTCTTAAGCAGAAAGTTGGCATCAATCAATTCTTAAGATTGCCTCACTGGATACACATCACTCAGTATATCAGAAATGTGAAAGTTGCAAAGTTTATTTGTTAACAATGTAGATTTTATCAAGAAATCTTATGGGGCATATTAATATACAAAAACAACACGAAAATGACACAGATTTGTTTAGACAATAAAGTCACAAGTAATAAATATGTGAGAAGTAGTTAGTGTGCAAAAATAAAAAAAGTTGCAGGTTACATTAATAATCAGACAGCTTCAGTCAGGCAATGTAGCAATAGTGAAGTGTAACCTTTGTTTGATATGCAGGGAAGATATATTAAATTCTCAGATTTAAACTTTTATCAGTGTTATCTCTCAACTAATGATGCCTTTCCAATACACACCTGCCAAGACATACTTGCTCAACTGAGTAATTTAAGCCAGCTGAAGGATAAACAAGAAAAGAAATTAACACAACAGGCATACCAACTTTAGATAACCGAGTCATCAAAGAAATAGAACCATGACAATGGCATCCATGCCACGCAATATAACTAGGAAAGGCCAAAATTAGAAGACAACGCAGACTACAAGAATGACGCAAATGACTACAGGAACAAGGACGAGAAGGCATGTAGTAATGGTACTGATCTAAGTTGCTGACTACGAGAACTTCAGAGGACAAGGGAATTTGACTTCAGGACATCGAGTCAACGTAGACTTCATGTTACCGACAATGCAGAGATATTTTCATTCAAGAGAGGAACAGGAGACTTCAAAAATAATTCAACAGGACAGCACAACAAAGATTATCAGTAAGCAGCAGAAAAAGTTAAGATAAACTTTAAATTTAATATGTAGTTGCAAAAATTGTAAGAAGTTGCATAAATTAAATGTTACTCAGAAACGAAAAGGTAAACTAAAGAATGGCTATTAATAATACTGAAGAACAGGTTAAGGTAATTATGGAGGGAGATAATGTAGGAATTGCCAGTGAGCCAATGCAGATCAAAGAGAATAGCTCAGACAACACACGATATGAGGGGGAAAATTCAATGTGAGGCAGTAGTATCAATCAAATATTCCGAACTTTGAATGACCAAGGAGGGACGACAAGTAAGCAGGAACAGATCAACTAAGTAAGAACTGAAAGACTGCCGGAAAGAGGACAAGATCAAGGAAGGCATAATTGTAGGCAATGGGAAAATTTTACCCATTGGAGGGAGAACAGAGCACGAGAAAGATCAGAGGAATTCAATGAAAATTACAAGCTAGATAGACATAACTTCAGAAATCAGGGATTCCAAGCTCAAGGAAGGGGACCTCAAAACAGTAGATGCAAAAAAGAAATAACTGTGGCACCAGTTGGGAATGGTATCCCATGTACAACAATGAAAATTGTCAGGAAAACTGTCAATAGACTCCTTTCAGGTAGGTTCTGAGGAATTCCACAATAATTCTGTATCCATTACTGGAATAACAAAATCTTTGTTTTTCAAAATGAAAATGCTCTCGCAAACTGTTAATAGTTTTAAGTTTAAAATGCTTTTTAAAAATACAGGTTCAGGATCAACTTCATGGTTTTCTAGTCAAAGGTGGGCTGCTATACAACAGAGAACATGGTTAACTCATTGAAAGAAAACTTGACATGCGCAGAAGTAAACCTGAAAGCAAAGGCAATTACTGGAGAGTAAAGGCTGGTTCACAAACAATGAGAACAGTAACCAAAATGAGAACGAGAAAGTTGAAATACATGTATTCAAATGGGAACATTCACAATCGACAGGAAGCTCTGGGTACGGAAAAGATGACTTGCCCAAGTTTTAACTTTCTCATTCTCGTTCCTGGGCACAGCATTTAGATCCATATTGTGCATATTAAGCTCTTCACTGTAGAGGATATTCTAGGCGGCAGTGACATGAAACAGCTGCTAGTGCTCTCTGTAGCCACAAGCTGGAAACATGAAACTGAAAAGCAATTAGTAGTACATAAGCTTCCTAACCTCAGATCCTGACATCCGCATAACCATTGAGTGTTGGTTCCTCTGATGAAAGGGCATCAGTAGTGTTTTTATATGCAACTCAAAACTGGCTATTGCCTCAAAAACAATGGAAAAAGCTACAAAGAACAGCAAAAAAACTGTGGAAATTAGCAAAGAACAATAAGCAACTTTAATGTATGCCCTTAAAAAAAGGAATGAAGGCTTGGTATAACTAGAGGGATGAGAAATATAATGGATTTGCATTTAGATAATGTTTACTCTATCAATTTTGACGTTGGCTAACCACATTATGTTGGCTGAATTGGAAGTAGGTGAAACAATATCATTGGTCAGTTAAAAACAAATTAAATCCCAATGCGTAAAATCGACTTTCACTTTGTATCGACATGATCATCGATATGTATTCCCATTCTTGTTACTGGGTTGTTGTGAACCAATATTTTGTATGCTGCCTTGCTTCCTGTTCTCGTTTCCATTTTGGTTACCGTTCTCGGGCAGTTATGAACCAGCCTTTAGAGAGTGAACAATGTATATAGCTTAGGAAGGATAAACAAGTGTCTAACAGAAATATGTGTTTAAAAAGAAAAGAGCGTTTTCTGAAAAATGAATATTGTTGGAGATTGTAATCAGGGGTAAATATCCGAAAAGCAACAACTTGAATTAACATTTGAAAAGCAAACAATATGTGAACAATGAAATTAAAGAGTTGGAAAGTAGTCACCATTATACAAAGATTATTGTTAAAATAAATTACTAAATAATAGAAAAGATGGTAAGGCTAATTAAAGCCAAATGTTTTTGTAGAGTTAGATAATCATTATGCTGACTGAAATTGTGTGTATTAGTACTAAGATGTGTAAATATGTTTTGTATAGAGGATTAGTATTTTGTGACCTATTAAATAATAATAAGTTATGCCAAAGTGACCAAGGGTAAGAAACCTCTGTGTAAATTTTTGTATCAGTAACCTAAGTAGGGTAGAATTCAGCTGTAGCAGACACCAAAGTAGGTCAGAGAAATGTTATTGTATGTGAAGGAAAAGAAATGTGTAAAAAGGTCAAGGAGCAGGTATACTCACAAAAACTTAGATCCAACAAGTGAATAGTAGTAGTAATAGTAATAGTAGTAGTAGTAGTAGTAGTAGTAGTAGTAGTAGTAGTAGTAATAATAATAATAATAATAATAATAATAATAATAATAATAATAATAATAATGCATTTATTGTCAATAGACTGAAATACAGTTTCTGACATTGTCAAATGATTACATATTTACGCAAATATACGTTTATAATACAATTTATTCCAACTTACATACTACAATTCGTCCATGGTATAGACAGCCTTATTTATTAGGTAACTCTTAAGCCTAGTCTTAAAAATATGTGCTGTATTAGGTTGCTTTACAAAATCTGGCAGCTTATTATATAGGAATTGTTCCATTACTTTAGGATCGTTGTAATTAACTGTAATTCTAAAACCCTGTCTGAAGAAATCACTGTTATGTCATGTATTGTAGTGATGAATATCAAATTATCTTTTTCTAATGCATATATTATTAATTTATAAACATATAATGAAATTACTGTAAGAATTTGTATATCTTTAAAAAATTTCCTGCACGAATCCCTATGATTTAATTGATATATTATTCTGATTGCCTTCTTCTGTAATTTCAGTAGTCTTTCAATGTTTGCTTTTGTACAACACCCCCAGATTTCTATCCCATACATTAAATGACGAAAGATGACCCCATAATATATCATTTTTAATTCTTTCTTCTAGAATATTTGAGAAATACCTAAGTAAATACAATGACTTGCTAATTTTACCACAAATATGCTGAATGTGTTCTGACCAGGTTAATTTTGGGTCAATTATGATTCCCAGAAATTTATATACAACTATATTATAATTTGGTAACTGTAGAGTATTATGCGTATTGTTAGAATTCCTTAGATTAAATTGGATTAGTTTGGTCATCAACATATTACATTTTAAATCGTTTTCCCTAAAAAATTTAAAAAGCGAGTCGATGTTTCTTGTCATTGTGTTAAGTAGTTCTCGGTTGAAATATCCCAACATACAGCAGTTGTGTCATCGGCATATGAAATAACTTTACTTTTGTCTGTGGTAGAAATTTCATTCACATAGAGAATAAATAAAAGGGAACCTAATACTGAGCCTTGAGGTACTCCATATTTTACAGTTTTAAATTTGGAAGTAATTTTGGTTGTTAAGTTTCCTTGTTTATGATATATTTGAGTAGCCTGCTTTCTGCCAATAATATACGAGCTAATTAGATCTTTAGTTAGACCCTAATCCCAAATGCTTCCAGCTTGGTCAATAAAATATTATGATCTACACAGTCAAATGCTTTGGTAAGGTCAAAAAATAGTGTTGCGGTTTTTTCTTTATTTTCTAGGTGTTTTACTATATTACTCGTGCACTCCATTATTGCTGAAATAGTAGAATAATGTTTCCTGAAACCATGTTGTGAATTAGTAATAGCATTATGTTTTTTCTAAGAAGTGAATTAGTCGTAATATAACCCTTTCAAAAATTTTGGCTAATTCTGATGTTAATGTAATTGGCCTGAAGTCGTTGATGTCCTTAGTATCACCTTTTATGCACGGGACTGACAATTGATATTTTAAGACATTCTGGAAACTCTCCGAGAGGGGGAAAAGGAAATATAATGTGTGTCAAAATGCATGTGAAGTGTTTAGCGAACGTGATACATATACCGGATGTTTTGACATTCAGGAGACTATAAATCTATGAGGGTCAGTCAAATGAAAATGAGAGACTATATAAAGAACATGGTGCGGCAGTTGGTAACACTAATAGGTGTGTGTACAGAAGTGCCCTCTATTGGGAATCAGGATGGCAAGGCGCGGACATTCACTGCTGTGCCATTTGTCTGTTAGACGTGCTCGAAGTTAGGTCAGCGAGTCTGTGCGCATTCGACATCACTATGGAGGTCAGGAAAGTAGAACAGCAAGGTGCAGCGGAATGAGTGTCAGGAGGTGAAATTCATGCCCGAATGCCTGCTGTGTATGGTGAACACAACATGTCATGTGCGTGTGTGTTTGAGTGGAATAAATGATTTGCAGGTCAGGTGTCATTGGATTGCAAGTCAGTCAGGACAGGCTCATGTCATTACCTCAGTTGTAATTGATGCGGTGGATGCTGCCGTCAGAAATGACTGTCAGCAGGCAACATTCGGCTCATGTTGGGCATTAGTCATGGTGCCGCTCATGCCATCTTGGCAGAGATCTGAAGTACTGGAAAATCTGTGCACAGTGGGTTCCCCACAGCCTGATGGAGGTGCAGAAGCTGAACAGAATGTCGACATCACTGCAGCACCTGAAATGGTATCGTGTTGAAGAATATCGTTTCCTGTTCCATATTGTTGCAGGAGATGAAACATGGTGTCATTTTTTGAGCTGGAGAGCAAGCGTCGGGGCAAACATATGGATTCATGCCCACTGAAAAAATCCAGAGCCATCCATGCCCTACTGCTCATTGACTTTCTGGACCACGGCGCCACAATTAACGCACAGCGGTATGTGGAAACATTGCAAAAATTGAAGCACGCCATCAAGTCCAAACACCCAGGAATGTTGGCAGACAGCATCATTCTATTGCACAATAATGCGCACCCACATATTGCCAAGGTTGTTTCGATTACCCTGCAGAACTCCACTGGGAAGTTCTTACACATCCTCCATATAGTCCAAATCTCTCCCCCTGTGATTTCCACTCCTTAAGAAAGACATCAATTTGCTTCGGATGAAGAAGTGCACCCTGGGTACAATTATAGATCCGTAGGCAAAAGCAAAAATTTTTTATGCAGACACAGACTGCCTTGTGTCACAGTGGGATAAATTACTTTTGAAATAATAGACAGTTTACTTACATTTTTTTCTATTTGTCTTGTTTTCATTGTCAGTCAAGAGATACTTGCTTGACTGAGTAATTTAAGCTAGCGATAAATAAGCAGAGAAATTAAAACAGTTGGCGACTGAACTTTAGATAACTAAGTAATATCAAAGAAATACAACGCCCATAATTATAAAATTTCCAAGAAGGTTGTAAACATTTATAATTATGTTTATAGTGGGGCATGTGAAACCATATTGTATTTAAGAACACAAAACAAATTATTACATCCACTAAGGAATGCAAGGATAAACAGCAATCATAGACCCAGGTAGTGGGTACTCAAATTAAAGCTAATGTAAATTGCAAAACAACTGTATAATCCATTTTAATGTAATACTGTACAGATGACCTTAGTTATAAGGATTTGTTAAGATAGGAAATGCACAACTGAAACTGTAAAGAGAAAGTTAACATAGTAAGGAAGCAAGATGATAATAGATACAGAAGGGACAAGTTAGTATAGAGATAACCTTTAGGTATTATTTAAGGGCCATGGAGTGAGATGTTTTGGCTCCAGTTTAGAAAGTTGAGGGCAAAGTTATAGATTGAGGCCAGTAAAGCATGTTTTTTCCAGATACTGGAGGGAAATTTTTCCATAAGAGATACGTAACAGTAACGTGGATTGGCTAACAAAATTAGACACTGCATTAAGTGTGAAGACAATGAGAAAAGAATTATAATGGAAAGGAAATTCAGAGACATGTATGTATATTCTTAAGCAGAAAGTTAGCATCACTCCAGTTTTTAAGAGGACACGTCGTTGAGGTGAATCAGAAGTGTTTAAGTCACAAAGTTGATTTGTTAACAATGTAGATTTTATCAAGAATTCTTATTATCTGGCATCTAATATGCAAAAACAACGTGGAAGTGACATGGATTTCTTTAGAAATAAAATCACAAGTAATAAGGAAAAATAATTAGTGCATGAAAATTGAACATGTAACAGTTTATGTAAATAATCAGGCTGCTTCAATCAGGCAACATAGCAATAGTAAGTGTGTAAAGTTTCCATGATGTGCAAGTAAGATATATTAAATTCTCAATTTAATCCTTTGTAGTGTTATCTTTCAAAAACCAATGACTCCTTTCCGATACACACCCTGCCAAGAGATACTTGCTTGACTGAGTAATTTAAGCTAGCGATAAATAAGCAGAGAAATTAAAACAGTTGGCGACTGAACTTTAGATAACTAAGTAATATCAAAGAAATACAACTGCAGTAACAAAAAGAACTGTATAAAGGCTATCATTAGTTTTTCCAATATACTTAGGGTCACTCTGAAAGTTTCAAGTATGGGCAACAATGAGCTGTAGTAAGTCAAAGCATGTCTTCCTATCTTTAGATTGAAGTTCAGATAGTAACATGTGCAAGCGGGGGTGTACTCCAACAATGTGCAACATCAGCACATCTGTGCATTTGCATGCAGGTATTACTATGTCATATGCTAGGATAGATCTCAAGCAACAGCATTTTGGTGCAATGATTTTCTATGACTGTAAAGTCAGTTTAGTGAAGAGAGAATGCCTTGAAAAATTGCATTGGGCATTTATGGATCTTTGTCCTTTGCAATCCATGATTTATCGATGGTTTCCAGAGTTTAGAAGAGGATGGAGAAGACCATGTAGGATGGCCGGCTACAGCAACAACAGACAAAAGTGTGATGAAAGCAGAGCGTACATTTCGGAAAGATCATCACATACTATCAGATTCACGAATTTTGATATCAATCTTTTGGGTGAAATGCAGTACTACTACTACAACTACTTATCTACTGGTTAAGTAGGAGAGAAAGAAAAAGAACTGGACGCTATACGTTGGCTTTAAAATTCCATACTCTTTCCATGACACTGCGAGAAACAACTGAAAATTGATAGGACTTTAAAAGAATGACAGAGTATTAGATTCAAAGTATTAATAATGGATATCTCGAAAATGGGCTGATGCCACAAAAAAAAAAGTTATTTGAAATAAACTGTCTTAAAGGGATCTAAATGCGTGTGCGCACACACCAGAGAGAGAGAAGGGGGGGGGGGAGGGAGAGAGAGAGAGAAGGGGGGGAGGGAGAGAGAGAGAGAGACCTTATCCAGAAATTTTTTTTTTTTTGGATACAGGGGCCTCAAAACACATATTTTCAGTGAAATTTCGGTATTGAAGTTTTGGGTAGAATGCAATACCTTCTCTATGTACATGGTGGAGAGATTAAAAATGTTAATGAATACTTTATATGAATATACAAATACTTTATAATAGCTAAATAGCTATGTAGAAACAATGCCAAAAATAGTGCTACAGAACTTCTATATTTCCAAATGCAAGAGCCAGTTACTCCATCATGTGTACCATCATTAGTATCATGGAACATTACATATTCTTGAATGAAAATATAGGTTTTATAAGAGTTTTTGATGATGGTTTAAACTAATGAGAACTACTGAGTACAAAGGTTTTGGAATTGATACTGACTTTTAACTTAACTATTGGTGACAGAACTTTATTCTTACCATCTCGTTTGGTTGTGGTGCAAATATTTGTTCAGGATATGCACCTTTTGCAAAGTTCCAGAACATTACAGTGCATATTACTATTCTCCAGTACAAGTTTATACATATTTCATTCTGTTCAGAACTACTTGACAATCCAAAGCAGCACAAACTCTGCATAAAAAGAACTGAAGTCACTGTTATATGCTCATTCTCCATTCAATATGGAGAAATATTGTATATATATTGCATATTTAAGAAATATGCCTTATAAATTCTGGGTTTATAACTTGTGAGCAATTGTTCCTATTTTTACATTATACATGATGGGATTCATCATCACTGCAAATAGTAGTGGATTAGCACTGTGAAAGAAAGTTTAAATTAATTGGTATAATTATGTAAAGATAATTTTATTTATTGAATCTTGTATATCAGAGTATATAAAAATTAATTATAATTTTTTTTCTCGAATTTCAAAGTTTTAATTATTTTAGTGATCTTAAAAACCTATTCCTACATTTTTTGTTTTATATTAGGGGTAACTACAGCACGGCTTGCAAGCCACATGTGGCTCTTTTGCCACTCTTGTGCAGCTTCTCAAAATCCTGGCATTGAAATATGAATTCACATAAACTGCCTGTTTTGTTGCAACTATGACAGCCATGTAAAATGTCTGGCAAGTTGGAAATGGTGCAGTATAAAACACACATCAGCATAGCAGCTACTTGTTTCACTGTTCATTGCTAGATGGTATATATTGTATTAAATCTCCAGCCAGGCATGTCATTCCCTTGTCACACCCACATCTTCGCTTTAGTTTACAATTAGTGTTGTGTGGTTTACAGTGGCAAAGCTTGTGAAAGAAGTACAAATAATTCTTATCTTAGATGTTTTACAAAAAACATAAATATAAAGATGAGACCAGATCATTCCAGAAAGACTAGGAAGTGTTTGCTTTTGTGGAGAAAAAAGATTGTGAAACAGTGTGTGTAATTTCACCATGACATGCATCACAGTGTGAAGAAAAAAACTTTCTTATTCCTTCTACATTAAGGCAAAAAAATTAGTAGTCAGAGATAAACTTAATGGTTACAGTACATGAGTGTTTTTAAACAGGAGATATATTTAACAACTGAGGCAGCTGTCTTGGATTTTAATATTGCAAAGCCAAAGAAACCTTACTCAGAAGCAGACTTTATTAAACAAAATGGTTGACCAAAGCTCCCATTTTGACATACAATTGAAAGACCAACTTGTGCTATTAGTGCTGATGTAGAAAATAATTCACAAAGAAAAGTAATTGTTCAGCCTTTAGTCTGACTTTGAATGAATCAACTGACATTCAGAATAAACCACAGCTTGCCATATTTGTTTTATGTTGAATAACTTAGAAGTGAGCTCAGGCCTGCATTAAAGGATAGCCCTTAAGGATGTGACATTAAAGAAGTTCTTGACTTCGTAAAGCTTCTATAGACATTGAAATTGTTAGTATCACAGATGATGCCCCAGTTATGAGGGTAGAAACAAGGATTATTGTGACATCATATGCTGATTTCATATCCATTCACTATATTCTTGCAGAGAACATTTAAAAGCTGAATATTTTCAATATGAATGTTATGGAAGTAAGAATTAGTAACTACATCTACTCAAGTGCCAAAACACACCAGCAATTCAAAATTTCATTGAAGAAATTGGCAACAATGAAGGCCTGATGATGTATCATGATATTGCTTAGTAAGGTGGTTGGGGCTTTGTTCTATAATTAGCTGACAGTTTGGCCATTAGGACTCGCTTTATGGCTATGCAGTTTATCTTAGAGCAGACAATATTTGAGCAGAAGACACTGCACGATCTAAATGAGTAGAACAGTAGATGAATATTATTAATATTCATGACTGTCATGAAACAAAAAAATCTGATGTGTTACACTCACATGACTTTCTCTACTCTTGTACAATCTAATTTTACAAACGCCTATTCTCCATATGCTTCATGTTAATCGAGATATCGAGATGTCAATCTTATTGGTAATTTTCTTGTAGATGCAAGGGGAATATGGTAGCTTTTAAGCGATAGTCAAATATTTTAACGCTGGTTGCTATGTGGCGAATTCCATTCCCTTTGCATGTTCAGGACATAAAAAAATGAATAACGAATTTGAGAAAAAGTATAAGTATTGGAAAATTTAAGGAAATAACAAGCAATATCTCGAAAACGGTTCACTTAACAAAAGAAACGTATATGACATAAGTTGTGTATTTTAACGCGATCTACATTTTTTGTGTAGTAAAATTTTGTCTATCTCTTATGGTTTACCAGTTATGCAAAAGTCGTTCACAATGAAGAATATTTTTGGAGACATTCCCAGAAAATTCGAGATATACATTTTATTTGTCATGACAATATCTTAAACATATGATATTTTAATCAAAATCGTTAGAGCCGTTTTTGAGAAAATTAAAATTTTCGAAAAATGTTCCATGTAAAGGGTAGTCTGGGGTGGGGGGATTTTCTTGAAAACCTTCGTGTCGCATCTCTGGAAGATACTGAACCTAAATACCAAGTTTGGTGTTTATCCGACTGTTCGTTTTTGAGTTATGCTGTTCACAGACACACAGACACACAGACAGACAGACAGACACACAGACACACAGACAGACACACACACGGACATGTTTCCAAAAATGCTTTTTTTGGATTCAGTGATTCTCAAAACATGTAATTCCGGTGAAATCTCGGTATCGAATTTTTGGGTGGAATGCAATACTTCCCCTACTTACTATACGTAGTAGAGAAAGTAAAAAGAAAGAAAAGAAACAAGTATGAGACAAACGGAGGTCATCAGGCCGAGCAAGTCACGATGAATTAATAGGGTCCTCTTGTTTTGAGATTTACCCAACGGTTTAGGTTAGTGGTGTATATATGAATTGGTTTCAAATAAAAAGAATGACATTAAAAATTGTTCAGTACAGGAGGTAAGGGTTAAGTTTAGATGTTTGCCTTAATGATAATACATACAGTTGAACTGCTAATAAATGTGTTAGAAGAAGTAAAAATGTTGCTTTTTTCCGGGATTATGCTGATACAGTTGGGTTGGCATTTTTTTCTATGCATGCAGAGTATTAACAAAATAGAGTACTTTTTTCACATATGCATTGAATTTACTATACAAGAAAGTGTCTTAAAATGGAAGGTGGATGTCTTATAGACTGTGTAAGTGTTCATATCTTTGGCTAAACTTGATTATTTGGGACGGAATTGAAAGTGTGATTAAGTGACAGTAAAGTGATTAAATTACTTTAGCAGCCATGTTTGGAATCGATGTTATCTGTTCTAGACCTGGTGCCACCTGCCTGCCCATTTTAGGTGATTTACTTTTATAGCAGAATTATAGTGTACAGACAACAAACCTTGCCATCTTCTTGCTACTGCACATGCATAATGGGAATTGCCAACCTAAATGAGAAGCAAAATCCACAGGATTAGCAATGTTTTGTTCTTCTTTATTGCTTCCCGCTGATATCAACAAAATGCAAAAGTACACATGAGCGAAGTGAGCGTGCTTTGGTGTAACCATTAGTAGCTAATTAACCTAAGCTTATATATATAAAACTAAACCTAAGGCTTCCCGTGAATCAGACCCAAGAAGCTTATATAGAAAGTGAATCATAAACATTAAGAAATGCACAATGGCAGTGTTTGTTATTCATATGTTGCCAGCATTTTGTTTGTGCATTTGAAAACCCATGCAGCTGGAGGATGACACATGTAGGAAAAGTGAGACTTTTTTTGGACCAAGTATTCAAGATTTTTCATATGTTCTTAAAGAAAGAGCCAAATCTTTCCCTCAACTTGATGACTTTCAGTGGTTGTTAGATATGGGATTAGTCACTAAACCTTTCATTGCAAGGTTAAAATAAGGAATTTCAGATCTAGCAGAGACTGTTTTCAGCTTCCACAGTAAAGTAAGACTTTCACAAAAACCTTGAGACTGAAACATTTGCTCACTTCACTTCGTTGAAAAAAATTTTGGAAAATCTTTCTGAAATTGAAATAGAAGACTATATTTGTAAAATGAATGACAGATTTAGTGATCTTACGTCATTAATCCTTTGCTTTTTTTTTTTTTTTTACTTCCTCTACTACATTGGTAAGTAGGGGAAATATTGCATTCTACCCAAAAATTTGATACACATACATGGAAATACATGTTTTGAGCTAGCCTGAATCCAAATAAACCATTTTTGGAAACATGTCCGTGTGTGTGTGTGTGTGTGAACAGCATAACTCAAAAATCTGATGTGTTACACTCACATGACTTTCTCTACTCTTGTACAATCTATTTTTACAAACGCCTATTCTCCATATGCTTCATGTTAATCGAGATATCGAGATGTCAATCTTATTGGTAATTTTCTTGTAGATGCAAGGGAAATATGGTAGCTTTTAAGCGATAGTCAAATATTTTAACGCTGGTTGCTATGTGGCGCATTCCATTCTCTTTGCATGTCCAGGACATAAAAAAAAAATGAATAACGAATTTGAGAAAAAGTATAAGTATTGGAAAATTTAAGGAAATAACAAGCAATATCTCGAAAACGGTTCACTCAACAAAAGAAATGTATATGACATAAGTTGTGTATTTTAACGCGATCTACATTTTTTGTGTAGTAAAATTTTGTCTATCTCTTATGGTTTACCAGTTATGCAAAAGTCGTTCACAATGAAGAATACGTTTGGAGACATTCCCAGAAAATTTGAGATATACATTTCATTTCTCATGACATTATCTTAAACATATGATATTTTCATCAAAATCGTTAGAGCCATTTTTGAGAAAATTAAAATTTTCGAAAAATCTTCCATGTAAAGGGTAGTCTGGGGTGGGGGGATTTTCTTGAAAACCTTTGTGTCGCATCTCTGGAAGATAACTGAACCTAAATACCAAGTTTGGTGCTTATCCGACTGTTCGTTTTTGAGTTATGCTGTTCACAGACACACAGACACACACACGGACATGTTTCCAAAAATGCTTTTTTTGGATTCAGGAGTCTCAAAACATGTATTTCCGGTGAAATCTTGGTATCGAATTTTTGGGTGGAATGCAATACTTCCCCTACTTACTATACGTAGTAGAGAAAGTAAAAATGAAAGTTGGATAACTACCAAACTTGGTATTTTGGTTCAGTAGCTTCCAAAGATGTGATACAAAGATTTTCAATAAAATTCCCACACCCCATACTACCCATTATCTAGAAGATTTTTCAAAATTTTTGATTTTCTAAAAAATTGTTCTTAATGATTTTGATTAAAATACCATATACAAAATATATTTACACGAGAAATAAAATGTACATCTTGAATTTTTTGGGAATAGCCTGTGAAGTCCACTTCATTTGGAAGAAATTTTAAATAATCTTGTATAAGTGGAAATGTTAAGTGATAGATGAGAAAGTACTTCAAAACAACTGTAGATCTGTTTAAAACACAATTTATTTCAAATAAGCCTTTTGTAGCTAAAGCCATTTCTGAGATATCCTTATTCAAGGTTCTAACTGTTCATGTCTTGGTCATTCTTTTATAAAATTCTGTCAACATTCAGTTGTTTCTTGCGATTGCATGGAAACAGTATGGAATTTTAAGGTCAGCCTATATAGTGTCCAGTTCTTAAACATTTGATTATCGCCGCTCCCTTTGTACCTGTAACAAAATGTATAATGTAGCTATTTCTGCAAAGGCTTATTTGGATTAAAATGTAGTAAACAGAAAAATGAGCTTTAGTAAGAATAGTTGTATACCCACTAATAAATGATAGAGGTAGAAAAAGTCATCAGATTTTTTTTTTTTTAAAAAAATTCCTTTCATTGAAATAATGAAAAATTACTGCCCTGTTTCAAGGCCAATTCTGACAATTCTGCAGCTATAGAGTTGGAGCTAGTACTGGAGATTAAAGAGAATAAATGACTAAAACAGTTAAAACGATGTACATGTTCAACCACTCAATTTTGGAAACTGCCTTGACAAAAGTAACCAAAATTAAAAGAATGAGCTAAGAGACGTTTCTCCATTTTTGGGACACACTATCCATATGAGTCATTGTTTTCAACACTTAAATTCATTAAATGTAGGCATCAAACTATTTTAAATGAACATTTAAGTGAACTTGTTGAAAGTACCTTAGTTAGCCATCAACCAGATTTCAAGTAGTTGACAATTCAAATGGACACTGGAAAAAATAGTGTAATTCGTGTTGTATAAAAATGTTCAGTAATGCACAATCATGGTACATGATCTAAATGTTTGGCAATTAAAAACGTTCTAAGGGTCTGCTGTGTGTTTATTTAGATAATATTCTGTATGCTGATAGGGCCAAGTTGCATCCCGCCTGAGGCTTTATGGGAGCCTGTTGTGCTTCTACTGCTTTGGCCCAACAACCCAAAATTATCTGCTGCCTCTTCAAAGTTTGTCCCTTACATTGTGGATCCCACATGTCAGGTAATTGGTCAGCCCTGTTTTATATTATCCATGAAGAGAAAAAATAAGGGACTTTCATAATAATGTTGTGTGCATACTTATATGTTTAATGGGAATGTTGCATGCTGTTTGATATAGTGAATATCTGCAAACACTGCTCACTATGGGAGGAGTTAATATATATATATATATAAAAAAAAATCCCAAGCCCCAACTTTTAAGATGTTTCCGCATACGGGATATGATTATCGAGGGTGAGATAAAGGTTGGATTAGAGTAACTCATTGTGTGACTGTTTTACTAGAAAAACTGCATTGATTTCCCTGCTTGCTTTAATACTACAGAATACACTCTGGCCCAGGTTCACTCTCCCAAAAGCCGTTTCGTACCTATGTGGTAACGCTATGGGTATTTGGTACCGGTATTTGTACTTTACGACCATTCGTGCACGCAGCACTAAAAGGGGGATAAGGCTAAGATAGGAAACCCAAGATCGTATTAAGGTTAATGAGTCGTGTATATTTTAATCCAAGACTATGTTACGGTTAATTAGTGCGTATATCTGAAATGTTTAAACTATCACACCCATGTGGATTTCGAGACACCACCATATAATTACGCAAATACTGAACAGGTCCTACTCTTAACTTAAGTTAGTAAAGTTCAACTTCCATTTCGCAGTCTTCACTGCTACAATATTACCTGTTCTTATCTAACCATTGCAATGTATTTCAACTATTGATGTTTAATCGGACATTTTGACACATATACCCTAATCCATTAATTAATTCCACGTGACATTAAACAGTCAAAACATGTACACCAATTTAAAGTTACACAGAATGACCAACACAGCCAGGTTCACCACCTGCAACACCAGTAAACGGGCGTGGTCACGAGCAACCGGGCGAAAATTTCCACATTCGCAGACTATAGATAGCGTAAGGAGAATGTACAAATATGTGCACTGTAGAAGATATTGTAATATTTTTCTTCATTAAATGTGTTTTAGGCGATAGTGTTGAAAGTGGTGTTTTCTGTTATTCCTGTTCTATGACTGTCAATGGACAATTAAGTAAATTGGGGAAGTGCCAATGACCGGTCTTTAACGTCATTGTTAGATAGTAACGTCAATGGCCGATCATTAAACTTACCCGTGCAGACAACGTCGTCCTGACTCCTGAGTATTAAGTCACCGAACGTGACCGGAGAAAGCCAAAGATCATCAGTGGCGAAAGCCGAAGCCTGTAGTTAACGCTGGCACTGATATTTACAAAATGCATAACGTTGCTCTGCTTCCTCACGCAACAATAACGTGGAAAAGTAAACAATCGTACTACCTAGCCTACCAGTTTATTCAGTTAAAAAGTTGAAGGAGGTATCATTGCAAATTGTGTGTTTTTACTTCATTTTAACTGCCCCACGTATGGGAGCCAATTTGAAGTAGCTTTAAATGTTATGTGTTTGTGTATTTGTAGCCCCACGTTGTGGAACCAATTTGAAAGGGGTATAGCACATATTTGTATATATGTTTCAGAGCACCACGTGGTGGATAATGATTCTCACGTAATGTCGTTTACCTCACGCGTGGAACCATCTTGTGTGACGTCATTCGTTGGTCGTTTGTTAACTCCTTCTGGCGTAGCAATCTATATGAATTAGTTTTAAGGTTATGTATATTGTCCTCCGGCCAGCTATTTAGGTAGGCATTTAATTCTTGCAGGGTGTGAAGCGGAAAAGGAATCTTTTATCCAAAAAATTACTAGTGAAGAAATGTGTTTTATAATGTTTTATTGTCGAACACGTGCACTAACACTTTCACAGATTTGTCTAGATAATCGCCATACTGAAACTGTTTATCATAACTTCTAACTTTTAACTCACGTACTTCAATTTTTGTATATAAGTGACTTTGTAATATTTTAGATCTTTAATGATTTTCACTGCGTGTAATTTGACGAACTGAAGGACCGATTGGCAACATGTAGTCACGTAGTGTACACGAATCTTTGATGAACTGAGCGGCCAACGTGTAATGTGCGGGAGACGATGTGTAATGCTTCGTGAATCTTGCCGAACTGGGGGACGCTCTCTTTGAATCTACACTATTTATAGGCTTGCCTCAAGATACACCTAAAGATTATAAATGAATTACCATTGGCTAATAAAACGCGCCAACATTAGCGTCTATTTTATTATCCAATGAAAACCACTAATACATATTACTTTTATAGAATATTCTGGAAGCTTTTTTTACTGAAAAGGCGCGAAACATTACGTAACTTCCTGGTTCCCGGTAACGATAAACAACTCAAACCCTTCATTGCAGTATTGTTATTGTTAACAGTTTCAGTAGAGCCGAAAATTATTATTTACCATTAATAATTACAATTATTAAACCTCTGAAATCAATGTTACATAAAAATACATATTCATAATAAAATAATTATTTATATTAACGTAATTTGTGATACAAATTACCGTCTCATATGCCCCACTAGAAACATAATTATAAATATTTATAACTTGTTTAGAATTTTATAATTTTGTTTTTAGTCTCCTAAATCTTGTAACACACGCTATCACTTTCACTTTACACTTCACACGTATTTAACACACGACATATGTTTTATCTCGCCACTACTTACTGGCTCTGGTTTAATTAATTTAGATATTAATCTGATATCACAAAATTTTTTTATAGCAAATACTATACCCTAAACTATTTAATCACTGCTACCAAATTGTTTACTTTAAGCTGTTGACAAAAATTTATACATTTAAGATTTTTGTAATTATTATACATATGTACCAAAATATTCACCCTCAACACAAATATTTACATCTCTTAAATCTAGACAATGTTTCACATGTTCTATTTACTACATAAATATTGGTTTTTAATTATGTTTACCATTTTTTTTTTTTTTTTACTTTATCTTTACAATACTCTTGGAATAGTATGTATGTACTTTACTTTAATATAACATCATGCTTTATTTCACATGTTCTCTTACTAGTAAAATGTTATTTTCCTCTCAAACATTTAATCATGTCCAAAATTTATTTCTCCTTTCCTATGACGTACATATTTATTTAACCCTCTTACGTTCCAATACATTGCTCTGCATTTCGTCTTTAACGATTCAGCATTTATTATTTATCATCTTTGTCTTTTGTTTCACCATGATCCTCATGGTTATATGGTTTAAGCATCTCAATATGGAACTTTCCTATGCTTTTTCGATTTGTTGGATTACATAACTCATATGTATTAGTTCCATATACTTTAACAACTTCATATGGTCCATGGTATTTGAGAAACATTCGCCAATAAAGTTTATTTTCTTTGTCGGACAATTTCTTGGTTTTAACCAAAACTAAATCTCCTATTTTGATCCTCCATTCCTTTCTCTTCTTTTCTTCATGTTTCATTTTTCTTTTTATGGCCTTTTTCTTCATCCTCTCAAATGCTTTTCGGAACATTTCTTCTTCTGTTGGTGGTATCGAATGCGCATCTGGAATGGCTCCTGGGATTGTTTTACATATTGTATTGATCTTCTTTCCCAACTTAAGTTCACATGGTTTATATCCTGTCACATTGTTTATGGTTTCATTTAGTAGATTCTGAACGAAGTTCACGTATCCATACCATTGAGTGTGTTTTCGATGACATAACACCCTTAAATAATTTGAAATTTCCTTAATTTCCCTCTCCACTGGGTTGGAGTTCGGTCTGTATCTTGACGAAAAATATTGTTTAATGCCATTTTCTTTCAGTCCATCCATAAATTTTTTTCCTGTGAAGTACGAAGCATTATCGCTCAATACAGATTGAATAGGTCCTTCTTCTATCACATATGACTTAAGTAGTCTATTCAAATATGCTAAACCTGTAGGTTTTCTCAAAGGGTAAATTCTTACATATTTGCTGAATATATCATAACAGACAAATATATATTTATTTCCAAATTGACTTGGAGGCATCGGACCATGAATATCAATACTAATTACACATCTCGGCTTATCCCTTATAACCGAATTAGTTTCAAATACATATGCTGCATTTATTTGCTTTGCCTTCTGACACAGGTTGCAGCACGATATAAATTTGCGAACTTTTTGACGCAATTTGGATATGTATAAATTCTCTAAAATCATAGAAGTTGTTCGGTCCGTCCCTGAGTGTGCTAACCCTTCATGAAAATTCTTAATTAGTTCCTTTTCCATGCTTTTCGGAACCATTACCTTCCAACTAGGCATTTCTTTTCCATGCTTTTTGTATAATGTCCCATCTCGAATTGCTATAATTTCTTTCTTTGCCTCCTCAATCAATGGTGCATTTTCTTTAAATTCAAACAATTTTGCATCCTCATTTTGAATTTCCCCCATATTTTTCAATTTTCTAATCATTTCTTTACTTAAAGGAATTTCAATTGTCAATATTTTGACTTCATTTCTAGGCCTTTCAATATTTTCGGGAATTTGTGGGTTGTAGTTCAATCTTGATAGTAAATCACTGAAGGTATTGTTTTTGCCAGGAATGTGGATAATCTCAATATCGAATGCAGATATTGCATGAATATATCTAGCAAGTTTTCCACTACATAATCTACACCGTTGTATGAAAGTTAAGCTTATGTGGTCTGAATATACTTTCACCTTTTTCTGATAAATATAGGTTTTAAAACGAATTAATGAGAAATATAGTGCTCCAATTTCTAACTGAGTCACTGAAGAATTCCTCTCAATATTTGTAAGTCCTCTTGAAGCTGTACTAATGACGTGAAAATCATTATTGATGTCTCGCTGTCCTAAAATTCCGGCGTATCCTTGCATTGATGCGTCGACATAAATCTCATATTCCAAATCTTCTCTGGGCCTCTCAAGTAATATGGACTTAGCAAATAGTTCCTTTACTCTCTCAAAACATTTTTGATGCTCCTCTGTCCATCTCCACTTATTGTTCTTTCGGAGTAGCTGCCGCAGTGGTTCTATCTCCGCCGAATATCTTGGTACGAACTTACTCTGAAAGTTCAATACCCCTAAGAGACGTCTAATTTGTTTTACGTTCCTGGGTGGCGGAATTCTCATTATTGCTTCTATTCTTTTCTGATCAGGTCTTATACCTCGTTCATCCACTACATAACCCAGAAAATTTATTTCCTTAACACAAAATTTTGATTTTAGTATGTTCACAGTCATACCATGTTGTTGTAGTTTATTTAACACATAATGGACATTATTCATGTGTTCTTCAAATGTTTGACTAATGATTAAGAAGTCGTCAATATACTTTATTAAAAAGTCATCTGCAGAATTTCCAAAGATATTGTGAATGGCTCTCAAAAATCCACTTCCTGAGTTTTTTAAACCAAAAGGATTTACACAAAAGCGATACTGAATCCCTGAGTACTGAAATGAAGTGTAATCACGCACTTGCGGATCTAATTCCACTTGCCAATATGATGCAGTGAGGTCAATGGATGTCAAAAATCTTCCTCTTGAAAGTTTTGTAATTAGTTGTTCAATTCCCTCACTTTGAAAATGATCTGGTTTCATATACTTGTTGACATATCTACCGTCTAAAGTTAATCTCAAACTACCATCTCGTTTAATACTCCAGCAGATTGAATTTATGTATTGAGAATTACTTTGCTCAATAATCCCATTTTCTAACATGCTATTTATTAATTGTCTAGCTTTGTCTCGAAGACTTATAGGTAAATTGTCATACTTGTGCCTATATGGTGGTACGTCTTCTACTTGAAATGTATGCTGATATACATTACATCTGCCTGGGATATTACTAAATACTGAACTATTGTTCATCAAAACATCATGAAGGATTTGTTTTTGCATTATCGTAAGATTATAAGCTTCTTCACACTTGTATATTATTTCCTCATTTCTCTTCTCCTTCCAGCTGTTATCTGTCTCGCTCACATGGTCGTCTTTTATTTGGATTACACATTTCTCTACTTCTTCTGGCATTTCTGCTAGCTGTTGAAAATATGGCGTGGTATTTCCTTCATCTTCTGTGACTACCTGCTTAATCTGACTATTTCTATCAGTTTCTGTTATTTGCACAAAAAACTCTTGGTCACAAATATTTTTCTCATCCTTTGTCATCTCGATTACAGAAACTTTTTCTTTTATAAATGGTACCCTTATTTCTCTATCTTCTTTTGTTATTTTTAACTCTTCATGTTTAAAATCTATACATGCTTCATATTCATGTAGGAAGTCACATCCTATAATTATGTCACAAATCAGATGGTTTACAATTAGAAACATAACCTCAAAATTCTCTCCGCCAATAAGTATGCTAAGTAGAGCTTGTGTTTTTATGACCTGTGCAGTTCTTCCAATTGCAACACGACAAACTAAGTTACTAGTGGGAAGAGCCATAATCTTGTTACCTTCATTAATTAAATTTATGTAAAATTTCTGTGAGCAAATTGAAGCTGATGAACCAGAATCTATAGTTGCAATGATTTCTTTCTTCGCAATTTCCATTCTAACATGAGGTGACTCCAAATTTTCTCCCTTATCTTTTGTTGCTGTAATCTTATTACAGGGTGTATGTGTAGGCGTATGATTTGTATTGGTAATGGATACTGACTTATTAAAGACGTCCTGAGAACCTACTGCACAGGAGTCTGTTAACAGTTTTCCTGGTTATTTCCATGTTCACGTACGGGACTGCCATTCCTAACAGGCGCTAAATCTATCTCCGTGTCGCTACCATTGTTTTGAGTTCCCCTTCCTCGAGTTCGAAATCCTCGATTTCTGACATTTTGTCCCCTTGGCACGTAATTTTCTTGCCGTTCCTCAGATCTTTCTCGGTTATTATTTTCCCTCCAGTGAGTGAAATTTCCCCTCTGTCTAGTGTACCTCCTTCCATAATTTTGCCCTCTTTCAGGCAATCTTTCTGTCCTGACATAATTTATTTGTTCCTGCCGGCCTGGTCTCCTATCTATCCTTGATCTTTCAAATTGTGGAACGTATGATTGATACCGTTGTCTGGTATTAATTTCATGATGTCTGTCTTGTCCTCTTATTTGTTGATAATTACCTTGGTAATTTCTTCTATCTCGTACATCTAAAAATCTATGTTCCCACTCCCGAGACATATCTTCTTCCTGTTGTTCCAAAGCTGTTATTAATTCTGTCATCTCATAGATGTTCCGTGGTTTTGCAATCAATAAGTAATTTTGTATCCTGATAGGATAATGCCTTGCGAGCAAACTCACAAAATCTTCCTCACTGATTGGAGGTGACAAGTTTCTAACCTGACTTGCATGTTTTAGTAAGTAATCAGTCATCGATATTCCCCCTCGTGGATTAAATTGACCATGACTAAGCATTGCTCGTATTCTTTGCTGTACCGTTACATTCCAAAATCTGTTCATGAATAATCTCTTAAAGGATTCATATGAAATTTCGCCCCCTGATACCATTTGTAACCAATCTAAGGTTTTCTGGTCCAAACATCTTTTGACAACTATCATTTTCAATGCTTCAGGTATCTTTTTAATTTGAAAATACTCTGACAATTCTGCAATGAACTGTACTGGACTGGAGTTTTCATTAAATTTTGGAAGTGGAAAATCACTTAAGATATGATTGTAATTTTGCAAATTCCCTATTCCCATATTTAAATTCTCTAGTGTAACTTGTGCACTCTGAGTTTCAGCATTAGCTATAGATGAAGCTGCCGCATCACTCACATTATTTGTCATACCTGAGGAACTACCTCTATCATTATTTTGTACATCTGACACATGCACATCACATATATTTGCCCTTGAATTCAATTCTAACCTATTTACAGTACCCTGCAGATTTTCTATTGTTTGTTCCAATTTTTTATTATTCTCATTTTGAACAGTTTGGTGTTTGTTAATTTCAGAAGTTAGCTTTTGATTCAAATCTTTAGACAAATCTTTAACTTCATCAGACAATTTATTTCTCTGTTTTTCTGACTCCTTCTGAATTTCAGATATTTCCCCTCTGAAATTAACTTGCACCTGTATTAGATCTGCATTTGTAGCCTCCATCATCCCTTTTAACTCACTTGAAATGCTACTCATTCGGCTACCTAGCTCTGTACATATTACATTAACATGCTCTATTTTATTGTTAACCTCACTTTTTTGGTTAGATATTTCCCTGCTCATGTCTAACATTTTCTTTGAAACTTCACCTATTTCATTTGCTATCATCTCCTGATTTTCATTTTTCAATTTAATCATACTACTATCTAGCTCCATGAATTTCTTTTCAATCTCTTCCCTGTTTTGTTCTAAGCTTTTACCAATATCTTCCCTCAATTTCTCATTATTCTGAGTTAGTTTTTGTTCTAAACTCCTATCAATATCTTCCCTGTTTTGATCCATTTTCTTACTAAGATCTTCCCTTAATTCCCTATGACTCTTTTGCATATCTTTCATATTCTCATTCAAATTTTTCAGCATTTCCATAATCACAATAGTATCAAGATTAACATTTCCTGCTATTCTACTCTCACTTTCTGCACTAACATTTTCATCTTCAAACCCCAAAAAATCTGGGCTATTCCCTGTACTTTGTACTGGATCACAGCTAACTGTTACACTATCTCCCTCCATAATTATTTCTTCTGTATTATTGGTAGCCATTGTTTTTATTATCCTACCACTCCTCAATATCATTTAATTACCTTTTTGATGCTGTCTGATGCTGTAGTTTTGATGTCCAGCGTTCTGCCCCATTCTCCTAGGTTTGTATGTCGCTTCTGCGTTGTATCGTGATGAATCTACGTCGTTTCGATGTTTTCTTGTAGCTGAATTACCCTCCTGTCTTGGAATCTGCGTCTTGTAGGTCGTTTCACTGCTGCTTTCGCCTCTTCCTGGTTATTCTTGTCCCTTTCCTAGTCGTCTAGCCTTCCTTTCCTAGTTGTCGCTCCACGTTGATGCGCCAATTTGAAGGAGGTATCATTGCAAATTGTGTGTTTTTACTTCATTTTAACTGCCCCACGTATGGGAGCCAATTTGAAGTAGCTTTAAATGTTATGTGTTTGTGTATTTGTAGCCCCACGTTGTGGAACCAATTTGAAAGGGGTATAGCACATATTTGTATATATGTTTCAGAGCACCACGTGGTGGATAATGTTTCTCACGTAATGTCGTTTACCTCACGCGTGGAACCATCTTGTGTGACGTCATTCGTTGGTCGTTTGTTAACTCCTTCTGGCGTAGCAATCTATATGAATTAGTTTTAAGGTTATGTATATTGTCCTCCGGCCAGCTATTTAGGTAGGCATTTAATTCTTGCAGGGTGTGAAGCGGAAAAGGAATCTTTTATCCAAAAAATTACTAGTGAAGAAATGTGTTTTATAATGTTTTATTGTCGAACACGTGCACTAACACTTTCACAGATTTGTCTAGATAATCGCCATACTGAAACTGTTTATCATAACTTCTAACTTTTAACTCACGTACTTCAATTTTTGTATATAAGTGACTTTGTAATATTTTAGATCTTTAATGATTTTCACTGCGTGTAATTTGACGAACTGAAGGACCGATTGGCAACATGTAGTCACGTAGTGTACACGAATCTTTGATGAACTGAGCGGCCAACGTGTAATGTGCGGGAGACGATGTGTAATGCTTCGTGAATCTTGCCGAACTGGGGGACGCTCTCTTTGAATCTACACTATTTATAGGCTTGCCTCAAGATACACCTAAAGATTATAAATGAATTACCATTGGCTAATAAAACGCGCCAACATTAGCGTCTATTTTATTATCCAATGAAAACCACTAATACATATTACTTTTATAGAATATTCTGGAAGCTTTTTTTACTGAAAAGGCGCGAAACATTACGTAACTTCCTGGTTCCCGGTAACGATAAACAACTCAAACCCTTCATTGCAGTATTGTTATTGTTAACAGTTTCAGTAGAGCCGAAAATTATTATTTACCATTAATAATTACAATTATTAAACCTCTGAAATCAATGTTACATAAAAATACATATTCATAATAAAATAATTATTTATATTAACGTAATTTGTGATACAAATTACCGTCTCAAAGTCACCCTCAGGTACTCTAAGTACAAATGCTCGCTTAAATTAGACTATTTATAAAATTAAAATTTGCACTACCACTTATTGCCCCTTTTCTAGCATTGCTCAGTGTTGTACAAATCCTGTTTGGTTAGCAGATGTACCTTTCTAAATTACAAACAGATATTGAGTCTCGTATTTTATGAAGTATGACTTGAAAATGAAGTTTGTTAGCAATATCCGCAAATATACTGTTTCTTTCATTTTCTGTCAATCCCAAGGTAGCTAATTCATGCTGATGACCAACATTAGTCGAAACAAATTTGACTTTGTATACTCCTTGTTGATCATGAATCCCTCATCTTTGTAGGACATACTACACCGTTTTTATTGCTCTCTTTCAGTTTTAAATGTCTGTCACCATTGCTTTTAGAGACAAAATCGTTGGCTTAGTGCACACATGTGTCAAGTACATTTTTGGGGTAAAATTAGTTAATTGTAAAATTGCAACCATTTAATGTATTACTTTCCTGTGCACAGATGTGATAAGTGAAAACCAGCGTTTTCCTTCACTTTCTATGATGACAGATGCAATTACTGTACTGGCATGCACAAATGTGATAGATGCGTTTACCATTTTTGTGCACTTAAGAGTCATCGGGCCAAATGTGTTAGATGCTCAGTTATCACATTTGTGTTAAGTTTTCAGCAATGTATACTCTTTGAACATTTGTGCTCTCTGTTGGTGACATGTACTCATTGTTGATTTGGCGGCTAGATAACTTCTCAGCTGTGTGTTGCGATCACTAATTTGATTTGCAGAGGATAAAATGAGTTCGCGAGCTGAAAAGCCAGTTGAAATGGCGTTAGCTAATAATAAAGCATCTACTACTGTACAAGGTAAGTCTACAACATTTCAATTTACATGTTTTTAAACTGATACATGATGTAAAATTAAACAATGGGGAGATTTCTTGACTCTGTATATGGTTTAGCATTTAATACTTTTATTACATTCACGAATACAATACGAGGCAGTATTTTTAACACTTAAATGATTTCAGTCTAATTATATAATTAATATATAATAAAGCAAAGTTAATATTTTTATACTTGGGGCGAAAGCTACCGGAATTTTTTTTTACCATACGTTTGGTTGCAACTACTTCAAGTTCGACTCCCCAACATTTGAACTACAATACAACTCCTCCTAACATAATCTTCTTCAAACAATGTTGTTTAAAGTAAGTGTTCACAATGCTGTCAACTGCGAGTTTATGATTTCAACATCGCTAGTTTGTCGGAATTTAATGCCCAAACATACCAGTAAATAGACTAATATGATACCGGCTCATTTAACCATACCGAAATGCTAATCAACCTTGAATACAGAAAGCCACCACTCAACAAATTCGTCACTCAGATAATTTTAACCTGGGCGAATATCTAATTTCTTCGAGTGTACTATCAGCTAGATTAACCTTTAAAGTCTGAAAGCTGAGCAAAGGTTTAAAATAGCTATCAATTTTAATTTATTAAGAAATGTTAATAATTAAAGAAGTAATGAAAACTATTTTTCTGGTTTCCAAGTAGAGCTAGCACCTCAGCAATTATCTGAAGAGGAACCTTCAATATAAGATTTTAGTTCAGGATCCAGTACGTGTATGTTCCGAAAACATCAAGTTCCGAATCATTCACTGTAGATGGTGACTTCAGTGATCATAATGCTCAATTTAAATGTAAACTATCCATTAATTCAAAGTGAGGCAGTATTTTAATGCCTAAATGATACTAATTATTTTTTATTAATTAAATTCAATAACAGCCCACCTAGAAAACTATATGTATATCATTATTATATAAATTGTATGTAAAGCCATTGTAAATATTTATTTTTATTGTAAACGTATTTATTAGTGATATTTAAATGTTTATATACTCTAATAGTGCAAAAACTGTGAGAATACTATGTTTTAGGAAGTTAATAATGAGGCAATAATGTAATTTTGGTGACAATAATGTGTTTGGAATTTTAAAATTACTGGTTATGAAAAAGATCGGTAATAACATAATTTCGCTTACAGTTTGGAATTAACCAATCAAAAGTAAAGAAAGATTTTTAGTTTGAATATTTAAATTCTATTGGACTAGAATTAGCCAATAAGAGAATGGCATTACCGACGCTAAAGCTTTTCACCGTTGAATTTAGTCAGTCGCGGACATGAAGTTGTAGAGAACAGACGTGAAAGTCGTGGGTAAAAATGTTGTAAAGTATAAATGATAAAATTTTTGTTCTTCGCCAAAAATGTATTAAGTGCTCACAGTTGTATTTTATAAAGTGTTGTATTTATAAAATGTGCATATATAAAGTGAAATAAAAATAAGTAAAAAGTAAATTGTGTGGCGTCTTATAATTTGAGTCTTATCACAACCCTGCAAGAATTCGTGTCTCTATAGTGCGACTGAAAGCAGCCGAAGCAAATAACTATAATAACATTACGTAAAATCAAGCATCATCTACCCTATAAAGTTTGGCGTCCTAAAAATCAAACAGCATCAAAGTGTATTTTCATTACGTAACCTTAATAATATTTACGTAACCAAAAACCTACCGCAAAATTGACAAAAGTGAGGCTTACAAGAAACATCTCAGATAAAAAACAACGTTAAAAATATTCATTCTTCAAACTGGCGTACAACTGTGGGGCAAACGCCTCCAAATAATTACGTAACCTACAAACTGCAAGTTAAAGAACAATACATCTTCAAATTGGCTCCCATACGTTGGGCAGATAAACATAAAGCACCTCACCAAACATTATTATTACTTCAAATTGGCGCGCAACGTGGTTGACTACGAATTACGACGAGAATTGATGACGTCACAGAAGAGAATCCAACAGGGCGGCCAAAAACAACAAACATACTGTGGGACGCAGCTTGGAACTTCAAGATCAGCCCCAAATTAACAAAGGAATCTAGGATAACAACAATTCTTCAGGAGTAAGGGGCACGTGGTAAACATCTTAACAACAAATTACGCAGGAACACTGAGTATTGAAATTAAATAACAACTACAAACTAAGGGTCAGAACATTACATTTTTTATGTTGTAAATATAAAATTTAGAAAATATCGTTAAATTTAAATAAAATGCATGCTGTTAAGACGTAGAAAAACTAAATTAAATAGTTCAAAAGTTAATATAAACAATAAAATTGAAGCTATAAACAAACAAAATATGGAGGTAGTTGAGGTTAGGTCAGATATTACAAATTGTAATTTAGAAGTGGATGAGTGGTTATCTGAAAATTCAGAAGTAGATATTGAGAGAGATAGCAGTAGTATGCAAAGTCAGTCAGATAGCAGTTGTACACAAGGTCAATCACCTTTACAAATTGTGGCAGTAATTTGTATCACAATAATGTAAATGCCAGAGTGATTGTAGTGTAAATATGCATTGTTGTGTGATATTGATTTGAGATGTTTGTTGATTGTAAGCATTGTTGAGAAGTGGGTTTATACGGCCTTACTGAAACTGACAATAATAGCGTGCAATAATGTAGCGAGGGGGTGATCTGTTTATCATTATTAGAGACGAGCAAATGACGTCAGAGTGGCGTGTTTTTCTTAGAATTTTCGGGAACATTTTCCCCAGAGCATATGTTTTCGTAATTTTCATTGGATATAAATATAGACGCTAATGTTGGCGCGTTTTATTAACCAATAGCAGCTCGGTTATAATCTTTAGGCATATTGGGGCGAGGAAGTATAAATCCAGTGTCAGGGTCAAGTTTCACGTAGTCCAACAGAAGCATTCGCGTATAAGACATCGATGAGTTCAACGCAGGCATTCATGGTGTATGCGTCGCACGAGGTTCATCAAGGTTACGCGTAGCAAATTTGTGAAAAATCTCTCGTGTCGTAAAGTTAATTACACAAAAAGTTGAAGTACGCGAATTAATAATGGGCAGTAAAGAAGTTATTATAACAGTTTCAGTTTGGAGAGTGTCAAGATTAATAGATGAAAGTGAATAATTTGTTACGACAATAAAAGTGTAAAACAAATTCTTTTATCAGTGTTATCTTTGGATAAAAAGTCCTTTCCGTTTACACACCCTGTACAAGAGAAGTGCTGGACCGAGAAATCATAGCTAGCCGGAGGACAGTGAACCCAAAATTAAATACAATAACAGGCGCTCAGTAAAAGATAACACGAAGTGACCGCGACAAATTGTATTCCATACGTGCGGCAGATAAACAGTAGCATCTTTAAACTACCAACAATAATACCCCCGCATATTTGGCGCCCAGAACGTGGAGCGAATTAACCAGGAAGGAGCGAAATAACCAGGAAGGGGCGAAGGAACCGGGACGTGGAGTGAAAGGAGCAGTGAACTGAACTAAAAGACGCAGGTTTCAGAAACAACTATAAGAACGACCGACGACGCGGATGGGTGGACATCGTAATTCCGAGATTAAAAGGCAACAGGGGAATTCAACTACAGGACACCAAGACAACGGAGATTCATCATAATACGACGCAGAAGCGACATATACATCTAGGAGAGGGGCAGGAAGCTGGACATCAAAGCAACATCAACAGACAGCATCACAAAGGTCAGAGTATAGTAATTTTTTTATCCAAAAAAAATTGTGAAAATTTAAATGTACTTGAGGAGTGACAGGATTAAGAAAACAATGTCTACTAATAATACTGAAGAAACAATTATGGAAGGGGATAATGTAACAGTTAGCTGTAATTCAATACAGGTTACAGAAAATAGCTCAAACAATGTAGGATTTGAGGGAGGAAATGTTAGTGAAGAAAGTCAGAATAGAATAGCACGAAATGTTAATTTTGATGCTAGTATGATGATGGAAATGCTAAAAGATATTAGTAAGAGTAATAGGAAATTAAGGGAAGATATTGGTAAGAATATTGAGAAATTAGAGCAAAAATTAGATCAAAACAGGTAAGATGTGGAAAAGAATAAGAGGGAATTAAGGGAAGATATTGGTAAGAGTAATGAGAAATTAGAAAAGAAAATAGATCAAAACAGGGAAGATATGCAAAAGAATAATAGGGAATTGAGGGAAGATATTGGTAAGAGCTTAGAACAAAACAGGGAAAAAATTGAAAAGAAATTTATGGAGCTAGATAGCAGTATGACAAGAATAAGAAATGAAAATCAGGAAATGGTAGCAAATGAGATAGGGAAGGTTTCAAAGAAAATGTCAGACATGTGCAGGGAAATATCTAACCAAAAATGAGGTTAATACTAAGTTTGAACATGTTGATGTAAAATGTACAGAGTTAGGTAGCAGAATGAGTAGCATTTCAAGTGAGTTAAGAGAGATGATGGAGGCTACAAATGCAGATTTAATTCAGGTGCAAGTTAATTTCAGAGGAGAGATATCTGAAATTGCGGGTGTTTTATGTTATATTTATTTATTTATTGTAGCCCCACGTTTGGTAGCCAATTTGAAGTAATATTTATTGTATATGTTTATATTTAACATTTTTGTATATGTTTGTATTTGTTAGCCCCACATTTGGGAGCCAATTTGTAGTGGTTTTAATGTTTGTGTATGTTTGTTTACTTCACGCGGTGAAGCCATCTTGTGACGTGATTCATTTGTTAGGCTTGTTAGCTCCATCTGGTGATAGCAATTTGCGGCAGTATTAATGTTCGTTTGAAAGAATGCTACTGTTATTTTATTTAATTTTGGTTCTCTGTCCTCCGGCTAGCTACGATCTTTTTGGTCAAGCACTTCTCTTTATACAGGTTGTGTAAACGGAAAGGAATCTTTTATCCAAAGATAACAGTGATGAACAAATTTGTTTTACACTTTTATTGTCGAACACGTTAACTATCACATTTACACATTGATTTTAACACTCGCCAAACTGAAGCTGTTATAATAACTTCATTACTGATCACTCTTAATTCGCGTACTTCAACCTTTTGTATAATTAATTTTACCATACTTGAGATTCTTCATAACTCTTATACGCGTAACTTGCGAATCGATAGCCGACGTGTAATATTTCTGCTGGACTGAAGGCGACATGTATCATACAAAATATTTTCGACGAACTGACGGGGTATGCGACGTGTAGTGTACAAAGAATTTTGATGAACTGACGGGGTCTTTACCTCTAACCTACCTTTTATACTCCTACACACCGATATGCCTAAAGATTATAACTGAGCTGCAATTGGCTAATAAAACGCGCCAACATTAGCATATATTTTAATATCCAATGAAAATTATGAATACATATGCTCTAGGGAAATGTTCCAGAAGATTCTAAAAGAAAAACGCG
Source organism: Deroplatys truncata (assembly GCA_030765065.1). Classification (NCBI taxonomy): domain Eukaryota; kingdom Metazoa; phylum Arthropoda; class Insecta; order Mantodea; family Mantidae; genus Deroplatys; species Deroplatys truncata. The sequence continues at coordinate 24,947,314 of CM060980.1, forward strand.
CCAACATTACATAACTTCCTCGTTTCCAATAATGATAAACAGCTCACCCCCTCGCTGCATTATTGCACGCGATTATTGTCAGTTTCAGTAAGGCCGAATTAACTTACTTCTCAACAATAATTACAATCAATATACATCTCAAATCAATGTCACATAAAAATGCATACTCATATTACAATCATTATTTACATTTAAGTAATTTGTGATACAAATTACTGCATCATATGCCCCACTAGAAACATAATTATAAATATTTACAACTTGTTTGGAAATTTTATAATTGGGTTTTTAGTCTCCTACATCTTGAAACACACGCTATCACTTTCACTTAACACATCACACGCATTTAACACACGACATATGTTTTTTTTTATCTCGCCACTACTTACTGGCTCTGGTTTAATGTTTTTAGACATTAATCTGACATCACAATTTTTATAGCAAATACTGTACCCTGAAGTATTTAGTTACTGTTACAAAAATTGGTTTACTTTCTTATATTGTTAACAAAAATTTGTGCATTTAAGAATTTTTGTAATTACTATACATATTTACTAAAATATTCACCCTTTACATAAGTATATTTACATCTCTTAAATCTAAGTACTGTTTCACATTTTCTGTTTGCTACATAAGTATTTGTTTTAATTATTTTCACCCCATTTTTGTTATTTTGTACTGTATATTCACAATACTCTTGGAATTATATCTACGTAATTTATTTTAATATAACATAATGCTTTATTTCAAATGCTGTTACAATTACTAATAAAATGTTATTTTCCTTTTAAACATTTAGTTATGTCCAAAATTTATTTCGCCTTTCTTATGACATACATATATTTAGTTAACCCTCTTACATTCCAATACATTTCTCTGCAAGTCATCTTTAACTATCCAGCATTTACTTTATATCTCATTGCTATTTACCCTCCTGGATCAAATTGTCTGTGGCTAAACATTACTCTTAGCCGTATCCTAACCTTCAAAAATTTGTTCATGAATAACCTCTTGTATTCATATGAAATTTCGTCCCATGATATAATTTGAAAAAAATCTAAAGTTTTCTGAACTACACATTTTTTAACAACTGTCATTTTCAATTCTTCTGCTATCTTTTTAATCTGAGAATACTCTGACAAATCTGTACTAAACTGTACTGGATTGGAGTTTTCATTCTGAACAGCTTGGTATTTGTTAATTTCAGAAGTTAGCTTTTGACTATTTACAGGCAAAACTTTAACTTCTTCGTACAATTTATTTCTTTGCATTACTGATTCCTTCTGTATTTCCCCTCTGAAATTAACTTGCACCTGATTCACATCTACATTCATAACCTCTTTCATCTCTCTTATCGCACTTGAAATGTTACTCATTCTACTAACTAACTCTGTACATTCTACATCAACATGTTCACTTTTAGTATTAACCTCACTTTCTTTGTTACATATTTCCGTGCTCATGTCTAGCATTTTCTTTGAAACTTCTCCTATCTCACTTACTATTACTTCCTGATTTTCATCTCTCATTTTTGGCATACTACTATCTAGCTTCATAACTTTCTTTTCAATTTCTTCACTGCTTTGATCTACTGTTTGCTCTAATTTCTCATATCTCTGAATTAGCTTATCTAATTTCTCATTATTCTTTTGCATATTATCATTCATATTTCTCAGCATTTCCATCATTTCCATCATCATACTAGCATCAATATTAATATTTCCTGCTATTCTATTCTTACTTTCTGCACTAATATTTCCTCCCTCAAAAACTACATTGTTTGAGCTATTTTCTGTAACCTGTATTGAATTACAGCTAACTGTTACACTATCCCTTTCCATCATTGTTTCATCTGTATTATTAGTAGCCATTGTTTTCTTTATCCTACCACTCCTCAAGTACATTTGATTGTTACAATTTTTTAACAAAAATTACTATACTCTGACCTTTGTGATGCTGTCTGTTGCTGTTGCTTTGATGTCCAGCTTTCTGCTCCTCTCTCCCAGATTATATGTTGCTTCTGCGTCGTATTATGATGAATCTACGTCGTTTTGGTGTTCTGTAGTTGAATTCCCCTGTTGTCTTATAATCTCGGAATTACGATGTCCAATCATCCGCGTAGTCTGTCGTCTCTTTTGTTGTTTCTGGAATCTGCGTCTTGTAGTTCAGTTCACTTCTCCATTCGCCCCTTCCTGGTTATCTAACTTCTTCCTGGTTAATTCTGCTCCTTCCTGGTTATTCTGCCCCACGTTCTGGGTGCCAATTTGAAGGTGGTTTATGTTATGTTTATTTATTTATTGTAGCCCCACGTTTGGTAGCCAATTTGAAGTAATATTTATTGTATATGTTTATATTTAACATTTTTGTATATGTTTGTATTTGTTAGCCCCACATTTGGGAGCCAATTTGTAGTGGTTTTAATGTTTGTGTATGTTTGTTTACTTCACGCGGTGAAGCCATCTTGTGACGTGGTTCATTTGTTAGGCTTATTAGCTCCATCTGGTGTTAGCAATTTGCGGCAGTATTAATGTTCGTTTGAAAGAATGCTACTGTTATTTTATTTAATTTTGGTTCTCTGTCCTCCGGCTAGCTACGATCTTTTTGGTCAAGCACTTCTCTTTATACAGGTTGTGTAAACGGAAAGGAATCTTTTATCCAAAGATAACACTGATGAAGAAATTTGTTTTACACTTTTATTGTCGAACACGTTAACTATCACATTTACACATTGATTTTAACACTCGCCAAACTGAAACTGTTATAATAACTTCATTACTGATCACTCTTAATTCGCGTACTTCAACCTTTTGTATAATTAATTTTACCATACTTGAGATTCTTCATAACTCTTATACGCGTAACTTGCGAATCGATAGCCGACGTGTAATATTTCTGCTGGACTGAAGGCGACGTGTATCATACAAAATATTTTCGACTAACTGACGGGGTATGCGACGTGTAGTGTACAAAGAATTTTGATGAACTGACGGGTTCTTTACCTCTAACCTACCTTTTATACTCCTACACACCGATATGCCTAAAGATTATAACTGAGCTGCAATTGGCTAATAAAACGCGCCAACATTAGCGTATATTTCAATATCCAATGAAAATTATGAATACATATGCTCTAGGAAAATGTTCCAGAAGATTCTAAAAGAAAAACGCGCCAACATTACGTAACTTCCTCGTTTCCAGTAATGATAAACAGCTCACCCCCTCGCTGCATTATTGCACGCGATTATTGTCAGTTTCAGTAAGGCCGTATAAACTTACTTCTCAACAATAATTACAATCAATATACATCTCAAATCAATGTCACATAAAAATGCATATTCATATTACAATCATTATTTACATTTAAGTAATTTGTGATACAAATTACTGCATCAAAATACAGAAGGAGTCAGAAACACAAAGAAATAAATTGTCTGAAGAAGTTAAAGTTTTATCTACAGATTTAAATCAAAAGCTAACTTCTGAAATTAACAAACACCAAGCTGTTCAAAATGAGAACAATAAAAAATTGGAACAGACAATAGAAAAACTGCAAGGTACTGTAAATAGGTTAGAATTGAATTCAAGGGTAAATATATGTGATGTTAATGTATCTGATGTATGACTAATGTCAGTGCAAGAAACAAAACAAACAGATGCTATTCCTCACACACCTAGTCAAAATATACAAGAAAACTTGTCACAACAAAATATGTGGATTTCAAAAGCAATGACTGAATATAATGATAAGTTAGTAGAAAGTATAGAAGAAGAATTTAACAAAAAGTTAACTAAAACTAGTACAGAGCTAAGAGTAGAGTTAAGTAAAGACATAAATAATATGTTCACTGAAACTAATAATAAGATAAAAGAAATCAGAGTAGGGTCATGTAATAACGTAACTGAAAGTAATACAGAGCTGAGAAAGGAAACAAATAGTAAAGTAACAAACTAATACAGAACTGGGAAAGGAAACTAATAATAAGTTAAATGAAGCTAGTACAGAGTTGAAAACAGAGTTAAATGTGGTACCAGAAACTAGTCAGGAAACTAAAGAAGTAGAACACACAAATGTAAACATTGTGCAAATGCAAATGGATGTAACAGTACCAAAGGTAAATAGAGATATAACTAGTTATGTAAATGCTAACCAAATGCATGTCAGTAATACAAGTACAGAAAGAAGTGTAGCAACATTGTTAATAAACAAAACAAGAGATGCAATTGCTTTTCCCATAGCATCAACATCTCAAACATGCAACATGAATGATAACGCTCAAATACATGTATCAAATTTGATGTCAAACACAACTGTGCAACATAAAACTAGGGCAAAGCTAAAAGGTCTGTGGCGTAAGAACAAAAAGAAAGGGAAAGTAAAATATGTAGATTATATGTGGCATAAAAGGAAACAGAAAATAAATGTAAACAGTATGAGAAACATAAAGAGAAAGGAAATAAAGTATGTAGGGTATATGTTTCACAAAAGAAACAGAAATTAAATGTAAACAGTCTGAGAAAGAAAATAAAGCATTTAAATTATGTGTGGCATAGGAACAAAAAGAGAGAGAAAATAAATGTAAACAATCTGAGAAACAAAAAGAAAGGGAAAGTAAAATTTACAGGCTGTGTATGGCACAAGAGAAACAAAGTAATGTATCTGGAAAGTAGAAAAGGAAAAGCAATGTGATTTAAAATTGTAAAGTAATATATAAATAATTTGTTTTACTAAATAGAGCAAGTAATAAATAACAAAAGAAAGTTTAGAAACAGAAGAATTAAATTAAAAAATCCATTGTTAGTAGAAAATCTAAGTAGCAATTACATTTATATTATAAATTAAAATTTTAGGAAACAAATTGTAAACAAAGGGTAACAAATATTAACATGTATGTTTGTATGTAAAAATGTAAAGCATATAAAGTGAAAGTGATAGTGAATGAGCAAACTTAGCTCAGGTCATTAATCTTATACAAGGTCATTAACCTTGAAAAGTGCTACGCAAGTGAATACGAAGTGTTCAGCTATACACGAGTGTTGTGACAAACGAGTATTGAAGAAAAAATAAGAAAGTGAAAAATAGGAAGTGCAAAATAAAAGTTATGTTTCTTTCTTTCAGGAGACTTTTAGAAAATATTTGAAAATTTAAAAGAATCAACAAAAAGAGTAAATTTTAAATATTTCTAAAAGGGGGCAATTTGAGGCAGCATTTTAATGCCTAAATGATACTAATTATTTTTATTAATTAAATTCAATAACAACCCACCTAGAAAACAATATGTATATCGTTATTATATAAATTGTATATAAAGTCATTGTAAATATTTATTTTATTGTAAACGTATTTATAAGTGATATGTAAATGTTTATATACTCTAATAGTAAAAAAACTGTGAGAATACTATGTTTTAGGATGTTAGTAATGAGGCAGTAATGTAATTTTGGTGACAATAATGTGTTTGGAATTTTAAAAGTACTGGTTATGAAAAATATCGGCAATAACGCAATTTCGCTTACAGTTTGGAATTAACCAATCAAAAGTAAAGAAAGATTTTAGTTTGAATACTTAAATTCTATTGGACTAGAATTAGCCAACAAGAGAATGGCATTACCGACGCTAAAAGTTTTCACCGTTGAATCTAGTCAGTCGCGGACATGAAGTTGTAGAGAACAGACGTGAAAGTCGTGGGTAAAAATGTTGTAAAGTATAAATGATAAAATTTTTGTTCTCCACCAAAAATGTATTGTGCTCACAGTTTTATTTTATAAAGTGTTGTGTTTATAAAATGTGCATATATAAAGTGAAATAAAAAGAAGTAAAAAGTAAATTGTGTGGCGTCTTATAATTTGAGTCTTATCACAACCCTGCAAGAATTAGTGTTTCTATAGTGCGAATGAAAGCAGCCGAAGCAAATAACTATAATAATATTACTAAAAACAAGCATCATCTTCCCTATAAAGTTTGGCATCCTAAAAATCAAACAGCATCAAAGTGTATTTTCATTACGTAACCTTAATAATATTTACGTAGCCAAAAACCTACCGCAAAATTGACGCAAAACGTGAGGCTTACAAGAAACATCTCACGTAAAAAAACAACGTTAAAAATATTCATTCTTCAAACTGGCGTACAACTGTGGGGCAAACTCCTCCAACTAATTACGTAACCTACAAACTGTAAGTTAAAGAACAATACATCTTCAAATTGGCTCCCATACGTTGGGCAGATAAACATAAAGCACCTCACCAAACAATATTATTACTTCAAAAGTTTTTTCTTTTGAATGATTAAAAATGAAGTAGGCCAATAGACTGATTTTTTGTTTGTTTCTGTTTTTATAGAATCTAATAAACAAAATGGCAATGAACAAAATAATTTGAAAAATCAACCAAAGAAAATGAGCAATAAATCAAATAGGTGTGCTTGGAAACGCTCTGTGGTGAAAACTTTGAGAGTCGGTGGTAAAGCTTATACCAAACAGGAGCGGAAAACCTATTCCAGCAAAAAAAAAAACAAAAAAAAATAAGGCTGATTGTCTGTTCAAAGTAATGTCTTTTCTTTCTTTTTATAGTGATTTGAAATTAAAAAAAGGGTGTGGTGTGACAGCTACATGTTATAATAATTCCTTTCTAGGTACAAGTGCAGTGAAAACTTCAAAGAAGCACTACGTTTCGATTTTTGTGCAGAGTACTGGAAACTGGCAGATGATGTACAACAAAAAATCTACCTCAGCTCATTTATTGTAAGCAAGCCTGTTTATCGCAGAAAAACTTTTGCACAAAAAGAAAGGATGACTTCCCGCGAATTTTATTTACGACATTTAAATGGTGAAAGGAAACGTGTGTGCTTGAAATTTCTATGTTCTACTTTGTCCATAAGCCATAGGGTAATTGAACTTTGTATGAAGAAAACAAGTGACACTGGACTGTACTCTGGATGCGATGGCAGATCACAGAAACAGTCGGCGCACAACGCAACCTCCCAAGAACAGAAGGATTACGTAAAAACTCATTTCCTTGTTTAGAGTACCATTATTGCCGTAAAGACTAAAAAGCTGTACTTGTCATCTGATTTGAATTTAACTCTAATGTATCGCCTACATAAGGAGCAATACTGTAAGGAAAAGAGTAACACGCTTGTCTCGCTATTTGTATACCGAAGTTTTTTCAATTCATATGATCCGGCATTGTCATTTTACATCCCAAAGGACCATTGCACTAAATGTAATGCTTATCAAGCAGCTAAGGATAAAGTTCCTTTGCAAGAAGAGTGGGCTAGCCACAAGAAAACAGAAACTCAGCCACTGAAAATGAAGGCACAGGACAAAAAAGAGCTATTGATGATGAAGGAATAAGCTTCGGATCCATCACTTTCGATCTTCAAGATATTTTAAGTGTTCCTCATGCAGGAGACTGTGGTATTTATTACAAACGTAGACTCAATGCTTACAATTTCACTATAATGGATGCGAGCAGAAATGATGTTATTTTGCTACGTATAGGACGAGTGCAATGGAAGAAAAGGTAGTACAGAAATTGGAAGGTGCCTCCTAAAGTAGGTCTTCAGTTTACTTGACTCTGTTACGCACTTAACCACATTCAGTAATACGTGCGGAGGACAGAAGAGGAATCAATTCATCACTGCTGAAATGCTGTAAATAAAAAGAAAAATTTGGAGACAATTGACATAAAATTTATGGAACCAGGGCATTCTTATTTGGAAGCTGATTCTATGCCTGCCACGATGGAGTGGAAAATGAAGCACATAAAAATCTACACTACTCGCGAATGGGCAGTTGATCTCAGCAGCCAGAATTAATCCTTCCCCATATAAAGTTACAGTGATGCATTATGAAGACTTCTATGATCCCAAAGAATTTGTGGGGAAAGAAGTTAACAATGTCACTGCCACAATTAATGGTGAAAAGTTAACTGGCTGAAGATTAAATGGATCGGGTTGCAGAAGAGTAAACCTAACCTCATTCAGTTCAAATATGACCTCTCAGAAGATTTATTTTATGACAGATATAGGTATAACAAAAAAATACAAGAATGCCGGAGAAAAAACTACAGGATGGGCGGATGTTTCTTTGAAACCTACATACAGCAAAAAGCTGCCTGTAAGTGAAAAGAAGAAGTAATATCTCATCCTTGTTACAAAGCAGGGTGATCCCTGAAGAATACAGACATTTCATTGAAGAAATTCCAACTGCAAAACAATTTACAGAGGTTTCATAAGAGGAAGATGAAGAAATATAAACTAATGTGCGTGAAAAAAAAGTGTTGTGCAGTGATTCTAATTACAGGTTTCAGATTTTTCCTAATGCACAGATGTGCTAAATGCACAGTTCCTAACACAAACGTGTTAAAGCAAGCACAAATATAACTTTGAGGCATTGTTGTATCCTATATTGTTATATGTCATTGTTCTTGACAGAAAATTAACAATGAATTTAAGATTACATTGTGATATTTACTTTCTAAAATCATATATTTTGTTGTTGTCAAATACAGTTTTGAACTTAAAATGTGATTTTTTTAAAACTAAGAAATGTGTGCTTAACACATGTGTGCACTAAGCCATCGAAATTCCATTAGCGATGACATTCATGTCTTACAGTATTGTTAGCAGCAGTATGAGAACTACAATTTTTCACAAAGCACGACCGTGTTGCCGCCTCATTTTGTTTTCAAATTTTGAAGTCGTCAATTGATGAGAACTCAGTTTTCCTGATTTGACAGGTATTTCATGTACCAGTTCCAAGTGTTCATTAAAATACTTCCGCTGTTTCTTCATAATCACAAGCTCCACCTCAATAATTATTTGCAAGTAGTCCCTCATCGTGATAATCTCATTGATTGCGTTTGAAATTATACTCATAATTGAAACTCTTCTCACAAATTTCACACTTGTAGCGTATGAACGTTTACCTTTTAGAGAGGTGCAATGATATTTAACTTTTCGGGATGCGCTTTAAAAACCGTTGCCGCAAATTCTTAATGTGATTATATGTTTTCACACACTGAGAACACGCAAAATGTTTTGTTTCACTCATAATGAAGATAATTCTCTACTTAAAAATTCATTAATGCCCATTAAGAAAACTTTCGCCCAATTAACACATTCTATGCATGCACATTAAACAAATCACCATGCTAACAATAACAAAAAATATCCACAACGCTACGAGCCCTTTCGGAAACCGGAGGTCATAGGACGGCGTCTGTTTGTAACGTCAAGTGATCATTAAGGACACCTGACACTACTAAGGACGGGAATTGTCAACAGACAAATAGAGCGTGTTTCTGCGGTTTACCCGACCATGATTAGTAAATGTTGCCTCATCACTAAACAAGATATATGATGAATCTGGAGTATCATGTCTTAATGCCCATGTACAAAAGTTAACACGATTCTCAAAATCGTTTCCATGCAGCTCTTGATGGAGAGAGGTGGGATAGGGATGGAACCTACGTCGATGGAGAATGCGCAGTACAATTGCCTGACTTATGCCACTTCCACGTGCGATTGTGCGGGAACTAATTTGCGATCTACTGTAACGGAAGCCAAAACATTAATTTCTGCCTCTTCAGTCACTTGTTTGTTCTGTTACGTTTTCTAGGTGTTACAGTGCCACTTTCACGTAATTGGTTGAAGATGTTGATAAATAATTGCCGAGATGGTTGACGTCTATTGGGATACGTTTCCACATACACCGTATACACGAACGAACTGCATTCTTCCTACACTCTCCATACACCATGAGCATGTCGGCTTATTCTGCATTAGTAAACCCCATCTTCCACTCACGACGTAAGTAGACAGTTTGTGAACTGTCACAAACTAACTGACCAGAAAGTCGCAATGCAATCAATGAACAGAAAACACAATGCAAACACATAACATCGTACCTAGCAACTAAGCAGGTTGAATGGGACAAACAACAGTCGGGGTGGAAAGTTTTTAAAATACGATTTCTCGTAAACCACTTGCACTAGAATCCTGCAACAAGAACCATTGACATTCAAATTTACCCTATCCTTATTCTGTTGATGTAACTAGGCATTGTTCCATTTAAAAAATTGTATGTTTGCTCAAAAAATACACTTTCTCAGTATTATTAAAATCTGTCTATACGTTAAATGTACAAGCCCCTGACTACCAAACAATGCTGTGAAAACCGCACATCAATAGCACTTTCCATTTCCGAAATATTTGCGGTTCAAGTTTTAGGTGATTCACCTTGTATACAAACGAGTTACAGGAAGGTAAAGATGTGCTGGTGGAGGTCGTCAGTGTCCAATAGGATAGACGTTCTTTTGAATTGCTGACGCGATATAACAGTAAGCGGGCGAAATAGAGAGACAGGGAGAGCGGTGACTGTGAGTACAGTGAACCTGGCACCGTGAATTGTGTAAGGGTCGTCCCGCAGCAAGCTTCTGCTTATAAAAATGAACCCTCTTAATGTAGTGGATTTGTTATATAATCACTTAAAACAATTTCCAGCTCTCTGTTTTAACCAAAGAAGATGAGACAGTTTTTAAGTAATTACAAGATATATTAGAATCTGATACGGAAATAATGTATACGCATACATTAGATATTAATGAATACGAACCAGTATCTGAAACCATGTTAGTGCCCGACGAATATGTATCTCCATAAGAATAATTTGTTCACCTTCATTCAAACGGAAATCAACATCAGAAGGTCCACAGAGTCTAATAAATTTATTTATTTATCACAAAACATTTACAAGGTTAGCAAAGGCTCGGTAAACAGGTGACACGTCAGAGAGAATACAAACAAAAATTGTTTTACACTAGTCATACATGTGTTTAACAAAAACATTCTATTTATCTAGTACAATAATTTAGGGCAAAAGCCCTTTTCATCAATGAAACCTACGATATCTTAAAAGTTACAGTTTATTTATATATTTAAAAACTATCCTCCATATATTCCCTTGCCAAGGAATTTATTTACAATTTTATAAGCTATCCTCTATATATTCCTTTACAGAATAGTATGATTTGTTTACAAGCATGTTTTTGATTGTTTTCCTTGAATGATTTTATATCTTTGATTTCTCTTATTTTTATGGGTAATTTATTGTACATTTTTATTCCAGCGAAGAGAGACTTTTTTCGAATAGGGTTAGTCTATTTTCTAATGGTTTTAAGTTACCTTTGGTCTGGTTTTATATATTTGTTGTTTTTGTGTAGCAAATATGCTGTCAAAATTTACATGTGTATATTTATAGAGTTCCAGTATGTATTGTGAAGGGAAAGTTAATATTTTAAGGTTTTTAAATAGTGCTCTACATTATTCTTTTGGCCCCGTATGTGATATTATACGTATTATTTTCTTTTGTGTTTTGAATATTAATTCCCAGCGTGTCGCATGGCCCAGAGAATTATACCATATGTCATGATTGAATGAAAGTAACTGAAATACAATATTTTCCTAGTCTCTAAATTTGTAATTTGTGATCTGCAGCGCATATTAAAGCAGGCACTGTTTAATCCTTTAGCTATGTAATGTATGTGTTCCTGCCACTTTAAATTATTATTAACACAGATTCCTAATAGTTTGGCAGTGGTAGCGGAGTTTATACTGGAAGCGGGTGTCATATTGTTTATTATTGACTGCGTTTTGAACTGAATGACCGAAGTCCTAGATGTGTTCATTTTTAGGCCATTGTTATTAAACCACTTTTTTAATGCTGTCATTGTTTTTGCGGTTTTGTTTATTAGTTCTAAGTTACCTAGTGCTTTAATTCTAATTGTTGTGTCATCCGCATACATTGTTGTTTTCCCGCTGATATTATTAGGGAGATTGTTAGTGTATAATATGTAGAGTAATGGACCTAGAACACTTCCAAGTGGTACTCCATTTCTTATTGTGCTCCAGTTTGAGTGTGCCTCACCGTTTCTACTCTTTAAAATTAATTTTTGTTTAGGTTTTTAAGATAATATTGGAACCATGTTAATGTTATTTGATTTACACCATTGAATTCTAGCTTTTTTAGCAGTATTTCTGGAAAAGCATTGAGTAGAATGTTAATTGTCACAAAAAGGACAGGTTATGAACACACGGTTGAGTGCAAAGAAGAGAAACTTAAAGCAAACATTTCCTTACTTATCATGGAAATCTATGAAAAACAGATATATTCGATTGCTGCACAGACGCAGTTGTACCGTTTTAAGGAAGATATTGCAAAAGCAGATTATATTGGTAAGACATTTTCTGGTTTAACAGTCACGAAAAAATATAAGGAGTTCTATGAGTTCGGTGTATATTACATTTATGGAAGCTCGCGCAAACAACTTGATATTGCACGATATGAACTTACAAAAAATGGGCCCGTGATGAAGCCAAATAACTTGATTTACTTTTGTCAGCAAGTGCAACATGGGTATGGAATTTCAAGGAACATTTTCACTTAGGATCACGGGAAATTACACAACTTGTCACAGGAAAAAAATAAGATGAAACTACTAACAACATACTACATTCGTAGGGAGAAGGAACAATGTTGCTTATAGAGCTGTATGTACTACAATGTTTATAATGCAGGTCAACCTGGCATCAATGAAAAAACTCATTGCGGGAGAACATTTGATTGCCATGGTAAAAAGATAGTCACTGGCATAGCTTGACACTGTGTTCTAGGTACACTAGATTCTAAAAAATGAATTTATAATTTTTTTAAATGGTGCAAAAATTCCCTTACCTTAGTGTTTCATAAAATAGTATGAATTCTCCATATAGATTCCATTATTATTATTATTATTATTATTATTATTATTATTATTATTATTATTATTATTATTATTATTATTATGTCTATTATTACTATTAATTTTTGTGTTAGTAGTCATTAGCATCACTACTAAATTCTGAAATTGTCTGAACATACATTTTAAACCAAACTAGATTATAAAATGTAGCTTAGGTGTAACTTTACAAAATTCTGACAAACCATTGTATGATTGTAAATCAGGAAAACAATGCAGGTACTAATTTAGATATTCTTGTAAATAAGCTCCAGTCGGTGATTTTTCTTCTTCACGAAGTTGTTAATCACACGTTCTTTAAAAGTATGGTCACCACACATGTGGTGTGGTTTCAGTTGCTAATGTCGCTAAACATGAGAGTAAAATTGAGTTCTATTTATGGACGCTCTTTAACTGCTGTGGTCCTTAGCTTCGCATTCTATATTGGGCGCCGTAAGACCGGAAATTTTTCTCAGAGGCCTCTCATCAGGCTTGAAATCTTTTACGTGCCGTAAATCTACCACACGGTACCACCGGCTTTACTTCCTTTCCAAAGGAAGCCATGGTAAGGATTTTTACGACCGAAAAAAATACATCGCCCTACGCCGGGTTTGAACCCGCCACCTCGGAAATAACCACTTCACCACGGAGGGCGAGAAACATGAGAGTCTTTCGTTTGTCATAGATATGCTCAAATAAGTTTTAATCTTCTTAAGCTTGCTTATATTACGTTCATTGCCGGCTATAGTGATAGACAATGATAACATTAATCGCAATAATTTAGTGGTCTCTGTGTACACATCCTCCAAATTATTGTTCACCAAGTAACGTAAAAGTAGAGACGTTGGCAAGGGTTTTGCTGTATTCCCGTAAACCTTTAAAAGTTTACTTTCAAGTTTTTCTGAATTGAAGAATGGATACTGATTAATGAGATTAATTAATTTCGATTTTGGAAATCGAACACGCTACTCTGGATAAAACTTTTCATTTACTAATTCAACGAATTTAAGCTTGGGTAAATACTCAAATCTTGTTTCTAATTGAATTACTAGAGAATCAAACATTTCGTAGGACAGGCGTTTCAAATTCGATCTATCGGATTCATTGAATTCTAGTGTTTCATTTGGTATGTTACTCTTATATATGTAGTCGGTGATGGTGTCTTCCTGTCTGAGCCTTTGTATACTTGTTCTTGTTGTTTTTGTTTCATTTTGGCATATCAAAATATTTGAAGTATTATTTTTCTGAAGAACATTAAACAAAATGTCACAAATACAAAGATTGTTTTGTAGAAACAAAGCAGAAAAACAAATTTAAGACTGTCTAAGCGTCTTTTCAAACCAGTAGCACAATTGAATGAGTCTGGATCCCACTGACTATCTGGATCACGCATAATTGCTTCAAATGTTTCATTTAGGTCATGGAAATCAAATATATGGTTCGCACGGCTCTAGAATGAAACCTCCAGCGTGTTCTGCATGCATGACGCACTTTGATACCCTTTTCAGTTAAAAGAGCTGTGCGCTTCGAAAATTTATTGAAGAAGCTATGAAAAGCTACAAGATCATATATGAAAATGCGCACATCTTTAGTCTTAGAACCATTATTTAACTGATGTGCATAACAATGTAGGAAGAGAGCGTTTGGACAAATTTGTTTTATCAGTCATTGCACCCCACCCTTCTCGGCAGCTATTACCGCAGCAACATCCTAAGTTTGACTTACTAACTTGGAGTCAACTCCCCACTTTTTCAAAGCATTGAGAATTGTTTCAGACAAGGACTTGGCAGTTTTACTCGTAGATACATCGAAAAAGGCTTCAAATCTCTCCTAAGCTCTATCACCTATGCAGTATTGGAAGATGATACTTAGCTGACTAATGCACGAGGCATCCAATGTTTCGTCCGCTTGCAAAGATACAAAATCAGCTTCCTTGATTTCCCGCTGAATCTGTTCATTTAAAACCGACGTTATGATTTGAATGAGTTCATTTTGAATGTCTGGAGAAGTACCTTTCAAGCCAGAAGAAGAATATGAGGAGGAGGAGGAAAAAGAAAATGAAGAAGAGAGGTGATTCCTCAGAAACTGTTCTTCCTGTGCAGTATAATCTAATAACTAAGAATTGCCTTTGTTGCTACTAATAGACTCCGACCCTTATCTGTGGCCCCTGAAATTATCCCTTGTTTGGCTAAAAAAAGATAATGCTTGAATGATGCATCCTAAAAATTTGCGATTGGCTTAAACTTTCTCATTGTGCTTAATGGCAGACAATCGTGCAGCTTCAGACAAGATATACTCAATTCGTTACCTTTTTCGTGGTAATGCGAGGAGCATGGAGTTTTAAATCCATAACATAGTGATACGCTTTATAAAAATTAGACTATTACTTTGGCCTTTTGTATACTTCTTATACCTATAATGAATGTGTAAATGTGTTCCTAAAAATTTATCTCTCTTAAAATTAAGTACATAGAAGAAGGAGAAGAAGAAAGCAGAGGAATGGGCTTTTTAAGAAGAGTGTGTAGAGAATGTCATATGAATACGACACGTCAGCAATTTGTTCTTTTGTTACATTTTCCTTTTGCTTCATTTGTATATATTATTTCGCCCAATACATTTTTTCGGATATTTTATGTAATAATTCAGAACATTTTGGAACTGTGACGAGATTCTTCATCTTGCTGGAACCTAATTCTCATCCATTTCATGTGGCACATTTTCTAATAAAAGTGGCGGATTATCTTCAACAAACTGAAGATATCGCGTTACCGTGAGGTTGTTTTCTTAAAAGAGACCTATTATGTGAGAAAATACCAATCGCGCTTAGTAGTCAAGTTCGTAGACTTAGTTGCAGATGGTAGGGATGAAATTTATTGAGGTGCAGTATTCAGTTAAAACCGTTATTCAGTTATTTCAGTATTAGAACCGAATCCTGATTAATGTTCAAACTGTGAGGTGCTTATTATAACCGATATTTACTGCCACTGCTTAACAAAACAAAAAACTTTGACGAATTACGGTAAAAACTGAATACACATTTTACAAAAATCTATTCATATTAATATCCTACGCTGTGGCTCTAAAGCTTCTGTGCGTATTGTTCTCAATTGTATTACCCATATGCATTATGGGTAATGAGAGACACAGGCTACGGGGCATCTGCATATTCCCCCTGTTAAGTCACAAGCATAGTCTGAAGAGCAAAAGCGATACGGAACCGTAGCGGTTGTAAGTAAAATAAATCCTGCAATACATAGTATGAAAATCTTCTACCCATTGACTGTTCCATTACAAGGGTCATGACTAAGTTAATTTGGGAAATTTGGAATCCCTGGAGTAACACTGAAAATTACAAATCTGATTCATCTCCCTATACAAGATACTGGCAAGAAATATAAAGTACAGAAACGAAATTACTGGAGCACCGGCCGTCCTCTGCGGTCTATAGGTACCATGATAGCCTCTGGTTCCCGAAGTCACGGATTTAAACCCGGCGGAGGGCGATGGAATTCTTTCTGGTATAAGAATCCTTAGTATGGCCTCCTTCGGAAGGAAAGTAAAGCCAATTGTCCCGCGTCGTAGATTTACGGCACGTAAAATACCTCAAGGCTGATAAAGAGGCCTATGAGCAAACTTTTCAGTCTTTCATGCCTAATACAGAATGGGACATTAAAAACCGTAGTAGTTATAGAGCGTCCATAAATAAAAAAAACTAAGACCTTGTGCAGCTTTCTTTAAGTACGGTGTACCTCAAGGATCAGTGCTTGGGCCCACACTTTTCTTGATTTGTATAAATAATTCACCCACACCTGAATGCAGTAAAGTAATCTCCTATGCTGATGACACATATTTAATATGTTGGAGTGATAACAGAGATACACTAGAACAAAAAATGACAACTGCAATTGGTGAAATCTCGCAATACCTTCTACATAGTGGACAGAAACTAAACGTGGACAAAACTAAAATTATGGTATTCCAAAAGCCCAACAATCTTACGGACGAAATAAATATAAATATTAACAATAGCACTTTGGAACAGGTGAACAACTTTAAATTTTTAGGCATAAATATTGATGATGGTCTTACATAAAACATGCATGTAGATACTGTTTGCAAAAAAAATCAATGCGGGGCTATTCCTTCTAAGACAGCTGGCAAAATACAAAAACACTTCTATTCTCAATTCAGCTTCCTATGGTATAATTTATCCACAATTAACCCATGGAATTGAAATTTGGGGGGGTTACAAGTAAGTTCAACATGGATAGGATATTAAAAATACAAAAAGCAAATGTATCAGATGTATGTACAACCTCGACTACCGACAGTCATTCAGGGATACATTCATAAAGGCAAAAATATTAACTGTAGTTTCACTATATGCTTATAAAAGTATACTACTTGTAAAAAATAATAAGGAATATAACGTGCTCAATAAAGACTGCCATAACCATGATACTAGAGGTTCAAAGGATTATCATAGGGTTAGCTCAAATAAAAGACAAATTAATAAGGACCCATATAGAATTGGAACCTTATATTATAATAAGCTACCAACCCAAGTGAAAAACAACGTAAGTGTTAAATTTAAAAATGTTTTAAAATTTTACCTCATTAAGAAGTGTCTGTACAGTGTTGCAGCATTATAATATATATATATATATATAGATATATATATACATATCTGTATATAATTGTAGGATGTAATGTCTGACAATGTCTGATGCTCTTGTAATGTGTCTATTGACAATAAAGATTTAAATGTATGCTGCGGAGTCGCTGTCTTTACAAATAGAAAAAGAGGTAATTTAAAAATCATAACAATGGTTCTAGTCCCTAATATTGAATAATACCACAGAAGACACAACTAAGTATGACCAGTTAAGTTTAATTTTGCAATGCATTTTAGAAAAGTAGAAGGTAAATAACACACCCATAGAGCTCAAGATACAAGAAGGGTTTATAAGATATTTTTTAAAACATTGCACATGGATTAGTTACTACAGTTTTAGAATGCATTGAAAACAATTGAATATCCATACAACGATGTAGAAATCAAGATTACGATGGAGAGAAAGTGATGAGTGGAGTAAAGATATTCGGGAATGCAAGAGCGGATTCAAAAACTGGAGCCGACTGTCAATTATGTATCTTGAGCCGCCCAAAACGAATTTAGTCTTAAGAAATGCAGCTAAGATAACATAGATAACATCCATTTACAACTCGTTTGAAAAAATTTGATGTGTTACACTCACATGACTTTCTCTACTCTTGTACAAACTATTTTTACAAACGCTTATTCTCCATATGCTTCATGTTAATCGAGATAAACATTTGCAGAGTCTATCTTATTGCTAATTTTCTTGTAGATGTAAGGGGAATATATATATTTACAAGGGCAATTTGGAAATACAGTAGCCTTTAAGCACATACATATCTCTTAATAGCTGGTTGCTAGGTGCAGCACCATTCGCTTTGCCACAGATTAATACTCTTTGCATATCCAAGACAAAAAAATGAATAACGAATTCCCATTTGAGAAAATAAGTATTGGAAAATTTAAGGGAATAACAAGTAATATCTCCAAAATGGTTCACTCAACAAAAAATGTATATGACATAAATTGTGTATTTTAACGCCATCTACATTTTTTGTGTAGTAAAATTTTGTCTATCTCTTATGGTTTACCAGTTATGCAAAAGTCGTTCACAATAAAGAATACTTTTGGAGACAATCCCAGGAAATTCAAGATATACAGTTTATTTGTCATAAAAATATCTTAAACATATGATATTTTAATCAAAATCGTTAGAGCTATTTTTTAAGAAAATTAAAATTTTCGAAAAATCTTCCATGTAAAGGGTACTCTGGGGTGGGGGGATTTTCTTGAAAACCTTCGTGTCGCATCCTTGGAAGATACTGAACCCAAATACCAAGTTTGGTGTTTATCCGACTGTTCGTTTCTGAGTTATGCTGTTCACAGACACACACGGACATGTTTCCAAAAATGCTTTTTTTGATTCAGGGGGTCTCAAAACGTGTATTTCCGGCGAAATTTCGGTATCGAAATTTTGGGTGGAATACAATACTTCCCCTACTTACTATACGTAGTAGAGAAAGTAAAAATATATAGGTTTTGCAGTTCCAATTAAAACATGACAACTGTTAGAAGAAATGACAATCGGAAAGAGAACCCCAACTCTCAAAAAAGACGTATGTCCAACAAGCTGGTCTTCAGCTTATGACGCTTTGTTATCCGTGCGTTTCCGTTGCGAGATATATTGAGGGATTTAACCAGTATAATAGTGACTACTAAAATGTCAACTGAGCGTAACGAAGCAACTTCGGTAGGAAATGAAACGGAAACTTGTGGGTCTGTGATTCAGACGGTAGTGCGAAGCAAAATGTTAGAAATTACCAATATGGTGTCAAAAAGTATGCAATCGCCTAAAGAAGATATACAGTGTTACATAATTTTTAGGTGACGCATTTACTTCACTTCAGCAATTTAGAAATTGCTTTAACAATGTAAAACAGGACGCCGAAGAATTGGCAAACGCATGGGAAATCGAATCTTGTTTTGCAAGAAAATGCACAATTAAAGTAAGGAAATGTTTCGACGAATTGTGTGAGGATAAAAGGCAGAGTGATCCTGAACAGTATTTCAAATTTAATGTGTTTCTATGGTTATTTGGTTATCGTGTTAGATCAATTCGTACTCAGGTTTAAAAGCTTGATGGACATCACTGAAAACTACAAGTAATTTCAGCCCTATATACCCGTGCAAAGTAATGATAGTGAACTTCATTCAATCACAGAAAAACCTGTGGTGAGCTATTCGAATGGCATTTTACCACAATTTCGTCACTAACTTCCATTGTCCATAATGTGCTTCATAGCGATATCAAATGTGTTAAAAATGGATCAGTGAAGCAGTTCAGAGATCTAATCCTTATAAAAGATATCATAATTATTTCTAGTGTCCCTGATGTGTTAGTGGCGCTGAAGTTATTTCTAACTCTTCCAATGACAGTGGCATCAGCAGTAAGCACTTTCTCAAAATTAGGATTACCTAATCACCATGTGTGCAGTTCGATGACGCAGGAGCGTTTGACTCCCTTAAGTCCAATCTTACGACTTCAGTAAAATATTTACGGTTGATTTTACGCTCACTTTACCAGCAGATCGATTTTAAAATATCCGGTTAAAACATGTGAGTGTAATGTAGGCTCTAACTGATAGTTACATTTTTGCATTGTGTGCCAGTAAACTCCTAGCTGGATAATATTTTGAGGTTAAGTTCACATACTGCATTAAATGACGAAAGGTAACTATTTTGATTCCTACCAAGGGGATATTAATAACGATGAACATTTGGAGATACGTGTAAGAAAGCGTAAATAGTAAAAATGAGAACAAACTGTGGATGACTGATGGTGAGTTCTTTTAAATCTTGGTCTGATGTATGAACAAATTCCTCATTCTACAGAAAGGGTAGTTCTCATTTCAGGATAATCACTGTGTTATTGATGGTATTACTCCTGTATTACTCTCATATTTAATCCAACATTTTACCTGATAATTATATAGTAAAATTCGTTTTCGAAAATAATGCAGTGTCACCAATGAACCCGCTACTTCTGACTCTACAATTCCACAGTTGTCAGTAAAGCAACAGCATCACAAATAGTGAAAAAAGTTAGTATGGCTATTGCAACATTAGCCAGGATTACTTTAAGCTTCCAAAAGCTGAAGAAGAAATTGAATCGAATAAGAAGCTTTTCTTGTACCGCAAATTTTCCTAAAGTTTTAAACGCATTAGATTGTAACTATGTAAGAATTCAATCGCCTGGAAAAATTGATGCTCTAGTCTTTAGGGGAAAAAGGGCTATTTTCTATACATGTGCAAGTACTAGTCAATAATGAATAGTCTAGAAACGTTACATGACATATTCTCATATTTATCACGAAGGTTCTTTAGGATTAGGTTTCAATGCGGAGGGGGACTTAGCAAGTTTTTTCGTACCTATGCCCGTACGGGACGCTCCTCGGAAGGGATGAATGAGGTGAGAGGAGACAGGGTGGACGGATCAGGGAGCACGACAGGCAGAGGGCAAGGTCCCTACTATTTACAGGTTTTAACTCCCCGGATGGGCACTGTTGCAGTTGGCTGTGTGGGTTTGCATATCCCCTGAGGAGCCCGGAATCCAGATACCGCTTCCCGTTCCGGGACACGAAGTTTCCACAGAGCATCCTTTTCCCGTGCCATGCACACGCCAAGTCTCCCGCCGAGACTACCCTGAAAGAGACCTGGAAAATGAAGCGAAATGAGAATGGAGGTAAAATGGGGGTACAGGAATTTTGGAGGACTTAATGGGTCTTCCCAGCACTCGTCTAGTGACCCGGGGGAACCGCCGAAAAAACCCGTGTGTCAGGAAGCTTGGCCACGGGAATCGAATCCATGATCTCCCGAATGCGGGCAACAGACGTTATCGCCTGGGCCATCCTGCTCGGTACAAAGGTTCTTTACAGGTCTTTTCGTACCACTCACTGTTTCATAATGTTCAATGTTTTCGCCATGTAATAGCATCTGATATTTTATTTTTTATTACGTTAAGCTTTTCTATGCTATTTTCAGAAGCGCTTCTTCCTCCTTTAAAGAGAAATTACTCTTACGTTTGCCTTTCTCGGACGTTATAAATTCACAATTCACAATAACAGTGAGAACAAAACACATACAGTACAATTGCATTCTTGATTCTCAGCTTTACATAGAACATTAACACCTGAGGCAGCATTTTAATACCTGAATAATTTCAATTGTATTTTTATAATAAGTAAATTCAATAACAGCCCGCCTTGAAACAATATGTATGTAATAATTATTTTTAAATGCATGTAACAGTCATTGCATATGCTTATTATTATTATTATTATTATTATTATTATTATTATTATTATTATTATTGTAAAACATGTTTAATAATGTTATGTGAATACATTACATACTTTAATAATGCGAGAGCTGTGAGAATAATAAGTTTTAAGTTGCTAACAATGAGGTAATAATGAGGTAACCTTGTAGCAATAATGAGTTAGATTGTTTGAAAATTACTAGTCATGATTATAGCAAAGATAATGTAAATTCAGTAGCAGTTTAAAATTAGCCAATCAATAGCAAGGAAAAAGTTTAAGTAAAATCCAGAGATTCTATTGGACTAGAACTAGCCAATCAGAGACTTGAAATACAGAAGCTTACACGTTTAACGGTTGAAATAATATTCAGTTGCTGGCAAACCTTGGTAGTGACCAGATGGAAGATTTGTTCTCTACAGAAATATTACATGTGAATCGTAAAATATGTCTACGCGTTAGCTAAGAGAAAGTATTAAAGAATCTCACAGCTCTTAAAAAGTGTAGTGCTTTATTAAATTGTGCAAAGGATAAATAAAGGAAGTGAGTTTTAAAAACTTAAAAATCTGTGTAAGTCTACATTATTGTTGCACCGCACTCTGACTCAGATATACATGACTCTACAAACATTACTGACGCAGCCGAGGCAAATTCAAACATAAATAATATATAGAAGCAGTTTAATAACAAAGTTAAATATTATAGTGTAAAACTTGGAGTGTAACAACAAAAACACATCTTTAAATCAGCTTCTCATACGTAGCAGCATATTGCGTAACAGTAACTATTACGTAATCAACCAATTCAAACCGACTCCCAAAGCGTGTTGAAATTTCTTTAACAAAGTAAACTCCAAGAACAATACTTCTTCAAATTAGGCTTCCAATGCATGAAGCTTAATAAATTACGTAAAAATATATTACGTAACAATCAACTACTACAAGTTGGCGCCCATATGTGGGGCTAACATCAAAACATAAACAAATAACCTACTTCACACAACAGTGATAGAAACGTATGAATAACACTTCTACCAACTCTACAAATTTAGCATGATTGTTTTAACCGGTAGTAAATTTTAACCTGGAGATGATAAAAACCAAGGAATCTTTACTGGAACTTTACTCTGCCGTAAAAAACTGTCAGTTAACGTTTACTCCTAGTTAATTGCACATTGTAAAACGGGCCTTAGTATGATAAGGTTTGAAGTGGAAAGAGCATACACATTAAATCTTGATGTGCTAGAGGATGAATACACTAAAAGGAATCCTACAAGAAAGAACGATTAGCAACCAAGATTTAACTGTGAGAACTTTTAATTATGATTATTTATTTATTTATCATAGGCTTTTAATATTTGAGTATCTATTTGATTCTGCAGTGGGGCTCCAGAACAGTCCGCTGCGCCACTGCCTCTTCAAATATACAAGATTAACATCGTGGATATAGAACGTTGCTTTTCTAAATATATGGCATTACTCAGTGATAATACGCGAGGTGACGAACAACATGGTATTTGATGTGCACTGCAACTCCAACGAGAAGTATAAGTCTTATATTTAGCCGCAAATTGGTGAGTTCAAATATTCGTTTTACTTTTAAGTAAGATGTTTAGTAAGTTTGGCTTTCAATTTTTAAAAATGATTTTCAGTTCTTAGCATATGCTCTTAGAACTTTTAGCACGTACAGAATAAATATTTTAAAGGTTTTAGTGCATAAAAATCCGGGCCTTAGAGATGACAATGAATAATGCAAACTATGGCAACGTTATGTACCATATGATAGGAAAAATGTTTACACGAGTGTAAATACAAGAAAATCAGCTTTTATACCATTTTAAGCTCAATTTTACCTTTAAAATTACATTAAGTTTTATATATGGACGCTCTTAAACTGCTGTGGTTCTTAGCGTCCCATTCTATACTGTGTGAAAAAGCGGGAATTTTACTCAGATGCCTCTCTATCAAGCTTGAGGTTCTTTTACGTGCCGTAAATATACGATACGGGACCACCGGCTTTACTTCCCCTCCGAAGGAAGCCATGTTAAGGATTTTTACGACCGAAAAAACCCTTTGCCCTCCGCCGGGTTTGACCGCGACCTTGGGAACTAGAAACTAGCATGGTAACCATTACACCACGTAGGACGGCTCAAATTCACGTGCAGCATATTTTGGTTCCAAGGCTTTTTTATCCTTTTTCCACCTTGAATTTAAAGGATGAAACTTATATGCGAGGGCAACTTATCTTCAGGTGAATACGGAAACACTCTCATGACTCATGATAGATGCTGGTGCTATTGCCATCCTGAGAGGCAGGTATGAAGCAGATGATCATCCTATCCATTTCATGATAAGAATTTGCATGCATTCCAGATGCATTAACTTTGTTACGGAATATATTGTATTTGTATGGTTATGAAAATGTAAATTTGACAATTCTCTTCAAACATACTAAGAATTATGATCTTATTAATTGCGCAACTAATCTTTACCGCGCAAAACCTATTCCACGATGGCAGTCAATGAAAGGCGATTAGGGCACGTTGCGTTAAGATATAGGGGACAAACTTACATGGAACAAACTTTAATTGGATGTTCTTCATGGAAATCGTTTCTCGCAGAAGCGTAGGGGAAACAAGCCCCTGTCGTTAAGAAAGAAGAAAATGTGTTCCTATTGGTCATTCCTACTGCAAGACCGTCTGAAATTGCTCAGACCTTAATACAAAAACAAGATATCCGCCATATCAGTTGAATGGAAGCAGCTCAGTAATGCAGTATAATCACAATATATCACTTTTGTAACAGCCGTTCAGTAAGGAGAAAACGCGTACATGGTGTTAAAAATCGTTTCAGTGCAGAAAACTATGAAAGTCGAGAACGTAATTTAAACATATGAACATAATAATCACTTATAATTGTGATAACATAACCTAATAGATTAAGATGTCGTGTGGCCACTTGGTTTTACGCTTTGTAGATTACCTAGGAGAATTACAGGATGTTTATAGAGTTGATGAACTGTATATGTGCTAAATGTATTATATTTTGTTTTGTTAGTATACTGAAAATTCTAAATCTTGTGACCAAGTATACTGACGAATAAATTCAATCACATTGTTTAGTGTTATTTGCTGACCTGGAACATTTTATGCAATAGCTTTTCAGGTTATGGATCACAAATATATATTATAGTTATAACCCGCATAGTACTATAATCGCTCCACTCTTAGAAGCCAACTTGATGTAAACACATGACGCAGTTAACTAGCCCAGTGATACGCGAGAAACCAAAACACACAATAATGAATACCACGCTAAATATATGCGATTATCTTCAAGAAATAAATTAATCCAACACATTTCGAAACTTCTGATTAATTTCAAATAGTACATACTATGAAAAACTAAAGAACGTTGTAGCGTCCGTTTAATTCTGTGTGGTGTCGTTCACCTCTCTTCTGTACTTATACTACAATGATAACCAGTTTGTTCCTTACAACTGATATGACCACAAGGCTTAGTGCTGAGAGGTATAAAATGCTTTGTTTACATCAATTCCGGTCCTAAGGCTGGATCTATAGTAGCTACAGCTGAGGATGTGCCATTTTCTGGTATTCTCAGTATCTTTCCTCGTTTGTATGTTAACTTTGAATTTAAATCAATTCCATCTGATGTAATGAAAATCACTTTGTCTTGACTTTAAAGGAATTTGTTTTTTTTTTTCCATCAAGAATGTTTTGTGTGAAAAAATGGGTGTTACTTTTGGAAACTTTCTAACTGATTCTTAGCATCCCTTCCTATATTGGGCGTGAAAGACCATAAATTTTGCTCAGAGGCCTATTTTCAGGCTCCGATGATATTTTACGTGCCGTAAATCTGCGACGTGTTATAATGAGGCTCCTATTCCTGGCCTAATAGCGCCAATCTTGCTTAGGAATTCTTTAAGTACACATGATATGGCAAAGTCAAATCATTAGTTTTTCTAATTACCTGATATGCACATATGAAAAAGGCATTGCTGCAGCCCAAATCAACATTTCTGTGAAATATTTTACTTGTTTGATTACACATAATTGTAAGTGTTCCAACAAAAAGTTTATTTTAATGTCCCTTAGGATCTAGTGCCTCTTTGGACGGCAAGCGCATGGCGTCAGTGGCTGCTGTATTGCTTACCAAAGAAGATCAACACGCCGAGTATAACCAAATCCCATTAGTACCGATATAGGAAATTCAGGACGATTTACCATGGGAATGGCTAGCGACATGCGACGGTATCACCATCTAGACTAGCGAGCTGGAATATACCAATCAACTGATTTAACTCAATTAGAATTATGCTGTAACACACGTCGTGACTTCCATTAAAAGCCTTCATTCCATATTGATTTTGGGATGTGACACAAGGGACAGAAAAAAACATTTTGTAACTGGAATTTAGCAATTCTCTCTAAGCTAAGACCAACATTGCAAGCATACGCATAATTTAACTATAATTATAGACATACATTTAGTTGGACAAACAGCTACAATTTTCCATATTGTACTTTACAGGTTTTCATTTTAAAGAGTATTGCAAATTACCAAGAAGATGTAATTGAGTTTGTGGTGCATCGCTGATTTCTTTTTATGTATGAATGTCGGCAACTGCTTCAACAGTAATAATATACTTTTATTTTTCATAACAAGTTTTGATATATACATAGCTTTACTCCACCAACCACTGAAATAAGTTTCTGAGATTCCAAAATAAAATATTTTGATCCTATGATGTCTGTGGCATCCTATAATGTAGAACAAAGACAGTTCTCTGCAAGGAAAGAAATGTTTCAATTGTTTGAACACAAAAAATGATTAACATAAAACCTCCTTAGCAGTTAATACAGTCTCACTTGATATTATTGTATGTAAGTTGAGAAATAACGTTCTGTTAACGTAATTACTTTTACTCCTTCCTGAATAAAAATAGATTTTAATTAATACGGGTAGGTGTAAATCTTTTAATTCTTTGGTTTGTATTCATAATATTCCTTTATATTTTTAACTTTAGCGAAACGTAACCTTGTGAGGAGGCACTGTTTGGGTGCTTTAAAACAGAACTTAATTGTCTTTATCTCGAGGAAATCGGAAGAAATAGACGGCATTTCTTTCCCAACAATAGTTCTGGCAATAAAATACCCTCCACACACTCTGCCGTCCTATAAGGCCATCATTGCTTAAAACTCGATAAAGCAAATCTTAGCACCGAATTCTCCATATTTCCCACACAGCTGATACAAATTCTCCAGGCCGCTGCGCTACAAGCACTAGTGTTCTACGTACACGCTTTTTCGCTTGAGTTTCCTCTGAATAGTATTTAGTATAACAATGTTTCTAAAAGTAAATGAAATTTCTTAACAGCTACGTTCTAATTTTTTACGTGTTGAGTGCGTGTAGATTGTTCGATTTGCCTAATAGATTTTTATCATCATTTAAAGATTTTGTGCTCACCCAAAAAAAAGTTTGACTAGAGAACATATCGGGCTATGACTTTTTACAATTTTAAAACCTCATTAACCTAAGCATATGAAGATCGGCTTAGAAATGCATTTGGCGAAAAAGCCCCATTTAAAGCAACAATTTATAATTGGTACAGTGAATTCAAGGATGATCGGTTTTTTTCTTAGTGGTGAATTTCGTCAAGGACGCCCAAGAACTGCTGTTACTGCTTAAATTATTACGGTTGTTCGAGCAATGCCTGAAGAATATCCACGGACATCTTATGAATTTATTCGAGCGTCATTGGACATTGTTGTTGGTCAAATCCAAAACATTTTACATCAATATTTAGACGTGAGAAAACTTTGTTTTTCGATGAATTCCACATAAACTACTCCCGAACAAAAACAAAACGCATTGATTGATGCAGCGGAAGAAAATTACAAAATTCCAAGGTGGCACTTCAAAATGTTTGGTTTGGTATATCGTTATTGGTGATGAATCTTGGATTATTGTTATGTTCCTGAAAAGAAAAGTCACCCGGCTCGATGGGTCTTTCGAACAGAACCTAAGGCTACAAAAGTCTGATGAATTCGCATAGCTGGTAAGAAGATGGTTTCTGTTTATTTTCTAAAACGTGCCATATTGCTACTATAGCATTAAAAGATAGGCGTACCGTTATTGCCGATTGATACACAAATGTCTATTCAAAGCAAAGTTTTGAAAAAGTTCGTGAAAAATGTAAAAGGAGAAATAATGTTTACATCATGACAACGCATCGTTGCATACCAAAACAAACAGCTGAGTACCTGTATCTCCTAAAGGTCAGCATCATGGACCCTCCACCATAGAGCTCTGACCTACCACATTGTGGTTTATTTTCTTTAATTAAAGACAAAATGTGTGGAATCACTTTTCCGTTATTAGATGAAGCAGTGGAACATTATAAAAAAGTGTTTCTGGAGTGTCTCATGAGTTGCATTTTTGCTTTAAGGACTGCAGAAATGTATTGATTTTAAAGAGGTATGTTTTGAAAAACAATAAAATCATTTACATTTGTATGATGATGATGAGATGCGATTTAAGGACGCTAAACTACTAGGGTCATCAGCGCCCTTACAATGTATAAAATATAGTCAAAAATATAAAAGAACCGCATAATTAAAAACTGTACACAAACCCGCGATGTCCAAAAGCTAAAAACAACAATACAACAAACCCAAAAACTAACACACTAAAAGCATAGGCAATAAAAGAGTAAAACATGTCAAGAACTGTAGAATGCGAGGGACATGAGCGCCATATGTCCGCTGGGGAGTAGAGTCCCCATTAAAACACACAGTATAAAATAGCAAAGCTAAAGCAATGCGCAGATTAAATTCACAGTCTTGAATAAAACGTAAAACACACTCTACAGCACGCGCGTCGTCTGCCAAAACGTTGGCTGGGCCAACAGGCAGACCCACACGAACACGAAATCAGCTAAAACCTGACACTCCTCTAAAACGTGACGCACCGTTAAGGGCGCATCACACTGCCCACAGAGTGGTGCTGGGTCACCACTCAGCAAATACCTATGACTAAAAATGCAATGTCCGATACGAAGGTGTTAAAATTACCTCTTCCCGACGAGAAGCACGGGAAGAGGTAGTCCAGACTAACGGAAGAGGTTTAACCTCCCGCAACTTGTTCCCCCGGAGGGCCGTCCACTCATCGCTCCAAAGCGAGAGGATGCGGCGACGTAAAACAATAAACAAATCTGACGAGGGAACAACAGAAGTAAAACATCTGGGTGATAAAATCGCCGATTTAGCAGCGGCGTCGGCAGACTCATTACCTGAGATGCCCACATGACCTGGAATCCACATGAAGGAGACGCTGATGCCAGAGACACCAAGCGAGTGGAGCAGGACATGAATGCGCTGTACGAGCGGGTAGTAACTGTACAGCGAGCTAATACTTTGAAGAGCACTCAGGGAGTCGGAACAAATAAAACAATGCCGTAAGTCGTGCCGCTGAATGTATAAAAGAGACTGATAAATGCTAAAACTTTCGGCGGTAAAAATCGAACATTGCTCTGGTAAACGAAAGGTAAAACTATTTCCACCACAAAAAAGGCACATCCTACTCCAGCATTAGTCTTAGATCCATCAGTAAATGTAAAAGGCAAGTCCCCGAATTGCGACTGAAGTTCTAAAAACGCTGATCTAAAGACTGAAGAAGGGGTAGCATTCTTCGGCATCGACGATAACCCAAGGTGACAGAGGGCCTCAGCGCGCAACCATGGAGGAAAACGCGTTTCCCCCCTTGGAAGGGCCGGCGTTGGCGTAACGTCCAAATGCCGAAGAAGCTGACGAAATCTAACCCCTGGAGGGAGCAATGCAGAGGAGCTAACTAAATATTGCCGGTCAAGCGAATCCTCGTAAAATGCCGCGAAGGACGGGTGGTTAGGTAAGCTGGAGAGTCGACAGGCATAGCTACACAAGAGCATCTCACGCCTGGAGGACAGCGGAGGCTCTGCAGCTTCAGCGCAAAGACTGGGCACGGGGCTAGTTGGAAAGGCCCCTGTAGCGACTCTAATACCACGATGATGAATGGGATTCAAGCGACGTAACACAGATGGACGTGCCGATGAAAGGACAATACACCCGTATTCAAGTTTGGATCGGACCAAAGAGCGATATAGACGCAGAAGGACGGTCCGATCAGCTCCCCAGGATGTGCCACTTAAAACACGTAAAAGATTAAGCGAACGGTCACACTTTGCTTTTAAAAAGGAAATGTGCGATGTCCAACACAACTTTCTATCAAAGATCAACCCCAAAAATTTCGCCTCGTCTGCAAACGGAAGTATCCCTGGCCCTAGATGGAGAGAGGGCGGAGGGAAATACTTCCGGCGCCAGAAGTGGATGCAGACGGATTTCTCGGCGGAGAAATTAAAGCCGCTGGCGTTACTCCAGGCGTAGAGACGGTCGATACAGCTCTGGAGACGGCGTTCGAGTAGACAGGTCCGCCGTGAACTGCAATAAATGGCAAAATCGTCAACAAAAAGGGACGATGACATGCCAGGTGGAATACAATCAACATTGGGGTTGATAGCAATCGCAAAAAGTGTGACACTGAGTACAGAGCCCTGCGGTACTCCGTTCTCTTGAATAAAATGACGAGTTAAAACCGAGCCAACATGTACACGAAAAACGCGGTCCGTCATAAACTCCCGAAGAAATATGGGAAGACGACCGCGGATATTCCATGCGTGAAGTGTACGTAAAATGCCGCCCCTCCAACAAGTGTCATAAGCTTTCTCCAGGTCAAAAAACACAGCCACGGTTTGACACTTTCTCAGAAATCCATTCATAACATGCGTCGACAGGGACACCAGATGGTCGACGGTAGAGCGATAGCGACGAAATCCGCACTGAGCGTTCGCTAGAAGTTTCTGAGACTCAAGCCACCATGTCAACCGCCCGTTGATCATGCGCTCCATCACCTTGCAAATGCAACTGGTGAGGGAGATAGGGCGGTAGCTGGAAGGTAGTTGGCGATCCTTCCAAGGCTTAAGCATAGGGACAATGGTGGCTTCGCGCCAAACGGAAGGAAAAATGCCGTCTTGCCAAATACGGTTATAGACCTGTAAGAGAAAGAGTTTACTGTCGGCTGAAAGGTTCTTTAACATCAGGACATGAATGCCGTCCGGCCCAGAAGCGGAGTGCCTAGAGCAATGAAGAGCGTGCTCCAGCTCCCTCATTGTGAAAAGTTCATTATAACACTCAATATTAGCAGACCGAAAATTAAAGGTGTCGGAATCCAGCCGGTCTTTGATAGAGCGAAAGCCGGCGGAATAATGGTCTGAACTGGATACGGTCTCAAAGGCAGCACCCAGAGTATTAGCGATGACAGCCGGATCCGCTATAGTGGCATTGGAAACTTGAAGGCCAGAAACAGTACAATTCGACACTTTACCTGAGAAGCGACGAAGTTTATCCCAAACAACAGATGAAGGCGTAACGCGATTAAAAGACTCGACAAAACGAGTCCACGACGCCTTCTTGCTATCCTGAATAATGCGACGAGCCCTGGCGCGCGATTGTTTAAAATTCACCAAATTATCAAGTGTAGGGTGTCGCCAAAACACCCTAAGTGCAGTCCTACGGGCACGAACGGCGTCCCGACAATCCTCGTTCCACCACGGAACAGGTGGCCGCCGAGGTTGAGAGGATGAACGGGGAATTGCGCGTTCGGCGACAGAGAAAATCGTAGACGTAAGGTGCTGCACTAGTTGGTTAATGTCGGCGAAGGGCTGATCGTAAAAATGCACGAGGCTGGAATACAAGCTCCAGTCGGCTTTTGAGAATATCCAGGTAGGTACTCTGGAATGCTGTACGTAGTGTGACAGAAGAGAAACGATGCAGGGGTAATGGTCGCTGGAGAAGGTGTCAGCGACGACGTTCCATTGAAGACGACTAGCAAGCTGGAGTGAGCAAATGGCAAGGTCCAGGTGAGAGAATGTACCAGAAGAATCAGAAATAAAAGTAGGTGCACCTGTATTGAGGATGGAAAGATTGAACTGGTAAAAAATGTCGGAAAGAAGAGTTCCCCTCGCACAAGCCCTTGGCGAACCTCACAGTGGGTGATGGGCATTAAAATCTCCCAACAGAAGAAATGGCGTTGGGAGAGCGGACAGGAGAGATCGAATGTCCGCAGGAGCGAGGGGAGACGATGGAGGTGAATACACAGAGCAAACAGAAAACAAAAAGCCGGGTAAGTGAAGGCGAACGGCAACAGCTTGCAAGTCGGATGTAAGTGTGATAGTTTGAAAATGAACGTCGTTAGGCACCAAAATCATGACACCACCATGAGCAGGAGTACCCTCCTCCGGTTCAAGGTCGTAGCGAACCGGAGTATATCCTCGGAGATCAAAAGGATCAGTAGGGCGAAGCTTGGTCTCCTGCAAACACACGATCATAGGCGAATAGGAACGCAATAAAAGTTGCAGTTCCGCCCTATGCGATCGTACACCACGTAAATTCCAGGTCAGGATAGCCATGAATAAAAGGGATAAACTGTCTACTTAGAAGGGCGGCTTAAAATAATCTTTTGCTTAACCTTTGGCTCGGGCTTTTTGTATGGAGTTGGTCAGACTCCATAGCTTCCTCGGAGGGAGGGCCCACGCGCTCAGTGCCAGAAACCGATTCAAGCGCCGTGAATCGGTTCTGGGTGGCGATGAGTGAGGGGTGCCGCTGAGCGCGGCTTGTCTTCCTGGGACTGCGACCTCCGAGGAGGAGAAGGTGAACTTTTCTTACCGCGCGCACGCGGAAGGTCCTTCAGAAAATCTTCCCTGCGAAGTTTCTGCTTGGGTTTCTTTTCAGCGGCTTGCGACTTCATTGACTTTGGACCAGGTTTATAGGGCTTGGTAACTGTAGCCTTAATGGACGGCCGGATGGTAGTGGCGGTTAATGCAGTCATGGTCCAGGTCTGAGTTTCGGCATCTACTCGTGGTACCGGCGAGGCAACAACAGAACTAAATGTTTCAGATCGCAGGAGGGAAGGTTGGCGCGCATGATAACGCCTCCGGACCTCAGCGAAGGAGAGTTTTTCCTTTACTCGGATCTCCTGTATCGCCTTCTCGTCCAAGTACCGCGGACAGTCAGCAAACGACGCAGAATGAGACCCTTTACAATTAACGCAGACGGGGGCTGTTGAACAGGTACCTTCGTGTGACGGCTGGCTACATGTTGCACAGATGTTAACGGCGCTCTTACATGAGACTTGCGCATTGCCCAAAACGTTGGCATTTAAAACAACGCAGAGGTCTAGGAATATAAGGCCTCACAGAAATCCGTTCGTACCCTGCGGAGATGCTCGTGGGCAGATCGACGCCATCAAATGTTAGAAACAGGGTACGAGTGGGTACCAATACGCCGTCGCGTTTGGCCTGCACTCGATGCACTGTTGTCACCTTTTGATCGGATAAATATTCTACTAGATCCTCGTCCGATATACCATCGAGGCTATGGGTGGTAACGACGCCCCGACAGGAATTCAATGTGCGGTGCTTCTCGACACGGATGGGATAACCGTGGAGAAGTGTAGCGCGCAACAAGTTCTTACTTTGCTGATCGGACTTAGTTTGTGCCAATAAGGAACCATTCCGTAGACGAGTGCAGGATTGAACCGCACCAGCAATAGCATCTATGCCCTTCTGTATTATAAAAGGGTCACCTTCTCAAAGTTTTGTCCTTCTTCTGTTCTTGAAATGACCAAGTAACAACCAGATGACGGCGGTGCTACTTCTGTTACAATAACTTTTCGGCGCTTGTTTGGATTAATGAAGGGAGGGTGCTCCATAGCGAGATAAATCCTCCACCATTGCAACCGTCTCCGACCTCGGGCTCTGACTTCCCGGACGTTACCCCGGCTTGGGTGAGTGGCCTATCTATACCAGACTCACCCCAGGGTCACACCTCCCAGAACATAGACAGAGGGACCCAATCGCCGTCAGAAGTCAGCAGCTCATGCAATGGCCCACCTGCGGGACTGCAGTTGAACTGCGGATACGAACACAAACCCTACATGACGACCCCGGGTGGTGGGGATGACGCCATTACCCACTCACCTAGCTGCGCACCCCGTGCGCGGGTATCCGTCAGGCTGTGTCCACGGAGGATTAAAAGAAAAGATAAAAGAAATAAAACTGTGTGGGCGTTTCGCACGCAAGGTAGGCCGGCGAGGAAGAAAAGAGATGTGCGAATGTCGTGGTGCGAAATGGCCGGAACGTGACAAGGGAAGAAAGAAACGATGGTGAGGTGCAGTATGAATGGAATGCAAAGAACGCACGAGAGCCTACCTTGTGTCCACCGGTCACGAGAAGAACCCACCTCATCCGGATGGGGCTGAAGGGATGAATATGGCGATGATTGGCTCGGGAACCCCCGGGTGCGCCAAAAACCCGTACTCACATAAGGTGAGCCCCTGAGGGGATTTACATTTGTAGAACTAATTCTTGTTTGACTTTCTAAAAATCTTCAATGACGCTCTCGTAGAAACCAATTCTCACATGTTATTGTCGGTTTGTCATTGTCATTGCGTGGGTCAGTGAATGGGGGCAGTTCCTCACATTGAGGGGCTTAGGCTTTCCAGATATTCGGCTGGGCATTCGTTGGTGGAGTTTAGGGTCCTATCAACGAGCGAAAAGGACCTTTTATGCTTACAGCTAGCTCGTGGGTATTGTCCTAACTGTGTTATCAGAGGGTTGTGGGAATCTGAGGTTCGTTTGCTGGTGTCAAAAGCTAGTTTTTTATGAATTCTTCTATTTTGTGTATATTGAGTTCATCAGGTAAGATGTCTCTAGGTGCATTTCGGGGCACTTTGGTGATAATGAGGAGAATTTTATTTTGTACGGCTTGCAGTGTGTTGATGTGGGCGGGGTTACAGTAACCTCATGCTGGGGCAGCATACGTCATAATTGACTTCATCAGGTTGTTGTAGAAGCTTATGTCCAGTCTGGCGCTTAGTATTGCTTTGTTTAGTAGGGGGTATAGGTGGTTTAAATGTCCTGTGCCTTTGCTCTTACCTGTTTTACGTGCTGGGAAATCTTGATTCCTGGGACCAGTGTGGCTCCTAAGTATTTGACGGTAGGAGACCAATGCATGTCTTCGTTATATATTTTTAGCTTTGAGAGCTGTTTAATATGTATCGCCCTTTTTTGTGAATAGTAGTGATTGGTGTTTGTTTGCGTTGACTTTGATGTGCCATTTACTGAGCCAGGGTTCGAGCTCTTTAGTACACTTTGGAGTCTAGTGTGTATTGCGTTGATCTTCCACGAACTCGCCGCTATGGCTGTGTCGTCCGCGTAGATGAAGTGTGGCGTGTTTTATATTTTAGATACGTCGTTTATGAACATGTTAAAGAGTACTGGGAGAGTATGCGTCATTGCGGAATCCCAGCTTTTATTTGTCTTGTGGTAGATTTAGATTGCGCGTTTAAGATGGAGAACGTTCTTCCTTCTAGACGTTTTACCATCGTGTCATTCACTTTTAGCTGTTTGAGTTTGTATAAGAGGCTGGGGTGGTGGACGGTATCGAAGGCCCTTTTTATGTCAAGAAAGACAATTCCTGTGCTTTTCCGTTTAACCGAGGGAAACACTCAGGTGTTGTATGAACCGAGTTAGTTTCAGTGTCGTGGAGTGCTTTGGGAGAAAACCTAATTACTCGCCAATTACGGTGTTCTTTGTGAGGTAATGGTTGAGTCGTTTAAGTATTATCTTTTCCATTTCTTTGTTCGTTGTATTTAGAAGGCTAATTGGTCTGTAGTTATTCGGGTTGGTGCCGTCCTTTCCGGCTTTAGGGAACATGAAGACCCATGCGTGCTTCAATTGTTTGCTAGCCTCTAGTTCCCGAGGTCACGGGTTCAATCTAGCGTAAATCTACCGCACGTGAAAAAACCCCAAGCCTGATAAAGAGGCTTCTGAGCAAAATTTTCTGTCTTTCACGCCCAATATAAAACGGAACGCTAAGAAACATGGTAGTTAAAGAGCGTCCATAAATAAAACTCAATTCATTCATTAATTCACTGTTTGGGGATTGTAGCCATGTTATAGGGAGTAGTTGCTGATATCTGCTAATAGTTTGAGCGCTTTCGTAGTTAGGTGTTTAGCACCAAGTTTGGTATCTCATCGGATCCGGGCGATTTCCGGTCTAGAAGGTGTTTGATTCTCCATTTTATTTTGGCGGGTTTGTCATCCTGAGCTTGTTGTGTGTAGGGAAGGTGAATGTCTCCAGATGCCTCTTCGGCTTGTGCAGTGACGCGTTGGCTTGTAGGGTGTGTTTTCGACATGCAGGAGTGTTCTAACGCGTCTTCCTGTGTGTTTGCTTGTTCATTTCGGCTTTTTCGGTTGCGTTCGGAGGGGAGAGATGACAGTTGATCGTTTAGTTAGTTGCAAGACCTACAGTGTTCCTAGCTGTAAGTTAGCAAGGGTCTTATCCCATTGCTGCTGCACCTGTTGGTTAATTTTGGTTTTGATCTCGCTGTTTAGTACCTCCGTATTGATCTTCTGGACTAGTTTTCGGAATCTTTGTCATGTTCGGCTCTCCTTCTCTCTTTCATTCATAATTGAGATCGTTTATGGTATGTAGTTGATGTGACTTAGTGGGGCTCTGAAGGGCAGTGACGTGGCAATGGCCATTTGTGATGTGGTTCCAAGTTGTTGGTGTTTTCTACCTTTACGTCCATGGGCGTTCGTAGTGGTCATTTGGAAGTATGGTTGGCATAATTGTGATTTTAAAACTGGGCCATTTAGCTTTGTTTAAGCTGCATCGCGGAGTCGCAATGGGCGGATGAGTCTTCAATTTGTAGTTTAATCCTTAATGATCTGAGGCTAGGGTAGTGTTATCGTTACATTGTGTTTGAAGATGTGTTTTAAGTAGTGCGAGGTCCAGTAGACAGGATGTATGTTTTGAATAGTGGGATATTTAGATTGGCTCGGTGGTATTGGCGATTATGTCGTTGGCTAGCATGTGCTTGTAAGCGTATACCCTGCAGTATTGCAGTCTGGGCAGTCCTAGGTGTGGTGGGTGGTATTAAGGTCTCCCATGATAATGGTTTTCTGGCTTAGGTTAGTGAGGAGGCAAGGTCTTGATTGTTGAGAGCTTTCTTATTTCTTTTTCTTCGGGAGGGAAGAGTAGAGTAGGAAGAGTTGAGAAAAAGCGGAGGAAGGAGAAAAGACAGGACTGGATTTTTGGGAATAACAAGTAATCATAGTTTATTTATTGAACATTTAAGGAGTTCTGCTGTAGCATCTCTTATTGCTGTAAGTTTCATACCCTCGTCCTGTCCACGGAGTGCTGGTGTGTATAACGTGGCTACGGCCATGAACAAGGCCCTGAGTGCGCTCATACGGAGTCATAAGCAAGGTGAGTCATCGTTGCTGTCAGTAGTAACCATTGTGACATTGTGTGACTGAGACGTGCAGATCTATGAAGTTCTTGACTTCTGTGAGTTCTTCGGAGAGGGTTATGTTGGTGGGCAGAATATCGAGAAGCCCGCCTGAAAGAAAACTGTGTAGAAAAAGCACTTTGGTGCTGAGGTCGTCTATTAGGGTTTCCAGTGGTGCTCTTTTTTGATTGCAGGAGAAAAATGCTATCAGGCACTTCTGTGCCGATGTGAGTCGGAACAGGGAGTGTGGAGCTCGCCATGATTGAAGGCCATACCCACTAAAAACTCCTTCACCAGAACGAAACAAGGAATTCACGCGTGAGGGTGAGTCAGTACCGCAGTACACACCTACTCATTCAAGGTAGTGTTATTGACCGCCCAAAGGGCCTAAGCTTGGTGAATGTGGGATACCAGGACGCAAGCATGACCGAGGCTCTGCTTGTGCTATATCGTATTCAGGGTGCGGCGATATGAGTGTGTTGTGTGTAAGGATGCTAGTTGTAAGTAGTGGATTATTTAGGTCTCTGACATCTCGATGCTGATTGGTTGGAGCTTCCCATGTGTGCCCGCAATCGGACACGTCTTGGTGCTCTGGTGGTTTGGAGACGACGCCATCCAGCGCCGTTTGGAGGGCCGCTGTCTCCTCTCCAAAGAGTCTTCTGACGTTCATGTAATGTTCGTAGAAGAACGTTGGTAAGTTTATCTTGTTCAGAAGAGTCGGAATTAGCTTGGCACCGAAGAGTATGATACCACTGTTCTCCGTAAGTTCGTACAATACCTCCTCTATTTAGGCAAGGTTGACCGTGATGTTGCGGAGTTCCGCCTGCGAATATTCCTGCTTGTGTAGGATTTCAGGGAGGATTTGTTTGTGAAATTGCTGCTTGCGGCAGTTACTGGTGTGTCCTGAGTAGCTGGTGAAGATAGTTGCAATGCAGGAGACTGGCTCGGTCCTCTGCAGTCATGTGGCAGTGAAGTCTGCTGCTGACGTGCAGCACCTTAGCCGTCTTCTGCTGTGTAGTTTGGAGCTCCTATTGGGATGCAGTGGGCAAGAAGCTTGCCCGGTGTAGTGGTCGTGTCTCCAGCAAGTTTTGCAGAAGTGGCGGCGACGAGTTAAGTCGTACTGTTGGCAGACATACGTTAAGTTCGGTGCACCACAATAGTGGCACCGATGTGGAGCAGTGCATCCCAACACCGTGTGCCCGTAAAGGCAGCAGCGTCGGCAGGAAGGTGTCCAAGTTTTGTGAAATTGCAAGCCGGCGGAGTGAGCTGCGTCATAGTGTGCCTTGTCCCGAGAGACAGGACGTGCGAGTTTTGTTGGCCCCTTCCGTGAATGGATTCTTCTGGCCTTCAAAGCTGAACGCCAAAGTTGTTGGACGAAGCTGAGGAGTACTTCTTCGTAAGCTGCTGGTGGACGCCTACAACTACAGCGCTAAAATGACCATAGCGCTGGATCTGGCATTCCGCGGTAAAAGCTGTGCTGGGAGATGCTCTGTCGTTAGTTTCCGGCGTGCGACACGTGTGACACGTGAAAATTATTCTTTAGTGACGGAGAGTAAGGCGCTGATGCCGGACTGGCATTACCAGCTGCGGCGATGTGCTCGGCGTTTTCCTATACAGCTTCATCGCCGGTTTTGGGTTTGAACTCGGCGGAGGTCCCTGCTGCTGCTGCTGCTGCGGCGGCGGTTCTGCGCTGTGGTTTTCATCTTGCCATGATGAGAAGAGCTTTTGTCTACTAGAATGCTCGAGGCGAAGTGTGTGTGGTGCTCTCGCTGGGCTACCTTATTTATACCAGCGTTGGGCTGTATGACCTGCGCGTTTGGTTCGGGCGGACAGTGGTCTAAGGCTGGGCTCCTATACAACCTCTCCAGGAGTTACTTGGATGATCAAAATTCACAACCCTTAAAATAAATTGAAAAACGTAATTACAGCAGCGGTGCACAAAGTGTCGCACCGTGACCGGCAACTGTGAGCAGTTTTGCTACAGCTTTTTCGCTCTCCTATTCAAATTTTACCCCCGATCCTGCAAACCTCACGTCCCGTCTATACGCTGTTTAGCCCTGTTTAGGGCAGGTACACGTCTATCCATTTTCAAGCTGTCCTCAGCCTGACAAGTCATCTTCCATTTCTGTCTCAAAACTTTGTCTTTGGGAAACCTAAATGTTGAAGTGCCGATAGTACCATAGTTGGAACAGATAGCTTTGCATTTGTTTATCCGTGATCAAAGGAGGAACTATACGTGTTGTGAGTGATGGCTTGCCAGCCGCTACACGTAAATACGATAACAGCGACACCAAACCGAGTGCAAAGTTATATGTCCCGATCATAACAATAACACACATACTCCTTTTACTAAGACACGAACTGCTTAACTCGTTTCACTTTGCACAAATGTCTCACAATGTCAGGAAAATAGTACTATATGTTATGCATATTTATTTACAGGCCAACCGATTGCGGCACCATTCTGTTACATGTCGATATTGGCATTAAGGTCTGATTCATTGCAGAGGGTCTTGCCAATTCTCTCTTTCTTCGCGTTTACAGGTCGCTCATTCATGAGGACAAATAACTCTCTGCTACAGCCTTCTTTAACTACATAGTATGTTACTGCCTACACTCTGCTCAAAGCTAAGAATAAGTTTTCGCTTCCGTTTTTTTCTGTCTTCTAACCATAGGGTGAACGTTGGATTGGGAAACTGGAAATACAGGCCACTAACTCTCCACATGAACACGGTGTGTCACTAGTTGTACTTTTGCGGAAAATGGGAATTTTCTGTTTGGCTGTTTCAAATTTTGAAGTTCATAACGAACTAAATGGCAGGCAAGAAGAAAGGGACCATCTTGGATTTTTATAGCTAAAAGTTTTCGTGCGATGTTTTTTTCACCAGGAACAAAGCAGAGACGGTAATCATACATTTACGGTATTTCTGATTGAATGTATATATTTTTTAATATTTGTGTTTTCTATTAACTTCAGTGAAATTCGTAGAAAGAGGTAGAAAACTTTGATAGGTTAATGTGTGTTACATTTTTATGTAACAAATTAAAAATTCGGATACATTGAGCCGTCCAGACAGAGTGGGATATGCCTACGATTTACATTCCTTCCAGCGTTGTGGTTCGAGTCCAGAATGGTGACAGAATCTGAAGGTATGTTATTAGGTTTGAGCAAGTCATTAAGTTTCCAGCATGATAATGCTGAATGAAAGGTTAAGTTTTAAAGATCTTCTTAGTATTGCTGAATTTTATATTGTCCTGATTTACTTTTCAGATATAGTGAGTCCTCCAGAAGTGGAATATACGATTAGTTTTGTTGTTTGCACTTCATAATTGATGCGTGGGGATCAGCCAAAGCGGGTAAAGTAAAAATCAACCTTTAATGTAAATTATATAGCATGTTACAGTGTCAATATTCAAACACGTAGATGACAAATCATGCGCGTGATACTCGTGTATAATTTAAAAATGTAGGATTATTGGTGGACTGACACACTAACTGTCAAAGATAGCATGCCAATGATACTATAAGTCTTTTAAGGCAGTGCCCAACTGAAATTTTCTAATACAGAAGGAAGAAAGGTATTTGATATCACTCACATATATTTCAGTAATTCACTTCTTTTGGGCATTTTCATCTAACTGCCACTGTGTCCTTTTTTGAACTGAGCATGGCGTATGAAAACAGAAATTATGGTAGCTTTTTTGACAATTAGTGTCCTTGTAATCTATTAGTACAAGTGCTCAAAAGCATTTGTTTCTAAGAATAATCTGAAGCGTTCGTTTTGAGTGAAATTGGCAGCTTCAGTATGTGTTCTTAGGTTTTGAAATTCCAAAGTGCTTTCATTCATTCGTGTCTGTTTTCAACCATTTAAACTTTGTAGCAATTTTGATGATACAAAATCCTTCCCTTAGAAGAGACATTGTGAAATAGTAATTAAGTTGCAAGATATAAGAAATGTATAGGCATTTAATAATGTGTTTTTTGTGCAAAAACAGAAGGTTTTGAAGTAATGGGCATGTAATATTTTTTAAATGTATTGAAGCCTTTTAAGTTAATACATATGATAAACATGAAGCTAATCGTAATATATGATGGAATATTTTGTATTTGTGGAATACTTATGAAAATAACTTACTGTCAGTAGAGAAAGTCTTAGATGGCAGAGCAGATGGCAAGTCAAAGATTGGTGGTTGGAATCCGAAACATGTCATGGAATTTTTTGTCTTATTGTACAAACTCTTCCGCTATTCTGTATATGCAAAGAACCTATGGATCTTTTCAGTGAGGTTCAATGAATCTTTAGAATGATCTTGTTTCCCACTTTTGTGTTAAAACAGCTATTCGCACTACACACTTCTTCCTCTATCATGGCAACTCAAACACTAACTGATAAAATCACAATATTTGACCTGAGCTGAGCATATGAATGCTAGCGTATTATGAATGATTTCACTTATCATATTTCCTGTGTTATGCCCAGAGTTTTTGTTACTAAGATACCACCTCTGTGAATTCATTGTTGCATTTCTCATATAGGCAAGGGAATAGCAGTCATCCATACAGTTG
The DNA here is from genome assembly GCA_030765065.1 of Deroplatys truncata. NCBI lineage: Eukaryota > Metazoa > Arthropoda > Insecta > Mantodea > Mantidae > Deroplatys > Deroplatys truncata. The sequence goes on from CM060980.1 coordinate 24,988,981, forward strand.
GTAATTAACAAAAGGATACTCTTTGAGTGTTAGCGCAATAGCAGGTAGAATTAAGAAAACCATATTTTGTAATCTGTTAACAGTTACTATATATCCATTACCTTTAACAAAGAGTTCTTATGATAACCACAATAAAACGTGTAGTACTATACTTTTCCTACTCAAATATTTCATGATACAGTACATTTATAAAGGAAGTATTTACATTGGCGTAAGCTTAATGCTTAGTTTCATGACAAGCAGAAGCATATGCTTTGGTTTACAGCAGAGAGAATTCTGGTTTACAGTGGATAGTATGTAATGCAATAACAGGTGTTTGTAACCACACATTTTCCCGTAATGCAATCAATTTCTCTTTTCAGTAACCTACTTTTAAGGGTAGTTTAAATATGTGTTTCTATTTACTTCTAGGATATACACAATGGAAAGTAGGAGCTAAGTTGTGCCTTTTTGTGTCCAGTGATAGTGCAAGTCAGAACCGGAGAGTGACAATGACAATATTGTTAATGACATTTATTGCACTGCTAATAACGGTTTAGTGAATGACAAACAATAGCTACACTATTGCATATAGTGTGTGCTGAAGTTTCTTTGTAGGAAATTGAATTAAGTTATTCATGTTACGCAAATATGTCAAATTGTGTTGCGCTATCTAGAGAGTAGAATAAAATAACAAGTATCAAACATGTGCTATTCTTCCAATTTTCCTATCAAATTAGACATCCTACTTGTTGGTTGGTTGCAAGTTCAAACAAAACACAGAGGCAGTTCAAGTGCAAAAGATTTTACTATGAAGCATGCAGAAGAAATTATGTCAAGGTACTTGATCTCATTCACCCTCAAAAATTTAAATGTGACCATTATGTATTATGGCATAGAAACATTCAGCAACCACTATTAACCCCTATAATATAATATAAAAGCAATGTATATTCCGACTATTGGATAATTTAAAAAGTTACACAGGAATAAACAGTTGTGTTTTTCACACTAGCCTAGATGTCAGGTGTTCAGCTAATCATAATTATGTTCTAATATTGTATTGCTACAAATGACGATGACAAGTTATTTTATGTGAGCTTTAATCGATTCCTTTAAAAAGCAATTTGAAAAACTCAAACTGCAATCACGATTACTGAAGCTCACGTAATTAACTTTCTACGTCGTCAGTAGTGATACAGTATTTAAGATCGTATGATCAACTGAGTATGTCAGGTATGAAAATCACTGCTATAGTAGTTACGAGTGACTGCATCAACCGAGAGTATGATTTTTCTTAGTTTAATTGTCTCGCCATTCACTACTCACGCTGCGATCGCCTTCGAGTTTCCACCGTTTGAACTCTTAGGGTAGCACTCCTATTACTTTGTTGTTCTGTGCTTCTAACTTTGGTCCTATTTGCTGTTCTGCGTATGTACTAGCGCTTGCAGAAAGCCAACCGAAGTTGCCCGACGAAGTTCGAGCGAATGCCGAAAATGAACGAAAGGGAACGATCTTCCAGTTGAAGGGGGAAGGTGTCGCGACCTCTGCCATGCTGCCATAGTTTGCTGTTCTGTGATGCTGATTGCTGAGGCTTGAAACTAAACTAAGATGGAAGTCAGCTGATAAAATAGCAATGCCGAAAATATAAAAATAAACCAGAATTTTCGTATCAACGAGCAATTGTGTAAATGTAGGAGTTTATAGTGATACCTTATTTAATATTGAGTACCAAATAACGCGCATTCGATGTTTAAAACTGGAACATGACCTGAAAACCTAGTAAGGTAGAAGAAGAAGTTTACTTGGTTTTAATGAGGAATTGAAATATATATAGCGAAAACAAGCTAACCTTAAATATAAACTATAACTTAGTATGTTAAGGTGTTAAAATGTGTTCCAATTGGGGTAAATTGTCATACTGTTTCCCTTGTTTGTGTCACTTTTGCCGGCATTAGGTCTTACGCTGCTCTAACGTAATGCTGCCAACATATGAATAATGCCACCGAAACCGGTAAGATACTCAGCCTCAAAGCGTAGCCGAGAGATTGAGGGCCCTCAGCCTCAAAGCGTAGCCGAGGGATGTTTTTTAGGAGAGGAGTGCAGCAAGTTGCGGCCTGCGAAGCGACGACAGAGCGTAGCCCAGGGATCTGCGCGTCTAAAACTCCAATGATTCACAAAACAACAGCACATCGTATATTCAGTGCATTTCACTGATTATTTAGGTTGGCAGTACCCACTTTGCATGGAAAAATGGTTACGTTTGTTTTTTTCCTAACGCTATTTGCCTATATAAATAAAACACTTAAAACGGGTGGGTAGGCGGGTACTAGATATCGGAGAGACCACATCATGTTCTAAAATCACTCCTAAGGCAAGTAATTTCATTGCTTTTTCACTTCCTTATTCCTAATTTAGGTGGGCAAAAGAAAGGCCTAATGCGGGCAAAAGTGACACAAACGAGGGCAACAGTATGACAATTTAGCCAGTAACTGTATTTCGAAAACTTTATTTTTCTGGATTGCACACTAATATCGTAAAACGAACAAGAGAACTCGTGCTCAAAGGTTATGTCTGATACCTATTTCAATTTTGAATGTGATGTAATGATAATAGTTTGGGATCCATAGTTTGATTTTGGATGTGTATTAGTGTTGTGCTCAAACACTATTTCCTGCTGTTATACCAAATAAATAAATTAGGACATAATGGTCTTTTCATTGCAAAATAACTTAAAAGCATTTCATAATCAGAAAATTCTCCATATGTACTGTGTATCTTTGGGAATTTTTTGTCAATCTGCGTAACTCGGTTAAGCGCTGGCCTTGGAAGCACAAATAGTTACATAAAACTTGTGTATTACCACATTATTGCTGAATGATTTCTACATATCGAAATGTCAGCTACCATATTTATGACAAAACACCCAACTTAAATTATATAAATGTGTAATATGTATTGCATGGCAAAATATCTGCTGAAATAGTTATTCTTTTTTAAGTATCTACTTTATTTACATACACCTCATTTGTGAAGTCATAGTGGGAGCTGGCTTGTAAAACAACTTCTTGGTTTCATTACTTGATAGTATTGAGTAATGCTATCTCTGTTTTAAATGTTGTCTCATATTCACACTTCTAATTGGGCAGCACTGTGGCCTCTCACAAAAAAGCCTGGATTCAATCCTAGGGATCAGAGGTGGGATTTTGTGGTAGATAAAATGGCACTTAGAATGAATGTTCTCTGGTTTTCCCCACCATAATTCCATCAATTGCACCATCTTCATCCCCCCTCCCACCAGTCTCCAATCTCTGTAAACCTGTGAAGTTAAAAGGGACATTAAAATTAAAAATACTATGAAGGACAGAGAGCAATACTAATGAACGAGTGTCTCATCCAGCCCCCAAATTTATAAACCAGCATGTGCTGTTACATTCTTTCTGCAGTCAACATATGAAAAAACAATTAATACTGGCACACTAAACGACATGTTAAAGTGATTGACAATTATGAAGAGTGGGTGTGATATGGTTAAACACAAAGAGACATTGTTATTAGTTATAGACATTGCATTCACATTCATATTTAATAATACTGTATAACACATTTGTATGATATTTTAAGGAACATGTGCCTACATTAATTTACATTTGAATGGCCTACCCAATTAAAATGCTCATTAAATTCTAACCTCTTGAATGTCTGTTATTACAATCTGTTGGAATGATCTTATACGTAATTGCACTTAAGTCACTTATGCATACACAAAGCCAGTTCTAGTTAATAGAACTTACAGTTATTGAATAGAAAATACACTTTGATTCCTTTTCCTGGGAAAGGTTCTATATATAACATTTGATATAACGCAGTGGAGGTCCTACAGCACATGGGTACCTTAAATTTATTGACAGGTCATATGGGAAAAAAGCAAATTGAGCCCATACAGTGATGTTTGTTTGTTTGTGTTTGTTCATTTGGTTCCACTGTGAGCAATGCTCAAGGGTAATTGAACACATCATACAATTATGAAGTATGCAGAGTAAGTAGGAATATACCCAATGCCAAGAACAGCCTTTGGGGGGGATGTTCCCCTCCCCATCATGTCTTATCTAAGAGAGAAAAATTTGTAAACCATCACCATTTCAACAGTAAACTTCTCGACACGCATTACAGTAGGACAACAATAGCAAATAAGTGTTAATCACCATCACATGCAATCTGCCCTACATAAAGTGCTTACATGAGGTTGATAGTATTATGATGATTAATTCACTTTGAATAAGCTCGAAATTATAACTTTATACTTTGTTATGCTTAAATTTCAATTTCCCATGTAATTTCTATTACTTTGAAGACATGTTTGAGAAAGACATCACTTGAAACGAGAAATTCTCATTATTACTGCATGGGTATTATTTGGGAGGACAGTATACAGGGTGGAAGGTACTGCTTGAACCATATGTTAATCATGGATTCTATATAATGGGTAGTGCAAATATGTCCAATACAATTTTTGTCATTAAACCTACAAAAATGAAACACAGTGTTTTATGTTCCTTGTGCCTGTGTCTATTAGCCATTTTATTACAGTTCAAGCAATATCGTTCACCCTGTATAAGAAAACATTTAGAAGATGGTGGAGTTTGCATATACATAAAACATTATAACATATAAAACTGGGATGCAACAGATCCATCTATCCCATTGACATTTTTTGTGTAGCCCACTTTCCTCTGTTGCTTAAATTTACCAGTTACACAAGAGTATACAAAATTCCTTCCGAATGAAGAGGACTTCACAAGCTGTTCCCAGAAAATTAAAAATAAACATTTTATTTTTCATGTAAATATCTTGAATACAATGGCATTTTAATCAAAATCGTTTGAGTCATTTTTCAGAAAAAAAAATCGCGAATTCTTCCGTGTAAAGGGTTATTTTGGGTGGGGAATTTTCTTGAAAATCTATGTGTCACATCTTTGGAACTTAAACCGATTTGTACTATGTATGTACAAATTCCTGCTTTGAAACGCATGGCTTTATGTATTCACTTTCAATTGCCAGTCGAAATGCGCGCGCCAACGTTCCACGATACGTATTTGACCACAGCCAATGGGAGCAAAATGTGCCGGAATGGACTACCTTCCCCCTTGAACTGGAAGATCGTTCCCTTTCGTTTATTTTCGGCATTCGCTCGAACTTCGTCGGGCAACTTCGGTTGGCTTTTTGCAAGCGCTAGTTGCGTATGTGGCTTGTTCCAGCTTGGTCACATGATTTTCGTTCATTTCAGTTTCGGCTGTGAAGCTTGGTGTTTGATAATGGGCAGGCCTGTTGGTAAGTGATCTGGATAGTCTAATATAGTAATGTATATGTGCTTACGATGTGTTAATGCTGGTATTTGTTTTGTAAAAGGTTATTTGCATATGATACCAAAATTGTAAAACATGTGAAATAAGTATTTTCTGGTATAATGTCCAACTGAACCTGGAGCACGTGTTAAAATGATGTGAATAGTTATCCCTGTCTTATTAAATTTGATGAGAATGGTAAAGCTGATTATAATTCTGGTGAATCGCTAGTTGCGTATTTAAATTTAATTGTAGCAGTAACGGATTGTATGTTTTGTTTAAGGTAATGCTGCCGGAACCCTTGGAAAGCCTGTTTGAGGTAAGATTTGTGAGCTTTGTGTATGGTATCCTAATACATCTTATGGCGGTAGGATTTTGGTTTTTTTTCCTCCCCCTATTTTCCTCGGCGCAGCTGTTAGACTGCACTCACAATGAAATGTAAGCGCTAACGTAATGCAGCATAAGCGCAGGCGTGAGGGAACACCATTCACAATGCAGCCGTAGACGTAACGCAAGAAGTTTGGGGTAAATTGTCATACTGTTTCCCTCGTTTGTGTCACTTTTGCCCGCATTCCAAAAGGGCCATTATTCCGTATGTGGGTAGTGAGTATTTTCGTTATCAACATGAGACACACGCACTTGCATCATGTTAGCATTGCTGTTGTCGGCATTCTGCTGCCAACATAAGGTTTATTCCAACATACGATTCTGAACGCGTTCCGAACTAATTCCAACACATGCTAATGCACATGCGCCAGTCCGGTACGCTCACAGAACTAATTCGGAATTTTGTGTGATTGGAACACTAATTGAACCGTTCGTGTTCAGTCACGGCTTCTTCGTTGCACGGCCAATTAGACGAAAAAATAACCTAGATTTGCTGAGTACATCATGGAGAATCTGTCTGGTATAGCTTTTTACTTTCTCTACTACGTATAGTAAGTAGGGGAAGTATTGGGCTCTTCTTTAGATTACGTCCCGCAACTTTTTCCCGTATAAAAATCAAAGTCCAAAGGTACTTACTGCGCATGCGCTGAGATGAGTAGCAGACAATCTTCATTGCTACCAACATTGCTCCTGCAATCACACTAGTTTTTGTTGCCTAGTATCTAATCTAATCCAAAGTTTTGTCCTGATCTAAAACTAATATCTAATCCAAAGTTTCATTTACAGTTTGGAGCTGATGCACTAAACAACAGGATAAACTTTTCGAATATCCTCGATCAGTTCTTGGAAGGGGTCTGCTAATCTGTTTTTTACTTCTTGCCGCCACAGGTATTCTGACAAATGGACATCCATTTGCGTGTTTCTGATGCCGCCCCTGGATAGGCAATGCCGGAGAGATCGCCATCGCGACTCGGTATTGTTCGTGTGGACATTCGTTACGGGGTCCACAAAATGCTCGCTGTGGTTCACCGTCAGGTGCGCTGCAAAACCCCCAGCCATTAATCCATTATATCCGCCCCAACAGTCGGTGTGAATTGTGCTGGCGAATTCCACGTGTTCCTCAATTAATGCGAAGAGGGTGGCACCATCTCTTCTATTGTTGGGACACACTGTCATTCGCATTTCATTGGTGACCACGTCAATCATCTCTAGGATCCAGTTTCCTTCCACGATACGGCCGCGATGGTATTTTCTTCTCCCGATCTTGCATTCGTCGATTTGTACGACGTAGCCGGCACCGCCTATTTTACCCCTGTTGGCGTACTTGTCGTCCATTGAGGAGATACAGACCTCTCGGCAGTAACTAAACCAATCAGCTATTGTTGCGTGGCTTGTGTTACTATCACCGAGAGAACTTTGAATTACAGTTTGTTCGTAGGATAACTTACTTGCGAAACTGTAAGTAAGAAGCAGCACTTGGGCAGGTGGCAGTCTTGAATTTTCGAACCACTTGCGTTTTGCCACGGACTCTGAAAACTACTCTGCATGTCCTCTCCTACATGAAAATATTTGAAATTTTCGACCACGTTTTGTTACAGGATGTAGGACGGCATCACATTCCCGACATAACATCCGGGTTCTAAGCAAGCTTTCGTCGTATAGAAACTGCATACACTCTTGCTCATTGTTGCACAAAGGTGCTAGGTTAATAAAATTTATAAACCTTGTCATTGCTCGTACGAAACTTCCACCTAGTAAGTTTATATACTGACTGCCAAGAGCCAGGTAGGATACCCATTTTCAGATTTAACAGTAAAACTGCTTCCTTTCTAACAATAGTACATCTGTTGCGCACATGTGAAGTTTCAAACATCTGTGAAACAGATGCTTGGGGTGATTGTGCAGAAGTTGGTAGGAGATGCATTCACAACTAACGATGTTTGCAGCGCTGCAATTACACGGAAACTTCGGGAGGTTTCGTCAGCTCTCGTACGCCTATCCCGTGTCGGACTTTGCCAGAATTCTTGCGGGACGTAATCTAAAGAATATCCAAGTATGTGTCGCATCTCTGGGAGATACATAACCTACATACCAAGTTTTGTGTTTATCCGACTTCGTTTCTGAGTTATGCTGTTCACAGATGGACATGTTTCCCAAGAGAAATGGCTGGCGTTGACGTTCCGTGAATTCAGACACGTAAGCTTATATACCAAAAAACCCCAAACGGAGAAAGTTGGGGATATATCTGTGCCTTTGGCGGCATTACTTTTTCCGATATTGGTTGCATTGTGTTGGAAGTCAGAGAATGACACACAGTTACATCTGTTGGATTTGCAATGCATAACCTGAGTCGTTAATGCGGGCAAACGTATGACAAATTACCCGTATTGTATTCCACCCAAAAATTTGATACCGAGATTTCACCGGAAATATATGTTTTGAAAGCATTTTTGGAAACATGTCCGTGTGTGTGTCTTTTGCTATTCCATATTGAGAAATAAACACGCATGGAGGAATAAATTACATATTCAAATTTATTCTCCATAATGAGGGATTTTCTACTGAATACAGAGAGTATATCACTTTTTCTATACTCTGGCAGGTTTGTTCCAAGCGATTAGAATCGATTGAGTTAATTGAGTATGCGCTGTAGACTATACAATTTGCGCATGTCCGGAATTTTCAATTCCTACTTTTCATCACGAACCGATTTCACTCATTCCGAACTAGCTCACAAATACGTTGGAACAGCAAATTGGAAATTCAGAATTAGTTCTGAACTGATTCTCTGTCGTGTTGGAACGCCACTTAGCTACTGAATACCCTCGGATAACGCAGAATCGATTCTGAATCGTGTGGGAACAAACCTATTGTAACATCAAGGGCCCTAAGCCGCAAGGCTTAGCCGAGGGATTGAGGACCCTCAGTGCATGGCCGAGGGAAGTGTTTAGAAGCACAGGAGTATTGCAGCTGTCAAGCGACGACAGGACGTAGCCGTAGGATCTGCGTGAATGATCCACTTTAGCTACATTTTCCTTGCTTTGCGATATTCCGTTAGCCATATTTTTTTTCATAACGTTTGCAATATCTTCTGACAAGATTTACGCAAAAGTGAAGCGGTCGCCAACAAGGGCCCAATATTTTCGATAAAGCAACAACTCTACAATTTAAGAACCCAGGATACTACACAATCAACTCTGCATATTTAAAAAAAGATTCTGTAACTTTCTTAAAATTTGATACCTCCTTCCTGCATACGGATTAATGTCCAACTAATGCTATGTTCATTATATCTTTGCGCCTTCTGATTTGTGAGCCAAGGAATCTAGGCACAGATGCCAGGTTCATCCACTAAATGAAAGAGGATTCAGTAAGGAGACTACTATAACCTCGAGACAAATGGGAAATGGTGACCTAAAATTTGTGTGGCACTGTCTAATGGAAGAGTGCACGCATGTACATTAGATGGCTAAAGTCTCACATTGTGATTGTCTGCTGTTGAACAACAGGAAATGCAAAGATTTCTGCTGTTGAACAGGAAATGCAAAATTCTTCCTCTAGGCACGTAACACAAGCATAAAGTTTGGAGTTTAGAAACTCTTGCATTGCGTGACTATGTAAATGCTTACATTAAATAATATGAATGCAAAGTCTTGCGCTTATGCTACATCTGCGCTTACATTTAATTGTGAATAGGCCCTAATGCGTGTAACGAACGGTGGGATAAACTTGAATATTGGATTATGGCCGGTATCACTATACATGTAACATGCGTACACTGCACAGCTTTGATTTCAAAGCATCATTTCATGTAATAAAGAACAAATAACATGGTGCTTTAGTTATTTTCATGAATATGTGGCACATTTTGTAATTTTTTTTCAATATTCCTATCACAAGTTGTATAGCATGCATCTCACCTGTGGCATCATCGGAACGTTGCCTGCGTTGTCTTTCTGCTGCAAACATTTGAAATCCCAACAAAGAAAACATGATTGAGGGCCCTAAGACACCAGGTGTAGCCGAGGGATTTGAGGGCCCTCAGCCTCAAAGCGTAGCAGAGGGATTTTATTTTTATTATTGTATAAGGAGAGGAGTGTAGCACGGCTGCTGCAACTGCGAAGTGATGATAGGAGTTAGCCGAGCGATATGCATGTCTAAAATTTGAATGATTTGCGTTGGCAGCAATTCTTTCCAAAAGTCGCCAAAAATGACTATGTAAGAACAGGCGCATAAAAGGCAGGGTTGGTGGGCATTAGATTACCCCCAGAGCAACATCTACTACACCAAAACATTCCTTATTAACCAAGGATTACTGTGGATAGCAAAAAAAAAAAAAAAAAAAAAACCCAATTTCGCAGGTTAAAAGCTTCTATTTTCAACATAATCCAATATCAAAATAGTACCCATATTTCCTGGATGCTTTGAATATTATATTGCCATTATTGGACTTGGCCGATTTCTTTGATTTGTAGAACTATTGGTGCCTATACAGTGATATATTTAAGTAACTATTTTAATATATTGATATCTTTTATTTGTGATACTGTATAGAACTCTGAGGGGTAATGTTGCTCCAGAGGTCGGCGTGTCATGGTGGAAGTAATGTCTTATGTCCTACAGATTTCTTCCTCTAGCTCTAACGCAATGCTGGCAACATATGATTAACTAATGCCTCCAAAGCTGGTAAGGCGTAGCTGAGGGATCTGCGCATCTAAAACGCGAATGATTCACGTTGGCAGAAAGGTTAACCATCGCTTATTTCACGGATTTCACTTCTTATTTAGGTTGGCAGTTCCCGTTTCGCGTGTGTTTTAGCGGGAAGATGGCTATGTTTGTTGTTTTCCTATAAAAGTAAAACGCCTAAAAGGGGCAGGCAGGTGGGCACAAGCTATTGACAAGAGCACATCTACTTCTAAATTAATTCTTAAGGTATAAGCATTTTCAATGAAGACAACTACAAAATAGCCGTAATAGTAATGTCGTGACTTTAAGAATAATTGTCAGGTCTATTTGCTCTTTTGTGATGTAAATGTTATCCTTAAAAAGGCTGATTTTTCATTTGTTTGGGTAAAGAAACTGAAGAGAGGAAGAAAGAAAATAGATTAGGGGTTATGTTTGGAAAAGGTTAGGAGTGAAGGAAGTGAAGAAACTTGGAAGAAGCATGAATAAGGAGAGAGTTTAACGCTACAGGATAGTTTTCGGAGAGTGTCATGAGGAAACTTGGAAACTCTCTTCAATTAGGACATCCACAGTTGTACGTGAATTTGTGCAGGTGCAAAGCAAACAGCTTCCAAAAGGAGCAAAATTGTCGCCGGAGCTTACTCTTTGACCGCATCCATATATCCTCCCATCTTCTGTGTGTGCACGTCAGTGTTGTGGGGATTCACAAAGTTTTCATTGTGAACCACAACGGAATGCATATAAACTCCATTGTTTATATGCTTAATTCGACATATGCCACCCAGCCATTGGAGACTGTGGCATCCAGACAGGATGTATTGCTGGGTCAGTGCCTCCAGTGTCCTATCTGGTACTTCCACCAAGATGCACTTGGCCGATCTTCTCTCCACTCCACCGAAGACCCAGTGTCCTTCCCTGCACTGACTACAGTGGTACTTGTGGAATTACTTGGATTCGACGATCAGGGGCATGCCATCATTGAAACCACGTATTTCTGAGGCATGCCTCTCCAAATGCATTTTGCACTTTTCCTGGCAGTAGTTGGGCCCAATCCACCGATGTGTGCCTGTGACCAACGCTGGACTTGGGGCACATTGGTACTGCAGGTAGTCTTAATGCCCAGCAGTACGTGAACACCAGAATTTGTTTCAGCACCAGATGGCTTTGTTAGAAGGCGCACCTCACACCCCTCTTAGATCTGCACTGAGAGCAACTCCAGAGCTTGCCTTCGCGGCTCTGTTTGTGCACTTTGAGATGACATTGCCGATTACATCTGTTACATCTTGCCTAGAGCAAGCTCCAGAGTAGCGAGGGCGTTGAGAAGATCCTACAGCTTCCACTCCTCCAACAAAATTGTCTACACCTGCATCACCTCCACCTGCGGCACAATCGTAAACTCACCCCAGTTGGTTGATTTTTCCTGCCTTCTCCCTCGGCAGCATGGATTACCTGCTGCCAACAACACTTGCATTCTGCAGTAATGTTGCTTGCTTATTTTTAGCAATTTTTTTTAAGAATGAAGGCTGGCAACACATGGTGACGTAAAACAGAGGGGCTAGCAGCAACATTACGGGATTAGAATATACAGTTGCAGTAGTGGACAAATTATTAGCAAATGTGCTTTATTTTGAATATCAGTGCATACGGCGGTACTTTAACACTGAATGTTTAGAAAAACCATTTTAATATTTAGTATGGCCTCTCTTTGCTGTGCCGTGCTCCTGGTTACCATGCTAGCCTCTAGTTCCCAAGGTTGTGGGTTCAAACCTGGTGGAGAGCGATGGATTTTTTCGGGCGTAAAAATCCTTCGTATGGCTTCCTTCAGAAGGGAAATAAAAGGCATGTGGTCCCATGTCATAGATTTACGGCATGTAAAAGTACTTCATGGCTGATAAAGAGCCCTCTCAACAAAATTTCTAGTCTTTCATTCCCAATATAGAATGGGACGCTAAGGACCACAGCCATAAATAAAACTTTTTTTTTTTTTTCACTTTTGCTGCATTTAAGACCAAGTTTCGTCTGAGCATCCCTTGAATCAAAGTTTTGTACAAATCACAAATTTTTTCATTTTCTCTCCATGTTGAAAAGGTGTTCTCAATTACCTGAAATTCAATCGCTTGATTAAAAAGTCTAAATAAAATTCTTGTATTTCCTGGACCATCCTATTTAATTATCTCCATTGTTTCTCCTGGGCCTGCGGTTTCCCTTTTTTTTCTTCTTTCTTTTTTTTTTTTTTTTTTTTTTTTTTTCTTAAGACATAGGTAAGTTTCTAAAAATGGTTGGTTAGTCTAGGAATATGAGTAAGTATACATGAGCACAAAGTAACTCAAAATGAGAAGTTGACAAATACTAAATTTCATACTTGCAGCAGTTATACTTTTAAGGAAGCCTGTCAAAGATTTGCATTAATAATTTCACTGCCACAGACCACTATTTACTTGAAAATAATCAAATAATGATACATTATTTGATTATTTTCTCAAACATAGATCTTTATTTTAAAAATGTGTTGTTGCAATTTTCTGCCATGGGTATGTGTGTGTGGTGCGTGCCTCCATTGTCCACCTGTTTCTGTAGCTGAACAGATTTTGAAATGTGTAATTTTCATGTTCAAGTGAAGTGTTCAGTATTTATTAGACATTCTCTTAAAGCAAAAGTACTCTTTGCTGTTGAATTAGATTGACGTTTCTGTGAAGTAATGCTTATTTTTATGTACTTAACATGCTTCAAGTATCGGGCCAAGCAGTGATGATATTTGTCTCGTTCGTATGATTGTTTGGGATTAAAACAAAACTCTGAGCTTGGCTTCAATAAAATTTGTAGTTTAACATATTAAAACAAGTATTGATACTGCATTCAGGGAAATCAAATAATGTAACTACTATTTAGTTTATAGTAGGTCCAAGAGTAAAACTTTTACTATTTAGCTGCAAACACTACCTTAGATGTTATAGGTATATAAATTTCTGGAATGAGCATACTGTGGAGGTGTTCAGATACAGGAAACAAGTGCAAAACCAATATTGAAATTTGGCTAGTAAATATTTCCAATAAATGCTTCTGTATTCGCAGAACAATTTACTGTTGAAGGGTGTTCCAGATTTTTGAAGTATGTGAAAAGATTTTGTAACTCTAGAAGTGCTAGCAGTGCTTGTAACAAAAGCAAACTACTACAAAAATTCTCTAGGCATTTGTGCAAAGATTGTACAGAATAACATGTAAAAAAACTTGAGGCAGATCATTCTTGAAATTTCTGCATAGGTTTCCTTCAATTATTATTGCTTCACTAAGGGCCCATATTACGATCTCTGGTAAATTGCTGTGGTGTTTCTACCTCTCGGTTATAGCTAGCTGATAGATTCAGTACCTTGTATTACAAATGCAATCTGACTAGTTTGTTAACCTGATCTTGATGCTATGTGAGCAGTTGCTAACATTTTCCACTAGGATTTCAATGTGTTTGCAATGCTATCTTGTGGTAACCTGTATAATTAGAACATATTCTAGTAGGGAATTAATAAGCATATAGCAGGTGTGGGAAATTTGGCACAATAGAAGCAACAGTTTATGCATACATATTTTTAACATTCATTAGGTAATATTTAGTTCATATTAGGATTTAGCATAGTACAGTATACTTGTTGGTTTACTGAAAATATAGAAATTGTTAGGTATATTCAGGAATATAAAATGGAGGGTGTTTAAGAAGAGAAAGTGCTCCGTAAATTATTCAGAAGAGGAAAATATGGTGCTGTTGTAGCTGGTCCAACAACATAAAAGTGTGGAAAATAAAGCCACAGGAGTGGCCACATGGAGGGAAAAAGTGGGTTTGCATTACATTATCTTGCGATTGTACTTTTCTTTAGGTCTCTGCTTTTAATCTTATATTGTATAATACACATTCTGTGATTCTACCATTTTGGCAGAGAGCTTGGAAGCTTATTGTCAGGCAATTCAATGCCCAGACAGCGATGCAGCAAACTTCAATGAAGATTCGTGAGAAGTACTAATCCTTGAAAAAGAAAGCATGCCAGGCAATTGTCGAGAGAAAATATGCGTTATGTGGAATAGGAGGAGGAAAGCCTCCATCTCCAAAGCCATCACCAACAACTGACTTGAAATCCTTGACAAGAGTAGAGAAAATCAACTCTTTTATGCATCATATACTTCAGTAGATGTACAAGGAAAAGCTGGAGCAGCATTTTTCGCTCTTCTATTAAATATATACTGTGCCAGCATTTCATCTTTAGAATCACTGTTAACATTCATTTGCGACTGAAGATAAGCCTTTTTTTTGTGTGAAGCACTGTAAACTCCCACGTTATCTCACTAACTGCTACTCGAGGTGGCGGTTAAGGTAAGTCTAGAAATAACTTGGTTAATGCTTGACCAAAGGTCGTAATACTGACATTTGGATGTAACTCCAAGTTAACCATTACCCGAAATCTTAACTGCACATCGTAATACAGACTGCAAAGCACACTTGCAGTTGTGGATAATGGGCCATATGTGAATAGTCAGGTTTTAGCTTTATCTGGTAATTTTCTAAGTGTATCTTGTCTTCCTGTGCATATAAAAGCTTACACTTGACCTTGATTCAACTTTAGCTTAACATTTTGTGTGTCAACTTAAGCTTAAGCCAATGCTTAAAACAAGTAAACACTTTATTTGTTTTGTAGATTAACATTACTAATTTTCAAGCCACCTTATAGGTAACTTAAATTCATGGCATAAACATTTAAAACCTACTTTTTTTCTTTCACTACGACGTACAGAGTAGGTGAAGGTATTGCATTGCACCTAAAAATTCAGTACCGAGATTTCACCAGAAATACATGTCTTGAGGCCCCCTGAGTAAATAAAAAGCATTTTTGGAAAAGGGGTGTGTGGGAGGGGCGTGCTCTCTCTTGGCTAGCATAGCCAAAAACAAAAAGTTGGATAAGTACCAAGCTTTAAGTTCAGTATCTTTCAAGGATGCAACACAAAGATGTCCCAAAAAGTCCCCCCACCCCAGCTACCCTTTACATGTAACATTTTTTTGAAATTTTTTTTTTCTAAAAAAGTGACTTTAACGGTTTTTATTAAATTATTGAAGATATTTACATGGCAAATAAAATGTATATCTTGAATTTTCTGGGAATAGACTGTGAAGTCCTCTTCATTCGGAAGGAACTTGGTATAATCTTGTTTAATTGGTAAACGTTATGCGATAGGTGAAAATGTAATGTTCAAGAAATATTGATCTCTCTAAACCATACAGTTTATTTCAATAAGTGTTTTTGTTGTATAAGCCATTTCTGAGATACCTGTTATTAGTGCTTTGAATTGTTCATTACTTTGTCATTCTCTTAAAGTCCTGTCAAATTCAGTTGTTTCTGCCGATTGCATGGAAACAGCATAGAAATTTAAGGCCAGCATAAAATGAGAAGGTGCATTACTAAATAACTCATTAAAATTTACTTAAATATCTCCTTGGAATATATTGAATATCATAAATGAATACATTCACTGTCATGACTAGATTAAAGTTGTTGTTGCATGCAAGATTTTCCATTATCCACAATGAAATTCTGTAAAGTCTCTCAGCCTTCAATGCTTCTGTCCTCAATATATTGGCTATGTTGCCAAGATGCCACTTAGCAAAGGAAGAGCAATTAATGGGCCTCCTTATAAGTACTAGTTAAGTTTATTTAAAGGTGAGTCAGAATTGTTACACTAACATCACTTAAGTTTACTCACTTAACATGTTTTGGGAAACAGTTGTTCCCATCCTCAGAAGGTTAATTCGACTGGCCCGTGTTGTTGGTGTTTCCGTTTTTTGGACTGGATCCTGTGGTGGCATCTTGTGGTGGAGAAATGTACTTCCAGAGAGGATTTGGTGGCGGCAAATCAAAATTCATTAGATTTGTGTTGTGTTTTAGAATGGTGATCTTCTCCCATGCATCTAATTCGGCTGCAAATTTGGCTGGTTTGACTAATGTAATATTGGGTTTGATGTTGTGATTAGTGATCCAAAAATGGTGTGAAACTGCAGATTTGTCCATTTGTTTGTATTTAATACATCTCATGTGCTCCTTTAGCCTAGTTTCTAAGTTTCTTTTTGTCTTACCTATGTATACTTTATTGCAATCTGAACAATTGATTTTATAGATTCCAGCTTTTTTGTCTTGTGGAATGGGGTCTTTTAACTTGTTACAAAGTAATTTCTCTATGTTAAACTTGTTCTGTGGAGCTAGGCTGATGTTATGTTTCATGAAAATCTTCTTAAATTTGTGAAATGTTCCTGGGTGGTATGTGAATTTCTTGAACTTTAGCTCTTTATCTTGCTGGCTGAGATTTGTTGTGTTTCTGAAGTGCATCTGTCGTTTGAATTTTGCAATTTTTTTGTCAATAGTTGCTTTGTTGTACTAGTTAAGTGTTACTCTGACATATGAAATTCTTATCCACTTACATTAAAGGATTTAATTCATGTTCATGTGATACAAGTTTATAAATTGATGCAACTAAACTATTGGATATTTCATTCCACACATTTTAAAGTGGATAACTGCAATTTGAAGTCCAGTGTAATAATAAAACAAAATAGTGATAAATACTGAAGCCATATACACCACTGCTCATGAACTCTCTTTATTTTTATAGAATTTCTTTAAATTCAGTAAAACTACCATTTGTTGTGGTCTAGTAAGTAAAGGAAAATTGTAGAACTTTGAGGTGGTAGTTTCGATTTAGGTGGAATTTTATTCAAAAGTATGTTGTGCACTTACTGTAATAACTGAATGGTTACCAGTGTTCACCTAGTTTGCAGCTGAATGTCTAGTGCACAATGCTATTGTTCCCTGTACTGTTATGTCCACAGTGTACTTGAAGCATTGCCAAGGTACATACTATTTTATGTATATCTGGACAATGCTAAAATTTCATTTTAGTAACAATTTCTGGGTGCACATAGTTACTATAGCTGCTAGAATGAAGATATGCATAGAAAAAGATAAGAGTTACTGATTTACCAAATTGTAAAACAATGTGCATGTAAGGGAAATACGTTCTCTGCCATAAGAAACAGGTAGCCATAACGACTCAGTATTGCCAGTTCGAGAATTGCACCACAAATACTTAAGAATTGGTAGAAATGAACAAAAGGAATATATTTTATACACTAAAAAAACGGGACTGACTGCTGGTTTGACAATGTGTGCCAGGAAGAAAACGCATAATAAAAGGACTTGAATGGGACACTTGAAAATGGGAAGAATGTCTGATAATGTTACTCCAGAGGTCATGTCATGGCAGACGATGTAAATGCACAATGTCAGGTACCAACTGTTAAACTGGAAAAATGTTGCATTAGCACAACCGGAAATAGTTTGCTATTGTTGTGAACTGTTACACTCTGTTGTAATAGAAAAGCGCGAAATAGTGAATAAATGCAATAAAACTGGATATGAACCGTGAATCAGTAAATAGATGCAATAAAATTAATAATAACCGCAAAGCAGTAAAAAATATTGTCCAATGCGTGGCATTTAGTAATGACCATTGGCGCTCGTGCACTACTAAATAATAGTCAAGAACCTCAAGCCTGATAAACAGATGTCAGAGCAAAGTTACCTGTCTTTCATGCCCAATATAGAATGGGATACTAAGGACCACAGCAGTTAAAAGAGCTCCATAAATAAAATTCAATTTAATGTTTTAACTGAATGATTACCCTGCAACAGTAAGCTAATGTAATATAACTAAATAATTACCGCGTAGCCGTAAAAAATGTAACAGAGCTAAATAATTACCGCAATGCAGTAAACAAATGTAAGAGATCTAAATAATTATCACTTAGCGGTAAACCAATGAAACAACTAAATTACCGCAATGCAATAAGCAAATGTAATACAAGTAAATAATAAATGCTGCTATAATTATGTCCAAGGACATATCTGCTCTTTCACAATGCCTTAATAAAGGCTGTTTTGCATCAATGCATATAATACAATGAAGAAATATAAAATTTTGGAAGAAAAGAAAGCTAAAAAAGGAAGTTCTGAGGGAGAAAATGAAGCAAAAGAGCTGTGAAGATGTTGGGTTGCAGGATAATTCTCTGAGTGTGTCACAAGAAAATTCTGAAGCACTCTCCGAATGGGACAGCTGTTCCTCTACATGAACTCGTGCAAGTATGAGAAGTGCTGAAATGCCTCCTAAGCTTGCTAGCTCTTCTGCAAGTTCTATGTCCCAATTTTCCATTAGGACAGCATCATTATTTAAGATCTCATTCTCCGTAACGATGTGCAAGTTTTCCATGTTGACTGTTGACAAAATCACGCCAGAATACATAACCAGTTCAATAAATCGCAGCAGAATACATAACCGGAAGTGCTTAAACAACTTTGGGGCATTTAATAAAAGCCAAATGCCACACATTCGCAGAATTTTAGCTACTGGATAGCGTGCCTGGCATAGCACAGCACCTGCCATGATATGTCAACCTCTGGAGCAGCATTACCGAATGTCCTATTTACAAACAAATCCAATTAGTATTTGGTAGCAGGATATTTGTTAAGACTTGAAGGAGCAAGGGTAGGCCCAGCAGTGCATTCTACGAATTTGAAAAACATGGTGGGTTTCTGTTATGGTTTGGGGATGTTTTACTGGAGATCTTGTTAGAATAGGGTATATGGATTCTGAAGCACAATCATAGCATACTTAGTATTATGCAGTATCTTCTTGCAGTTTGTATCTAATGAAATTAGAGGGCTTACTTTAAAATAAAATGGCCCAAATCGATCAGATTGCTATCAAAAGAAAAAAAAGTTTCTATAAGGTATGGTCTGGCTTTCTAAAGCTTTATTGCAGTCCCATTGAAGAGATCATGGATGAATTGGACAGAGGTATATGGAAAGTTTAACTAGCAAGAGGCATTTGTGACAGATTGTTACAGAAGTATGAAGTTAGATTAGATAAAAGCTTGACCAACTCCATGACTCGAGTTCATGAGGCAGTCATTAAATGCAAGAGAGGATACTTTGAAAGCAAAATGTATTTGTACGTGAGGTGTGATCAGAAAGTAACAGGAATTTTTGTTTTAAAGCATTTTTATTTAATTGTCAACTTTGTCCCCTTCAAAGCAATTCCCAAACAGATATAATACATTTGTGTCCGCGATTTTTCCAATCTTGGAAGCACTTCTGAACTCACTTTTCATTATGGTGATCAGATCCTTTAGCCTGAATTCTAGTTTAGCGATTCTGCTTTTATCTCATCAATGGTGGCAAAATGTTGTCCTTTCATGGTTCTCTTCAGCCTTGGGAATACAAAGAAGTCGCAGAGAACCATGTCTGGCGAATGTGGTGGCCGAGGCAGCATAATGGTTTTGTTTTTTGCCAAAAAGTCACAAACAAGCATTGAGATGTGAGCAGGTGCATTATGATGCAATTTCCACGAGCGGTTATGCGACAATTCTGGTTAACTTCGGATTGTTTCATGCAAACGGCACATAACTTCCAGATAGTATTCCTTATTGACCGTACGACCATAAGACAGGAACTCCTGATGCACTATCGCATTGTAATTGAAGAAAACAGAATAACCTTCAAAGTTCTGGATCGTTTTCGGCTTCATTCAGCAATTCCTAAGCAATGTCTACGCAAAATAGTTTCTGATCAAAATTCAACAATTTCAGAACAAACTTTGCTGCTACATGTTTCATACCCAAAACATCCGAAAAAATTGCTTAGCATGAGCCAAAGGATATGCCGGCATCATCAGTAACCTCTGTGATTGTTTTTCAGTGATTTTCAGAGCCAGTTTCTTTATTTCCACATTGTTGTCAGTAATTGATATGCTAGGGTGTCCAGGGCGGTTGTGGTCTTCTCGACCTGCTTTGAAATGTTTATACCACTCGTAAACTCTTGTCTCGCTAAAAGCCAAAGTCAACATTCTAAATGCGGTGCTGCACTTTATTCTTTTTTTTTTTTTAAGCAAATTTTAATGCAACTTTTTTTATCCATCTTTTTCTAAAGTAAAAATTTGCAGATCACTCGAAAAAAAACAACTTTTACGACTCAATAATAAACTAAATGTTCAAAACAGCTGAAAATGCAAACATACATCAGGAACATGTGTACCAACAAAGATAGAACAAAAGTTTTGAACATCGGATGTATAAAGCTTGCGAAATTAAAAAATTCTCATTATTTTTTCATTGCATCTAGTATGTTTGCATTCTAATAGTTTCTAGGAATTAAGGTTTTTTTCTTTATTGAATTACCAAATAACTGTTTATGGTATGTTGAAATATACGATAGTGTATGTGTATACCTATCATTTTGGAGCATAAATGTTTATTTAGTTGTGATACCAATCTCAATGTCTGTGAAATGTAACATTGCATCTTGCAATCTAGGAAGAAAAATTTGGAGGGAAAGTGATATTGCTAAAGTGATAAATGATTTCAGGAATCTTCAATGTTCTATATGGGGGAGCAGATGGGTAGATCAATCTGATAGGCAATTCTAATTAAAATGTGTATAGTAATGGTATTAAACTAACAACTATTATTAGAGACCAGGATATGTGGTAAAATAAAATGAACAAATATGGTGAAATAAAACACTCAGTGGTGAATAAAAAAATGACAACTCAAGTGGAATAGGAGTTGCTTTTTTATTGAAATAATCAATTAGTTATCTTTAAAAAATCATATAGAAATGAATAGCAAGTGCAATAAAATTTAGCTGAAAGTGTCACCAAAGTACAAACATAGCATTGTTTTTACATTTTCTGGACGTAAATTTGGTCTGTTTGCTTATGCTGAAAAACCTCTCTCTCCCCTCTGTATCCACATTTGTAGTTGGAAACCATACTGCTTTCAAGCAGCAACTTGAAAACTCAGGATACTTCTGCATCAGCCCCTCAGTAATTCAAGGTTCCACATCCTGCTTCACACAACTGTCTTTGTCTAATGCTGCAATACTAGGCATCCTTTCAGAAATGCATCTTTAGAGAGGCCTTCAGAAGTGGAATCTGACTAATGTTTGACATGAGCTTATTGACTGGTGCTACGAGTGAATTAAATAAATGAAAAAGCTGGATAGTTGAGCGAAAGAATTTTCCTGCAGAATCTTCTGTCATCAGCTTCTCCAGCTTTTTCAATGCTGCATTTGGATAATTTCATCACTTAAGTGCCTTCCCTCTGCTTGGTTTCATCCTTTGGCTTATGCAGGGTTAAGGGTGTGTCCTCTCCAGATACCTTGTTTTTTTATGAGCTGCATTTCACCAAGCAAAGCAGTCACTCTTGGCACAAGCTTGTGTGCTGTAGGATATTGACACCTCTCCAAAAATTGAGTAATCTCAGAAATAGTGCAGTAATGCTCTTTTGCATAAGCGGCCTCTAAACAAATTATATGTGTCACTTGAAAATTTTGCGGTTATGGTTAATACTTGAAATCTGAGCGTCTATCTATTATTGTATAGTCCCACAGCTCATCTACCCATTACAAATTATAGCATTTATTAAAAAGTGATTCTATTCAATGTTATGATCTGTTTTTGCCTAAAAATGTTTCCAAATTAAGCAATAAGTACTAGGATGTATACTATGGAAAAAGTGTTGATTAGAAGTATGGAAGAACAAACTTCTGTAGATATAGCAATAAGCTCTTGTGAAAGAAATAAAATATTGAAACATTCAGGCATCATCTGTGTGACAACTGCATTTTAAGTGATTTAATCATTCAGCATGGAATAAAATGGTTCTCCTCTTTCTTTACTCTTGCCCTTTTTTGCAGGTGGGTCAGTATTATCATCCCTTAGTTTTCCTAAATAAATAAATACTAGGAGCTTTCTTAGGTTATTCACAGAAAATTCAAGATTTTCATTTATTCCACACATTGTGTCGAGCATATAATACTTCAATGAAAACTTAGATATTTTTGAGAAAAGTACAATTTTTCAATGTAGAGGATAGTTTTGTAATAGGAAAATTGTGTGACAAATCTTCATTTCATCCTTCGAAGATGCTGAACTTTGGTTTCAGTTATGCTGACATGCACACACAGGCAAACCTTTTGTCTAGAAATTGTTTCTTGTGCTCAAGGGACCTCAAAACATGTTTGTGCCAAAATCTTAATACCAAAGTTTAGAGTGGGATGCAATATTAGCACTACCTACTATAGGTAAGAGGTAAAAGTGGTGGAAGTGGAGTACAGCATCAGTACTGTTAAAATACTTGATAATGAGATTACATGCAGCTTGAAAGAGAAGTGGATGATGAAAGACCACTGAGTCATGTCCAAATATACTGCCTTTTAATGAGTTAATGTTAATGAGTCTTAATCAGATAAGTGACTTTTGCTCCTTAAAGTGCTTGGTAATTTGAAGCATGAACAGAGCACAAGATGTTTTCACAATGCTCAAGATTCTTTGCAAACATGATGACTAATTACCGCCCCAGTCTGATATGTATGACTGATTGGTTTAATCTGAATACATTATATCATAGTTAACTCTTCTAAGGTGCTACAGTAGATGTTATTAAAGATAGCAAAATCTTATTTTCAGAATTATCCAGAGTATACTTAATCGGGACATGAAACCACCAACCAGTGCCATCAAAAGTTGTGGCTCATGAAAAAGCTGAAAGGTAAGCCATTATTTAAATGCTTATTACTAGTACAGCAGAATCTCATGAGTACATTTTTGCAGGGACCCAAGGATTTGGACATCATAGATGTTAAAAAAAGATACTAAATTTGCAATTTAAGAACATAATTATATGATAAAATCTAATAATATATCTTACCTCCATATTTTCAGCCCAAAGTGTTGTATAATGTGTAGTGGGAAAACGATGGCTGTACCTTTGATGGTTAGGTGATATTCACTTTAAAATACTGATATATTTTGCATGCATAAATGAGTTTGTGCAACTACATGGTGCTCTTAAACATTATTTTACAATTGCATAAAAGAGTTAAACTAAAAGTAAAGAAAAAACTGTTAATCAGAAAAATTGAATTTGGAGTAAGCACACTCAACAATATCAGTTTATTTGAATTAATATTTGACAAATGGCAGAAAGAAAACAATATCTAGGACAAGCTGAAATTAATAATGTAGTGAAAATAAATAAATAAAAAAATAGTAGTAAAAATTGCAATTTACTGGGAGTACTGTGGTCAATTGAGCTGCATCTACAAATAAAGAATGCCTGCTCTGTTGCAAGTCATTTTTATTCAAAATTGTCTTATGTTTTAGTATTTGTTTTTGCTGCATAGCACAATAAAATAATTGTAGCAACATGTTGACTTATGGATCATACAGTTGCAGTTTAGTCCTTGGTCTTTGAGTGTAGCACTAAGAGGATTCATGTAAAGCTGTGCACTGCTTTTCAGTGTTAAAATTTCGTTGAATTCTGATTTGAATTCTTTACTGATATTTTGAATGTGAGAACTCGAATCTGAAAAATCTACAGTTTCCTGGTCTTTCTCTGCTGCTGCTAATTGTAAACACCAAGGGAAATATGTCAGTTTGTTGTTCTCCAAAGAATATTTCAAAATTTTAAGGTTTCTACCAGATTACTGTGCTAGATAGAAATATTTTGTGTTAAATGGTTACAAGTGAATATGACTAGCATTCAGCCATGGCTTTTAAGTCATATTCCTTATTTACAATACCTTCCTAATGTTAATCATTAATTTCTTAAGTCCTTAATTTTACATTGTGAGTTATTGCTATTTGACTCTATTGATTGTCCAAATTCATTTATTCTTCACTTCGTTTTAATATTGCCTAATTTTCCTACTGTTTTTGTGAAACATTTCACTTATGACTATGTTTCTATTTTAAACCATTTTGTATTGATACACTCTTTCTTCCAAATTTCTGTTCCTTTATACCTAAAAATTGTGTGTTCAACGTCTTTTCCACCACATAAGGTACATTGATTTTGTGGAATACCTTTCCTTAAGTCTTTTTAACACATTAACTGCGTATTGGTCATGGGAGTCCAATGGCAGTGTCATTCCTTAGATATTGTTAAGATTGCTTCTTTATGTAACTTAAGATAATATAAATTTAAAGATTTAGCAAGCCATTGCTGACTGCTACACTGGATCCACTATAAGAAACACACTTTTCTATTACTGTTTGTAACACGTGTACCGCATATGCAATCGATCAACAATAACTGTTCAGTTTCAGTAAACTGATTGGTTTGTATTTCCAAATAATTGAAAATGTATATTGCAATGAAATCATTAAATATATCCATTAGGGCATTTTGAAACCAATAACATAAATGATAAGCTCTATTTGTTTCTCTTAGGCTGAGTATTGCTGTAAGAGACCAATGAGAGCATTCACTGCTGCCACATGCGTAGGGCTGCCTCTCACTTTTGTTTACCTCAAATGTGTTTATTTCGGGAAGAAATAAGAAACAATTCCAGTTATCTAAATGTATGCTGCAGTATTAGTCAGAAGTCACAATGTCAATGAGTAAGGGTTAGCAATGAATTTGCTTGAAAATTATGAAATTAATGATTCCGGTATAATAGTGAAACTGAAAGTGATTGTATTCAAGACAAGAAGTACTAACCAGCAGACCGATCAATTTCAGAAAATACATTGAAAGAAGAAATCATGGATGTTTATTCATTTGGATTACTTGCAATATTCTCAATGAGAAAAGGTTATCAATTACAAATTGCAAGAAAATCCTTGCTCGAAGGAACTCCAAACCAGTCCATTACACCACACAGGGTCATGAGACGAATTCATACTTTCATCGAACCAGAAGGAGAAGGAAGAAAGCAGTGCGGAGAATGCGATACGGAAATAAGTAAAACCTTATGAAACAAAGACAGTCGCAAGTTTCTGTTCAGGATTTTGAAAGACAGCCTGAATTTTGTTCACATTGGTGTAAGCAGTTCCGTAAAACATGACAATAAATTTAAGGCTAAATTATTTTTTGCATCAAGGAAAAGATTACACTACAAAATTCATATTGTTGCTTATAGTATTTATGTACCATTCATCTATCTTATTTTTCCTTTCTACTTTTATTTGTAATTCCTATTTCTTTCTTAAATCTTCATCCCTTTGATGATCCAGCAGAGTATATTCAGACATTGGATGCAGCAATTTCATCTCTGGTGCCTCAAATCTTTTGTTTGCATTTACTTTTAGGGTCCATATTTCTGCTCTATATAGCAGGACTGGAATTGCCAGGATTTTATAAAATTGTTTCTTTATGAACCTTCTTACATAGGTCCTTTTGATAATCGTATAATATGACATTTAATTTTCTAAATGTCTGTAAGAATATGATAAATATTAAAGTTCTGAGTGCATCAGTAATAAATTGCTAGATCAATGAAAATTATTGGACCATGGAGGCCGATACCACCGCTGATGGAACTGCGTCTATCTCGTAGGTTACATTGAAATGCTTATACATGGTATCAGGTTCTAGAGACCGATATCGCCTCTGACAGAACTGCTATTTATCTCGCAGGTTACTTTGAGATTATAAAAATATCATTACAGTAATTCTGCACACTGCTAGATGGCATTGTAGTAAGACGTATCGGGCTCTGTGCCCTGCTTATGTAATAAAATCATCATGCATATCAGATGGAGACCTATACAGTAAATAAGATAAGAGCAGCAACAATTGCTGCAGTCAACGTGTTAACCTCCACAATCATGCTTCTAGCCATGCAATACTTTCTTTTCTCTATTTGTTATGTCTATATATGCTGTTTTCTCCTTCCCATGTATTTCTAATTAGTATATAAATTATTAGGGAACTCTTCTGTTATTTGTATTTTGATAACCTTAAATTTCTTTCTTGCAATTTTCCAGAAATTGTTCACATTATTTGCTCTTATTTTCCATCTCTCCTAATCCATGACTTATTCTGATGACTATAAACCCATCCATTTTTCTGTACTATGCTTTTTTCTTGGTACTCTAAGCATTGTAACAAATTTCTTTTGTCTAAATTTGAAATTCTGAACCAATATTTCAGTGCTCTTTCCATAGTTTCCCTTGTCACTCTACTTAGTTCTATTCTTGCAACCTGTCTTCACAGTTGTATGTGTTAGACCTAGCATTTCTCTACATAACATCCTGTAGCTCTCATCTATGCAGTCCCATCTACTATCTAATTCCCATACTTGTATAGCATATAAGTTTTGCCTCTACCTACATATTGTATACTCTCTCCAGTCATTTAATGCTTCTCTCATCCATTTTTCACATTTAAGTAATCCCCCCCACCATCCTTTTTACATACCATAATCTGTCTCTTCTTGATTCACTCTGAAGCTCCATTCTTTGCAAGGATTGTTTTAAGCCAATCACTATAGTTGATCCTACCAATGGTCTTGATCAAATCCTTGTTAATCGAGGTTCACTGAAATAGATCAAACTTTCACCATGGTTAAGTTGTAGTTGCGGTGCATCATTGTTATCATTCAAGGAACCGCCATCAGCTGATCATGTGCTAAGTTGCGGAATGCTTGTGATTCTACAGAAGTTACTTGCAAAAATTACTCAAAGGAGAACATCTTACTCTAATCCAGTGCATGAAATGTTTGTAGCAGTGGTAGATGTCTTTTGCTACAGCAAAATACTTGGCAGTTCATTGGTAGGATAAAAGTCCTGGTACATTTTTGGGACATGATCATTAAATTTAGTTTAAGAAGTTACTTGTACTTGTACACTTATGTATAAAGTACTGCAGTAGAAAACATTTTTGTGAAAAAGCAGTGCTTGTTCTGGTTACTACAAAATTTGCTTTTAACATAATTACTGCTTTACCTTTGTAAAGGAGGAGGCAGATGCGAGCATACTTTATTAATATGATGATTTGAATTACCGCCCCAGTCTGATGTGTGACTGATTGGTTTAATCTGAACTTTGTGAATTTATGTAGCTGCCCTTATTAAATTATAAAACATGTTATTTATAGATGTTTTATTTTCAGTGTTAGCCAGTCTGCTCAAGTATGTAAAACTGTCAGTCGGTGCATTCACACTTAAGGAACTTATCAGGTGAGTAATATTTAGCTCCTAGTTACGTAAATTTTGTAGGAAGAAAGTAATACAACTACTGCAGGTTATTTCCTTTCCTTCCTGGTAATGATAGGCATTATCTGGGTACGCACCATTTTTTTGTTATAATTGAGGCATTTATGGGGGCCATTCACAATGCAATTTAAAAGCATAGAAGGTTGTTTCATATTAACCGATGCACATTTTCACATTGGATTATGTTGACAAACTTATAATGTAAACATAGCAATTTGCAAGCTCCAAGCTTTCATGTTCATGTCTGCATCAAACTTAAGAAACCAGCCAATCAGATAGCAATTCTCCTTACATCTCATCGTGTGATCATTCTGTGTAAAATTATGGACCAAGAATCTCTAGGATATCTATAAAGCTTGCAGCTAAACAAATTGTAATGAGGGGTGCTTATTTGAGAGTTTGACATCCTTTAACTAAACTGTATTCACTCTTAGGTTGATCCACATCAAAACAAAACCCAAGTGCCCAATGCACCATAGTGTATCCTTCCGCCATTCGCGCCAGAAATACTGTCATACTTTCATGATCACGTAATGCAGAAATAACAGAGCCCTTATTCTGACAACTTACACAGCGACTAACGTATTCTGTAAGGGGTTAAAGGATAAGATCGGTAGTTACAACAAAATAAACCTTTGCGCACACAATAATAGTTTATTCTAAGAGAAACAAAAGAAAAAGGAAGTAACAGGTATGCGATGACTACATTTATTGGCTCTCTGGAGGCGGCACTTTACCAACTGTTGACAGCTTGTTTTTAAAAAGAAATTGTTCACTGTTATGCGAATTGCATTCTTCACAAAATCGTCTCAACTTGCATCGCGTATTTCACAAGCTTTCTTTTATTTCCGAGTGTAACCATTTTTCCCGTTTCAGATTTTTCTTTACGAGCACTGTTTATACTTGTAGTTGAAAGAGCGGTGAATTCAGAAGTTAACTTCACCGCTTCTTTCGCAGGAAGTGTTGGATATTTCTCACATAACTTATAATAAACTTCCAATACTTCTTTTTCGCCCTAGTCAATGGTTTTCCCAGCCTATCGATGAAGACGCAACAGCAAATTCACTGTCCGCCATGATACTATTGACTGTAAACAATATTCTGCGCATACCCGGAGTCAGGCGACATATGAATTGCATGTTGGGACTTATAGCTCTGTTTAACTGTATAAATCAGCATTAATTAAACACTCTTAAGTGTTTGTATAGAATATTATACTATTTAAGGATAAATTCATTTTAAATTTAGATTACTAGCAAGGGACTACTTTCCTGCACGCATTGCTACCGTGTTGTTCCACGGAGCACTGGTCACGTGAGTTTGTTTTGGCGCGGATCAACCTAAGAATGAATGCAGAGTAGGTAGCTAGCTCTCGTTGATTTGATAACAGGTATGTAACCTCTTTTTGTTATGTGTACTGTTGGTGTTTGCTTTGCTTACTGCCACATTAGCTCGGCTGTTTCAGGTCTTTTGTAATTGCCTTTTATTTTCATTATGAATGGCTCCTACATTATTGCACGTGTACATTAAGTGCTCAAGGAAATTAAAATATGAGTTGGTGGATGCTGATCAAATGGAGTGTTAAGCACAGGATAAATGTGTTTGGCAATATGCAAACTGGGCAGAACAATCCTCAAGTGAAACAGAAAAGGTGTGTTATCAAGGGTTTACATATTTATGAAAAATAATGAAAAGCAGGGGTGCTGAAATTGGGAAAAGTATTGCTGCCAAAGCTAGGCTTCCAAAATGTTCCATTAGCTATAACTGCCTTAACACAAGTTAGGTTTAGATTTTACTATAGTGGTGGAGGGACAGAAATAGGTACTTATATTGTCATTTTTGGCCATTAAGTTTGAAATATATTTATTTCAGTGTGTGTCTGCACCTGCACACACCTGTTTTTGTCTTAAGGGGACACTATACTGAAAAAATGTTTGGCATAAAAAAACTTTGATATTTCCTGTTTTCAAAACATAAACATCTTTGGCTACCTGCCATTTTTAAAGGGTATAGTGGCCATTTATAAACATCAGCATGCATACCTTTACTACCCTTCTCTTTCATGTATATGCCCAATTTATAAATTTTGGCATGCGGTTTAATTTTGATCAGTGTTCAAAGTACACAAAAAAATTAAATTCATTCACAACCTCAATACTCTGTTAATTATACATTTATGAAAGACATGAGAGAGTGACACATACAGTCAAAAAATGGTGGTATGACAAAACAAGCAGCAGTGTTGAGTGCTTGCCAACGACATAGTAGTAACTATCATTATACTATTTGACAATAGTTCTCATAGTAGTGGTACAGAAATTAGTCTACTGCATGGCTCTAGCATTGCGACAGAAATGCAAGAATAATGGAACTTCATTATTCAGAACATTTGAGGATTTGCTGAAACTTTTTTTTCCCCTCTTGAAAAATACCATATAGTTCTGAATCTTGCTGGAATCAATGTTCAGTTTTGAGATTGCTAATTCAGGACCAAAAATTGACCACCCCAGTTACATTTGTTGTCATTAGTGACCGATATTCACAACTAATCAAAATGGGTTTCGAAACGTTTTCGAAAATCCGTTAAATCTCTCACTGAAATCATGGTGTAGTACATTAGCAATTCTATGAAGGGTTGCAAAGTTGATTTCTTTCCCAAGGTTTTCTTGACTAAGATGTTGAGAGCATGAAACTAGTAAAATCATTACCACTCACTCTTCTGTATACATTTTCAATTTTTCTTCTAAGAAAAAATTGCACTTGTCAGTTAAGTAATAACCTGACTTTGCATTTTATTTTATTTTGTATATCATTCAGTATTCCTGTTATATCAGCCAGGAAGCCAACTTTTAACCACTATTAAAAAAATCTGATGTGTTACACTCACATGACTTTCTCTACTCTTGTACAAAGTATTTTTACAAACGCTTGTTCTCCATCTAGTTCATGTTAATCGAGATAAACATTTGCAGACCCTATCTTATTGCTAATTTTCTTGTAGATGTAGGGGAAAATATATTTACAAGGGCAATATAGAAAAACAGTAGCCTTTAAGCACATACATATCTCTTAATAGCTGGTTGCTAGGTGCAGCACAATTACCTTTGCCACAGATTATAACCCTCTGCATATCCAAGACAAAAAAAATGAATAACGAATTCCCATTTGAGAAAATAAGTATTGAAAAATTTAAGGGAATAATAAGCAATATCTCAAATGGTTCACTCAACAAAAAAAATGTATGACACAAATTGTGTATTTTAACGCGATCTACATTTTTTGTGTAGTAACATTTTGTCTATCTCTTATGGTTTACCAGTAATGCAAAAGTCGTTCACAATAAAGAATACTTTTGGAGACATTCACAGAAAATTCAAGATATACATTTTATTTACCATAAAAATATCTTAAACATATGATATTTTAATCAAAATCGTTAGCCATTTTTGAGAAAATTAAAATTTTCGAAAAATCTTCCACGTAAAGGGTACTCTGGGGTGGGAGAATTTTCTTGAAAACCTTCGTGTCGCATCCTTGGAAGATACTGAACCCAAATACCAAGTTTTGTGTTTATCCGACTGTTCGTTTCTGAGTTATGCTGTTCACAGACACACACGGACGTGTTTCCAAAAATGCTTTTTTTTTTTTATTCAGGGGGCCTCAAAACATGTATTTCCGGTCAAATCTCGATATCGAAATTTTGGGTGGAATACAATACTTCCCCTACTTACTATACGTAGTAGAGAAAGTAAAAAGTTTAGTTCGTGTTCTTTATTTTGTTAACTTAAAGAGTTCTATTTCAACCAGCTGACCTCGCTGTGATAAATATCATACTATGAATAAAGTTCTTTGAGTAATTTTGTAAATTTCCTATGATTTAGCTAACGTGATCTAATGAAATTAATGTTAATTACTTTTTTCATCACACATATGAAAGTTTCATCAAATTTAGCAACAAGATTTTTCTTGATGTAAAATGCAATGCAATGTTATGTTAATAATAGGTCTCATGTTTAAATATTTTTTAACCGAGAAATCCTGTATGACAACCGTCAGTACACACTGATAAAAGTTTGTTCAGGTCAATTTTGTATTTTTTTAAAAAGGAGTTAACCGCTTAAAAAAATGCATTCCCTGTATCATAGGTATTGCAGTTAAAACTTCTTCCTTTATAATCCCTATCTTATTAAGATATTTGACAAATAAAACCAACTGAGATGTAGAGCTAATATCTGTGAATACAGAGCAAGGCTGAAATAGTCACATTCATGAATTTCATTGAGAGTACAAAGCAGCATATTGCTCAACATTTCGTTAATTCTCCTAATATAATTAGTCAGAAATTTGTAACTTTTGGATATCATTTTATCTGTTTTGCATTTGGAAATTTAGAAACTAATGTATCACATACAACTAAAAATCACTGCTTGAAAATCCTGCATTTGTAAACAGTTAATTTTTCTGTTCTCAATTTAGAATACATAGGATACTTATCAAAATTTGAATGCACTGTATTATGTCTATTAAGATTAAATTGTTTATAACCTGAACTATGTCAGGACAGAAACACCTTCACTGCAATAAACTTACCACTATCAATCAACTATTCAAACGTAACTGAATAGGAATATAGCAGTAGCTAAGTATTCATAGAAACTAAGAAAAAGGTGTGAAAGCTTCTGAGGACGGTGAATTTAAACAGTCTGGCAAACAAATGTATACCTTATCAAAACCAATAAGGTTGAACTTAGAAACCATATAAGTTGCATTATTGAATGCATGCACTGTACAGAATGATACAGGGACATATAAAGTTTTGTAGAATTTAATAAAGATATATTTATACCTGGAATTTAGATGTAAATGTATGAAAGGAAAATTATTCCAAGATCACATATTGTTGTAGAAGATTCAGGAGAGCTAATGAAACAGTATCTTATTTGCTGTATCACTGTGAAGCGCTTTCAGTTCTTAGGGTTAAATACTTTAATCAGGAAAGTATGCAATCGCAAGAATTTAAGTAGTGAGTGACTTGCAGACTTGTGAAGGAGGCAAAGACCTTCGGAGGTTAAATGAAGATAAGCACAATAGTTCACAATGTACAGAGCATTTATTTTCCTCCCTTTCTTTTATAAAAATTTTGAAGAAAAAAAGTTGTGAACATTGTAGGTGTGTGTTTATGGTTCCTTACATATGAGAGTTACATAGCAGTAGACAAATAACTGAAAGTGTTTGCAGATTTGTTATGTGAAATTCTTCTAATGCATTGTGTTTTCTTTTTTGTTTAGATGCACATATTGGGAGGTACCTTAAGGCAGGTAAGTAAGTTCTTGTGTTAATTGCATTTAATGCAAGGCAATGATGATACAATTTGGATACTCTTAAGTTGAATTAATAATTATGAAATTAACTTGCCCTCACTGAGCTGTAAATGTGAGATGTAATTTGCAGTGATAAGTTGCACGTAACCTATTTAACATTTTTTATTAATTACTTTTCAGGTGAAACATAGTTGCACTATCTCATCTGAATCCCAAAGGTAAGAAGTTCCTTGAAGGTTTTATCTAATTTTGTTTCAAATAAAATCCCCTGTGATGAACTTAATCATTGACAAGCATATGTCTGAAATTACATTGATGTGAAACTTTTCTGAGGGCAGCAACTTTAAAGTTTATCAGTACTATTCTGTAACTTCATTGTTAAGAAGGCGGCTACAATTATTTGTTGAGGTTAAAGAATTGTTCTTATCAAGTGTGCTGCTATTTGGCATTCTGTAACTCCATTATTGCAGAATTAATTTCATCAAGGGTTGTTAGCCAACTGGAATGACTAATTGAAAATTTGTGAGCTCTGCAAGAACTTTTGTTTTTCCAATGACACCAGAATGGGAATATTGACTAAATGCTTTTGTTCCATGCCTTGCAGAGGAGAGGAAACAGGCTGTAAAAATGTAGCATAAAGCATTTAAAATTTACATGGATTTTTTTAAATTTGTACCACTGCTTAGAACAGGAAGAAATACACTTTGTTACCTGAATTGTGAATTAGATTTATTATGGGGAAAACTTGAACAGCTGTGGCAATAGCCCTATATAACGAGTTTGAATTTTAGTTAAGATAAGGTAGGCAAAAGAATCAGCAACGCAGAATAGGAGTTTTGTATTGTTTTGATGCAAGTTTCGCTAATTTATTTTAATCTGCAACATAATGCTAAATTTTCTTTGCAGTTTTTTTTGTTTTAGTGAGACCTTTTAAGGGTACCAGTTGACATGCAGACTTTTCTGTAATTTTAATGTGTACCATAAATTATATGTTCAGCTTTAGTTCAGTTCTGTAGAAATGTTCTTGCATTTTAACAATGTTTAAATGATAATCATAATTGCATCAGGTTATATGCCTATTATTTCAGGTGTTCTCTAATTGGAAGATCATAGCTAAAAGAAAGATTAGTTTCTCTAGTTCTCTTATCTGGAGGAATGTAGAAGTATATTTCAGATTTTTTTCAAACAAATCTATCAAGTGTATATCAGTTGATAACCAAACTAGCTGCCTTCTGTTATGTGCTTTCTCTTCCAGCAGCATTAATAAAATTGCATTTTCTATGGTTATGAGAAGCTGGCAAATTGCCTTCTGCTAGCAACTTCTTTTAGCAGATTGGAAGGTCTCTCTGATTCTGGGAATGAAAATGGATCACCCCAATTCCTTGCAGCCCTCAAAAGTGCAAGTTCCTAATCCTAAACTAAAAGTGAAGCAAATATATTCATGAACCATTCAAATTAGCACAACATTAATCACAATTTAAACCTAAAATTCTTAAATTAATAGCTGTTATTTTTTTTAATTACAATACAAAATACATATTTATTTTGCTATTAAACTTTGCCTAAGTTATGTTGGTAGCATCTTTCTAAATGTTATCACACCAAACAGTGCTTACTCGGACATAACCCATAAGTTATATTTTATGCTGCAACGAATATGTAATCATTTCATAATTATCTTTCTATCATACTCTTCCTCTTATAGCAGCATCCAAATGATGTGTTTGTAAATCCATTGTGTAACAAGTTCATTACCAAGAGGACCTTGGGTTTTTTGCATTCAACAACCAAACCTTTATTCTTAACAAAATTTTGTTTTCTTAGGAAGTTACAAAATGCTGAATGGCGCATAACAATTGGTTAGCAGCTTTAACAATACGTTACCGAATAGACTGGAATATCATGTGTACTTTTGTAATTTACAAAAACTTTTTTTCAATTTTCAGCTTTTTGCTTCTGTCAGTACCTCCCAGAACTAAAAACAGGTAAGCTATGATAAGTACATACATTACATGTACATTCAGTCAAACTAAATATGGCAGTCTCTTGAGAGGTTAAATTTTTTCAAAATTACTTAGTAACCACGCTGTTCACAACTGTCAAGCAGTTCTAGTTCAGTTCTCCAAATTAGACTGTTATTTTTCTTATTTTGTACAACTTGTTTTGCTGTAATATAGTTAAATAACATTGTTTCATTTTGCTTACAAATATAATTACAATAATGGTGAAATTTGTGATTATAAAATTAAATTGACTTGCCTAATTACATGTGAAACCTCCTCCCAACTGATAAATTGTCATAGTTGCCATCTATGGGTATGACAGATTACTAAATAAATTCCACATATGTAACAAATGAAGAAAACCTGTTCTATTTTTACTCATGTATTTGAAATGAAAGGGGCGGGGATGGGGATTTTTCTGGAAATTTGAAAAATTTGAACTTGCAACTTAAGGACCGAGCTAAGAGTGCTACAGTAATTGTGGCATTGTAACGAGCTTTAGTCCTACTCCACTTGAGAACCATAAATCAATAAAATGTGTTTAGGTTACAGATATTTGGTGTTGAAACATGTTTGAAATCTTGTATACGAATTGTTTCCTTGGAAGAATTTTGTCACAGTTGTGTTCACCATTATAACCTACAAGAATATATCCAGTCTTGTGAGCAAAGCCGGGCTGTTTGAGCACCTAGCGGAAGTATCTGATTCAAGCTCCCATCTTGCAGATGTCGGCAGTTTGTGTACTTATGGTCTCTGCATCGGAGGAAAATATCTGTCCAACAAGCCATTTCCTAAAATTTAGAAGAGCTACTTTTGATCAATGTGGTGCATGTGTCAGCATTTGAAGTGCAAGTCTTTTAACTTCACAGTTGCAATTGAAATGTATGAATGCAGTGTCTTGGTGGAAAAGTACTTTTCTCTTCACCAATGTTGAAGCTTGACCTTAAACAACCCCAGCAAGGCTACTTTATTCTGCATTGATATGGTTTTGCCGTTTACCATGTAATCCACCAAATGCAACTCGCTTGTCTTTTGGAGCGCTTTCACTGTTTGCACCCTGTTTTTGGGTTGTTGCTTTAACTCTTCCATGTTGTAGCAAATCCATGTTTTATCAATAGTAGTGCAACACTGCAAAAGGTGCAGAATTGCGACTGAATATGTCCAGGCTTTCCTGTGAGATTGTGGTTGAGAGTTAAACATGGCCCATATTGTGTACACTGCAAATTTTCTCATGTGTTTGTTCATTCAAAACGTCCCAGGTGCAATCCACCGTATATTTCTGCAGATAAGACGTATAAATTTTCATCAAAGTTCTACAGTTTTGGCATATATGTCCTATAATACAATCCCCAAACTAACAGCAGCCTGTGAAATTGTTTTTTAATTATTATTTATGGGCGCTCGTTAACTGCTATGGTCCTTAGTGTCCCATTCTATATTCGACATGAAATGCCGATAATTTTGCTCAAAAGGCCTCTCTATCAGGCTTGAGGTTTTTTTATGTGCCATAATTCTAATGACATGGGACCACCGGCTTTGCTTCCCTTCCGAAGGAAGCCATGCTAAGGATTTTTACGCCCAAAAAAAACCCTGCAACCTCGGGAACTAGAGGCTAGCCTGGTAAACCTGTGAATTTGCTTTAGATCAGTGATCATCTGGATAATAATACATGGAACCAGTTTTATAATGTATTTAAATTGAATCTTGATGCTACATGTCCAAAAATAAATGTGAATGTAAATAACACTGCAAAGAAAAAAGTAAAATTACCATTAACGACGATGAAACTGAAAGAAAAAATGAAAGATATGTATGTACTGTATAAAAGTTCCTCACTGGAGTATTATAAAAATAAATATAAAACTATGAGACGTGAGTATCTCAGTAATTTGAAAGCTGTTAAAATAAATGCATATAGAGAAAGCATGAGAAAATCCAAAAATGTCAGTAAATCAGCCTGGGGCTTAATAAATGAAGCGAGAAGATATCCTGAATTATATAAAAACATAAAACTGAACATAAATGGGGAAGT
Source organism: Deroplatys truncata (assembly GCA_030765065.1). Taxonomy (NCBI): domain Eukaryota; kingdom Metazoa; phylum Arthropoda; class Insecta; order Mantodea; family Mantidae; genus Deroplatys; species Deroplatys truncata. The sequence goes on from CM060980.1 coordinate 25,025,815, forward strand.
GGTTCATGATCCGGTCTCTATAAGTAAACAATTTAATGATTATTTCATAAATGCACCTACACGGATAGCTAGTAGACCAAACTCTGTAAATGCCAATATTAATACCATGACAAATACTTCTTTCTTTCTCAGACCAGTTACAGAAGATGAGATAATTAAAATAATCAACAACCTGCCGAGTAAAAAAAGCAGTGGGTGGGATGAAATCAGCTCATTTCTATTAAAAGTATGTAAATATGTTATTGTAAAACCATTAACCTATCTGATTAATTTCTCCATTGAACAGGGACAATTTCCAGAAATGTTGAAACTAGCGATAATAAACCAGTATTCAAAAAAGGGGATGAACTAAATATTGACAATTATAGACCAGTGGCTTTAACATCGGAGATAGCTAAATTGTTTGAAAGGATCCTGCTGTTAAGACTGGATAATTATCTAAGTAAATTAAATATATTAAGGAAGTTTCAACATGGGTTTAGAAAAGGGAAATCCACCATTTCTGCCATTAACCAGTCTGTACATGAAATAATTGGGAATTTAGAAAACAATGAGGTCAGTATATTATTTTTTGATTTATATATATAATTTTTTTTTTATATATATTGTATTTCGGCCGGTTTCGCATGTTGCCATCGTGGACCCGGCAGGACTTTTATCGTGAACACTGCCTGTCGCGAGGCCTTCTTGGCATTGTTCCCAGTTTAGTTGTGCACTATATAATAGTGAAATATTGCATAAAATCATTGTAGCAGAAATGGCTCGTGTATTACGCTCAGTAGAAGAACCCTCTGCTGGATATTGGACCACATCTAGTTACGATGATGCTGTCAACTTTATTCTAGATTTTTTGGAGATTGAAAAGTTGATAAAGCTAGTGATACATAGAACAGCAATTTTTATAAAAGACGGGGAAGAGATTATACTGCACATACCGGTGTCTGTAAGTACTGTTATGGACATTGACGACCTACAGATTCAAGATTTTTTTGGCGAGGTGTTCCAAAAACTGACAGACCCTGGTGAATACCCGGATGCCGCAGGATTGGGAATGGCTTTTCTTTGCATCGATCGGTGGTGGTTCAAGATAGCTGCATGTCAACCAAATAATGCAGCCTCACCAACATCCAGAAATGTACTGTTGGCGGAGCATGTTGTCTTGGACGTGGACGAACGAGACGGTGGTATCACAGACGTAATGATGAAGACATCGGACACCCTGGTAGGATGCATCGCTCTATACTACACGCGGAGAGCAGGTGACAACGCGAATCAACGAAGTAGAAGGGTGAAGGAATGGCTGCGACATGAGGCGACATCACACGAGACGAACGCTGTTCGGATGCATATCTCCGAATTACCAGCCTGGCACAGGACTTCAGGAAGGTTTAACCTTCGAATATTCAACGTAAGAGGTAATGTTCTGTATCAAAAAAGTTTGCAACCGAATATCCTAGATTATATAAATTTGTATTACATCTCTGATCGGAAATGTAAGCTAATAATCAAACTGGATGCCTTTTTGAACGATAGAACATAGGAAATCTGAACATTTTGTGAACATTGTCTCAAATACCATGTTCCAAATAAGTGCGAGGTGGAGGTCGAAACGATTCCTCTGAAGAGAATATTCTTCGAGCGAGGGCAAAACCTGACTGTATGCACGGATTTGTTTGCTATGCTGATTTTGAATCTTATATTGAACGTACTGAGCAAAAACACATTCCGTCTGGGTATGGTTGGGTAGCTATATGGAAGGGTGATTTAATTAACCAGAGTTTGAAATCGCTAAATGATTGTAATGATATCTCAGAGGCCTTTTTGGAGGACATCGCTAGCTACATATATAATTGGTCATGCGCCTATGGAATTAAACTCCAAATTGTGGGATCTGCGGAAACAAACTTGGCATGGGAGACGAACGGGTTAATGGGCAGAGGAATTACATTGATGGTCAGTCCGGATCCTATCACATTAAGTGTTGGACGGTACCCGAAAACACGTATCCTGTATATTTTCACAATTTTCGAGGATACGATAACCATCATATTGTTAAAAACTTGGTGCAGAGATTCGGCACCGATGTAAAAATTGTAGGCAAAACATTCGAAAAATTTGATGTCGTGAGTGTGGATAATATAAGACAGGATACGATTTTTGGATACAATCAATTATTTAGGTTCCTCATTGGCACTGTTGACCACCACCGTAACAGATTTTAGGTATGCACCTTTAGGCACGAGAGAAAAAGCTCCATTTCCGTACGAATGGTTCGATAGCAAACGCAAATTAAATGAACCACTACCTGAACATGATGATGCATGGTACTCACACCTGCGAGAGGACATGCAGGACAAAAACCATGCAATCGCAATATGGAACCGTAAGGGATTCTTCTAAATTCGAGGAATATCATAATTACTATTTAAAGCTGGATGTGCTGTTGTTGACAAATGTCTTCGAATTGTTTCGGAAAAACGTATTTTATGCATATGAAATCGATCCAGTGTATTTTCAAGGCGCACCTGGATTAACATGGCATATGACAATAACCCACAATCCGTCAGATTTTAGAGTAATACGAGAAAAGTTCTTATATACATTGATTCAAAATCAAATCCGCAGTGGGGTTTCTCAATGTATTCGGTGTTACGCCAAGGTAAGCAATGTCGAGTCGGAGCATATATTATACCTTGACGTGAATGCACTGTACTCAAAGGTTATGCTAAACAAATTGCCGTGCGATCTGGTTTGTAGCAGAACTGACCTACCGCCAGACTTTGAAAGTTGGTCACCTTCAAGCGAACATTGCTTCTTGGCCTTGGTAGACCTGACCTATCCCGCGAACCTACATGATGAACATGTGGAATTTTCATTAGCACCCATCACTATGACAATCGCTTATGCACTACATTTCTGCCTAAAAGCCGGTATTTGATACATAGTGAAAACTTAAAATACTATGTGAACATGGGCTTGAAAATAGCAAAGGTTCACAACTTGTGGATATTTGAGCAGAAATTCCTATTAAAACAATACGTCGAAACTAACGTACATTATAGGGATAATAAACCGTTATCCGATACTTATAAATTAATGAACAATAGCCTGTTCGGGAAAACTGTGGAAAATCCATTTAAATATAAAAGGTTTGTGGTAAAAAAGGCTGCCGATATAGGTGTGTACGGTCGTCGGAATGTCTTTCTGACCCAGGTTAATAATTTTTTAGAGATAGGCGAACATTTCCTGTGCGAATACTCGAATAACAAGGTGCTTTTGAACAAGCCAGTACAAATAGAGTTTAGCATCCTGGAATTAGCAAAATTAGAGGTCTACCGGTTTTATTACAATTTGAAAGCCAAATTTGGTGACACATTGAGCCTATTGTACCATGACACCGATTCTCTACTCATGTACATACAAAACAGTGCGGTACACCCACTTAAGGTAATGGCTGCCAATCCTAATCTACTGCGGTTTCTTGATTTTGAAAAGGCACCAGGAGATTATGTCATCCATACCAGGAATACAGACAAGGTACCAGGTTTATGGACGGATGAAACCGGTTATAGACGAATATAGAGTTTGTAGGCCTCAGGGCGAAAACATACGCTCTACGGTACGAGGACGGTGATTCCTTAATTAAAAATAAAGGAATTGCCGAATGCCCTCGTTGATGAAAGCCGAGAGCGCATATCGTTTGACAACTACAAAAGTATCACGAAAAATGAATGAAACTTGAACATTCTGCTCCACCATATATGATGCCCATTGTTTCATCGGGGTTCCATTAGATTTATGAATAGGGACCATGGTGAAAAAATGGTGTTGTATGGGATTATATTTTGCCTGGAGCCATTGGTCTCCTAAAGCCGCATTCTTGCGGTACATTTTGGGATTGAATGAACTTGGCCAGGGTGTGAAACCCACCTTCCACAGCGTAAGCTGGCTATGCTTTTCGGTTCCTTTAACGGAAAAATACGTAAAAGGAGGAGGGGTGAACTCGTCCACAGAATCCGGATATAACACGTCACCCTCTATATTAGTCTCGACGTCAGAGGCACCCACGATTTCTATCTTATCTAGATTTCTACATTTAGAGATGGCCCTGCTCTCTACAGTCCAACTGCTCTTCGCAGCTGTCTGATCACCCTTCTCATCTACAACCCCATAGGCGCTTTTGACTGCGTGAACCATAATATATTAATTAGTAAATTGGAAAACTACGGCATAAGAGGATTACCCCTGGACCTAATCCGTAGTTATCTGGTTGGAAGAAAACAAATTACGGAAATAACATACAAAAAAGGGCGATGTATTCAACAAATCAAATCACATTTGGGATCTGTGAAATATGGCGTACCACAAGGCACTGTGCTGGGACCATTATTATTTATTATCTACATTAAATACATTAAAAATCCACCAAATACTTCAGTGATAACTTATGCAGATGACACCACAGCTGTATGCTGGAATAAAACAGTAGAAGGATTAAATACTACCATAAACAATACCACCTTCTCTTTGCTGAATTACTTCAAATCGATAAATCTACACTGCAACATGCAAAAAACTAAAGTGATGCAATTCAATAAAAATGATGGTAAAATATCACTAAAAGTCGATAATAATATTCTGGATGTAAAATCACATAAATTTTTAGGTCTTATTGTTGATAACAAGTTAACATGGGCTGAGCATATTGAACATATATGTGCTAAAATTAGTAAAACAGTGTATCTACTCAGATATTTCAACAATCATAGTGATGGTAACATATTGAAACTAATATACTATGGATGTTTTTATCCACACATACTCTATGGGATTGAAATCTGGGGTGCTGCTGCAAAAATGCATATGGATAAATTACTTATATACCAAAAGAAATGCATCAGAATCATGTTTAACCTAAAACCAAGGGAATCGTGTAGGGAAACCTTTGTTAACAATAAATTGCTTACTATTTACTCTCTCTATGCATATAGAACAATAATGTATGTAATAGATAAGTACAAACCAATTAAAAACAACCAAATCCATGAACATAATACAAGAGGAAATTTGGACTACTTTAGGCATAGTGTAAAAAAAGTGTATCTTTAAAGGATTTATATATTTCTGGAATCACGCTATTTAATAAATTACCACTGGAAATCAAATCTGTAGTTGTTTCTAAACAGCAATTCAAAAGGAAATTGAGGGTGTATCTAATAAACAAATGTCTGTATGATTTAAAGGATTTGTAAAGATGTATTTGTTTTGACATGTCCAAAATCAGATGTATGATAAACTGGAAGAAATAAAAAAGAAATATTATGCACTGATTCGGGTAATGACGTTGACTACTCGCAAAAGTGTCATATGGGGTGTTCAATTTTATGGACACACACTATTCAGTACTAGTGCACAACTGTAATTATTAACATTAAGGAAAAGCCTCCTACAGCATTTGTTAAGTTTTTGCCTACAGAAGCACATACCAAATCACGAGCTTGCATGTACTTCTAACAAGTTTCATTGTAAGTTGTGTTGTGTATTCAAACAATTCATACCATAAGTGTAATCAGCGTAAAATTTGTAAAGTGTGGGCCTAATCGTGGAACCAATGTAAAGAAGGAAATATGAAGCAAGCTTCAAGTTAAGTCAAAACAGGCTAAAGAATTGAATAACTGTGCTGCAGCTGGGCTTTCGATATAACAGAGAAGTTTATAGGAGATTGGAGGGCAAACAAATATGCTATTTAAAAAGAATTCGTGAAAAAAATGTTCCATGAGGGGAAGAATAACTTTCTGGCTGAATGGGTACAAGAACAGAGGCAGAATTGTTAGGTTACAAGAAGTATGATTAGGGCTTATGCATTGAAGTGGGCACAGGCCAAACCAGAACAAGGCAAAGAATTTAAAGCAACAGTAGGTTGGTACAATCATTCTGTGAACAGAAAAAAATCTGGTAATACGAAGAAAACAAATTGCTACAAGATCTTGACCATAAAGTCACGAGTTTTCACAAGTTTATCATATGAGCCAAAAATACAACTTTCCATTATCTAATATTGAAAATATGGATGAAACACTGATGAACTTTGACATGGTAAACAATAGAACTGTGGAAACAAAAGGTGTAAAAACTGTACAAGTCAGAAGTACAGGCCATGAAAAGACCAAGGTTTGCATGCACCATGTTGGAGTAAATTGCTTTGAATGTAACATTTGCTAAGGAAGTCCCCACTACGGGAGCAATTTACCCCGAAAGTAACATTGGAGATCTCAATTACAATTACTCTTTTAGTTAAGACTACAGAAGTAAGAGCTCCCGAAGGTATTGTTTTATTTGCGCAATTTACTTGATGCAATCAGGAATAAGGTTATGTGCTATAGGAAAAGGAGAGAAAGGTCAGCGAAAGAGATAAATGTTTGTTGGTAGAAATAAAGAAAATCCATTTAAACAATATGAGAGTAAAAAAGTGCGGTAACCTGCATTATGTTGATCTTCAAAGCCAGTGAGATACCTTCAACACTCGCAACTTGCTTCCTCGTTACGTTTTATTTTAGGTTTATTAGTTAGGTTTCTTTTTTTTAAATATAAGCTTAGGTTCCTGATTTATGGGGTGTTATTTAGTTTTCAATGAAGACCCAAGTAATGCAACAAAGCCCAAACGTGTTATAAAGATGCTGCAAAGTTGTGATGGATGAGTTTAATAATTCTAGCAACGGGAAATGTACTGAAGAGCAGTTTAAAATTCAGGAAACAATGTTTCTAATCTTAATTTTGCATCGCAGATAACTTGCGTTTTGATAGAGAAATACCCTTTCTGATTTCGGAAATGTTAACTATATTCATGGATGGGTACAAAATAGTAACATGCGTGTAGTCAATTCCACACACGATGTGTGGAAAATCTGTGAAAGTGAAGAAGAATTGCCTTTTATTTCCTTAACACTCGTGTATATTTATATGTGTAGATATCTTGCTCTTAACCTCAAAAGCGGGAAGGAAAAGATGACTTTTAAGTTACATCGTGTTAAGTCAATTCTAAATATCTCCATTTAATATGGTGTAAGACTGTCACATTGCATTAAATTCATTGTAATGCCGGCTCAAGCTCCATTTTTCCGTTACTAAACACTCATATGACGCATAACAAAAATTGCAATTTTGATTATTACAGCTGAATTTGTCTGAGTTTTGTTGAAATGTTCTCCAAGCAGGTTCAAAAGGTGTGTATAAGATTCTTTCCTAATATCGAAATGTTCATTGAACTCTCTCACTGCAAAGTATCATATGGTTCTCGCATAGCACTATCGCATTTCCGTCGTTTTTCCATCGAGATCACCAGTGTAATCTAAGTAATCCATGAATGCGTCAAAAATATCTTCCTCCAAATACAATAAGGTATTCTAGTTCAATCTACAGGTTAGTTACTCCATCCAGGTTGCAGGAGTAAATTCTAACCCATATTTGTGTTCTATTTAATTTCGTAGTAACATACTACATGATGGTTCGCTCCGACATTTACTTCTGTGGTAATTTAATCTAGGAGTATCTGATAGTAAAATTATTCATAAGTAGTTTACTCTTGCATGAAAGTTGCCGAGTGTTGACTTGAATAGTAGTTTACTATGAAAGTAGAGCTTACTCCAGGTTGGTTCACGCCACCCCAAGTTTGCAGTAGTATTAACATGCATGGCAGGTGGAACAAAGTTAACACCCATGGTCATTTTCAAGAGAAAAAGTACTTAAATAAAATTCCTCCTGGCATTTTCGTATATTTCCACAAAAAGGGGTAAATGGACGAGAATGGTGTAAAATGTGTGGCAGAGGTGGCCAGGTGCTCTATGAAATCAGGTTGTGTGGTATAGGCTTTGCAGTCACATAGTTGAGAACTCTAAAAATCACTTGACACACAACAGTATTGAGATTGCTGTTATACAGAGAGAGCCAAAAGACTCTGAACCGCCTGCGCGGTGATTTTCCTGTCCACATCCTCAGTGCTCATTGCCATCTGCTGCTATCATAGAAAGGCACGGATGTAACCATACAACGCTTTTAAAACTACTTTTAAAGGCTTTACTTACCAACTTTATGAAAGGGGATGCTGAAACTGTCCACCGTCGTCCATACATTTTTTGCGCCTCTTTGGGAAATTATCCATCACTTGCCATAGTTCACGTTGAATTTCCTGGCAGATATGTTGTTTTAATTCTTCCAGTGTGTGTGGGTTTGTCTTGTACATTTTGTTTTAAGTTACCCCGGAGGGCTTTTTTTTTTTTTTAAATATTACCGGGCTGTGTGGTGTTTTTCCATTGGGCATGTGGAAATATAAAAACATAATGCACTGCAGCTATAAACAAAGTCACACTGTTGTGGTTTTGCTTTGCAGTGTGAAGTGCAGTTTTGAGTTGACGTTTATGTGATGTGGTTCAGTTATTAAGAGTTGTTTATTATTTTGTCCTGTACTTAGCCACAAAGTATATTATGGCTCAGTATATGTTTTCTACTGCACAGCATGTATTTATTTATGATTCGTATGTGTTAACTTGGTCAGCTTGCCATGTGAAAGCACAATTTGCAGAAAGATTTCCAGGTGTAAAAGCTCCAGGCCGTACAACAATCTATGAACTTTACAGTAAATTTCAGGCCACAGGGGGTGTTCAGGCAAAGAAATCTAAAAGACTGCATTCGGTTCTTATCGAAGAAACATAAGACATTGGTCATTGTTTGGAAAATTCTCCACCAAAAATTCCATGATGGATAGTTTCCTAAAGAGGTGCCAAAAATGTATGGACAACTATGGTGACCAGTTTCAGCATTTCCTTTCATAAAGTTGACAAGTAAAGCCTTTAAAAGCAGTTTTAAAAATGTATGGTTAACATCCTAGAACCTTGTTTTCTATCACTCGTTTCAATGCTTATGCCCATGCTTTTCTAACAAATATACCAATTCCTCCTTTAGCTGTACTTCTTCCCTTTCTCCCAACCATCTCTACCACCCCTACAATGTCCATATATCTCTTTCCCTGTTGTATATCTTGCTCTTTATGCCTTCGACGTTCCAGAACATAAAAATTTATCCCATTTTCCTATTTGTTCTTTCGTTTATCCTGATATTTATATTTCTTCACTTTTCTAAGTCTAGTAATTCTGGGTACCCGATGGTCGCTTATCTCCCTCTGGCATTACCCTCCCTTCCCTCAATTCTATTATTTGTAACCCCCACCTTTTTGCATTTTGTTCTGCTTTGCTAACACTTTCCACTCTTAATTCCCCGCTTATCACTTGCATCACTTCCTCCTCCACATATGCATTTCTTACTACACTGATCATCGTGGTTCCTCCCCAATTCTTCATTGCATCGCTTCCCTGTTCGTCGCTGCCGTCTGTTAGCTGCTTCTCCTGCACTCCTGGTTCTTTTTCCCTGTTTTCTTCCCTGACTGATTCCTGCGCCTGCCGAATCTGAGTTTTGATCAACGTATTCCCCCAGCTACCAGCTTAGCTGTTTGCTCAGTTCTTTGACTTGAATGTGCTCTGGGCCATTGCTTCTGTTGGCACATTCTCATTCATTACTCCATATGCTCGTACTGCATTCTTCGCCTTCCACAAATAATTTTGCCTCCTGGTGTTCCTTAAAATTTCTTTCTTCATTTCCATTGTTTTTATAACAATGGGTCTAGGTTTTCTTCCTCTTTTTCCAATTCAGAACATGCCCTCTATCTCCTAACCAAACATTTTTATACCCAGCCCTTCTTCCAGTCTTGTATACTATTTTCTTCTATCACTCCAAAAATTAAGCAGTTCTTTCTTCTCTGTATCTTCAATTTTCCTCCTGCAATCCATTATCTGCTGTTTCATCTCTTCTCTTTGGGTCTTCATAACCTCCTCAAGCCGCCTTTATTTTTATAAAATTTTTTGCCTACTTCTTTTCTGTGCCTTTATAGAGATTCCATTAGCTGGTCCATTTCTACTGGCCCTGGATTCATCCCCACTCCAATTACTAGCAGCATCAGGATTACTGCCACCACCCATACTTGGAAAGTTATTTTTCCCATTTTCGTGATTTATCTTCCGAAGCTGCCTATCTGTACTCTGTATGCTTCCTGTCTATACCATCAGTATCAGCTCTCCAACTTTTTATATGATGTACTTCTTTCTGTGTCCCAGTAACTTAAAGAAATTTCAATTTTTTTTTCTGTAGATAACCCCTCATAATATTTCATTTGACTTGAGCCTGGTGGTTTCATAGTGGAAACAACTGGAGCTTTTATAGTAATGTGCTCCTCTCCTGCAGCCAGTTTTTGTTTCCATAAATTGCAAAGTCAGGCACTTTATTTTCACTTTTCTTCCTGTGACACTATTTAATCTACATGGAATAAATAAATCTTCCAAAACATTACTGTATTTTGTTTTTAGCCAGCTTTCCTTTGCTCTAAAATATTTATTCACTTCATAACATTTTTCTGAAGAAATGCCAATTTGTTTATTTTGCACATCTATAAAAGCCAAAAGAAAGATATTTTCCAGCATCATCTATGTGTCAGGTAGAGAACTTTTTGAACCATACAAGTAGTTGGAGTTGTGACACCCGCATTTCTAGTAGTTGCACATGTTTTGGGAACATTTACAGCATATTCAGCAGTGGACCAACTGTTGAAGAGGCTTAAGAGATTCTGTAATACCTTTGTGGAGATGGAGAACTGAAGACGGGAACAAATGCTTCCAAGCAATGTTTCTAGATTAAGTTCAGAATGGGTGGGCTATCAAAGCACCTCTATCTTTACTGATCCATTGTGTACCCCTTTATTTTTTGGTCAGAATGATTGCATATACAGTGCACGTTCCTCATTAACACGTTTTCCCGTGTATTACGTTCAATTATGAAAGTCCCGGTACCAAATCACCAAATGTAATAAATAACGTTTGCTTAGTGCGTTTTCCTGGTCCCGCTTACTACGTTTGAAGTTTGATGTCCTCGTTGGCTACTTTGGTCAATCCTCAGTCACGGGGTGGATACTGGCAGCCAATCACATGCATGTATGTAAATATTTGTGTGACACAATTTGTGTAAATGCCAATGATAGTTTCTACTGTTGAGTGTTGACCAAACATACGTAGATTGTATTTTAACTTTTCATTTGCAATGAAAAAAAGAAATTGTAGTAAATAACCAATAGTGAAAATCCTTGAAATAGATCACAATCCAAATATGAAACATGTGGATATAGTGCGGAAGTTAACATTCCTCCGTCAACCTTAAACATTGATTAAAACTGCTTTTAAAGAAGGGAAAAATGCAAAAACAAAACTTTCCTCTTGGAAAATAGGATCAGAACGAAATTGGTTGCATGGAAACCTTACTGTATTGAATATGCCAAAGATGCATTCGCCTATTGTACTTGTAACATGATGCACGCTCATAATTTCTTTCTTTCTTTCTTTTTTAGCGGGAATTATCCCATGTGTAATAAAATGCACACCAAAGCCTCTCTTGTCGCTTCCATAATTCGCATATTGTTTTCTCAAAAAATTCATAACCTCAAATCCAAGTTGACCAACATAAAAGCTTGAATTATTTATTCTCAGGCATTGTGTATCCAAATGCATTTGAACACACATTGAATTCAACACGGATTGTACTCGAAATCGGTTTCAATTGCCCATGGAGACGTAGTAATTATTAGATTTTATTACATAACTATGTTCTTAAATTGCATATTTTGCATTTTCGTTAACACGTTTTCCTGCCTATGACGTCCAAATCCTTAGGTCCCTGCAAAATAGTGCTAACAACATTCTACTGTATACCCTAAAACATATACTAAGTAAATTACAAGTAGGTGAAGTGGATTAGGACTATGTTCATTGTTTCTTGTAATAGATGTTGCATTTTAGTTTGGTTTTCCTGTGATGAACTTGACAATTGACAAGCATATGTCTGAAATAATATTGATGTGAAATTTACCTGAGGAGTACAACTTTTAAAGTTCCTATCAAATTAATTCTTCTTCGATGCTAATAAAATTTGTTTTTATTTTCAGTTTCTTTGGCATAACATTACCTCCTGGACTAAGTAAAGGTAAGCTATGAGAAGTATTAATTTTCTGTTTTAATTGGTTTGCCAGTGATTAGAAAATCTTACGCACCCAGTCAATCAGAAACAATATGACCGAAAAAGTAATAATGAGGCTCCTAAAGCAGATGAGTTATAGATGCTTTGTATTAATTTTACTTGTATGTGAATTGTTTTTCTCAATTTCCAGATCTTGCGGGCAATAGCTGCACACCTTTCCATTATGAGGTAAGTATTACGTGCAAGCCATATTATTTTGAAGTTTTTGCCAGTGATTAGCACAATTTCACGCACCCAGTCAAAATGATACAAATGATTAAATATAAAATATGAGGCAGTATTACATTGATGTGGTTAAGAGATATGTAGTTGTATTATGTTTTGCTAAGATAAGTGTGGTTTTCTTCTTTTAAGGGCATCTTTGTTTGTAATGAGTAGTTTCTCCCAGCCATTACATATGGAACATTCTGCTGCTTTTTGAAGAACTTCATGCATTTTGGAACATAAGAACATGGTTGTAACACCTAATTCCATACATTACTTATTTAGATATTAGTCTTCAGTTAAATGTAAGTAATAAGGTAAGTTTGTTTTGCTGCTCCTTCTAGGGCAGTATTTCATGTTGCATGCAAAGAAAGAAAGGGAGAATAAAACCACAATATGGTTTTGAAATGTCAAATTTCAAACTAATGATGGTACTCTTGGTATGTTTAGGTTGTTGGTAAGATGGTTATAATCATCAAGCAGATAGTGCTTTTGTGTCACTAGTTTTTGGCATGGTTCCTTGCTTTTCTTCTATGGGTGCATAATTTTGCCCCCTTACTTTCATGCATGTAGCTTTTTTCTCCGCTCCCTAATAATTGATCAGTAATATATGTCAAATATTTCATAAAATGTCCAAAGGATTCAGTGTTATACACCCACTCGTGGGATGTTATAAGGTGTATATATTGGCCTGGTATTAATACAATCACTAAGGCAATTGGCACAGGTCGTAGAAAAACATAATTTTTGTAGTATTGGATATGTAAGTATTGACATTACTGGAAAATTGATTCATATCTTACTTACGGCCTGTGTTGTGATCTCTGGTTAAGATTCTGGTCAGAAATTAACTGGGAGCAACTCTTAGCGATGAACTAGCCGATAGCAGCTAGGGTACTGACTTGGATGTAACCATACAAGAAAGTATATACCTTCAGCCTCGATTGATAGGCGATAGCGATCCTAAGGTGAAATATTAGAGCAATATTTATGTAACAGGAGGAAAAACAAAGTAATTAGATTTCCAAAATAGTCATTTACAGGTTTTTAAAGAGGGTAAATTTAGTAAACTTGTCAAAAGTCCCTTTAGCTTCTATTACGTTTCTGCTGTTCTGCTGCATTATTCTTAGACATAGTTTGCATTTTTTTTTTTTTTTTTAAGTGAATGACCGCAATGTTTGCTTAAATATATATTGTAACACATTAACCCAATATTCATGCATCTAATCTATTTTATGAAATAACAGTGAAACTTAATATATATTCCAAAAGGTCCTATTTTCCTACGAACCTATAGGAAGCCAAAAGCAAAGATCCATATAAGTTAATATTCCGAAATTACCCAACATATTTCCACGCTAATCTAAAAGAGTATATTAATGGTGAAATCCTAGGTACTTAAAATATGCTTTCCATTTTTTTATTTGCTTGTTTTTTCTGGGGGGTGTTCTTGTAAACATTCATTAATAACTTCATTTAAACAACACAGAGCATGTTGAAAGCAAAATCTATATAATGTTCTGAAATATTTTAATCTAGCGGAAGCCCTACATTATTCCTTTTGTAGCGATGCTGAGATGAATGCTCAGACACTATATAATAGGAATAAGATCTCAGAAAAATAAATTTGAGGAGAGGGATGAAGTTGGGAAATGATTCAGATTAATGAAAATTGCACTATGGCTCTATTCTCTATCACACTTATGCTATTTAATAATTTGTAGCAGTATCACAACCTCTTCCTGAGTTTATAGTCTCTTTTTTAACTCAACATACTTGTCAAAATTGTTTCTTAAATGTAACCGTCACCAATTTCAATATAGTCGAGTAAGAGCCTTCGGGCTAATACCTCCGTGCCATCAGGTATCTGGCAGAAATAAAATAAGATTGATACCTAATGCACATCAGGGTAAACGATTTCATTCCTGCTCTATTCAGATTTGAATATTTTAACAGCAAACTAATGCAATATGTGTTAGTGTATGTTACAATTGAGAGAGACTCCAATATTCTCCGCTACCAACATGTTCTTATATTATATGCAAAATCTATGTTTCCATTAAATTGTATTGAGAGTGAAATCTCACATAACCTAATACTCTGAAAAGCTGTAACCTATTTTCAAACTACGCTACATGTATAGCTATTCTATTTTACACTACCTCCAAGAACTGTATTATGGGCAAATCATTCTTTTTAAAACATACTGAAACGCACTTAACCTATTCCGATGTGAGCTAAACTAGCAGCATAACCCTTAGAAATGTACCGCTATCTAATCTATACAGATCATAATATTAACAAGTATGCTTTATGACGTTACTGAGTATCCAGCCATCAGAAACGGTCCATATTAATCATGAAATTCCTCAAACTAGTTTGATAGAAACTTTAGATTTTATTATACACAGAAATCAGATGGCAAACTCAAAATTGCAGCAAAAACTTATTTTAAAGATATAATGTAATAAGTTTCCACCTAGTGGCATGAAATTGCACACAAAAATATTGCAACCATATCAAATTGTTACAACTCCAGGTTAATTACTCTACAATTAGCTTGCACTAATAATATGGGGCACAACCAACAGGTAGAAATAACTAAAGTTAGAAAACATCGGCTTTTAACCAGAGATCATAATATAAGTCCTTAGTAGCTTAAGTATTTTCTTCTTCTTTCTTTACTGCTTTGGACTTCCAATATTTCAGCAAAACAAAATTTGCCTGAAAGTCAGTGTAGGTTATTCAGATTTTTAAGGTAC
The DNA here is from genome assembly GCA_030765065.1 of Deroplatys truncata. Classification (NCBI taxonomy): domain Eukaryota; kingdom Metazoa; phylum Arthropoda; class Insecta; order Mantodea; family Mantidae; genus Deroplatys; species Deroplatys truncata. The sequence continues at coordinate 25,040,910 of CM060980.1, forward strand.
ACCAGAAAGAAATAACAGTGCATTTAGTAAAAAATTAGCATTAAGTTAATATTTTATTCGACTGTGAATACAGAATTCTCCATTAATAATTACATGGCAGTAATTGGTACTGATTAAATGTTTTGGCTTGGATTATTGATCAAAACTAGATAAGTAAACAAGAGATATTTTGATATAAGAAAATTTGAACCATTGATACATTCAGCTGATAAAACAATGACATTGCAGACTTGGCCATTATGAGCTCTAGATGTATACTGTTTTCCAGAAGACTGTTCTGCCTGATTACAAATGTAATCTTTCTTCTTTAATTTAATATAGTCGGCATGGTTGGGAATGTGTTGTATGCACTTCAGCTACCATAGTTAATGTATAGGATGTAAAAACCTCCAGGAACATATTCTGCTCATACTGGGCAATAATGAAGGTAATATGCAATGCAGTGATGCCTAGAAATGAAAATATGTTTTGCTGATAAGTTACATAGTCTTAGTATGCCATTATGGAAGTAGTGATTTGCATAACGGCACGACAGCAAAAGCATGCATTTGCTTGAAATGCGGAACAATATGGTGCAAATGTGGGCTGCTTAGTGTAAAGTTTGTTGTAATTATTTTTAAGCCTTGAACTGACCAAAACAGAAGTAAACAGGTGAGAGGAGAACGGTGTTAGTCGGAATTTGCATATTCATTTCACCCTTTCTGCTTCATGCTAAATATCAGTGGTATTTGCAGTTTTATGACATTCATTGATGTACAAAAATGCAGTATTTAAATACAGTGAAATCTCTGTTAGCAACCACCCCTAAAGGATCAATTTTTGCAGGAATTGATTTAAAATCCATATAATCAATGTACTTTTTACCTGTATTTTGAGACTACCTCTCTCCCCGACCAGCCTTTGGCGAGCTATTTTTTTTTATTATTTACAATCCTCTTCAAGGAACACTTTATTTAATTGAAAATTTCAGAGTTTTAAAAGTTATTTTTCAAGGCGATAATACAGGTCTTCAGAACACCTATCCTAAATACACGTAGATGTAAGGACCCTTCTCAATTATACAAATTACCTTTGAATCAATTGTTGCTTGATCAGGTGTATAGTTTGATACACGACTTCTGTCTCTCTCTTTACGATACAAATCTCAATCGGTCACTTTTCTGCTATGTCCATAAACATAGGTTTACTTTTGACAAAAGACTGGCCATGAAGTGTCTTGTGTGGGAGAGAAGGTGAATCTGTTTATTTGCCCTCTCTCTAAGAATGTATTTTTCTATTAGTTCTACTCCCTAAAACTACACTTCACGATGTCCGGCAACATTGTTAATTGTACTTATGAAACCTGGGTAATCCTTAAGGAAATGTGAGGAGGAAGAATGTTATTGTTTAAGAGTTCCAACCACTTGCATTCCATGCCAAGGGTTCAAACTTCCTGGGTCTACATTTCAGGTCCTTTATTAATTTAATAAATATATGTGTAAAAAACATTTTCATCCCTATTAAGCAACCATCCCTCTAAAAGACCATTTTCAATGGAACCATTGGTGTTTGCTTAATACAGGTTTTACTGTATATCCATCTGCTGCATTTGGATTTTGCAATCTTGCATTCTGTTTAAGTAAATTCAGGGTTATAATTGCATTTACAGTAAAACCTCGTTAAGCTGGATTTCGCTTAATCCGGACAAGCATCCTTAAAAAAAATTGAATTTGCTAACTTAAATTATAGTACTGCACTAAGACAAACTTAAGGAAATTGTTCATTTTATTTTTGCACAGACTGTACAATAGGCTCTTGGGAATACCAGGAATACATTAGTGACAATGGTACATTAGGCTGCCTTCCTTCCCACACCCTTGCATTACCTGCGATAGGGCTTGCAACTCAGAAGAGTCAGTCATTAAGCTAAAGAAACAAATCGAGTGCATAATGTTGTTTAGTAAACCTACACTATCATCTGGGAAACGTAAGCATAAATCGCTTACAATACACGAGAAACTGAAAATTGTCGAAAGACTTGAAAATGGTGCCACTGTTGCATGTGTATGTGCAGAATATGGAATTGCAAAATAAACGGTTTCGGACATAAAAAAGAAAAAGGGGTGAACTCTCATCATTTTTTATTAAATGTAATGTAAATGAGGAAAATTATCAGGTCACAAATGTGGCAGCTGGCTGAACAAAAGTTAGATGTGACATACAAGTGGTATGTCACATCACAATTTCATGCAAGTGGAATTGCAGTGAGAGGTGTTGAAATTAAAGCTGCTACCAGCTAGTTGGGGCTCGTACAGATTCTGCAAGCGTCATAACATAGTGAACAAAAAGATGTGTGGAGAGAGCTTAAGTGCGGATACGTCAGCTGTTGAGCCATTTAGGGGAAAAAAAACTAAAATCTATCATTCAAGGAAAAAAAGTTAAATTTGCCTCAAGTGTATAATGCTGACGAGAGAGGTCTATTCTGGCGTGCCTTGCCCGAGAACATCCAAGCCTCCAAATCCTTGAAAAAATATGCCTGGACGAAAAATTTGCAAAGAACGTATTTCTGCATTATGTGCTAATCTCATTGTGAAAGAGATGTGTGATAGACCACAAAAGAAAATTGATATTGTCTTCAAACCAAAAAATGTGTAATAGGTGGGCCTATTGTATCTAACGTTCTAATAAAATTATACAGTTCGTACTCTAATTTCATTCACAATTTTTCTCTGGTGTTTTATTTCACTCAATCCGGAGAACATTGGGCCCCAATTGGTTCAGATTAACGAGGTTTTACAGTATTTGAATATACTATTACATTATTTTATGTAGTTCTAGTGAAAATGTGTTGCTAAGGACATTCTTCAAAGCTCATCATTTCTGCAAGTTGAAGTACCTTGGATACTTGCTAAATGACATTGGTGAGACATCACCTATAGTTTGGTTGGTTTAAAGCCTGAAAACAAATATAGCTTATTTATATTAAAGTGGGGGTAATAGGAGGCAAGTGCAAGTTGTTGAATTGCCATAGGTGGCATTGCATAAATATATGAACATACGTTGTAAAACATGAGTGCTTTGCTTTATTTGCAGAGATGCTCTGAATTTGTATGATGTTATTGGTGATCAATTGGATTAACAACCTCTTAGTGTTCAGAATCTTGAAACATAAACCTTAACATTGTTATCTTTCAGACTTTACTGTATCACATCTCACACTTAAAAGAAATACAGGTTAAATGGGGCATGCACCTTAAAATTCTTACCTTTCAGGCTTTACTGTATCGCATCTCACACTTAAAAGACAGTACAGGTTAAATGGGGCGCATGTTGCCACATGTTCTATATGTAAGCTCGCAACTTCGACAACCAACTGCGTTCGATCTACCAATTTAATGCCATCTTGTGAATGATACATCCCCAAATAGTGAAATATCTGCATGCTATTTAAGGCACTTGTAAGACATTTAATTTTCACCTGCACTTTGTCTCCTCTTTGTATTTTTAGTACTTCGAAATATGAATTTGCAGCCATAAAAGTATATATTATCAAAAGAAATTAAGAGATATAAAATGATAAAAATCTATAATTCAGTAGGGTATTATCACCGTTTACTGTTGATAAAATTACATTCAACAGCAAAGAATGAACGATGTGCCACACTCCACTTTGCGCTATTCCATATATTGCATTAACCTAGCATGTTTTTGTTTCTGCCCATGAGTCCTTAGAAATCCTTTCATTCGTTCCTTATTTTATCCTATACACTACTATTTCTGAACACCCAGGTAGCTTGATTCTTTTACTGCCTCATTTTACTTAATCTTAACACATTCACCAACATTTCATCTCTTCCTAGCTCTTCCCTCCATTACCATTTATAAACGTTGTAAAAATTATATAATTTGGTAGAGAAAAACATTCTGCATAGGATGTGTTAAAAGCTGAATTTCATGATAAATGAATATTTACAGCATGTTATAACTTATTAGCAGCTTGGAAACGGCGCAAGAGTAAAAAAGGACAAAACTAATGGCAACATACATGAGTTAAGAGACAGAGACCCCCATTCACCTACATGCTGTCTTTTAAGATTGAGACAAGCTTTAATGTTCAGGAATGATTCCTATGTGCCAGCCTGGAATACTGCCTAAAAGCTTTTTGGCTAATGCGCAAAACTGCTAAGACTTCCTGTTCTTCCTTCCAGTGATGAAAATTGTTCTTTTGAATGCCTCTTAATGCATACTTGTGATAATAAAAGGATTTTCTGAAGGTTCTTCATATCCTTAAAAACCTGGCTATTTTTGTGCATGCATTACTCAGGGTGGATGTTTCTGGTTATTTGCAGAGAAGCAGTTGCATGTTTGGTGATGGTGGAGGAAGCAGAGTTGAATTTAAAGCTTCTGGGTCAGGTGGTAGTACATAATGTATCTAATAACTGAAAGCAAAATAAATATCTGCAAGTAATTCAGCATTTTATTTCCATTCTTTGCATTACATTAACCCTTTGCAGGTTGTATTGCAGACTGCAATGCTTTGCAGATCTCGTATTCCTAATTTTTAGTAGGAAGGTGGGAAACCTGCTTTCATTCAGCATCATCTAATGGTTGGGGCTTCTGTATCACTTTCAGGATGCTAAGTCCAGAAGGGATAGTTTCTTTCTCTTAAGTTTCTGAGCCATTTTCTCTCTGTAGGTGGAAATCTTTGCTTCACTGATGCCAGCAGCTGTAGAAACAGGTGTTTTATATAGTGTCCTCTCGAGTAATTTTGGGAATGATGCTCTCGTTTTCTTTTATATGCTTGTTTCTCACCTGAAGAAATAGAAGATGCTATTGTAAATTCATGAGCAACAGATGCATTAATTTTGAAGAAGAGGAATCTTGTAGAAGAGAGATAGTGATATTTATATTAGTGGGGTTATAGATAGCTCCGTGGTAATGCATAGAGACAATTATCTCCATGTCAAAGTACCTGAACTTGAACTTCTGCCAGGCAGGATAGTAATTTGTAGCTCCCCACCAATATGAAAAAAAGAAAGATATGAAGTACACAGGTCATAAATACACAGAAAATAAAGTCTGGAACATGGTAAATAAAACCATTCTTGAGATTTTGTTTCAAAGAAAGAAAACAGTTTCAAAGCAGAAAGGGATGAGGAAAGCGTATATTAATTCAATCATCAGTACTCAAATCTGCATTATTTCAATTAAGCAATTAGAACCAGAACCCTGGGACAACTTTCCAAAGTGCCACTACTACAACCACAACATAGGAATGGCACGCAACGTTCAAGGCACAAATAGACTTGGGAATAGGTTGGTGATATTCAGAATCTTGACGAAAAGACACTGCAAGTGCAGAGAAGGTGGAACCACCCAGAACTACAAATAGCTCAAGGTCTGTGAAGTGAAACCCCACTTTATTCTTATTTATTGTTAAGCTGGGACAACCTACCTCAAAATGTCGCTAAAAAGGGTCGTTGGGTGGTCCAAATTCCTTCGTAGAGCCAACGTATACTAAATCAATTAATTATTTCTAGATTACGTATTAAGTTTAATTGATTCTGTAAGTATTCTGGATGTTTACAACACCTATGATACTGAAACCCAAACTACTAACTGAACAAAATAGCCAGAGTAACCAACCAAGAATCCATACTCACAGCAGGTTGAAGTGAGGTTAGGATCAGGAGGTCAATGTCTACTTATATTGTAGCATCATAGAAATGCTAAGAGAGCTGAAACTAGAGCAAGTAACTACAGCAGGAAAATTTGCAAGGAAATAACTGAAGAACTGGAAGAGATGGAATTAGTTTAGGAAAACCTAGCTAGTGAGGTAAGAGTTACTAGGTCAAGAAGAACTAGATAGAGAAATAATTAGAGCAGGAAACTTAGTAGAGAAATGGCTGTGATAGAAAAATGTGAAAGTAACAAAAGTAAAAAGGTGTGGAAATGGATCAGCAGGTTTCAAATTGAAACAGTTATGAAGCCACTAGTCAAGTTATAAGAGATCTAGAAACTAAAAGTAGGTTGAGCAGTGTTCACTCCTTGTAACTTTGCAACATATACCTTTGCTGTTATACAGTCACGATCATTTATCTTAATATATTCAAAGTAAAATTGTCAGATTTAAGGAATGTATAAATCAATATACAGGGTGATTTTAATTGATGGACCCATTTTATAACATTCGTATTTCTTAAAGTACAATTCCAACATGAACCATCTTTATACCAATAAACAGGAATTTTCAAAGTTTTGTGTAATACATTGTAAATGTTCAATGTGTCCACCGTTTGCTGCACGGCAAACATCTACGCGATAGCCAATATCTTCTGTTATTGAGTGCACGGCAGCAGTGATACGCTTCCGCAGGTCCAAAGTTGTAGGTAGAAGCGGGAGGTAAACAGCTTCCTTAACATAACCCCATAAGAAATAGTCACATGGGGTGAGATCAGGAGATCTCGGTGGCCAGAATTGTAGAGCCAGGTCTTCATTTATCGTGCGACCTATCCAGCGCTGAGAAACGGATTCATTCGATAAGCTTCGTACATCGCTGTGCCAATGGGGCGGAGCTACATCCTGTTGGAATATGAGGTCCTGTGAATCTTACATAATTTGAGGGAACAGCCGTGGTTCCAACATGTCCAGGTACGTTATTCCAGTTAGTTTTTTCCCAAAGATAAATGGTCCATAAAACTTTGTACGGGATAAGGCACAGAGCACGTTTACCTTCGGTGAGTCTCTTTCGTGTTGTAATGTTAACTGTGAATTTTGCAAACCCCATGTGTGAACATTGTGTGTGTTGACTTTTCCACTAAGGTTGAAAGTCGCTTCATCGCTAAAAATGATACGTTGTAGAAACGCGTCATCCTCCATCATTCCTAGCACATAAGCACAAAATTCGAGACGCTTAGGTTTAAGAGCCTGCACAATTTGTAATCGGTAGGGCTTGTACAGCAAACGCTGTCTCAGAATACAGTTGGTTGGGGTATTCAAAGTTCTCTACTAGCTCTGGGTAGACTTGCGTGGACTGCGAACAAAGTTGTGTTCAATGCGGTCGGTCTGTGCTTTTTCCTTTACACACACTTCCAGTCTGTTTAAATTGCGTAAACCAACGGCTGATGCTTTTTCTAGTTGGTGGTTCAATACCGAATTTGCCACGAAATGCCCGCTGCACTATAATTTGCGAACTCGATAACGCAGAAAACCGTGTGCTCCACAGTAGCCACCTCACTACGTACTGACAGTGAAACGCGATGGCGGCCTATTGCGCGAGCACTAACGGCTGCATCTAAAATCACCGCCCGCCGAAAACACTTCCTCTTTTCATTATACAGATTGTTCATGTTGGAATCATCCTGTACATACCTAACAGTTAATGCATACGTAATTCATGTAAATTCTTATTAAATAGAGGATCCTTTGCTTCAAACTCACCTTGTAACTATATAAACCAGTTAATGTCTTTGACAAGGGGAAAATGCTGCCATATGTGCAGTGAAGGAAATAATTTCACTAGCTTTGTTTTTAGGTCTTTCCAGAATAATTTCAGTGAAGTTGCAAGCATAGACTCAGAACGCCGGAAACCTCACAGCAGCGAGTCCTACCAAATTTCGTATGTACTTTTATTTTATTTTTTTATATAAAAATGCAGCGTTTATTGTACATACAGTATAATTCCAATTGCTAAGTCTTGTTTGATTCCAAGGGTATTTATGCTCGCACAAAAATGAAACTTATTTTCGTTTTCAAGCTAAATATATTCCTAAATGAGGAAGCAAATTAAAACAGAAATTAACTTAATATCTACTGTGTTTTTCAAATGGGATGTTTGTCCTTGAGCGCGGCCAGAGCGGCAACCAATCGGAGTTCCGCTGTGTTGTCATATTGCATTCGCCGTAAGCTAAGCGAATGTGTTTCTAATACATATAATTTGCGCTAATACAAAAATTCAAATTTTGCAAAAAAAGTAACCCACTAGAAGGTAGGGAGTAATTTTCGTAACACAATCGTAAAAACCACATTTTTAGCTCAAATAGTTTTCATAATACAAACAAATAAACATTCCCATATGTTATAATATAACCACGTAAGCACTGTAATGGTCACATTTGTATGTATGCATTATTGTATACATTGTGTGTGTATATATATATATATATATATTTGTAATTATACAGAACTACTGACTTGATGGTGATAAAGAATTATGTTGTAAAACCAAGGCGTTTGTTAAAGCTGAGAGAGCAAACAGCCCACCCAGCTCACTTGTGTTACTTGTAGAATCTGTAGAACGTGAGCCGTCACATGTTTATGATTGTGTGTTTTTAAATCTGGGTTGGAGTTTATTTACCCTACACAGTTAATATCAGTTGTTCAGAGAGCAAGCAGCAAGAGTAAAATAGTGCAATGGCTTATTGTGGTGAATTTAGTGGCGAGTCAAAGAGGCAGGTATTGCGAGGTCAGGCTCGAAGTATTATATTTAGGGTCTACTCGTTTTTTAAAAAATGTAGCAATGAGGAACACAGAAATCAACTTGATTTCAAAAATCCTCAACAGCTTACTGCTAAAGCAAGTGTGTGTCGCATTTGCGGAGAGGCAAGAAAATCTGTTCCCAGTGATACTCCAGTGTTTGTATCGCCCAGAAAGCACATTGGACCTCCGAAGAGGATTACAAATTTAACTGACTTTGACAAGGGCGTTGTACGCAGAACTGTGTTCGAGTTTTATGACCAAGGTGAATTCCCAACAATACAGAAAATAACTTGTGTCCTTAGAACTAAAATATCATACACTGGTTCAAATTCATCTACTTATAGAATTTTGAGAGGATTAGGGTTCAGGTACAGAAAGACAAATGATGGGCGACAATTTTTAATGGAGAGGAGTGACATTGTTGCGGCAAGAATAAAATTCTTACGCAAAATGCACGAAATTCTTGCGATACGAGACCTATATTTTGCTTAGAAGAGACATTGGTAAATAAAAACCACACTCAAAATTTAATCTGGCAAGATTCCTCAAAAAAGGGTGGCCTGAAGGTACCTGTTGGAAAGGGCAGTAGACTTATTTGTCATGTAGGGTCCGCTAAGACAGGATTTGTACCTGAAAGCAAATGGATTTTTCTGTGCAAAACCACCTCAGATTATCACGAAGAGATGACAGCTGATACGTTTAAAGAATGGTTTTTGAACAGATTCCTAAATTATTTAGAAGAGGGAAGCATAATTATAATGGATAATGCACCATATCATTCGGTTATTGAAAACAAAGTACCGAATACTGCGAGTCGAAAGAACCAAATTGTTGAATGGTTGCAAAAAAAGGGGGTTGAATTTTGGGCAACAAACTAAAAATGAGTTACTGCAACGAGTACTTCCATTTAAAAACCAGGGAAAAGTTTATCAGCTGGATCAACTTGCAATGGAAATGGGACACGAGGTAATCCGCCTCCCCCCCCTTATCACTGCCAGTATAATCCAATTGAGTTAGTATGGGCTCAAATAAAACGAGGTGTTGCAAACAGAAATAACACTTTTAAACTGACTGACGTTGAACGTCTTATTCACGAAGAAATTGACAAGGTAACTCAACAAGACTGGGAAGCCTGCGTGAGACATGCAGAAAAACTACAAGACGACTTTTGGAAAGAAATGGGCCGTGACGATATTTTGGAAATTTGCAAGACTCAGACGATGAAGACAGTGTCAGTGGTAACTGATGAGTGATACGGATGAGCCACTGGCAGTTCCATTGGATTAAAAGCACAGGTAATTCATAACCTATAATTATATAACACTTAAAAAAAATACGTACGTAGCATGCGAGTATATTCCCAATTATGAATTTAAACACCAGGAGAATTATAAAAGTTTAGATAATTCAGTTTGGGTTGCTTTACGTCGACCATTCTAGCGACAGGCAGATGTGAGAGAGAGGGAAATTTGAAAAGAGTGGGGGTGACGAGGTGGCAACGCTGTGCACGCAAATGCACCTCATTCGCTGTAGCTCAGAACTCTTCCCATTTAAAACTAATAGTGTGTAAACTCTCTGCCCTCATTCTACGGGCATGGATATCAAATGCCTAATCAAATTTTCACAAAAGGGTGCTTTCTCCCAAGCATCTTGTATTTCATCTCACACCCCTTTTTTCTTGCAGGCCAATTTAACTCCAAAACTTCTTCACCCCTCCACACGTTTCCATTGGGATTCAAATCTGGTGAGCAAGCAGGCCAAATCAATCGGTGATAGCTTGCTTTTGCGAGAACCAGTTTGTAATGTGCTGACTTGTGTGGACAGGATGTTTATCCTACTGGAATGTAATCATTTCATTGGGATATCTAATCTTTACAGAAGGAGCTATAGTGTTTTCGAGGATGTCTTATACTGCTGGCTATTCAATGTGCCATCAAGCAGACAACACACCTGGATAAAAAGAAGTCACTCGTCTGTGAACGTAACCCTATTCCAGTTATGGTGACATTCCCTTTTGCAAATGCGTAGCGAGAAAGCCTGATCGTCTGTAAGAAGCTGCCCATCGATCAAAGAGCCCTACTGTAGTCGGACGCCAGGCTGCGCGGTTCGTCCAGGGAAAAAGTGTTCTTGCAGCCTGAAACCTAGAGTATCCAACAACGTTCACTAACCTAACGGAGATATCTTACAGCTTTGTCTTTGTGTGCGCTCAGCCATAGCCCAAGTCAGTATGCTCGCTAACGTATGTAGAACTTAAAGGTCTGAGGTGCGAGCGTATGATCACGCCGGCGCAACTGAAGTAACTCCAGAACACTCAAGAATGAGACGGTTTGTACATTCAATATTAAGCCAAGTATTTGGTTTAGTTTTTAACTTTAGAATTACTAATACGGCATTTATTTTTAAAATGAAAAGAGTAACTTGTGTTCCTATGCATGAATGTCTTAAAATCAATAGATATCTTATCCATGGAAAATATAGGGCATTGTCATATTTAACAAATTTAAATAAAAACTCAGCAAAGATTCGAACCCAGGCTGCTCCATTCACGAGACCCGTGATTTCAATGCTCGGCTATTGTTCATTAGAAACTTACTGGAAGACATCTTCCTACTTTTCGCGTAGCTTTGAAATGAACGCAGGGTTAGCGAATGCTTCCAATTTTTTCCTAATTTAATTCCCCCTCCGGCTGTTTCTCAGTATTTTGTCTTATGCTGTACATTGTAAACTTGCAAGGTAAATGAAAAGTCCATTTAACTCTGATTTCTGTACATTAATGCCGTATTCTAATAATGAAGTGACCGTATTGCAAACTACCAATACCTAAATGTACATTGTTTTCTTCCAATAATTCGTAATCTTGATCCACCTGCTTTCGAAGCACAGTTTAGCGCCTTCAACCGTTTGTATGTTTACAAATAACTTTGTAAGGTCGCATTCGTTTCCACCTTCCCTTGCCAACAGCCCTCAGTGCGTTCCCAACTTGGTATACCCACTAAAACCTCTCTTCCTGGTTATGACAGCGTTTACCGTATTGGCCCGAAAATAGGCCGACCTCGCATATAACCACCCTAAATTTCGAGGGAGTTCTCCCACGATACGTCATTCTCGCTGCCATCCGGAGCATTCGACAGAAGCTAACAAAACATCACAATGTTAACGCCGGTAAAAGTGTACACTCGCTTATTTAAATGCCACCAGTTTTGTATTGCAATTAGCATAAATTTTAATAGTAAAGGTATGTAAAAAGCTAACATAATCCTCAACCCGACGTCTTTTGAAATTTGGACCAGAAGTAGGCTTATTTTCGGGCCAATGCGGTATATTCGGTGAGTTACCTGCGCCTATTTATTTTTTAATTTATGCAACGTGCTAAGCGAAATACATGACAAGCCTTTCTTGAATGCGTTCTAATGGTCGATTTGCGTAACACTTTATAGAGGAGGGATACATAACTGCATAAGTGTTTTACGGGACAAAGCAATCGCTATGTATGTTGATGCAAAAAAATCTCACACTGAGAGCTTCAGTAGCAATTTTACAAACTTATATTCTTTAGCATACATCCACGCATCCCTTTGAAAACGTGCCGGAAGGAACAACCTATCTGTTGCAAAACCAAATGAAAAAAAATGGCGGATCAGCGCAGTGCGGCCAATTGGATTTAAGCCGTTAGTCAATGTACAGCCTCGTCCAAAAAGTGGTATTAGGTGGATAATTTCTCTTATTTCACGAACTATTGCGTATTTCAGATCATACAGTAATTGTAATGACTGATGCAGTTTATTCAAACCGAGCTCAAAACATTGTATGACGCTGCAAAAAGCGTGTAATGATTCGAGGTTATCTCTTTGGGCCTATGATTTGATATATAAATAACATTTTTATAACACAAGTATGTACAAAATAGAATAATCGTCATGTTTTCCACCACGAAGAACCGCAAAGCCCAAATCATACACAGACACGCTCATACATGAATGCAGGCAGATTACACCCCGCATGTTGCAGCATGCAATAAGGCCTCCGGCAACGTACACATATGTGCACTGATAAAGGGGGTAGTCATTTTGAACATTTACTTCCTTGATGAAATCCACGCTCTTTAACAATTTATTATTCTGTTTACCAATGAACTTAAAAAATTTACAACTCCTTTTTCAATATAAGAAATAAAAACTGTTATATTTAATATCGATGTGCGCCCAAGAGAATGAAAGCTAACTACGTAACACGGTTTACAACATCGGATGCGGTACAGATTATTAGGGTAAACATGACCCACAATTTTCTGATGGCTTTGGCTCGCAGGAGAGTCGGTAACAAAAATAAATGAACCACTACACTAAAATAGAAAATAAACACAAGGAGATAGGGGGGGAAGAGCCAAAACAATTTTGTTTCTATCAGATTCGAACCTCCGAAGCCAACTTTTGATTCTCAATCCGGTAGCTAAACCACTTAGCCAGAACCCGCGTAGTCTTATCACCCTCTTCGGGAAAACATTCCTTTACCTGCAAGCATTATATTCAAGAAACGCAGTCTTTATATATATATATATATATATATATATATATATATATATATATGCTAGTTGCGTATAGTACCGACTAGAAGGGCAGAGCTACAATAAAGTTTTATTTTTGCACGTCTACATCTCTGTTTTGAGTGTTTATGTTCCTGGCAATTGTGACCTTTACTTCAAGTTTCCGCGTGTTCGAAAGCCACACCTATGGCACAAAAAGCAGCCAATCATGGAAAAGGGAATGGTGCGCGGAAAAATACATGTTGCCTGGCTAAGAAGTTAGCTTTAGATAGAGCTTAATGTACTAAGTAATGCACCAGAAACGAGCTGAGTTATGTACACATCAAGAGTTGATGGTTACAGCAACAGAATCAAAAGTAGGATTGAGAATTAAATGAATAATAGTTCCAAACGAATAAATGTTTCTGCGAATGTAGTTTGCGGTGGGGGTTTTTCGAGTGCTCTTTAGAAGGTACTGGACCTAAATATCAAGTTTGGTATATATCCAGCTTTAAGAGTTATGCTGTTCATACACAGACTTTTTATTGTATTTTTTTTTTATTCAAGGTGCCACGAAAAGCATTTCTGGTGAAGCCTGGCTACCCAATTTTTGGTAGGAATGCAATAATTTCTCTGCCTCTATTCGTGGAAGTCCGAATAGACCACCGCTATCCCTGACCATACCCTCAGGCCAGCAGTATTCGTATAATCTCAGTAGAGATAGTTGTCTGTTCATTGCCATTCACCTTAAAAGTTGCTTCGTCGCTCCAAAGAATGCTGTAAAAATTGGGATCGTAGTCAGTTTGTATAGAACTCTCAGAATTCCATACGCCTGTCCGGATCATCATTCAGGCCATGAAGTAATGTAAGCCTATATGGTTCTCAATTTCAGTTTTTTTTCTTAACCCTTCGTAGGTTGCTCGCTATTTCATATTGATAAGAGATTTAAGTCGGTGATTGCACAAAACATTGCTCAACATTAGAATTCTGTTACGTAACAAAAGACTGGCCTACCTGGCTAATTATGGTCATGTTTGCAAAACAAAGGGAATGTTCTGTAGTTAACTCCTATTCATTATTGCTCAGGTAACAAACAACGTGACCTCAAACGAGAGTCCAATAACTGTTAGTGTCAACTGACATAGGTACTTCGCAGTATTCAATTTTGTTGCATTCCATTACAATTTGTTGAATGTGAAGGACGTAACATTACAGCCCGAATTTGTTTTGCTGGTCTATGGTTGCGGAGTGTTTTCGATTTTTTGTGAAAACTTTAAACTAAAGTTAATTATATGAAGCGTAAATATGGGTTAGAACTTGTATTTAATAGGTATCTGTGGTACAATGAAGAATTTTAGCATGTTTGACAAAGTTGTTTTGTTTATGGACGCTCATTAACTGCTATGGTTCTTAGCGTCCCAATCTGCATTGGGGTGAAAGACGGAAAGTTTGCTCTGTGGCCTGAGGTTCTTTTACCTGCCGTAAGCCTACGACACTGGACTACATGCTTTACTTCCCTTCCAAAGGAAGCCATACTAGTGATTTTTACGCCCGAAAATGCGATAGTTTAATGTTTACGTAATGTGGTAGTATTCTTTGTGCTTACGTAATATGCTTTTATTTGTTAGCCCCGCGTTTGGGAGCCAATTTGAGGCAAATTAGTGCTTACGTAATATGTTTTTACATAAATTATTAGAACTTGAAGATCTTATATTGTGCTGCTTTTGTTTTGTTTGGTTTCATAACTTTAACTGCCCCACGTATAGGAGCCAATTTATAACATTATTGTAGCCCCACGTTATGGTAGCCAATTTGCGACGGTATTACTTATAATGTTTGTTTACATCACGTGTGTTGAAGCCTTCTTGCGACGTCATTCATTTGTTCGGTTTGTAGCTCCATCTTGTGTTAGCAATTTGCATCAGTGTTAGTGTTCGAAAGAATTTTAAGTTTGTTTATTGTCCTCCGGCTAGCTATTATCTTATCTTGGGTCGAACATGTGTCTTGATCAGGGTTGTGTAAACGGAAAGGAATCTTTTATCCAAAAATTACACTGATGAAGAAATTTGTTTTACACATTTATTGTCGAACACGTTAACTATCACATTTATACATATTGATCTAGATACTCGCCAAACTGAAACTGTTATAATAACTTCTTACTGATCACTTTTAATCAACGTACTTCAACCTTTTATATAATTAACTTTACCATATTTTAGATCTTTCATAATTCTGCTGCGCGTAACTTGTGAATCTATATCCGATGTATGACGAACTAATACTTTCGACGAACTGACTGACTGAAGACGACGTGTAGTGTATGAATGCTTTCGGCGAACTGAAGGACTGACTGACTTTACCTCTAACTTGGCTTCTATTTATACTCCTTCGATCAGATACGCCTAAAGATTATAAATAAACTGCTATTGGCTAATAAAACGCGCCAACATTAGCGTCTATTTTAATATCCAATTAAAATTATGAATACATATGCTTTAGGGAGAACACATTCCAGAAGTTTCTACCGAAAACGCGCCAACATTACGTAACTTCCTCGTTTCCAATAATGATAAACAGCTCACCCCCCTCGCTGCATTATTGCGCGCTATTATTGACAGTTTCAGTAAAGCCTTATAAATTTACTTTCCAACAATATTTACAATCAATAAACATCTGAAATCAATGTCACAAAAATGCATATTCATATTACAATCATTATTTACATTTAAGTAATTTATGATACAAATTACTGCATCAAAAAACATTTGTAATCATCGATCGGGTTTAACCAGTGACCTCGGAAACTGAGGCTATTATGGTACCCCTAGAACAGAAAGCAGCGGTACCACCAGATCTTCAAGGATTCTTATAACATGGCATTCCAGTTAGTTTAAAATCTGTAAGTGTAAAACTTGCATTGTAATCAATTCATTGGAAGTAAGGAAGAGGTTAAGGAGCGGAAACTTCCAGAAGGAAGGCATGACTCGGTAGAGCAAGAACTGGATCTAGCCCTCTTGCGGTAGAGTAGAAAGGGCGGTGCAGAAGGGTACTTATCGTTTCCAGGTGTAGCTTCCCCTCTTAGGACTAAGAAAGACGGTCGGACATTTTAGGGCAGAAGGTTCCGTAGCGGGGAAGATACAGCTCTTACCTAAAAGCGCATGTGCCACGTCGAGAATTCTGCCAGAACCCCCGCTCCTCCGAGAGGAAATGAACAGGAAAACCGCGGTGGCATAAAATATATTCCAGCTTTCGTCTACTAACTCCCTAAAGTGAGGCTGGCGAGTTCAACCGGAATCCATTTCTATCTTTGGAAAAACGTTAAAAAAGGGGGGCTAGATTAGCCTTTGTTGGTCAGGTGAAATATTAAAATAGAAAAAAGCTGTGAAAGAATAGAACAGTTCAGTTTGAAGTGGCTCTTACATTGCAACAACCAGCTTTAAAACGTATGTAAAGGTAAGCAATTCACTTCATATTGAATACAATCCTGCTCAAATTGCCGTTACAACCCAAGCATTCCATATTGCTGGTGTTATTTTATATCCTTTAGCGAGTTCATCCTGAGGAGCTGGAGGTGTTTGAGTCGTATAAATTGAAGTGGTCTCGTTCGGCTTCCAGGAAGAGAACTAGAAAGAAATTGAGCAAAATGACCAACGCCAGAAAATGAAACAAACCAGCTCAACACAGATGTAAAAAAATCTGATGTGTTACACTCACATGACTTTCTCTACTCTTGTAAAATCTAATTTTACAAACGCCTATTCTCCATATGCTTCATGTTAATCGAGATGTCAATCTTATTGGTAATTTTCTTGTAGAAGCAAGGGAAATATGGTAGCTTTTAAGCGATAGTCAAATATTTTAACGCTGGTTGCTATGTGGCGCATTCCATTCTCTTTGCATGTCCAGGACATAAAAAATGAATAACGCATTTGAGAAAAAGTATAAGTATTGGAAAATTTAAGGAAATAACAAGCAATATCTCGAAAACGGTTCACTCAACAAAAGAAATGTTTATGACATAAGTTGTGTATTTTAATGCGATCTACATTTTTTGTGTAGTAAAATTTTGTCTATCTTTTATGTTTACCAGTTATGCAAAAGTCGTTCACAATGAAGAATACTTTTGGAGACATTCCCAGAAAATTCGAGATATACATTCCATTTCTCATGAGAATATCTTAAGCATATGATATTTTCATCAAAATCGCTAGAGCCATTTTTGAGAAAATTAAAATTTTCGAAAAATGTTCCATGTAAAGGGTAGTCTGGGGTGGAGGGATTTTCTTGAAAACCTTCGTGTCGCATCTCTGGAGGATACTGAACCTAAATACCAAGTTTGGTGCTTATCCGACTGTTCGTTTTTGAGTTATGCTGTTCACAGACACACACGCGGACATGTTTCCAAAAATGCTTTTTTACTTTCTCTACTACGTATAGTAAGTAGGGGAAGTATTGCATTCCACCCAAAAATTCGATACCGAGATTTCACCGGAAATACACGTTTTGAGACCTGAATCCAAAAAAATCTGATGTGTTACACTCACATGACTTTCTCTAATCTTGTACAAACTATTTTTACAAACGCTTATTCTCCATATGCTTCATGTTAATGGAGATATCGAGATGTCAATCTTATTGATAATTTTCTTGTAGATGCAAGGGGAATATGGTAGGTTTTAAGCGATAGTCAAATATTTTAACGCTGGTTGCTATGTGGCGCATTCCATTCTCTTTGCATGTCCAGGACATAAAAAAATCTGATGTGTTACACTCACATGACTTTCTCTACTCTTGTACAATCTATTTTTACAAACGCCTATTCTCCATATGCTTCATCTTTATCGAGATGTCAATCTTATTGGTAATTTTCTTGTAGATGCAAGGGGAATATGGTATCTTTTAAGCGATAGTCAAATATTTTAACGCTGGTTGCTATGTGGCGCATTTCATTCTGTTTGCATGTCCAGGACAAAAAAAATGAATAACGAATTTGTGAAAAAGTATAAGTATTGAAATATTTAAGGAAATAACAAGCAATATCTCGAAAACTGTTCACTCAACAAAAGAAATGTATTTGACATAAGTTGTGTATTTTAACGCGATCTACATTTTTTGTGTAGTAAAATTCTGTCTATCTCTTACGGTTTACCAGTTATGCAAAAGTCGTTCACAATGAAGAATACTTTTGGAGACATTCCCAGAAAATTCGAGATATACATTTCATTTCTCATGACATTATCTTAAACATATGATATTTTCATCAAAATCGTTAGAGCCATTTTTGAGAAAATTAAAATTTTCGAAAAATGTTCCATGTAAAGGGTAGTCTGGGGTGGGGGGATTTTCTTGAAAACCTTCGTGTCGCATCTCTGGAAGATACTGAACCTAAATACCAAGTTTGGTGTTTATCCGACTGTTCTTTTTTGAGTTATGCTGTTCACAGACACACACACACACACGGACACGTTTCCAAAAATGCTTTTTTTGGATTCAGTGGGTCTCAAAACATATTTCCGGTGAAATCTCGGTATCGTATTTTTGGGTGGAATGCAATACTTCCCCTACTTACTATACGTAGTAGAGAAAGTAAAAAATCTGATGTGTTACACTCACATGACTTTCTCTACTCTTGTACAACCTAATTTTACAAACGCCTATTCTCCATATGCTTCCTGTTAATCGAGATATCGAGATGTCAATCTTATTGGTAATTACTTTCTCTACTACGTATAGTAAGTAGGGGAAGTATTGCATTCCACCCAAAAATTCGATACCGAGATTTCACCGGAAATACATGTTTTGAGACCTCCTGAATCCAAAAAAAGCATTTTTGGAAACATGTCCGTGTGTGTGTCTGTGTGTCTGTGAACAGCATAACTCAAAAACTAACAGTCGGATAAACACCACACTTGGTATTTACGTTCAGTATCTTCCAGAGATGCGACACGAAGATTTTCAAGAAAATCCCCCCACCCCAGACTACCCTTTACATGGAACATTTTTCGAAAATTTTAATTTTCTCAAAAATGGCTCTAACGATTTTGATTAAAATATCATATGTTTAAGACAATGTCATGAGAAATGAAATGTATATCTCGAAATTTCTGGGAATGTCTCCAAAAGTATTCTTCATTGTGAACGACTTTTGCATAACTGGTAAACCATAAGAGATAGACAAAATTTTACAAGACAAAAAATGTAGATCGCGTTAAAATACACAACTTATATCATATACATTTTTTTCGTTGAGTGAACCGTTTTCGAGATATTGCTTGTTATTTCCTTAAATTTTCCAATACTTATACCGTTTCTCAAATTCGTTATTCATTTTTTTATGTCCTGGACATGCAAAGAGAATGGAATGCGCCACATAGCAACCAGCGATAAAATATTTGACTATCGCTTAAAAGCTACCATATTCCCCTTGCATCTACAAGAAAATTACAAATAAGATTGACATCTCGATATCTCGATTAATATGAAGCATATGGAGAATAGGCGTTTGTAAAAATAGATTGTACAAGAGTAGAGAAAGTCATGTGAGTGTAACACATCAGATTTTTTTTTGTAGAAGCAAGGGGAATATGGTAGCTTTTTAAGCGATAGTAAAATATTTTAACGCTGGTTGCTATGTGGCGCATTCCATTCTCTTTGCATGTCCAGGACAAAAAAAATGAATAACGCATTTGAGAAAAAGTATAAGTATTGGAAAATTTAAGGAAATAACAAGCAATATCTCGAAAATAGTTCACTCAACTAAAAAAATGTATATGACATAAGTTGTGTATTTTAACGCGATCTACATTTTTTGTGTAGTAAAATTTTGTCTATCTCTTATGGTTTACCAGTTATGCAAAAGTCGTTCACAATGAAGAATACTTTTGGAGACATTCCCAGAAAATTCGAGATATACATTTCATTTCTCTTAACTTTATCTTAATTATATGATATTTTAATCAAAATAGTTAGAGCCATTTTTGAGAAAATTAAAATTTTCGAAAAACCTTCCATGTAAAGGGTAGTCTGGGGTGGGGGGATTTTCTTGAAAACCTTCGTGTCGCATCTCTGGAGGATACTGAACCTAAATACCAAGTTTGGTGCTTATCCGACTGTTCGTTTTTGAGTTATGCTGTTTACAGACACACACACACGGACATGTTTCCAAAAATGCTTTACATGTCGGTGAAATCTCGGTATCGAATTTTTGGGTGGAATGCAATACTTCCCCTACTTACTATACGTAGTAGAGAAAGTAAAAATGAGAAAAAGTATAAGTATTGGAAAATTTAAGGGAATAACAAGCAATATCTCGCAAACGGTTCACTCAACAAAAGAAATGTATATGACATAAATTGTGTATTTTAACGCGATCTACATTTTTCGTGTAGTAAAATTTTGTCTATCTTATGGTTTACCAGTTATGAAAAAGTCGTTGATAACGAAGAATATTTTTGGAGACATTCCCAGAAAATTCGAGATATACATTTTATTTGTCATGACAATATCTTAAACATATGATATTTTAATCAAAATCGTTAGAGCCGTTTTTGAGAAAATTAAAATTTTCGAAAAATGTTCCATGTAAAGGGTAGTCTGGGTTGGGGGGATTTTCTTGAAAACCTTCGTGTCGCATCTCTGAAAGATACTGAACCTAAATACCAAGTTTGGTGTTTATCCGACTCTTCGTTTTTGAATTATGCTGTTCACAGACAGACACACACACGGACATGTTTCCAAAAATGCTTTTTTTGGATTCAGTGAGTCTCAAAACATGTATTTCCGGTGAAATCTCGTTATCGAAATTTTGGGTGGAATACAATACTTCCCCTACTTACTATACGTAGTAGAGAAAGTAAAAAGCATTTTTGGAAACATGTCCGTGTGTGTGTCTGTGAACAGCATAACTCAAAAACGAACAATCGGATAAGCACCAAACTTGGCATTTAGGTTCAGTATCTTCCAGAGATGCGACACGAAGGTTTTCAAGAAAATCCCCCCACCCCAGACTACCCTTTACATGGAACATTTTTCGAAAATTTTAATTTTCTCAAAAATGGCTCTAATGATTTTGATGAAAATATCATATGTTTAGGGTAATGTCATGAGAAATGAAATGTATATCTCGAATTTTCTGGGAATGTCTCCAAAAGTATTCTTCATTGTGAACGACGTTTGCATAACTGGTAAACCATAAGAGAGAGACAAAATTTTACTATACAAAAAATGTAGATCGCGTTAAAATACACAACTTATGTCATATACATTTCTTTTGTTGAGTGAACCGTTTTCGAGATATTGCTTGTTATTTCCTTAAATTTTCCAATACTTATACTTTTTCTCAAATGCGTTATTCATTTTTTTATGTCCTGGACATGCAAAAAGAATGGAATGCGTCACATAGCAACCAGCGCTAAAATATTTGACTATCGCTTAAAAGCTACCATATTTTCCTTGCATCTACAAGAAAATTACCAATAAGATTGATATCTCGATTAACATGAAGCATATGGAGAATAGGCGTTTGTAAAATTAGGTTGTACAAGAGTAGAGAAAGTTATGTGAGTGTAACACATCAGATTTTTTGGATTCAGGAGGTCTCAAAACATGTATTTCCGGTGAAATCTCGGTATCGAATTTTTGGGTGGAATGCAATACTTCCCCTACTTACTATACGTAGTAGAGAAAGTAGAAAACAAACACGTTCATTGAAAGCCAGTTTTGCAAACATGCCATGTGTAGACTAAAGTTGAAAGCTAGGATTAGACTGAAAATTTCAATGCCATAGCCGGAATTTGAACACGGATCTTCGCCTTTCCATGCCATTGCTCGAGACAATTGGGCTACCGTGGCAACATACTGATAGGACATTAAACTCTCCAACTTACGTTTTCTCCAGTAAACCACAAGGCGTTCTCAAATTCATTTTGAGTATTCCAATGGTAACTTACAATATTGTAAGTGCAGGCCTTCACAGTTAACCGCTGTCAGGTTAATTAACTTCTGTATACGTGCCATGTGTAGGCTTAAGTTGTCACAAGAGTAACACGATTGTAAACACTACTTTTAACAGAAAATCGATTACTTGCTATAGTAATCATTTTCACAATTTGAGTTGAGTATAATCCATTTAAAAATTGTATGCGTTTTAAATGTAAGCAGGAAATGGCCTAGCCCCTCTACCCAAAGCACTCGTTACTCGGATTGCTGGTTGCATAACATGCTGCTATACATGAGCAATTCCTGACTGACATAACATTTTTCAGCTGTACTAGCAATAGTGGGCCTATGTAATACAATCACATGTTTGTAACCACAAATTTTCCTTTAATGAAAATTTATTTCTGTTTAAAAAAAAGTACTTTTAAGGGTGGCTTAAACATGTATTTCTATTTACTTATACGTTATACACAATGGGAAGTTGAAGTTGTGCCTATGTGTGTCCAGTGATGGTGCTTCAAGTCAGAGCACAGAGGGTTATAACAACATTCATAGTGTTAAATGTAGTGAAACTGTTGCTAATGCCATTTGTTGCACTGCTAATAGCGATCTAGTGAATGACAAACAGATGTTGACACATGTAGCAATACCTACGGCGTTGCGTGTAATGTATGTGGACGTTTCTTTGTAAGAAATGGAATAAAGTTATTCTTATTATTTACCAAATATGTATCACTGTGTTGTCCTATACGGAGAGCAGAATAAAATCAAAACTTGCAGGCAGTTTAAGTACAGAAGATTTTCCTATGAAGCATGCAGAAGAAATTGCAATGTAGACCTTTTCATCTAACCTCAAAATTAAATGTGACAATTATGCATTATGGCATAAAAACGTTCCTGTCAACAGAATTAACCAGTACCACTATAAATTCCAGTAATATACAAAAGCAATTTGTGTACCGACTATTGGATAATTTAAAAAAAAAGGAGTTGCATAAATATAATTTTAGCCTGGCTGTCAGATGTCTAGCTAATCATAATTATGTTCTATAGTCCATAAGGTTTAAGTTGAAACATGACCATTTTGACGCTACCTGGCCGGTTTAGGAGGGGAGGTGTTCTGTCGGAGTGTTGAGAAACCCTGCCTTAGTCGCCCTTCATTGACTGGTGTCTCGGTATCAGCTGCATTGTTGTTGCCAGTTGCACTTTTGGCATTCAAATATGGAAAATATCTTAATCTTCGGCCGTCCTTGCTTCGTTGACATTAGTATTGTTGCAAGCGGGTGTTTCGTCCTCTTGTTGTGTAGTGGTTACCATGCTAGCCTCTAGTTCCCGAAGTCACGGGTTCAAACCCAGCAGAGGACGATGGATTTTTTTCGGACGTAAAAATCCTTAGCATGGTTTCCTTCGAAAGGGAAATAAAGCCGGTGGTCCCGCATCGTAGATATGCGGCACGTAAAAGAACCTTAAGCCTGATCTTTCACACCCAATGTAGAAAGGGACTTTAAGGACCACAGCGGTTAAAGAACGTCCATAAATAATACAAGCTGGTGTTGCTGGTTCTCTTCTAAATTTCATGTTTCAACCCAACCCAGATTTTAAATAGTAAGCTTCAATAATAAAGGTTTTGAGATTAGGCACTAAAGGACTGTTGGGTGGAATATAGTGCTATTTCTTTCTACTTTGCATGTTTCAACTTAAAGCAAATGCACTATAACACGTTAGCTACAGATGGCAGTTATTTTATGTGAGCTTTAATCGATTCCTTTTAAAAGCAGTTTGAATAACTCAGTGCAATCACGACTCCTGAAGTTCTCATATTTAACTGGTACTGCAGCATCAACTCGTGAAAAAACTGGCAACGGGAAGGTCAACATATTCTCTGCTAATAAACGGGGATTGTGTCACAGTTGTTTGTTCGAGGGCAGCAGCAGTAGAATATGGTGTACGTGGTTGGCTTGTGGATTATAAGAATGGCAACTTTTCAAAGTATGGCTCCCTTATCTAATCGCCCTCCGTGGTGTAGTGGTTATCGTGCTAGCCTCTAGTTCCCAAAGTCGGGGTTTCAATTCCGGCGGATGGCGATGGATTTTTTTCAGGTGTAAAAATCCTTAGCGTGGCTTCCTTAAGAAGGGAAGTAAAGTCGGTGTTCCCGTGTTGTACATTTACGGCACATAAAAGAACCTCAAGCCTGATAAAGAGGCCTCTGAGCAAAATTGCCGGCCTTTCACGCCCAATATAGAATGGGACACTAAGAACCACAGTAGTTAAAGAGCGTACATAAATAAAACTCAGTTTAATTTGGCATTACCTACTGTTATCGAGATGGTCTCGAAGTGCTGTGCTCCAAATTGCAGTGGAAACTATGACGGATCAAAAGTAGCAGTTCTTTCGTTTCTCAAAGAAGACAGTGTTCGTGAAAGATGGCGGTAGTACATCGCGATAATTTGCAAATAATGCAGAACACAAAGGTAAGTATGGGGCATGCATAATTTAATTTCAACATTACTATTACACATGTTGGCCGGACCGAAACTTACCAAAAGTTTTATATGTTGGCAACGAGTAAAACGCTAAGGTTTCTGTTTAAGTGAGGTTAGATTAGGGCAGTTTCATATACACAAATTTGATGTCGCTCTTGTGCACTTAAGGACACAGTGAATTTTCAAATTTCTATATTATCGTATGGATATTTCTGAAAATTTTACTGTAAGTCTATTACTGTTAGAGTAAGAGTAATGTGAACACCAAATTTCATTCAAGTTGGATAAATACTTCGGGAGTTATTAATTATTTCATAAATTTTATTTTGTAAATGTATCGCATAATCAAAATTAACCACGCGCATAAGAAGTTCAGAAAATTTGTTGACATTTTTGGAATTGAAGCTTTGAATCAGTCACAAAAAAGTATGATTTGAAAGTTCAATAAATTCTGATGACAATTTTTTAATACTTTAGAAACTTGAATCTCTAAAATTCACCATTTATTCATAAAAAGTATATTTTTACATAAATATTAGTGTTAGGCATATTTTGTCACATAGAATGTTACAATGGATACTTGTGCAGATTCTGAGAAATTTCGGCTGTATTTAAACAAAACCTCGTGCGCGAGGTTCATTTTGAATGTGAAAATGAAGTTCTGATAAAAACACTGATGTATAAAATATGCTGGGAAACAGTGAATTGTATGCTTTGCAAATCAGAACTCTCCTGTTTATAATCCTGTGTGTTTGTAGTTCCCTTTGTGTCCTTTTTGCCACCTGCAGATACTTTCCTGTCTGTAGCAGCAAACCTCTCGTAGAGTCGAGTTGTATCAAGGTATGACTGATCTTTAAGGAACACTGGGACTGAATTTTATAATGTTATTTACTGGAAAATTGGTACATTTAATTAATGGGTAAATAGAGAAATGACTGTGCAAAAGCTCTAGCTCAAATAGTTTCTCAGATAATACAATTGAATATTTTTCATTAGCAAACAAAAACTTCAAACTACCATGCACATTCACAGTCAGAAGTATGAGTAACATTTTCGTATAATTTAGTACAATGAAAAGAAATCTAAGCATTTGATTGAAGTTGATATTATTTGTATAGAAATAAGCTTTTCTTTTTATGAAGTTGATGTCAAAAGTTTCCTTGATTTTTAGTATAAATTAATTTTTGTGAGCCAATGTGTAAAGCAATCATAAAAATCCATCTTTAAATCTTTGTATTTTGAGAAGATGTGAGCAAATTTACATACAAATCAGAGAAAAACTGAAATGGAAAGAATCTATTCATGTGCAAAAATGAAAAACAGAAAAAAAAATACATATTTCTAAAGCATGCACATTATTTTTAAATTTACAGCTTATCAGGTACTTAACTGCCCTGTTTTTCTCATCCCTTTTCTATTGGGCTTCCTCCTTTAGTTTTGGTAATTTACTCTTCCTGCGAGCTGTTTTCTTCTTAGTTGAAGATCGAGTACACTCGTATTTTCTTCTGTTGTTGCACTCTTCATAATCACATCTGATACACTGCAAATTGTAGATTTCATTTCTTCTGTAGCTGAGTATCCCATATAAAATTCTGACCAGCATTTGTTACAACAATTGTGATGCTCTTTAATATATGTATTATATATTACATTATATAATATACATTCCTCCATAATAAGGCACGCAGCGATTCATGTTCATTTTGTGTAATGTCTCTTACCTATTTGTGCAGCAGCTTATCACAGGGTAGTCTTTGTAGTCAGGCATTATCTTGGAAACAGTTGATTCAGAAAGCTGTATGGACATTTTATCACTGGTATCAGGTTGTGTACCATTAGCTGTACTTTTGTTGTAAAAGCACCAGGAGTCGGTGCCAGTGGGACATTTGCCATGCTGGGGATTGTCTGTAGATATGAAGTGACTGACGATGACATAAATAGCCTTTTTCATACCACATTTATCAGGAATATTTTCTACTATAGCATTTCTATTGGTAAAAAAGTTTATTTGCTAGAAATGGCATTACACATTTTCTGTTTATTTTAAATGGTAAGCTCTAAGTTTTATTTTTTGTTTTTGTTTTTAATGACACACTGGCTGGAATATTTCTGGGTAGGGCTAAAACCACAATTTGTTGCACCTTGACACAAATTTTGAGCAAAGCCATTTCTTTAATTTTTAGTCACATTTCAATACCTGCATTCACTACAGTAGGCATTTTCAAACTACTCGCTCAAGGTTTGCTTTCAATATTGCATATGGTACATAAATAACAAAGTGTTCAAAAGATCTGTAGGATAGATATATGAACAAAACCTTAAACAACCAATAACATAATAAAATAACTGAAAATGCTGTAAAATAAGATATGGGTAAAGGGAGAGAATTTTAATGAAATAGACTCTTACTGTAACAAAATATAATTTTTCTTTTCAAAGTGTAAACTCGTGTTCATTACGTAGTAAATAGTTATGCATTTAAGCGCTAGATAGAAGCACAAATTAGGCAATTACACGGGATGCCAAAACGCGGGCAAATAAATCGAAAAATATGCAGAAATTAGCAAATTGTGATGCTTTACATATAGAACTAGGAAATGGAGTTGTAAGGGAGCGCACGGGTGATTTAAACATGTCACTGGGCTTTTAAAATGGCAGGTAGTGCAAAATGTTTGACCAAAATGATTCACAAGTGTTTAGATTATTTACATGATGTAACTCCAAAGTCGAAAAGTTTTGTTATTTTTCACCTAAAAATTCACTCCCGGTGTCCTTTAAGGTGATGCCGCTTATCATCAAGATCTCAGTTGAAGGCACAATAAACATTTCATATGAAGTGCAATTACGTTATTGTCACATCCAACATTAACATACCAAATACAAATAAGTAAGGAAGAATATCAATCAAATGTTAACCTAGTACCAAAACATGTTTGAAAACGGCAAAGCAAACTAGTTTATTAATAATGTCAAGGTTAGGTGACGGAGACACCAGCTAATATGATGCAATCAAAAAACAAACTAAACTTATAATCCACTGTGGAAAGTCCTAAAGTTTTGATACCCTCACAAGTTGAAATAACCCACCAGTATCAATTTTATTTACAGGAACATCCCACGTTATACGCTTATACACACATCCTAAACTAACATTACCCGACATAACGCAATAAGTTTACACCAAGCCCAACCATAGATTTTGAACTAGTTATAGCGGATCGCTCACCGGCACTAGTACTGTAGGGATTGCCATCAATAGCAAATTGTTTATTAATTATATTGCATAAAAAAGTTTCGAACACAAAATTGATTTTTCCAAGCTGCATTTTTACATGACAATTTTTCATATGTATGAGATTTGGTCCAAACTTTACATTGAGGTCCACAAGGCCACCATGAGGTAACCCACATTCGAAGAATTTTAGTAGTTTTGACCGCAACTGATTAGATTTTGTTTTCTTATTGAAAAATTGTTTTTGTTTCTTTTTTTTCAAAAAGTAATGTTTATTACTTAAATATATACAACACTTCTGCAATTAAGTTTTTCTCTAATATCTGAATGTAGCTTTGTTCAGCATCATTCAAGGGTTAAACCGTTATATTATATAAAATATTATCTTAAACGTTTATGGATTTGGAACATTTTAATTGTGCATATATATGCGCAGTTACAAATCATAAACAAAATTAACTCGAACTAATAGGTATACTGAAATGAAATTTGGTGTATATGCTATTTTATTAGTAGTATCTTAGTGATAAACATTTTAAAAATTCAGAAATTTGGAAATATTTTCATTGATCCCTAGTGCCCTAGTATTAGCAATTCTAAAGAGTAGCTACTATGTTAGCAGCGCTTTGTAGGTATTTCAAGTATATAGCATTAAGAGAATACAAAAAAGTTCTAATCTATTTAATAAGACAACTATTAGCTCAACAAAAAAGTATAGCTTTGACTTTAAAATCATTGTTTTGTTATCACAGTGTGTTGTCTGTAGTATTAATTGTATGTCTATCTCTAATCTTATTACAAGGGGCACATTCTAAATTTATTATTTGATCTGCTTAAAGTGGAGGCTGACAAGTTTCAATTTGCAATAAATTTGTAGAGTTTCTCTACTTTTATCTTATTTATGGAACTTTTGTTTTAATTTGTAGCAGTTACTTATGACAGCTATTATTTTAAAGGGGAACGAAACACACAAGTCATGCTTCTTCCTAAAGAATATGCTCTCTAAAATGCAGTGATAAGATTTTCTTATTCCACCATATTGTTACCGCTGAGCAAGCGAAATAATAACCACCTTGTACGTCGTCAGAGCCAGCCGTGCTCTGGAAGCAATAGAGATCACAAGTCAGTCATTGCTGCACGTGCAGTAATACGCTTTCAAGAAATGCTCTTGTTGGTATTAAGTTCAAAAAGTAGAATACTATGTGGTGGTATTTTAGTGATGGTTTTACTGAGCCGGTTTAATGTTATACAGTGTAATATTGTGAAAAATAAAATGCCCCAAGTTGTGCCAATGGCTGTAATGTGAGAAGGGAGCACACAAGGGAACTCATTTTCACGCATTTCCAAACAGACAAATCTCCCAAAAGATATAGGAGACGGGGTAGAATTTTGCAAAAGAAAATATATTTTGCCTGGTCCTTGTGCTCGTGTATGCTCCTTCCATTTTAAAGAGAGAGATTATGAACACGGTTATTAAAAAGCAGCTTATATCGGATGAAAATTTCAGAGGGCCTTTATTAAAACCTGAAACTATTCCTACCACAAGGTGGCCAAGATAAGAGGTCCCGTGTTATACCGTACGTCACATTTAAATCTGAGTGTTATTTCTTGACAATAGGTGCTCGAGCGGGGTCATGTGATTAGCAGTCATCCGTTGAGGCTTGTGAATATGAGGCTATGTCAGTTGCGTCCATGGAAACATGTTTACGAAAAATCAGTACGTCAGGTGTGTCTAGGGTTTTTAAAATATATGTCAGTTGCGTCCACAGCTACCTACTTGGTAGGTTTAGGTTCTTCGATAAGACAGCCAATTCCTATAGAACGCGTTCTGCTACATCATATACAGCATAAAGTTCAAACTGCACGTACGTAATAGCTATCGACGACTTATTCACAGGCGACTTAATGCCTTCTCAGCCACAAGACCACCGTGCTGAATAGTTTTCGGATTACATCTGTGAAACGTATCTAGCTCAGGATTCCACTTTTCGTCCAACAGTGTGGACAGAATTTGAAGCAACAATAATGAGAACTACTAAAGGCTACGAGTGATTTCATTCAAAAATTAGTAGTTTGGTTTATACTGCTCATTCTAACATTTACCATTTTGTGGAAGTTTTGAAGGAAATACAAAGCGAAACATACTTAAAACTACGAACTGGTAGAGTTCTGCAATTTAAACAGACAGGAAGTGAGAAGGAAGCTTTTACTCTTAAACACATGGTTGATTTACAGCAAGGTCGTATAAGAAGATTGGATTTTATCCGGAATCTGTCATTCCGATTTCAACGAAGGTAAGCGTAGTTAAATGTGTCGTCCTCCGTGGACTAGTGGTACCGTGCTAGCCTCTAGTTCCCAAGGTCGCGGGTCAAACCCGGCGGAGGGCGATGAATTTTTTTGGGCGTAAAAATCCTTAGTATGGCTACCTGTTATTTATAGGGGACATTTTAAACACTTATCATATACACCGCATTACATCCGAGGTACTATGGGAGGTTGGGTTTTTTTTAATATAAGCTTAGTTTTATAAATTCACGGAAGGCTAGCATTGGTTTTTTAGTTTTTTTAATATGGAAAATGTTTGGTCATTTTGCTGCTTGCCTCTCCCTGTCTTACGTCACCGTATGCTGCAAACCTACACACTTATAAAATCGCTAAAAATACGCGAGTGGCAGTACTGCAGAGTGCGAGTTTTGTTGGCAGTAGGTAATCCACGCCTAGAGAGAGAGAGAGAGAGAGAGAGAGAGAGAGAGAAGGCGGGAGTTTTGTTGGCAGTAGGTAATCCACGCCGAGGGGGAGAGAGAGAGAAAGAAAGAAGGCGGCGGGAAACTAAAATGTAAGTGCATTTCGTAACGGGATTACAACATTTCTAATGAAATAAACTTAAGGTAATGCATGTACCACAATTATTAAATCATAACCTGGCGCAATTCCCCGAAAGTTAATTAAATACATTTCCTAACGGGATTACGTAATTTGTAATGAAGTAAACCTAAGGTTATGCATGTACCACATAACTATTAAGTCATAAACTCGCGCAATTCCCCAATAGGTAAGTAACCTAAAAATGGAAATGCAGATCTTAATATATGCATATTTAACCAACACACACTTCCATGTGGTAGTGTGATTGACAAACAGTATACTTTGGGGATTAAAAGGGAATTGCAAATGCACGATAAGTAATGGGTGTGTTCAAGTTTACGTAAAATCCACATTGTACTCTCCCTTTTATCTGCGCATTTTCTACGATCCGATTCAGTTCTACTTGCGGCCCTTTCCGCAAACACTACCTCCCTTCATAGTCAGTTCCGTTCCTCTATGGATCTCCGACAGAGATACCTTCCTGCCAACCAATACATCCTTTTCACGTTTTTCAACGGTAGAAGCTTACTATGATTTAGCGACGTGACGTAGTAGGGAGAGGTTGCCAGTAAGATTACCAAGTGTTTAAAATGTTCACTATAAATAACAGATCGAAGAATCATTCAAAAGATCCGATTCATGGAACCTTTAATGAAAAGATCCATGGATCCTTCCCGCAAACTGACTTGTGTCCAAGCAACACAAAGTGGTGGTGGTTTTACAATAAAAGTGTTTGTTTCATTCTCATTTAACACTTTATCAAACAAACACGAGCACAGAATTCCAATTTTCTCATTCAATTCCTGTTTCTTTACACTTTAGGTATTTGTAGTGTGTTTCACTTCATTAGCTGACTAGTTAATCACTCATATCAATATTTGAGCATGGATACTTGTATGTGTTTTTTTAAATGTAAGCAGAAAATGGCCTAGCCTCTCTTCACTTCAAAGCACTCTCGTTACTTAAGCTGCTGGTAGCATAAAAATGCTCCTATACGTTAGCAATTACTAACTGACATGTTAAAATTGTTTTAGGTATAGTAGCAATAGTGGACCTACTTTTTATTCCAAACTAGAATGCCTCTCACTATAAACAAACTCTTTGTATTATCCGCGCGAAAATAGTTTGCAATCTCTGCCTCTTACGGCTGCTTCTTCCTCTCACACATGCTTGCTGCATATAAATTATGGCTGGACATTGTTTAAGTCTATAAAAAGGTGCCCTGCATGAATATCATAATTAAAAATGCAACCTGAAGAAATAATTGATTTTATAAGCGTGTGTAAAATGAACATTTTACTTATATTAATTGAAATTCTCAAACAAAGATGCAGTACCCTAATCCAAATCCTCCAAAGATGACATATTGGAATGCTATATTGGAATCAAAACAATCCTCGAAGTTAATGACAAGCTTATCCACAACACTTGTACATAACACAAGTTCCCACATTTTAGTCTCCTATTATGTCTGTTTATATTCTCTGCGTGCTTTGGTTACACTTTTTGCTGAAACGCCTGCAAACTCGGATGTTAGTGTCCTAATATCTACTATTGCAAGTGTAAGGTGTTTTTGTTATAGTAAGTTGATCAGAATTAAGTATTATTTCTTTTTCGCCACTTTTTAACAGTTTCCCACTTTTGTGTTTGAACAGCTTATTCGCATTACACGCTTCTTCCTCTGTCATGGCAACTCATACACTAACTGATAAAATCACAAGATTTTACCTGAGCTGAGCATATGAGTGCTAGCATATTATGAATGACTGTTCGTTATTGTATTTCTTGTGTTACGCAAAGGGTTTATTTGGTACTCAGATAGCACTCCTGTGAATTCATTGCTACATTTCTCATATAGGCAAGAGAATAGCAGTCCACCATACAGTTGGTAATTAATAAAAATATACTCTTGAGTGTTAGCGCAATAGCAGGTAGAATTAAGAAAACCATATTTTGTAATCTCTCAACAGATGGTATATATCCATTACGTTTAACGATGAGTTCTTACGATAACCGCAATAATATGTGTAGTTTATACCTTTCCTATTCCAGTATTTCATGATACAATACATTTATCAAGGAACTATTTACTTTGGCATAAAGTAAATTTGCTTATTTTCATGACAAGCAGAAATATATGTTTTGATTTACATCAGAGAGAACTCTGGTTTAGAATGGATAGTATGTAATATAATCACAAGGTGTTATAACCATAAATTTTTACTTAATGCAAGCAATTTCTCTTTTAGGAAACCTCCTTTTAAGGGTAGTTTAGACATGTGTTTCGTTGGAGTTAAGTTGTACCTATTTGTGTCCAGTAATGATGCTATAAGTCAGGACACAGAGAGTGACAATGACATTAATAGTGTTAAATGGTGTGGCGAAACTTTTGCTAATGACATTTATTGCACTGCTAATAGCGATTTAGTGAATGACAAACAATAGTTACACTATGCATATAATGCATGCAGAAGATTCTTTGTAGGAAATGGAATTAAGGCATTCATGTTACGCAAATATGTCAAATTGTGTTGCGCTATCTAGAGAGTAGAATAAAATAACAAGTGTCAAACATGTGTTATTCCAATTTTCCTGTCAAATTCCACATCCTACTGTTAGTTAGTTGCAAGTTTAAATAAAACATGGAGGCAATTTAAGTGGAAAATATTTTACTATGAAACATCCAGAAGAAATTATTGTAAGATACTCACTCATTCAGCCTCAAAAATTTAAATGTGACCATTATGTATTATGGCGTAGAAACATTCAGCAACCACTATTAGCCCCAATAATGTTATTTAAAAGCAATGTATGTACAGAGTATTGAATACTTTAAATAAAAAAGAGTTACGCATGAATAAACAGTTGTGTTTTTCATACTAACCTAGCTGTCAGGTGTTCAGCTGATCACCATTATGTTCTAATACTGCTACATATGAATATGACAAGTTAGTTTATGTGAGATTTAATCGATTCCTTTAAAAAGAAATTTGAATAATTCAAAGTGCAATCACGATTATTGAAGCTCACATATGATCAACTGAGCCAGCTAGGCAGATATGAAAAATACAGCTGTAGTAGCCAAGAGTGACGTCAACATCCGAGAGCACGATTCTTCATAGTTTGGTGCCATCCCGGATCACCTTCCACGCTGCGATCGCCTTCTTGTTTCTATCGTTTACCACTAGGTTTGCACTCTTCATAGTTTGCTGTTCTGTGGACAGAATAATTAAGCATAAGAAAATGAATTAAAGATATAATTTAATAAACAATACAAACTTTTTTTTATATAGACGGTAAAGAGGTCTAGGTACTTCAGGACGTCATTAAAAAAAAGAAGAGAAGAGTTATTTAGCGACCGCCAAAGAATGACGTATTTGCCTTTTGCCAGTGAGTGACTTGAAAGAATGAAAATGGCAAAGTATGATCGTGTAAACTGACAAAGTGGGCGTAACCTATTTGTGTTTTAAGTGTTGATAGGCATAACTTTTCTTATTTATGTCATGTGAGAAAGTCTTTATAACCATACTGGTTTGTAAATATGGTTAGTATCTTTTAGTTTTATTTCTTCTTTGTAATTTGGCTTTGATACAACCAATACACTGCAGCATAATTTTCATTGGACTGCTCTGTCTACAACGGCTTTTTTTTACCTGTGCTATTGAAAGTAGTTACTTGCCGAGTAGTGAAATCTCCTTTATATATAAATTGTTTGGTATTTAGGTGTGTCATCTTAAAACAATTGCTATCTCCTTGTGCTTTACCGGGAAAAATTCGTGTCAGCTGGAGAATTTAATGTCAAACGGACATGTTACCATGGTAGCTCAGTGGTTAAAAAAACTGGGAGATCCGTGGGTTAAATCCCTGCTATGGCATCGAATTTTTCGGTCTTCTGATTCTACCTTTGCAACCTTATCTTACACACATGGATAGTGTGGTAGAGGAATTAATTCTTTATTTCGGGTAATACATTATTTTTAAGGTAAAATTCAAGGCATTTCTAGTAGAATAATTGTGTATTGAAGAACAATGTCTATAATTATTAATATTCTTCATGTAAAGTACACAACTCAAGGCAAACATTGATGACAGTGGTAAAGTATGAGATCTGGATGGTACACCATATAAAATTCTCACTTCTCTGGTTTATAATAAAAAGAACTTAAATGCTGAAGTATGTTTACCGTAGAGAATTATACCATGCAACTAAGGTTTTATATATATTCACTCTGAAGGTAATTTACCCCATTCCTTCTTGATTTTCTTCAGCATTTTCAATGAAGACCATCTAAAAGCAAAATAGCCAAATCTATACATGAAATCCTTTTTGAGCAAATCCTATAATTTATTTGAGCATAATATACTGTCAAAAAGGATTTCATGTGTAGATTTGGCTATTTTGCTTTTAGGTGGTCTTCATTGAAAATGCTGAAAAAAGCAAGAAGGAATGGAGTAAATTACCTTAAGAGGAATTTATAACTAGATGTGATCTCGTCAATACCTGGTGCCCACCTGCCCGCACCTTTTAGGTTCTTTACTTTTACAGGAAAGACCGCTCTCCTTCTAAAAAACATTCCTCGGCTACGCTTTGAGGCTGAGGGCCTTCAATCTCTCGGCTACGCCTTGAGGCTGAGTATCTTACTGGCTTTGGCAGCATTAGTTTTTCATATGTTGCCAGCATTGCGTTAGAGCTAGAGAATGACAGAGAGTGACATCTGTAGGACATATAAGACATCACTTCTATCGCTGTTGAAAACCACCTAAAAGCAATTTACCCATAGATTTTTTTAAAAAGAATTTTAAAATTAAAAAGCTCTTTATTAATTTTATTAGAAATAGAATCAATGTGACTTTGCCATCCTATGCCAGATATAATCAGAATACCCAACAATTTTGTGGAGCTATTAAAATCGGAAGTAATGCGACTAAGAAGGATAAAAATTAATTCAGCTCTTTTATTGATATTTAAACTAAGATTATTAGCACTGTTTTATTGTATGAAATGTAAGCTCTAAGTTCTCCTTTGAGGGATCTATAGATTTACCTCCATGTAAAATAGCTATATCATCAGCAAAGAGATAAGTATTAGGGAATAAATCCTTAATTACAAGAGGTAAATCAATTATATAAATAATAAACATAGTTGGTCCTGAAGTTGATTACTGGGGAACCCCATATTTCAGCAAATTAAGTTTAGATATATCACCATTAAAATTATCACTTTGATATCTAAGAATAAATAAAATCAATACTATTTGTGCTAAATCCATAGAAGTCCAATTTCTTAACAAGATTTCATGAGAAACTGTATTGAAGGCCTTCGACAAATAGAAATTTTGACTAGATACATATGTACATTTTCCAGCTCATTTACATGGTGTTTGATAAAATTAGTAACTGCATCACTAGTTACAAAAATTGGATGTAATTCCATATTGACAATCTAGTAATAGGGAATTTGATTCAAAGTAGGTGATAATTTGTTTATTTATCAAGATTTCTAAGACTTTTGAAACAGCTGGTATAATATGGAATGGCTTGTAATCACCACATTTAGATTTGCTGCCTGATATAAATATAGGAGTAACCTTAATATATTTTTAAATATCTGGATGTACAATTAACAACAGAACAATTAAAAGCAATAACAAATGGCTCACATATAAAAGAAGCAACAAGTTTTAAAATATGAGAATTGTCTCCATATACATCTAAGCATCTACTATTACTTATGGATAAAATAACCAAATAAACATCTTTCCAGAAAACCTAATTAAAGTAAAATTTAAATCTAAATCAAGTTTATTCTATTTGTTTAAAATTTCATATAAGTATTATTTGCAGGCAGACCAGAAATAATATCATTAAGGTAGTGGTATGTTAAAAATAATTGTTCATAAATAACCTTTAGATGTAGTGCTGAATTCTGTAGCAATAACAGGAAGAGTAAGCTATTCTGATAGCTATCGTCAATAAAATTAGCAGATTAAATATTAAATTTTCTGTTTGGTGCCATTAATCATGAATGGTAGGCAGTGAGCACTAAGAATCTTCCTCCATTAAAGTTTGTTTTCT
Source organism: Deroplatys truncata (assembly GCA_030765065.1). Lineage (NCBI taxonomy): Eukaryota > Metazoa > Arthropoda > Insecta > Mantodea > Mantidae > Deroplatys > Deroplatys truncata. The sequence goes on from CM060980.1 coordinate 25,077,484, forward strand.
AGACTGCAATTATCTTAAATAGATAGCTCCCCATTGGGGTACTATAGAGTGTGTATATATGTAATGTATATATGTATGTTACAATACTAATGTATTTGTATCTCAACCATTGTTGAAATTTGGGAGAGAATTTTACTCACTGCAGTGCTCTCTTGTTTTTCGTTAGCTGTGCAGGAATTCTCTCTTTTCAGGGAGAAAACCATCCTTGCATATTCTTGTACATGGAAGGTACAGATGGTAAAAGTTCTGAGTCAGAGCTGCCCATATGAACCCAGGCCTCTGATAAATCATGATGACAGGTCCCACACTTAAGTTTGCACAAAACACGGCATGATTTATTCCATAAAGGGAATATAGTGATATATATCAGAAGGGAAGAGTAACATAAAATGATACATCATTATAAAGTGACATAACTTCCAGTGTTTTTAAATTTTTATTTCCTGCTGCTTATAGTAGTCTTAAATTCTGAACCTACAAATGTGAATCCCTTGTCCATCCTTATGGGTGGTGCTAGTCTGGACTCTACCAAATGCTACTTCAGACTTCTCATTCATTGCAGATGTTTGGTTGCTTGAAAAAAGGAATGAAATGCAATGTTAGTGGTAGTTTGTTTTATGCTGATTATGTCTTTACCAATTTTGTTTGGTGGAAAGCTGTTATGGAGTTAGATGGTAATTTAACATGTGGCCAGATGACTTACTTATTTTCAACTTTTGAACTAGTAGACAAGCATAGCCATCAGGTCCTAGTGAGCTGCAGTGAAACCAAGAGATATTGTATTTTCTAGATTTAACCCAAGGCTAGCCTCAGTTTAAGCTGTGTGTATGAGCTGATATTATTGTAATTGCATATGTTGTAAGTCGCAGCAGCAAGCATTGGTGGCCAAATTCTGCAAAAAGAAAGTATTAATGTCCAGTTGGCAATGTTGCTTTAACTTTTGTGTTTTACTGAAGTGTGTTTTATATTTAATGGAAATAGGAGTGATCTCTACATTGTTATCATTTATGGGAAAATATATAAAAGTTCATTAACCTTATGTTTCATTTCAGTCGCAAAACGTCAAAGTATGTGACATAGATGAGGATGTAAAAGAAGCATTAAGAAAATTCCGCTTCCGTAAAAATGACAAAAATGCTGCATTGATAAGTGAGTATAAATTTATACTTTTGTCAACTATTTGTTTGAGAAGATACACCAGTGATAATAGTGATACTTTTCTCTCTATTCCAGTGAAAGTAGACAGAGAAAAGCAGAAGATATGTGTAGATGATCTATTAGAGGTAAGATGATATATATTGAATAGTAATAATCACCAGAAGTGCTAAAATGAGTGTACAAAGGATACTAACAAAAGATATTTAAATTCCTAGAAAAATTTGAAACACTGAGAAACTTGTGTTCAGGCATTGGCCCAGCAGCAGTCCTGAGATATGCTAAATAGTTAATGTAATTAACAGAATATTGAAAGGAGCACACAGTAAACTTTTGGACATATCGAGAAACCTTCATAATCAAAGGAAAATTTGGAGATACTTTCAAACATGTGACATAAGAAATTTTCTAAGTCCGAAGGTTCTCAAATGCGCATGCGCAAGCAGTCTGAAACGACTGATGACTATTAGTTTTATTGATTCTCGCATAGCAGCCAACATGTGCTTCATTTATAACAACCGTATTGAACCCCTGAAAAAAATTCCCAAACATGTGATTAGCAACCGGTCACTTTTGAAAAGTCCTGACCAGGCTTTCTCTCAGGTTTTATTGCTTTATAGTCAGGGTCTTGCAGTGAAGTAGAATTTATTGTAATGCAAGAAGCAACATTTGTATGTTCTTGAAGATATTCTTGTAAATAATAAAACTTTTAGAAATGGCTCGTCCATTTAATAAAACAGATATGTCAGTTTACCTCAATGATACAGAGAACACCTAGATGCTCACACTTATTGCCATTCTCCGTGGACTAGTGCTACTGTGATAGCCTCTAGTTCCCAAGGTCGCGGGTTCAAACCTGGCGGAGGGTGATAGATTTTTTCGGGCATAAAAATCCTTAGCACGGCTGCCCTCAGAAGGGAAGTAAAGACGGTGGTCCCGTGTCGTAGATTTACGGCATGTAAAAGAACCTCAAGCCTGATAAAGAGGCCACTGAGCAAAATTACCGGTCTTTCACGCCCAATATAGAATGGGACGCTAAGGACCATAGCAGTTAAAGAGCGTCCATAAATAAAACTAAATTTAATTTCATTTCTCACACTTATCAGTATTTGTGGTATCCTAACACCAAGAACCGTTCAGTAGATCCTTTCCAGGAACTATGGAAGACATTAGGTAGATCTAACCTGTGGTGTAGTGATTAGGTTTAGTTAAAGTTTAGGCTAGGCGTATTTCAATTAACGAGTTAGTGTTTAGTGTACATAGCTAGTCAGCATAATTTAGGAACAATGTATATAATTATATAGTTAGTGTAATTTAGTGACAAAAAAGAGTTTTGGCTGCATTGTTTCGAGTGATACAGATGGAGAATTTGGCTGCCCAGCATTCTTCTATATGGCTATGCGCAGTAAGTAAATAATGATTATAAGGCTTAAATTATGTTAATAAAACTGTTTCCAACAAGAAATCACCCAAATCAATAATTTTAAATACATATTACATCAAAGAATGTGAAGCTGCACTTCAAAAAAATATGTCTCAGACGTTGGACATAGAAAACACCGCGTGTCACATGTAAAGTTGAGCCAAAAATATTTTTTGAGACCAATGAGGAATGAAACCTGCGAACTTGGGAACAGCAGATAGTTTCTGTGCAACTGTGCTATGACATTTGTTACACTGGTATTCAATAATTACACTCAAATTCTTGCATTTGCTTGTCTCTCTTTAATTTATTTATTTGCTTGTTTCTCTTTAATTTATTTAAGGTTGATTTAGCTTTTTGGCAGTAGTATCATTCTAATGGTTAGTTACATTTATAAGATAATAAAAGCATATTACATTATGTGCTTACAATGAATTGCTTTATTTGTAAATGGTTAATTGCAAATAAAGTACAGAAACAGAAGGATTCATATTTTGTAAAGGATTTAGAGTTATGATTTTATGATACTGAACAGAGGATGAAAGGTAGTGCCTTAGCCAAAACAGAATCGCTGAAAGATGCTGGTACAAGGAATGAAAAATGTTATGATACATTTCTATAGATTTCATTGTTTTGCAACAAAATTTGTTTTTTTTGCAGTATAAATGGCAATGCTGCAATTAATTGCATTTACTCTTGCATGTGCTAGAGTAGTGCCTGTGCCAGCTGACATTTGCTCCAAAGCCAGCCATCAGATGTAAACAATATATCACCATGCCGCCTGCTTGGTCACAGCTAAGCAAAAGAAAATGAAATATTCATATCAATAAGGGCGTAAATGCTGCTGATTTACTCCTTCAACTAATAATGAAAGTCTTCATTTTCCATAGTTAAAGAATATGAGTAGTAAAACAATTGGTAACTGTATTTCGGGGTTAAAGCAATGATAACTCCTTTAAATAAATGAATAAAAGGCTGCAGATTTTTGTAATCAAAGCACATGATAACATCTTGATCTTATGATAATTAAGGTTTTCATTGCAGGATGTGAATGTTGATGAACTGCGGGAAATCCTACCAGGACATCAACCTCGATTTGTGGTATATAGCTATAAAATGGAACATGATGATGGCCGCATTTCATATCCGATGTGTTTCATTTACATCACTCCAAGAGGCAGGTCAATTTGTTGGCTTTTAAAGCTGTAGATAAAAATAAATTCTAAGTAAACTTTATTATTTTTTGTGTATCTGATCTAAGCATTAATAATCAAGTCTTTATATTTGCCCAACAGGAGTTATCTTGTTAGTATGCTGATTTAGTTTATATATATATATATATATATATATATATATATATATATATATAAACTATGTATTACTATGTATAGTAAGTAGGGGAAGCATTGCATTCCACCCAAAAATTCGATACCGAGATTTAACTGGAAATATATGTTTTGAGACCCTCTGAATCCAAAAAAAGCATTTTTGGAAACATGTCCGTGTGCGTGTGTGTGTCTGTGAACAGCATAACTCAGAAACAAACAGTCGGATAAACACCAAACTTGGTATTTAGGTTCAGTATCTTCCAGAGATGCGACACAAAGTTTTTCAAGAAAATCCCCCCACCCCAGATTACCCTTTACATGGAACATTTTTCGAAAATTTAAATTTTCTCAAAAATGGCTCTAATGATTTTGATTAAAATATCATATGTTTAAGATATTTTCATGACAAATAAAATGTATATCTTGAATTTTCTGGGAATGTCTCCAAAAGTATTCTTCATTGTGAACGACTTTTGCATAACTGGTAAACCATAAGAGATAGACAAAATTTTACCACACAAAAAATGTAGATCGCATTAAAATACACAATTTATGTCATATGCATTTTTTTTGTTGAGTGAACCATTTTCGAGATATTGCTTGTCATTCCCTTAAATTTTTCAATACTTATTTTCTCAAATGGAAATTCGTTATTCATTTTTTTGTCTTGTATATGCAAAGAGTATTAATCTGTGGCAAAGAGAATGGTACTGCACCTAGCAACCAGCTATTAAGAGATATGTATGTGCTTAAAGGCTACTATATTTCTATATTGCCCTTGTAAATATATATTCCCCTTACATCTACAAGAAACTTAGCAATAAGATAGAGTCTGCAAATGTTTATCTCAATTAACATGAAGTAGATGGAGAATAAGCGTTTGTAAAAATAGTTTGTACAAGAGTAGAGAAAGTCATGTGATTATAACACATCAGATTTTTTTTGTTGAGTGAACCATTTTCAAGATATTGCTTGTTACTCCCTTAAGTTTTCCAATACTTATACTTTTACTCAAATAGGAATTCGTAATATTTATTGTATTATTATTATTATTATTATATATATATTTATTTATTTATTTTTTTTGCAACTTTACAGTATGAACAAAGAACTACTTTGAATGTGTTTTAAAACTCAGGTTTTAACGCAAATTATTTGAAACTTACACAACGTAAACTATCACCTCAAACAACTATAATAGTATACTTTGTAATAACAAAAATTAAACATCACACTTCAAAATGCAGATTTGCAATTTTACCAAAGGATGTAATTGTAAATATTATATCGTGTTGCAGATATACAATTTAAAAATTTGCAAATTCTCTACCTTCATAAGATGTTTTTCTTATGTAATTATATTTTCTGCTAAGAAACAGTGCAACGTATTATGTGTTTATAGAATATTATAATGCATTAAGAACAAAAGACAGTAACTCAATTGGTTCACTTAAAGCAAGTGTCTCAGGTAGGTCCACTAATATTCAAAATAATTATCATAATAAGAACAAGAAAATCGTAAGTTTACCAATGCAACAGTTTATACATCAGCTATCATTATCATTATCTTTACATGCATCAGGTATTGGTAATATATCATGAACATTAGATGTCAGTAAATTAGCATACAAATCATGATGGTTTCCTGGAATAAGAAGATCTGTACATAATTTGAGCAGGTCCCTCTTCTTGACAACAGAGATGTTAAATCTACTGGTGTATGGATGTACAGATTTCAATATTATTGGATAACCTCTCTTTTTCACAAATGATAGTTCTTCAAAATCATCAGCTGCATAATAATTTTGTATGAAAATGGAGTCTTTTTCTCCTTTTGATATTGTATTCAAACTGCGTCACGGAAATTTACTTTTCCTCTTTTGTTTGAGTTTTGCCACTTAAAATATACCTTTGTGTTAGTGAAGTCTTCAAAACCATTATGAAGAAGGGTTGTTGCTGCAAATGGCTGTGGTTTTGAGTGAGATGTTCTCATTACTTGAGTCCACCCATCTAGAGTTTATATTGGAACGTATTTTGATTTCTGTTCAATTTTGGAATGGATGGAATTGTATTCCATTTGACTAAGACCACGTTCAAAGTATGCATGATCAATGAGTTGTGCAGATGGATGATTTCTGATTATAGTAAGGCACATGCGGGCAAAAGTGACATTTTTCTATTGTTCCAGCACATCTATCGGACATCATTGTAACATGCTGTACTCCAGTCATAGCCATCAAGAATTTATAGATATGTGTGGATATTTCTATACTTCTTCTGTCTCATCCCAAGTAAAAATGATTCACATTTGATTTCCAGGATTGTATATAGTGAGATTTGAAGAACAGGGTTTCTTTTAACTTGTTTGCAACACGCTTTGGGCATCAATTTGAAGGATATTTTCTGCCCCACGTATGGAAGCCAATTTGAAGGCGTTTTGTTGTATTGTTATTTGCAACACGCTTTGGGCGTCAATTTAAAGTAGTTTGTATTGAAGGAGTTGTATTATATTTCAACTGTTGGGGAACTGAACTTGAAATTAGTTGCAACGTATAGTACCCGCTTTCTGGTAGCCTTCACCCTAAGTTTAAAAAATATTAACTTTATAATTTGACTGTTTCTTTAAATATTATATATTTATGTTTGCCTCGCTGTGTCAGTATTATTGTTAGAGACATGGATGTCTTGGCAGGGTTGTGGTGTGACAAGAATGTAGGCTTACACAGATTATAATTTTACTTCACTCCTTTTATTAATGTTTGACACGATTTTAAATAACACTTCACTGATATAGAGAGCTGTGAGATTCTTTAATTAATTACTTGCACTTTTTAATACGTGAACTATTTTCGTCTCACATGAATACGTATTAAATTTCTCGAGGACACTTTTTGCGTCTGGTTAGTAACACTGTCTGCAACCAACTGACTTCTGAATTTGTAAATGTTTCTCCTTTTCAGTTTCTGATTGGCTAATCCTACTCCAATAGAATACCTTTATTTAACTAAAGCTTTTTCTGGTTGTTGATTGACTATTTTATAAACTGTCACAAAAATTACATTATTGTTGCTCCAATAATGACTAGTAGCATCATTAAACATTCTTACTCATTATTGTCTCAAGGTTACCTCATTGTTAGCAACTTTTAACCTATTATTCTCACAGCTCCTACATTATTAAATTACGTAATATATTCACATAACATTATTGAACTGTATACAATACTATACAATGACTGTAATATACACTTTTTATATATTGTTACATACACATATTGCTTTAAGGCGGGCTGTTATTGAATTTATATATTATATAATTTGACTGAAATCATTTAAATGTTAAAAATACTGCCTCAAATTATAAACTGAAAGTTTTCTCACATAGAAAAATGGCCTAGCTACACCTTTAGGAGTATTCAGAACTGCCTGTAAGTCAAAGTTGAATGAGTACTTTTTAATCAATCCTGGAAGCTTCCTTATTTACATTTTTGTGTGCGTGAGCAGCTTCTTTGTGTTCTAAATGCTGAAGGTAAGGTGTGTCATCATAATTGTTATCTTTTTCAAATGCCATTTCTTTATGTGCAATGCACCCCTTGCATAAATCTTTCTTTGGCTTATGGAAGCGTAACTTGTACTCTCGAAAAATCTTTCAGCACTTTTCTGCTCCAGCTGATTTTTTTGTATTCCACCCAAAAATTCGATACCGAGATTTCACCGGAAATACATGTTTTGAGATCCCCTGAATCCAAAAAAAGCATTTTTGGAAACATGTCCGTGTGTGCGTGTGCGCGTGCGTGCATGCGTGCGCGACTTTTGCATAACTGGTAAACCATAAGAGATAGACAAAATTTTACTACACAAAAAATGTAGATCGCGTTAAAATACACAATTTATGTCATATACATTTTTTTTGTTGAGTGAACCATTTTCGAGATATTACTTGTTATTCCCTTAAATTTTTCAATACTTATTTTCTCAAATGGGAATTTGTTATTCATTTTTTTGTCTTGGATATGCAAAGAGTATTAATCTGTGGGAAAGGGAATGGTGCTGCACCTAGCAACCAGCTATTAAGAGATATGTATGTGCTTAAAGGCTACTGTATTTCTATATTGTCCTTGTAAATATATATTCCCCTTACATCTACAAGAAAATTAGCAATAAGATAGACTCTGCAAATGTTTATCTCGATTAACATGAAGTAGATGGAGAATAAGCGTTTGTATAAATAGTTTGTACAAGAGTAGAGAAAGTCATGTGAGTGTAACACATCAGATTTTTTTTTTATGTCCTGGACATGCAAAGAGAATGGAATGCACCACATAGCAACCAGCGCTTAAAAGATTTGACTATCGCTTAAAACCTACCATATTCCCTTGCATCTACAAGAAAATTAGCAATAAGATTGACATCTCGATATCTCGATTAACATGAAGCATATGGAGAATAAGCGTTTGTAAAAATAGTTTGTACAAGAGTAGAGAAAGTCATGTGAGTGTAACACATCAGAATTTTTTTTTTAGCATCACATTTTGCTTTGTATATGGTGTACATAGTTGCTATATAGAGTGAGGAAATCAAGATACTTGCACTCTGATGACTTGCGGCAGTAATGTGAATCCATAGATAGGAAAGAAAGAATGTGATGTCTTATAAACTCTTCATCATTGTTCTTCAATTTCTGTGGAGGTTCCCCCCCCCCCCCCTTTTTTATCCATTTGCAAAATTCCACATATAAAACGTTTGTTGAAGGCACCACTCACAAGGTCTTCGGTAATGCTCAGTTTATCGAAAAAAAATTTCTCACAAACCACTTTATTTTCGCTATCACAAGCAAAAGTGTACACCTTAGTGCTCTTCCTTCTTGAAGCTCCACTGTTAGTTTCCCTAGCAGTTGCCATAACTTTTATGTTTTTCAACAAAATGATGCTGCTGTTTGAGATTCTGTAACTCGAAATTTTTTGTAGATTTCCCTTCTTTTCTCCTCTGGTATAATAGTAGCACATTTGTGTTTTGGGCAATCTCTACACGGAGGAGATTTCGGAGGTCTAACTGGTACTATTTTCCCATTTTCATAGAATATTGTTCTTTCAGCCGTTTTAGACTCTGAGCATTTCTTTTCCACTGATTAGGGTCAGAAACTTTCCTTCTCTTTGCTGGCAAAGATTAAGGTTCTGTAGAAGTTGTTATACCATTGGCAGTGGTTGTGATGTTGTTTCTGTCAATCCCAAAGTTTTGTGCTGGAAATTGTACCTCATTTTCCACTATGGTGAAAACAAATTAAATTGAGTTTTATTTATGGATGCTCTTTAACTGTTGTGCTCCTTAGTGTCCCATTTTATATTGGGCGTGAAAGACTGGTAATTTTGCTCAGAGGCCTCTTTATCAGACTTCAGGTTCTTTCACGTGCCATAAATCTATGACATAGTACCACCGGCTTTACTTCCCTTCCAAAGGAAGCCATGCTAAGGATTTTTATGCCCAAAAAAATCCATTGCCCTCCACCAGGTTTGAACCCTCTGATTGTCCCAGAAGTACATGACATTTTTGACCATGGAATTAAACATGGACACAAGGCTGTAACCGCAGAACGAATAAACTTTTTCCAAAATGAACCTTCTCTTCAATTTTAAAAGTCTTAATCGCTTTTTCTTTTCCATTACTAACAAGAAAAGTAAACACCAACAATAGAACAATAACAAAGCAGGTTTAACAAATAAATGAACCAAGCAACAAAAAGATTGTGGCAGATGACTATGCCAAATGACAGAGAGCCAAAAGAAAGATGTGACAAGAAAAAAAAACAATTGCAACAAAAGTAAGCCCAAAAACAATTACCATGAGATGAAAAACTTCCACACAGAATCGGTTGTTAGCTTCACAACTTTACACCATTGTAGCATCTCAAAGAATAAGAGATTCAAAAGAAAAACAAATGCTATAGAATGTGAAATATGTGTGAATGCATAATCACATGCCTGCCTGTGAGGGAAAGCTGAGGGTGAGGCTACAGTGGCATCATTTGGTCGTCACACCTTGGCTACTCAAAGCACTTTTGGGTGGTGGCAATGGCATTTTACTTCTATTTATTCCTGCTCAAACTGCCTTGGTGATGTAAATGGCGGGAAGCATAAAATTTTATAAATGTAAACTTGAGGATTTTAATACATTGTGAGCTTAGTAAACCTGAGGGGACCAGCAAAAAGTGTTGTAAACAATGGGAAAACGTAAGACAGAAATATAAATGCGGGGTAATACTATACACTGCATTGATAATTACATAAATCACTAATTATATTCAGGTGAAACACTCCCACTCAGTGATACAGGTTTAAAACTGAAGAAGAAAAAATCTGATGTGATATATTCACATACTTTCTCTATCCTCTTACCGTTTATTACTGGGTATACAAATTATTCTTTCTTAAGCTTATTACTTTCTCTACTACGTATAGTAAGTATTGTATTCCACCCAAAAATTTTATACCGAGAGTTCACCGGAAATATATGTTTTGAGACTCCCTGAATCCAAAAAAAAAGCATTTTTGGAAACATGTCTGTGTGTGTGTCTGTCTGTGAACAGCATAACTCAGAAACGAACAGTCGGATAAACACCAAACTTGTATTTAGGTTCAGTATCTTCCAGAGATGCGAAATGAAGGTTTTCAAGAAAATCCCCCCACCCCAGATTACCCTTTATATGGAACATTTTTTGAAAATTTTAATTTTCTCCAAAATGGCTAACGATTTTGATTAAAGTAACATATATTTAAGATATTTCCATGACAAATGAAATGTACATATCGAATTTTCTGGGAATGTCTCCAAAAGTATTCATTGTGAACGACGTTTGCATAACTGGTAAACCATAATAGATAAACAAACTTTTACTACACAAAAAATGTACATCGTGTTAAAATACACAATTTATGTCATATACATTTTTGTTGTTGAGTGAACCATTTTCAAGATATTGCTTGTTATTCCCTTAAATTTTCCAATACTTATACTTTTTCTCAAATGGAAATTCGTTATTCATTTATTTTTGGTCCTGGTAATGCAAAGAGAATGGAATACTCCACATAGCAACCAGCTCTTAAAATATTTGACTATCACTTAAAGCCTACCAATTCCCCTTGCATCTACAAGAAAATTAGCAATAAGATTAACATCTCGATTAACATGAAGCATATGGAGAATAAGCGTTTGTAAAATTAGTTTGTACAAGAGTAGAGAAAGTCATGTGAGTGTAACACATCAGATTTTTTTTCTATCTACTACATTTTAATCCAAATAAACTTTGCAGAAATAGCTACACTACACATTTTATTATAGATACAAGGGGAACAGCAGCAGTCAAATGTTTAAGAACAGGGCACTATATGCTGGCCTAAAATTTCCAGACTGTTTTCATGCAACCACGCAAAACAACTGAATGTTGAAAGGACTTTAAGAGAATGACCAAGAAATGAAGAATTCAAACCTTTAATAACGGATAACTCAGAAATGGCTTATGCCACAAAAAAATTTATTTTAAATAAATTGTGTTTTAAAGAGATCTACATCTTTTGTGTCATATGTTTTCGCCTATCACTGAACATTTACCAGTTATAAAAGATTATACACATTCCTTCCAAATGAAGAGGACTTCATAGGCTATTCCACGAAAATTCAAGATGTACGTCTTATTTGTTCATTGATACGGTAATTTGTATCACAAATTACTTAAAGGTAAATAATGATTGTAATATAAATATGTATTTTTATGTGACATTGATTTCAGAGGTTTATTAATTGTAATTATTATTGGTAAATAATAATATACGGCTTTACTGAAACTGTCAACAATAACGCAATAATGCAGCAAGGGGGTGAGTTGTTTATCATTGCCGGGAACCAGGAAGTTACGTAATGTTTCGCGCCTTTTCGGTAAAAGCTTCTAGAATGTTCCCTAAAAGAAATATGTATTCGTGGTTTTCATTGGATAGTAAAATTGACGCTAATGTTGGCGCGTTTTATTAGCCAATAGCAGTTCATTTATAATCTTTAGGCATGTCAAGGAGTGGGGGTATATAAGCCAGGCCCGAGGTCGGTCGCCCATCAGTTCATCAAAATTTCGTGTACACTACACATCGTCAGCCAGTCCTTCATTTCGTCAAGTTACGCGCAGCAGAATTGCAAGAATTGTTATAAAGTATCATACATTTAAAAAATTACATAAAGTTGAAGTATGCGAGTTAAAAGTGATAAATAAGAAGTTATTACAAACAGTTTCAGTTTGGCGAGTATCTATCTCAATATGTAAAAAGTGTTAGTGAACGTGTTCGGCAATAAAAGTTATAAAAACAATTTCTTCATCAGTATCATTTCTGAATAAAAGATTCCTTTCCGATTCACACACTGCAAGAGATACAAGTTCTACCAAGATAAGATGATAGCTAGCCGGAGGACAATATACATAACCTTAAATTCTTTCAGAAACTAATTGATACAAATTGCTAACGTCAGAGGGAGCTACGAACCAAACAAAGAATGACGTCACAAGAAGGCTTCAACACACGTGATGTAAACAACATTACGTAAAGCAGCAACCGTCGCATATTGGCTTCCAAACGCGGAGCTACAATTAATGATCTACAACATTAACACCGTATCATATTGGCTCCCATACGTGGGGCAGTTAAAGTTATGTAAACAAACATTTATTTGCAACATACAATACTAACATTAATACCGCACCATATTGGCACCCAGGACGTGGGGCAAAGCGACCAGGAAAGGAACTCGACTAACCAGGAAAGGATCAGAATTAACCAAGAAGAATTGAGATGACCAAAGGGGCGAATGCAGCAGTAAAATGATCTACAAGACGCAGATTCCAGAAACAAAAGGAACGACAGACTACATGGATGATTGGACATCGTAATTCCGAGATTACGAGGCAACAAGGAATTCAACTATAAAAACATCGAGACGACGTAGATTCATCACAACACAACGCAGAAGCGACATACAAATCTAGGAGAATGGGGCAGAACGCTGGACATTAAAGTAACAGCAACATACAGCATCAAAAAGGTAAATAAATGTTCCTTAGGAGTGATAGGATAATAAAAACAATGGCTGCTAGTAATACAGAAGAAATAATTATGGAGGGAGATAATGTAACAGTTAGTTGTAATTCAATACAGGTTACAGGAAATAGCCCAGACTTTTTAGGATTTGAAGATGAAAATGTTAGTACAGAAAGTCAGAATAGAATAGCAGGAAATGTTAATCGTGATAATAGTATGATTATGGAAATGCTGAGAAATATAAGGGAAGAAATTTGTAAGAATAATGAGAAATTAGAAAAGAAAATAGATCAAAACAGGGAAGATCTTAGTAAGAAAATAGATCAAAACAGTGAAGATATGCAAAAGAATAATAGGGAATTAAGAGAAGATATTGATAGGAGTTTAGAACAAAAACTAGATCAGAATAAGAGAGAATTGAGGGAAGATATTGGTAAAAGCTTAGAACAAAACAGGGAAGAAATTGAAAAGAAATTCATGGAGCTAGATAGTAGTATGATTAGAATGAAAAATGAAAATCAAGAAATGATAGCAAATGAAATAGGTGAAGTTTCAAAGAAAATGCTAGACATGAGCAAGGAAATAGGTAACAAAGAAAGTGAGGTTAATACTAAAAGTGAGGTTAATGTAGAATGTACAGAGTTAGGAAGTCAAATGAGTAGTATTTCAAGTGAGCTAAGAGAGATAAATGAGGTTATGAATGTAGATGTGAATCAGGCGCAAGTTAATTTCAGAGGGGAAATATCAGAAATTCAGAAAGAATCGGTAATGCAAAGAGATAAATTGTACCAAGATGTTCAAATTGAAAACTCCAGTCCAGTACAGTTTAGTACAGATTTGTCAGAGTATTCTCAGATTAAAATGATAGTAGAAGAATTGAAAATGAAAGTTGTTAAAAGATGTATTGTTCAAGAAACTGTAGATTGTTTTCAAATGGTATCATGGGATGAAATTTCATATGAATACATGAGGTTATTCATTAACAAAAATTTGAAGGTTAGGTTACGGCTACGAGTAATGTTTAGCCACACACAATTTGATCCAGGAGGGTAAATAGCAATGAGATGTAAAGTAAATGCTGGATAGGTAAAGATGACTTGCAGAGGGAAGTATGTATTGGAACGTAAGAGGGTTAACTACATATATATGTCATTTGAAAAGAGAAATAAATTATATATAAAAAAAAAAAAAAATTAAATTTGTGGTAACTGCAACAACATTTGAAAATTAAGAATGCAAAGATTGAAACTTAATATGATATTAAATTAAAAGTACGTAAATACAATTCAAAGAGTATTGTTAAAATAAAATTCAAAACAACAAAAAATGGTAAGAATAATTTAAAAAAAAAGTACTTATGTAGTAAATAGAACATGTGAAACAGTACCTAGATTTAAGAGATGTAAATATATGTAGAGGGTGAATATTTTGGTAAATATGTGTAATAATTACAAAAATCTTAAATGTATAAATTTTTGTCAACAACTTAAAGTAAACAATTTGGTAACAGTAAATAAATAATTTAGGGTAAAGTATTTGCTATAAAAAAAAAAAAAATTGTTATGTCAGATTAATATCTAAATTAATTAAACCAAAGCCAGTAAGTAGTGGCGAGATAAAACATGTCGTGTGTTAAATGCGTGTGAAGTGTTTAGTGAAAGTGATAACGTGTGTTCCAAGATTTAGGAGACTAAAAACACAATTTTAAAATTTCTAAACAAGTTATAAATATTTATAATTATGTTTCTAGTGGGGCATATGATACGGTAATTTGTATCACAAATTACTTAAAGGTAAATAATGATTGTAATATAAATATGTATTTTTATGTGACATTGATTTCAGAGGTTTATTAATTGTAATTATTATTGGTAAATAATAATATACGGCTTTACTGAAACTGTCAACAATAACGCAATAATGCAGCAAGGGGGTGAGTTGTTTATCATTGCCGGGAACCAGGAAGTTACGTAATGTTTCGCGCCTTTTCGGTAAAAGCTTCTAGAATGTTCCCTAAAAGAAATATGTATTCGTGGTTTTCATTGGATAGTAAAATTGACGCTAATGTTGGCGCGTTTTATTAGCCAATAGCAGTTCATTTATAATCTTTAGGCATGTCAAGGAGTGGGGGTATATAAGCCAGGCCCGAGGTCGGTCGCCCATCAGTTCATCAAAATTTCGTGTACACTACACATCGTCAGCCAGTCCTTCATTTCGTCAAGTTACGCGCAGCAGAATTACAAGAATTGTTATAAAGTATCATACATTTAAAAAATTACATAAAGTTGAAGTATGCGAGTTAAAAGTGATAAATAAGAAGTTATTACAAACAGTTTCAGTTTGGCGAGTATCTATCTCAATATGTAAAAAGTGTTAGTGAACGTGTTCGGCAATAAAAGTTATAAAAACAATTTCTTCATCAGTATCATTTCTGAATAAAAGATTCCTTTCCGATTCACACACTGCAAGAGATACAAGTTCTACCAAGATAAGATGATAGCTAGCCGGAGGACAATATACATAACCTTAAATTCTTTCAGAAACTAATTGATACAAATTGCTAACGTCAGAGGGAGCTACGAACCAAACAAAGAATGACGTCACAAGAAGGCTTCAACACACGTGATGTAAACAACATTACGTAAAGCAGCAACCGTCGCATATTGGCTTCCAAAGGCGGAGCTACAATTAATGATCTACAACATTAACACCGTATCATCGTGTAAATATCCTTAATTGTTGGTATTTTAATCAAAGTTATTAGAGCGGTTTATTAGAAAATAAAAAATTTCCAAAAAAGTTCCTTGTAATGGATAGTTTGGGGTATGGGGATTTTGTTGAAAATCTTCATGTTACATCTTTGGAAGATATTGAACCTAAATACCAAGTTTGGTATTTATCCAGCTTTTCATTTTTGAGTTATGGTGTTCACAGATACATACACACGGACATGTATCCAAAAATGCTTTATTTGGATTCAGGGGGTGCCTTAAAGCATGTATATATTTCCGGTGAAATCTTGGTATCAAATTTTTGGGTGGAATGCAATATTTCCTGTACTTATATGTAGCAGAGAAAGTAGCAGAGTCTTATAATGGAACATGTTGGAAAGATTGATATTAACGTTCACCACAGTAATCCTCTCAATGATAAGGCAGCTTTGCCAAAATGTTCTACAAGGAAACAGTTCTGTACATATCCTGCTTTAGATTAGTGCCCATCTATTACTTATTAAATTTTCTGCAGCTTCTTTACATTTGTGCAACAATTAATAATTAATGCTGAATGTGCGCACAAATGAACAAATGTGTTAAAAGAATTTGGGGGTTTAGAGTCGTAACAAATAACTACAAAATTGGTCATTTTGACATATCTACATCACCATCGTTTTGGAAAACCAACCTGTTCAATGATAAAACAGTGGAACTCCTATTATTAAGTGTTCCTGAGATAGTGTGCAGCATATCTATAAATTCACTTTAGTGTTACAATAGTGTGTTGCCTTTTACCATTTTGGCTCCCTTTGTAGTGCTATGGCATTAAATGACATAACAGTGTATCTGCAGGTAGATAAGCAAAGTAATAGGATTTCTAGAGGCTTCTCCAAGGAGAAATTGACAAATACTTCTTAAACAAAGATGGTCAAAAGTTACAGGTTTGTTAGTCCTTTCTTTCGATGTTTGATTTGATTCCATTATTCAAATACCAGGTTCTGTTAAAAAAAAGAATGTGCACATAATTTCCAGAGATCAATGAGAATGGCACAAACAAAAAGTAAATCAGATGTAGCAAAGAAAAATTACATTCTCACATAAACAGCTTTCCAAAACTTCCTTCACATTAT
This sequence comes from Deroplatys truncata, assembly GCA_030765065.1. Taxonomy (NCBI): domain Eukaryota; kingdom Metazoa; phylum Arthropoda; class Insecta; order Mantodea; family Mantidae; genus Deroplatys; species Deroplatys truncata. The sequence continues at coordinate 25,094,307 of CM060980.1, forward strand.
GCTAGGAAGGATTCGAAGAGAGCATTTTTTCACCAGTTTGTACAGCATTTTCATTTAAGCTAAAAATTGTGAAGCTTTCTCTGGGCTGCTGCTCTAGAGTACAAACACTTAACCCTTAATTTCTCCAAAACCTTCTATTTCTTTATGATAATTAATTGATTGTACAATCTATAAAATTTCATAATTTTCATGAATGTGTTTTTTTATTAATAATTATTATGTATTTCATTTCTTCTGGAGACTAGTGTTTAAACCATATGATACCACACTTTGAATGGCTAGTCTCAATTAAAAAGGCATTCACATATGGTAAGCTGCTCTCTGAGAGGATAAGAAGCATGTGTTGACTGTCAAGCAAGTTGAAATATGTCAATTCTTAGCTATATATTGCTCTCAGAACTTTTTCTACTGGGAACTGCTCTCTAGATTGACAATTTAAGTTTAACATTTACTCTTTGGTGAATGGGCACCTTAATGCTCCTTTAGTAGTTTCAGTAAACTAATTGTGCTTCAGGTTATTTAATCAATTAAGGCAGTATTTTTAACACTTAAATGATTTCAGTCAAATTATATAATATAAAATATAATAACAGCCTGCCTTAAAGCAATATGTGTATAATATATAAAATGCAAGTAACAGTCATTGTATATGTTTTTATTATTGTACACATGTGCAATAATGTTATGTGAATATATTACGTAATTTAATAATGTAGGAGCTGTGAGAATAATAGGTTAAAAGTTGCTAACAATGAGGCAATAATGAGTTTGAAAGTTTAAATGCTACTTGTGATTCTTGGAAGTAATAATGCAATTTTTGTGACAGTTTATAAAATAGCCAATCAGAAACTAAAATGGAGCAAAATGTACAAATTTAGAATTCAGTTGCTTATAGACAGCGCTCCTAACCGGACAAGTTGCTTGTAGACAGTGTTCCTAACTGGATGCGAGATGCGACCTTGAGAAATTTAATACGTATTTTGTGTGAGACAAAAATAGTTTACGTGTTAAAAAGTGCAAGTAATTCATAAAAAAATCTCACAGCTCCCTATATATCAGTGAAGTGTTATTTAAATCGTGTCAAGCATTAATAAAAGGAGTGAAGTAAAATTATAATCTGTGTAACCCTACATTCTTCAGTTGCACCACTCCCTACTAAGACATTCATGTCTAAAAATAAATACTGACGCAGCCGAGGCAAACATAAATATATAATATTTAAAGAAACAGTCAAATTACAAAGTTAATATTTTTAAACTTGGGGCAAAGGCCACCGGAAAGTACATTTTGGGGCGAAGGCTACCGGAAACTTTTTACCATATGTGCAGTGGCAACTACTTCAAGTTCGGCTCCCCAACAGTCAAAATACAATTCAACTCCTTCAATACAACAACTTCTTCATAATACATAAACCTGCTGTACCTTTCTGAGTAACAGAAAATTGCAGGTAAAAGAAAGACTTTCACAGACAATCACAATCTTAAAAAGGAATTAATCTAATCTTGCACTAAACAGATATTTCTGTGTGTAAATGCTGCTCGATAAATATAGCATAAAAACTCTTTCTGTGAAAACTTGCAGGAGTATTTACTGCTTCAGATGTTAACTTTGTATGTTTCTCATTTAGATAGTCAAATGGAACTTCAGATTATGTATGCTGGGACAAAGTTGGCATTGCAAAAGGAAGCAGACTTGACTCGTGTCTTCGAGGTACGGGAGTTGGATGAATTGACCGAAGAATGGCTTCAAGAAAAGCTGAGCAAATGAACTCAAGATCCTGAATGACCAGGATGCAAAACTAAAACTAATGCATTTATTTTGAGAATTCATACAAATATCTTGATGCCATTGATGTTGATTCTAAGTTCCTCTAAGTATTTTATTCTATTATAGCTCTCTTAGAAAATGTTGTGCTCCTTTATAAATGAATCTCTCTTGCTTTTCCAGTTTTACTTTTAATCAAGTGGTCACAAAATCCAAATACTCCTCCCCCACACTGGAATGAAAGACATGCCATGTATGTTGTACATATGTGCAGTCAGTGCAATAATGAGAGTGGTGTAGTTACCAACTCCTTTAGTGCATGTCTTTCAGTAAACTAATGCAAGATCTGCCATTTATTGTTAAAAAAATGTGAACGTGTGTGGTGTAACTTTTGTTTCACACCGACCATGTGTAGGTTGAACCAAATTAGAGGACTTAAACTGAATTTTCAGGTCCCTTGTTTCAATAGCACACTGTAGTGCCTTGGTATGAAAGGTTGAAGATTTGTGGTTTCAGTCCTGGATAGGTCAGTGAGTTAGTAAAATCTGACTCAGCTTTCCAATCTTAGCCCACATATGGCCATTGTAAAAGAACAATTAAGAAATATAAATATTAATGAGCTTTTGACTTTAGAGACTAAGGAAAATTTAAAATTAGAATAATGTGAGATAAACTATTAATTTCACTGGAGCAAAATGCATAATTTTTCAAGAAAATGGGCACAAAAATGTTTATAGTATGCAGAAATTCGTTGTTGTATTTATCTAATATTATGTGCAAGACTCCTGAAGGAAAAAAATTCAAAGTAGGTTAACAAATCCTTAACAGAAGGCTTCTAATCTGCTATTAAAAAGGGCTGACAGCATTCCTTTCTCAAAATGATGTTTGATTATTGCATTCAGGAAGCGCAAAATTTCAGTTTGGGAAATGTATAAAAAGTCCTGAAGCTACTAGTTGAAAAACTTAAAAACAACTTTATTAGGTACTGTGCTTACTTAAGTACTTTGAAGGTTAGCTTAGATAGCACTGTGATATTCATAAACATTTAATGTCTAATGATAAGAGTCTAATCCAAACAAAGTTAATGAACAAAGAAATCCTAAACGAAATTGGCACTGAAGGTGATATGCCAGTTGTGAAATAACCAGTATATCTGTTTACTGTAATTATACAGAGTTATTACAAAAGAAGTGGACAACTTTGAAGTCTTATGAAAACTAAATGTGATATCAACATAAATTTTGCGGCGTTATGTTGGGAAACTCTGGAAGTTTGCATTGGTAGTTTTGTAGTTGGCAATAATGTAAGTCATTGTTACTGAAGATGCAAAAATGGCGAATCCTGTGGAAAAAGCATATTGTGTGCTAGAACTTGCTAAAACAAATTCTGTAACTCTTGTCCAATGACATTTCAGAATACATTTCTGGAAACCACTGATTAGACAATCGATCTATGATTGGCACAGAAAGTTTGAGACAACAGGCTGTTTGCAAAGGAAAGAGCCGGGGAAGACACGCGTATCATAAAAGGTTTTGAACGATGTGGTATTTTGCAAGAAGTCCGCATAAATTGACAAGGGCAAGTTTGGAATTACAAATTCCACAACCAACTGTGTGGAAAATTTTGCAAAAGTGACTAAAACTGACTCCTTACAGGTTGAAGCTCTTACAGCAGCTACATGGAGACAAAATCAAACGTCAAGGTTTCTGTATAGAAATGTTGCGACTTAATGAAGAAGACGATGGCCTCAGTGAAGGAATAGTTTTCAGTAATGAGTCAACTTTCCACTTGAGTGGAAAAGTGAATAAACAAAATGTTGGAATATGGGAACTGAAAAACCAAGGGCTGTGATGGATAATGTGTTTTGTGCAGTATCCCACACCAAGGTGTATGGCCCCTTGTTTTTTTACAGAGAAAACAGTAACAGGACCTACATATCTCGATATTTTACAGCTTTGGTTGATGCCCCAACTGTATGAGGAAATGGAAACCTTTGTCTTCCAACAAGATGGAGCACCGCCGCACGGGCACTTGAATGTTAAACTTTACTTTGATGAAATTCTACCACAGCGTTGGATTGGCAGTGCTGCAGATGAAAATAATGCTTTGCTTCGTTGGCCACCACGGAGTCCCGATCTCACACCGTGTGATGTTTTCCTTTGGGGATTCCTCACAGTTTGTGTTCCTCCACTTCTACGCAATTTAGATGACATGAAGGAAGGTATCAGAAGAGCCATGGCAAGCGTCGATGCAGATATGTTACACTGCGTTTGGGATGAACTTGATTATCGTCTTGTTGTGTGGCGCAGGGATCACACATTGAACATTTTTGAGTTCACAAACTAAACTTTAAGACTTCCTCTACACGACAGTGCAAACAGATTCATTATATCATTAATAGTTATGGATTTATAACACATTGAATGTGTCTATTTCTTTTGTAATAACCCTGTATATATATATATGAAAAACAATAAAAGTCATAAAAATATTTCCTTAGATATATTTATAAGAAAAGTAGTAAAGGCAATTTAAAAAAATTTTCCTTAGGATTTTATTGTTTTTAACAATACTTAGTTCTATCAAAGAATAACCATAACTATGGATATTCGGCCAACATGGTGGAAAACAAGTTTTGCCATTATATGACTGCTTTGCAAGTGCTGAGCTGTTTTGAATGAGTGAAAAGGACTTTGAAAGCAATTTTTGTGCAGTGTTGTGTACATTAGTTGAAAACTGTATTATATGGCCCTAACTATAAAGTTAAACTCTGTTTGTTTAATTTCCCCTTCAATAAATCCACATACCATGCAAAAATACTTCCTTAACAATGGCAGCAGATGTTTAGGCTGCTCAAGCACCATGTAAGTCACTTAATCTGTGTCATTCAGATATTATTGTTGCTAAGAACTGTGATGTGCTTAAGTTGTAAAAGTTTAGGGATTATGGTACTCAGAAATGACCAAAAATGACTTCTTTTGTATTTGTCATTAAAAAAATTCCCTAAAGTTTGTAGTTTAAGAAAATATACACATTTATAGTGTTAAGGCCATTCAAAGGCATTTAAACTGGGTTTTAAGCGTGGAGCACATCCCATTGTCCCTTTAAATCAAGCTGTGACTCGCCTACTTTTTATTTTCAAGGTTCAGTGATAACACTGACGTTTTAAACAGAAATCTAACAAGACTAAGAGGAAGATTCAAATGATTATGATGCTGAAATGTATTGAGGTTGGTCTCAGAAATTTAAAATGTTGAAGGTAATTTTAAACTCTGTTCTCATAAATACATTTTAGATAATTAAGAACCATTTTCTCAGAAACCATTAAATGAGAAAGCCGAAATTTTACACCATATTAATAAATATTTCCCACTACTTTCATGAGATTAAAATGAAAATTGTAGATTTTAGAGTCACAAGGAATTAAAAAAACTACAAAATTAAGCCTCTTAAAACTTAAAATGAATTTTTTTTCCTAGTGAACAAATGAAGTTAACACATTGATTTTATCATATCAAGTATAAAGTATTTATCATATTTTACATATAGTCAAGTGTAGTTAAAAATATACGTGAAAATTGTGATTTTATACTGCAAGCTAAATTTAATAATTATTTGGAGGGTAGGCCTTTGTTTCATTTTAGTTAAATGCACCTAAATGTTTTGACAAACTTTTAATACATTTTTCTGAATTTGACACATTGCATAAAATAATTCTCATGGAGTAAAAACATGAATTAAAAGCCAAAATGTTCCCTAAGTCTTATTTATAAGGTGTAAAGGTTTCAGGAAATTTCATTCAGTAGTTAGTGAGATACATAAGATATACTTAACACTTAAATGCATAACATTTATACACTCAGAGTACCATGCTCTTTTAAGAGTTTTTCTTTGATGTTTCTAGTTTATTACAACTTTTAAAACCATTTTTGTTTTCTTCATTGAACATTTTTGCTAAATGAAATAGCAATAGATAACATTTTTGCACAGAGTTCAGAAGATGTAGGAGTTTAAGTTAACTAAATGCTATACTGAAAGCTCTAAATTATTTAAGTTCATAAATGAATTTGTATGTGCAAAAATTGTGTGTATTTTAAAGGCACATATCTATGATTAGGAAAATATTTCATATGTAAAACTGTATGGCTGTATGAAATATTCAGCCCTAGTGTACAATTCAAGCATTGAAAAATATATCCTTTATGTAGCTTTTCATCCAGATGAGAAGACAAGACCAATATTCTTTTGTATGCACAAAAAGAATATTGTCTTACTTCAGTTCTCATTTCACTTTTCTTTGCATGTAGTGCTGTAATAGATCACCTTCCTTCTGCTTCACTCACCGGAGTGTCGGACATAGGACTCCTCTTCTGCTTGCTCGCTGTTGAATACAGGACTTCTCTTCTGCTCACTCTCTAACTGCTGAACACAGGACTTCTTTTCTCTCTTTTGGGCACTTGCTAACTGTTGAACACAAGACTTCCCTTCTATTGCTCCCAGAGCAGCATTCACTGTATGACACAATAACAAGCAACATGCTGCCATGGAATATGCATCTATTTATACCCTCCCTAGTTTCTGATATCTGTGACGATATATGTGTTCTTTCCTGCGCTGCTGAAGGGGAAGGGAGACAATTCTTGAAGCTATGCCACTGTTCTGGATTAGTATTCCAGATGCTTTGGAAATGGTCCCTCTATCTACAACCAGTTGTGCTCTGGCCAGCACTAAAGGCCTCACTGTCCATGCAACGGAAGTCTCAACTTCGTCACAATATGTAGGGAATAAGAAGTGTATGCAGTGACCGTACTGATTTTATATATATAAACCATATACACAGCCTTCATTTTGACATGTGCCATATTACAGGGAAACGTTTATCTTGCACTGTACTGTTTCTAATCGGTTGTGTTTCCCCGCCATCTTTTTTCATCTTCACGTGCCAGCTAAACAGTTGATGTAAAGTCTGTACTGTTGATACATTGATAGACCATGTGTTCTAGAGAGTTAGTGCTGTTACAACGCCAAATAATCTGTATACTTAAGCATACAAAGTCTTCATGTATTCCGTGACAGCAAACTCTTGAAGAGAAGTGAAACCAATATATACAAAAATTCCCTGCAGTTTGTGCACCTAACAGAGAAATTGTTCATAATCTTGCAAATAGATTTAGGGAAACACAATCTATCTTGATAAAAAATCGAAATTAAATTGCCATATTCTTACAGAGGAAAAACTTACTGAGATTGGAGGAAACTTAGAAAGAATTCCAAAGAAAACCTCAGCTTGGAATGCCTATAAACTTGAAAATTAAAACTCTATAAGATAACTCTAGTTCAGGAATTGCAATCACACGATAATGTGAGTAGTGTTGCAATTGGGTATTAGATAATGTTAATAAGCACTGTTAATCTTTCTTTTAATTTATTTTATGGGGCAAGCATGATTTTATTTAGATGCTATGAAGAATTAATGTGCAAATTTTCTTATAAGATGTGAGAGAGGACATCTTCTATGACAAAGTATGTGGTTATTATACAGGTAGTGCCAGAGATTTTGACATGTGAGCCTTTTAACTGAGCTACAATGGATCACTATGCTCTGCAGCGGAATTGGACAAGCCATATAAAACATTGTAGCTGTTAATATGACCACACATACACACACACACATTTGAACAAATTTTCATAATTTGTCATAGTATGCCACATAAATATTGAGCTACGTCTCACTAGTTCACTCACTGTCTTCCAGTTCTTCTACTCCTGACAAACTACCTTCGTGTTGTTCTTCTCTTTTCTCCTCTTCTTCTGCTATGCCAGAAATACTAACTGAACCTCGACGCTTTAGCTCCATAATCCTGAATAAGTATTCACTCTCATTACATTTTCTATGTTGCCATCTTTTTCAAAATAATATAGCTCAATTGTGTCCACGTGTTGGCAGGCTTTTTCCAATTCCACAGGACCAATTTTGCCAAATCTTTGACGGCACAGTTTTTCCAAATCTTCATCTTGAAACTGGTGTTTCTACTCCCTACTCACTGTTTACCTTTTGCTAAGTTAACTCGGTAGGTTTTTAAATCTGGATGGAATGGTGGGAGTGTGAGTATAATGCATCCGTGTTCACCAATCTATTAAATAGGATTTTTTGTTGGGCTTATGAAACTTGATCAAATCATAATGTTTAGCCTTTGAAAATTACTCTCTGAAGGTAACACCATTTTTAGTAGCCATCTTTCATATCACTTTTTAGAGAGTTGGATGTTGGTGGTTTATCTATTCAAGCATTATGAGGATGCATTGTCAATTATCAGGACAGAATTTTGAGGAAGAATAGAAGTGAATATAGTTTAAGCCACTTAATGTTCATTTTATGGCGAAAATATCCAGATCTTTGCTTGACTTATACATAAGTAAGTCATTTGGTCTGGAGCCATACCTTCCACCTGCATGAACAATGATGTCTTTCTCTCATGCATATTTGCATGTTAATAAATCAGCATTACTTTCATCAGTCTAGGTTTTTGGATTTGTATGGCTACTCTGTATGTAGGTCTCGTTTTCATACTCAATAGGTCTACCTTTGTTCCTGTACCACCTAAGAGATATTACATAATTTTCTCACTGGAGCATATATCATACTTTTCAATAACGAGCATATATCATACTTTTCTGTTACTTCTAATCAATTCCTTTTAATCTTATCTGCAGTCTTCCAATTGTATGCACAATTCCCTCTATGGCATAGAAATTGTGGATTGTATGTCTGATAACACATTTGTCAAAGTCATCAATATCTGTAATTCTTTTGTGCACTTTTTTTTTTTTTTTTTGGCCTGGAGTATCAAAAGAATTACCTTTTTGTGAATGCTTTACACTATCCTTTAGAATCCTAGAGACAGAATACACTGACACTCCAGTAGATTTTGCAACCCAGACTTGTACCTTTTGTATTTTCTTGAAATATTCAGTTGAACAGACTACTTCGTTATTGATTACTTCTTATTTCATAAATGTTCAATATTATTTTGTAGCTCTGACTATGCAAGAGTTTTCCTTTCAATTTTTAACTGATGGGAGGCATAGTGTTAGTATTGCAATTGAATGCATTAATAAAGCTGGACACACTCACATGTACAACAGTTTTATAGAGACGTACCACCAAACTGCTTGGTCAAGTCCTCCTCTGTGGAATGAAGAAATAGCTTTAACTTGTGAAATAAAAGCATTCCATCTATCAGCTTTTTTTATGCATATTTATCATAGATTTATATAACAAGCTTTTCACTATTGATGAAATGATAAAGCTGCTGCAGCAGTTTGTTAGCTTTCAATTAATAAACAACTCTGGAACTGTTCTCGGCTTTTAGATGGGAAATAAGAGATTGCAAAAATCACCTGCCAATTTTGTAAGATTTTTGTTATTTTTTTAAATGTTTATAATGAAGATAATGCAATAGATACTTTGCTGTCCTTAATCCAGTACTGCGAAGCTGTTGAAGTTCATTTTTCTTCATTGAATTAAATGCATATATTAGTTTTCTGATATACAAGCAAACAGATTTCAAAACACATTTTGAAACAGATTTAGAAAACACATTTTACTTAAGACTGCTCAGTTTTCCTTCAGTTTTTTATTAAACATTTGTGATGCAAGTCTTATATTCTGTCATTGATGGCTAAGGGGAACAATCTTTACCACTATTGCAAATTTGCTTGCTTGATTAATGCTACATGATAAATGTAGAGTGCTATTAACATACAATCTTGTAATTCTGAGGAAGCACACTTCTGATGCCATCCAGGATAGAAGTTGGTGCTAACTTAGACCTAGGAATTGGTATCTCTACATTAGCATTGAATATCAGTCCATATATTTTGTTCTGAAAATATGGTCAACAAATTTCATTATCTATTTACATTGTCTCACTGCTGTTTTTGGGCCATTCTGTATATCAGTATTTATGAATGACAAAAGTTATTCAATACAGAGTTGGTTATCTTTAGATACTGCTTCAGTACTTTTTTGCAGTAACCTGTATAAGAATGCACAGTCTGGAGTAAAAATAATTTTTCTAAAGGCATCTTTTTACTTTCTCCACTACATATAGTAAGTGTATTGTATTCCACCCAAAAATTCAATATCGAGATTTCACTGGAAATGCATGAGGAGTGAAGTTTCAAAACGCAGTAAGTCCACACGCGGACGTAAATTAGTTTGAAGTGGAGTTCTACTCCAAAAGATGGGCTACATTAAGCCACAGTGTTGCCACAATAATTTATAACCTTTAAATCAAGTACAAATTTTGGGTTTTGGTTCAAAATGTGATCAGTCCATAGTCGAAATTGGTTCAAACCACGATAATTCCAACTTGTTGCAATCAGTAATGCATGTTGCACCCAAAGTCTAATAAAAAGTGTGGTAAACTCAGAAAGCAAACATTTTAAACCTTCACAACAATATTTTTGGTTGTATATCAGTTATTATTGCAGCTAAAGTATTGCCATGTGTGGCAGGTTTGTTATATTTTTGCACTAGCCTGCACTTTATGTAAACAGTGAACATTGAAGGTGGTGCACATTTAGTGAACCACTATCCTGGATCCAGGAAGTAGCAGAAGGGCTTAGTAATCCAAATGCTGTCAGTGTGATACACACTACAAAATCAGAAAAAAAGAGAGAGAGAGATTCACTTTTCTGAAAGAACACTTTGCTGACAGCTGGAAGGAGGATGAAACCTGAAATTTTATGTTGATCTACTTGAGACAGATGATGATGTAACAAATAATGTTGCAAGTTGAGGGTGAAAAGTGATTGCTTGGAGGAGGATCTGGATATAAAATGTTCTGAAGAGGAGTAATAGGCATAATATCCATTCAAATTTCAACTTTTTAATTAAAATATAATGATAGTTTGTGAAACTCCTTTTAATGGTGATATTTGTCAGGTCAGTATCATTTGATTTGCTAATGCCTGCCTCTATTTTGGAAGTAGATAATTTTACTGCTTCATTTAATGAATATCTAAATTACATATCTATTAATATTAATTATTGTATTCCTTACATAATGTGTGAATAACTTTGGATTAATTTTGGTCCTGTTATTAATTATAATATAAGGCGTGAAAAGAACTTGCTGAATTATTAATGATTTTGTTTGTGTTTCTTTATATGTGTATATAATTACAGCAGATAACAATTTTGACTGTATTCTTTAAATGTTTGGATATTTCTCAAAGAAACAGTATGTACTTATTAAAACAAGTGATTGATTTTGGTATTGTTTAAATAATTGGTTGGGAACATCTTTCTGAATTATTGATTTCAGTGTATCAATTATTTGGCTAAAAATTAAAGAATAAACTCCCAGCATTATTTCTGTATAAACTTGTTTCAAAACAGAAGTTGTCCCTTTGGTGGATGCAAAATGAAACAAGTACACAGATTTTCAAAATTCATTAGCAACTGTGCCTGTAAATAAAGAGTGAGATTTTCCCCACTTATCTCATATTTTTCTATATTCAGAATTCTTAATCAATCTCCTTACTTAAATTATAAATAGGAACCCTGTACCCAGAAAAAGCATTGTTAGAAAGAGGTCTCTGCATGCGAGAATACAGCTTAACTTTAAAACGAAAAGTTGGATAAATACCAAACCTGGTATTTAAGTTTAGTATCTTCAAAAATGTGACAAAAAGATTTTCACAAAGCTCCTCCACCCCAAAATACTGTTTACATGAAAGATTCTTTGAAATTATTGGTTTTCTGAAAAATAGCTCTTAACAATTTTTTATTAAAATACCATATATTAAAGATATTTACATGACAAATAAAATGTATTGAATTTTCTGGGACTAGCCAGTGAAGTTCACCTTATTTGGAAGGAATTTTGTATAATTGGTGAATGTTAAACCATAGATGAAAATATACTATACAAAATAATGTAGATCTGTTTAAAACACACAATTTATTTCAAATAAATTTTTTGTGGCATCAGACATTTCCAAGATATCCCCCCCCCTTTTTTTAAGCCCTGTCGATTTTCAGCTGTTTCTCACGATATTGAAATAGTGTGGAACTTCAAGACCAGTGTATAGTATCCAGTTCTAAAACATTAGACAATTCCCTTTGTATTTATAATGAAATGTGTAATGCATCTATTTCCGGAAACGTTTATTGTGATTAAAATGAAGTATGTAGGAAAGTAAACTTTCATAATTTATATATCCAATAATAAGCGATAGAGGGCAAAGAAAATTATGTGAATGTAATACATCAGATTTTTTTGGTATCTTATTGGAACTGCAGCTCTTTGATCCTCAATTGATTCAATTCAAGCAGTGCTTTTCTTTATTAGTATTGCAAACTAACCACTGTTTCAGTACTTATCTTTATTACATTGTACATTTGTACAGTGACTGTGGTTATGTACCATTTCCTCCCTTATGATTTAAAAAAGAAAGAAGAAGAAGAAAAAACAAATTTTACTATCCAGTGTGCCTTAGAATCTTATTTAAAACTCACTGTGAGGAAATAGGATATTGTGGCCACTTTGTAAAACAAATTATTGCATTAAGAGATATTTTAGTTAAAAAAGTATGTATATTGGAATGCCTATCAAAGGATTTATAAAACAACTTTATACTTGTTACTGTACATTATGTATGCTTTTAATTAGAAATTTAAGAGGCTTATCTATTGTTTGGAACATTATTGCTTAAAATATGTTTACATGTGCAGTTTAAAAATGAAAGAGTAGTGAATTTGTTTGTAATATTACAATATGCTAGTCTTTTAATGATTTCTTTATTATTGGTTTAAATGAAGCAAACAGAAAACATTTATATTTTCCCCCTAATTTTCTCTATTCACAAGTACTTGAAAACAAATTAATTTTATACCTCCAGTGCTGTTTACATGTACAAAGCAAATTAAAATAAATAAAAGTTATGAATTTTTTTTAAATATATGCTATACTATATTATTGTGCGCATTTCTGAATAAATATGCAGATTATCCATGGAGTTAATGTATTAGACTGACGTAGAGCCCAAGCATGTACAAATAAACCATATAGCAATTGTAAAGTTACCAATCAGTTCATAGGTCTGCTGAAATCGTTTTTTTTTTTTTATTAGTTTTAATCACCGATTTGTATCATTGAAATTTTGTAAGTGTAACATGTGATTATGTGAAAGCTTTGATACCTGTGACATAGTGCACTTATTTTTGCATACCACAGAATAAGAATGGTTCTCATTTATAGGAAAACAAATAACTTTACTTTGATAATCTGACAAGAGCCTTGATGTTGTACCATATTTGAATTATCTACTAAGGGGCATATCAGGCTTGTTAATAATATTTTAGGAAAACATACATTTGTAACTTATAGCCCCATGGATACATTGAGAATTTCAAAGAGCAGAAAAGAATATAAAAGAAAATCATCAAGCTTTATGATGACAGATTTAAGTAACTAAGGAATACCTTATGTTTGTTGAATAATTATAATATTATTTATGTTTATATTACGTATATCTTATGAGTATGCATTGTAGTTCCGAGTTTCCATTATTTCATCTTTCACACTGACTTGTTTGAAAGCTTAAGGTAATTTTATTGAATAAGAGAAACTATAACATATCACCTTATAGTATGTATAACATAGCTTGTATTGCAACATTTTTTTTCTTCATTTTTCCTTTCCCCATGGATAATATAGGGGAATTTAAGAAGGATTCTGCCTTCATTTTCAGCAGTGTTTGTTTATTTAAATTAGGTGCACATGTTATTAGCCGGACAGAATCACACATTTTTGTTGGAACGTTATACTTCAATTTATACTCGCTCAACTAATGCACAGCAAGTACTTGGCAAACCACACTATGGTCCATAAAGGCACACTATTTGTTCTATGGGACTTAGTGTCATGCAGCAGTGTGAGTGATCAAGGTTTTGCTGATGCAAAGGCAAGCTGGACAAAGATCAATGTTTTTCTTTCCAGTCTTTAAATAAACAAGCCCAGAAACAGTAACTGTATGAATGAATTGCTCAGATGTTTAAAGAACAATTACTGCCAGTCTGCTGCAGATCAACTGCTCTTGGAACTTAGTTCAAATAAAAAATAATGGAATAGGTTGTAAACATCTGACGTGTTTCTGCAGTTAGTAACACTTAACTGTTCGTAACTTCTCCATTTTAATTTGAGAAATGATGAGACATTTTATGCTCTCTTTATGCTTCACTTACCTAATATTTGGTTTGTACCTGTTAGGTAAATGAAGTATAATGAGTGTATGTTGTTTCATCATACATTAAATTACTTAAATGCTTCCTTTTATTTTGTGAGTTCTCCATTTTAATTAACTTAACCAACAAACTTTTTTCTTTCACACCGTATTGTAAAGTTCAAGAAATTAACATTTGATAAATGAAAAACTTGACCATATCTGAGCTTTTTTATTTTATTTTTCCAGTGAATACTGTGTAAAAAATAAATCAACATTTTTGCGGTTCACCTTTGATATCTGCACTGCCTCATTAATTCAATAGTATGCAGATCAAAAGATGAATAATACGCTATCAAAATACATCTCTTTACTCTTGGCTGCATTTGAAATAGAGAAAACCCAACACCAATAAACACAACCCAAAATATGTAACTCATTCTGCCTTATTACACTGAATTGCTACACAACTTATGATTTATAGTGTTCACAAATAATCTCAAAGGTGGTGGACAGAACGAATACAGCAATGTTATAAACTCATGACTTTTACTGACGCTTACAAGCATTATCTGTATGACTTGCATGATTGAATTATGTACAGAAATATTTTCAAGGTAAATTACATGGGAACTTTCACATACTGAAGCCATACAATTTTCTGTTTAAAATTGCATTAAAAACACTTCATTTGCTCCACTTATCTAGTATTAACTAGGTATAAGTTTTGAGTTAACCTTTAGAATGCTGGTGTAATGTTGGCTAGGGCTTTCTCAAATATTACTGAAAAATACTGCTTCTACATTTTTATATTATCTTGTTGGCCTAGTATTAATTAGCAAGTACACGTTTTATAGGTTGTTACCCACATTGTTAGCTAGTGTCAACTGCTGGATCCAAACAGGTGAGGTGGCTCTGGTACTGGTTTTAGCAAATTGAAGCTTGAAATATCTTTTGGCATATCAAAATTCACAAGTCGTTTCTCATGTTTGTTTATGTAAATTTTCTCCTAAATGCTCAACTCATTGGTATTTTCTATTTCTTTTACCAAATGTATTTCCTATTCATGTTATGTTGCAGTTCCCGAAATGAACAATGGTCGATTCATCCACTTGTTTGAACTTTAAATTACTTAGATTTTGCTTCAATCATATATCTAAATTCCTCTTTGTATTACCAACGTAGATCTTGTTGCAATTTGCACAGTTTATTTTGTAGATTCCAGATTTTCTATTTTGTGGTGCTTTATCTGTTTTCTTGGAACTTAAGGTATTTTTTTCACCCCTTTCTTTATTTATTTATACTCTGTGTGTATACTGGAGCCAACATAATGTTATGATCTGCAAAGATTTTGAACATTTTTAGTAGCTTTTGGATACATGAGTTTCTTATTTCTTAAAAGCTAATTCCTTTTTTTCTGGGGTGAAAGTTGTGTCTTGCTTAGTTTTTCTTCTTTTAAACTTGAATTTTCTTCATCTCTGGTGCTTTCTGGAATCCACCATATGTAGCCATTCTTGTTATTGTATAACTTCTTTTACATACTCTTGATCACTTAATTTTTAGATTATCCAGTCATAGTCATTGAATATTATGGATTATTTTAAACTAATTATTCAGTTTGTAACTGCACATCAATGCGATGACATTCTGTTCTTCTTTCTCAAGACATAGCTTGCAGAAAAGAAGTGTGTTGTAAATAAATACTGATGTGTACTTTTTATTCAAGTTTTGTGTTTTGTACTTCGGCATTTCTGGATATACGAAGAATTACAATGTGTTACATTGAAATATTGAAATTTGTATCTCTTTTGCGATCATATAATGTTAATCAACTTTAATTTCTTACAATCAATTATTTTAGGCTGAATTGATGCCAAATTCAACTAAGTTTGTTTTGATGTTAAGAGCTAAAGGCCTTATTTCCCTACAGCATCTTCTTGCATGAAGCTTTTATCACTCAGTAAATGTTCTTTCTGTATTTGGACAACAATGCAATTATAGAACAATCTCATTGGTTTGAAGCTAAATATTTTATGTATGGAATTTGGTATTAGTTACCAGTGGTTGCTATATATAATTTACAATGCTTACTCTTTTTAAATGAATACTTATACAATCCTTATGTAGCTAATGATCATGATATTGCTATTATAAACTGTTATGGATCATTGTCATCTGAGTATGCATGCACTTGGTATTCATGCGCTCTGATAAACAAAATAAATCAAATTGAATGTATAATAAATAAATAAATAACAAATTGCTGCTATTGAATACACTCAAACTAATTAAATTTTGTTTGTTTGTTTTTTAACATTCTAACCATTCATTCACTCATTATTAGCAACATTGCATTGCTCTTGCTGTGTATAAAATAAATTACTGCTTCAATGCCAAATTGTTCATTACTGCATACTTATGTGCCCTAGGGTTTAAACCATTAGCTTTACTTTAATTGTCAGTATGAGTGTCTTTTCAGTGCAGGCATGCCAAATTCCAACTTGTTTCTTCTCCTGTAAATTTATAAGTCTAATAATGGAAGCATGTTGATGGCTTCTTTACCCAGTGTGAATTTGATGATGCAATTTGGAATATTCAAGAGACTTAGCACATCTTTCAAATTGCTTGTGTTTATGCCCACATAAGGATATCAAATTTTAAAAAACTGAGGAAACTCTTTTGTAAGTGTGCTTCAAAGGAGCTCATGAAAAGAAAAGGAGCAATTGACTCCCCATTACTAGGCCGAATTCCTGTTTATACCAGTTTTCTTTAAACATGAAATATATCTGATCAGTTGGGTCCATATAATCTTCAATTATGCAATCATTAAGTCCACCAGCCTAATTAACACTAGGTGTAAGGAGCAAGTGTAATGTTTTAACTCAATTTTAAATTAAGAATTACTTTTTTGTTGTAAGGCATTGTCATCACAAGCAACTTGACCATGCAAGTGTAATTGTTACCTTCAATGTTGGGATTTCAAATTGCTGTATTGCAAGCAGGTACAGAGTTAAATGTATTTACTTCAAAAGTGAGGACTATTTTCTTTTTTCATTTACTTGATTCTTAAGTTACTTATTATGGCTCATCAATTTTTTTGTTATAGAATTCTTTTTTCCTTGGGCTAAAAGCAGCATGTTCATAATACAACCCCCAAATCATAGAGAGAAGAAAGAAAGAAAAGAAAAAGGGCAGGTCTATTTGCAATTATCAATAATATTGCAATTTGGAGAGGACATGGTTTCAATTCGTAGTACTGGCATGGAGATTTTTCCATTGCTGGGAGGCCTGATACGGTATGCACAATTGTGAAGCTGATGAAAAAGTAGTAATTTCCAGGTCTAAGGAAGTGTATTTAAGTGGTTGATGGAGAAGACATACTAACCTCTGTATGGACAGAGGCAGAGTAAGCAGTGGCCATGTAGTTGGCCTTTGACTGCTCTGGACTTGAGTACCAGGAGTTTATTGCACAGTTTATCCTGTTGGGTTGAAAACTGAGCCCAACTTGTTTAATTTAAAAGCATTAGTATACATACAAATTAGAAAGCATAAATTTCTTTCTTCAAAAATGCTGTAAATTGAGCCTTGTTGGTTTATGCATTTAGATCTTATCAAATGGCTTGACTTTATAAACTCCAATGCAGGTTCATCTATAGGATAATGTACAGGAAGGAGGATGTGCTAAAATGTTTTGGTAAGATACAAAATATAATATTAAAATGTATTTTGGACAAATTATAACAAATAAATTTTGGAAGTCAGCAGGACAACTCCCCCCCCTCCCACCCTTATTGATGCCTATGCTCCAGAACTAATCATAAGATATTTATTTAATTTGCTTTAAAATAACTATGTAAAACATTCTTACCACACAGTATCAGTATGTATAAATTTCTTTACTACAGAAGTTTATAATGATTTAGTACATATTAATGAAATTACTTCTATGTCAAATGTTATTTTGTAGGTGAAGAACTTGAGCATATAAATTCTTCTGAAGAGAAAATATTGTGAACTTTTCTTTCAGGATAATAAATGAAGATGAATTCATTTGATTGGCATACATTGAATAACAACTGTCAATAAATTGCCTTTTGCATTTCACTAAAGATTGTATTCTCCACTTTTAGGAGAAATAAAATTGAACCTGAAAGATAAACTAAATCATGTGGTTATCCTCAGAAAGCAATAATTTATTGCTTTATTGTAATTGCAGTAGTTATGAAGTTTCCTACTTGTAATTGCATCTCTTTTGGCTCACAAGCAATGTATGTATTTCTTTTTGCCTAGAACAGCAGTAGGTAAGAGTGAATTAAAAGTTTTAAATTTTGATCTTCTGAGTGACAATAAGAGATTCATTTGTTACATATAAAAATGCCTCTTTTCCTTGTTAAAAAATTCAGTACTAGGTACACTGACACCTGATTTGTGAAAGTAACATTTTTCTGTATCTTGAGGTAATGTAATTTTTTTTTCTTCACATTTTTATTGTGTAGTTAAGATTATATTGATTTTCTACTTGTTACATAGATCAGTGATCACCACCATCCCAGCAAGCAAGTCAAGTTTCTTTGCTTTTAACTTCTTTGATTTTGTTGCTTAATGATGGGTCTGGTTAGTTATGAACACAAATCTGTACAAATGGTCAAGAGGATTATATTACTGAGATGTACTTTTTGTGTGTGTCTTTGGTCCACAATAAGACACTTCCCTTTTCTTGCAATATTGTAGCATACCTTGCTTCAGACCCGGTACCATCACCAAACTTGCAACAACCCCAAGATATGAACCGATACCATACAGTAAACCCTGTAGCATTACAAGAACAAACATTTGGGGGTGTGCTCAATGAGTAGAGCCGAGAGGTATCCAGGAAAGGACCTAAAGTTGGCTTGAAAAAGAACACAAATTGAGTCTCACCTCAACATATATTTATTACATATTTACACATCTGTGGAGAGTGAATACACATCACCATTTAATTACTTAATGCCTGGAGAACCAGCTGAGCCCATCTCTCCCCTGACCGTGGAAAAATAAGCAGCTCATCCCACATACATGTGTATGGACTTATCCTGTGTCAAAGACTATGGTTTAGCATGAGCATTACCTTGTATGCGCATGCACGTTCCACAATGGAACATTCTAGGCCTCTGCATTCGCACCAATTTACCAATACAGGAAGTCATACACAACCAATAATGTATAATTAAACAACCAAATGCCACAATATGCTATCCTGAATTTGTGGAGCGATTACTTTAGTAGGAACTCCAATGTTGCATGAAAAGCTGTGTTAAAAAGTATCCAGGAATATAAATTGTTTTCAGTGCTTGCATAGAGAATGTGGAAACTTCATTCAGTAATAGTTATCAAATTATAATTGTAAAGAGTTAACCAATCAAAAGGCACAATATTGTATCACCGACCCCTGTGGGGTGGTCTCTTTCTGTCTGCCATTCAAGAAGCCCTGAACTAGAATCTCTGTCAGGGTGAGTTATCTGGATAGGATTTTTTTTCAGGCTTTCTCCTTATACTGAGAAGACAAATGTCGGGTAATTTTAAACTCTATGGACCATGGGCCCATTTGAGCATTATTTCATTCATTCGTCAGATATGACATACCAGGTCAAAGGACATTCAACTTCAAGGACCCCCCCCCCCAAAAAAAGGAAAAAAAATCCATGTAGTTGTACACAGAGCCAGGGAAAGGCTATGGCCACCTCCTTAATTAAAGAAAAATATGGTGTTATACTTAAGTTGCTTTGCTCTGGTAAAGTTTAAACCAACACATTTACTTAAACCAGATGAACATTTATTAATTTGGTATTTATACTTAGATTGCTTTGCTTTGGTAAAGTTCAAACCAATGCTTTTATTTCTATCCTATTTACTTAAACCAGAAGAAACTGCTGAATAAGAATTAAGGTCTGAAACAGTAGGAACAAAAACTTACAGTAAAACTGAGTAATCCTACTTGAATATTATATTTAAAAGGCATTTTATTTAATAAATTGTTGTAAGTTTTCTCAAAAGTTAAATTAATGTTTGCAGCCAAAGGATGATCTGATCACTTACATAATGTTTGAAAACTAGAAAGGTGAAATGCTCTATTACTGACTGCATTTTACTCACTGGTAAGGTGTGTTTCAAAATGTGTTAGCCCCACCATAAAAGAATCCTGTAACTGCCTCTGATCCTAGTTAAAAGCCTGCCAACCTGTTGCAGATAACCAATGTGGGCTGGCGTGGCTACCTGGCTAAACAGTCAACTTGATACTGTTCCTCCATTCCATTACAGTTTATTGTCTTCAGTTAACTCACCTGTGCTGCAATTACTTAAGAACAGGGTCAACCCACATGGGTGTTATAAGATTGGCCAGTGCATTATGGTAAATTGTGATTTGATATCAAAGTTTTGATTAACTTAACTACAACTATATAACTTGAGAACTATTATACTTAGATTCACAAACACCCTTTGTACACAACTAATTTTTTTCTTTCACATCAATTTAAAAGATTATGGTCTTTGAATGATGGTAATATTACAACATGATATCTGGAATTAAAACCTATAGAGTAATTCCTTGATCTGAAGTATACAAAAAAGAAACAGGATTTTACTTAAAATTAATTTCTCCAATTAATATTGTGGTATAAACTTCTATACCTGTGGAAACTAAAAAGAAACATAATTCCACATTGCACTAAACAGATTTCATTTTTTGGTGCAAAAGGAATTTTTTTTTGGTTTAGAGCTTGTCTTTAAAAAATTATGTTCTTGAACCCCCTTTCATGAGTAAAATATAATTTACTGTATATAATAGCATAAACTGTTGCATTAGACAAAACTTCATACAGCAATCAAAAAGTTTAACAGAACATTTCAGTACTTGCCCTTCACAAACTATGCTTGTGAAAGCAATTTATTGTGTATTTCTATAGAAATAAACATGCACACACCAAATTTTGAAGAAGACAGAAGTAATATACTGCATACAGTATATTGTGCTGTTTGTCACATATTTTATTGTTACACTGATAATCGAACATACCAGAGTGGCCTAAGTGCCTAGTCTTACCTGCTGCTGCAACAGGCTTTTCTGAGTGAATGTTGAAAATTAACCAGGGTTAACACTGTGTTTAAGTTCCTAAAAAACCAAAACTGTGGTGTATCTTAAGCTCCAAGCATTTCTTAATTAGTTGTAAGGGTATTTGGAGATGCTTGTTTTATATTTGCTCTACAAGCTTTAAACCCTACTATGTAAATTTTTGTACTTCAACTTTGTAGCACTATACTGCAAGTTTCATATAAAATATAAAAAATGATTATGATAATAAAATAAAATGCTGCCACTGGAGAATTTTGCTTATTTTCAAATGTAAGCCTTAATGGACCAGTTTGTTTTAGGAAGAAAGAATTGAGAAATAAAAAACAATCTGATGTGTTGTATTCACATGATTTCACTTACCCACTCTTCAAAAAAAAAAAACTATTTTTACAAAAGCTTATCCTTCTATCTACTTCCTGTTAAGATAAACTTTCATTATACATTTACTCATTTTGTTGTAGGTATAAGAAGGATACAATAGGCTAAAGCAATAGTCATGCTTTATAAAGCAAATGTCTATGTAATAGCATTGAAATTTGCTGCTCTTTGTTTGACTATAGGAAAAAATGAACGGCAACTTGCTGCTTGCAAAAGTATAAGAATATCTCAGAAATGGTTAATACCTTAAAACTATTATTTGACATATATTGTGTGCTTTAATGAGATCTGAATTTTCTATGTTGTAAAACTTTGTCTATTATAGTTTACCAATTATACAAAAGTCATGCAGAATAAAAGGACTTCGCATTAAATAGCAAATAGTATTCTGTAAATTACAGAATATTCAAGATAATACATTTTATTTATAATGCAGATACCTTAATAGTATTTTAATCAAAATGATTAGAACTAGTTTTAAAAAAATAAAAAATAATGAAAATGTTTCCAATAGATACTAGTTGAGGTGAGCAGGGATTTTCTTGGAAATCTTTATGTCGCTTCCTTGGAAGATGCTGAACTTAAAATCAAGTTTGGTATTTAACTGACTTTTCATTTTCAAGTTATGCTGTTCACAGGTGGACTCACTCAAACATGGATCTTTTTCTAAAAATGGCCCCACCTTTTTTTTTTTAATCTGTGCCCTTAAAGCATGCATTTCTGGTGAAATCTGAATATCAAATTTTTTGTTGGAATACAGTACTTCCTCTATTTATAAAGGTAAGCTGCCAGATAACAAGTTGTATAGCTGTGTTAGAAACTGGTAGATTTAAATAACATCCATAAATCATGTTTTAACTTCTTAGAGCTGCCAGAAATCTCAAAAATTTGAAATTTGCTCATTTGCCACAGCAGCTGAATAAAATCTTTGACATTCTGTTTCACTTTACAAAAATAGATTGGAACTGATTTGTTGTTTCAGTTTTTATAGTACTGGCTTTTTATAGTGTTGAAGTTAGCACAAGTGTGAGTCAGGTTAACTGCTTTTATGAGGGTTGGAACTTAAATAGTGGCAACTATTTATTTACAGCTGATACAAAAGAGTTACATGTTAGCAACCTTTACTGCTGTTCAATGTAGTCGCCAGCATTGTGTATAACCCATTGCCAGTGATGTGGAAGACATAGTATACCTTTAGCAGAGCCTGTTCTGTTGATAGTGTGAATGGAGAGGTCTACTGCCTGACAAATCTCTGGAACAGTTCTGAAGCGAATGCCACGAAGTGGTTCCTGCATCTTAAGAATCAAAGTCGCAAGGACTTAAGTATGGTGGATGGTACAGCACTTCCCAGTCCCATTGACCGAACAAATCAGCTACAGTTTGCGCTGTATGTGCCCGAGCATTGTCGTGCAAAATGATAGGTGGATTCTGCAGAACGTGTTGCCACTTCTTTCTCGCAGATGGTGCTCCAAAAACGAACGGTAATACTGACGGTCTGCCGTGGAGGAATGTAATGCGTTAACGTTAGGATAACACCATCACAGTCGTACACCAGAATCACCATAACTTTCACATTGCTGGGGCTTGACGAACTTTCTATTTTCGTGGCGACCCATAAAGGCGCCATTCGTTCTATTGGCGTTTCAGTTTTGGCTCATATGATTTGGCCCATGTCGCATCCAGCGTTATGCAATGGCATAAGAAAGCCTCTCCTTCGCGCTCATAGCGCTCCAAGTGCGTCCTAGCAGCGTCGTAACGCAACCATTTCTGCATTTCCGTCAAATTATGCGGAACCCATCCTGATACAATTTTTCGCATGCCCAGGCGTTCCTTCAGAATGTGAAGCACAGTCGTATGCGCTAATCCGGTTTCTTAGGCGAGCTCACGAATCGTCTGGCGTCGATCACTGTCCAGCAACGCGGCAAGAGCATGCACTTCTTCACTAACGCTAGGACGACCTGCCCGATGCATGTCTGCCACAGATTGCCGACATGGATGAAGGCTTTTACTCAACGTGCCACTGTTCTGTAAGGCAATGCAGATTCCCCACAAGCCTCTTGAAGACCTTGATGACACTGTCATGCTGTACGACCTCTGGCACATTCAATCTTGATCCAATTTCGTTCTGTTTCGAAAACATCGTGACAACACTACGTTAGACCGCTAGTTCACAAGTGACTGTTTCTCTCGACTGTGCGCACCCTGGTGAAGTGGGAAGGGAGGTATGTAACTAACGTGTGCTATCACGACAGTATTAGATTCTGTTGCTTAGCGTCTCTAAAGCAGTGTTGCCTTAACTTCCAACCCTTGTATATGGTAAAGCAGGTTGATTGCTGCAGTATGCTTAGTGACTAAACATGGATGCCAAATGTCATTTTTTTTTTTTTTTTTGCTGGTTGATGGCTTTAATCTTTTTCATACATTACACCAACCACCCTCCTCAAAAGAAAAAAAAGTGTGTTACCTTCACACCTTACCGTTCTCTGCCCACTATTTTTTATTTTTATATAACTTCTACACATTGTTCTTATGAAAGTTTATTACATTTTCTACCACATACATAGTAGGTAGAGAAAGTATTGCATTCCACTCAAAAATTTGATACAAAGATTTAACCAGAAATACATGTTTTGAGGCCCCTTGAATCCTAAAAAGTTATTTTTAGAAAAAAGGGCAATTTCTTTTTTTTTAGAGCATAACTCAAAAAAGAAAAGTCAGATAAATAAAGTAGCTTTCAAAGATATGACACAAAGATTTTCAAGGAAATCCGCTACCTCAAACTACCTTTACATGGAGCATATTTCAGAATTTTTATTTTATAAAAATAACAACGATTTTGATTAAAATACCATACATTAAACATATTTACTTTCAAAATGTATATCTTGAACTTTCTGGGAATAGCTTGTGAACTTCTCTTCATTCAGAAGGAATTATGTATGATCTTATATAACTGGTAAATGTTAAGTGATAGAAGAATATGTTTAAAAATGTAAATCTCTTTAAAACACACAATTATTTCAAACAATTTTTGTGGAATCAGCCATTTGTGAGATATCCATTATTAAGGTTCAGTTTGTTCAATACTTTGTCATTAAGTTCTATCAATTTTCAGCTCTTTTTCGCAATTGCATCAAAACAATATATAGAATTTTAAGGCCAGCATATACTGTCCAGCTCTTAAACATTTGACTATCATTCCTTTTGTACCCTAGCAAAATGTGTAATATAGCTATTTCTGCAAAGATTTATCTCAATTAAAATGAAGTGGATAGAAAAATAAACTTTCATAAGAATAATTTGTGTACTCACTATTTAACGATGGAGAAAGATCAGATTAGATTTATTGTCAACCATAGGAATGACAGAATTCATGGTATTGTCAGAAACAATATAAGAACAAAGTAGTAAATATAAAAACAAGATGGAATAAATGTATACACTTAAATACAACATGTTAAATTATACCCTACAGGTGATCATAATTATTAGACAGTATTTACAAATTCTTCAATTGAATAAAAACAGTGCTGCAATAATAAGTCTCTTTTTGCATTTAAATGTATCATCTGAGGTGGTAAGTTTCACATAATCAGAAAGCTTGTTAAATGATATAATTCCAGAATGTCTTATGCTTTTGCTAAATAATGAAGTATTATGTGTAATTATGCTCAGTTTATGCCTATTTCTTGTGTGATAGCTATGCTTTTTACAGTTAGCCCGAAAGTATACCAGTTGTTTACTAACAAATGTGACAACTTCCAATATATATATACAAGGAAGTGGTAATATATGGAGTCTTCGAAATAAATTAATGCAGGAATCCCTTTGTTTCTTCCCCATTATTATTCTAATTGCTTGTTTTAGTATTCTGAAGATTATATTTCCTTTACCCCAAAATATCACACCGAAATTTAATGAACTGTCAAAATGCACAAAATATAGATTCCTCAACGTTTTCAAGTTTGCAATATTTTTTATAGATCTAAACATAAAAAGCTGACTTAACTTAGTTGCCAGTTTTTCAACATGCGTGCTCCATCTCAGTGCTCATCAATCCATACACCCAGGAATTTAACGGTGGATTTATACAGCACCAATTCATTTTCTAGTTTTATTTATGGCTTGTGAACACTGGTATTTTGAACATGACTGAATGAGATGGCTACACTTTATTCTTATTTATTATTAACTTATTTTTTACAAATCATTCCTGCATTTTTTTGTTCTAAACTCAACATATCTGTTTCACATCTTTATCACTACCCATTATGTGTATGGATGTGTCATCAGCAAACAATACAATCTTGTTGGGATGTAGAGGTTAACGAAGTCATTTATGTGCAATAGAAATAAAAAAAAGGCCTAGAAATGAACCTTGGGGAATTCCACAAGTTACATATTAGCTTCTCTACTACATACATAGTAGGTAGAGAAAGAAGGTATTGCATTCCACCCAAAAATTTGATACTGAGATTTCACCGGAAATACATGTTTTGAGGCCCTCTGAATCAAAAGCAGCATTTTTAGAAAAAGGTCCATGTGTGTGTCTATGAACAACATAACTCAAAAATGAAATGGTGGATTAAAAAATTTGATATTTAAGTTTAGTAACTTCCAAAGATGTGACACGAAGATTTTCAAAAAAAATCTCCCCACCCCTAACTAACTACTCTTTACATGGAACGGTGCTCCAGAATTTTGATTTTCTCAAAAATGGCTCTAATAATTTTGATTTAAATACCATATGTTTAAGATATTTTCAGGGCAAATGAAATGTATACCTTAAATTTTCTTGGAATGACCCCAAAAAGTCCTCTTCATTCTGAATGACTTTTGCATAACTTGTAAACTACAAGAGATACACAAAGTTAGACTACCAAAAAATGTAGATGTCGCTTAAATATACAATTTATGTCATATACTTTTTTTTTGATGATATGTTTGAACCATTTCCAAGATATTCCTTGTTATTTGTTTGAATTCTCAAATAGGAATTCATTGTTCCTTTTATATATATGTCCTGGGCATGCAAAGAGAATGGGATGCTCCACATAGCGACCAGCTCTTAAGATATTTGACTATCACTTAAAGCCCGCTGTATTTCCATATTTCCCTTGCAGCTACAAGAAAATTAACAATAAGCTAATTTCTGCAAAGGTTTATCTCGATTAACATGAACTAGATGGAGAATAAGCATTTGTAAAAATAGTTTGTACAAGAGTAGAGAAAGTCATGTAAGCACAACACATCAGATTTTTAGAAAAAAGTTCGAGCAGTGTGTGTGTGTGTGTGCGTGCGTGCGTGCGTGTGAGAGCGCGCGCGGGGGCGGGCGCGTGCGTGTGTGAGAGAGAGAGAGAGATAGCTCAAAAATGAAAAAATCAGATAAGTACCAAACTTCAAGGATGCGACAGAAAATTTTCAGGAAAATCATCCCAACCCCAACTAACCTTTACATGGAACATTTTGTGGAAAATTTTCGTTTTCTAAAATATGGCTCTAGTGATTTTCATTAAAATACTGCATATTAAAGATATTTACATCACAAATAAAATGTATGTCTTGAGTTTTCTGGGAAAGGAAGTTTATATAATCTTATATAACTGGTAAATGTTAAGCAATAGATGAAAACTTCCCACACAAAAGATGTAGATCTCTTTAAAACACACAATTTATTTCAAATAAGTTTTTCTGTGGCATAAGCCATTTCTGAGATATCCATTATTAAAGGTTCAAATTATCCATTGCTTGATCATTCTCTTAAAGTCCTTTACATTCAGTTGTTTCTCGTGAGTGCATTGAAACAAAATGGAATTTTAAGGCCTGCATATAGCGTACAGTTCTTAAACATTTGACTAACACTGTTCTCTTTGTACCTATAGAAATGGTAGTGTAGCTGTTTCTGCAAAGGTTTATTTGTGTAGTAGATATAAAAATAAGCTTTAGTAAGAATAGTTTGTATACTCATTAAAAACGATAGAGGGTAGAGAAAGTCATGTGAATGTATCACATCAAATTGTTTTATCAGATCTATACATTTCAGATGTATGATTATGGCAATTTGTTTGTACTACTTCAACTAGTTTTTCACATGGATTTAGAGATTATCTAAACCAGTAGTTTGCTAAACCTCTTATAGCAAAGCATTCTAAATTTTTCAGCATTATCTCATGATTGACTAGATCGAGTCTTTGGAAAGATCTAGAAATACTCCGATATTATGTTCTTTTTTATTTTCTCTACTGTGTATAGTAAGTAGGGAAGTATTGCATTCCACCCAAAAATTTGATACTAATATTTCATCAGAAATACATGTTTTGAGTCCCCTGGATCCAAAAAAAAGCATTTTTAGAAAAAGGTCCATGTGTGTGTCTGTCTTTGAACAGCATAACAGAAAAGTCGGATAAATGCCTAACTGGTATTTAGGTTTAGCATCTTTCAAAAATGCAACAGAAGATATTCAAAAAAATCCCTCCACCCTAGATTACCCTTTACATGGAACATTTTTCGAATATTTTTATTTTCATGACAAATAAAATGTAGGTATATTTTGAATTTTCTGGGAATGTCCCCAAAAGTCCTCTTCATTCCGAATGGCTTTTCCATAACCAGTAAGCCATAAAAGACAGACAAAATTTTACTGCACAAAAATGTAGATCTTGTTAAAACACACAATTTTTGTCACATACATTTTGTTTTGTGGAGTGAACCATTTCTGAGATATTCCTTGTTATTATTTGAATTTTCCAATACTTATACTTTTTCTCAAATGGGAATTCACTATTAATTTTTTTATGTCCTGGGCATACAAAGAGAATGAAATGCTCCACATAGGAACCAGCTCTTAAAAGATTTAACTATCACTTAAAGCCTACCATATTTCCCTTGCACGTACAAGAATATTAGTAATAAGATAGTTTCTGCAAATATTTATTTTGATTAACATGAAGTAGATGGAGAATAATTTCATTCATTCATTCATTATCTGTTTACCCTCCTCTTATGTAGGACTTACACCCCCCAGGACTTACAAGCGGGTGCCTGGGGTCAGAGGCCCGTCGAGGAGCAGATACTTATGGATCAGACAGAGCATCCAGGATGGGTGATCAGCCCGATGCCTGGTATGGGATGCAGGAAGTAGATGAAACGAAATGTTGGTGAAATGGATGAAAGGAAAGGTGATGATGGAGCAGTTGGTGGAATGACTGGCGGGGGAAACCGGAGAACCCGGAGAAAACCCGCCCAGACACCGCTTCGTCCACCACAAATCCCACATGCAGGTCCCTGGGATTGAACCCGGGCCGCCTAGATGGGAGGCGAGCGGTCTAACCACTCGGCCACGGCGCCGCCCCTAGATGGAGAATAAGCGTTTATAAAAATAGATTGTACAAGAGTAGAGAAATCATATGAGAGTAACACATCAGATTTTTTTATCTAATGAACTGTAAACGGCATCTAAAAAAGTAAATAAAGTCTTGATTTTTCTTATGAACCCATTTTGCACTGCAGATAATATATTATGTTTTTAATAAACTTTTGACATCTATTTTTGCTTTTGAGCTGGAAGATAATATTGCTATTGTCCTATGGCTTTCAGCTTTATTCTTGTCACCCTTTTTAAATACAGGTATTATTTTGCAGTTTTTACACACTCAAGAAACACACCTGTTGAAAAAGAAGCAGTGATCAAATAGCAGAAAGGTGCAACTAAATACTGACAACAGTTTTTAAGAATGTAATCTGGAATTTCAGCTAATCCATTGGAGGTTTTATTTTTCATGCCATTTAATATCTTGCACATTTCACTAGTTGTAACTGGATAAGGGTGTATTGTATTTATATTCCTGGGGATTTGTTTACTTGCCCAAGGTGTTTTATGTTTATGTGAAAGATCATTGATTATGTTTACAAAATAATCATTAAATATCCTTGCCACTTCTTTTGGGTCCAAGATAAGCTCACCTTCCTTATTTGTAATGGTGGGTTTCTGTTTTCTTGAGCTAATTCCTAACTCTTTAGAGTTAGAGAAAGAGAAAGTTATGTAAATGTAACACATCTTTTGCCTACCTATTTCATGCCAATGCAGATAAATCTTTGTATAGTTACATTACACATTTTGTTGTAGATATAGTGGGGATAGGGGAAACTGAGTCAGTATCAGATGTCTTAAAGTGGACTGTTATATGCTGGTCTTGAAATTCCATATTCTTTATGTGACATCATGAGAAACAGTTGAGTTGTGACAGCTTTTTAAAAAAGTGATAAAGTATTGAAGAATTCAAACAAATAATAACGAATATCTTGGAAATGGCTGATGCCACACAAAAGCTTATTTGGAACAAATTGTGTGTTTTAAAGGGTTCTACAGCTTTTGTGTAGTATGTTTTTCTGCATCTCAAGGTTTACCAGCTAAACAAAATTCCTTACAAATGAATAGGACTTCATAGACTATTCTCTAAAAAGTCAAGACATGTATATTTTATTTTTCATGTAAATATCTTCAATGTATGATATTTTAATCAAAATATTAAGCCATTTTTTAGAAAATTAAAAATTTCATAAAACGTTATATCTTTAGGGTAGTTTGGGGCGGGGGTATTTTCATGAAAAATTTTTTGTGATGTATCTTTGGAAGATCCTTAGCTTAAATACTTGTTTTTGAGTAATGCTATTCACAGACACAGATGGACCTTTTTCTAAAAATACTTTTGGGGGGTGGAATACAATACTTCTCTACCTACTGGGTACACCATAGAGGAAGTAAAAATTACTCTTATTCTCAAATATCAAATGCTTTGCAGGATACCAAACATTCCGATCAGAGTTTCATACAGTTTGGCCATAAAATGTAGGAAAACTACTAGGTATATAAAAGAAAACAACACATTTAAAGAACAGTGAATGCTGAACTACTGAGAATTTGTACTTTCTCTACTATGTATAGTAAGTAGGGGAAGTATTGCATTCCACCCAAAATTGGCTATTAAGATTTCACCGGAAATGCATGTTTTGAGGTCCCATAAATTCAAACAAAGCTCTTATGTTAACATGTACATCGGTCTGTGAACAGCATAATTAAAAAATGAAAAGTCGGGTAAGTACCAAACTTGGTATTTAAGTTCAGTATCTTCCAGGGATGCAGCACAAAGATTTTCAAGAAAATTCCCCCACCTCCGACTACCCTTTACATGCAACATTTTTCGAAAATTATGTTCTAAAAAGTAGCTCTTCACGATTTGAATTAAAATGCCATATATTAAAGATATTTACAATGCAAAATGTATATCTTGAATTTTCTAGGAATAGCCTTCTTCATTCAGAAGGAATGTATAGTATCTTGTATAACTGGTAAATGTTAAAAACACATAAAAGTATAGATCTCTTTAAAACACACAATTTATTTCAAATAAGTCTTTTTGTGGTATAAGCCATTTCTGAGATATCCGTTATTAGTGGTTTGAATTCTTCATTTCTTGGTCATTTCTACATTCAGTTGTTTCTCCTGATTGCATGAGAATAATATGGAATTTTAAGGCAGCATATAGCGTCCAGTTCTTAAACATTTGACTTGCTATTCTCCTTGTATCCTAACAAAATGTGTAATGTAACTATTTCTGTAAAAGTTTATTTGAATAAAAATGTAGTGGATAGAAAAAAAAGTCTGATGTGTTGCACTCACATGATTTTCTCTGCTCTGGTATAAACTATTGTTACAAATGCTTATTTTCTATCTACTTCATATTAATCAAGATAAGCATTTGCAGAAATTATCTTATTGGTAATTTTCTTGTAGCTGCAATAGGAATATAGAAATACAGCAGGCTTTAAGCAATAGTGAAATCTTTTAAGAGCTATGTAGAACTTTCCATTCTCTTTGCACGTCCAGGACATAAAAAAAAATGAATAAGGAATTTCCATTTGAAAAAAAATATAAGTATTGGAAAATTCAAACAAATAAGGAATATCTCAAAAAATGGTTCATTCTACAAAACAAATGTATATGATATAAATTGTGTGTTTTAACGAGATCTACATTTTTTGTAGTAAAATGTTGTCTATCTCTTACAATTTACTAGTTATGCGAAAGCTATTCAGAATGAAGAGGATTTTTGGGGGCATTCCCAGAAAATTCAAGATATACATTTCATTTGCCATGAAAATATCTTAAACATATATTTTAATCAAAATCGTTAGAGTTATTTTTTAGAAAATCAAAATTTTCGAAAAATGTTCCATGTAAAGATCAGTCTGGGTGGGGGGATTTTCTTGAAAATCTTCATGTTACATCCTTGGAAGATACTAAACTCTAATACCAAGTTCGGTATTTATCTGATTCTTCATTTTTGAGTTATGCTGTTCACAGAAACACACACAAATGTGTTTCCAATAATGCTTTATTTGGATTCTGGGAGCCTCAAAACATGTATTTCTGCTGAAATCTTGGTATTCAATTTTTGGGTGGAATGCAATACTTCCTCTACTTACTATATGTAGTAGAGAGTAATAAGCTTTAGTAAGAATATATATGCCCACAAATAAATTACAGAGGGTAAAGAAGTCATGTGAATTTATCACATCGGATTTTTTTATGAAAGTTTTCAAAATATTCAAATAATATTAAAAGGATGCGTAGGCTTCCATGGCCTCTGTTTTGATATGTATTGACATCAATTTGTGGACAGGCAGCCAATCAGGAACAAAGGGGTGGGGTCACCAGAGAACTGCAGGCTCAACTGTGCAAAGATTGGGCAAGAGCCTAGAAGAAGCTCAAGAGAAGTTGAGCGAAACATCAGCAAGTTTATGCAATGACACAGCCTTATCTGAAAGCTAAAGATGTGCTTCAAATAATATTGTTTGCTCAGTTACTGAAAGTTCTGTTTAATTCTCAGGTTTTACTTTCTCTATTATCTACCTATAGTGTAGGAGTAGTATTGCATTTCACCCAACAACTGAGGTCTCCTAAATAAAAGAAATAGTATTCTTAAACAAATATCCATGTATGGGTCTGTGAACAGCATCTCAATAATAAAATATGGTATAATTACCAAATTTTCAGTATCTTCCAAGGCTGCAAGACTTAAGATTTTTCAAGAAAATCCTTAGAAAAACTATCCTTTATATGGAACATTTTTCTTTTATTTTCTTAAAAATATTAACAATTTCTATTAAAAATGTATTAAGAGTATTCCTATGATTAATAAAATGCACATTCTGAATGTTATGTGAATAAGCTGTGAAGTGGTCTTTATTGTTAATGAATTTTATATAACTGCTATACCATACAAGATAGATAAAAACTTACTGAACAACAAATGTAGGTCTCATTAAAACATAATTTTATGTAAAATATTTTGTAGCATTAATCACTTTCAGGGTATAAATTGCCATTGGTTTGAATTTTCCAATACTTTTCCATACATTTTTTAAGTGCTGCTGAGTCACCATTCTTTTGCTTCCCATAATATCATGAAAAGAATAATTAATTGTAAAGCTAACAGTAATTGTTAGCAAAATTTGTGTGAATGCAACATATCAGAAGTTTAGAAGAAAGGAGAGAGAGATGTAAGGGGAGAGACAAACCAAATATGAAATATTTGATAAGTACTAAACTTGGTATTTAAGTGCAACATCCAAGAGAGATACAGGGAGATTTTCCAGGAATCACCCCACTCCAAACTACCCTTTACCTGGAAAGTGTTGTCTTTAGCTCGTTTTTAAACACTTAACTGTGATATGCCCTATGTGCATCTGTGTGTCACAAGCTGTGTGTTGAAACTGTTTATCATGATTACTCAAGAAATAGAAAAGCAGGCTTTTTTAATAATTAGACATGCCTGCGAATTTAAATTTTTTTTTCTGCAGTATGGAGTTAAACAGGTCTCTAAAACTAATTTTGGTATGCTGAATTCAAATCTGCCTTCCATTTTTTTGTATCATGTACCATGTTTTTGGCATTCAGATAGGAAATAGGTCATATTTGAGTTTATTTCTAGTTTTTAAGTGCAATTTAAAATGCGTGAAATCATGCAAACTAAGAAACAATCTCAATTCTACAGATGCAACAGTTTACACTGAAGTAGGAAATTTCAAACCTACCTTATGATTTTATTTTCTCCTCCACTTTGTTGAAAATGAATGATGAGTTAACTTGCATTTGTGGTCCTGACGAGGGTTGTCTCTAA
Organism: Deroplatys truncata; assembly: GCA_030765065.1. Classification (NCBI taxonomy): domain Eukaryota; kingdom Metazoa; phylum Arthropoda; class Insecta; order Mantodea; family Mantidae; genus Deroplatys; species Deroplatys truncata. The sequence goes on from CM060980.1 coordinate 25,127,979, forward strand.
TTAAACACCAACAGTAGTCGGTCATCATGGAGACGTCCCATCAACTCTGGGTACCTTGTTTCCATTCTCTTTATGTCCTGGTGGAATCTCTCTTCCTTTTCTTCACTTAGTGCACCTAAGTTTCCAGGAAAAAATTCAAAATATGAATACAGAAAATGCTATTTTAAGCTCATATTGTATCCGAATGCCTTTAACTTTTCGAGCATGGTTTTAAACAATATGCTCATATTGGTCATCTTTAACATTACCCAAAAGCTTTTTGTAACTTCATTGAATGAGTCCCAAGCTTGAAGTTCTATGTCTGTCATTATATTTTTAAAATGAATGTCCTTCATGAGTTTGCGAATCTGTGGATCATCAAAAATGCCTTTTTTTCACTTTTGATTTGGACAACATTGGAAATTTCTGAATAAGATGTTGGAAACACGGACCACATTTGTCTAAAGCTTTGACAAATTGCTTCATTATCCCTAATTTGATATGTAAAGGGGATAGCAAAACCTTTTGTGAGTCAATCAGCAGGCGATTTATTACATTTTTTGTCTCTGGCACTAAATCTTTTCTTTTTGGTCAATTAGTTTCACCCCAGTGTCTTTCCCTGGCTCTAGAGTACCATTCACACAAAAAGCACAGGAATTTTGTGTACTCTGCTTGTTGGCCCAATAAAATATCACACACTTAAAGATCATAGCACGCATGCCACTTGTGTTCATTATATTTAATTTTTTCTAGGACAGTATACAAATTTTGGTACGTTTCTTTAAGGGATGTACAGTGAGCTATTGGAAGCAAACATATTACCATTGTGCAGCAGAACACCTTTAAGACTTCTTTTGCTTGAGTCAATAAATAGATACCAATCTTTTGCTTCGTAAGTTGTTCCAAGACAACCTATCAAGTTATGGATATCATAACAATACACTAGCTCCCCTTCCTTTATAAAATATTTCTGGAAATCTTCTTCTCAATGTCAGTACCAGTAGAAAGTTATTCCAGGTCCTAAAAGATTGTGTTTTTTCAGCCTTGAACCTAAAAGTTCACTTTTTTCTTTGGTAAGACCCAAATCACGTACCAAATCATTTAATTCTGACTGACTCGTAGATTTGGAATGTCATCTTCTAAGCCTGGGGACCAATTTAAACCATCTTTTCTTAAAAATTTCAGGCAATAGGTTAAGATTCTTAGGGAATAAGATTAAGGAAAAAAACGCTAGTGAACACTTGAAGACATATTACAATAAATAGCAGAAAATATATAAAAAAGTATTAGCTGCAGCTAACAAGCAGCTAGAAACACCTTAAAAGCATAATCTATCTGAATTATATACTTTTCCTACTTCCACTCAGTTCTTGCTTATGGGGTAATTTTTGGGGTAAATCTCCAAATAGTGTCTCAGTATTTAAATTGCAAAAGCAAGCAATCTGATTAATGTTCAGAGTACCCAGACAAATTGGCTATAAAACACTATTCAAACAGGCTTGTATTTTACCACTACCATGCTTGTATATACAAAATGTCTTAGTTTACACCTACCAAAACCGAAGCCTTTTTAAAGCAACTTCAGATGCCCACACTTATGAAACTAGAAACAGACATAACTTAAGTTTAATAACATATAATACAAAACTATCAGAGTTTTATTGTAACAGGCTTAAAACTCTAACTGTTTACCGAGTACACTTAAGGTAATAAAACATGTAGCTATCTTTAAACATAAGTTGACGAATCTTTTATTGAATTACTGTTTTTATAGCACTGACAAGTTTTTTTTAAACAGATATAACAACTGACCACAATTAAGTAGGATTACAAGTAATATGTTTTTGTAAATTATATAATGTAAAATGCTGTTATGTGATATTGTAAATATTGTTATATATCACAATACTGTTAAACAATGTTGACAACTCTATGCCATGTATTCATGATCTACAGATGCAATAAAATTGAATTGAATACACTGAAAGTATCAGTACTACTCTCTGGTAATACCATAGGTGGTGATGGAACAGGAACATCAGGTCCATGAGGCACAGGCCTAATTGCTGATGGCAAACTTGGATATATAATGCCCACCTTGTTTTTCCTATTGAATCCAGATATATTACACAGAGAAAAATAACAGTCATTAAAAAACTTTTGTTATTCGTGCCATACCATAGGGACACCAAAGGGCATAGATAAACAAACTCCCTTGTACCACTGTCTTAGATTTTCTACACAATTTTACACACAATATGAAGAGCAAAATTCTTGTCTTGATCTAATTTAATTTTAAAATAGGCCAGATACAAACTCTTGATAAATGCGGTAATGTTCCTTTTCTGATGCTTTTATCCCATAACACCCACAGACATAATGGAAATTGTTAGGATTGTTCACACAGCCCCTCCTAGATATACCACTCGAAATTGCCATTTTTTTTCACAACACTTCAAAAGAGACCGGTTGAGAAAAAGTTTAAAATTGTACTGAAGATTCTAAGATAGGTTCCTGCTGATATCTTAAGCAATAAATGTTAATGAGATAGGTTCAACATTATCTGTAAACAGAGATAGACAGTGGTATAAAATGATGTCATATGATTCAGCTTGTTGTATGTTTAATCAACCATGTTGTAAGCCGGATATGCAATGATGTTAATACTAGCGTACTGAACTTTCAGTTTTGTGTTGAAACAGAATTGTTCAAAATCTGTACGTGGTATACAAAAGCTATTATTATTTTCGAAATCAGAGCATCCAATTTGACCATTATGATGTAACATATTCCGTACCGCAAAATCTTCGCAGATCTATGTATTATTAAAAGACCTGCATGCCTATCTGTAGCATAAGATGGCAGCTAACCCAAATCTCCCTCTGACCAGTTTAAGCCTTACCCTATTTGTAAGTATGAATTACTGAGGTGCAGTAGTCTGATGCTTTCAAATTCATTAGTTGGTACATATCTTCTATTTTTGTTAAGAACTTGCCTCAGATTTGAGCATTGAACTTGACATGGCCACTTGACTATTCTAATAGAGTTATATGTACTGTTAATGCGTTCAGTTAATGCTTATAACTTCACAGTAATCAAAATATAATGCACAACTCATAAGCATACATCTAAACAGATATTATATAAATATTATATAAATCTACAGATTGCATTCAGCAGTCAAAGTATTATAACACATTTAAATCCTATGGGACTGCTGGTCAAGGTGGGTCTTCCTTTCATTCATGTGCACCCTCTTGCTGTCATCTTTATTACTTTCTCTACTACATATAGTAAGTAGGAGAAGTATTGCATTCCACCCAAAAATTTGATACCAAGATTTTACAGGAAATACATGTTTTGAGGTGCCCTGAATCCAAATAAAGCATTTTTGAAAGCATGTCTTGTGTGTCTCTCTGTGAACTGCATAACTTAAAAACAAAAAGTTGGATAAATACCAAACTTGGTATTTTAGTTTAGCATCTTCCATGGATATGACACAAGGATTTTCAAGCAAATCCCCCACCCCAACTACTGTTTATATGGAACGTTTTTCGAAAATTTTGTTTTTTCTAAAAAATGGCTCTAACAAATTTAATTAAAATATGAAAGATATTTAAATGACAAATAAAATGCATATCTTGAATTTTCTGGTAATAGCCTAGGAAGTCCTCTTCTTCAGAAGGAATTTTGTATAACTTGTAAATGTTAAGCGATATACAAAAACGTACCACACAAAACATGTAGATCCCTTTAAAGCACACAATTTACTTAAAATAAGCTTTTGTGAGGTAAGCCATTTCTGAGATATCCATTATTAAAGGTTCAAATTGTTCAATAATTGTCATTCTTTTAAAGTCCCATAGATTTTCAGTTGTTTTTCGCATTGCATAGAAACAGTATGAAGAATTTGAAGGCCAGCATATAGCATGCAGTTCTTAAACATTTGACTATTACTGTTATCTTTGTATTTATAACGAAATGTGTAATGTAGCTAGTTTTGCAAAGGATTATTTGGATTAAAAGTGGTAGATAGAAAAATAAGCTTTAATAAGAATAGTTTGTATACCCACTAATAAAGATAAGGGTAGAGAAAGTCATGTGAATGTATCACAGAATTTTTTTTTCTCTTGCTGGCCTTCCTTCCTTGAGGAGTGCCCAACATTGGTCTACATCATGTGTTTGATCTTTCTTTTACTTTCTCTACTACGTATAGTAAGTAGGGGAAGTATTGTATTCCACCCAAAAATTTGATACCGAGATTTCACCAGAAATACATGTTTTGAGACCCCTGAATCAAAAAAAAGCATTTTTGGAAACATGTCCGTGTGTGTGTCTGTGAACAGCATAACTCAGAAATGAAAAGTCGGATAAACACCAAGCTTGATATTTAGGTTAAGGTTTTCAAGAAAATCCCCCCACCCCAGATTACCCTTTACATGGAACATTTTTCAAAAATTTTAATTTTCTCAAAAATGGCTCTAATGATTTTGATTAAAATATCATATGTTTAAGATACTTTCATGACAAATAAAATGTATATCTTGAATTTTCTGGGAAGGTCTCCAAAAGTATTCTTCATTGTGAATGACTTTTGCATAACTGGTAAACCATAAGAGATAGACAAAATTTTACTACACAAAAAATGTAGATCGCGTTAAAATACACAATTTATGTCATATACATTTTTTTTGTTGAGTGAGATATTACTTGTTATTCCCTTAAATTTTCCAATACTTATACTTTTTCTTAAATGGGAATTTGTTATTAATTTTTTTTTGGTCCTGGTAATGCACAGAGAATGGAATATTCCACCTGCAAATGCGTGAAAGTGATGGTGTAGCGTCCTCTAAAGTGTTTGTCATATCGATGAGTTTAGGTTGCATTCATATCCTCCCTTGCAAGGACGCACCTGCTTAATAACAACACGATACAATATTTACCATGTTTCCCATATACACACGTCTGCACTGTAACAAACAGCTAGGCCAACATTCTTGAACAATCTCTATGTTATTGCAGACATGTTTCTGTGAAAGATGGGTGCTTTGGAAAGAAAACTGCTTCGGAAATGCTGCTGATATGTGTGGCTCATTCGAGAACTTTTCAAATAACCTTCGTATATGGTATTGTACATGTTTATATTATTGTGTACATGTATAATAATGTTATGTGAATGTGTTAGGTAATTTAATAATGTAGGAGCTGTGAGAATAGAAGCCGAAAGTTGCTAACAATGAGGTAACCTTGAGGCAATAATGAATTGGAAAGTTTAATAATGCTACTAGTAATTCTTGGAACAATAATGTAATATTTAAAACAGTTTATAAATAGTCAATCAACAACTAGAAAAACCTTAAATTAAATAAAAGTATTCTATTGGAGTAGGATTAGCCAATCAGAGACTTGAAATAGAGAAATTTGTAAATTTAAGCGGTAAATGCCAGTCGCTAGAAGGCAACGTACCTGAACAGTTCATTCACTCGGTACACATTCAGTGTGAGACATAAAATTCATTACGGCGAGAATATTATAAAATTTAAGTGTTAAAAAGTGCAAGTAATCAATAAATAATCTCACAGCTATATAAGTTAAGTGTTATTTAATCATGTGAAAGATTAATAAAAGGAGTGAAGTAAAAATTATAATTTGTGTAAGCCTACATTCTTTAGCCACATCACCCCCTGCTAAGAGATACATGTTTCTACAAATTAATACTGATGCAGCCGAGGCAAACATAAATATATATAATATTTAAAGAAACATAAAAATACAAAGTTGATTCCTAAACGTTGGGGTAAAAGCCACCAAAAAATGAATGTTGGGGCGAAGGCCACCGGAAACTTTGTACCATACGTGGGGCAGTTACTTCATCAAGTTTGGCTCTCCAACAGTGGAACAACAATACAACTTCTTCAAATTGGCACTTAAATGTGGTGCTAATAATGTAAACTCTACAACTCTCTCAAATTGGCTTTCCATATGTGAAGCAACAATCAATCTTCAAAGCATGGCTTTTGGGATTCTGTTTGTCCACATGCGATCCAGATGATTTATTAATAATAAGGTTTTTTATATTTTATACAAAGTCTACCAAACCTATTGAGCTATGAGTTATATTTATATTATACTTACATATGGGTGATCAGCTGGTGATTTCATTTTAATGAGTTTACACCACAGTGCAATTCTCCTTTATGTTCCAATCAGCTCCTAATCACTCACATGTTGTAAAAGAATTATAAATTAAGAAAAACCAAGTTCACACATCAGTTATCACTATTATATACTGCCACCACCAAAACCACCATCACTGCAAAGAATGGACACTTAAGTTAGAGAAATAAGTTTCTTTTGAGCAGAAAGGTTCCTTAATTGATAAGTTGAATTAGGGATGTCAGAAAGTCAAGTAAAGGTTACAAAAGCATATGCATAGACCAATAGAAGGAACTACTTGTTACTGCTACAACTTGTTAATTAAATGTTGTGCAGTATTCTCTGCTCATTAAGATAGTTCTATTATGTCATCTTCCAACATAAATATCAGCTAAGTGACTTGCAGTATATAATGAAAATATTTTAATTTCTTGTAGATTATCTTTTGTCTTCCTTCTAGTTTAATGAATTAGTTTGGTCATGAACTTTGAAATAAGTAAATGCATAAAACCTGTTATATACCATGCTATCTCACATGTGATGATAATTAACGCAAAATGTGATTCATGCAGAAAGAAAATAAGTTTGTATAATCTTGATTTCAGTAATGAATTATGAAAACCTGTTCAGTGGGTGATGTTTTTAGTCAGAAATGTCATTATTTCAATTATTAAATACAATATTTGTGTATAATTTATCTTGAGATCACAGTCAGCCACTATAATCCAAAGTTACATGGTGGATACTGCTTTATAACAGAGATGCATTAACAGTTACTACTGCTAGTAACAAGCAACTATGAAGTACAACATTAATAATAATTACTTGTAAACTGTTAAAGCAAAATAATTATAACAACAGAATTATAACAGTTACCTACTAGAAAATAATGTCAGTTGCACCACTGAGCTAAGGTTCAATTCCTATTGGACCGGTCACCCTAGCTTTGGATTTTATGACGGTTTTTCCAGCTTGACAGGTAAATGCTAGGTTGGATTATTTACTACTGGAATTTGCCTGTTCCTCATTTCCTCTTAATTCATTACCTTTAATCTTTCAGGGTTGCAGACACACTGGTCTGTAGTATGTGTTGCATCCGGTGGATGTGCTTTATGTAGGGAATTTTTGCAGACGCTCTTGCCTGAAAGCATTAGGGACCCATTGAGCTTCACCTGCCACCATTAGATCTAGATACCCTTTGTGCTCTCTCTCCTCCTGGAGGTTAATTAGGTGCAATAGGTCTAGCCTTGGCCACAGTGCTGAAATTATCTTCTATTCTAACCTCTATCTTGTCTGAAAATTATTTGCACTGAGCTAAAGTAAAAGGAATTAAAACATATTGCCAGCTTTGTAGACTTTGCAGCTTTACTGAAAATAATTGAGCCGTTCAGTTACAAAACACACTATGTCCACAAAATTTCAAAATCAAGATTTTGCAGCCAGCTTGTTGTGGATGTTAAACACTATGTTTTAACAATCTGGTATGGTTCTAAAAGCCAATATTTACCATTGAAAAAGAGTTTTGAAGTTTTGGTACTTTTCCAAAAGCCACTAAGTCTATCAACCATCACGATAAAGTTTTTTTGTTCACAATCTAGCTAATTATGTTGTGTGCAATATATATTCTGTACAGCCAAACACTTCCTATTCCAAATAAATTTATGTAAAATAAAAGTACAAATAAATTCAATTCAATTATATTCTTTGCATATGTGATTAGTTAAAGTATATTTTTCTTTACCTTTGGTAGCAGTGGTTTATTTCAGTTTTGCTGCTACGAAACAACAATTGCTGCGGAACTGGTAGTTGTATTCATAACAGCTGAGGAATCATTGCACTGCAGCTGTCATGTTTGTTAAGCAATTAAGTGGTTATTATTACATTGTAATGGCTTATGGAGAAAACTCCAGAGAGAATAGCATCTGTTTCACCATCAAAGGCATGAAGGAGGAGAACCAGTCCTTCACACTGGAAGAAAAGTGTGGATAAAAGGAATGAGGTTTGTAGCTTTTCTTTATACTTCATTTATCTCTTTTTGCATTATATTGCATATATTTCTTTTAAGGTACCAAATTGTACTGTTTTTCTTTTCAGATACTCTAGCAAGAGATTACAGCAGCTACCAAATTGTCCACATAAGAGGGGCCCATTCAAAAGCAACACTCTGGGCTTGCAGGATATTCACTGCATGTACCAAATGTTTTATTCTGATGCAGATATGATAAAGCAGAATAATCACATCCTAAGACACATAACTGTTGGTACACCAAATTGCAAGCATACACGAAGCAGTGTAAGCAGTGGGAAAGAGGTAACAATGCAATATCTCTTACCCAGACTGAAAGAGGGAAAGAGAATAAGAAAGTAAACGTACAAAAAGACATCCATCAAAACATTGGGCATAGGGAAAGACATGTGCAAAATCTGTGCAGGAAGTTTTTGCACACTGGCATGGTATCTAAAGAAACTAGAGGATGTAACCATTGATCTCACAAGTATGCAGATAAATGAAAAGCAGTGAAAGCACTTATCAAGTCCCTGTAGCCAGTTGAAAGGCATTGAGTTGATAGAGAGGACAACACTGTCCTGCACTACAACCTTTTGTAGATCTATTACGTGTCCCCAGTCTTATTATCATTGATCAAGAGGTCTGATGTTCATAATGGACTGAATCAGACTCTGGATCATGATGGCTGAAAGCTCCTCCAATTTTGGAAATTAACTCCCAAAAATGAGGGCTCTTTGCTGGCAAGTGTTGGGCACTTGCACAATAGATGGGCAGTTGTCTCATCTGCCTGTTGACACTGTCTGCCTATGAGAGCTTTTCCCTACTTAATTTTAGCAGATCTTGCATCCTGCTTCTGCCCAATCTCCATATATGAGCTTTGGAGTGTCTGAACCCTACCGATGGATTCCAGCATTTCTCATGTTTTCTCAGCAACTGGTCCTGATAACAGCCCCAGTACTGGTTCAGGTCCAATAAAAGGTTGCTTAGTTCCCTTCTTAGCAGCTTCATCTGCTCTTTCAATGCCCAGAATCCCCACATGCCTTGGTATCCACTTCAGGTGAACTGAATTATGGAAGGGACTCACGGCACTCTAAGACCAACTTGGACTCAATCAAGTGGTTATCGAGGAGCTTCAGGTCTGCCCAACTATCTGAGAGTATAACAATCTGTCTATTACTATATGATAGGTTGGTACCATTGCCATGTAGTCCAGTCCCTGTCCCAAATCTAGTTTTGGAACCTTAAGTATACAAGATTGGACCTTCATTTTTGTTCTTCCCATTTCCTGCATTTAGGATAAGAGACAGTGAAGGTTTTGTCAAACAAAAACCTTGGTTTCAAAATTATGGTCCACATCCCGAGTATCCTAAACAATGAGATGATCTGAGTACCCATTGAGGGGAACTTCAGTTTAATGTGTTAACCTATGAAATGCCTCAAAGGCCTCTGCTTTGTCCTGGATGGGTAATAGAGTGGATTCCAATAGCATTTCCATAGCTGCAGTGGGGGTAGTCTCAATGCCCCTTGTAATAACAATGCAAATTTTGTACTGCCTTAATTTAACTTGCCCACTGATAGAATGCAGCATAAGAGAAAAGAGGTTTAACTATTGTGGTATATATCCAATACATCACTTTGGGTTTTAGTCCCCATTTCTTGTCAAATAGGCTTCTACAGACCCAAAAGAACCTGTGAACTTTGGCAGCTAAGTGACCTAAATGGTCTTTCTAAGTCACTTTCTTGTCTAAAAGAAGACCAAGGCATTCAACTTGTGATTAATATAGTATATTTTTACCAAATAGAGGTTTCTGTAAGGTCACAGTATTCCTCATTCTGGTAAAAACTATTACCACTATTTTGCTTGGATTGACAGAAAGTTTAGTTCCGTCATACCATGTCTCAACATTACTGAGTAAGAATGAAGCAATTCAGCAACAGTATTAGGAAATTTCCCTTTGATGATAATAACATTATTGTCTGCAAATCCAATGGCATGAAAACTGGCATTATTGAGATGTCACAATAACCCATCCGTTGTCAGGTTCCAAAGCATGGGCGAGAGAACTCCTCCCTGTGGACAGCCCCTGCAGCAGATAGACCAAGTGTCTCTCCAAAAATGCTCAAGATCAGCTCCCTACTGATTAACATGAATTGTATCCACCTATAAATAATCATGGCACATCATGCTCTTGAATACCTTTCATAACTACTTCACAGGAAATCTTATCAAAGGCATTTTCTGTATTGAGAAATATACCAATGGCAATCTCTTTGGATGGCAGTGACTTCTCTATAGCAGACACTACATGATGAAGCATTGTTTCTATCCATTTCCAGAGTGATGGGCAAATTGGTATCCATGTAGTGGGGCATTCCCCAGTACACTGTCCCTTAAATGTTTATCAACTAATCTATCTACTCCTCTAAGAAAAAAGGAAGAGAGGCATTTTGGATGATATACCTCCAACCTAAATATGGCTGGGATGCCCAGATTTGGGTATAAACATAACTCAAGATTGCTTCAATGCCAATTGGAACATAGCCAAAGGCTATACAACCTCTATAAATTCTGCAGAGCAAAATCAGTTCCTTATTGCAGTAATGCAGGAAAGATTAAATCAGGTCCTGCTGATTTAAATGGTTCAAATGAATTGATAGCCCATTTGACTTTGGTTATAGTGATCATCCAGTCCTCTCCATCATGATATGCGCAAAGCAGATTAATTTTCTCCCGATCGATTGGTTGATCACAAAATACCTTTGAAACTGGAAAATGGATGCTAGCTAAATGCAATTAGGGTTGCCAGGTGTCCTGTATTATATGGAATTTCCGGTATTTGAAGGTCTGAATGTTGTCCAATTTTAAAAGCATATGGGATGCCTTTTTCCCCATATTTAAAAAACCCACTTCTTACAAGGTTAAAGTTTTCTATTTACAGCAACATTTACCAATCCTATTTCTCAGTTCATTATTCTTCATCAGCTAGCGATTCTGCTATGTGTAAGTAAGCAAATCATTGGCGCCAGCCCCGACCCCAAATGCCAGAGTGAGACACAGTTGCGTCTGCTTTATGTCAATGCAACAATGAGCGAACCCTGTATGCTTTCATTTTCAAACACTTTTAGCAGAAATGGTTAACGCAGCAGTTGTGTTGTGGTGAAAGTAAGACAGTTCCATTGTTAAAATGTGTGATTCCTCGAAAGCAAAGAAGAAAAGACTTTGCATTTATTTGAAAAAAATGGGAAGAACAGTATAACTGGACAATAATTGTTTCAAGGCAAAATGTGTTACTTGTAATTTGGTTTTTTTTAATTGGACATGGAGGTGAAAGTGACTTAAAGTAACACATTTGACTGCACTACATAAAAGTTTCATGCGGTAAACAAACACATCCTCTAAAAAAAAATTATGTTTAAGAAGTGACAAGATGACAACAGTGTCAATAGGATCATTGCTGCTGAATTAGCATTCTGCTACCACAATGTTTGACATAATCTAAGCTACAACAGTTTTATTGTAGCACGAAACTAACCAGGTATGTTTTCACCAATGACTCGCCAACTGCATCAAAATTAAGTTGCGGACAAGCGAAAGTAGAAGCTTTGGTGAAAGATGTATTAGCACCAAAAAGCGTGAATGACTTTATAAAGATTTTATCCTCTTATGAGGAAATGAAATGTTTCTTCTCATTGGCAACTGATGCTTCCAATATGGGGAACAGGAAGTCGTTTCCAGCCTGCTTGCATTACTTTGATTCCCATAAAGGTGTTCAGCGGAAGGTAAGACAAATTTCCAGCAGGGCTGGTATGACTTAGAAGAGGAGTAATATGTAAAAGTTTTCAATGGAACAATGAGCAACTGCAAATTCCAATGGTATTATTAATAGTAACAATAACAACAATAATAAAGCAAATATTATTAATAAATGTTATACTTTATATCCTTTATATTTTTTTATTTACTGTATATTTCATATTTTTAAGGAGCTGGATATCATAGAAAACAGCAATGAAACTGCATCTGCAAGTTTTGACAACATGAAACAATGTGTTGAGAAATCAAATATTTCTGTGACTATTCAACAGATAATGCAAATGTAAAATTTGGTGTAAACAATAGTGTAAAAACTTGGCTTTCACGGTCGGCATTAACCCAATAAAATGAAGTTCCCGGGGTTGTAGTCTGTGGTCCTCTTACTATTACAGCCAATGTCAATGAGTCGACTATCTCTGAGGATCCCCACAGAGAGATGGGTGAAACGTGCTAAAACATCTACTGGACCACGGCCTACAAGCCCGGGAACTTCATTTTATTGGGTAAACAATAGGGTTTATAAAAAGTTCAAAGATGAAAATAGTGCTATAGTGAAAGCAAATTGCAGTACTCATCTTACATACAGTACATGTAAATATGCGAGTGATGTGTTAGATGTGGACATTGAAACAATTATTTTAAAAACTTACAGCCATTTTTCTTCTTCAGCAAAGAGAAGGCACAGTTGATATCTTTCTTTGGATTTGTAGACTGTGAAGTTTCTGAAGTTCTTAGACATGTTCCTACAAGGTGGATGTCTTTAGGCAAAGCTGTAGACGGGCTTTTACAAAACTGGAATGGAATAACTAGTTATTTCAAAAGTTTATCAGATTCAGATTGCCCCAAATTTCTACAGCAATACTTTTAGGTAAATGCAGACAACTGCAATAAATAAATCCTTTTAAAGCTCCATCTATCCATCCGCCCACCCGCCCACCCGCCCATCTGCCCACCCGCCCACCCACCCACCCACCCATCCCACCCATCCCACCCATCCATCCATCCATCCATCCATCCATCCCAGCCAGCCAGCCAGCCATCCATCCATCCATCCATCCATCCATCCATCCCATCCATCGCTCCCTCCCTCCCAGCGTCCGTCCGTCCGTCCGTCCACCCATCCATCCACCCACCCACCCATCCATCCATCCATCCATCCATCCATCCATCCATCGCTCCCTCCCTCCCAGCGTCCGTCCGTCCGTCCACCCATCCATCCACCCACTCACCCATCCATCCATCCATCCATCCACCCATCCATCCATCCATCCATCCATCCACCCATCCATCCACCCACCCACCCACCCATCCATCCATCCATCCACCCACCCACCCATCCATCCATCCATCCCTCCATCCATCTTTTTTTTGTTTTTAGTAATGTCTCTAAAGGTTTTAATGAAGCAACGCTTGAGCCTGAAAAAAGTGTACTTACCGTTGTTGAAACTTATGATACAATGTGAAAACTGAGATCCAAGTTAATTTGTAGGAAAGATGATAATTTTTTTTTGGGGGGGGGGAAGTTAAGTATTAATAGATCAACTCCTTACAAACCTTCAGAATAAAGTGAAATCTAACCTAAAGAACTTTTACAATACTGCAGTAAATTATTTGGAAAAATTTTATGATTTCAATGATGTTAATATTTTTAAGAGACTAGAAGCTTTACATTTGAAAGATGTTACATTTTATGGTTTTCAAGAAATGATTAATTCTTTGAAATTTACTGAAATTTGTCCAGCTTTTACTTTGGATAGCTTTTATGAAGAATTTTCTTCCCATAAGGCTGAATTATGTGATGCTGGAGCTAAATACACCTGTATTGATACTGGTAGTGATCACAGTTGTAATATGAACTCAAAAGGGCTGAATTTTTTCTCTAAAGTTAATGTAGATGCTATTCCAAATACACTAATGTTGGTATCTTATGTCTTAAGTATACCTGGATCGAATGCATATGTTAAAAGAGTTTTTCAGTTCTTAAAAATAAATGGAATGATGAAAGAAATAGATGTTCAGTAGCTCTGATAAAGTCAGAAATTCAAGTCCCGTATAATTTTAATCATAGTTGTCAGAAATTTCATGATATGATTAAGAAAGATTCAACATTTTTGCAAAAAGCCAGAAGTGAAGAAAAATATGGGTTTTAACTTTTAAGCTTTTTATTAAGAAAATGAAATAAACAGCAAAATGCTGTGACAGAGTTTATGCCTAAAATATAAACATTACAGTAAATTATATGATATATCTCAGTATTTTCTTGAAGAAATGTCATTATTTCATACCGACATGACCTGTCCCTTATTGGCATTGCAAACACCTGTCAACAGTGTTTCCATTCGATTGAATGCAAATGTCATTAGTAGTTGAATGGTGCTAATTGTCTGTATTAGCATTTATAGCCATGAACATGACTCTTGAGCTAGTGGGAATATCTTCTATCCCCTGGCAGTAAAGCCTCCATGAATGCCTTTTGGTATTATGTGTGGTGTCAAAATTTCTATGAGCTTTGTGTTTTGTTTTGTTTATTCTATATCATGTTTTGTTTGTTGAATACAACTAACAGTAAAAGTACGAATGTACATATTTGTGATACTGTTTCCCTGAATCCTACTTGTATTCTCAGGCTTGGATTGTAAAACCGTAATGCCACTTTTCATGGAGTAATTCCCGACCATCACAATGATGAAGGCGCTTGGAAATCGGCTGTGAAGAAGCATGGAATTATAAGAATAGTATTCATTAAGCAGTATAAAGAACTGGTAAACAAGAATGCCAGCATGGACGAGATTGCTGCAAAGTTTTCCATAAGGTATTGCAAGATTGTTGCTCTCAATAGTGATATAAAGGATTTCATTTACTCTAGTGAGCGTAGCAAGGATGAAATCATACAAGAGTTGTAGTTGACTGATCAATACAATGAAAAGTATGCATTATATGCTGAAAACAAAATTGAATTTCTTAAGTCCCAAGCCATTGGAGAGTCAATTCCCGACTCTGATGATTCTAATAAACATTGTCTTAGGCTTCCAAAGTTGGAACTGGTATACGGTGGCGAGATCTCCCAATGCATTGGGCTCTGGGCACAGTTTTCCCATATTGACAGTGACCCAGAACTTTCTGACGAGGAGAAATTTTGTACTTCAGGCTACAATACCAAAGCGAGGGTCAGAACCGTTGTGGAAAGTTTTCCTCCTTCAGATGAAATTACGGCGAGGGATTAGTGCACTGAAGGAGAGGTTTGGTTGTAAAGATCCTTTAATTCAACATTATAAGGAAATTGATAAAGCTTATTACTGGCCATAATGATATGAAACTATCGGTGCTGTTTGAAAACTTGGTAGCCCAATTACGTGCATTAGAGACATTGAATATAACAGCTGCTAATTATGCTGCCATTATCTTTCCACTAACGGAGCAATGATTAGAGCTTCTTAAGTTATCAGCCATGTTATATAGATGAAATTACTTGAACTTTCAGCCATCTTGACTCTGTGGCCTTCTTCAGGAACTGACGTGAGCCTTTTCTTTTTGTATTTTTTTCTTGAGGAGGGATCTTAGGGAGAGGTAAGAAAGGGTCAGAGGAAGGAAGTAGCTCTGTTAGTTAAGGTGGTGAGTTGCTGCTGTGGGAGGCAGGAGCGAAAAAAAGATGGTTCCCAGCCCACAAGACATTGCTGGAGCCCTGCCTGAGGCCTCAGGGATAGATGTCTTGTGGCGGTTTGCTACTTGACCTCTATGACAGCGAGGCGGGTTGCCCGGAGAGTCGGTGGGCCTCTAGGCACCGGTTGAGTGAGAGACTTCCTCACGAACGACGATCGATGTCTGACAGCGAGGAGAGCTGCGCCTTGGTGGTGTTGGCGCGGTATGCGGAGTGACCCCCGGGACCTGTGCCTGGGCTGGCCCGGTTGATTGTTGACTCGGCTGCGGCGGGGGTCTCTTCTAGTTGGAGAAGGCCGAGGTGGAGGCAGAGGGCTTCGCTGACTGTTGGAAGGCCGAGGATGGAGCGGGCAGATGGTCTGGCCGGTGTAGTGGTCTGTCCTGCCACAGGTGGCGCAGAACCTTCGCTGTCGGGTAAAGGCATGCTGCTAGCAGGCAGACGTGAGAGTAGAAGCGCGCAATAGCCACATCGCGGCGGTGTCCGCCGAGAGCCATATTGGCAGCACTGGCGGCAGGGCGGTGTCCAGGTGGTCCTGCTTTCCTCGATGCGTATGGTATGACCAAGGAAGCCAATACCAGTGTCCAAAGCCGCGGAGTAGTGCGCCCTGTCCCGGAAGACAAGGCGCACCAGTAGAATAGGACCGTAGCGGTTGCGTATGCTGGTCGCAGAGATCAGGGAACTCCAGTGGCGTTGTGCTGCATCCAGGAACATCCGCGAGGGCAATTGGTGATGTACGCCGACGGCGACTGTAGGAGAAGCTACAGAGCCGGTGGCGATGTTGATCGCTGCTGGCCTTTTTACTTTCTCTACTACGTATAGTAAGTAGGGGAAGTATTGTATTCCACCCAAAAATTCGATACCGAGATTTCACCGGAAATATATGTTTTGAGACCCCCTGAATCCAAAAAAAGCATTTTTGGAAACATGTCCGTGTGTGTGTGTGTGTCTGTCTGTCTGTGAACAGCATAACTCAGAAACGAACAGTCGGATAAACACCAAACTTGGTATTTAGATTCAGTATCTTCCAAGGATGCGACACGAAGGTTTTCAAGAAAATCCCCCCACCCCAGATGACCCTTTACATGGAAGATTTTTCGAAAATTTTAATTTTCTCAAAAATGGCTCTAACGATTTTGATTAAGATATGTTTAAGATATGTTTATGAAAATAAAATGTATATCTTGAATTTTCTGGGAATGTCTCCAAAAGTATTCTTCATTGTGAACGACTTTTGCATAACTGGTAAACCATAAGAGATAGACAAAAGTTTACTACACAAAAAATGTAGATCGCGTTAAAGTACACAATTTATGTCATATACATTTTTTTTGTTGAGCGAACCATTTTCGAGATATTGCTTGTTATACCCTTAACATTTTCAGTACTTTTCTCAAATGGGAATTCGTTATTCATTTTTTGTCTTGGATATGCAAAGAGTATTAATCTGTGGGAAAGGGAATGGTGCTGCACCTAGCAACCAGCTATTAAGAGATATGTATGTGCTTAAAGGCTACTGTATTTCCAAATTGCCCTTGTAAATATATTATCCCCTTAAATCTACAAGAAAATTAGCAATAAGATAGACTCTGCAAATGTTTATCTCGATTAACATGAAGTAGATGGAGAATAAGCGTTTGTAAAAATAGTTTGTACAAGAGTAGGGAAAGTCATGTGAGTATAACACATGAGAAATTTTTTTTTCGAGTGGAGTGAAAAATACATGTTACGTGCTAACCTCAGCCCCAATGGGAGTCGGAGGCTGAGAATGTGGAGCTCGCCAATAGGTGGTCATACCCACTAAAAAAAACTCCTTCACCGGAAGAAAAATGAAGAATGAAAAGAAGTAATGCGGGCGAGCCAATGCAACAGTACCGTTATTGCACCCGCGCATTCAGGGAGCGGATATAATGGCTTGTTCAATGAACCTAAGACAGGTGAAATGAAAGCCAGGATGCAAGCATGGCCTAGGCCCTACTTACGCCCTTGGGAAGTCGGAGTGACGAATTAAAGGAATTGAGGTAATGTGTCTCCGGATGGGGACCCCGTCCTACTGGTCGTAATTTATTTGTTAGGTTTTACTGTCCTGAAACGTAAATGGACATAGTTATTCATTATTATTATGATTATGATTATTATTATTATTATTATTATTATTATTAATAAGTTGAATTGGTTTGCTGCTTGGACCTCAGGCAGTGTTGAGTCAGATGCAAAGGGGGATCGACGTTCTACCCTAAGCTTTAGGGCTTCAGGTCTTGCGTCATCCTGAAACAATGAATTGTTTAGGCTTTAGTATACTTACTATTATTTGGCTGCAAGCCTCGTCATTGACAGTGGTTGGTACTAATTATGCTAGTATTGTAATACTTAGTGTTTTCTTGGAGGCGAGCCGTGTCATTAAATTTGTGTAATTGTATTTTAGGACTAATTTAATGTTTTTCAGTCGTAACCAGTTGTGTTGCCTTGGTCGAATTTTGAGTGTCCGACTACTGACTACGTCGCAGCCTGCTCAATCGTGGCGCGGCTGCACTCAGAGGTCACTCTGGTGGGGGTGTCCTTCCCTCCGGGGCCGCCCTGATTCTAAGACCAAGAATTTCAAGGGCCACTGTTGTCATGTTAGATAGTAACCATGCCATGGCTAGTTTGCGAGTTTTATGTCTAGTTACGTTCGTATTAGAGCGTCTAGGTAGTCTTGGATATTGATCTCTGATTCCCCAGGCTAATATTTCTATCAAATAGTGTTAGAGTTTTTTTGTTTATCTCTCACGTTGTTGTAATTAACTAAATCGCGAATTAGAGGATTGAATTTTTTGTCCTTTCTGTTGTATAGGTTATAGCTTTGCAGCTTAATGAATTCTTCTATGGAGTGAAGTATTAGCTTCTCGTGTAGCAGATAAGCCTGAGCGACCGGCGGGAGTTTCGCTATAATCCTAATTATCCTGTTTTGAAGGGTTTGTAGCCTATGCATGTGTGACTTTGCAGCATATCCCCAAACTGGTGTTACATATGTTACTATGGGTCTGATTAGCGTCCTTATATACCTTTCTACCCTAACCCTAAAATGTGTCAAGTAAGTGAGGTCCAGTTCGTTGGCGCATTTGTACAGCTCTGAGCGCTGTTATCCCCTCAGGTCTTCTTTAATTTCGTCTCCGGTGAACTCGGTGCAAAAGTCTTTGATCACAAATCTAACTGTCCTCTCCTAGGAACGGGGGAGTAAGTAAAACTTTGACTTGGGGTATTATACCAATTTTATAGTCACTCAAGCAGGACATTTTGGCAGCAAAGTCACCAGAGTTTCTAGCGATAGTGATGATGTAATCGTTGTTGGTGTACATGTCTTATGGAAGTCTCGTGTAGGGTGTGAATGTTTGTTGTCTGGCTTTTTGTGTACAAAGACTGGCGCAGGGGCTGACCTCTTAGAATTACGTGTATCTGTGGGTGTTGTTGGAGTGACACTCTCCGTGGTCGCTGTGTCTGTGTCTGGTCTAGTGTCGGTCAAGGTGCTGGCTACAGGCGAGTCTGGAGTGATAGAAACAGGTTTCTTGGGCGTTGGAGATTTCTATGTGGGTTTACAGGTAGGATTCGCGGGCTTTTTTCCGGTGGAAGAGGATTTAGATGGGTTGCTGCGTATTGTCATGGTGGTCGTCTCGGATGAGGAAGGAGCGGTTGCCTTGAAGTTTCCTAAAATTGTGTCGTTAGGTTGTGTTTGCATGAGTGAGAGAGAAAGAGTTAGAGTGAGAGAGAGAGAAGGTGTGTGTTTAAACTTTAGTGTGCAAGGGAGCTTAACCTAAGAGCAAGGGGAAAAGAGAGAGAGATAGTCGGAGAAAACGAACAGCTAGCGAGCACTAAAAAGCACGGAGATACAGAGGGCCGGACCTCAGAGAGGCGCTTAAGCAAGTATTTCGACTGCTCGCTATGGCCGTATTTCCCCTACTCGTCTAAACTGTGGGGCACAACACTTAAAGAGCTAAGCGGAGGCATTGGTATTACTACCGCGGCTATGCCGAACCGATGGCTTTGGTATAAATACCACGACAATGCGAACCGTATCCACCGGTGGCTGCTTCTTTGCAGCGGACTGGTTCTTCTTGCTTCTTCGGGAGCTCCTCTAGTAGATGTTTCGTCGGTGAAGTCTCAAAGCGAAGTCACTGACTTTTTTTCGAGTGGAGGAGAAAAAACACATGTTACGTACTAACCTCAGCCCCGATGGGAGTCGGATAACTGAGAGTGTGGGGCTCGCCAGTAGGTGAGCATACCCACTAAAAAAACTCCTCCACTGGAAGGAAAATGAAGAATGAAAAAGAAGTAATTCAGGTGAGGAAATGCAGCAGTACCGCTATTTCACCTGAGCATTCTGGAAGCGGATGTAGTGGCTGGTTCAAGGAACCTAAGCCAGGAGAAATGAGAGCCAGGACGCAAGCATGGCATATGCCCTACTTACGCCCTTGGGAATTCAGAATGTGGAATTAAAGGAATTAGGATGATGCGTCTCCGGATGGAAACTCCGTCATACTGGTCGTAATGTGCTTGCTGTCCTGAAACATAAATGGACATAGTCACTAGTCTTTATTAAATAAGTGGAGTTGGTTTGCTGCTTTGACCTCAGACAGTGTTGAAACACATGCGAAGCTGTCCCCCTTGGGGGGGGGGGTCGTCGTTCTACGAGGGCCTCGAGGTCTGTAGTCAACCTGAAACAATCAATTGTTTAGGCTTTAGTATACTTGCTATGATTTGGCTGTAAGCCTCGTCATTGATATTGATTGGTACTAATCATGCTATATTGTAATGTTTAGTGTTGTCTTGGTGATGAGTAGTGTCTTAAATTTTTGTTATCCATTTAAGCTGCCTTGGTCCAATATTGAGTAGCCGCCAACAACGCAGCCTACTCAATCATGACGCGGCTGCACTCAGACGTCACTCTGGTGAGGGTGCCCCTCCCCCGGGGCCGCCTTGACTCTGAGAGCAAGGACTTCAAGGTCTACTGTGACACGTTAGATAGTGATCATGTCATGTCTAGTTTGTGTGTTTTATGTCTAAATACGTTCGTATTAGGGCGTCCACCGCTGCTCGGAACTGACGTTCGCTATGGTAGTCTCTGATAAGGGCGATCAGAGAGTCGGTAAAGTTGTGTGACTTGAGTTTATGAACGAGGCCCGCATGCCATACTTTATCAAAGCGCGCTCGATATCTAAAAATATGACGCCCGTTGATTTATTGGTATTGAATCCTTTGGTAATTAATTCAGTTAATCTTAATAGTTGAAGCGTCGTTGAATGCTCTGACGTAAATCCAAATTGCTCTGAAACTAGAATGTTGTTCTTCAGAATGTGTGAATTCATTCGTTTTAGAATTACTTTTTCTAATACTTTCCCAATTGTGCATAATAGGATAATTGGCCTGTAGCTTGCGGTTAATGTTAGGTTTTTGTTTTGCTTCGGGAACATTATAATTTTTGTCACTTTCCACTGCGGCGGCAATCTACCTTTGTCTACGGCGTAGTTGAACATTTTGGCTAGGAGTAGTAGCGCTCCCTGCTGGAGATTCTTGAGAACCACATTGGGTATTGCGTCAGACCCGGGAGCCTTCCTCTTGGGCAGGTGGGCGATGATCCAACTTATTTCACCTGCATTGGTTTTTCACATATTATTATGTGTGATCGAATAGTCTGTTTGGCTTATTTCGCTCTCAATTTCTTGAATTTGATTAGCTTGCCGCCCTAGAGGGTTGGTCCTGAAGGTGTCTTCAAGATACAATGCAAAGACCTCTGCTTTGGCCTGAGGGGTTTCAGCTATCGTGTTGTTAAGATCATTAATTAGAGGAGGTATACTTGTTTTTGAACGCGTGAGGCATTTTGCTATGCGCCAAACCGAGTGTGTTTGCGGATTGAGATTTTCAAGCGTTTGATTCCATTGGTTGCCCACATATTCAATAGTTCGGCTCTTGTCTCGTTCCTGAGCTCGATGTATTCTTGTTGATGAATCGGATTCCTAGTTCTTTGCCATTTACGCCTTGCCCTGTTGCGATTTTGATGCAATGATTTGTCTGTGGGGTATTGGGCGTTCATTGTAGGTTTGTATTTAAGCGGTACGCATTTAGGCGTTGCTAGTTTTATTGCTAAGTCCAATTTGTCTATAGCCTTATCTTGAGATTGTGACGAGTTTACTTCTAAATTGCGGAGATAGTGCTAAACGGTATTCTTGAACTCCTTCCAATCTACTTGATTATAATTTAACTTAAGCGGTTCCGCTTCATAAGCTACTGGAAGTGCAATTTCCATTAATACCAGTAAGTGATCTGACGTTAATTCGTTTAAAACGTTAAATTCTATGTCAAACGAAATGGTTTTCATTATGGCAATATCCAGAACGTCTGGCATGTGATTATTGCTATATGGGATATGAATAGACTCATCTGGACCTGCTATGAGAAAGTTAGTATTATTAATGTAGTTTAATAATTTTGTACCTTGCGGATTCGGATTTATACTATACCATACCATACCAGATGCTTGTAGTTATAGTCCCGGCCGCTATGACCTTCGCTCCTAAATTCATAATTTTGTGTATATCCCCTGTATCTACATCTCCCGGAAGGTTTTAAACCGATGCTAGTGTTATTTCAGTGTTAAACGAGATCATATTAATAGCTGTAGCTTCCAAACGATTTAATTTTGGAACATGTATTTGATGATGACTAATGTTGGTTTGAACGAGTATTGCTCTCCCCCCTCCCCTTCGATCTCTGTCTGTCCTATAAATCATGTACCCAGAGATTGAAAAACTGTCTATGTTCCCTAAGTGGGTTTCGGTAAGTAACGCAATTTGTACTGAGTTACTCTGGAGGAAGGCTGCTAAATCCCTACGTTTTCTGCGTACTCCTTGGCAATTCCAGTGGATCGTGCGAATCTTATCGGAACTAGCCATGGCAGTGGTTGTGAAGATTGGTGAGCAGCTCCGTGTGGAAGTGTAGCGTCTAATGTGTGTCAGTCCCTTGTGTGAAGACACCAGCGAGCCTTCCCAATTGTCCCTCAAGGAGTTCCTCTTTTGGGCCTGCCAATTAGATGCATAGTTTGCCCACGATCGTGCCTGATTTGGTCTTTTGTCGTTTTCCCTGACCGCGGGGAGGGGGAGCGACTTTTGGGAAGGAGGGTGAGGCCCTCCTGCCTTCTTAATGGGTATTGAATGTGTACTATCTGTGTTCTGTTCCTGTCGGTGGGGGGTCGTTCATTCCTTGCTGGGCCCTCGTTGATGACAAGCCGGGGGGCTCAGCTGCAGGGTGCTCGGCTAATGGGGCGGGTCGCGTGCGGCCTTTCTTGTCCCTGATGAGCCATCCTGCGTCGTGCATTTCTGCACTGTACCTAGCGGCAGCCTGTGCATAGCTCCTAGTGTTCCTTCCTACATTCTGTGGGGGGTTTTTGCGGCTTCGCGCGGTTTGTTGGCACGGTCCACGTGACTACTGCGTGGTAAGCGGTGCAACCGCGCTAAGTTTCACCGTGGCCCCTCTGGTCGCATGACACGCAGTTCCGTTCCGCAGAGCACGTTTCTGAGGGGTGTGGCCTTGAACATTTGACGCAGACGTAGTTGGGGGACTCTGTACGTGCCAGAACTGCTGGCATTTGGTACATTGTTTAGGCTCGGGATCGGTCCTATACCTTTCTACCCTAACTCTAAAAGTATGTGAGGTCTGCCTCCTAGATGAGGTACATTGGCAGAGGGGTGCGATGCCAGTTGCGTTTGCGCATTTGTACGGCTCTGAGCGCCGTTATCCCTAAGTATGCCAGGTCTTGCTTAATCACGAAATCGGTGAACTCGGCGTACAGGCCTTTGATAACAAACCTAACTGTCCTCTCCTGGGGAAGGGTGCAAATAAAACTGTACGCCTTTGGTCTTGAGGTAATCCACCAATCTTTGGTAGTCACTCAAGCAGGACATTTTGACTGCAAAGTCACCGGAGTTTCCTGTGATAGTGATAGCGTATTCATGTGTTGGTGTACAAGTCTTGTCGAGGTCACGTGTGATGGTGTGTATGTGTGCTGCCTGGCTTTTGCGTATAAAGACTGGCGCAAGGTCTGACATCTTGTAATTAGGTGTATCTGTGGGTGCGTTTGGAGTGGCACTCTCCGTGGTCGTTGTGTCAGTGTCTTGTCTTGTGTCGGTTGAGGTGCTGACTACCGGTGAATCTGGAGTGGTAGGAATAGGTTTCTTGGGTGTTGGAGATTTTATTGTACCTTTTGAGGTGGGATTCACGGGCTTGATTTTGGTGGAAGAGGATTTGGATGGGTTGCTGCGTCGAGTCATGGTGGTCGTCTCTGTCGAGGAAGAAGTGGTTGCCTTGGAGTTTCCTGCCATTGAGTTTAGGCGTGTGTTTAAATCCTAGTGTGTAAGGGGGCTTAACAATAAAAAGAGGAAAAAGAAATAGTTGAACAAAAAGAGCAGCTAGCGAGCGCTAAAAAGCACGGGAATACAGTGTGTCGGACCTCAGAGAGGCGCTTAAGCAGTCCTTCGACTGCTCGCTGTGGCCGTATTTCCCCATCTCGTCTATACTGTAGTGCGCACGCTCACAGAGCTAGCGGAAGCTTTGGTATTACTACCGCGGCAATGCCGAGCCGATGGAATTGGTATAAATACCACGGCAATGCCGAGCCGTATCCACCGGTGGCTGCCTCTTTGCAGCGGACTGCTTCTTCTATCTTGTCTTGCAGCTCCTCTAGTAGATGTTTTCTTGTTGAAGTCTCGAAGCGAAGTTTTTTTCGGGTGGAGGAGAAAATTATCTAATCACTACCCCAGCCCTAATGGGAGTCAGGGCTGAGAGTGTGGGAATCTCCAGTAATGGCATACCCACTAAAAACTCCTCCACCGGAGTGGATTCAGGTATAGTTCAGCAGTACCGCTATTGCAACTGCGGATTCAAGGAGCGGGTGTGTTGGCCGGCCACCAGGACCCAGGCCAGGTGATGGTAAGGAGTCAGGACGTAACCATGCCCGAGGCCTTGATAACGCTCTGGCGGATTGGGAGTGTTAGTTTGGGACATTCGTGGAGCTTCTTTCCTCAACCACGCCTGGGCGCTGCGTCTTCTAGATTGTAAGTTGTGCGTTACAAGCAGCGTGCCTGCACGCGAGACGGTCAGCTTGAGCCGGAGGCTTCGTCCCTGGAACAAACTAAACAAGGCATGCATAACCGTAGAAATACATACATATATACATCTAAGTTAAAAGTATGTTTTCTATACATATACGAAGTTCAATGTGAGTCCTAAAATACGTGATAGTACTTAGTTTCAGCATTGTGGCTTCGTCTTTGCAAGAGAAGTGATGTGATGATAATATTAAGGATTACTGTTTTCCAACTTATGGCGTCGTCTAGTGTACATGATAATTTTGTTTGATTTTAATAAAATTTAGTTTGCTAATCATTTATATTTCTCGCCATTTGGCATCGTTACTTTGCGTTTTCCCATTATACGTGTCCTTTATCAAGCCTGGTCGCATAGAGTGCACACACAGCGGGCTGCCTACCTACAGATGCAAGTGCGAGCCTCATCCCCCAGGGCCGCCTTGGCTCAGAGAGCAAGGACTTCGAGAGCTACTCCGGTCACTTTGTGTAACCTAGTCATGGGTAGTGTTTTTTACGGTAGTATTATAAGGTTATCTAGATATTCTTGTATGTTAATTACGGGTTCCCCCAGGCCGAAGGTTCTGTCAAATAGAGACAACGTCTTTTATGTTTGTTTTGGTTGGTTTCGTATGTGCCTAGGTCTTGTATTAGATAATTTATGTTCTTTTAGTTGCGCTTGTAAAGGTTGAAACTTTGGGTTTTGATGAATTCTTCAATCGTGTGGTCTTTTAGCTCTTGGTGTAAGAGATAGGCCGATGCAAACAGCGGTTGTTTAGTTATTATTCGGATTATCCTATTCTGGAGCGCTTGTAGCTTGTTTATGTGCGTTTTTGCAGCGTATCCCCATACTGGGGCTGCATAAGTAAGGATTGGCTTAATTAACGTTTTGTATAGGTTTTAGTCTCATGTTTAATTTAAGTTGGCTGTTTGTGTTGAGTACAGGAAAAAGTCTATTTAGTTGACCATTGGCCTTGGCTCTGACTTTAGCAATATGTTTATTCCAGGTTAAACCTTGATATATAGTTAGACCTAAGTAGGTCACTTGGTCAGTCCATTCGATTCTATCGCCTCTGTAGTTTAGCGGCTGAAGGTTGTTTTTATCTTTCCTGTGTTGTAATCTTTTTGTGAATATTATTGCCCGTGTTTTTCTGGCATTTACTTTAATTCTCCACTTAGCGAACCAAGGTACGCGTGTGTTTAACGTATTTTGCAGGCGTAAGTATATGATTCGAGGTTGAGTAGACTGTGTTACGTTGGCGGTGTCATCCGCATACATGTATTTGTTCGTTCTTACTAGTTAGGGCATGTTATTTATGTAAAGTGAAGCTGGTCGCGTTCTCGATACGTAACAATTAAGTCTCTTCTTTCTCCGGCTGGCGTTGAGCTATGTCGACTCTGTAAAGTCAACAGGGGGTGGTAAAATTATATATAGATTGCGATAATAAAAACATCGGCTCTGGTAAATATTGGCTTTATTATACTGTTATATTATACATTCAGGAACGCGAGCCACCACTTCGTCAATTATCCGCGACTGAAATAGAGATGATTTGTTAGTCGGCAGTGTTAAGAAGTATTGTAATGTTTTCCCTACGTTCATAGCCGCGGCCTAACTTGTACGGTACAGAGTTCAGCTAAGAATCACGTTGCTTGTGTTCTGTGAATTTCGCCATGTCCGATATTATCCAACTTGCACGGCATAGAGTTCAGCTAAGTGTGAAGTTAGTTGTATTCCGGCATAGAGTTCAACTAAGAGTGCTTACATGTCACAGGGTTTCGCGAAGAGTGTAGTTACTTGTATTTTGTGAATTTCGCCATGTCTGATTTCATCCCTACTCCGCATATGTCACGTGATTATTTTTTTCGGTTTTCAATCATGTGACGATCTCTTGTTTTCGTATTCGTCAGTTCGTATACTTGACATTGCATTTACTGGCTAAAATTTCAGTTCTGTTCAGCTTTCTCTTCCCACGGTACTATTCACAATTAGTTTAATTTATACTGTAGCACGTAGTATGTTTATGGCTTTAAGCCTTTTCTCGGCACAAATATGTTTCTTCCGCTTTGAAAAGAAATAACACTTTCCGAGACTTATTTTCCACAGACCCTTATTTAATGGCTTAGTGCACTTGTATACGTACCGACAGACCTTTCCTGTCCAAGAAAAGGGATGGGCTGGGGACTCGAACCTTACTTCCTCAAAAAATGACAATATTGTGTATGAAGGTTTTTCCTATAAATTTACAATATTAAATATAACATCTTTGTTTAATCTATATACAATCAAATCAAATACGGGGTCAAGTTGAACCGTATCAAAGATTGAATAATATCGGTTCCAAGAGACTTCCTTGTGGGACCCCGGCTTTTATTTGTTTGGTACTTGAGACTGCTTCCTCAACGAAGGTGTGAAAGCGTCGATCATAGACCTTAATAGCATCGATTCTTAATAAGAGCCATAGCAGAGTCTGGGAAATCGTATTGTTTAAGTTTCCTGAGAAGTCCAGCGAACTTTATCGAAAGCGCGTTCAATGTCTAGATAGAGGGCCCTGTTGATTTGTTCGTGGTATATCCTTTAGTGATCTCCTCCGTCATTCTTAGTAGTTGTAGTGTGGTAGAGTGTTGTGCTCTAAAACCAAACTGTTCGGGTATTAGTATACTGTGTTTGTGTATCTGCTTATTTATTCGTTTCAGATTTACTTTTTCTAGTACCTTGCTTATGGTGTTCAACAGGCTAATTGGCCTATAGTTGACGGGTAAAGCTAGATTTTTATTTGATTTCGGGAATAGCAGGATTTTGTCTTCTTTCCAAGAAGGTCGAAATCTGCCGTGATCCAGAGTGAAATTAAATGTTTGCTAATAGCTTCATCGCTCTATTTGGTCGGTTATTTAGCACCACATTTGGTATCTTATCCGGTCCTGGTGCTTTTCTTGTAGGCAGGTGTTTTATTATGCAGCCTATTTCGCCCGGGTTTGTTTTTCGCATTTTGTTGTGTGTCCGTGTTTGACCTATGTTATTGGATTCGTTTTCAATTTCTAATTCGAATTCGATCTTGTCCAACTGTTAGATTGGGAGAAAACACTTTCTCTAGTGTGACCGCAAAGGCTTCTGCCTTGGCCTGGGGCGTTTCGGCTATGGTGTTATTAATTTGTAGGGTGGATATTTGTACGTGTTCCCGTTAAGCACTTCGCTATTCGCCAAACTGTATTTTGTTGGGGATTTAGATTTTCAACCGTATTGTTCCATTGGTTTTGAATGTAAGTTCTGGCGCGTTCAATGCTATGGCTCTCGCTTTGTGATACTCGTTTCGGTGTATGATATTTCTAATCTTTGCCATTTACGTCTGGCTTTTTTTTGGCGCTTGTTGAAGTATCTTTACATCTATGGGAAATCTGGCATTTGTAGTGCGAGGCTGTATATTAGAGGTACTCAGGCTGTGGTGGCTATTTTAATCGCTGTTTCTAGTTTATTAATTGCCAAGTCCTGCTCTCTAGCGGAGTTTACTTCTATATCTGGGAGATAATGATCTACTGTGCTTTTTAAAGATTCCCAGTTTACCTGATTGTAATTGTGCTTAAAGAGGCCTGTTTGAATGCGACTGTTGCGTTAATTGTCATCAAAACCGGTAAATGATCTGAAGTGAGCTCGTGCTTTACTTGTAGGTCTATGTTAAAGGGTGTATTATTTAATAATGCAATATCTAGTATGTCCGGCGTATGATTCGGTATGTGGGATATATAAGTTGGCTCTTCAGGTAATTTGTAGTGTTAATGTAGTTAAGTAATTTAATGCCTTGCGGGTTGGTGTTCATTCAATTCCAAAGATAGTGTTTACAATTATAATCTCGTGCTGGGATTACTTTTGGTCCTAAGTTCAAAATTCTGTCTACGTCATCGGATTCGATGTCCCCCGGAAGGTTGTAGATTGATGCTATAATAATTTCGTATTGTGAAGGTTGAGGTTTATAGCTGTGGTTTCAGCGCGGGTTAACACTGGAGAATTAATTTGGTAATGGTCAATGTTTGATTGTATGGCTATCGCGGTTCCTACTCCTCGACGGTCGTTTCTGTATACTGTGTATCCGGGAACAGAAAAGCGGTCGGTTTGGTTGATATGTGTTTCGGTCAGTAAAGCTATTTGTATTGATTCTGTTTGAAGGAAATCAGCTAGTTCCTTAATCGTTTTACAGATGCCGTTGCAATTCCAGAATATTACTCTTGCTGTGGTTGTACTACCCATGACTAGAATTTACGAATAACGGTCACAAAGTCTGTTAGAAAGTGTGCTACCTGAATTATGTCTGATCCCGGTTGGCTAAATAGTCCGCAGATCTGGGTGAGGAGAAGTTCTACTCTCTTCGTCGGAGCTTTTCCTTTGGGTTGGTCCAAGGTCCAAGGCATGTTGGCAGGCTGAGGGCAGCCCGAAGAAGTGTTGTCGAGTGTACCTACCCTTGCTAGGGTTTAACCATTGGTAGGTTGGAAAGGGTTTTGCAGGATGGCGGTTGAGACTGAGGTAGTGGTGGTGATAGGAGGTAGTATTGAGTTCCTCGGCGACTGCAGGTGAGGGTGCAACGGCCCTAGTGTACCGCTGGTAGAAGATATTTTCGAAATTGTTTTGGATAAATTTTGAATTTACCAAGCAACTCATGATAGGACTATAAGGAGTTCAGCTTTTGCTGCTGGTTGGAGTAACTCCTTTGTTACCAGGGGTGCCCGCATGCCATGCGGGGAACACGGTGACGACCAAGCGGCGTTCTCTGGGGTTATAGTCCCCTAGAGACCGAACGAGGGCACTCCGATGGAATGGCAACTGGTCGTATAGTTTTCTAGCCCGGCGCCTAGTTTCATCCTCCAGGTATGGAAGAGAGGAGGCTTCGTGGAGTAGTCTCACGGGGAAAGCGTGGCATACAGAATAGATGGCTCGAAGGCTCCTATTCTGTACCCGCTGCAGTCGGAGCAGACTGGAGTCTGCAGCCATGCCCCAGATCTCGCAGGCGTAGAGCAGGACGGGGATTATAAGTGCTCTAAAGAGACGCAACTTAAACGGTATCGGCATCACGGATCCCAGCATGGGTACAGGAGGCCATAGCCGCCATGCCCCGACGCGAGAGATCCACAATGTGACCGGGGAAAGTCAAACGTCTATCTAACTGAACACCCAAATAGGAGATCGAATCGTCCACTCAATCCTACGTCGGAGGTAGGTAAATGAGGGGAAGTTGGCGGGGAAGCGGCGCTGTGTAAACAGAATGGCGTGGCTTTTCTCCGGGTTAATGGACAATCGCCAACGCCTCTTGGATGAGGCGGAGGTGTCGCTGAATTGGGTTGAAGGCTCTGTGGGGGTGTCTGTGCAGTATAGCAGCACGTCATCAGCGTACTGGGCTATATTGACGTGCTGCTCTGTTGGTATGTCGGCCACATACACGCTAAAGAGCGTAGGGGATAATACAGAACCTTCGGGGACTGCGCCTTGTATTGGCCTGTGTGTTGATTTGTGCCCCGCAACTGAAACTGAAAAAGTTCGGTGTCTGAGGTATGAGTGTAGAGGGTATATGTAGTGTGGTGATAGTTCCAGCTGGATAAGCTTGTAAAGGAGACCTGCATGCCAGGTCGTGGAGAAGGCCTTCTCGACGTCCAGAGACACCGCGGCAGTAAAAGCCCTGTCCTGGAAACCCAGGGCAGCGGCCTCCACCACCCGCAGTAGCTTTTGGGGCGTCGAGTGCCCAGGACGAAACCCAAACTGATGGTCAGGGATGGCGTGAATGTCGCCCAGCACAGGGGACAAGCGTGCAAGTACTAGCCTCTCGAAAACTTTCGAGAGGACTGACAGGAGACTGATGGAGCGGTAGTTGGAAGGGTGGACCGGGTCTTTCCACGGCTTCAAGATGCAGATCACCCTTGCCTTTCTCCACTCGCGTAGGAAGTGACATAAGGGGAGACACATGTTGAAGTCTTTTGTGAGAAAAAGAACGGCTCGGAAGGGAAGGCGGCAGAGCCCGTCAGGTCCCGCCGCCTTTTTGATGTTGAGACGCCTGAGTGCGTTTTGGACTTCGCTGGGTTTGATGACAGGAGGCCGAACCACATCGTCCAGGGGACGCCGAACGAATCGGCGAACTCCTGACGGACGTGCTCGGAAAAGGCGTCGTCCTGGGGGTCATCTCGGGGCCTCATGGTTCGCTCAAGATAGTCCGCAAACACATTAGATTTGGCTTGGGATTCATAGGCCAAGGTAGGGTGCCTTGGAGCGGGGAGGTGTATTGACCTCGCCGGTTTCGAAGTCTTTTGGCGATCTGTCACACGTCTGCACTCTCGAGGTTCGTGCGGGCCATTGTGTCCTCCCACGCGCGCTTTCGGTGTCCTTTTCCTGTCCGTGCTATATATATCCGCAGCCGGAAGGGCGAGGCCAAACGGCCCGAATAGGTCTTCTCTGATTGGCGGCTGGGAGGAGTTTTAGAGGTTATATCTATGTCTGAGAGCTGCTTCCGTACAGTGTAAAGTCATCGACCACGCTTTGCTGAGCCAAAGGCTGTTGTCTCTATTGAAATTATTATACCACCCAGTTTAATTTCTATAGCCTCAACACCGTAGCGACCGATATTTTGACAGAATCGTAAAAGAGGCGATATAAATTAAACTAATAATCGAATCCAGGAATCGAGAGCAGGTCGTCCAGTTTACCTGGTTGGAATGTTAGATCGCCACAGTACCTACCCACTAGCGCGGCTTTACCTGTGCGGTAAATAGGTTTTCATTTCACAAGCTTTTTTATCGGTTGTCAGTGAGCGGTGCTTCGCTTCCTGTGCTGTCATTGGCTGAGTACTGGCGAACCACCTAGCGGACAAGCGTTCAGGTGGCGACCAAGCCCAATACTGCTTAACTTCTACAAACGCTTGCGTGGTTGAGAAAATAAGCAGACCGATTTGCAACGAAGCAAGATAGGATGTAGGTAAAGCTTTTGGGAATACCAAGCTAATAAGAGTGCGGGTCTCTGCTGAACGGTCACTCGCCCAGATAGTGACCAAGCCCAATGCTTGGGGGTATTCAAGTAGACTATTGGGCGGGTCGCCGCTGAAAGGTTACTCATCCAGTTAGCGACCAGGCCCAATAGAGCTTAACTTGGGGAGAGTAGGATGGATTGGTAGCCCTTATGCAAGCGTTCTCATGGCGTCCTTGGGTAGACGGTAGCTCCTCCGTCTTCTGGGGGCTCTATGGTCATGGTGACCCAGAGCGTTTCTCAGCTGATTGGGATGGGTTGGAAGTTTCGTGTGCATGGTGCGGGATCTCTCGCGCACCATGTTTACGATGTATTTGAGTCCAAAATGGGTGTGTAGAATGTGTGACGGGAATCTAGCCCAGTATCAGAGATCATCCTTAATGCCCTGTTCTGAACGTTCTGCAGCCTGATGAAGGTGGACGCTGCCAGCGATCCCCATGCCTCACATCCGTACATAATCAGGGGCGGGATGATTACCTGATACAGGCGTAGTTTTAGGTGAGTAGGCATACTACAGCGAAAAAGGGATACAGCTGCCTGAGTGTGGCGTGCCTGACATGTGGAGCAAAATTGAGCCCGCGGTCGAACAGGACGCCGAGAAATTTAGCACAGATAACCCAGGGGATTCTCTTCCGCCACAATCTTAGAGCCCGCTTCGGCCGCCAGCTCCGGACCTTGTCCGGGATAAGTTCAGAGCTCTTTCCTGGGCTAGTGGCCATCCACTTCTTGCTCCACCTGCCAATGGCCTGGAGCTGTCGCTGTAGCGTACGATAACAGAAGCGGACATATTTGTTCTGTGCCATTATGAGGACATCGTCCGCATATTGGTACGTAAAGGTCTTGGGTTCCGTTGGAAAGTCGGACATCTAGGTCGTAAAGAGAAGTGAAAACAGTACACTGCCCTCCGGGACTCCTGCAGCTATGGATCTGACTGATGAAGCCTTTCCTTCCGCTCTTACCCTGAAAATTCGGTCTCGCAGGAAACTGAATATCAGTGTAAGATAGGGAGGAGGGAAGTCTGCTTCCCTGAGTTTGTACAGATGGCTCCAAATGTTTTCCGTTCCACCTGAAGGGGGTAAGCGGGTGTCTTATCCAGAGGTTATGCCAGGTGTCTTAGCTCATACCTGCTCTATGAGGTTAGAGTGCTAAAGAAAATATCATTCTAACACATTTTCCTTAGACTTCTCTGTAAGAAAGTAATAAATGTGAAAATAAAGCAGCAATAACATTACAGCACAGCGACATAAGCAGTGTACATACTAATGTTTAGGAATTAGAAGCAACATATTATTGTATAATAAGCAAGTGTTAAAACAAAATGGTTTGGCTTTCAATATTCACTACTTTCTCTACCATTATCAACTAACCTATGTTCTTTATTTTCATAATGTCCTTATAAAGTATGGTTTTTCCGTGTACTTTACCTTAATCTGACAACAATTTAGGCCAGAAATTTTTTCAAGTTACAATCTAAGTTACGCTTTCCCTATTTGGTTGCATGCAAGATGCGTAACGACAAACAGCTGTTTATCTATACCACAACTCTTCTTTTTGCTGTCTCTACTATTTACCTATAATAAGTAGGGAAAATATTGTATTCCACCCAAAAATTGAATGACGAGATTCACTGGAAATATATGTTTTGAGACTCCCTGAATCCAAAGAAAGCATTTTTAATTTCTGTACTACGTAGTTACACGAGGTAGAGAAAGTATTGTATTCCACCCAAAAATTCAATGATATTCACCGGAAATACTTCTTTTGAGACTCCCTGAATCCAAAGAAAGCATTTCTACTTTCTCTACTACGTAGTTACAGTAAGTAGGGCAAGTATTGTAATCCAATCAAAAATTGAATAACGAGATGAATACTCGGAACGGAAATACTCGTTTTCAGACTCCCTGAAACCAAACAAAGCGTTTTTACTTTGTCTGCTACGTAGTTACACTAAGTAGAGAAAGTACTATGTTCCACCCAAAAATTGAATAATGGTCAAGATGATCTGAGACTGAAGTAGCAGCAGAAACCAAAGAAAAGTTGTCCACCTCTTATTTCGGATCATTGTCAAGCTGCTCTTCGACTTCCAGCAAAAACACATGTAATGGGTGAATTACTGTTCCTCCTTTTCGTTCTCTTTTGGACGACGGACATTGTGTTTGAATCGACACATCCATGCAACCAGGCGCGGCGCGTCCCATGTGTTCAATGGTTCAGTGAACCCCCGGGAAAAAAGTTGCATTATAAAATATATAAACTTATAATTTACATAAGCATTCTTCGTTTCTTTCTCGTATTAGCTCATTTTATTTGCATTTTTAAATAATTCTATCATATAAAAAACGTTCAAGTCTTTGACATAGCGCGCATACGTTCCAACGCACTGCCCAGGTTCAATCTTTCTTCTGAACCTCCGAGAATAAGTTTATGGGTGTTTCTTGCGGCAGGGAGGGGTAAGGGGAAACGTCGCTAACAATGCGGATTTGAGCTGGAGGGACAATCAGCTCCGCTGCGAGTCGGACTCGAGCGGAAACGCACGAATTAATCCTAACCGAAAGGGCTAGAGAACCGGAGCATTAACATGCTAATGCGTGTTTTAATTGTAACAGAGTGATTTTCTTACAATCGTTAAACCGTTGTTTACTGAATAATACATTTAAAAGTGTATTCGGTTATATACTTGTGCTTTAGTGTTCATATGCATATTGATCTGTTCTAGTTTGTTTTCAAAGAAAAATGAACAACGTTCAATATATTTTAAAAACAAATATCACAGCTTTAAGCTTGGAAGAGAAGTGTAAAATTAAGAAGCTTGGCAGGCCAATACCTCAGCTCGAATTAAAACAAGCGCAAACCAGCCGAGGTAACACATTCTGCAGGACTTTTAATGTAAATATATACAAAAGGAATAGTTGGATTTGCGGTTGCATTTCTACAAATAAGCTATTTTGTTTTCCGTGCTTACTGTTTGCTAAGGGTAAAGATGCAAGCTGGACATGCCATGGCGTGTCAGATCTAAGTCATCTAACACAGAAAATTAAGAATCACGAGGAATCTATTGCACATAAGAATGCTTATTTAGATTTATCAATCCTTGGAAAAACGGAAATTAGGCAACAGCTTAGCTCAGCTTTCAGGCAGAACATAGAAAGGCACAATGACAACGTAAGGAAAATCGCTATGTTCTTTCGAAAATAATTGATTGTATTAAGTTCTGCGGTGAGTTTTAACTTGCCTTACGTGGACATGATGAAATAGCAGAATCTAACAATCCCGGAATATTCAGAGGGATAATAAATTTTACTTCAGCTTTAGATTCAGTTGTAAAAGAGCACATGAACAGTGCTACAGTCTTTAAGGGCACATCCAAAGATATACAAAATGATTTGCTAGAGTGTATGTTATATGTGTGTCATGAGGAAATTAATGCTGAAATAGCCAAGGCAGATTTCGTGTCTGTGATAGCAGATGAAACTTCTGATGTATCTTCTAAATTTCAATTGGTTTTAGTATTTCGTTATCTGTTATCTGCTGGAGAGCCTGTTGAAGGATTTTGGACATTTTTAAATCCACCTGGTAGTG
Organism: Deroplatys truncata; assembly: GCA_030765065.1. Classification (NCBI taxonomy): domain Eukaryota; kingdom Metazoa; phylum Arthropoda; class Insecta; order Mantodea; family Mantidae; genus Deroplatys; species Deroplatys truncata. The sequence continues at coordinate 25,163,280 of CM060980.1, forward strand.
ACGCTTCCTCCTTAGCAGCTTGCATTAAAAATGTCCTTGCCGATGTTGTACAAGAACAGAAAGAAAAAGTAGCATCTCAAAGTTATGATGGCGCAACTGTCATGCGCGGCCAACACGCAGGAGTACTACACGAACAGAAAGAAAAAGTAACATCTCAAAGTTATGATGGCACCACTGTCATGCGCGGCCAACATGCAGGAGTACAAACAATCTTAAGAGAAGAGTATCATTTCGCGTATTATGTGCATTGTTATGCTCACCAATTGAATTGATTCTTGCCCAAGCCACCAGTCAAAACAAACAAGTAAAACTGGTTTTTAATACTGTTGCAGAGATTCCAATGTTCTTCTCAAATTCACCTCAAAGAGTGGCTGTTTTAGATGCAATTGTGAAGCGATAAGTCCCTCAGGGATCAGCCAGAAGATGGTACTTTAAATCCAGAACGGTTCTTACAGTTCATGAAAATAAAGAGGCCATTCTGGAATGTTTCCAACAAATTGAAGACACCAGCAACCAGATAAAAACTGAGAATCGAGCTTATGGACTAAGGCTGAAACTGCAACAGCCAAAATTTTCCTTTTGGTTAGAGGTATTTTATAAAATAATGCTCCACGTGGATATCCTGTACAGTCAATTACAAAAGCGCACCACTGATCCTGTATCAATAAAGCAAGCATTAGCATCATTCGAATGTAAAATTTTGGAAATTAGAGACAACGTTGATAACATCATAATCAAGGAAGAACCTAATGTAACAAAACGAAGATGCGAAGATGTGTATATAACAAGGAATGTAGCAGCAAAGGAAGTATGTGACATAATAGTTCAACAGAGCAAACAAAGTTTTGAATTCTCCAGCCACCTATTGCCCTCTAATTTACTTGACCAGCAATTCTTCCCTTCACTGAAGAATAAATTTCCTGAAAAAATACTTTTTGCTGTTGTGCAGTCTTATCCATTTCTAAATAAATCTAAGTTAAAAACAGAACGGCAGATCATTTATTCTCGAGAATATTTTCAAGAAATGAAAAGTTCAATAGCACTTCTCAAGTTTTTAATTGAAAATAACCTTCAAGAACCCTTCGGAGAGGTTATGAAATTGTTGAAATTGGTAGCTACTATCCCAATGACAACGTGTGAAGCAGATAGGTGTTTCTCCACTTTGAAGCGGATCAAAATGTTTCTTAGAAGCACCATAGATGAAGATAGGCTGTCTGCTCTTTCCATGCTATCCATTGAAAACGAAATGATCCACAAGCTTGCAGATTTCAACGAGAGAGTCATAGACAGATTTGCCACGAAAAAGGAAAGGAGGATGGACTTTCTCTATAAACATACCTCCACAGGAGATTCAACCCCATCAACGTCTTCAGGATCATTTTAAGGTAATTTTAGAACTACAGTATATTTGAAATAATTTAGAAAATAAAATCATTTGGAAAGGTAAAAGTGGTGAACACCCTGTCATTTTAGGCACCAGCTGCCACTGCATGCAACCATACGAACAATTTGTTTATACCTGCTGAAATAATGATACAACCAGCTATGGTCTTTGGGCACAGTTGCTTTCTTAATCAGCGTACGTACAATGAGACTGATACCGTGAATTGCAACTGTATCTCAGCCATGAGGGCCCATCCCACCAGCGTGATAAGACGAGATACTCAATCGTACATCCTCTAGAACAGTGGTGGCGAAGGCGCGACTTGCGAGGCACAACTCCTTTTCTAGCCGTCTATTCATTTGTTTTGCATGTGCTGCTGAGTGGTGTAATGCGTGTTGCATATTTGATGACTCGAGAGAGAAAGGCATTTTCGCCACCCTTGCTCTAGAAGGAAGGTCTGCAGGATTCAAAAGCCCAGGGATGTGCTTCCACTCAACCCACTCAATTTTCTCGTTGGATCCAGGCAAGCACTGTGCTGGAATCACTCCATGCATAAATAGGCTCGGTAGTTCAACCAATGGTATTTCGAACTAACTTAAGCAATCTCGCTCTCTTTCTCTCTCTTTCTTTCTCGTGTTCTTACAAACAGAACAGAATTTCAAAGCTATCACGTCTTTGGCTCGCATTCGGAAGGTCGTGGGTTCGATTTCTCTGGCCGAGGTTCCTGACCCATGGGTTTTTCGGGGGGTTTTCCCGGGTCGCCAGGCGAAGGTTGGGAAGGATTCTCACATTCCCGGATTTCCTGAACCTCTATTTCATTTCCATTCTCATTTCCCTTCATCTTTCATCCGTTGGTCTTTTTCAGGGTTGGAAGTGTTGGCGATGGTGTTTCGGTCCTGTGTGGCAGGGGAAAAGGACGCTCTTTGTGACTCTCCGTTCCTCGGTTTTCGGCTAGCTGTCGGAAGTATCCTAACTTCCTTGAGGGGCGTTGGACCCCTCTGTGCTGGGTGGGGTCCCCGGTCTGCCTGTCCGTCTAACGGGGATTCTGTATCCGAAAACTTAGGGACCATACAATTCCTGTGCCGTCACTCCTGGTTCCGGGCGCCCGGTGTCGCCTCATCCTTCCTCCCGGAGACGCCCCCTTGTGGGGCGTAGGCACAATATCCACTAGGTGGATCAGTGCTGAGTCCCCTCCGTAGCCAACTAATCCAAAGCTATCACATAGTGATCAGCTTTGAGGGATTTGGCTATCGCTTTAGCTTAATATGTTCTGGTTATACCTACAACGAATTGTGTAAATAAGTGATGAAGGTTTATCGGTATTAACATGACATAGATGCAAAATAAGCTTTGTAAGAATAGTTTGTAGAAGAGTGAGCAGAGAAAATCATGTGAATGCAACACATCATATTTTATAGCAGAAGTTCCATATGCCTGTGTGTCTGTGAACAACATAAATCCAAAGCGAAAAGTCAGTTAAATACCAAACTTGATATTTAAGTTCAGCATCTTTCAAAGATGTGACACAAGGATTTTCAAGAAAATCTCCCCCAACCTGAACAACCCTTTATATGGAGAAATGTTCGAAATTTGTTATTTTCTCAAAAGTGGCTCTAATGATTTTGATTAAAATATGTACATGACAAACGAAATATATATTTTGAACTTGCTGAGAAGAGCCTCTCAAGTCTTCACTCTGAATGACTTTTGTATAATTGCTAAACTCTAAAAGATTGTACAAAGTTTTACTACACAAGAAATGCAGACCCCGTTAGCGCACGCAGTTTGTTATACATATATTTTATGAGATTGACTATTTCCCAGATTTTTTTGTTATTGGTTTGATTATTTTTTGTAACTGAGAAATCGCTATTCGTTTTGTTTTTGTCGCGGTCATGCAAGCAGCATGGGATTTCAAAGCATTACGTAGTGACATCCTTTTTGAAAATGTGACTATCACTTTATCTACGTATACTACAACGAAGTGTACAAATGTGAACTTCTTCTTTTGGTATTCAATTAAAGTCCTTTAACCGGGTAGGCCATTACGGGCGGTGAATGAACGAAATGGTTAAAATGATGTTCAAATGGGCCCAGGTCTCTAGAAATTAGAATCTGACATTCATCTTCTCAGGATAAGAGGAAACCCTGGAAAATAACTTTATCCAGGTAATTCATTCTAACCGAGATTCGAATTCGGGACCTCTTGAATGTGAGGCAGATCCCCGCACCACAGAGATGGGCTAAATGTGATTTGCAAGTTTATCTGGGTTATAAGAAGTAGACAGAAAAATGAGATTTAGAAAAAAGAATTTGTAGAATGGTGAGAAGAGAAAGTTATGTGAATGCAACACGTTAGATTGTTTTCTTGGTAACGTAAAGAGCGTGGAGTTTCAGAGACGCCACATAAAAATCTGACTATTTTGAGCCACTGTATTCTTCTTATACTTACAACGAAGTTTGTAATGGCAGTTCATCTAACAAGAAGACTCTTTCACTCAAGCAGTGTGTAGGACAAGGTTGGAAAGATAGAATCAGATTGACACATTAAATGTCATAGCCGAGATTTGAACTACGGATCTTCCAGTTTATGTTCAGGTGGCGCCGCGGTAACGCATGCGACACGCATTCGGGAGATCCCTGGTTCGCTTCCCGGCGACCGCCCAATCTGACGCATGGGTTTTTTCCGGGAGTTTTCCCGGCTCGTCAGGCGAATGCTGATATTTTTCTCAGCCCCGAATATCGTTCCATTCCTCATTTCATTCATTCTTATCCCCGTTAGGTCTGTTTCAAGGTTGTAAGTGTCGACGATTGTGTTCCGGTGCGGCGTGGCAGAGAAAAAGGATGCTCTCTGTGGAACCTTATTCGTCTCTCGATCTTCGGCTGGTTGCCAGGGTATATGGACCGCTTCGTGGGGGGACATTGAACCCTCTGTGTGGAGTGGGGTCCCCGGTTTGCCTGCCCGACTGTCAGGGCGTCTCAATCTGGAAACTTTAGGAACCTTGTCATTGCTGTGCCGTCACTCCTGGTTCCGGCGCTCGGTGTCTCTCACCTCGTTCCCCCTTCCGGGGGTGCCCCCACAAGGGGCACAAGCACAATATCCTCATTCACTGAATCGGGGTCGTTACACATCCAATTCCATTCCAGACCAGGGAAGAGAAGCATTTTAAGAATTCAGAACGGAGTCGTAATACAAAGTACCTAAGTCCTTTTTTTCCATCTTCAGATTTGTAACTTGAAAGCAATTTTATTCTCAGAATAGAGTGCTTTCAAATAAACCAACTGCAACAAAAGCACATCAACCTGTCTGCATTAACACTTTCGGGTCACTATTTTGAAAATTTAGCTTATGCGTTATCCTAACCCAATAAAACAGCATATTTTGCGCTAAACGTTGTTTCCTCGTATCTATTAAAATTTTCTCCTTTTGGATACAATACCTACATAGGTGTTATTACTCTACGTCCGCTATACGACTGGCACGGTTTTTCTTCCTTTCTCTTGTGCGAGTGTGTAAGGGGAATTATGTTTCAAATAAAACAATCTTTATTTGTTTTTCAGCAACAAACTCAAAATATGTATTATTTTGAAGAAAATTTAATGTTGCACTTAATTGTGCCCAAACTGCTTCAATAGTTAGACATTAATATTACTTTTACTTCCATATTTTTAAAACATTGCTTGAATATTATCAGAACTGAATGAGCCAACTGTATGGAACTCCCTACTTAGCGCTAAACGTTGTGATCAAATCTATGAAAATGAAAAAGCAAAACGAATTTATATTCAAGGTAATAAATACCCTCTGCTTCGGAGTACGCGTAGAACGTTCTATTGGGGATAATTATGAAATTATTATTATTATTATTATTATTTATTAATAGCAACAAACGTTAAAAACAAGACATACGTTATAGAACCTTGTTTCTCAAGAAAACTACTGAATCTTAAACTTGTGTAGCACCCGCATAAAGAGTGCAATATTTAATTTTTAAACAACATATTATGCAAAGAAAATGTTAATTTATTTCGCTTGAATAGATCTAGTAAAGTTTCATCTTCTTTCCTCTTAGAGCCAGGTCGCTGAATTATACGAGCATACACAGAAGTAAATATGACCTTTAAGACGATACCGGCACTTACTGTTGGCTATAGTCAGACATGAGTAGTCGAGAAGACATTTATTTCCCCTCTTCTTGTACATCCCTTGATCCATCGGAAAACATTTGAAGCCTTCTGTACAAAGGCCTTGATGCCACGTGTGGCAAATGCCTTCTCTACGTCAAGCAGTACCGCTATGGTCTTGAAATTCCCCTGGAAACCCAGGGAAGCCTTCTCGACCACACGGAGTAACTTCAAGTTAGCGGAATGCCCATGGCGAAAACCAAATTGGTGATCCGGAAGGAGATGCCTTTCCTCGAATAGAGGAATGAGGCGGTTCAGGAGCAACAGCTCAGAGACTTTTGAGACGGTCGGGAGCAGGCTTATGGACGGTATTTGCAGGGGAAGACCGGTCTTTGCCGGGTTTCGATACGCATACCACTCTTGCCTCCTTCCAATAGGTTGGAAAGTGGAGAAGATATAGGCATGCATTAAAAATCCTCGTCAAGTGAATCACGGCCTTTTTAGGAAGGTCCTGGAGCATGGACGTCGTGGCACCATCATGTCCAGAGGGTTTGTTAGGATTCAGTTGCTGGAATTCGGATGCCACATGTTTAGGGGTGACTAAAGGAAGAATCTCCCCGTGGGGCGGCTGTGGATCCTCATAGAGGTAGTCCACAGTAGCTTCTACGAGGTCAGTGAAGTCTTGTTCCTGAGAATCATCCCGAGGTTCGAATTCAAGTTCTAGATAGTCCGCAAACACAGTGGCTTTCTCGTGTAGCTCAAAAGCGAGCCTACCTGGAGTGCCGTATAGAGGATGCTGGTACTGTGTTTTATCCTTTCTTAGGAATTGAATAGTCCGCCAGGGTTTCTTCTCTTGAAGGTTGAAATTCCTCGTGGTATTTTCCCAGGCCGTTTTCCTATGCGTTTGGAGCAGTCGCCTTGCCTTTTTGAACCACTGGTATACTGCCGCTATACTGGGACGGCGGAAACGCTGCCATAGCTTCCGGAAAGTTGCCTTGGCTTTTATCAGGTGCCAGAGTTCATTAGGGATAGTTCTCGGGTTGGTGTTGTCAAGAGGGATGTGGTAGATTTGAGCGCGCATCGCATTCAGGAGGTGTTGGGATGGGCCAAATGCTGCCACCTCTAGCGCGTCAGTAGAATCAATGTGAAAACGCGGTTCAACTGACTGGTTCAGCGCATGGACGGCTGCATCCCAGTCTACCTCATTTGTCCAGTCTGGCCTGGCATGCCAACGTTGGAGTCTACCACAACAGGCTCCTGATCCGAATTCAGTTCGTTGGCAGTCGAGAAGTGTAGATGGAATGACATGTTTTTGACGCGTTGACCCCCTAGATCCGTGTGCGAGGAAGCTCAGGTCTCCTCTGATGCGGCAGTAGAACTCGCGGCCACGCTGATTGGAAGTGCGTCTGTGCCGGTGGCCATGCTTCGCGTTGAGGCCACTTGCAATGCAAACCACGGGGTGTAGGTTTAGAAGAGTAGTGTAGTCTGCTTCATAGAAGTGATGATCAGGAGGGTAGTAGGCCGCCATCAGCAATGTGTCTAACCCGGCAATGGCAAGCCGTATGGCTCAGGCTTTCACATGCTGTAGGGGCGGAAGAGGGACATGTGTGTGTGTGTGTGTGTGTGTGTGTGTGTGAGTGATGTGATTTCGAATGAAGATTGCAGTAGCGCCCCTGTCGGTCGACACTACCTGACCGATGGGTGACGTAACTTGGCAGCGAAAAGCTAGTACCAGCAATTACATGTTTTTCGCTGACCATTAGAATGTTAATTCCTTAAGAGTGCACAAACTCAAGAAAGCTGGGGTAGTGCCCCCTGTCACCGTTTGCATTCCAAAACGAAGCTCGTAATGGTCTCCAACAAGTCTGGAGGTCATTACGTGGCGGTACTCGGGAACAAAACCTCCAGCGTTTCAATTAGGACTCTGAGATTCTCCATAGGGCTTAACTGCGAGCTTGAGATCTGCCACTTACAGTTTCGTAGCGCTGGGAGGGCCTTTTTTATGAGTTCTCCGAACCACAGGGATAGGGCCCGAAATTCCTCAAGGTCTTGAAGTCAGATAGTGGCTCTAACGGCTGACAGTGAGGTCGATGGAGTAATATGGAGCGCCGGTGCTGTGCTGGTGGACGTTGCCGTCGCTGGAGCAATGACAGATGGGGATATTTCATCCGTGGTCGCGGCTTTGATTGACTAAGGAGCCGCGGCCTCTGATTGGCCCGGCTGGTTTCCCTTAGCAGCACCTTTCTTACCGCGTTTCTGCTTCTTGCCGCGGTTTTTCTTGGACCGCTGCGGCTTCTATTCCGGCTGTGGCAGGTTACTGGGTGTTGCGACCATTGTTGATGCAGGTATAGGAGCTGGAGTCGTGGCCCCCTCTGCACGTCGTAGTGTCGTCTCAGCCTTTTTGAGAACGGCCGCAAAGGAAACTACCGGGCGTACTGTTGCCGTTTCGGATTTCCCTGTCGGCGGCTCTCAATAATTCTCTGGCAGCTCTCAGACATAGATATAACCTCGCTAACTCCTCCCAGCCGTTCAACAGAGAGAACCGGCTCGGGCCGTTTAGCCCCGCTCTCTCGGCTGCGGGTATATATAGCAGGGACAGATCCCGGCTGACGTCAACGCAGACGCAGACGCAGAGCAGAGCCAACGCAGAGGTGACGCAATGCACAGTAGCTGGTGGGGAGCAACAAGGCCATAGCCAACGCCTTTAGGCGGTTTTTAGGCGCACTTCGGTATTCGGCCCTCTGTTGCTCAAGCTTCTCAGCGCCCGCTGCTGAAAGTTAGGTTTTGTTTTAAGTGAATTTGGGTTGCGCTGCATCCTCGGGTGCAGGGCAAGATGCCCACCCTCAATCCTCTCAATCCCTACCCCTACCCCCGATCCTGTGAGCAGGTTCCAACCTGCTATCCAGGATGCGGCAATCCCGAGCACCAGCACTGGTGTCACCAACATGGCGGCCTCGAGCTTTGCTCAGGTCGTCCCCACTACCAACCTGCCTCGACGAAAGCGCCACAAGACGCGCGGGAAGGGCAAGGCTAAACGTCTGGCAACGACCAACCATCAAACTGATCAGGACTCTGCTCGAGTAACACCTTTGCGAATAGGCCAAAATTCAGAGTCCGACGGACTGCTCATGTGACGAAAGTGACGTCACCACCATCTCGGCTCGTACCGGCAAGGCTCCGGCCCCGTCCGGTATCTCCGATATGGAAGCCGATGAGGTCAGCTCCTCCGACATCTCCACAGATGTCGATGAAGCTGAATTTCGTGTAGTAGAGAATTGCCGAAGGAGGCGGAGGACCTCCCACCTGCAGACGGAGGGTGCGCCCTCCTGTCAGCAGGGGCCTGTCAAGCGGCACATTCCGTCTATCATAGTGGACGACTTCCGGGGTTCGGTAGACTTCCTTAAGGAGGTCATGCCAACTCTGTCAGGGCCTTGCACTGTGACTAGGCGGAAGAGCCGTTTCGTCTTGCAGGCGAAGCATACTGAGGATTACCAGTGCCTTCTCTCCTCCTTAGATGGAAGGAATATCCCTTACTTCACCTTCGGCCTGGATAAGGCAAAAGACGTTCGGCGTGTCATCCGGGGGCTTCTGGTGGACACACCCGTGGGCGACATCGAGGAAGTCCTATGCCGCCAGGGCATCAAACCCCGACTGGTGAAGCAGCTCACCAAGCCCGCTCCTGATGGCCATGCAACCAAAGTCCCCATCCCCTTCTTCCTTATAGTGGTGGTGCGGGTAAATGATCCGGAGGCCAAGCTAGATGGTGTCACAACCATCTCCTACCTTCGAGCAAAGATAGAAGCATCAGAAGCTCTGGCGGTCCTCCCCAATGCCACAGATGTCTGGGGTTTAAGCACTCCAGCATCTACTGTCGCCGTAACCTACGCTGCCTTCGGTGCGGCGAAGCCCACACTAAAGAGGTTTGCCCACGTGCCCACGAAGAGGTGCCTACGTGCGCCAACTGTAAGGGAGAACATTTGGCCTGCTATGGCGGATGCCCAACGAGGAAAGCAGCAATCGCCTCCAGACAACCACAACCACCTCCACCGAGGCAATAGGAGTCCCAGCCTAGGAGGGCGCAGGGGCGCCCCTTCAACAACAACCAAGACCTCGCAACTTCTTCCTGAGAGGCAACAGCCATCCACTCCAGAACAACGTCAGGAGAAGTCTTCAAGATCTACTCTCGCTGAAGTTGTGCGCCAGCCCCCGCGTGACACACACAACCCCAGCACAAAAATCGACACCAATCCCAGCTCCGCGGAGCCATCAACCTACCTCTTCCCGCCCGAGGAGGAGCAGGAACGTCCTGGAGCCTGACTTGGCACCCGAGACAATGAGGAGCGCTGATCCCGCTCCTCGGCGTCGGGAGCAGTAGGGCCGATGAGGCTCCCTGCTCGCCCAAGGATATCTCCTCCCCAACCAAAAACCCCCAATTCTACCCCTGGCCTGGACCTTGCGGGGGATGATGGGGTGGCTACAGCAACTGCTGCTGAACCACGGCCGTCAGATCTGCGAGATCCTGGTTAAGTTCTTTACCGCCAACAACCCGGCTGGCAAAATGGTAGTAGCTATGGAAGGGCTTGCCCTTCTGACCTCTGTTACTCCGCTCGCACAGAATGGCGCACCGAAATAGGTCCTGAACCTCTTTTCGGTTCGCGTTCTGGAACGCTTGCGGCCTAATCGGTCAGGGGGGTAAGTTGCGCATTTTGCCCGCTCCCAGGCACTGGACGTAATTTTAGTCGGCGAAACATTTCTCCGCCCAGAAAGCAGTTTCCGCCTTCCGGACTAATTCTGCCACAGAACGGATAGACAGGGTCGTCCAGGAGGCGGCACGGCGGTCTTTGTGCGGCAGAACGTGGTCCACCGCCCTATCCAGCTCCCATCTCTTCAAACCATAGAGGCCACAGCTATATGTATGGACATCGATGGAACGCAATGCCAAGCATCCGCATTGGCATTGCGGCCGCAGGGCGGACGCCAGAGGTAATGCAACAATTCGCCTGATCGACGCGGACCCCCTGCTTCAAAGCAGGGCCCCTGGCAACCCACACACCATCCCCGAGGTGGAGGACTGTCCTCAGTCATCGACTTCGCGATCACCAAGCATTTCCCATACCGTCTCATCCTCACGTCAATCAACGCATTACATGCCGACCACAATCCCGTGTTGGCAGAAATCAACACTAGGGTTGCCAGCCACAACTGCTCGTTTCGAACCCGAGAAGTCGACTGGGTAGCGTTAGGAATTGCCTTCGCACTTCCATTCCACCGAATCCCAGACATCCCATCCTTGGAGGCAGCGGTTTCTTCCTTCACCTCCATAGTGAAGCAAACTGCACACAAGCTTACAGTCTTTGCTCCAGCCCCTCTACGTCCAGACGTCCTTCCAGTGGACCTTGTTGTTCTCATCCGCCGTTCCTGGGCTGCACGGAGACTGTACCAGCGTCACCGCACGCAGCACCATCGGGCGCTATTGAGGCGTCTACGCCGACAGGTCCTTGTCCGCCTGCGCGAGCACCATGTGCAAGCGTAGGACACGATGTCCAGACTGCGCATCGATGAAGGCGACGTATGGAGGATAGCAAAAAGGCTCCGTAACCGTCGTGGCCAACACACCTCTCCTCTGCAAGGCACCCAAGGTCTCGCCTACGAACCCTAGGCCAAAACAAATGTGTTCGCCGACTACCTTGAACCCACCTTACGTCAAAGAGATGAACCCCAGAACATCTTTTCCAAGTACATACGTCGAGAGGTACGCCGACATTGTCGGCGCCCTCCAGACGACGCGGATCGGCTATCCATCATTCGCCCGAGTGAGCTCCATGGCGCACTCCTGCGTCTCAAACCCAAAAAGCGGACGGACCTTACGGGCTAACCCCCCTCGTGCTCCAACACCTTCCCTTCAACGCCGTGCTCTTACTTACCCGCGTGTTCAATGTGTGTCTCACTCTAGGTCACTTTCTACGAGAGTTGCGAGAGGCCCGGGTATTATGAATCTTGAAACCGGGGAAAGATCCGGTACATTCTTTCAACTACCGATCCATTAGTCTCCTTTCGACCCCCTCGAAAGTCTTCGAGAGGATGATTCTCAACCGCTTGTCCCCACTTTTGGGAGACATTCAGGCCATCCCGAACCGCCAGTTTGGTTTTCGTCCTGGGCATTCGACATCCCAGCAGCTGCTGCGAGTGGTGGAGACAGCCTCCCTGGGCTTCCAGGAGGGCTGCTTCACGGCCGCGATATCGCTGGATGTCGGAAAGGCCTTCTCAACGACGTGGCATACGGGTCTCCTATACAAACTCATCCAACTGGGATTACCAATACAGATGATCAACATTATACACAGCTTCCTCCGACACCGCACGTTTAAGGCTACAGTCGCGGGGAAAACATCTACACTTAGGCCAGTTAGAGGCGGAGTCCCTGAAGGCTCTGTATTATCCCCCACGCTTTTTAGCGTCTTTATGGCAGATTTTCCAACACAGCAGCAAGTCGAAATGGCCCAGTATGCTGACGATGTGCTGCTGTACTGCTCAAACAAAAACCTCCTCAGAGCCTTCAACCACATACAGAGACACCTCCGCCTCATCCAGCAGTGGTGCCGGCGTTGGCGCATGTCCGTCAACGCGGACAAGAGCCACGCCATGTTGCTTACTAAGCGCCACATCCCCGCAGACTGCCCCACATTTCAATTCCGAGGTCGAAGAATTGAATGGAGAAATTCTATTACCTACCTGGGGTGAAGTTGGACAAGGGTCTAACTTTTCGCGAGCACATCCATGATGTCTCGGTCCGGGCGCAGGGGGCAATTGCTTCTTTGTATCCGATGCTGAGATCTGGGATGTCTGTTGGCTTAAAGCTACAACTTTTCCGAGCGCTGATAATCCCCCTTATGCTGTACGCCTGCGAGGTCTGGGGTATGGCCGCAGACAGCTGGCTACTATGCCTACAACGGGCGCAGAATAGGGGACTCCGGTCCATCTACTCTATCGGCCGCTCCTTCCCCGTGAGACTACTGCATGAAGCCTCATCGCTTCCATATGTGGAAGATGAAATTAGGCGCCGGGCTACAAAATTCTATGCAAGTTTACCAAATCATTAGAGCATCCTGGTCACATATCTTGGAGATTACAACCCTAGAACTCGCCGTCTTCGGGTTCCCCGCATGGCATGCGAGCACATCGGATAACCGAGGAGAAACGCCAACAGCAGCAAAAGCTGACCTCCATTGTAATCCCATCCAAGAGATGGTTGGTCTCAAAATTAACCTCAACTAAAGAAAATTGACAAAATATAAATACACATACATCAGGGTGCAGGAGCTATAGGCTACCTCCCTTCTTTCTACTCAATCTAAAAACAAAACCGTCATCCTAAACCACCATTCCTTATAATAGTCTCCCTGCGGTAAAATCCTATTGAGGGTGGGTACGCAGCGAATTCACTCAGGCTAAAATTTGGCCTGCCAGCAGCCAGTCGGAGTCGGCTGACGTCAGTTCCTGAAGAAGGCCACAGATACAAGATGACCGAAAGCTTGAGTAATTTCATCGATATAACACAGCTGATAACCAGAGAAGCTCTAATCAGTAACCACCGCCGTGAAAGCTTTAAGTCTTTTATGATAGTCACGGTTGTCGCTAGAGGCGTGGAGGCATTGGGAGGATACCAATGGTGTCTGTGATGCCCCCTTAGATGAGCAGATGCCTAGTCTAATTCTTTTTCTCAAGAGAGAGGTACAGGGAGAAGAACGTGTTGCCTTGGCAAATACTCGTTTTTCCGCTTCTCATTGAAAGCCAATGGAGAGGGCCAACTCTTTTGCTGGTGAGACTGAGCGCCACTCTACAGCAGCTAATTTAGCAAATCTCAGCAAAAGGAAACTTCTTGCACATTATGGTAGTTGTTTCGCCTGTACCAAGTAAGGCCACCCTGCTCCTAGATGTCGGATGATGTGTAGTTTATGCTGAGAGCGCCACATACTAATGATGTGCGATAAAAGTAAGGCAATTCTGTTTTTAAAGTGGGAAACAGTCCTTCTGAATTAGATTTCCTGGCTATTAATCATAGTCTGACATTTAGAGCTTCAAATGAAGTGTTCTTACAGTCTTTTGCAGTTATTCTGCACAGTGGTGATACGGATCGAGAAGTTCGTGTTTTGAGCGACAGTCGGTCACAACGCTCCTATACTTTAAATAGCTTGGCCAAAGAAATGAAGTATGGTGTCATTGGTGAAGACAGTCTGATTCACTCTCTGCTTGGAGGCTGTAACCTAGTATTAATGAAGCACAGCTGTTAAATGGAAGCTTCGCCTGCAGATTTTCAGCACTAGGACCAGCCAATATTGCTTCATTTATTCCGTTGGCAAGGCCCAACACAAAAATGGAAGAAGAGATTCGAAAATTGGGCATCAAGCTCATTGATAACATATCTGGACTCACTGATGTCCTGATTGGAGCTGATGTAGCTGGCAAAATCTGGTCCGACAAAAGGGTAGTCCTTTCTTCTGGTATTGTAACTCTCAAAACTTTGTGTGGTTGGACACTGATGCACACTGAGAAGAAGTCCAGTGCTTGCTGCAGTAGAAATCTTGCCACAACCTTCACTATGACAATTGTAATTGCCGGAGACGTTGCTCTTCTGTGGAAACTCTAGACCAAGGGTGGCGAAAACGCCTTCCTTCCGTGAGTCACCAAATATGCAACACGCTCTGCATCACTCAGCAGCACGTGAAAAGCAAATGGAATGTGGCAGAGAGGGGACGGCGCCTGCGAGTCAAAATTACTCGCGAGTCCCGTTTTCGCCACCTCTGCTCTAGACTATTGATACCAGTGACCCAGTAGAGAAGCAGGATCGAGATGCCAAGCGACTGGCTGTTTTGGACAATTTTAAGGAAACTGTCGAGTTTTTGAACGGCCGATACCAGGTTGGACTCATGGCACCTGGTTTCTAATCGTGAAGTAGCTTATGGTCAGCTGGTGAGAACTACAAAACATTTGTGCCAATCCAACAATTTATTTGAAGATTACGATTCAGTATTTCTTGAATGGTTCAAGCTTAACATCATTGAGAGGATTGAAGCTAATCGTAAGGGTGCTTGCCACATCACCCATTGTGGAGACCAGTAGCACTACAAAAGCGCCTCCCGTCTTTGACGCCTCGACTAAAATTGGTGGTTTTCAGTCTCTCAACGACAGTTTGGAGCAAGGGCCGAATCCCATTGAACTGTTTCCTGACATTCTGTTGCGACTTCGAGATAAAGATGTGTGCGTCTCAGTTGACAAAGAGAAAGCCTTTCTACCAACTGCAATACACTCAGAAGATCGGGGCTATCTGAAATTCCTGTGGTGGAACCGTGAAGGCAAGTTGGTGACATTAAGACACTCCCGCGTAGTCTTTGGAGTGCCTGTAGCCCCTTCCTCTTAGCCACAGTCCTGGATCACTTACTCAGCAAATGTACAGATAATTGTCCTGTAGAAGTTCCTGCACGTTTGGAAAAGTTAAACAAGTAATTTTATGTTGATAATCTAGTGACGATTGTACACGGTCATTTAGATGCGGAATATCTGCGATCATTTGCTTCAAGTGTCATGGCTACAGCAAGTTTCTACCTCAGAGGGTGGGAGTTCTCAGGTGACTCTTTGCAAGAATTGACTACCATTCTGGGCTTAAGTGGAATGGTAAGACTGACATGCTCAGCCCCAGTCTTTTACACCCAGTATAGAATGGGACGCTAAGGACCATAGCAGTTAAAGAACGTCCATAAATAAAACACAATAGTTGAACATCGGTTGGTTGAAGAAAACTGCTCGGGCGGATTGCCTCACAAAAAGGAATGTTCTCTCCGTGACTCAGAGGTATTCGATCCGACAGGCTTCAGGACCTACAACTTTAAGCCTGAAGTTGATATTAAAAAACCTATGGTAGAAGAAATTGGGCTGGGACGATCTTATAGTTGACGAAAATTAAATAGTTTAAATGTTTGGCTGCAACAAGTTCCTCTGCTCAAAGATATAGCAATTCTTCGGAATATTGGCACCTTTCACAATCGTTCACTGCACCCGTATGTTGACGCAAGTGGTAAGACTCATGCTGAGTGTGTGTTTTTGCTCAGTGAAAGTGAAGATGGAGACGTCTTTGCCAATTTAGTGCAGTCAAAGTTGAGAGTTGTACCTTCCAAGAGACTTACCATGATTGGAGTTGACGGGAGCTACAATGGAGCGAGATTGCTGAAGTCAGTTCGAAATACGAGTACCATTGGTTGGACCACCGAGCCTATTTATGCATGGAGTGATTCCAGTGCAGTACTTGCCTGGATACAACAAGAAAATTGAGTGGGTTGAGTGGAAGCACATCCCTGGGCTTTTGAATCCTGCAGACATTCCTTCTAGAGGGTGAACGATTGAGTATCTCGTCTTATCATGCTCGTGGGATGGGCCCTCATGGTTGAGATTCAGTTGCAATTCATAGTTGTATGTACGCTGAGGAAGAAGTGATGAGCAAAAGGGTTAAGAAAGCAACTGTCCTATTTGTTGTGCCCAAAGACCATAGCTGGTTGTACCATTATTTGAGCAGGTATAAACAAATTGTTCAAATGGTTGCATGGATGTTCCGGTTCAAACACAATGTCCATCGTCCAAAAGAGAACGAAAAGGGGAACAGTAATTCACCCATTACAACATGTGTTTTTGTTGGAAATCGAAGGGCAGCTTGACAATGATCCAAAATAAGAGGTGGACAACTTTGCTTTGGTTTCTGCTGCTACTTCAGTCTCAGATCGTCTTGACCATGATGAGGCACATGAAATTGTCATTCAGAAACAACCATCATTAGCTACTCGGTGTGGAAGACCAGTAAAGGTGCCACTTCGACTGGCTCATGTAATCGGTTTCCAGTAATTCTCTATTTCAGTAAATTAGATGGTAGAATGTCAGAGTTTCTATGACCTTTGTTTTTTGTTCCTTGGATATTGATCTTTTGATGTTTATTCTATGTAATGTTTTATTTATTGAGTACATCTACAAGTAAAATAAATGAGTCCTTTCTTATTAATTAAGAAATCAACAGATGGCTTTGTTGTAACTGGTTAGTGCTTCCCAGTAAGAGGCCCCATATGCCAGTTCTTCTTGCAAGTTTGAAATGTTTTCTTGCTTTCTTCCTGCAACGTTAGCCTAACAATTTTGGTAGCAGGATTGGAGTATAGACTATTGCTGCTGGTCAGCAGCCAACTCTACATCCAGTACCGAATTGATATGCTTTTATATTCCCGATACTAATAGTCCTTTTCCATTCCATCAATAGTCATTTGGTTGCTATATATCACAGGATTAATAACTCGAGATCTATTCTTAAAACAATTGTGTCTGTAATGAGATGCTGAAATATTTGAAGGTACATGCCAGTTATAAACTAGGTCTTCAATGTGTTTTGTCCCTAGTGTTATATCAATGACTTCCCTTCTTTGGGAGGTAACAAAGGTAGGTTTATTGTGTTTATTCAGAATATTTAGCTTTGTAATTACCAAATATTCTTCAGTTGCTCTCCTCTTGGATTGATGACAGTGCTGCCCCATAAAACATGGTGAGCATTGGCATCAGTCCCTATGAGTTTCTTATCCATCTGATCGCAGAGACACCCAGTTCCTCACTGACTTTGATGGCAAAATAGGTTCATCGTAAGGTAGGTATGCTGATTTGAACACTGTGGCTCTCTTCCTGCCCCTACCATCAAGGATGTTTCAACAAAGGTCACATACCTAAAACAGTACTCTACATGTAGCAACGCAGTTATCCAATTCCTAGCATAGATACAAGTTCTTGGATTATCAGAGTTGGAGGCAAACAATGTATGGCCAGAACAGCTTATTCCCCTTACAGTGCCCTTGTACAACCAAGGTTCCTGTATGAGTGCTATATCAATGATTTCCTCCGCCAGCTTTTTGCTTAAAATAACAGAGGCTGTTTTGCAGTCCTGCAAGTTAAACTGAACTACTTTTATAGCAAGGTTAACCACAGCTATTTCTTTATACCAGTACATGTAGAGGGTCCTGTTGTGGATTGCCCCCAGTTCTCCTCATTCCTTTGACCTTCCTTTTTATTCTTCTTGCTACACCAGGCAAATTTTTGTCTAGGTGTAGTCTATTCATAGATGATTTAGTTTTGCCCATCTCTTTTTCTGATGGTAGGTTCTGATTGGAGGGTTCTTATCATTCCTTTTTATTTTAAGTGTTTTTATAAAGGTCCTAGGAGAACCGGGAAATATAGGTCACCCAGCACAGAGCAGGGAAGGCTAAATTCTACAGTGTTGCCTGCTGCCCTGTAGAGATTGTTCACAATACTGTTTTCAACTATTCCACTACTGCACATCCATTGGCACGTGAATTTCCACTTTGAATTGGGTAGACCAGAGACCATACACCATGAGTGGTTCTCCAGCTGGGAGCCCTTGGGTTGGATTTTCAGGTGATAAGCCACTTCTTTGTCTGGTACCTACCCTGTAGCTTCCCTGGTATGAGTAACTCTATGGATATCACCTCTAGTACAGCCCAAAGGTTCACAGAAACACAGAAGTTCTCCCACCAATTACAAGGTCCTGTGGCTTCTAGGGGGAGTTGAAAAGTATTACTGTAGAAGTAAAAACATTCACCGACAGTATCTATTGAGTGATCTAACAATATCTTAAACTGTGTGATATATCAAGAAGTATAAATCCAAAGAAGAGAGTCCCGTATAACTACTTTTGATCAGTATTTGATGCAGAATATAACATTGGATTTTGCAGTCCAGCTGTAGGTGCTTGCTCAAACTTTATGCAGCTTAAAGAGAAGATAAACATTTCTAGGGATCCACAAGAAAAAGAAATACTAAAAACAAAACTAAACATCTACAATGAAGTCAGATTTGTTTTATAAAACACTAAAGATTCTGAGTTAGAATTGTCAAAAAAATTTAATTTTTCCAAAGAAAGTTGCCTGATCCATCAGCCTATTTTCTTTGCCGACTATATTTACACAATTTCATGATATGTGAATGGCTATCCACAGACTATAGAAATTTGTAGTTTATGTTTATTTACATGTGACTTGAAAATGACTATCCAAAAGGTTCATGTCAGATTACATCAGCAGTGTACCACAGATTGTGTACTACTGACTTGGATGGTATTTATACTATTCAGCTTGTTGCTGATGGATGTGGGGACCAAAATAAAAATAAAATAGTGGTTGGCATGGTATGAGCTTGGCTTACCCAAGATGCTCCTACAAGTTTCAAAAAGGTATTTCTAACATTTTCCATGGGTGGGCATAACTTTATCTATCCAGATTATGTTTTTGAGAGAATAGAGCAAAAGGTGAGCTGTACATCCAGATTGTGACATCAGATTTCTATTTCTTGAGAAGTTGCCACAATTTTCAAATTTGGAAATGACAACATTCGTTCCTGTTTGTGACTGGATGACTATAGTTTCTCAAGTTGCATAAGATCCTGGGTCATGACACTAAATTTCAACAATGTAAATGAGTTTAAACTGAGAAATGAGGCCCCACTGGAACAATAGTGCAAGGGAAAACAGCTTATAATGTGGATACTGGTGTTAGAAAGACAGAGGAAAGTGGTGGCACAGTGAGTACCCACTCTGCTAGAGAAAGGAGTTTGCCTAAAAGTCAAGTGCAGGACATTTCCAGGCTCCTTACAACTCACTTAGAACAATGGGAGGAACAAGAAGACTTAAAACTCTACAAAGAATTAATTTCTCAGCAGCAGCAATAAGGAACATCTTGAGATGAGGCAGAAAGAAAAGAGTATTCTGACTTTGGTGAAGTTCCTGGTGGCTCAAAATGAGTACCGAGTATTCTAGCTATTGTACTTCTGTTTTATAATGAACCAGTATATATTCTAGAAAGGTTATAAATTTTCATACTGTTCAGAAGTGAGTTGAGCTTGTAAAATATTATGTTGCTAAAAATACTCCATTGTAAATGGTATAACAAAATGCTGTAAAACCCTTTTTAATATTGTATTCAATAGTAATTCTTAGTTTGTTTTTATGCATTCACAACTCCATTATTACTGTTCCAAAATTCTTTATGATCATGTTCATAAAACAAAGAAAGTTATGTCCAATATACATTTTTTTACTTTCTCTACTACGTATAGTAAGTAGGGGAAGTATTGTATTCCACCCAAAATTTCGATACCGAGGTTTCACCGGAAATACATGTTTTGAGACTCACTGAATCCAAAAAAAGCATTTCTGGAAACATGTCCGTGTGTGTGTCTGTCTGTGTGTCTGTGTGTCTGTGAACAGCATAACTCAAAAACGAAGAGTCGGATAAACACCAAACTTGGTATTTAGGTTCAGCATCTTTCAGAGATGCGACACGAAGGTTTCCAAGAAAATCCCCACACCCCAGACTACCCTTTACATGGAACATTTTTCGAAAATTTTAATTTTCTCAAAAACGGCTCTAACGATTTTGATTAAAATATCATATGTTTAAGATATTGTCATGACAAATAAAATGTATATCTCGAATTTTCTGGGAATGTCTCCAAAAGTATTCTTCGTTATGAACGACTTTTTCATAACTGGTAAACCATAAGAGATAGACAAAATTTTACTACACGAAAAATGTAGATCGCGTTAAAATACACAATTTATGTCATATACATTTCTTTTGTTGAGTGAACCGTTTGCGAGATATTGCTTGTTATTTCCTTAAATTTTCCAATACTTATACTTTTTCTCAAATTTGTTATTCATTTTTACTTTCTCTACTACGTATAGTAAGTAGGGGAAGTATTGTATTCCAACCAAAATTTCGATACCGAGATTTCACCGGAAATACATGTTTTGAGACTCACTGAATCCAAAAAAAACATTTTTGGAAACATGTCTGTGTGTCTGTGTGTCTGTGAAGAGCATAACTCAAAAACGAAGAGTCGGATAAACACCAAACTTGGTATTTAGGTTCAGTATCTTCCAGAGATGCGACACGAAGGTTTTCAAGAAAATCCCCCCACCCCAGACTACCCTTTACATGGAAGATTTTTCGAAAATTTTAATTTTCTCAAAAACGGCTCTAACGATTTTGATTAAAATATCATATGTTTAAGATATTGTCATGATAATTAAAATGTATATCTCGAATTTTCTGGGAATATCTCCAAAAGTATTCTTCATTATGAACGACTTTTTCATAACTGGTAAACCATAAGAGATAGACAAAATGTTACTACACCAAAAATGTAGATCGCGTTAAAATACACAATTTATGTCATATACATTTCTTTTGTTGTGTGAACCGTTTGCGAGATATTGCTTGTTATTCACTTAAATGTTCCAATTCTTATACTTTTTCTCAAATTCGTTATTCATTTTTACTTTCTCTACTACGTATAGTAAGTAGGGGAAGTATTGCATTCCACCCAAAAATTCGATACCGAGATTTCACCGGAAATACATGTTTTGAGACCTCCTGAATCCAAAAAAAGCATTTTTGGAAACATGTCCGTGTGTGTGTGTCTGTGTGTGTGTGTGCCTGTCTGTGAACAGCATAACTCAAAAACTAACAGTCGGATAAACACCAAACTTGGTATTTACGTTCAGTATCTTCCAGAGATGCGACACGAAGATTTTCAAGAAAATCCCCACACCCCAGACTACACTTTACATGGAACATTTTTCGAAAATTTTAATTTTCTCAAAAATGGCCCTAATGATTTTGATGAAAATATCACATGTTTAAGATAATGTCATGAGAAATGAAATGTATATCTCGAATTTTCTGGGAATGTCTCCAAAAGTATTCTTCATTATGAACGACTTTTGCATAACTGGTAAACCATAAGAGATAGACAAAATGTTACTACACAAAAAATGTAGATCGCGTTAAAATACACAACTTATATCATATACATTTTTTTTGTTGAGTGAACCGTTTTCGAGATATTGCTTGTTATTTCCTTAAATTTTCCAATACTTATACTTTTTCTCAAATTCGTTATTCATTTTTACTTTCTCTACTACGTATAGTAAGTAGGGGAAGTATTGCATTCCACCCAAAATTCGATACCGAGATTTCGCCGGAAATACATGTTTTGAGACCTCCTGAATCCAAAAAAAGCATTTTTGGAAACATGTCCGTGTGTGTGTCTGTGTGTGTGTGTGTGTCTGTGTGTGTGTGTGTCTGTGTGTGTGTCTGTGAACAGCATACCTCAAAAACGAACAGTCGGATAAACACCAAACTTGGTATTTAGGTTCAGTATCTTCCAGAGATGCGACACGAAGGTTTCCAAGAAAATCCCTCCACCCCAGACTACCCTTTACATGGAAGATTTTTCGAAAATTTTAATTTTCTCAAAAATGGCTCTAACGATTTTGATGAAAATATCCTATGTTTAAGACAATGTCATGAGAAATGAAATGTATATCTCGAATTTTCTGGGAATGTCTCCAAAAGTATTCTTCACTGTGAACGACTTTTGCATAACTGGTAAACCATAAGAGATAGACAAAATGTTACTACACAAAAAATGTAGATCGCGTTAAAATACACAACTTATGTCATATACATTTCTTTTGTAGAGTGAACCGTTTTCGAGATATTGCTTGTTATTTCCTTAAATTTTCCAATACTTATACTTTTTCTCAAATTCGTTATTCAATTTTTTTATGTCCTGGACATGCAAAGAGAATGGAATGCGCCACATAGCAACCAGCGTTAAAATATTTGACTATCGCTTAAAAGCTACCATATTTCCCTTGCATCTACAAGAAAATTACCAATAAGATTGACATCTCGATATCTCGATTAACATGAAGCATATGGAGAATAAGCGTTTGTAAAATCAGATTGTACAAGAGTAGAGAAAGTCATGTGAGTGTAACACATCAGATTTTTACTTTCTCTACTACGTATAGTAAGTAGGGGAAGTATTGTATTCCACACAAAAATTCGATACCGAGATTTCACCGGAAATACATGTTTTGAGACTCACTGAATCCAAAAAAAGCATTTTTGGAAACATGTCCGTGTGTGTGACTTGTTGTGTGTCTGTGTCTGTCTGTGTGTCTGTGAACAGCATAACTCAGAAACGAACAGTCGTATAAACACCAAACTTGGTATTTAGGTTCAGTATCTTCCAGAGATGCGACACGAAGGTTTTCAAGAAAATCCCCCCACCCCAGACTACCCTTTACATGGAACATTTTTCGAAAATTTTAATTTTCTCAAAAATGGCTCTAACGATTTTGATTAAAATATTATATGTTTAAGATGCTTTTATGACAAATAAAATGTATATCTTGAATTTTCTGGGAATGTCTCCAAAAGTATTCTTCATTGTGAACGACTTTTGCATAACTGGTAAACCATAAGAGATAGACAAAATTTTACTACACAAAAAATGTAGATCGCGTTAAAATACACAATTTATGTCATACACATTTCTTTTGTTGAGTGAACCGTTTTCGAGATATTCCTTGTTATTGCCTTAAATTTTCCAATACTTATACTTTTTCTCAAATTCATTATTCATTTTTACTTTCTCTACTACGTATAGTAAGTAGGGGAAGTATTGTATTCCACCCAAAAATTCGATACCGAGATTTCACCGGAAATACATGTTTTGAGACCCCCTGAATCCAAAAAAAGCATTTTTGGAAACATGTCCGTGTGTGTGTGTGTGTCTGTGTGTGTGTGTGTCTGTGTGTGTGTGTGTGTCTGTGAACAGCATAACTCCAAAACGAACAGTCGGATAAACACCAAACTTGGTATTTAGGTTCAGTATCTTCCAGAGATGCGACACGTAGGTTTTCAAGAAAATCCCCCCACCCCAGACTACCCTTTACATGGAACATTTTTCGAAAATTTTAATTTTCTCAAAAATGGCTCTAACGATTTTGATTAAAATACCATATGTTTAAGATATTTTCATGAGAAACGAAATGTATATCTCGAATTTTCTGGGAATGTCTCCAAAAGTATTCTTCATTGTGAACGACTTTTGCATAACTGGTAAACCATAAGAGATAGACAAAATTTTACTACACAAAAAATGTAGATGGCGTTAAAATATACAATTTATGTCAAATACATTTTTTTTGTTGTGTGAACCGTTTTCGAGATATTGCTTGTTATTCCCTTAAATTTTCCAATACTTATACTTTTTCTCAAATTCGTTATTCACTTTTTTATGTCCTGGACATTCAAAGAGAATGGAATGCGCTACATAGCAACCAGCGCTTAAAATATTTTACTATCGCTTAAAATCTACCATATTCCCCTTGCATCTACAGGAAAATTAGCAATAAGATTGACATCTCGATATCTCGATTAACATGAAGCATATGGAGAATAAGCGTTTGTAAAAATAGTTTGTAAAGAGTAGAGAAAGTCATGTGAGTGTAACACATCAGATTTTTTAGAATACATCTTGCCCTAGTATTTCACACAACTCTTTAAAAATGTGTTGATTTATTACAGAATTCATATAAAATATAAAGTAAACTAATTTCTCTTATAAGAAAGAAGAGACAGTTTTTCCTCATTTCTGGAAAAAAATGTCCCTTGAACTTAGTGTGGTTTGTAACTAGATGACTCAATTGTAACTCTATTTTATGCCTTTTTTGGGTGTTTTTACAAAGAATACTAACATAAACGTTTTAAAGATATGGGATTTGCCAAACATTAGCATTTTCTAAATCTTTTGAACACTTAATGAATAAAGAGAATTGGGGCACAGAAACAATATGAAATTCACAATGTTCTCTCTTTTCAAAATATTTAGATGCTCCCACATCAGCTTTAAAATAAATTGATGCTTCAAATGATGTTAGGCTAAGTTATGACTGTGAATACACACCATATGTTTTAAACAGTATCTAAGGGTACTCAGATATGTAAAAAAATTAGAATATTCCATATAAAATAAATTTGGGATCACTTTAGGGGGAAAATAAATTAATTCTCCACATACTATCATTCAAGTTATTCAACTTCATGCTTTAACAGGTATGTGGAGAGTGACGGACTTTTAACTAGTCATGTAGTTACATATATAAAGGAAGTTATGTATTCTTTACTTAATGTATGATTAATTTAGAACTTGGAAACTTTATACAGGCAATAAAACAGTATTGAGTAAAACCCTTTTTTTACGTCCCCTGGCATTTATGTCATTTTTGCAGGCCCCGTCATTTATCTTATATCAGCAATACATAACGTTCCCGCCATTTACAACTTTTGAACAGTGGTATTACCTGCCTTTTACGCATTTTCCAAGTTGGCAGCATTGATTTTCATTGAATCGCTTTCGCTTAATCTCCATTTTATGCTAAGTTGCCAGCACCTAGATATGGTGTCAGTTGCTATTTTGTGTTAGTTTGAATGGTATTTGTGTGGAAGCCTAAGATTTACTGCATTGTGTTGTAGTTAACAAGAAGTAGTAGTAGTTGATGAAGACTCTGACCAGGAACCCAAAATACCCACTAGCAAAGAAGCCATGGATTAGCTTTTTGAGGCAGTACATTGCAAGTGTCTCAGGGGAGGATGGGGCATTTGATGCTCTCTATGCTGTGGAGAGGCAGGTGGAACTAATACAAATGCATAAGAAGCAAAGACAATTAACCATTTCAGACTTTTTCAAATAGATAATGTTACTGTATATAGGTATGTATTTATTTTCATCTTAAATATTGCAATACATAGCATTACAGCCTAATAGTAAATAAATTCATGTTTTAAAATTTACTTCTTTGTTTTACCATTTCCTACCATTTATGCTTTTTGTAGCATCCCCTTGAAAAGTGTAAAAAGGGGATTCTACTGTAACAGGGATTAGATAATGAACTACCTACATAAAACTTAAGAAAATATTTGTATGTTATAAAAAAATTGCAAAATCATGCACCTTACAGTTTATCAGTTTGATTGTAGAAGGAACGCATAAGTTTCATACCTAGGTCAGGCACCTTTAAAGGTGAAAAGGAAAGACTTTCAACAAACAATCCTTTATATGGAAAGTTTTTCAGTTCTTTATAGTTTTGAAGCCACTTTTACTTTCATTGAATTTTATATAACTGGGAAACCAAAAGAGATAGACAAAAATTTAGGAAACATGTCTAGCTGGATAAAATATAATTAGTGTATGTCAAATAAGTACATTTTGAAAAACATTCATTATTGTATGATAGTACTCTTTCTCACAAAAATTGGGCTGTGATATAAGTACTTAAGTGATGTTTATGCATTTTGTACATAACTAATTCTGTATTACCTAATTTGAAACCATATCTTGGCAAACGCGTACATGATTATAATTAATCAGATAGAAGAATAATATTTTACATGGATACTATTAATACACCTATTAGCATGTGAAATACTAATAGAGAGATTCATGTGTGCATTATACATAATTTTTTTTTCCATTTGCTATGCACATACAGTATGATGGAACAATGCTACCATGTGCAAAAGCTAAATACACTATTATAGGTGTTAGAATTTTGAAAAGTATTAAAATTGCTTATATTTGTGCAGGATAAATGGATAAGCTACAATAAGCAAGCATCTCCAAATTGGAGAGAGCTACACAATGTGATCAAAAGTATCTGTACACCCCCACAAACATATGTTTTTCATCTTAGGTACATTGTGCTGCCACCTACAGCCTGGTACTCATTATCCGCAACCTCAGTAGTCATTAGACATCATGAAACAGCAGAATGGAATGCTCCGTGGATCTCACAGACTTTGAACGTGGTCAGGTGATTGGGTGTCACTTGTGTCAGAAGTCTGTACGCGAGATTTCCACACTCCTAAACATCCCTAGGTCCACTGTTTCTGATGTGATAGTGAAGTGGAAATGTGAAGGGACATCTACAGCACAAAAGCGTACAGGCAACCTGTCTGTTGACTGACAGAGACCGCTGACATTTGAAGAGGGTCATAAAGAGTAATAGGCATACATCTATCCAGACCATCACACAGGAATTCCAAAC
Source organism: Deroplatys truncata (assembly GCA_030765065.1). Classification (NCBI taxonomy): domain Eukaryota; kingdom Metazoa; phylum Arthropoda; class Insecta; order Mantodea; family Mantidae; genus Deroplatys; species Deroplatys truncata. Next base: position 25,189,787 of record CM060980.1, read on the forward strand.
TGTATCAGGATCCACTCCAAGTACTATGACAGTTAGACATGAGGTGAGAAACCTTGGATTCCATGGTCGAGCGGCTGCTCATAAGCCACACATCACACAGGAAAATGCCAAATGGTGCCTCGCTTGATGTAAGGAGTGTCAACATTACACAATTGCACAGTGGCAAAACGTTGTGTGGAGTAACAAATCATGGTACACAATGTGGCGATCCGATGGCAGGGTGTGGGTATGGGGAATGCCTGGTGAACATCATCTGCCAGCGTGTCTAGTGCCAACATTGAAATTCGGAGGTGGTAGTGTTATGGTGTGGTTGTGTTTTTCCTGGAGGGGGCTTGCACTGCTTGTTGTTTTGCATGGCACGATCACAGGCAGACCTACATTGATATTTTAAGCACCTTCTTGCTTCCCACTGTTGAAGAGCAATTCGGGGATGGCGATTGCATCTTTCAACATGATTGAGCACCTGTTCATACCGCACGGGCTGTGGTGGAGTGGTTACATGACAATGACATCCCTGTAATGGACTGGCCTGCACAGAGTCCTGACTTGAATCCTATAGAACACCTTTGGGATGTTTTGGAATGCCAACTTCGTGCCAGGTCTCACCGACCTACATCGATACCTCTCCTCAGTTCTGCACTCCATGAAGTATGGGCTGCAATTCCCCAAGAAACCTTCCAGCACCTAATTGAAAGTATGCCTGTGAGAGTGAACGCTGTCATCCAGGCTAAGGGAGGGCCAACACCATATTGACTTCCAGCATTACCGATGGAGGGCACCACGAACTTGTATGTCATTTTCAACCAGGTGTCTGGATACTTTTGATCACGTAGTGTATATAAAATTATAAAAATATAATTCAATATATGTTAAAAAACGTGACATACCTTAATTTTTATAGAAATTAAAATGTTTAGAGTCAAAGTATATCTATAGACAAAAATTTGGCACAAATTAAAAATGGCAGGTTTTCAAAATTTGGGTGTTGTTAAATTTTTCAAGGTTCACAAACATTGGTAGATAAGTGAGTGATATAAATTTACCACAGCCAAACTAATTTATGTTGATAAGTATCATTGTATTTATTTACTAGAGCCAGGCATATGGAGCCTACTGTAAGTACAAATGTATCAGAGCCAATAGTAAACCAATCAGCTGGCAATAATGACTTCTGATAGTCTTTACTTTTCTTTTTTTCCTCCAGGAGTGGACACTGATGCATGAAATTAAACGATATCAAGTAAGTAAAGTTGGGAAGGAAATGTTGCAGGCTAAAGTTTAGGATACCTCCCTGACATTTTCCAGATATGAGGATGGGGAAACCTGGAAATAATCTCAGTCAGAGAGGACAGTCCTGGCAGGGTTTGAACTTCAGACCTCCCATTCATGAGCCTGTGCCTTAATGAACTTTAACCACCAATGGCTCTTGATATAAAGATAGGCTGAATGGAGAAAAAATGGTTTTGCAAGAGAGATAAGGCTAAGCTGGCATAGCCTTCCTAACAGAAAATAGTGTGATAACATAAGAGAGGATATACTTGAACAGGAAGCATCTCTCAGTATAACAGAGCATAGGCCAAGCTATGCTGACATAAGCTGTTAAGAAGTCCATGGGTATCTCAGTATAAGAGAGTTTAGTCTGATATGATATCAGCAAAGAGAATGTATTAATAAACAACAAATTGAAAGATCAGAGTACGTGTTTATACAGTTAATCTATTTTCTTCATTTTTTTTCCGTTAAAACATAACACAAGAAAATCTATAGAACATATTATATTTACTTAATATTTGGAGTGCACAATAACTTTAATGTAGTAATATATTTCTGTAATGCTGTACATAATAATTATGTAATAAGGGTAGACCACTGTATAAGGGTCAGGGCCTAGAACAGTGGTCACCCTGGAATGTGTAAATAATGGTCTGATGTGGTAGGCAGCATAGTAAAACTATATCTACACTTGTGATGCTATTAACATTACATCCACATTTGAGAAGAAAACAGATTAGTGGTCAGAGATAACAGATGTAAATAATCATATACTTCAGGATTCAATTTCTACAATTTTACTACAAAGGCCAGCTATAAAAGTAGCTGCAGATGTGACATTTCTATGTGAACTTTATCTTGAAGTAAGAAAACTGATGAGCCAATCTGGGTTCATTCCAGATATAGTTAACTTCCGAACACTCACCTGTTCTATTAAGTATAGCTCAATTTTGTTAATTTCTGCTGTCTGTTATGTAATCTGTTAGGAATGTATTTGAGAGATGGGATCAAGCTAATGCTAAGTGCTATTCTCACAGTGCAAATCACAATAAATAAGAAGAAAATATTTAAAAGAGAAATAGTGAATACAAATGAAGCAGAATATACAAATATTCAACCGAGTATGAAATAATCTTTCAAAGGCATACATGAACTAGAATTCTTACCTGGTGATAAAATATATTTTTAAATTTTCTATTAATTGAAAAAACAGCTTATATGGAAAATGTTAAAAACATTAGCATTATTGACTGTGAAGCTATTTTAATTTTAAATTATAAGGAATCGATGCACATTCTTAAAACTTCACTTACATCAAGTAGTATGGTACTTTAAATATGTTTGCACAAGTACAGTTCAGAAGTTTCTTGTCCTGACACAGAAATGCTGCTGGCAATATCAAACATGTGCTTTTATTTGTTTGGTTGTTATAAAATAAACAAATTGAGTTTTTTTTTTTTTTCCGAAAATGATAAAACTGAATACTGTGCAGTGATTAAATATTTCATATTAAAAATTTAATGCCAACAAAAATAGAAAAGAAATTAGATTCCATTTTGGGAGATTCTTCATTGTTATTTTCTACAGCAAAGAAATAGGATCCAGAGTTTAAATGTGGCTGTTCTATTTTTCATGATGCACATCCAGTTACCACCATAACTGTACAAAACATTGAGAATATTCCCAATTCTGTAAAACAACACATAAATCAAGATACACAAAGTTCAGACATTGTCAAGATCTCATAAGATTGAGTCCCTGCATGAGCATTTTTACACGAAAAAATTCACATTGTAATGGGTGCCACATTTGCTAATGTGCCAATCAGAAGTCTAAATAAACATCCTAAAGGAGTGCTTGGACACTTTAAGATGCAATTCGACCAACCTTTGCGTTGCAGCATCACTTTTGACAAAACAGGAATTCACCACTACATGCCAGAGATCAAACAGCAGTCCAAACAATGGGTGCAAGAGGGTAAAAGTGCTCCAAAGAAGGCCATGAATGTTCTTCAGCAGGAAAGATAATGGCCACGTTTCCTGAAATGCCTGGGGTGTGATATTCTAGATTACCCAGAAAAGCGCAGAGCTATCAGATGGAGAGTACTATACAGCTTTGCTGGAGCAGTTGAAGGATGCTATAAATGCCAAGCGTCTGTATTTGTTAGAGAAGAAAGATCCTTATCACCAAGACAATGCACCAGCACATGCTTATTTAACTGTGATCGCTAAGGTGCATGATTTGCTCTTTGAACTGTTGCCACATGCACCATATTCAGCCCCCAGTGACTCCTTTCTCTTGAATAAATGAAATAATAGCTTGCTGGGCAAAGATTTATCTTATAATAGTTTACAGTACTGATTTCTTCTGTGTGAGAGGGAAAGAGAGATAGGCAGAAAGACACTACCTATCTGAAATGTTGCTACCAATTAGAAAATCAAAGATGGCCATCTTAAAACCCTGCTTCCATATATTTCTTCAAGGTTCAAGATGTGGAACCTTGAGAATTGTGAATATGTGGTAGCTAAATGAAGAGAGGGTTACCTTGTAAAATACGTCTTTATGTTATAACTGTAGCAATATATTAATAAGCATTTTTCTTGTAGAAATAACTACTTTGTTAATAAAAATTATAGTCATTCATAGCTCAAAATATTCATCTTTCTATATAATACTCCATAACCAATAGCGTGTGCAGTATTGTATTTATGTATATTAACCATTGACTTTAATCAATTTCAGTTGCTAAATGAAAGTGAAAACTATGTAAAATAGCATAAGATTTGTCAACTAAATACTTACCAAATATATTTCAAATATATTTTCTTCATGATTTGTTATAACTGTGCTTGCTGTTAACTTGCTCCAAGTAATCTGTGGGCCTTGGCTGAATATCAGACAGACTTGATGGCTCATTCATTAGAATATTTAGGTTAATACTGGTAACTACTAAATTTCTAATTATCCTAAAACTTTCTTCAATTTGTGCATTATGTATAATATACTTGAATGATCAGTGAAATCACTATTCAGTGCTTTATATCTACCAAGTATAATGACCAATTATAAAAAAAAAAGATATAAACACGCTAAGGTGTACCATAGGGCAGTATCCTTAGTACTGCAATCTTAAATATTTATATCAATAATCTTCCCTTCCAATTACAAAAAATGCAATCAAAAGTATTAATGTTTGCAGACGATGTAGTTTTATGAAACTCTACATCAAAAAAATCGAAGTCTGTGGTTAATAAATGTAGCACAAAAGTCCTTGATAAAATTACAGAATTAGGTATCTAATAATTTGATGAAAATAATTATCCAGTAAACAAATTATTAGTTTTTCTCCTAAGGTAGACGCCATTAAATATTTCACTGTGACTAGAAAGGAAAACACTTACAGAAACATTTAAAGCCAAATATTTATATAGGTACTGTTTTTGATACAAAATTAATATGGAGAAAACACATTGGTAATAAACGCCAAAAAAAAAAGAAAAAAACTGAGAAAAAACTATCACTATTAAAAAGACTAGCAGGGAAAAATGGGGAAGTACTACACAAACTTTGAAACTTTTTACAAGATGTATAATAAAGAAATTTTCAAATATTGTGAAAAGATATTAATAACTGCAAATGTATGAGTCATATCCAGAAAGTAAGTTTCCCGATTTTGTTTCCTTTAAAGCAAACATATTTAGCCAGGAAAATTGCACATGTGTAACAGATCTATGATGTATCAATATCATATGCCAGCCAGACAGGTCCCGCCAGTAGCGCAGCAGCAGTGGCTCGAAATGCTGGCTCTTAGTCGGTCTCCTGCTGCCTGCGAGGTTCAGTCCATGATAAAAAGTTCCTTACTACACATAACATAGCACCAATCAAAATTCTTGTCCAGTCTACAGGCCGAATATCAAACAGATGGTGCATCGCTGGTGTAGGCAGTTTTCCAAAGATCGTCAAGGTATCCATGATGAAGAGCACAGTGGATGACCATCCCTCATCAATATGACCTTCCTGTGGAGAACTGTTGCTTCACGATTACGGAGCTCAGCAGCTGTTTTCCGCAGGTATCGCGATCCTTGTTGCATGCAATTTCACTAAGCACCTGCTGTTCAGGAAATTGTGTGCCAGGTGAGTGCCAAAAAATCTGACAGCTGAGCATTAAATGAAACACTTAGGAGCAGCACTGACATTTCCGCAGTGGTATCATGATGACGGCGATGAATTCCTCGACAGGATTGTCATGGGAAATGAGACGTGGATTTCACACTTCACCCTGGAAACCAAGCAGCATTCAATACATTGGCATCTGCGGTAAAGACGAAACTAAAACAGACTGCGTCGGTGCAGGAAGTGCACAGTGCATTCTGCTCATTGACTTCCTGCCCAGAGGTGAAACAGTGAAGCTAACCATTACTGTGAAACATTGCGGAAATTACAACAAGCCATTCAAAACAAGAGGCGATGAATGTTTACTGCAATGCTGTGCTGCTCCATGGCAATGCTTATCCACATATGGCTCGGCAAACAGCAATTGTTCTGCAGGAGTTCGGCTGGGAGCTGTTTGATCATCCACCATACAGTCCTTTTCTTGCACCTCTTGCTCCTCCGGTCAGCATTTTGACAACAATGAAGAGCTGAAGACGACTCACACGCTGGTTCCATTCATAGGCGGCAGACTTCTACGACACAGGAATACAAAAGTTGATCCCACGATATGACAAGTGTCTCAATTCTTGTGGTGACTATGTCGAAAAATAGCTCAAACATTGCTGTACCTGTTGCTAATAGAGTTTTTCATGTAACTATGTTTTCTTTGTTTTAAAAAAAATAGGGAAACTTACTTTCTGGGTGTGCCTCATAGAAAACGTAATATTCTACAAAACCAAATTCTTTGTTGAGTAACAGAGTCATTAAGGCTAGCTATAGCTTTTTCACTATAAACTGAAAGGAGAAGTAAACAAAACCACATGACAAGACAGCACCTCATTGGCTGATGGATAAATTACAACCTTTCCCGCTTAGCATGTCATCTCTTCCTCTACAAAAAACAGTTCGGTTCATATCGTAACATTTTGTGGTTATTCTCGTGTAGAGAAATTTAAAAAAGTCATTATTGTAACAGTTAAATTTATGAAACTAAATGTGTTTGTTCAGATTCACTTATAACTAAATGAACCGTTACAGCAGAGGGTTTAAGAGGCCATGCGCAGGCTCTGTAGTTCGTTTCCAGTTTCTGGCTGAGAATCTTCTGCCACTGTAGAAAACATAAACAAGGGAAATGGAAAGAAGACAATTGTGTTAAATGCTTTTAACAAATTCTGTGAAAAGTACCCACCTTTAACTGACAATGAATATGGTCGCCCATTGTTTAGGAATAATTGAACTTCTTTGTTAGTGATGCAAAATTGTTGCTTGGATAGCTTGGTTTGCATTTGTTTTCTGTGGGTTTCTAACCTATAGTGCTAATCGTTATTTAACTTTTGAGTCATAAAAGGCTAAAGCAAAAGTGGTACATTGATATTAGTCATTAAATGAATGTCAGCCTGAAGTTAAGAACAGTTTAATCCAGTACCTTTAATCACAGATGCCGAACTGTTCAGGTACAACTTTTATTTGTCTACTCTTAGTATTGTGTGTTATAAGTTTAGGATTTAAGCAAAATATAGGAATAAGACATACAATGTTTAAAAGCTAATGATCCCCAAGCTGCACAATATACTGTATTCGCATTCTGTATGAAGCAATTTTCTCTCACGGGTCTTAGTTCCCGTCATCCTCTACGTGGTGCTGCCAAGTGCTCAGCAGAGTGATACATTTAAGTTTTGTTTACTTCTCCTTTCAGCTTATAGTGAAAAGGGTATAGTACTTGCTCTAAAATTTTAACAAATAATTCAAGAGTTAATCTTGACACAGACAAACCAACTATTGTACACTATGAAAAATTAATCAATCAGATTACCCTATAACAACTGGGAAAAAAGAATACCACAAGTGAACCTCAACACAGCATCCTTAACAAAGTCCAAGAAATAAAACAGAAATTAAAACTCTCATGCTTAAAAGAAAACTTGCATATAAAAGTCAATCCTTTAGACTTAATTGATATTGAACACCATCTACAGTAGCAGAACAATTTAAAAAATCTGAAACCTCTCCCTGTGTTTCAAAGCAAATGTCACTAGAAATAATAAATTAAAAATATCTTACCAATGAATATATCTACACTGACAGATCCAGTTTACCAAATAATGGCAGTACTGATGCTGTTTCTTTTCATGTTAAGTTTAAATTCTACAAATTTTGATGGTCAAATTTTAAAGATCCTTCTTAGCTTACAAAATCTTCTTTATCAAATAAATCAATTTAAGAGAGTTATAATATTATCCGATTCTAAAGTGCTATAATATCCACAAGATTGGAAACAACAGCCAAAAGCCTAAATGTCTTAGAATGCCACAATATTATAAAGCAACTAATTAAAGTAAATAAAAGAGGAATAACACCAGCACACTGTAGAATAGCTGATTTTCTGGCCAAGAAAGGTAGCAAAATTACATCAAAATGATGTGGTTCACTGTCATATCAAAATAATAATTACAACATACAATACAAAAATTAAAAAAGAATACGCATTACAAACAAAAGGAAAACAATGAGAAAATCTACATAACAACACAACTAGAATTATATAGGTATCCACTGAAGCAGTTTTTAGATGACTAACAGGTCATGACTGCCTCACAAACATCGACACAGGATTGACATAGCAGAATCTCCTATAGGCCCTTTCTGTGAACTTGAAGAAGATTTGGAGAGAAACCACTTACTCCACTGCCCAGCTTTCGATCATCACATCAAAATACTAGTGTGCAAGAGAGTAAATAGCTTTATTGCCAACTGCCCATCCTTATATACCTACCATAATACACTAGAACGTTTTAACAGCAGAAACTGTAAATGACTGATGAGAAAGCACAGTGAATTAAGCAAATTTATATAGACTGAATAAGAAACACTCCTAACTTCAGAAGGAAATCTTGTTTCCAGCGAAGAAGCAAGAATGCTAAAAGTTATCCAAAAAGATATAGAATTAACGATTAGGAATAAAGATTCAATCATAAACCTTACACAGTGAATTGAATATCGCCAAATACCAAAATTCCATGAAACAGCCTCTGCAAGAAGCGGATGACTTGGAGTCAATTGTAGCTGAGAACAAAGCTAAGTTGCCTTTGAAACATGTCATAAAGTTGTAAGCTTTTCTTACACAAGTTAGTGAAGTTAGAAGTGTTTCTTATTCAATGGTTTTAGAAATTCTGTCTTAATAATGAATTCTTACCTCTTTTCTCCAGCCGCAACATCTGTTTCAATCCATACAAAGGTAATTTCAGTAAAAACGCTAAAACTTTCAAGAAAGACTCTAAAATGAGCTGGTATAGGATACATGGGATATTTACTAGACTTACAAGGGAAGCATCAAAACCTTCATGCTGAAACCTACCTTGAAACGTTGTTTAGAGAAATAATATATATAAAAAGCTGCTTGTAAAATAGTTACCTACATTAAAATGGCAAGGTCCTAAAACTGAACACCTTCTCAACCATTTAAACTTCAGTATGTAATAGTCGTGCTAAATGACTAAATGGACTACCTGCTTTAATGTGCATTGGAAGGGATCAGAGGGATGCGAAGCAAGCAGCAGTAGTTGTACAGCATGCCCACTTCAAGCAGGGATGTCCATCTGCATTGCATAGTCTATTGTCATTGCAGATTTTGGCTTCAATACTTTGCTGAGAATGGAACTGGCAGATACATTTTCAGATAGATCTTTATTCCATCCAACTGTTCATAGGAATTTCAGGCATGAAGGGCTTGATGTTTCAGTTTTTGGTTTATAGTAATGAAAAATAAACTGTTTGGGTAATTTGACTGTAAATCTTTAATAACACAAAAATCCATTACTTCTACAACTTTGGTACAAATAGCTCATTTCACACTTAATATGGTAGTCCCCAAAACCTAGGGAAAAAAGGAATCCATTTAGCTTACTTGTTCTTCACTGACAAAGAAAGCAAAGGAATTGGTAAAAAAGTTTATGCATCTTAGGGACTCCTCTGGTATCTATGTATGTATATTTATACCTTATAAATAGTTTGGTTTTATTATGCTTTAATATGTCTGATAAAATCTCTTGCACCAGCCTGAAAACTACTTAAGTAATAATAAAAAAGACATACACAAATAAAAGGAATAATAATTAGCTGTATACATAAATATGTATACACAATACTGCCAATAATAGGAAGTATGAAGAAAAAATATACAAACTTATTTATTCAATTTTCTCTGATGCAAGAGATTTTGAACAAAGTCCATTTTCAGTCATTAAAAGTTTACAATTCCACATAAATACAACCATACAGAAAAAATAAAAATGAGGCTCTTTAATCTCTTTAGTGTCTATGAACAATGAAATTCATTTTGGTTCTTGTAGCAACATACTAAAATGAGTATGTAAAACCTATGTAATGCATATTCACAGTATTATAACACGATCTAAAAAGTTAAACACACTTTAAGCGTTTACTATAATTTTTTTAAAATTGTAATATAGCCACAAATTACGTAATATTCTGGTTTATATGAACTGCAATTTAGAAGTCTGCTACAAGCAAATTGTTTATATATATATAATTTCCTCTTGCATGCGTATCTATAATATAATGAATGTATTGTAGTTTCCGAGATTTAGATTTATGAATTACTTTTGCTTAACTTTTACGACATGTGATTGAATTACATAACTTTCCGAGTACTTGTCACTTGTAAACTTTGATAAACTGGACTTACTGGCTAATGCATACATTTCAATGCTCTAGGTGTGGTTTACGAGAACAACCATGAAAAGTATGAATTTGATTTTGACACATTATTATACACACTCATAACCAGAAAAAAAAAGATTAAAAATAAACCCTGCTTATTATAATTAGCAAAGCTGTACAGTGTAATGTAAAAAAATTTTCACATCCCATAACAAGGATTTGTGGACACTTTCTTTGCCACAAAGCAGGTTCCATTCAAACTATCATTGTCAGATATCAGATTCGATGACAGTCATGCATAAACAATCATGGCCATGCATATGCAGCAATTGTGCAATGCTTCAGTCATTTCCTTTGCATTTATTGCATAAGGATTATTAAGTTCTTCCTTCTTATAAAGAAGCCAGAAGCAAATTTGACCACGACAAAAACATGTAAACACTAAACACTAACAGTAGTAGTAATAGTAATAGAGCATATATGAAGTGACTGAGACATTCAGAATATAATGGCAGATTATTTCCTGGTGGAAAAATAAATAAGTAAAGCATCAACTTTACTTGACTGTTGAAGTAGTCATCACCAATACCTTTTGGTTCATGAATTTTAAAATATTACACTAAGAATGATACTGTAACATAAAATCACATTACAACAATAGCGGCAACACAAGAGAAAGTCAATATTCCAAGTTAGAATTGTATCGCACAAATATGTTATATATGTAGCCTGTAGAACCTAATTAGCAAAAGTGCTAAAAGGACTTGCAAAGTCGTAACCAAAGATTTGCTACATAAAGCTATAATGTCCATCCAGATAAAAGTTGATTAAATTTTAAAAGAGATTATACATTTTATTACATTCAAGCATTTCAGTGTTCCTTTTTTTCCCCCCCCATGGTGGACACTTAAAACATACATACACGACAAAATATCACATGTCACAAAGTTTGAGCTTTTATTTAAATGAAACTCAAAAGTATTGTATTGTTGATATCAGAGATCTGGTGGTAGAGCACTTCAGCTGAAATGTAAATACAATTGATATTAAATCCCCTGGCTATGTGAAAAATCCCATACATATGGACATTACATAAAGAAATATCCTATAAAATGTAGTTAATTTAGGGAATTTTAAAACAAAGCTTCATCTTTAAAATGAGACAAATATAGTTTGAAAAGATATGAAGTAAATGGAACCAGTCATCAATCCAGTCACTCTCTTTAGAAATATTAATTCAAAGCAAGAGAATTAAATGGAAATTAATTCCCCCCTTTCAGTCACTTAAGAACCTACAAGCACATCTGTGGTAAAAATCCAAAGGATAAACTTGTGGTTCCATTCACAGCATGTGTATCTGCAGGTTTCAACCCATGAACTATGGCACAGATGTATCTTCTGCATAATTGCTTGGTGTCGCAGTTTTCTTTTCCCTCGTGTGTGTGAGTAAATCAGCAGACTATAGATTACACTGCCACAGTATCGTAGGGTGTGATTGCGAGTCCGTTTTGGAGTTGGTGGTGGTGCCCTGCTTCGTTTCTAAAAATATTAAGTTTGCATTAATCATACTCACTATGCTGCTAGTAGAAAAGTTGTTATACTGAGCTGTAAAATAGAAATTTATTTAATATTTTGCATTTCATTAATATGCTTAAAACATATAAAGAGGTAGGTAAGCAATACAGGAAGGAATGTGGGAGACAGTCTGGTAGGTACAACCATAAGGGACATTAGTGACAAAATTGATTTTTAACTATTTTATATTAAAGTGAACATATTAAAATACAGCAAAACGCATAAATAAGCAGCAAATGCATGCTGCATTACACATTACAAGATACACCACAAAAGCATTGGTAGAAAAAATTACTAAAACATAATTTTTGGATTTTAACTTATACAGGATGGGGCTGAAAGTGTACACACATTTGTAAACAGCATTGTCATGGTTTAGGTTTCCATCAGTGACATTAGCCTGCTATTATTCCAGAAACAAATATTCTTATTACACATATTCATTTACTGAGTATTGAGTTTGGTAATTTAATCACTCCTTTAGTGATTCTTCTTGATGTTCTTCAATAAAGGGCCATGAAGACCAACACTGTTTGGTTTCAGCTAGATGCAGTGACAACATATGCTGCAAAGATCAGACTACCAACTCAGATCATAGATGGAACATTAAGTGTACCATACAATGTACAGGCCATTCAGAAATGTGTGCACACTTTTGCTTCATCCTATGTGATACACATTTTTAAACTAGCACTGGATCTTATAATGATGCAAGCTATAAGCTGAAGAACAACAATAAGAAGGGCACATAGGTACATTCTCAGAGCTAAGAGGGCGATAACTGAAAACAATTATTCAATCCTTTTCAGGCATCCAATTCAGGCAAGTTAAAAAAAAAGGGAGACTGCCAGTCCATGCTGCTATTGGTATGATAAAACCCAGAAAAGTGAAATTTCATAGAAGAAAGAACTACTATTGGAAATATTTGACTGCTGGACTATATAAACAAAATTACATTTATAACAATCTCTAACCAGCATGGAACTATATATGCCTACTTTAACTCCAAACCATCCCATCCCCAGAAAAAGCATAAATATGGCAGATAGTAATGGAAGAAAAGTTATTTTTTGCACCACATTATTTGGTAAGGAAACAAGAGTGAGTAACCAGTCAACCGTGCAAATAACAGTTTAAAGAAAGCATTACAGAGTGCAATGATGCATTTTGCATTAATTTGTTTTTGCAATTAATGATTCAAATGTTAAGTTATACACCACACAATAAACATTCAAAGCAATCATCTTTAAACCTTGTTATCAATACAGAAACAAAGTGGCCCATGTTTGCAACAAACTCTCTCTGTCTCTCAAGAAGTTGAATAACACACTGCACAAATTTATTTGTGAAATCTGTGGATCTTGCAGTTTATTTCATAAGCCCTCCCTGCCAACCCACCAAATAGGTTCACATGCATTTGCTAGATGGGTCTGTAAAGAAAACAGAACCAGATTACCTCTCTCAGCAACAGTTTAAATTAGAAAGGTCCCAAAGGCCTCCTGGTGGGTTGAGAAAGTAATGCACATGTGCAGTCCATTAACAAAGTAAGCACCAATAATAATACATTATATTGGCTTTTTTACTTTCTCTACTGTGCACATAATAGTAGATGAGGTACTGTATTCTACCCAAAAATTACATATTAAAATTTCAGTGGAATACGTTTTGAGATCCCCTAAATAAAAAAATGGAAAAAGGCCCACTTGTGTATGTCTGTGAATAGCATAACTCAAAAATGAAAATTCCAAACTTGATGTTTAACTTTAGTATCTTCCAGAGATGATACACTAAGAGTTTTAAGAAAATCCCCCCATCCAACACTACATTTTACATGGAAAATTTTTCAAAATGTTTGATTTTCTCAAAAATGGCTCCAATAATATTAATTATATCACATATTTAAGATATTTACATGGCAAATAAAATGTGTCTTGAATTTTCTGGGAATAACCCGTGTGAAGGTCTCTTCATTCAGAAAGAACCTTTTATCAGTGGTAAACAATAAGAGATAGAAGAAAAAAAAACTTACTGAATAAAAAAAATTTCTGATGTGTTACATTCACATCACTTTCTCTATCCTCTATCACTTATTAAGGTTTATACAAATTATTTTTATGAAAGTTTACTTTCCGATCTATTTCATTTTAATTGAGATAAACCTTTCCAGAAATAGCTGCATTACACATTTTGTTAGAGATACAAATGGACTAGTGATAGTCAAATGTTTACGAACTGGATGCTATATGTTTGCCTTAAAATTTCAAACCCTTTCCATGAGTACATAGAAACAAATGAAAATTGATGGACTTCAAAAGCATGACAATTGAATATTGAAGAAATCAAGCCATTATTAACGGATATCTCAGAAATCGTAGATGCAACAAAAAATGTTATTTGAAATAAATTATATATTTTAAAGAGATTACAGTTTTGTGTAGTATGTTTTTATCTATCACTTAACATTTACCAGTTATTTCATATAAAATTCTTTCCAAATGAAGAGGACTCACAGGCTATTTGCAGAAAATTCAATATATACAGTTTATTTGTCATGTACATATCTTTAATACATGGTATTTTAATCAAAATTGTTAAAGCCATTTTTTAGAAAATTAAAACTTTTGAAAACTGTTTATGTAAAGAGTAGTTGGGGTGGGAGGATTTTCTTGAAAATCTTCGTGTTACATCTTTGGAAAGTGCTGAACCTAAATACCAAGTTTGGTTATTTATTCGACTTTTTGTTTTCGAGTTATGCTGTTCACACATGCGTGCACATACCTTTTTGTAAAAATGCTTTTTCTTTTATTCAAGGGACTTCAAAACATATATTTCCAGTGAAACCTCGGTATCAAATTTTTTGATGGAATGCAATACCTTCTTTACCTACATGTATTCCATGGAAGAAAAAGTAAAAATGTAGATTTCTTTAAAGCACACAAGTTATTTAAAATAAATTCTTTTGTGACAACAGTCACTTCCTAAGTATTCAGTATTACAGATTTGAATTTTTCAATACTTTGTCATTTTTTAAAAGGCTGTTGCTATTCAATTGCTTCTCGATGTCATGGAAAGAGGCCAGTATATAGCAACTGGTTTTTAAGTATTTTATTATCGCTATTACCTTGTACCTACAATGAAATGTGTGAAGAATAGTTTATAGATGCTATATAAAAATAAACAATAGTAGGTAGAGAAAGTGATTTGAGTATACACATCACATTTGTGTTTTTTGGTTTTAATATACCTTGTACCATCTTGATTTTACAGAGAGGATGCATGAGAGCTTATATGAGAGTAGGACCCAATTGAGATTTATCTCATATTCGTATTTCCAGAATAAAGGAAAATGCTGGAAAAAAAACTTTCCATGTAACTCTCTCCAAATGAATGTTTAATTCAGGTGGATAACTAGATAGAAGATGGGCAATTGGCTGCCATATATTTATCTATAAATATTCTTTGGGGTGACTAGAAATAGATGTAATGAAACTGAAATAAATAATATGTAGATTGGTTTTGCACTGATGGGGGAGATACTGTAAAACTGATGCAATTTGGTTGAAATCAATGTTTTATGGGCAATACTGTTATCAACTAAACACAAGAGTGTTCATTGTTTATACACAAATTTTTCTCTCTATAATTAGCTATCAATATAAGATAAGAATGTAAGTTAAGTCCAGATTACTTTAATTTACATATTGATGATAATATTAATAGGCATAAGTAAGAACATTATATGTATGCCAAGTATAAGTAGTTTTATATCTCAGGATTATTGTTCACAGATGATTTGGTAGCTGACTCATTCACAGTAAGAGGTTTAAAAATAGCTCTAGAGGAAATTGATAAATGTGAACAATAGGGTTTAAAGGTGAGCTAAGAGAAAACCAATGAGAAACCTAAGAGGAAACCTTGTAAATAGTGATTTTCAAGAAAGGTGAAAATTAAGTAAACACGAAAAATGTTCAAAGACAAGAAAGGAATTTAGAGTAACATGGTACTATGTATTTAGGAATAAAATTTGATGTAGAAGGAAAATGGGAGAAACAAAAATGTTAGCATTGAGGAGGGAAAAGGAACTATGCCAGCAGTCAGAGGATGTTTGTATAAGGCATGGAAATGGCTGGGGAGAGTATATGATGTGGTAGCAGAAGCCAGAATATTATATGGAGTTTAAATTAGGGATTCATTGCAGGATGGAAACCTAATTGATATGGTTTATAGAATGTTTTGTAGAGAAGTGCTTACTTTGCCAAGAACAACATCCAAAGAAGTTGCTCAAATGAGAATGGTGTGGGTGACGAATTGATTATAGAAAATGTCTTATAGAATACTGAAATCAAATGAGGATATCTTCAAAGAATGTTTGAAATATCAAGAAAGTATGATTAGTAGGAGTGCTGAACAATCTAAAATGAAATGGGTTGGGAGATGTGGAGAATGGGGGGAAATAACGTGAAAGATTTCTGAAAAGTAAGAAAAAGTTTTGAAGATATTGAGATACAAAATTTATTTAGTGAGTAGAAGAAAAGAGATCATTAATATTTTATAAATGGACAGAGAAATTGCAATAATAATGTGAAGAATACATGCAAATGGACAGTGAATAGGAAAAGTGAACACAGACCAGGAGTCAATATTCACAGAGAAATATACAACATATGTTTAGCAATAGCAATCTGTTTAAAAAGGTTTTTTTTGGGTGTTCAATACTATTTAATCCATTCATTCATTCATTATCTGTTTACCCTCCTCTTATGTAGGACCTACACCCCCCAGGACTTACAAGCGGATGCCTGGGGTCAGAGGCCCGTCGAGGAGCAGACATTCATGGATCAGACAGAACATCCAGGATGGGTGATCAGCCCGATGCCTAGTATGGGATGAAGGAAGTAGATGAAACGAAATGTTGGTGAAATGGATGAAAGGAAAGGTGATGATGGAGCACTTGGTGGAATGAATGGCGGGGGAAACTGGAGAACCCGGAGAAAACCCGCCCAGACACCGCTTTGTCCACCACAAATCCCACATGCAAGTCCCTGGGATTGAACCTGGGCCGCCTCGGTGGGAGGCGAGCGGTCTAACCACTCGGCCACGGCGCTGCACTATTTAATCCAGTGGTTCACAAATGCAAGATTGCTCTCCCTCTTGGAAGACATGACTGGTTTACCAAGAGCACAGCTTATTCAGATGAAAAGAGAGGCATAATCTGATAAATACAGAAATTAATTGTAATTCTAATGCATACTTTCTGGCAGTCAAAATTTACATCAATTTAAATTGCATCAGAAGTACTTACACTTCTAATTACATATAAATTCATCAATGGATACGACAGTATATGTACTACTTTCTCAACCAAGAACATAGTAGGCAGAGAAGGTATTGCATTTCACTCAAACATTCTATATCAAGATTTCACAGAAAATAAATGTTTTGAGGCCTCTGAATAAAAATGAAAACAGTTTTAGAAAAAGGTCTGTGTGTGTATGTCTGTGAACACCATAACTCAAAAAATCTGATGTGTTACACTCACACGACTTTCTCTACTCTTGTACAAACTATTTTTACAAACGCTTATTCTCCATATGCTTCATGTTAATCGAGATGTTAATCTTATTGCTAATTTTCTTGTAGATGCAAGGGGAATTGCTAGGCTTTAAATGATAGTCAAATATTTTAAGAGCTGGTTACTATGTGGAGTATTGTATTCTCTTTGTATGTCCAGGACATAAAAAAAATGAATAACGAATTCCCATTTGATAAAAAGTATTGGAAAATTTAAGGGAATAACAAGCAATATGTCGAAAATGGTTCATTCAACAAAAAAATGTATATGACATAAATTGTGTATTTTAATGCGATCTACATTTTTTGTGTAGTAACATTTTGTCTATCTCTTAAGGTTTACCAGTTATGCAAAAGTCGTTCACAATGAAGAATACTTTTGGAGACATTCCCAGAAAATTCAAGATATACATTTCATTTGTCATGAAAATATCTTAAACATATGATATTTTAATCAAAATCATTAGAGCCATTTTTGAGAAAATTAAAATTTTCGAAAAATGCTCCATGTAAAGGGTAATCTGGGGTGGGGGGATTTTCTTGAAAACCTTCGTGTCGCATCTCTGGAAGATACTGAACTTAAATACCAAGTTTGGTGTTTATCCGACTGTTTGTTTCTGAGTTATGCTGTTCACAAACACACACACATACACACACATGGACATGTTTCCAAAAATGCTTTTTTTGGATTCAGAGGGTCTCAAAACATATATTTCCGGTGAAAACTCGGTATCGAATTTTTGGGTGGAATACAATACTTCCCCTACTTACTATACGTAGTAGAGAAAGTAAAAAGAAAAGTCAGTTAAATACCACCCTTGGTACTTAAGCTCAGTATCTTCCAAAGATGTGACATGAAGGCTTTTAAGAAAATCCCCCCACGCCAACTACCCTTTACATGGAAAATTTTGATTTTATGAAAAATGGCTGTAAAGATTTAGTATATTAAAGATATTTACATAACAAATAAAACATACATCTTAAATTTTCTAGGAATAGCCTGTAAAGTCATCTTCATTTGGAAGGAATTTTGTATAATCTTGTATAACTGGTAAACATTGAGCAATAGATGAAAGTGCACTTAACAAAACATTTAGATCTCTTTAAAACAGACAATTTATTTCAAATAACATTTTTGTGGTGTAATCCATTTCGAAGATATACATTTTTAATGGTTTACATTGTTTAATACTTTGTCATTCCTTTAAAGTCCTGTTGACATTTAGTTGTTTCTCGCGATTACATGGAAGGAATATGAAATTTTAATCCTATACTTACACATTTGACTATTACTGTTCTCTTTGTCTCTATAACGAAATGTGTAATTTAGCTATTCTGCAAAGATTTATCTTGATTATAATGAAGCATATAGAAAACTAAGCTTTCTTAAGAATAATTTGTATACCCACTAATAAACATTAGAGGGTAGAGGAAGTCATGTGAATGTAACACATCAGAACTTTTTTTAATGGTTTCTTAAAAATGTTTCCTGTTTGGATTTTATATCTGTTTGTAATTAATTGACGAGATGTACCCCATTAACATAAGAATACTGTTAATTACATTAGTGTTAAAGGCTTCAAAATGGACACTCTACTCCTAATCTTGTAAGCATGTGTTTTGCCATTTTTTTGTTTACTTCATTACTTTTTGTTAAGAGAATATGATTAAAAACAGCAGCTGCTAAGAGTAATAAGTATAGCCTGTCCATATAAATGCATGTTTTTATATAAGTTGATTGCACATTCAAAGTTTGCAAACATTTGATTTATGGCATCTTGATTCCAAATGACCATACTTTTTTCATGCATGTTTTAGGAGTAAATTTACGCACAGTGCATATTTTGAAAATTTAAGATATAAAAGGACATTCAATAAAAATTGCTTATGCTGAACTTTGTGACAGTGATGTGTCTATAATTTAGTAATTATTGAGTCGATTGTAACACTACATCACTTGCTTGTAAAAATGCGAAAATATGTTTCATGAGCTAATTTCTCCCATCCTCAGTTCCTTGTCAACTCGGAACTGAGGATGGGAGAAATTAGCTCCTGAAACATGCTTTTGCTTTTTTACAAGCAAGTGATGTAGTGTTACAATCGACTCAATAATTATTAAATTAAATTAAATAAAAGGACATGTTTAAGCTTTTATACTGGATATAACATCTTCCTTTTCTGGATTTAGTGCATATGCTATGTTACTGTGTAAAGTATATCTTGTTTCTTGGAATCTGGTATTCTTGCATTATTCTGCCCACTGAGATGGGTAAAAGAAAGCTTTAATGGTTTCAACAGTTTCCTGGCATCCTAAATACTACCTGATAGTTACAGTAGCATCTTTGGACTTTCCACTAATGAATAAACCCTTCTTCTGCTATAATGAAATTTCCAACTTCCTCTCCTTACTTGTCAAGATCAAAATATTCAAAGAAAAGAATCAAGAAGCAAAATGAGCACATACTACTACTTGGTTGTGATGTGTTATGGCGCCTCTTAGAAATACAAGGTGTGAACTTGTGCCTTAAATGGATTGAAGGAAAAGAATTTCTGATAATAAATACCAGGTAATGTATTGTGATTGCTGTAATAAGAATGTAAATACTTATGGGTAATACACATTTTATATTTTGTTCCACTCTATTTTAAATAATATTTGTTATTGCCTCATATCATAATTACATACAGCTACTTTATTTAAACCTGAACTCTTTTTTGAAAAGGCACACATTTTTTAAAAAACATATTGATATATGTTTTGTTTGCAGAATAAATGCACAAAAAGGTTTCTAATGTCAACCTGTAACTTCTGTTCCACATGTTGTAAAGATGAAACAATAAAAAGAAACAAACATTCAGTGTGTACAGTTCTTCCTTACAACACCAGCTAACCCTTCTCAAAAGCCGTGTGGTTTTGATATGGAGAGCAAACATATAATATGAGAGAGTGGCAAATCCAGCTTTAAAATAAGTTTTGGAGAAGTACACAAAACTTGATATCCCAGATCCTATGACCTTAGGGAAAAATTATCTTCTAAAATCATATGTTCAGGTTTATGAAAAGTGCACTCTTAAACCTACTTCCTATATAATTTTCCATTAATATTTAAAAATAAGTAAGATAAAATTAAGTTTGTAAATGCAGGTAACATCTGCTACATTAATATAAACATTTTAAGATTTATTTTGCCCATATTTCTGTTGAATTGCCTGTATAGGTGATATGTTGTAAATTTGGTAAATATCTTGTATACTTATGTATTGTAATGAAAAGAAGCTAGAAACAGTGATGTGTATTGAATTTATTTAAAGGTGAGTCGAAATTGTTACACTAACATCACTTAAGTTTACTCACTTAACATGTTTCGGGAAACCGTTGTTCCCATCCTCAGAAGGTTAACTCGTCGACTGGCCCGTGTTGTTGGTGTTTCCGTTTTTTGGACTGGATCCTGTGGTGGCATCTTGTGGTGGAGAAATGTACTTCCAGAGAGGATTTGGTGGCGGCAAATCAAAATTCATTAGATGTGTGTTGTGTTTTAGAATGGTGATCTTCTCCCATGCATCTAATTCGGCTGCAAATTTGGCTGGTTTGACTAATGTAATATTGGGTTTGATGTTGTGATTAGTGATCCAAAAATGGTGTGAAACTGCAGATTTGTCCATTTGTTTGTATTTAATACATCTCATGTGCTCCTTTAGCCTAGTTTCTAAGTTTCTTTTTGTCTTACCAATGTATACTTTATTGCAATCTGAACAATTGATTTTATAGATTCCAGCTTTTTTGTCTTGTGGAATGGGGTCTTTTAACTTGTTACAAAGTAATTTCTCTATGTTAAATTTGTTCTGTGGAGCTAGGCTGATGTTATGTTTCATGAAAATCTTCTTAAATTTGTGAAATGTTCTTGGGTGGTATGTGAATTTCTTGAACTTTAGTTCTTTATCTTGCTGGCTGAGATTAGTTGTGTTTCTGATGTGCATCTGTCGTTTGAATTTTGCAATTTTTTTGTCAATAGTTGCTTTGTTGTACCCATTATGTATTGCTGTGTCTACTATATGCTGGTATTCTAACTGGTATTCTTTTTTATTTAAGGGGGTATATACCAGTCTATGTGTTAGGCTGTTTAGTACTGCATGTTTGTGTGTGGTTGGATTGAAACTCTTATTTTTTATGTAATTAGTAGAGTGTGTTGGCTTCCTGTATATGCCAAAGGTTAGGTTCTTTTGTTCTCTGATGATTTTTAGGTCTAAAAATGGTAGCATGCCTTCTTTTTCTATTTCTATGGTGAATTTTATTGATTGGTTCTGTAGGTTTAGTAAGGCTAAGGAGTCTTGTATGAACCTATTAGGGACAACAGCGAAGATGTCGTCAACATATCTGTGCCAAACTTTAAACATGTATGGAAAGGAAGTTGTTATGTGTATTTCTAAGTAGCTCATAAATAAATCTGCCAAGAAGGGTGAAAGTGGGTTGCCCATGGTTAGACCAGTTGGTTGTTGATAGAACTTCTTATTGAAACTAAAACAATTTTGTCCAATGCATAAATTGGTAAGTTGTATGAGGTCTTCTATTTCTTCTTCAAGTAGGTTAGTCTGCTGTAGCCATTTCTTTAATTGACGCAGGAGTTGATCTGTAGGGACACTTGGAAATAGTGCAGTGACATCAAAGGAAACTAATCTGTCTTCTGGTTCGAGTTCCAGGGATTTTATCTTCTGTATTAAATCTTCTGAATTCATTATGTTTTTGCTGTTGAATTTTGGTAGTGAAGAGAATCTCTGTACTAACCATTTTGCCAGTTTGTAGGTAGGAGAATCAATATTGCTGACGATTGGTCTCATCTTATTACCCGGTTTGTGTATTTTAGGTAGAGCATACATTCTTGGTAAAATGGGGTGGTCTGGTTTTAATCTAGATTTATCAGTGTCTGTTATAGTTTTGCTTTCCTGGATGGTTTGATTGAAGGCTTTTAAATGTGATTTTAATGGGTCTTCTTGAATTTGTATGTAATTTTCTTGTTGCAGCATATTTTCTACTCTGGTAATATAATCATCTTTTTGAAGTACAACTAGTTTATTTCCCTTGTCAGCTTTTGTGTATACTACTGGTTTTGATTTTAATGTTTTGATCACATGTTTGGTTGGGAAATTGTTATGTTTATCTGCTTGTATTTCTTGGAGAACTATTTCACATTCTTTTTTTATAGTGGTTTTACTATTTTCATTTAGGTTGTAAGTAGCAATCTCAATGTCTGCGACTATTTCATCGGTTGTTTTTGTGTAGCCAACACATGTTTTTAGGCCAAGGTTTAATACCGATAATTCTGCTTTGGTGAAAGTTACATTTGAAAGATTAATTACATCAGAGTATGGCGTCGTTTTTTCATTTTTTAGGTTAGGTTTATATGAATGTTGCTTCCGGCGTAGTATGTCTAGTTTTTTCTTTAATTTCAGCGTTTTTGTTTTCATCCTGTAGCTAAGAATAGTGAGGAATTTTGATTGCATGTTTTGCCAAAGTGGATAGCCGAGTGTGTCCGTTAATTTAAGGTGAAGAGCATATAATTCCAGTTCCAATTTTTGTAGTTTTGCGTAGTGGTTGTTTCTCTCAATTATTATTACTTTTTTATCGGCTGATGTTTGGTGTTTGCTGTTTTTGTCGTATTTTACAATTCTCCTTACAAACTTTGGTGTGACTTTGTTTTGTATGCATAGGTTTAAAAAACGGATGTCCGCAAATGTGTTTTTTCTTTTTTCTTCAATTTTTTGGTATCTTTTGATGTCACTTTTTATTCCACTGAAATCTGTATTGAAATTTAGGGTTTCTAATCTTACCTTGTTTTTTGCCATGACTTGCATCTTTTCCACGTGGTGGCCAATTATAAATTTTGCTTCTTGTGACTTGTTGGTCATAAATTACGTATGTATTGTAATGAAAAGAAGCTAGAAACAGTGATGTGTATTGAATTTATTTAAAGGTGAGTCGAAATTGTTACACTAACATCACTTAAGTTTACTCACTTAACATGTTTCGGGAAACCGTTGTTCCCATCCTCAGAAGGTTAACTCGTCGACTGGCCCGTGTTGTTGGTGTTTCCGTTTTTTGGACTGGATCCTGTGGTGGCATCTTGTGGTGGAGAAATGTACTTCCAGATAGGATTTGGTGGCGGCAAATCAAAATTCATTAGATGTGTGTTGTGTTTTAGAATGGTGATCTTCTCCCATGCATCTAATTCGGCTGCAAATTTGGCTGGTTTGACTAATGTAATATTGGGTTTGATGTTGTGATTAGTGATCCAAAAATGGTGTGAAACTGCAGATTTGTCCATTTGTTTGTATTTAATACATCTCATGTGCTCCTTTAGCCTAGTTTCTAAGTTTCTTTTTGTCTTACCAATGTATACTTTATTGCAATCTGAACAATTGATTTTATAGATTCCAGCTTTTTTGTCTTGTGGAATGGGGTCTTTTAACTTGTTACAAAGTAATTTCTCTATGTTAAATTTGTTCTGTGGAGCTAGGCTGATGTTATGTTTCATGAAAATCTTCTTAAATTTGTGAAATGTTCTTGGGTGGTATGTGAATTTCTTGAACTTTAGTTCTTTATCTTGCTGGCTGAGATTAGTTGTGTTTCTGATGTGCATCTGTCGTTTGAATTTTGCAATTTTTTTGTCAATAGTTGCTTTGTTGTACCCATTATGTATTGCTGTGTCTACTATATGCTGGTATTCTAACTGGTATTCTTTTTTATTTAAGGGGGTATATACCAGTCTATGTGTTAGGCTGTTTAGTACTGCATGTTTGTGTGTGGTTGGATTGAAACTCTTATTTTTTATGTAATTAGTAGAGTGTGTTGGCTTCCTGTATCTGCCAAAGGTTAGGTTCTTTTGTTCTCTGATGATTTTTAGGTCTAAAATTGGTAGCATGCCTTCTTTTTCTATTTCTATGGTGAATTTTATTGATTGGTTCTGTAGGTTTAGTAAGGCTAAGGAGTCTTGTATGAACCTATTAGGGACAACAGCGCAGATGTCGTCAACATATCTGTGCCAAACTTTAAACATGTATGGAAAGGAAGTTGTTATGTGTATTTCTAAGTAGCTCATAAATAAATCTGCCAAGAAGGGTGAAAGTGGGTTGCCCATGGTTAGACCAGTTGGTTGTTGATAGAACTTCTTATTGAAACTAAAACAATTTTGTCCAATGCATAAATTGGTAAGTTGTATGAGGTCTTCTATTTCTTCTTCAAGTAGGTTAGTCTGCTGTAGCCATTTCTTTAATTGACGCAGGAGTTGATCTGTAGGGACACTTGGAAATAGTGCAGTGACATCAAAGGAAACTAATCTGTCTTCTGGTTCGAGTTCCAGGGATTTTATCTTCTGTATTAAATCTTCTGAATTCATTATGTTTTTGCTGTTGAATTTTGGTAGTGAAGAGAATCTCTGTACTAACCATTTTGCCAGTTTGTAGGTAGGAGAATCAATATTGCTGACGATTGGTCTCATCTTATTACCCGGTTTGTGTATTTTAGGTAGAGCATACATTCTTGGTAAAATGGGGTGGTCTGGTTTTAATCTAGATTTATCAGTGTCTGTTATAGTTTTGCTTTCCTGGATGGTTTGATTGAAGGCTTTTAAATGTGATTTTAATGGGTCTTCTTGAATTTGTATGTAATTTTCTTGTTGCAGCATATTTTCTACTCTGGTAATATAATCATCTTTTTGAAGTACAACTAGTTTATTTCCCTTGTCAGCTTTTGTGTATACTACTGGTTTTGATTTTAATGTTTTGATCACATGTTTGGTTGGGAAATTGTTATGTTTATCTGCTTGTATTTCTTGGAGAACTATTTCACATTCTTTTTTTATAGTGGTTTTACTATTTTCATTTAGGTTGTAAGTAGCAATCTCAATGTCTGCGACTATTTCATCAGTTGTTTTTGTGTATACATACCACCCAAGAACATTTCACAAATTTAAGAAGATTTTCATGAAACATAACATCAGCCTAGCTCCACAGAACAAATTTAACATAGAGAAATTACTTTGTAACAAGTTAAAAGACCCCATTCCACAAGACAAAAAAGCTGGAATCTATAAAATCAATTGTTCAGATTGCAATAAAGTATACATTGGTAAGACAAAAAGAAACTTAGAAACTAGGCTAAAGGAGCACATGAGATGTATTAAATACAAACAAATGGACAAATCTGCAGTTTCACACCATTTTTGGATCACTAATCACAACATCAAACCCAATATTACATTAGTCAAACCAGCCAAATTTGCAGCCGAATTAGATGCATGGGAGAAGATCACCATTCTAAAACACAACACACATCTAATGAATTTTGATTTGCCGCCACCAAATCCTATCTGGAAGTACATTTCTCCACCACAAGATGCCACCACAGGATCCAGTCCAAAAAACGGAAACACCAACAACACGGGCCAGTCGACGAGTTAACCTTCTGAGGATGGGAACAACGGTTTCCCGAAACATGTTAAGTGAGTAAACTTAAGTGATGTTAGTGTAACAATTTCGACTCACCTTTAAATAAATTCAATACACATCACTGTTTCTAGCTTCTTTTCATTACAATACATACGTAATTTATGACCAACAAGTCACAAGAAGCAAAATTTATAATTGGCCACCACGTGGAAAAGATGCAAGTCATGGCAAAAAACAAGGTAAGATTAGAAACCCTAAATTTCAATACAGATTTCAGTGGAATAAAAAGTGACATCAAAAGATACCAAAAAATTGAAGAAAAAAGAAAAAACACATTTGCGGACATCCGTTTTTTAAACCTATGCATACAAAACAAAGTCACACCAAAGTTTGTAAGGAGAATTGTAAAATACGACAAAAACAGCAAACACCAAACATCAGCCGATAAAAAAGTAATAATAATTGAGAGAAACAACCACTACGCAAAACTACAAAAATTGGAACTGGAATTATATGCTCTTCACCTTAAATTAACGGACACACTCGGCTATCCACTTTGGCAAAACATGCAATCAAAATTCCTCACTATTCTTAGCTACAGGATGAAAACAAAAACGCTGAAATTAAAGAAAAAACTAGACATACTACGCCGGAAGCAACATTCATATAAACCTAACCTAAAAAATGAAAAAACGACGCCATACTCTGACGTAATTAATCTTTCAAATGTAACTTTCACCAAAGCAGAATTATCGGTATTAAACCTTGGCCTAAAAACATGTGTTGGCTACACAAAAACAACCGATGAAATAGTCGCAGACATTGAGATTGCTACTTACAACCTAAATGAAAATAGTAAAACCACTATAAAAAAAGAATGTGAAATAGTTCTCCAAGAAATACAAGCAGATAAACATAACAATTTCCCAACCAAACATGTGATCAAAACATTAAAATCAAAACCAGTAGTATACACAAAAGCTGACAAGGGAAATAAACTAGTTGTACTTCAAAAAGATGATTATATTACCAGAGTAGAAAATATGCTGCAACAAGAAAATTACATACAAATTCAAGAAGACCCATTAAAATCACATTTAAAAGCCTTCAATCAAACCATCCAGGAAAGCAAAACTATAACAGACACTGATAAATCTAGATTAAAACCAGACCACCCCATTTTACCAAGAATGTATGCTCTACCTAAAATACACAAACCGGGTAATAAGATGAGACCAATCGTCAGCAATATTGATTCTCCTACCTACAAACTGGCAAAATGGTTAGTACAGAGATTCTCTTCACTACCAAAATTCAACAGCAAAAACATAATGAATTCAGAAGATTTAATACAGAAGATAAA
Organism: Deroplatys truncata; assembly: GCA_030765065.1. NCBI lineage: Eukaryota > Metazoa > Arthropoda > Insecta > Mantodea > Mantidae > Deroplatys > Deroplatys truncata. Next base: position 25,216,842 of record CM060980.1, read on the forward strand.
ATCCCTGGAACTCGAACCAGAAGACAGATTAGTTTCCTTTGATGTCACTGCACTATTTCCCTACAGATCAACTCCTGCGTCAATTAAAGAAATGGCTACAGCAGACTAACCTACTTGAAGAACAAATAGAAGACCTCATACAACTTACCAATTTATGCATTGGACAAAATTGTTTTAGTTTCAATAAGAAGTTCTATCAACAACCAACTGGTCTAACCATGGGCAACCCACTTTCACCCTTCTTGGCAGATTTATTTATGAGCTACTTAGAAATACACATAACAACTTCCTTTCCATACATGTTTAAAGTTTGGCACAGATATGTTGACGACATCTTCGCTGTTGTCCCTAATAGGTTCATACAAGACTCCTTAGCCTTACTAAACCTACAGAACCAATCAATAAAATTCACCATAGAAATAGAAAAAGAAGGCATGCTACCATTTTTAGACCTAAAAATCATCAGAGAACAAAAGAACCTAACCTTTGGCATATACAGGAAGCCAACACACTCTACTAATTACATAAAAAATAAGAGTTTCAATCCAACCACACACAAACATGCAGTACTAAACAGCCTAACACATAGACTGGTATATACCCCCTTAAATAAAAAAGAATACCAGTTAGAATACCAGCATATAGTAGACACAGCAATACATAATGGGTACAACAAAGCAACTATTGACAAAAAAATTGCAAAATTCAAACGACAGATGCACATCAGAAACACAACTAATCTCAGCCAGCAAGATAAAGAACTAAAGTTCAAGAAATTCACATACCACCCAAGAACATTTCACAAATTTAAGAAGATTTTCATGAAACATAACATCAGCCTAGCTCCACAGAACAAATTTAACATAGAGAAATTACTTTGTAACAAGTTAAAAGACCCCATTCCACAAGACAAAAAAAGCTGGAATCTATAAAATCAATTGTTCAGATTGCAATAAAGTATACATTGGTAAGACAAAAAGAAACTTAGAAACTAGGCTAAAGGAGCACATGAGATGTATTAAATACAAACAAATGGACAAATCTGCAGTTTCACACCATTTTTGGATCACTAATCACATCATCAAACCCAATATTACATTAGTCAAACCAGCCAAATTTGCAGCCGAATTAGATGCATGGGAGAAGATCACCATTCTAAAACACAACACACATCTAATGAATTTTGATTTGCCGCCACCAAATCCTCTCTGGAAGTACATTTCTCCACCACAAGATGCCACCACAGGATCCAGTCCAAAAAACGGAAACACCAACACGGGCCAGTCGACGAGTTAACCTTCTGAGGATGGGAACAACGGTTTCCCGAAACATGTTAAGTGAGTAAACTTAAGTGATGTTAGTGTAACAATTTCGACTCACCTTTAAATAAAATCTTGTATACTGTAAAGATTTACAGAAAACAAACCATTCTACAATTGCTAACTTCTGTATTGAAGGAATCCACAAGTAGTAGCATTTTTTAAAAATTCAGCATAAAATTCTGTATGATGCGTTTTTAAGTGTAACAATATTCTGATATTTTGATTAATGCTTTAGGGATTTTGTAGTCAACAAAGTTAAATAAGGAAAGAGTGCCCCTGTGGTTATCTGATGCTGCCACATATATGGTGAAGGCTGGAAAAGGAATTAGGATCTTTTACCCTAATATGAAGCATGTGACATGCTTAGCCCATGCACTGCATTATGTCATGGACTCAATTCAGTTCAAGTATTGCAATGTGGATGTCCTGATACTTCCCACAAAGAAGTTAAATAAATGCATAAAATATACATGTTAAATATTTTCTGATATAATTAAGTAATTCATATAGGGACATTTTTATATTAAAACATTTTTTGAAATGAACTGCATGCTTATGTTACTGCATATAGTGATAGTCTGCCAGATTTAGGTTTACCACCATTGTCTGTTTTAACTAGTTGGGGTACCTGATCTGCTATTTTTTACTGTGTCCATTTTGAATCACTTAAGGCACTAAGAAATCATGAGCTGCACTATTAAATATATATAATTTAATTGAATTTATCATTTCATAACTTTTTCGGTCTATTGATTAGATGAACTATTTCAACCCCCCCCCCCAAAAAAAAGTACAGCAGATTTTAATTTACATAAAATCAAAATTTGGGAAACTGCCCAATGCAATAACAAAGTTTAAACTACGGTCAAATCTTTAGCAATCATTGAAGACATTGAAATGCCTTAGCCTTACAGCAGCTAAAGACAAAAAAGTGATCAGCTCAAATCATGATTTTATATTCTTAGTCAATCAAAAAATGTATTTTGTGGCAAAAAGGGTTACATTTTGAACCCAATCTCTTCATTTAAGTGCCCACCTGTCACTTTTTAAGGTTTAGAAAGATAATTTTCTGCATTCAAGATTTCACTATCTGATAAGTGCAGTAGCTCAATTGAAGACAACTCAGAGAAATTAGTTATACATTGCTTCAAAAGAAAAAAAATATAAATATAACTTAATGCTGAGCTGAATTTTGATAATACATAGGTTTATTGTATTTTTTTTTTTGCTTTATTGTGCATGTTTTGTCATATAATAGTGCTTGAATACATGCATGTTTTAAGGTTTGAGAGTGCACTCAGGCTTTACTGATGAGAATTATTCTTGTGCATTTGAATTCAAATTTAAAAAAATTTTCATGTAAATTAATGTGAGTGGAAATAATTAATTAAGCTAGCTACTTGTTTATTTGAATATTCCTTCATGCCAAAACTTAGGATTTGAAGCAGCAGCTTCATATTGGAGTTTAACTGAAGTTTGTTTATTTTTACCTTCTTGTTTCAGCTACACATCTTGTAGCTTTTGTTAAAATTAGTTGTTATACTATGGCAAAAACCAAAATCCTTTCATTTATTACACATTGTTCCCAAATGTAAGATTTTATTTCTTCTTCTTTCTTTCTTTTTTTTTTTTTTTATCTGTCTGCAATAACCATAGGAAGGTCGTAGGAATTGCAAAATGGGCACCAATTGGAAACGTTTGGGAACCACTGCTTTAACTAGACAGGTCACATCAACTGATGAGTGAGTAAATGTGCAAATGAGTTAAAGGACCAAAAACACCAAAGCCTAAGCTAGGTAATTGAGTCCTACAAGATTCAAGTGCAGGTCTTGGGCATGAGAGGCAAGAATGCCATTTTATATCTCAGTAGTGACTACCTGCTTTTCTTGTACACTTCATAATACAGAAAACCTGCCTAAACTGGTCCCCTATATACCAGAAATCTGAACAAACGGAAAATAAATCTTGAAACACAACTATTTCCTATGTTAAATAATACTCTAAACTGGAAAACTTCCTAACATGGAAAGGGAATAATTTTCTGAAACCATTCATGTAAATAACCTAAGGTGGGTTATTGTATGTGTAATACATAGCTAAGTGCTAGATTTTTAGTGAGAGCCATTAATTTTGAGGGTGACTGTACTTGTACTGAAGTTTTAAGAATTGTGTACCATGCAAGATTTAACTTGGCACATGTTATGTGGAGACACAGAAACTAGCAGAAAAACTGAAATTATTATATGTAAGTTCAAAATGCAGCAAAACATACATTTGAACCTAGTTTTTATTTACGGACTTTTATTTTAAGTTGTTCCTTCATTATAATTCTATGCGATCACATTTATTTTGTTTTATTAAAATACAACCCTTTGTAAGACGGAAATCTGTGAAAATGGAAAATAATATCAGAACGACTCTTTTCCATTTTAGCAGGTTTTACTGTACAGACATGTATGTTTTTGGGAGAGAAATCTTTTACAGTTTATTGCAATTTTGAATCAAGCTATTTATTGTATACAATTATTTATTCTACATTGTATTGTTTATTTTTAAAAGAAATTTGGTATAATCAGTGTCACAAGGCAAAGAAAAGCTTAGCTTGTTTATTTGTGTTCTTGGATTTCTTTTCTACAGCTGTGTCACTACTTATAAGAAGCAATTCCATTTTGCAAGAAAAGATGAGCTTATTATTACCCTAATGCTTTTGCATTTCACTTTTACCAATAACATCATTTGACCATGCTGGTTCCAGCCTTTGGATGTATATACAGGCTGACACAAGAATCAGTTTTACCTTGTTTTACGTAAACTATTGAAGTTAGCATGACCTAGATTGAGAAAACATGCTTATGGCTGTAGGGTCTCTATACAAAGATGCTTGCCACATTTAAGTTACAGTATCTAACTTTGCTTCCTGAAATGGATCATAGCACATTTCCTTTCTTCATTATAAATGCATATGAGTCAAATCTTTCAACAAGGTACTATCCAAAATAATTTTCTTCAGACTGTTATAGGCATCTGAATGCCCTTTAATTCACAATTTATTTATTTCATCTTCCCCAATAATTCATTATGTTCACAAGATTTCCATTCACTATTTTCTAGCCCTTCATATTCATTTTGTATGACAAAAAGTAGATTTGAATTTTTCAATTAAAATGGTACCATTCTTATTACAGTCTTGTGCAGCCTCCATAATAGTAGATTAAGCAAGAGGTATAACCTCTTTCAACACTTGCAACATATACACTATGTGATCAAAAGTATCCGGACACCTGGCTGAAAATGACGTACAAGTTCGTGGCGCACTCCATTGGTAGTGCTGGAAGTCAATATGGTGTTGCCCACCCTTAGCCTTGATGACAGCATTCACTCTCGCAGCTATACTTTCAATCAGGTGCTGGAAGGTTTCTTGGGGAATGGCAGTCCATTCTTCATGGAGTGCGGAACTGAGGAGAGGTATCGATGTAGGTCGGTGAGGCCTGGCACGAAGTCGGCATTCCAAAACATCCCAAAGGTGTTCTATAGGATTCAAGTCAGGACTCTGTGCAGGCCAGTCCATTACAGGGATGTTATTGTCATGTAACCACTCCGTCACGCCCGTGCAGTATGAACAGGTGCTCGATTGTGTTGAAAGATGCAATTGCCATCCCCGAATTGCTCTTCAACAGTGGGAAGCAAGAAGGTGCTTAAAATATCAATGTAGGTGCGCTGTGATCATGCCATGCAATACAACAAGGGGTGCAAGCCCCCTCCAGGAAAACCACGACCACACCATAACACCACCACCTCCGAATTTCACTGTTGGCACTACACACGCTGGCAGATGATGTTCACTGGGCATTCGCCATACCCACACCCTGCCATTGGATCGCCACATTGTGTACCATGATTTGTCACTCCACACGTTTTGCCACTGTTCAATCGTGTAATGTTGACGATCCTTACACTAAGTGAGGCATCGTTTGGCATTTTCCTGCATGAAGTGTGGCTTATGAGCAGCCGCTCGACCATGGAATCCAAGGTTTCTCACCTAACGCCTGTCATAGTACTTGGAGTGGGTCCTGATGTAGTTTGGAATTCCTGTATGATGGTCTGGATAGATGTCTGCCTATTACTCTTTATGACCCTCTCCAAATGTTGGCGGTCTCTGTCAGTCAACAGATGAGGTTGGCCTGTACGCTTTTGTACTGTACATGTCCCTTCATATTTCCACTTCACTATCACATCAGAAACAGTGGATCTAGGGATGTTTAGGAGTGTGGAAATCTCGCGTAAAGACTTCTGACACAAGTGACATCCAATCACCTGACCACGTTCGAAGTCCGTGAGTTCCATGGAGTGTCACATTCTGCTGTTTCACGATGTCTAATGACTACTGAGGTCACAGATAATGAGTACCAGGCAGTAGGTGGCAGCACAATGTACCTAAGATGAAAAACGTATGTTTGTGGGGGTGTTCAGATGCTTTTGATCACATAGTGTACTATCTTTTAGACAGGGCGTTCAAATTTGTAAAATATCAATAATATTATATTGATTCCTGAAACTAATAGAGATCGTGTTTAGAATGGAGTTCTTGAAACAAGAGAAATTGCGTTAAAAAAGCGAGATGTCAGATGCTTTAATGTTTTGTTGATTTGCTAGCAGTCATTATCAGTGAAATTATTTTCAACATGTTTTGCCTTACACCAGGCAATGAGGTGATTAAATGCTATATCATATTGCTTTCTGGATTTTTTGGATAAGTACTTCTAGTGTAATTCTTTCTGCTGCTTCTGTAATTTCACCTGGCCTTTCCATTTCAGTTTCTTCTGAATTCATAATTTTCACCATTTAATCTTTATGTAGGTTATACTTCATAAAAGAATAAAGTTTTAGATTAAAGAAAGCATAGGGCCGCCAATATAACATATAAGTTAATTCTCTAATGAATTGCGAAAGTTGAAGTATGATGATTTGTATTGTGAACAGATAATGCGAGTGCCATGAGAAATTAATCACGTAAAAAGACATAATGAAAAGTAAAACCTAATAAAACCAAGTCAAATTACTAAACATGGCAAATACAAAAGGTAATTGCCATGTGGGACTTGAAACCAAAGTTGGTCACTTTTAGCTTGTGTGTACTGTGCTATAAGTCCTACTTTTAGGCCTACTGTCTAAAAAAATGTTATTTATACTGGCTTTCCATGCCTTCAGCTCTAGGTATTTTTTTCTACAGTTTTAATTCTTTTCCTTGGACATTTAGATAAATGTCATATGTCAAATTTATTCATCTTCAACTTCTGGATATGAGTTTTAAACAGCTAAATTACACCTTTATGTCTGTCAGAGAGAAAAAACGTTTTTACATGCTTTTCCTCCCTGTCTGGTTTTCTGTACTATGCAGTAAGAATATGAATCTTTATACATTTAAAGAGAAAATGAGAGTACTTATATGTATAGTCAAACAATTACTTAAAACATTGCCATTTATCTATTTCTTGAATATGAGTTATTCTAGAATATGGAACTACGTTCAGACATCACTATGTATGAATAAAATTTAATTTACTCTTAGTACTTATCATGTAATGTTTTTATATTGAGAAATTATTTAATCTCTTTAGCATACTGCAAATAATATTTTATTGTATCTCTGTGAAAATGTTGACTTTTAAGACTTTCTTGATATAATAGTCCATTTTAGATGAATAAATAGCAAGTATGTCTTAGCATCAAGTATTTTGATGAAAGTTAGACTTCAAGGTTTGGAAACACCAAATAACCACTACAATGTTACGTCTTAATATTCATATCTGTGTTATTTATGTTCTTTCTCCAATATTCCATTAGTTTCAAGAAAACAAATATTTTTCTATTTCATAAAATAAAATAAAGACCATTTGTTATTTTAATTAAAGCTTCTTCCAAATGCTATTAAAAGTTATAAAACCTAATATTTCACTCAAGATTCATGTATTGGAAAAATAGAGAAGAAAGTGAAGAAAAGCTGCACAAAGCCACTCTCCCCCACCATCTCCCAACAGAAGGAAATCTAAGTTAAATGAAGTCAAACAAATAACAGAAATGTTTAGTCACCATATGTCAACATAATTGAAAATAAAGGAAGTGCAAATCCTTCTGCATTCACCAATATTTTCTCACAAAGATAAAGTAAATATTCAGTTTTTCTCCTTCTATTAGGAAAAAGTGAGCTTTGACTTGATAATGAACATCAGAAACAAATATACTTATGTAGATAACAACATTACAAAAATGATAGTCTGAAAAGCTGTATTCATAAAACAGTTGACTCATTATTACATATTTGTACTGCATCCGTAAGTCCTTTTTCCCTTCTCCCTTCAGGAACTGGATGCTGGGGCAAAACCCTCCCAACCCAATTCTTTCATTACTGATGCCCACTTGGTAACAAATTGCAATTTCTGTATATGCATTTTATGTACTTTAATTTGACTAGTTGCTTAATGTTGCTTCCAGGATATTAAAACAAGAAGATGAAGAGCATTATTTGCATGCCTTCTGTTACCTTTAGCTAACTGACCATTAGAAAAGTAAAGCAGAATCTTTCATTCTTGTAATGCACTGATAATTTTAACACCACAGGAAGAAATATATTTGCTTTTATCATATGTTATTATGATCTGTATATTGTTTAACATGTACTAGAAAATAAATAGCAAATGGAACACTAATGTATACACAATACAAGAAAAAAGGCCAGCAAATGAAGCATTTTTCTTTCTCAAGGCATGAAATAGACTTTATAACTTATGGCTTTATAATTTGTAATGTTTTATATATTATACAGCACCAAAATAAATTATATTATTCTAGTTATTTTCACCATTAGCAATGAAATGGTTCATCAGGGAATACTTGAAGTATTACAATAATTCCTCATCAATAGAAATTTATTGGTGTTTCTGAACATTTGTGCTAGTAACTCGTTCCAATAGAATAGCAGCTCTCTGCTGAGACATATTTAAGTATAGAGCATTAATAATTATATCACAAATTTTTTTTATAATGGTGTAGTTGTGCAGCTTTTCACTATGAAGTTATGTTTCACTAATTCAAATAATTTCATTCTCAAGATTTACCAGCAAAGCCTTTTATTGAGATATATATTTTGAAAACATTTGGAACCAAAATATATGGATCATTAAATAGTATATAATTTCTAACTACATCACTTACATTCATGCAATTTAGATGTACAATATGATTCTATATAATGATCAAATTGATTTAGACTTTACTGCAAGTTAACCTGAATGGATGTTGTCATTGCTAGGAGGGAAGATCAGAATAACTTGTAATCACTTAGGAGACACAGTAGAAAGCAAGAGTGTTGCTAAAACAGGAAAAGAGAGAAAGTTTACAACCACTTTATAGCTAAAAACTTCATGGTAGGATGTCTTTGAGTTTCTTTTTGTTAAGGTGCAGGGGAAAGTTGTCATAGACTTATGGGTACCTACTACATTGCCATCTCCTAGTGTTTATATCTTCAGCTCCTATCGAGTTACTTCCTTAGTGCAACCACTACTTCTGTAATCCAAGATTTACATTACTGGAAAGGCCATTCACTCAGTTTAATTTTTTCTTTTTCAATTTTTATGCAAATACTGTATTCTGCTTTTCTCAGCCTCAAATTTTAAAAATGCATAAATAAATAGATTTATAATTTAGAATCTCTTAAGTCAAGTATCACTGATGATTTGTTTTACTGCCACTTGACTGCTATCACCCTAATGACAGGAAATAATGATGGTAGTCTCTCTACTATACTTTTGCATACTAGTTTGCTCTAATATCTAACCATATGCTGCCATACAAGTGCCTTTCTCTACATAACAGGTCTATTAAAAGTGTGTTATATTAAAAGGATTTGCCTGAAATTGCGGATAAGAGAGGTATAATTATTCATATTTCATAACTATTTTTTCATACTAGCCGTGATTCAACTTTCCAAAAGGTTGAATTAATTTATACAGTGGTCAACATTGTAATTAGATAAGTACTCTTTGTAGTATTGTTCAAGCCTTAAATAATTTTGGAAAGCAAGTCTTGGTTGTGATTTTCATTCAGTAAATAACTGAGGGAACAGCGTAACCATGCAGCATCATTGTTTAGTTTGCTTACAGAATGGAGCAGTATTAGTTCCTGTCTTGCTAGGCTGTTCTCAGAAACGGAAGATGCACAATTTCATATTATCATCCATTCAAACTGATTAGTAGTGAAGTGGAAACAAATTTTGTCTGCTGTTGATCTTTAGTTGCTGACCATAAAATATTTTATCCATCTACCATAATGTTATTTGGGCATGTAAGCCATAATGTAAAATGGTTATAATTTAATTCTGAATCACATCTCTTTTAATTCTTAAGATGTTCCAGAGATTGTCTATAATAGGCTATGCTAAATATTGCCCCAATTATCAAATAAATAAATAAATAATAATAAAAAAAAACCTGAAAAAGAAGACAGTCTGCACCAAAACAAAAAAGTATTAGAAATTGGTTGCTCTTGAAAACATAATTGCATCAAATTAAATATAGAATTATGAATCACAATTTACTGACAAATCTAAATTCATTGTGCTCCATAAAAAACAATGTTCAAGAGGTTTCTAAAGCATGCTCACCTTTGGAAATACATTGCTTTTTTAGGGAGTACAGAAAATTAAGTTACACATTTTATGTGAAATTAAAGCGAAATAAACATATGTATTTAGGATATGGAAGCTAATTAACAAATATTTATTGTGTGCTTAAAATTATTTCATAAGCTTCAAGAATTAATTGCAAATGACAGAATATTCAGATTGCTCTTTTGTGAGAAATATGATCAAACAATGTACATTCAGTATGCAATATGTATCACAATTACCATTTAATTCCAAAAAGGCAACCCAACTTACATAAAGTTATTGGTTTAACCACTTTTAATAACCAATTAAACTAATACATATTACAGTTACTTGATACAGATATATTCCTGAAACCCATTGAAATACATGCTATAATGCATGAGTGATACAGGATATGAATGAGTATATCATTTGAGGAAATAGCTGGCAATTCTAAGATGCCCTATGTATTCATCTATATCCAAAGTGGAAAGCCTTGCACACCTTTGTGCCTATAAGAATTAATTTTCCTTTTATTGTATGGACTCTCTAAATTATAGCTACACTTCATTTAACGTTAATACATAGAGCATTCTTTTCTTGGGAATTCACTGAATGGTAGAAAGAAAAAGATCCAAATTTTCAATTACTGAGCAATCCATTCAGTGAATTCTCAACCCTCCCTCTTTTTTTATGAGCCAGCAATAAATGTTAAGTCTCATCTTTGTATACAATAGTGCTCTTTTCTTACAGAAGTAATAATATAAAGCTATTGGAAAAGAAAACATAGAGCATTTATTAGATATTGTTTACAGTTTTAATACCTGAAGCAGTTTTTTGGTGGTATGATACAGAAGGAAGCATTGATTGATTTCTTATAATTGGAACATCAAGTTTCCTTACTTTTCCCATTACTCCATCAGATCACACTAGCAAACATTTTATTTCTTGTGTCTGCAACATTATTGGTAAAGCAGCACCCTACAAGATAACTTTGGAGATTTTGAAGGGTGGCTCTTCCAACACTCCACTTAATGTGATAAAGCTTTTGCTAATGTAAGGGTAAAAACATGCCTTTTCTTCTCATGACTAAAAAGGCATTTAGGTGCCATATACAGGAAGTATAAAATATTTTCTAATCATATTCTTTCAGAGTTTGCAAGGTATAGTTTGTAAGTTTGGAGTTACCCTTCATGTGTATCAATTCTGCTCATATTACTTTCTCTACTACGTATAGTAAGTAGGGGAAGTATTGTATTCCACCCAAAAATTCAATACTGAGATTTTACCGGAAATATATGTTTTGAGGCTTCCTGAATCCAAAAAAAAAACATTTTTGGAAACATGTCCGTGTGTGTCTGTGTGTCTATGAACAGCATAACTCAGAAACGAACAGTCAGATAAACACCAAATTTGGTATTTAGGTTCAGTATCTTCCAGAGATGTGACACGAAGGTTTTCAAGAAAATCCCTCCACCCCAGATACCCTTTACATGGAACATTTTTCGAAAATTTTAATTTTCTCAAAAATGGCTCTAATGATTTTGATTAAAATATTATATGTTTAAGATATTTTCATGACAAATAAAATGTATATCTTGAATTTTCTGGGAATGTCTCCAAAAGTATTCTTCATTGTGAACGACTTTTGCATAACTGGTAAACCATAAGAGATAGACAAAATTTTAGTACACAAAAAATGTAGATCGTGTTAAAATACACAATTTATGTCATATACATTTTTGTTGTTGAGTGAACCATTTTCGAGATATTGCTTGTTATTCCCTTAAATTTTTCAATACTTATTTTCTCAAATGGGAATTCGTTATTCATTTTTTTTTGTCTTGGATATGCAAAGAACATTAATCTGTGGCAAAGAGAATGGTGCTGTACCTAGCAACCAGCTATTAAGAGATATGCCTATGCTTAAGGCTACTGTATTTCTATATTGACCTTGCAAATACAAAACAAGGGGAACATAGTAGGCCTTAAGCGATAGTCAAATATTTTTAGAACTGGTCGCTATGTGTAAAATGTAATTCTCTTTGCATGTCAAAAGATTGTTTTTGCAAATGTTTATCTCGATTAATATGAAATAGATGGAGAATAAGAGTTTGTAAAAATAGTTTGTACAAGAGTAGAGAAAGTCATGTGAGTGTAACACATCAGATTTTTTTATTGCAATCCAATTACACCTGGCGATTGGCTTTGAATTAATTGTTTTCTTTCCTGCACATTTATTATGGATTCATAATGGAATATGCTGCATTAGATCAATATCCCATTTGTCCTTTCATTACATTATCATCTATGGTACAATTTGACCCCTATGTAGTTTACAGTCTTTACATTCATCAATGATTTTTCCTGTTTATTTTTATGGCACAGACAACATCTGTTTTCCAGGAAGACAGTGTCAACATATTTTATGCTGGTATATCAAATATCAAGATTGAGAGAGTAGCCTTTGTCAGGCAACTCGTTGACTAATTCCAGTGCTAATCTTGAAGAAATTTGCTCCATGCATTACCTTTGTCTATAGTTGATGCCTTTGTCCATATAACATACTTCCACATAATTTATGTTTTCATGCCAAACTACTTTTGTTTGAGGGTAAATAATAAATCCTAAACAATCTCCTTTTCCAAAAGATTAGATTCATCTGCATAGATATTCTATCTCTGAATGGAAACAAAATGGTTGCATTTTGTAATGCTTTTTATTGAATTTATCAGGGTGAAATTTAGTATTGTCAGAAAAATGCAAAAATTTGAAAGGCACTGGAATATGTTCTCCAAAATTGTATAAAAAAATTAGGGAGTGGCAATGCTTTCCCCTTTTGAAAAATATAAACCATTCTCTGCTTTGTGCAAAAGTCCCTGAAGTAGCAGGAGACCTATTAGAGTTTTCATTTCATTTGGTTTTAGCCCCCCTCCCCCACCCAACATTTAACTTGAAACCATGATGCCTTTAGGTTAGGATGTGCATCAAATTGATTTAATCTGCAATCATTTGCTGTATGCAATTATAAAAAAAATAGTCTCAAGTATTTTGTTACGTGGTCAGTGTCTATGTTCAAATTCACTCTATTTTAGTGCTCTCCAATCCATTTTTACTTACACTAGTGGTAAATGCATAATCTTTCTCATATGAATTATGTTCAAAGCCATCATTTCTATGAGTGCCTTCCTCTAATTTCATGTAAATACTTGTGTTTTGTGTTCTGTGAATGGATCACATTCAAAATTTTGACTTAGAGCAGCTATTATTATGAAATATTAGTTTGCACTGTTGTCAAGTTTAAAACTTACACCTCCAGAGTAAATATATGTTCCTGATTGTCACAAAAGTGGTATCATCAACTGCAGAAAGCTTCAAAAGCATTACAAGTGGTAACACCTTATACACAAGAGATACTAGTGTTAAAAGATCCGTGACAGAATAGTTCATCTAACCAATACATAACTAGGAACTATGTATACATGATATCCAGTTAAGAAGTTTGAAGGAAATAGATATAGCATTGTATATTTTGCTGATTTCCCAAGAAATTAATTCTCAGTTGTAACAGCTTCCAGATTTAATATTCCCTAAAATGCTCAAAGAACAGGTGCAACAGATTAGGTTTGAATAATTTCACAAAAAAACACTGTCTTTCAGACTTCTCATGACTTCAAATCAAACAGATAATACACCTTTTAAAATTTAATGTTGTTTAGTTTAGAGATCAGAAACATTTAGTATTAAATAGCCCCACTGATTTTTCTGGTCGTAATATATGTACACTTTTTTAACGGGGCAAATAAAAATGAAAATAGCCAAGAATAAACAAAATTAAAAGTTGTTAAGAAAGCTACTGTCATTCTCTAGCCAACATAATAATCCAACACTCTCCCTCAACTTTTAATTTCTATCAAACCTAAATCTCTTGAAAATTTCTCAATTCTTATCTTCCCTATAGGCTTGACCATGATGTCCAATATCCATATTTTCTGTACTTCTGCACATGAGCTCCAAGAGTTTGCCACTATAGGTATACCACAGAGCAAAGAATGTTTGAGGTGGGACTTACTATTGCTGCTTGGTGGATGGCTTCCCCCCACTACTGCTCTACCTCCCTATCTGCTTCTTCCTTGAGCTGTCTCCTGCTCGTGCACTGTTACTCATTGTTGCTGTCACTACAAATGCAACCTTCTTCACACTCACACAGATCTTCACTTGTATTGATAATAATTCTGTTTCTGAGTTTATGTTACTATCAAGATGCAAATATTGCTGTTATATGTATATTGAATACATTTGTTCACAACAGTTCTTCCACTTTTTCAGTGGTATATTTTCAGAAAAGCTTCTGGCACAATTTTAATCTTCCTTTTTTTTTTTTTTTTTTAAGATTTTCCAGTTGACTGCTGTGTAACCTGGCCTTTAACGTCTGCCCAAACCAGTTCAATTGGATTGAGATCTTGATGGCAAGGTGGAAGGCATAAAAGAACATACCCATGGCCATGTATAAATTCATCCACTAAATAGGTCTGTTCATAAGGGATGCTTTGAGCAATTTGAATAAGCTCAACTTTGCCTTTTAACATAAGATCAGTTTCAGTTCCACCCCATGTAGTTGTAACCACTGAATATCAGCTTTTAAGCATGCTTGAGCCAGCACTTTATCTGTTTCATTTTGTGGTATTTGATATTGTCCATTACAATGACATTTGGAAAAGAAAGAGCTGGAAGAAGCTGGGTTTCCATCCATTTATGAAGTTCATGGAGGTGTGATAATCACCTAACTTTTGAATTGATTTAAAAACCAGTGATACATCATCCATGAAACCTTTCTCACCTCCTCCATGAAAAATTACACACCTTTTTCCTGCTCCAATGCTTGTAGTGGCCCCAAGTCACTGATTGTCAACATTTTGACACTGTACGAGTCTCCTGAATATAAGTTTCATCAATATAAACAATGTTCCACACTTCCTGCCTAAATTTTCTAATTTAGTGCAAGTATTTTGTCCTCCACACTATAATGTCTGGACATTCAATGAGTAGCTTCCTCTTAGATTGGCATGTCCACCATTTAAAGCCTAGTTGTATAACTTTTTGTCTTAAAAATTCCCTAGCACAGTCAATGACATTGTTCTCTTTGAGTGCAATAAGAAGTTCACTTACAGTGTGAGCTTCTTTTTGAACTCTATAAAAGAAATCAATTTTTAGTCTAATAGGACATTTGGTGAAGCTATCTACCCCGATTCTTTTCTTTCTTGTTTAGTTCTTCCTGATTGGAAAGGAAAATATACGAGTATATTTCTCTGGTAGTTTCCTTTCCTTCTTTTAAAATTCAGCTACACTATTCACTGATACACCATAGCCTGACTTGTGATAGATAAAATGTTTACATTTGCTACATTAAGGCTTTCTTTAATTTTTTTAAAAATATTATGCCATATTGTACACTATTTCACATGCTTTATCTCTAATTGGTTTCCTGAACACACTCAGATTTTGATGATGTAGGAGTCATCACACTAATAAAGCAAATAGATATCCTTGTGCAAGGAACACATGTTAGCCAAATTCCAAAACTGCCACCTATATTTATGTAGTGGCGGAAACATTCTCTCTTATGCCTGAGCATGTGCAGACCAACTTTTTTGTGATACAGTAACCCATATAACTATATTTTTCACAAAGTGGTATTTTGTGCTCCATGTTTTGTTCTTTTATTTCCTTTTTTATTTTTTGTTAACCTAATACAACTTTTATTATCTTCATAAACAATAGGAATACATACCTACAGTCCCATTAAAATCTTTGAGCTATCCTACTCAACCATATCATTTCTGCTAGTGCTATAAATTCAGCCTCAACAGATGATAAAGAAACAACATCTGGTTTATTCTGGCAAACTCTTGAGATTACACAACCATGAAAATAAACAGCAATGTGATTCAGCTCCAGCCAACCAACATCAGAAATACCTAAGTTCCCTCTGTAGTATTTCCAAGATCTAAACCATAATTGACATTTTTCTTTAAATATCGGAAGACTTGCTTTACTTCAATCCAGTCTTTCATTTGAGGGTTGCTCACTTTCTACCAATATTGCAATTGCTGCTGCGATATCTAGTCTTGTATTAGTAGGTAAATATAACAGTGCTCCAATTGTACTTCTGTGTATATTCATATTGAAAGGATTCTGACCAATCATGGACTGCTTATGATACTCATAATCCATGGGAATACTTGAAGATGTAGCTTCTGCAATTCCATATTTTAACAGCTTTTGTTATATGTGATGTTGCTGATGCAGTTGGAATGTACCATTCGCCCTTCTGTTATTCTGAATTTCTAAGAAGCTTTTTACATCACCTAGGTTCTTCATTGAAAAATGTGCACTTATTACTTTCTCTACTACGTATAGTAAGTAGGGGAAGTATTGTATTCTACCCAAAAATTCGATACCGAGATTTCACCGGAAATATATGTTTTGAGACCCCCTGAATCCAAAAAAAGCATTTTTGGAAACATGTCCGTGTGTGTGTCTGTGTGTCGTGTGTCTGTGAACAGGATAACTCAGAAACGAACAGTCGGATAAACACCAAACTTGGTATTTGGGTTCAGTATCTTCCAGAGATGCGACATGAAGGTTTTCAAGAAACTCCCCCCCCACACCAGACTACCCTTTACATGGAACATTTTTCGAAAATTTTAATTTTCTCAAAAATGGCTCTAACAATTTTGATTAAAATATCATATGTTTAAGATATTGTCATGAGAAATGAAATGTATATCTCGAATTTTCTGGGAATGTCCCCAAAAGTATTCTTCATTGTGAACGACTTTTGCATAACTGGTAAACCATAAGAGATAGACAAACTTTTGCTACACAAAAAAAGTAGATCGCGTTAAAATACACAATTTATGTCATATACATTTTTTTTGTTGAGTGAACCGTTTTCGAGATATTGCTTGTTATTCCCTTAAATTTACCAATACTTATTTTCTCAAATGGGAATTCGTTATTCATTTTTTTATCTTGTATATGCAAAGAGTTATAATCTGTGGCAAAGGGAATGGTGCTGCACCTAGCAACCAGCTATTAAGAGATATGTATATGCTTAAAGTCTACTGTATTTCTATATTGCCCTTATAAATATATATTCCCCTTACATCTACAAGAAACTTAGCAATAAGATAGAGTCTGCAAATGTTTATCTCGATTAACATGAAGTAGATGGAGAATAAGCGATTGTAAAAATAGTTTGTACAAGAGTAGAGAAAGTCATGTGAGTGTAACACATCAGAATTTTTTTTCTTTAAAAACACTGCAGAAGTTCATTGTCTGTTGCTGCCACAGCCATATCAACATGTACTGTAACTCATTTGCATTTCACCCTCATTCTTACAGTATAAGTGTCATTTTTACATTCAGTGCTTTTAGTTGACAGCCAAGCTTCTTATTCCACTCAAAAGTACCTTGCTTAAGACATAAATTATTCTGTAACACTTTCCTTCATCCTTAACAATTAGCTCAGGCAGTTTCAAATAAATCTTGTGCAATAAATCATCATTTCAAAATGCTGTTTCTGTGTCATAGTGTTTAACTTTCATATTTCTTTCTCTTGCTATAGTGAACCACCACCTTAGTATTTCTTGATTAACTTCCAGTGCAAATACTTCATCATAATCATCTCCAAATTCTTGAGAATGCCCTGCTACTGAGCTATTTCTCCGTTATCATTGCATTTTAACTTGAATACCCATTTTGATAAACTTGACTCTTCGTGGTATGGCTTAAATGTTTCCCATATTTCAACTTGCTATCTTCTTTTTCTTTATATGCTCAGCTGATTATATTCCACTAAATACCCCTGCATGCTTTAACTTTATTATCCTTTTCAGTCTACTCACTTGTTGTTTCAGCAGGAGGATCTTTAATTACTTCTGTGCATCCATCCTACCTTCAGTAACAATAATTCTAATTTATATTTGCATACTGCACAATTTTCATTATTTAGCAATTTGTGTGCTAAACTTACTTGAATAGCTTGACATGTTAACTAAGTTTTCTTTATTTCTTTACTTTAGACTTTAATGCCCTTTTAATCTTTTTTAAATGTACATACAGTACTTATCTAGTTCCTGGGCTCATAACCTGTTGATATCTTTTAGTTTCTAATTACACATCTTTATTTTCTGCCAATAATGTAGGTACACTTTTTAACAGTAAGAATAGAGTCACATGAACAAAAACTGGTAGAGCTTCATGCAGAAAAATGTAGGATATATGAGCTTACAGTTCCATATTACAAGGAGAAATACCATCTCAACTTCATCCAAGTGATCGGACTCATGATCAAAGCTAGAGGCACAATACGTCGCCAGCTAGTGAACTTCTGTAGGCAATTCGGCATTCCTAAAACCTACTACAAGAAATAGTGATTGCTGCAGTCAAAAGATCACTTTTGATTCTAAAAAATCACCTTTATAACAAACGCTCTCTCCCTCTCTCTCTCCCCCCATATGTTACTTTTAGATTATACTTACATTGTATAAATTTCTTTTCTTTCACAAATATTTTCTAAAACTTTTCACGTAATTTCATGTAATTTGTATGTATATTTAAACACTTGTTCATCATGCTTTGTCTATAATGGCAACTCCTAAATTGGGAAGCTGAAAGATGAATAAATCTATCAGTTATATTAAAAACAAAAGTTACCAGGAAGAAAGAAAAAAAAAATTAAAAGTTGTTAAGAAAACAATTGTGATTCTCTAGCAATGTAATAACCCAACAGTTTTCCATCAGGTCTAATTACTAGGGCCCAGAAGTTCATGCATTTGCATATTTTATCATAGTGGTTATATATGTATGCTTATGCATTATATGTACAAATTATGTAATTTTTAGTTATTTGAACATTATTTGAATATGCATGTAACAACATATTTTGTGATTTTGATAAATACATCATATTTCCAAAACTTTAATGACTATATAACATGTTTTAACGAGTTTTAAGTTTGTTTTTCCATTTGGCTCATACAGTTGGCAATAATGTTCACAATTGATTCAATTGATTGTGTAGAAAGGAGTAATGTTGGCATTATACAGTGAATTCCCTACTGTGTCATTGGGCGAAGTAAGCCCATAGCTTGCAGTTGCAGTATTGTTGTAATGTTGATATGAAGGATTTGCATTCTAGAGAAATTAAACTATGCGGTGTGTTAAAAGTGAAACTGGTCTCTAACTGCTGAAAGTCTGATCCACTTTGAGTGATAGATTAACTAATTTACAGAAGGATTTTTCAGATGACTTAATATCTGCAGATAATAAAATATTGTTTTGTGGAACATGTGAAAAAGAATGTACGGAGTGAGAAATAATTTCAAGTAGTTCAGCACATGAACACAGCAAAACATAGAATTTAACCAGAAAACTCACAAATAAATAGCCTCTTCAAAAGCAATTAACAGAGGTTTAGAAAATAAGTTATCCAATTTTCCTATGAGTTGTGCACAGCATTTAGTTGCAGATACTCCCTCGCGGAAAATTAATAACCCTAAATTAAAAGCTTTTCTTGCCAAATACACTCAACATGTGCCTCAAAACTTATTAGGACTTAGTTGTTACAGCAATGCAATCTCGTATTTACAAAATGAACTAGCAGATCAGTTTTTTTGGTTGTCTGTTGGTGCAAGCACTGCTTTTGGGGGCCATTTTATTGCTAATGCAATTGTTGGTGCCTTTAATAAGGAACAAAAAATCATACTGTATCTGCTTAATACATGTGAATTACTGGTCATTAACAATGACCCAGTGTGTGATGGACTCTTTGAACTAGTTATGGCCTTCCGGTATTAAATATGACCCCGTATTTTTATTTGTTGCAGGTAGTTGTCTACAATGAGCTGATGGTGCAAACAGCATTCTGTGAAACATATCCTCAAAATTTTGAATAAGTGAAGCAGTAAGAATGTATTAAGTCATCTCATCTAACTTCCATTAACAAACTCTCTTGTTTGTTCTGTGCTTTCTGGGCAACATATCAATTACGTTAAACACACACATTTCATTCCCTTATCTTCTATTTATTACTTGTATTTCTTTCCAGTTAAAGTGATAGTGGTCAATGGCAAGTCAGGCCTTTAGAAAATTTAAGACATAATTTGGAATTTTGAATGCATAAACATATAGTTTGATCACATATTGCTCACCTTGGATTGCCCTAAACTTAGTAAAAATATGTCAGAATCACCTTCTCAGATATTAATAAAAGAGCAACTAAGTATTTACAGAATGATACATACCATGTCAGTCTTTTTATCAAATAATTTTAAGCACCCTTAGCTTCATAGGATTTAGCAAAATATTTCATAAATATAACATAACATATTTGATAAATATAACAATATGGTGTTCAAAAACAGCAGATAAAAATATTTTCAAAAATAGTTTTTTTCTTTCATACAGTGCTTCTTTTAATGCTTGCTGTTAATGAAAACCAATTCAAGGTGCTTCTAATGCATATACAAATAAAACTGAAAAATAAAAGTGGACATTCAACACAAAGCTTGCTAATTACATAGGTACTACATTCAACAGTAAACTTACACCTCTCACACTGATCTTTTCATCAGTAACTTACGGTTTCCTGTTTGTAAGAATTTCATGAAATGAGAAATTCCCCATGTATTACACAGTGCAACAAAGAACCACCACAAACACATTACATTCTACTGAAAGCTTAAGACATGACTACCTGGATCATGTGATAAAAGTATGCAATAAAGTTATTATGGAATGATAAAGGATAGTACTATACAGGCATGATTTGTTGGGTACTATACTTATGAGGAAATGCTGATAGGGCAGGAAGGAAAGAGCAAACACTGCATATGTGGTTGATCAAAACCTACTGACTGAGATCTAAGGAGCCAAGTACCCAAGAAAATCTGCACATATAGTAATCTTACTTTATGCACTTTTCAAGTGCTTTCTAATTTTCTTCTTAGATTATTAACAGACATTATAATCAATTCATGGCTAACGTGTATTTTATACATATATAGTTACTTTTATAGCAGCACCACATGACCCAGAGGTTTCATGCATAGTTAATAACACCCTGAAGATCAAAGGCATAAAAAATAAAAATAAATAAATAATTGAGAGGTATGAAGCCCTGCAGAATTTTGTAAAAGATGTTTTGTTTTATCCCATTAAAATATCCTAGTATGCTTAATAAGCAGGTGTTAGTAAACAATTATATTAACTGCAATGTTTCAGCTGTTGTCCAAGATGATTACCACTGCATTTCCTTTTTGATAAAAGTGAATAAATAAAAACATTGGTCTCTTCTTTGAAACTTCTAAAAATAGGCTACAAGCAATGAAGAATACTGCATTATACCAATTTATATTCATGATCTTCTTATTCAAACTCAGCTTTAGGGAATAAATAGGTTTGAAAAACCATCTGAAATACTGTGATGAAAATCTTTCCTGCATTATAAAATTTTTCTTGTGACAGATAACAATTATTTCACTAAGCAAGATACGTATACCTTATGCATAAAGTCAAAATTAAAAGAGAAAAGAAATGTCACACACATTTTGTAGTCCTAAGAGGAATTGGGGAGCACTTTCAGAAGTACTACTTAAAGATAGGATAGCAATATTGAATAACATGCAATTAGTGTTTTAGACAGGGTAAGGAAGGCAGGAGAAATGCACAAGCACTCTCTCACATTTCCTAAAAACGATTCCTGTATGTCAACAAATTCTGTAAAATAGGGGAGGGGGGGAAATAATGGTAATGTAAGATGCTTTGTTTCAAGTTCAAAAACAACAGTGCACATTGTGTATTTCAAATTTTGCAATATTTTCTTATTGGCTCGAAACCAGTTCTATCCTTTTGCTTTTAAAGAAATTCCACAGCAGCAAAACAAAATTCTATAACATGGAATATCTTTTCTTTCTTTCTTTCCTTTTCTATTCTTTGAAACTACATAGTGTCCTTTTAGAGGACAATCCATCTTTCAATGAGTTGCAAAAAACATTTGGCAATCATATATTTCCTCTGCAAGTGAGAGAAAATCTGACAGTATGCTGCTCTGCAGTAGAATGTGTTCTGGGTTTCTGAAAGTGGCTGCAATTGCACTGTACCAACTGTACAGGAGTTAAATGCTACTGGCATTTAATTCAAAGACAATTTTCTTGCGCATCTGCAGCCAAACTTTTAATCTTTAAAGAAGTCAATTACAAACAAAACACACTGTTTAAACAGTGAATTAAAGAATGAAAGTAAATATGTCTTATCTTAAATATGCACTTAAGTAAAAATAAAATAGGTGCTGTATTTTAACTATCATATACCAAAAGGTTCTTATTTAAACTTTCAATTAAAAGAAATAAAAGCAGAAATATTATTTATTATAATTTGTGTACCACAGTAAGAAACTGTGATGTTTAAATTTTAGTGATGCTTTTAGTGTTATAATTTCAACTCAAAAATGAAGTCTAAAGCAAAGTATTATTTTTATTTCAGAATTTACAAAATAACAATACAAAAAATATGCTATTTTATTTAAAGTTTGAGAGTAAGAACTAATCTGCCTTATTTTTTAGCATTCAATGAAATGAAATAAAATTAAATAAAAATACTTTATTAATATATGCGTAATAATTTTGCTACATTTAGAATAATTCTAATTACTTTGGTATCTAGAATATTTATTTTAGTGTAATGCTTGGATCATAGATAATTTGGAATATGATTGCCCAAAGAAGAATCAATAGAAGTCTATCTGCTAAGTAATGATGTAGTTCAATTAAAATGAAAGAAAGATTTTTATTCTCTATAACAAGTGCAAATGATTGTACCACAATTGAGGTTAGCAAACACTGTTACTATATTATCTCCAGCAGAAATTAGATTTACACAGAATAAAAACGCTAATTTGGCAAAAAGAGGCACTTAGTGGAGAAAGTGATGCAAATAAGATGTTGATCAACTGCTTTTCTATCTCATCTTTATTAAATGCTTAATAATTTAGTATTTGAATTACAGTGTTTAAGCAAAATGAACTCATGAAATACGTAGAATTATTGACAAGGAAAGATTATTAAAATTGATAATATATTAAAGCTAGGTACTGCTTAGAATTTCTAATAGCAGATCTACTAACAAATGAATTGCAAAACTGTGACTGTAAACTGTGTCTTCATTTAGTGGTCTATCAGCTCATTTGAGAATATAATTAACTAGTGATATATTATGCTTCAGAATTACTAGTGGAAAAATAGGGAACAATTTTGCAATTATGTTTAAAGAATTGTTTTCTATTTTCGGAAAAGAAAAATGTTTTGGAATTTTATAAATATTAGGTAGATGATATTTAACAATTATCAACTAAGTAGGGAACTGATCTTATTACTCATTCACAGCCGTAATGCAATGCATACAAATGTGCCAGTGTGAACAGTATTTACAAGCATTCAATATCCATGCATACAGGCTTAAATATGCAATAATTAGCCAACATACAAAAATATATATAAGTGTGTGTGTGTATGTATGTGTGTGTGTATACATAAGTGCCCTGGTGTCTGCTTCATGCAAATGGGGACTATGGGTATGCATGGAGAGGCCTATAACAATATTATTATTTATTTTGACAGTTTAATGTGACATGTTTAACTAAAGTGAGAGTCAGGAAATGCAGGGGTCACTATCTATGGAACATTAATGTTAATCAATGAAAGGCTAGAAGTCACTCTACTGACCTCTCTATGAGCTTTCTCATTTCCTCAGTTGTCAAGTCCTTGCTGTTGGCCCTGACATTTACTGAAATAAAAATAAAATTATAACCTCTCTCCATAAGATAAATAAAATAAATTTCCCCCATAAAAGAAAGAAAGAAAGAAAAAAAAACATACAAAAAGCATTGTAACTGTAAGTTAAAATTCAGCTGATAATTATGAGCATCTCAGGATGGTAAATCAACCTTTAAAACCCTGTACCTTTTCCTGCTTTAAGTTTTAGTTTTGAATGATTTTGATTCCTGGGGCTATGGCTCATCAAGAATTTGGTCTGTAGGTTCACAGGGGAAAAAGGGGGAGGATAATATGCTCTGACTAATAATAAGTCTTGCTGAAAAAGTCAAGCAAGTTTTCTTCAAATGGACATTTATCCTAAAGATTATTGATTTCAGTTTAGAAATATGAAAGATAATACAAATGTACTAATATCCTTATATGCTCCTGGATTTCACAGCATCCTAAAAACTCATCTTGCACTGTTCTATAAAGGCCACAGAGAATGTTATTCATGAATGGCAGAGGCAATAGGATATTACAATAATACATCACAGACTTGGAAATGTACTCAATGATGAAAAATAACAGATATCAAGAGATGTGCCTTTAGGAAAAATTTGACATAAGTCAGCAGCATTGCTCATGGTTATTGGTACTAACTTCTTTAATATTGTGACGTACGAGTATTATTGCATATGTGACCTGGCGGCCCAGATTGGATATTGCGCAAGAGTGGAGGGGATAAACGAGTTCTAGCATAGCGTGGGCACGCCAAGTTGGAGCGTGGTTTAGTCAGTCGAGGCAAGTTACTGCTAGAGGCAAGTTGTGTGTACGCACTGTCCATACCAGCAGTATGGCGTCCTCACCGACAGGCAAGGAAACAAGGAGGTAATGTAATCCCTTTACATCAATAAAACTACTAGCCATCCTGTTCATTAGGTTTAAATTACTATAGTAGATAGTGCCTTCCCTCATCCACACCATGTAATAATACCATTAATAAGTATATTCTGATATATTTTTATAATTTCTCTCAGCTGTGTCCCCCGTCTGACCTCGTATAATATGAATTATTAACTTTAAGATCCTTCGGTATTCGCTCTACCCCCCATTGAGCTAAAATAACAAAGAGGTCACGATATTTGGTGTGAGGCGCCGAGTATTTGGTGGAGGGCTGGGTATTTTGAGATTTTGAAGTGCAAATTTTTTTTTTTTCTTCTCTAAAATGTAGCATTTTTGGTCCTCCATGTGTTCGTTAGAAAATGTAATTTTTTTTGGTGGCTTAAAGGTAAGGGTTTTGGTTCTATGATTTGTGGTTTTCTCTTCTAAATTCCTCTTGCATCGTTTCTTGAAAGTCCCATGTCTGTATTTTAATTTCAAGCTCACTTGTAAAATTTTTGCATTGTCTGTCGGTGGCGTGGCGGTAAAACTTTTGGCTCCATTTTTTCCTCTTACCTTGCCTTCACTTCTGCTAAATTCTGTTTCGGTGATAAATTGTTTGTACTGTGCATTCTAAATTACTTATTTTGTAACTTTGATAATATAGTTGCGTGTGTTAGCTGGTGTACGTAACATTGTGTTATTGATTGCGTGATCTTGTACGTCCCCCGTCTGACCTCGTATAATATGAATTATTAACTTTAAGATCCTTCGGTATCCGCTCTACCCCCATTGAGCTAAAATAACAAAGAGGTCACGACAATATTCCTGCACAGAGAAAAGCAACACAGGTAAACAATATTCCATGCAGATTCAGCTGACAATGGTCAGTGTACTACTGAAAGAACTATTTTAATATCTTTATCAGCAGAGGTAACTATAATAAAAACTATACAAACAATAAATATGAGAGATAAATTGGAGAACATGTAAAAGATACTAAGGCTGGATTGCATTCTGTACTACTTTTTGTTTCACGCATAAGAAAACTCTTTTTCAATCATTTTACAGGGCTTAATATAATAATTGTAGTGGTAGTAGTAGTAGTAGTAGTAGTAATAATTTTACGGTCATTAAGGTTATACGTGAATCGATAAAACGTTCATGCCTGCAATCTTTCTGAAATTGAAACCGATAAAACTTTCCCTTGTCAAGCAAAATATAATAATTTTGCAATGACATGAAATTTAGAATGTGTAAAATATTTAGTACAGTAAATGTACAAAAATTACATGTAAAACAAATGAGAATTCCATTTTGTAAGAATGCTTGAAGATCTGGTACTACTGCTCTTTCTGTCACAAAAGCTAACATTTTTTCTGGTGCCACAATAAACAGATGTTAAAGAAAAGAACACTACTTCACAGGCTATACACATATTTATAGTCCATATTTTAAGCCTCATAACATTAACTATAAACAAAGACTGTCACAAACAAATTGGAAACTTATATCCTACAGTTAAAGAATATGAATAATTTATGCGAGGGAGTTTACAATGCATGTCATCCATTATCAAAAGATTTGCACCCATTTACTGCTCATATCATTAGCAATCAAGTGGGTCAATCAAATTTTAAATCTGCATGCTATGCATTTTGTTGCAGTCCAGTAAAGGGGCACCATGACTATGCTGAAGGATAAACATACAGATAAGCTCTGACCTATCATGGCATTGTATACCAATGAGCATGGCCGGCTTTAATCTTACAATATACTGCAAATTAATTTAATGCTTTGTCCTATCTGTGGTGAAAATCTACAACACTTTGTATCTGCCCACAAAGCCCTAAAGATATCTTTCCTATAAAGGCGTAAAAAGGCCTCCACTCCTGTACAATTTATGGGCAAACCTTAAAAGTTGGCAAGTTTGAAATTTGTGGCTTTCATACTAAAATTACTCATTTCAGTATTAAAGTTTGAAGCCTAAAATTTAACAACTAAAGTGCTCAACAGAAAGAGCAGGAGAAAGTTAAAAAGACATTAATATAAGGGTAGAATCTGGAATGAAGTAATAAATATTAAAGCATTAAAGATGCTTTATTTACACTTATGTTAAACGGAAATGGAGAGGCCACATTTGTATTAATGGACTACCCCTACCAAAATTGCTTTTTGGGACTCAAGAATTGAACACATAGGACTAGAATGACAGGGAATATAATGAGGCAGATGACCTGAAGTTTGCAGCTATATTGCTGATGCAAAAGTACAATCTTGATAAGCTTGAATCGAGTTGTTGAAAAAGAAAGTAAAACCAAAATACTTAAAGCGGAAATTCAATATTATCAGAATGCAATGAAGGCTATTTAATAAAGTGTTCTTTATATATTGAACTGTAACTACATTCAAACACATTTTTGAACACATAGCTTTAACTGGTGTTGTGCAATAAATTATGACAGCTTAGTACTACAATTTTTTCAACTTATGAATATTTTTATAATGTAGTATCATGTAACAGATTATTCTAAGCAATGTTTTACGAGTTATTGCAATTTTGTAAAAATTATGAATTCTGCATGTAACTCAAATTAGTTTTAGATTAGAATACTTTAAAATCCAGGGTGTGATACATAATTTTCAATTCTTTAAGAATGTTTAAACCAGAGTTTTTAAGATTGGAGATGATACCAAGCCCCAGAGCTGTAATTGAAACTAGAAAGTTACTAGAAAGCCATTTGTTACGTGGCATCTTCTTAGTGTGTAGGTAAAACATAAATCATATAAGAAAAAATGAAAGAATTCCTTTATTTTCCATCCTGAAACTACTCATTTTTGAAGGAAAGTTTTATTTCAACAACACACACAATAGCCAAACTGAAACTACTAGGACTTGTCTACACACAATCAAAGGAGAGAAAAGAAATTAGTACAAACATAAATTAACACAACTCTAATCAAAATAAAAGCTAAACATGGTTACTTTAAAGTACGTTAACACAAAACAACACAACAACAAAATCATTTTAGCAATCAGTTGCAATTTGCCTGATACTCAACAAGTATATTGAAATTCATATCAAAGAATAATTACAACAAAACTTGCTCATAGTGGGATTTAACACTAAGCTCAGTTGCTCCTTCGCTCCCTTTTTGAAAAAACAACAGAATGTAATAATGTTAACAGTTGATGAAATAGTGAATGATCGGTGATTTTTCACTGAAACTTGTATTACTTTCTTCAATAGATGCTGAATTCAGCAGTGAAAGATGAAGTACCTAGTATAAAGGACCAGGAATAGTTTCAAAAAGCAGTAGTTTCAAATAACACTGATAACATTGAAAGCAGCACAAACGTGATATTACTACAGCTGTGTTTTATTTACTTTTATAAATACTGATAAGTGTGACCCGAATTCTTCAGCACCAGAGCAATGAGAGACAGTGGCCGTCAATGAATTTTGAATTACAGCACATTATCACATGACTAAGCAACCATGGTTTCTGATGTGCAGAGAAACTTACCACAAACAGATGACATATGCATGTGTGAAGTGTGTGATGGGAAATGAGAGAAATATCATATTGAAACGTGAAAGAAAACAATAAAATCAATCATTGAATATGCAAATAAAATTACAAACATGTTTTATCTGAGATAACTTCTATGCACATTTGTGCATAATCCAGTTTACTGATAGGTGTTAAAGCAATGCAATGCTAGTATTTACTCAAATTTTAAAAATATCTATTCCACTGAAGCATAAGTATCAGGCAAATGAAATGCTTACTAAGATAAGAGAATACTACTACTATTCTTAACAGTAATCATGTATTGATTAAAGAAAGGACATATGCAACAATGATTTCATGCTGTTAATGAAAAATATTTCTGTAAATGCAACCATCCCATGAGACTACAACTAATGCAGTAACTAATGGAGTAATTAAGTTCCAAATGGAACAAGTATTCTGATAACTGTTCTTTCACCTGGCCATGTGTAGATTAAGGTTGGACAATCTTATTTTAAGAAAATTCAATACCATACTTGGAATTCAAAACATAGATCTTTTACTTTCTGTGCAAAAAGTACTCACAACATTGCAAATCTCCTTGAAAGTATATATTTCGGAGTAAATGAGATTGTCTTGGACATTTACTGTGATGCATGAATCACATGAGAAAGTTTAATGTGCATTCATATGCCTCATCAGAGTACACCATCAGCAGGAAAAGCACAAGATCTGTGGTTTGAGTCCCAGTCATAACATCAAACTTTTAAAATTTTATTTCAAAATCATCTTTTTTTTCTTTCTTAACTATTCTTAACCAAGAGAGTCATGGAGGTGAATAAGAACTTACAAATATTAGTTCACAGTAAGTAACACTCCAGGAGAAGTGCATCATTCATTTGATCTTTTCACTTACTACATAATAAAAGCACAAATATGAAACTGACTTTTACTTTTATTTATTTAATTATGCGCAAAAAAGAATAATATTAAGCTAATGTATTATAAAAGCTGGAAGGAGTTAGAATGCTTTTAAGAACACATAGGAAGCCCAGCACATGGGTAAAAATGCCTTCCTTCTCAAAGTCCTAGAATAGGCAATCATGTGACATCACATAGCAGCATGCAGGATACAAGTTGAAATCAAGCCGACTGGTGTTCTGAGAAGAAGTGGTGGAAGGAGACCGAATGATTTGCAAATCATCTTTTGACCACCCCAAAAACAGAGGAATTATTCTATTATTAATTTTTTTTTAAGTTTTGGCTTTATTAATAACCTTTTGTAATAAATTGCAATAGAGTACAGCATTAAGCTCTGTGGCCAAGAAGTTGACACACGACTGGTTGTGTATTTACTTGCTGCATGAACACTATTCCACCCAATCATTTGTACAATGTTGTCTATGTAGTACGCCAAAATACTCCACTTATGAAGGTGGGTTTCACAATAACATTCCTCTGAGATACATGAACTGCCAGCGCATAGAGCAAGAATGAAAGAAAGAGACAGTGTACTATCTCTGTCTCTCTCTTTCTTTGTGCAGAGGCTTCCCCAACCTGCTTTCATGTGTACTTGTAACTCCTTGAATATAGCATTCCCTATGAGCCTTTATTGAATGTAAAACTTTAAGAAGTGGTGGTGATGGTGGTGCTCCTTTGATCCTGTAAATCATAGAGCACACTAGTAGTGTCGATGATAAAGGACACAAAATAAACATTTAATATATACAATAAACCTTTGATATATACAAATAAGAGAATGATGGGTGGCCAAGAATGAGAACTCCATTAGTAAAGTAGCATGTGGTTCATATGTCAACATGAAAAGGATAGCAGAGGACTGTCAGATGTGGCAGCACAACCATGATGATGAAGACAAATCCTACACTAAAAGACAGAGCAATTGTCATCATTTTTTGTTATGATGAGCATAAGTGTATGAAGGATTACATTGTTGTTTAAGGTCGTATACACCTTTTACAGCAAAATTGACTCAATGTTTTTGTTGTCTTCATTGCAAAGAATTGGCCCTATAAAGTAGTGTATGCAACCTCTTCCATGCTGTATATCTCAATGGAGTTTTACAAAGTGACTAAGTATATTTCTTTGAAAATTGTTCATAAAATATAAAGGTGTAATTAGATATACAAAATGCTTTGCTATGTGGGTATGATACCATTTTATGAAAACAGTTTTTCTTATTTAATGTTCTTTCTTCATCCATTTATTCACCAACATTTTAACTTCTCTGTCATATAGGTGGTTTTTGCAAGAAACAACTGCTTGGTATTGTCAGTTCTCTCATACTTTCACCTTCATACTTTTAGACTTTGGGGAATGTTACTAATTAAAGAATTATGCGAGATCTGAGCACTACCAACATCACTATGTAATTCACATAATTAATCTATATTATGTTAAAGATAATATCAGCTAAGCTCTTTAGTTGTAGTCTCATGCTATGATAGATTTATTATTAACTTTCTTGTTAATTAGCATTAAGGACACTTTATCTTACCATACCTGTTGGTGTTCAAGACCACACATTCCAACTATTTTTATAAAAAGCTTGAAAAAATCTGCACTCATTATTGCATCATACCAAACTATAAGACCTTAATATCAGGGTGGAAACACAGTATTGTTAAATCTATTCATACTGTAGTTAAAGAGGTGAACACCTAGCTAATAAAATTATAATGGAACATAAAAGGATTAAAGTCTGTTATCTGAAACATTAGTATTTCTAAAGAGTATGATTTCCTTAGAATATACTACTATGTTTAATAACACATTAAAACCTCATAGCAGCTTAAGAGTTCAGATGAATGTCATGGCACACTTTAGTCCATAAAGATGCACATTCCGCATTATATGGCAACAATGATTCATGTTTAACATATTTTCATTTTTCAATTTACAACGTTGATTAATTTGACAGCCTATCTACTTTAGTTTTCTCTTGCATTTGGACTACTTCAAGGCAAACAAATCTGATCATTTTATGAATTTTGCACCATATTTGTGAAGCGTAATGCAATGAGTAGAATTAATGTTAATTTAATATAAGTCTCATTAAAACAAGAAATTAGAATCACAATGATTATATTGTAACCAGTTTAGTTATATATTTTTTCTACTGAAATAAACAGCCGTAAAGCATACATAGTAAAACTTACATAGATATTATTTGCATATCTGAGGTTTTAATGTTTATTTTTAATGAGGCTCATGAACTTCTAAACTGGAAACAATTTTATCTGATAATAGTAGCAAAACATCTGCCAAGCATTAAACAATTTGAAAATAATACAGAATACGAAAAATAAGCCAAAAGTTATAAATACCAATACTATCCATGTAGCCATCTGCAAAACAATTTCTGCAAAGTTCATATTCAAAATCTGGAAGCTAAAAGGTCCTCCAAGAATATTGCATCTCTTAATGATTATCTTTTTATGTTAACAAAGGTATTGACATGTGCATAAACAGTAATTGTTTTTGTTTTCACACTTGACTTACACTTGCATCACATGATACACATTTAAAGTTAAAAAATATAAGCTATAAATTAATATTTGCAATCTTATGATTAATATCTACATCCATATGCAATTTGCTACAACCATAAAATTGTTGTAGTTTCCTTATGTTAATTCGCTATGAGAAATTATATATTTCTAATATAAATGTTCTTAGCACTTACCTCCGTAATTACGATTAACTAGTTGATCACGATCACATTCTGCTTCTGAGATCTCGTTGCTCTCTTTGGAGTCATTAAAGGACGAATTATTTTGGTCATGATTTCTTGGAGGTGGTGGGGGAGGTTCTGGGCTACCAGAGAGGGGCAGATTGCGGGCTGAACCTGTCCAATTAATTAAACACATATATAAAAATAAACATAATACAAGGCATAAACTTGAATTAGAGCATACTACAACTTAATAAAAACAAAGAATGGTTTTGCAACAAATATATTTACTTACGTGCCTTTATTTTAGTGCTAGGAAAACAAAAAAGCATATCTGAATATAATATATATTTAATTTTTCAATTACTTTATCTGAAATGCTTATGTTCTAAGCTTTAAAAGGGTGTTGCACTCTATCTTGATTTAAAATCACTCTATGATTAAAGAAATTTGAGTATGAGCTTTTAACTACTTTTAACATACCCAGGTGAATTTTAAAAATTACTACATACTAAATACTGAACATCCTCACCTTAAATTCTTAAATTCACCATCCGAATTATCAGGCAGCATTATGATAGTAGTATTTTTATAGTTGCTTTTCACTAGAATTGGAGTTGACTGGTACCATAGGTGCATTATTTTCTGGTCAGTTTGGGAAAGTCTTGGTACTAGTTCTTATAATCTTTACTGAATTACTTTTTTACACTTCACCCTTCTTAAACAACTAGTCCGACATAGATTTTAATCATTGTATGTGCCATTAAAGAAAGGAATGGTATTCAAACGTAAAAAATATTGCTGCTCTGAAAAATATTTTACATAGTGATTATGTTCCTATGGCTACATTTTACAGAGCAGATGGCTCAAGCAGTAACGTCTTTGGCTCGCATTTGGGAGGTCAAGGATTTGATTCCCATGGCCAACCTTCCTGATCTATGGGTTTTTTTGGAGGTTTCCCTGGTCACCAGGCGAAGATGGGAAGGATTATTACATCCCCTAAATTTCCTGTCCCTCCATTTCATCTCCATTCTCATTTCACTTCACCTTTCATCTGCTTGGTTTCTTTCAGAGTTGCAAGTGTCAGCAGGAGGTCTCAACGTGCTCATGGCAGGGGAAAAGGATGCTTTGAGTAAACCTTCGTCCCCCACACTGCAAGCAGTCTCCAGGTCCCAGGTCCCCCAGGGGATGTGTAAGCCCACAGGGGGGAGGGGGGGTCGGCTGCACCAGCCAGCACCTGGGGAGTTCAGATCTGTAAATGGTAGGGGCCCTTCCCTCTGCCTCGTGCCGCCCTCTGTCTTCTTTCATCTCATCCTTCCCTCCTGGGGGTGCCCCATCAGGGGCCCAGGCACAAAAGATCTGCATACGCCAAGGTGCCAACTCCCCCTCTGCTTCTAGTTCTATCCTATCCTAACCTATCCTATGGCTACATTTTACTTTCTGCCACAGCTATGTAACAATTAATGACAATGTATCATAAGTGTTTAATTTTACTTCTAACAATGTTTTGTTGACAAATCTATAAAAGAATAATTAATTTGGGCATAGTACATGTGATATACCAACAATGAGTTTAAGTTAGTTAGACATTTATCTTCTGAACAGTTTTCAGTGTTTTTGTACTGAAAAGAGCTATATGAAACTTCATAATAGTCATTAATTAAATTTAATGGGAAAACAATCAGAAAAGTTGAGAAGCAAAAGTACACAAATTAGGATAGAACACAATAGCATAATACAAAAAGAATTGAAATGGATAATGATGAAATGAAGAAATGGAGTATTTACGTACTTAAATTAAATGTCTACTACTCCAATACCAGATGAAGGATATATTAATATTGGTATAAATATAACTGAAAATAAAATGAAAGAAAACTCATTCATATATCATTAGTTCTTCTTATGTCATCTCTCATAACATTAGAGAATTCCTGTTAACAGCATATCTTGTAATTATTATAGGTGTGGCGTGGATCAGCATAGAGTAAGTTCTACAGCCAGGATTACAATGAACTTAACGCATTGACTTAACTTAATGCGACATAATATGAAAGTCTAACACATTATATTAAATGGAGCTATTTAGGGTTGACTCAACATGATGTAACTTAACAGTTTGGCAGTGTCAACCTTTACCTTCCTGATGGATGTCACATGGTAATTAGAGTTAATTGTTGTGAAGCAGTAGCATGAAGTAATAAAAGAACTACCAATCAAGAGTCAATCTTGTTATGTTTAATTACATCCTAATTAGACCTTTAGTTTAGTAGCAGTTCTTAACTTCATGTTATGTCGCTTCATGTTAAGTAAAGTTCATTGTAATCCCAGTATTAGGAAAGAATCTCTTACATTCCTTTTGAACCTGCCTGGAGAGTATTTACAAGAAAACTCAGATGTAAATTCAGCTGTATCTCCAAACTGCAATTGTTGTGCGTCCTGCGAGTGTTTTGTACCGGAACATTTCAGATAGTTACAGGCAATTTTATAAACATTTGCTGTACACCTGCTGTTCATATATTTCATCGCATTGTTAGAGCGCTTTTGAGGTTAACAGTAAGGTAAGGTACATAAGTAAATATATACAAGTGTTCAGAAAATAAAAGGCAATTCTTCACTTCTGCAGGTTTCCCACAACATTGTGGATGCAATTGACTGCATACATGTTCCTATTTTGTGCCCATCCCGTGAAAATAGTGAACTTTTTTGAAATTGGAAAGGGTATTTCTTCATCAATGCACAATTGATCTGCAATGCAAATATAAAGATTAGGAACATTGTTTCCAATGAATTTTAAGCTGCTCTTCAGTACATTTCCCATTGCTCAAAGCATTCAACTTGCCTGTCAAGACTTTCCTGGCATTTTTCTTTCAGCATCTTTACATCATTTTTTTGGATTTTACTCATAATCCATGATTGAATCAACTAAATTGTGCAAACAAAACAATACTCCAGGAGTATTGAGCTCTTACTTTTGTAGTAGAAGAGTAAATTGTAGTTGAGCTCTCTGGCATTACTTATGGAGTAAATTACTCCCATAGTAACTTACTTCCGTAGTATGAATTTCTTTAGAAAACATTACTTCCGAAGTAATTTACTCCAACATGGTGAATGCTGCCAAGGTTATCAAGTTTATAATGTGGAATATATTTATTACTGTAATGAAGTTAAGAGGTTTTCTTTATGAATGTAATAAAACCACATAATTTTAATGCTATTAATTTTAAACTGCAAATGTAAGCAGTGCATCAAAGAGTAACCTGATTTTCTGTACCTATCATTAATTTAATAGGTTTTCACTTGCTCAGTTCATAAAAATAAGTGCAACTGATGCTAACTTTCTACATGGCTTTATGCATTGTGAACATATGTATTTATGATTTAAGCAATCTAATTACAGAAGTTTCAAAATGAGAACTCTCGCATACACGATAATACACTTGATGCCTAGTACTTCTGAAGGTTAAGAAACACATTTAGGTTAAGTTTTTTCAATTTTTAAAAATATTTTATCATCTATGTCTCTCTAATTTGTTCATTGAACTATATACAGCATATTAAAAATAAAACAGAAAAGAAAATGCTATATGATATCATGTGCATTAAGGAAAAGAAAATGAGAAATATGGGAGTATTGTCAAGAAAATAACTGTTGAAAAGATATCATCTGTTTCTCATGGGAAGTTGTAGTGGGAGATGACAGGGATGGAAAATATTTAATACACTAGAATCCAATTATATTGTCAAGTTAGCAATGGTTTTGTAGATAAGAGCTTTCAATCAGCTGTAACTTTAGGTGTGTTGCCTCAAAATACTGACTAACAGTGACATATTGTCTCTTTATAGCACCTAATTAATTACATTATTGTTTTTTTCTGCTTGCTGTTCTTTATGTTATGTAATTCTCATCAATGCTGAGTCATACAAAAATAAATCATACAGAAGCATAAATTTATAATTTATCTGTAATCTTAACATAGCTGATTAAATGTTCTCTTTGTTTATTTTAAAGATTTACACTTTTAAGAGTTCCTATTCTACGTCAGACTTCATACCATCCTTAATGTAGAGTATGAACTACGTTCTTCTCAATGTCTTTACATGTAAATTAAATCAGTGAGACATTTTAGAAAGAGTGCGTTTACTCACCAACACTTCGCCGGCTTACAGAGCCACGGCTTCCGTAATGGTCATATGGTGCACCATACTGTCCATACTGACTGCCATATTGGTCCTCCTCAGGAGCACAGTTGGCTGGATCATCGTACTCAGGTCCGGGAGTGAAATTCGAACCAGGGCCATTCTGGTTCGCCACACGTGAGTAACGTCCGTTAGCTCGTGGCTAATTTATGCAAACATACATTGATGAATGGGTTCCACTACGGGAAGGCGCTACTCTAAGGTCCTGTAGGAAGTTACACTAACATGCAATGCCAAATCATGCATTACAATATTCATGCATGCCTTTATACAATGATAAACAGAATGTAATACTCAAAATTATGAAGCATATGGGTGAAAAACTATTCACCATAAAAAATAAAACTGTTAAAAGAACTATTAAGCAGTTCTTTCATTTTCTTGCAGCTAATCATAATTATGTCTGATGATAAAACTACACTTCATATTTCAAATGCAGTATTTTTACATGCACTGTCAGGGCAATAAAAGTGGTAAATAGCAAAAATTCACTAATGGAGGAACTAAACGCAGTGAAGCATTCTATAATAAATTTTGAATTGAGACGACAAAACACCCAGCTTCACTTACCTAAAAATCATTAGGACATAATTAGCCATCCACTGTCTACATCATCAGCTATTTGTCGATGGCTATGATCCACGTCCTAGCACTTTTAGGTAAGTAAATCACAAAGAGTGTTAAAAAGTTTTCTCAATTCCAAATTTATAACCATATGATATTAATTAACGTTCTGAGCTCAGCATTCTAAAAGTACCCACTTACTGCAAATTAGCATGTATAATACTAAACAAAAACTTTTAAGTCATTAAATAGTTGAATATGAATATAAATATTAATACCTAAGTGTTAAACAGAAATCATGCTAACTCTGCTTTCATGTGTGCTTAGAACCTACTTTTACTTTTTTTATATTGCATGGAAAGGACTTCTGTTTTGTATCTGTAGAAAAGGGTACTGTTTAAGTTTCATAACTAAGTTTCTTTTAAGCTAAGGACAAATATTCGTGCACTTTGTTATCTGATGAATAAATATGGGAGAAGCTAATCCATAACTTCTGCATATTATAATACTTTGCTCATTTATACCATTGATGATGACGATGATAGTGATGGTGATGATGACAACACCTGAGTGGCCTCAAAAGAGGCTTGCGTGTAGACTCTTATTTATATCATTACATTTACTTATTTATTTATTTCACAGAATGTGCTTATGCTCAAATTATTAATATCTATGTATTTAAAATATAGAACTTCTCTTAATTTTGCTTTGTTTGAGAGATCTTTTGAGTTAAAGTCTGCTAGCTGCCTTTAGTTCATTGAGATTCTAGTTATTTATATTTTTAGGCATAATTTTTAGTCAATTCCTCCCAATATATTCAAGAAAGACTATCCCTTGCATCACTTAGCTATCACATTTTAGAACTTCAAATAGGTGTGAATCCCCCAACCAGGATCAGTGCAATAACTGCTTGCTCTCTGCTGCTCTAGTCATTTTACCTTATGTTTTAGGAGTTTAGGATGTTGTTCCATGATTCTCTTTGTTGCTTTGTTGTCTTCTATTACTTATGCCACTTATGAAAAGTCAAAGAGTTGCACATAAATATATATATATATATATATATAGTAAATGAATGGTAGAAGCTACTTATTTAGAGCTTTTTCTAAGGCTACAAGTAGTAGGTAACAATTGGAACATAATAACCTCTTAAGAAATATGCACAAAAATTAATCCCAAAACAAAAGATGAACTAAATGCTTTGATGCATATAGAGAATGTTTCTGAATTAGGACAAAACATTTTGGGATTAGATAGATAACCTCCTCTGAAAGACTCTTTGTGGCAGGGACACTTCGTTTCAGTGCAAGATAGGTTTATGTGATTAAATTGGTCAATCCTACAGAAAAAGACTGAAGTAATCAGACACATGAAACTTGAATAAATAAATCATTAATGTTACAGATATTCTGTTTTATTAACCCCAAAAATACAGAAGAAAAACAAAGCATGCCAAAGGAAGAGGAAAAACACTCATTGCAGTGCAAGAGAGATTTGTCATTAAAGCAAACACCCAATTGGTTTACTCTTTTCCACCAAGTTTGTTTATTTCTTAAGACTGATATCATATATTCACCCCATTTGATTACTGGCTGAGATCAGCAGGTTTGTTTAATCTATTTGTTGACTTCTTGTGTTCAGTTTCATTCACCCACTCATTCTGTTGACTACTTCTTCTCAGTATGGCACAATTCGTCCTTGTTTACATGCAGAACAGTGACATTTAAGTATGCTCAATATGGTGCAGTATCTGGTTCTGGTTGTGTGGCTCAGAGGCTTTACCAGGAATGACTTCCAAACTGCAGGTTCCTCATCACAGTGATCTGCTGACTGTGAACTGGGCACATTATACAGATGAGCAGTGAGCCAAGAGAACAATCTTTCAATGAGTACACGAGCTATTGCTCACCAATTGAGCATTCCACAGTCTAGAGGATTCAGCAGTTGCATTCATATCATCTTGAAAAAAATTTGATGTGTTACACACACATGACTTTCTCTACTCTTGTACAAACGCTTATTTGTTTTAGGTTTTTATAGGTTTTGGGTTTTTTAGTGTATGTAACTTTGCCAAATGACAGGGGTAAATGTAATGCCAAATGTAAATTGAAGAACATGGAAAGGCCCTCTGTGTGTATTTATAGTTAGTATTTTGGAAGACTCTTCAGTGACAGGAATATACAAAAATGCCATCTTGATATCCAAAGTTGAGAATTCCCGACTTTCCTGGAGTTTTACAGACACTTTAATGAATGCTGTAAGTGATACTGAGGGATATAATTAATTGAAAATTGACCATCTTGACTACAGTCTATGTATGTGAATATTGTTGTTGGGTTTCCAGAAAGGACCTATGGGTGTTGCCAATTGTGAACATGGTGCTCTGCTGATAATTCCTTCCTACTCCATTCTTTCTAACTCATTTTCTACTCCTGAGAGTAGCATAAACGGTAAAGTTCTAGCTCACTTGAATGCTGGTTGACTATTTTCTTTCTCAAGTCAAAATTGTATAGTAATTCTTTGATAGGTTCACTGCTTTCCTGAAACAAGCTTTCATATTTATGTAGCAACTTATTTGTATCATTGGAAAATGCCCTATTTACATTCTCTGTATTAAAGATATGTAATGTATTGATCAGTCTCTACCCATGATAGATAAATAATATTCAACTAAGTATAGCAGTGGTATATGGGGAGTGCCTGTGCATAAAATTTTAGATTAGCCACTCCACAAGGCTTTATAGCATTTTTATTATAGATTCTAAAAGTTGCAGACAATGGCAAATTTCAATGGTTCCTAGTTTAGAACTTTTTGCTAATAATAGTAGGCAGGGAGGCATTATCAACCCCTAGTGCTACTGTAATGCCATTCTGAGAAACATTAAATCTTGGGAGAATATCTGTAGATCTACTTTGCCAGAGTAGGTGGATACTGACCCTTCATTAGTAGGTTCAACAGCCCTTTGCACCCCCTTTTAAAACAACGTGCACAACTCGACTTGCAGTAAGAACAAAACATTTTTTGCCATGCAGATTTTTGTGTATAATTATATATTGATAGCAGTGCTTGCCATTGGGTGTTTGCATTATGAAATATTTTGTTTGTTTCCAAAGAGGCTTTTTCAATAGCCAAAGCTATGTACAAATTTTTGTCCAAACTTATATTGTGGTCCTCAAGAAGATAGACAATATTTTTTTGATCAAAGACAAACTAACAAAACATCCTGCAATATTGTATTCAGGATAGCTTCCGGAAATCTACATGAAACAGGCAGTTTCATAATTCTGATATATATTGTGATATAGACTTGCCTCGTGCTGCCTTCTGTTTAATAAGGCATGGTGAGCTGGGATAGTCACAGGCTAAACAATTTTTAGTAATTATTTAATTTGTATATTAAAATGTTAAGTTTAGTTAAGAAATTTTGGGAAGTATACTTTAATTAGTAAATGTGGATTTAGATGTTCTTTCAGGACCTTTTTAAGTTTGTTGAGCATATTTATTGGTGTATTCTTCTGGATAAAGAAGATTAGTAAGCTGAAGAGTTTTGCTCCAATAAGTGATACAAAATGTGGGGCTTTTTTTACATCGGGAACCCCTTGGGCTGTACTGTCAGCATTTCAATGTGCATATAGACACCTTTGACCATTTCATCATATTTATAAAATTGAATATCTGTAATTCCCCTAGTAGCTTGAGGATTTTGCTGTACTGATGCCAGATGTTGATTTCTGGATGGTTCTGAGAAAATATTTCACCATTTGCTGCAAAGCTGTGATTTCCATTTCAAGGATTTTACTTGCTTATATAAAATTACAAAGTTGCCTGTATATATTTTGTGTAATATTACTGACTGTGCCAGTGTTAAATACTGTAGTCTTTTACTTAAAAATAGTTGTAGGTATTAAAATCAACAGCTGTCGGGTAACTGGGAACCTTTATTTTTCTTCTTCTTCTAACAAAACACAATCAATGATGTAATATGCAACAAAAGAGGACAGCAAAGAGATACATAGCATCTTTTCCTGCTTTCTTTTGTTATCATTGTGAAAGAGCTTGTTACCATGAATAAGTATATGAATGCTGTTTTCACATTCCATGAAACCATTGTAATTAAGCACTTCTTGCATAATTTGAAACCATTTTTAGGTAAAACATATTGTGATTAACATAACATGAATAGAAAAATCACATTATGGGAATTTGTTATTGGTAGAGAAAGTCACGTGAATTTACCAAAAAGTAAACAATTTGAGACGTCATTCTTTTACAAGTGTGAAAAAATGTCAGCTCAAATATTTAACTGTTTATCCTGTAGTACAGTTTATAAACTGGAAATTTAGTTGCTGATTAATATATGAAACTTTTTATCTGCAAATTAAAAGTAAACACTAAATTTATTTATGATGTTGTTGTTCACCAATGGCACTGGGGATTAATTGATCTGCATCACTTTCCCTCTGGCTTCCCAATATAAAGTCTGTAAGCTATCACTTTTAAGCCCCTTTGCATTTGGCGAGATGCTGTTTTGCGACGGTATTTACTTATAATGTTGATGCTTGTGATGTTTGTGTCTGAGTGTTTATTTCATGCATTGCCATCTTGTGACGTCATTCTTTGTTAGGTTCATAGCTCCATCTTGTGTTAGCAATTTGCATCAGTGTTAGCTTTTTGTTTGATTTCATTTCAAATGTCCTCCGGCTAGCTATTATCTTATCTTGGGTCGAACATGTGTCTCTATACAGGTTGTGAAGCGGAAAGGAATCTTTTATCCAAAAATTACACTGATGAAGAAATTTGTTTTATAATTTTTATTGTCGAACACGTTCACTATCACTTTTACATATTGATCTGGATACTCGCCAAACTGAAACTGTTATAATACTTCTTACTGATCACTTTTAATTCACGTACTTCAACTTTGTGTATAATTAACTTTATA
Source organism: Deroplatys truncata (assembly GCA_030765065.1). Taxonomy (NCBI): domain Eukaryota; kingdom Metazoa; phylum Arthropoda; class Insecta; order Mantodea; family Mantidae; genus Deroplatys; species Deroplatys truncata. Next base: position 25,258,421 of record CM060980.1, read on the forward strand.
ATACTTTAGATTTTCGTAACTTATGAGTCTATAGCCGACGTATCTCATACAAATATTTTGACGAACTTAAGACGACGTGTATTGCACAAAGAATTTTGATGAACTGCCTGAAGACGACGTGTAGTGTACACAGATTTTTGATGAACTGCGGGGCAAGCTACCTCGAACCTACCCTATTTATACGCCTGCATCAAGATACGCCTAAAGATTATAACTGAACTGCTATTGGCTAATAAAACGCGCCAACATTAGCGTCTATTTTAATATCCAATGAAAACCACGAATACATATTGCTTTTAGGGAGAAAATATTCCAGAAGTTTCTACCGAAAACGCGCCAACATTACGTAACTTCCTTATTTCCAATAATGATAAACAGCTCACCCCCCCTCGCTGCATTATTGCGCTATTATTGACAGTTTCAGTAAAGCCGTATAAACTTATTTCCCAATAATAACTACAATTAATAAACATCTGAAATCAATGTCACATAAAAATGCATATTCATATTACAATCATTATTTACATTTAAGTAATTTGTGATACAAATTACTGCATCAGTTTGTTGGATGACATCTTCCTCACAGAGAGTACACTTGGGCATAGGTAGGCATCCTATCTTGTAGAGGTGTTCTGCGAGGCAATCATGGTCAGTTGCCATCCTAAATCCACTGCAGTTTTCCTTGGCATTTTTTGTATATCAACTCTATCTTTAATATTCTTATAATCTTTATGTTTTAATTTATCTTCTTCATCAAGTCTCTGCTGTCTTTTGAAAACACTAAATTTATTTCCCCCCTTTTTTCCTCAAAGCTGCAAATCTAAGATTCCCCTCAAAGGTAAAATTAGCTTCTTTACTGTCCCTATTCTGAATTCTATGTGAAAACTAATGCTTTGGCAAGGTTTTCTTGCAAGTCTCTGTGGGTACTTTGGCATTTGATGTAGGTTTGTTTCTTAGAATCATTTAAAATAGATTCCATAATGTAAACAAGTACAATTAAGTGCCATTACATGGCTGTTATGTAAGCCTTAGAATAGTCCTTTTGAACAAAGGTACTGCTTTTGGCCATGCTTTCACTCTGTTTCAGCATATTGCTGAATAAACTGTAGACTCCTAAGAGCAGATCACCTTTTTAATGAAGATACAGGCCCAAGTTGTCATACATCTCTCATTAGAGACAAATGAGAACTAGTCTGATCTGTGTCTCAGATTTGGATTCACCAGTGAACGAAGATGGGATAAAATGGACATTTGAGTTTGCATTTTCACCCAATCATAACTTGATGTTCATATACATCTTCCTGACATCAATAAAGATTTGTAAGTAAAATGCTCCTTCCAGGAAAAATACTCATGCTTATTTGTCACCAACAGCATACTAGATGTCTATGAATTAAGATCATGATTGAAACAGATTGAGAGAACCATGTTTTACATATAGGTTCACAAGAGCTGTTTCTCTAATTACTTCAACTAGACTCAACTGAGCTTTCAGTATCCATGCTTTTAACAGTATTCTGCTATTCATGTATTGTTGTTGGCAACTTATAGATTTACATTCCATATCATTTTAGAACCAACATTAAGTGATTCTTTATTGCAGCCCTACTTGAGTTTTGTGAAAACCAGTTGTATAGCCATAAATACAAGTGCATTTTAATTACACCAACAAACTGCAGGGATGCTTCCTGACTGGAAATGGAGGAAAAAAGGCTGTATCAATATGTGTCCAGAAATGCATTATTGCTATGGTACGTGGCACTGACATACCAACATCATTCGCTCGGACCACTTGCAGTAAGTTTCTTGTGTGTTGCAGATTGTGTGATTGGAGCAGAATACTGCAGAAGCAGAATGGTCTGGTATTCATTCCAGGAACAAGCTGAGATAGTGTTCGTATACAGCCAAGCAGATGGAAATGGTTCAGAGGCAGCACGGATGTACTGAGCCAAGTACTTTGACAGATGCACCAACCACATCACTCAACATTTGGAGTCATTTTTGGGCGTTTGTGTGATCATGGGTCCTTTCGACAGATGAATGTGCAGGGCAGCCTCAGAATGTGCATACACAAGATGTCACAGGATATTGAGACCAACCCTGGAATAAGCTCCAGGCAAGTGGCCCACCAACATTGTATAAGCCAAAGGACAGTTAAGTATCTTGCATAACAACTGCCATTATCCTTATCACTTGCAATGTGTGCAGGAATTATCACCATCAGATTCCCCTCCACAGGAAACATTTTTTCGCTGGTTTTTGCACCACGCCACCACCATTATGGGATTTCTGTCATCAGTCCTCTTCACTGATGAGGCAACCTTTACCAGAGATGGCATCATCATCCTACATATTCATCATCTGTGGGCTACAGAAAATCCTCAGGGAATGCTAAAGAGTCTCATTAACATCCATTCAGCATCAATGTTTGGGCAGGGATTCTTGGCAACCATCTATCTGGACCAGTTATTCTTTCACAATGCCTCAACGGACAAATGTATCTGGTCTTACTGCAGAACACTACCTCTTTTGCTTGAGAATGTGTCTTTGCAATATGACAAGTAATGTGGCTGCTGCACGATGGAGCACCACTTCTGCATTTTGTTCGCCAACACCTCAACATGATGTTGGATAAGACATGGAGGGCCTGTTGCATAGCCAGCTTGATCACCAGACTTACAACCCCTGGATTTTTACTTCTGGGAAAAGCGTTGTGTGTGCTGGGCCAGTACCTGATGCGCACACCTTCAACAGCATGCCCAAGTAGCCTGTGGCGCTATTTGGATACAGACCGGAACATACAAAAGAGTGAGCAATCCATGATATGACATGTGGAAACTTGCATTGCATTCCCATAGAGGCCACTTTGAAAATCTGTTGTGACATGGTTGCAATTTAGGCCATGTACTGAGTGCTGGGATGATTTACTGTCATCATACACACACACGCCATCCATTTCTGGACACATGTTGATATAACCTTTTTTCCTCCATTTCCAGTCACGAAGCACTCCTTGCAGTTTGTCAGTATAATTAAAATTCACTGTGTATATAATATTGTTATTGTGTGTATATAATATTATTATTGAACTAGAGAAGTCATAAACTCTGATATGAGAAGTTGGGAATTTAGCAACTTTTGGAAAAAAATGATGTTCAATTTTGTCTACAGACAGCTGTTTCTCAGCAGTTCAGAGAATAAGTAGGTATTTAAGTGTTCTGATGGCATCACACTAGTAAATAATTTAGCTAGCACTAATGAAACTGCTCACATTATATCATGAACGAAGAAGTTCTTAAGTTAGTATCTAACGTGGGAAAAAGGAACCACCATTATGGTCTTCAAACCTAGCAACAAGATAGGCTTAATCTTGATTCCATCATCATAATTATCATTGTCATTGTTATCACAGAAGTATAAGAATCTACATCTACTTTAAGACACCATCTCTATTCATCACACTTATATTCCCAGATCTTTCCATAGCTTTCTATTTCCGTTTTGACTTGTTTTTTTCACTTCAGTTGTACTATATTATGTTATCTATATGCATTCTGTTTTCAATATTTTACTTTAATTTCTCAGTCTATTTTTGTTTTTAATGAAATACTTATTCTGCACAATTCTTTATGGTGTATGATATTCTTTGTCCTTTTAGCAATATTGTAATGTTAAATAATGAAACACAAACATAAACTAAACACCAGAATAAATGATAAAGTTAAATGGTTGTGTAAATAAGACATCTGCATACTGCAACTTTTACTTTACTCAATTCATGAATCACTTCATAAGTTTTATTATACAGATTTTACTATTCCTGTATACTGTTATTCCCTATAGGTGGATTGGATACCTCTCAGACAGATGCTACATTATTCCCCTAGAAAGGGCTACTTGAATGATTTATTGTAATAATATACTGCATTTTTCTTTTTACTTTTTTAAACAAAGGAGTGCATTTTAAGTCAACATCTGGTTAAGAATGCAACTACTAAACTGCTTCAGCATATTTAATCAATGAACATAACATTTTGCAAACACCTAATTGTGGAGTAAGGAAACTGAACTAACATTTACATTATGCTGAAGCTTTACAATGTTATAAAATGAACCAATCTTTGTATGTACCCGAGAACAAAATGTTAAGAATTGAAAGAATGCAAAAATAAACAGCATGACAAGATGTACAAGATTGTGAAAAATATGTGAATGTTGTAAGAGCAACACATATTTTGCATATTTTAAATTATTGTGCTTTCTCTGTGTGTTTGTCGTCGTCGTCATCATCATCATCATCATCATTATTTTGATTTTCAGACCCTCTTCATACCTCGCATCACTTTTTTAATTTAAACAACATTTACTTAGATATGTTGGGTACATCTTAAACAAGGAAGTGTCTCATCCCACAACAAACTATACTAGTTTACAGAACAGATGCTTGAAGTGTTTAGCAATAATTAAACTAAGTGGTACAATATATTAAATTGCTTTTTTGTTTGTTTGTATTTTAATAATTTTCTTGGGAGAACAAAATTCTTTTAGGGAGAGTTAATTTATTATGTCACAGTTTTTTTCTTATTTTTTTAATCCTCCCATTCCCCATGTTACGCCTGCAGTATTTTTGGGGGCCAACATAATACATGTTTTGAAGGCAACATAATAATAAGTATAGATACTTAATAAATCATTGTTTATTGTTACATCTAAGATAATGTAACATATTCTTCATTATTGGATATAACCTAAAATTATATTAAAATACAATGAGTGAACAAACACTTTAGTTTGTTAGTTTTGATGCAGCAATGTTAAGTTTGGATACTTTTCTTGCATTTTATTTCCTTAATTGGTAAGGAAAGAAAACAGATGTATAGCATTCTGGTGTTCAGATGCATATAAAAAACTAATACATTTATTTTTCTACCAAGTTTCAACTTAATGAACTGGTAAGAATAGTGAACAAAGCATGGAGGACAGAGAAATGAATAATAAAAATAATATTTTCCAAGATTGAAGAAATGGCCTACCTTGATGTAACAATATGCTGACAATACAATAATCACTGTATTGTAATAAAATTATAAATCATTTGGTATGGACCAAAATGCTAATAAACTATTAGAATGGAACAGAACTGAATGAAAGCTGCATTTTGCATTTCACATGCAGTAACTGAAATAAAATCTGAAGATTCTGTTGGAACATTTGTGTATCTAAGGTCATCCATTAGAAAATTTAGGGAAGGAACATTATAATGCATTATCTAAAGAAATAAAAGTTATAGAACAAAGATAAATACTCATGGGTACCATCAAGAAATGTATAATAAAAAATGCATTCTACGGCATTGAAGAGTTTAGTGCAAAATGAAATCAGAGAGTATGTATATATTGTAAAAATGTGTTTATATCAGAAATGTAGTGTAGAAAGAGTATAAATATATTGTAAATACATTTTTGTAATAGGAAATGTAATTATTAAAGTATTGTTCATTAGAAAATTTAAGGAAAGAACATTATAATGCATTACCTAAAGAAATAAGAGATATAGAACAAAGTGAAATATGCATAAATATCATCAAGAAATATGTAATAAAAATTTCATTCTACAGCATTGAAAAGTTTTATTTTAATACAAAATAAAATCAGAGAGTATATATATATCATAAAAATGTGTTTATATTAGAAATGTAGTGTAGAAAGATTGTAAATACTGTAAACATATTTTTATAGTAGGAAATGTAATTGTTAAGATATTGTATATGAAGATTGTAAGAAATGCATTTGTAAACAAACATTATTTATATATATATATATATATATATATATATATATATATATATATATATATATAGTGTACTGTTGAACTTCTGATGCATCCTATGTATTTGGAACATATGGATGAAATAAAATGAAATGGATAAAACCATTGAGTGGACATAGAGTAACCGGACATATCACAGTGTACTCTGTAGCTGTTTATTTGTTCATTAACAATAGCATTAAGATGTTATGAATAAACTATAATAAATTTTAGTCAGTTTGAAAGTTTGGCTATACTGGTACTCAGAATAAATTATTTTTCTTATATGTGGCTACTGTGAAACTCAACTTCTAACCAGCCTCCCCATTGCTAATAGTTACATGAGATCAAATTTAAATGTATTGTCCTAAGAAGCCATATTTGTTTCATAATTATAGCTGGAAATCTTGCATCATACTTTGCACATGAAAGAAACAGTGATAGAGCTATAGCATCTAGACAAAGCAAATACTATTTAATTTGTACATGTATGTGCATGTTTTTAATTTAATGTTAACATGTAAAGATGTGGACCAATTGGATGCAATTTGAGATGAGAAGACTAGAAAAAACATCCTTGGCAACCAACAGCTATCCAAAAAACAAATATTATAGGGCTCAGAGAAGAAGTAGCTACTTAGAAATTCACTGCATACGTAAGCGTAACATTATACTCCATGGAAATTCTTGATATACTTTGCATATTTTCAGATTTAATGGGGCATAAGATAATATTCTGCAGAAGTATTTGCTTAAGGATTTAGATTGCAGAGATGAAAATATGCAATACTTAAAAGTATTTAATTTCAAGTAAATCCACAGATGGGGAATGGGGAACATTATTAATTTGCCAAAACTCTGAGAAGAGACAAGAGCTCTCATCGCCAATTACTACTAGAGATCTGAGATGTGAAGAGGAAGAACTTCACATCGCATTATTTCCTAATTCATATCACCAAATTAGCAAAACCTAGTTAATTCATTTCCCATTAAAAAAATTGGCTACCCAATGTTGCAATCTTCAGTTAGACGCAGTATATCAACATATATATATATTTTTTTTTTCCCTTTTCATAAATGCTGTTTTGTACTATAGACAAATTTATATGGTATCTGGAAGTACATGATTATAAAAATAGTAAAAACTTCTAATAAAAATTAGAATGTGATTTAATTTTGCAAAATTTTTAGATATATCTGGCCTATTTTATCTCTGATCGGTGGTAACACTACTATGGTATTTTAAAATTGCAGAATTAAGTAAACCTGAGCTAAAATAAGCTCAAAATGCTCAGTGAACTTAAGAATAACAATGATTTTTATATAAGATGTTTTCCAAAACTGTAAAAAATCAATTAATTAACAAACTGAAGAAATATGACATCAAGCTGGTGCTGGCATACTGCCATCCAAAGACAACCCCCTTCATCTCCTCAAAGCATGACATAATTCATGAACAGTTCCCTTATTTAATTATAAGTAATAGTATAGAAGCGGTTGACAGTGAAGGGTTTCAAATGAAAGTAAATCAGGAGTAGGAAAGCTCATTTACACACTTCACTAATCATCTTCAGCAGCTGACGATGAGAGCAACAGACTCTCAAAACATGTCCAGGTACTGTGTATTTTTGTGAAGTGTGTCAATGAGTTTTCCTACTCATTTACTTTCACTCCCTTATTTTTTTGTTCATATAATACACGTAAGGTAGATTATACATATGAAAAACATTCTCATATTAGGCAATAACTTAAAATTTAGCTTGATATTAAGGTTTCATGCACTGAGAAAGAACTACAAATGGAAAGTGTGACCTCACCATTGATTGGGATCCACTACGCTGATGAATGTGTCCATTGCTAGCCATGCCACTTGGTCCCATTGGACCAATGGTTCCGCTGTGTGTGCGCTCATGTCCATTTTGATGTGGGAAAGTCTGGAACTGCATTGCCTTGTTAGGATCCATTTCTTCACGGAAGCCCAGTAAATGGAAAGTGGCATATGGGCAGATCTCATCTTCCATGCCTAAAATGGCATAAAACCCATGCCTAGAGGTAGACTTGACTCTTTAAAAATTTACCATGTGTTTGCCAGTAAAAACTGACTATTTTAAGTTTAAGTCTGAGAAGAGATGTGCAAAATAAATCATATGCAAGTTTGAATATTAAGGGTTGTAGAATATTACCTAATTTTTATAATCTAAGTTTTAGATTGCTATACATATTTTAATTAAGTATATATATTTTTGTAGCCACTAGTTCCTGAGGTTGCGGGTTCAAACCCAGCTGAGGGAGATGGATATTTTTGGGCATAAAAATCCTTAGCATGGCTTCCTTCGAAAGGGAAGTAAGGCAGTTGGTCCTGTGTCATAGTTTTACAGCACATTAAAAAAACCTCAAACCTGATAAACAGTCCTCTGAGCAAAATTACCGGCCTTTCATGCCCAATATAGAATGGAATACTAAGGAGCACAGCAGTTAAAGAGCATCCATAAATATAACTCAATTTAATATATATATATATTTTTGTCCTCTCTGCCTAAAAATGCACAGCTAAACTCCAAGTACAGCAACATGATAAACAAGGCATCATTTGAAATTAAATGAACTTTTTTAAAACATGGTCCATTTTGCAATGCAATAATTACTGCTAAATACTTTTGAGTAATTTACTTACTATACAATTCTACTACATTAAATTACTCTTGTTCACAGTTTCCATTGTCATTTAAAGGATTATAAAATGCTACAATTTTTTAAAATCTTTCTCAAAAAAGTTCAGTGTCAGTTCATTTAGCTAATATGTGACATTTCTGGCATGAATTTAAATGAATTAAATATATAATGAGTGAGAAAGAAGAGTAATAATATTGTGCATTTGCTTCAAAAGGATTTACAATAGTAATCATGAACGTTGTCTGCCATCAGAGAAATGTTGAAAGAAGAGAGTTAATGCTCTATGGTTTGTCAAAACAGAATAGTTTCATGAAATGTTTGAACATGTTCTGCAATCTGTTAATTTTCAATATGGAATAAGCTTATGCCTGAAATACCTATATGTTTCTTAAATGGACTTGTGGCAGGCGTCTATAACAAGGGTCTGCAAAACTTATAACCTCTATTACAAAATTTCATTACCAGCAAAAATTTGCAATGGACTAGGTAGCATCAGATGAACCATAATATATTATAAAAACAGTAGTTCTTATTCTACTGTAAACTGGACTTTGCGTGAAAATGTAGCTCATATTTCTGGTATTGGACTTACTTTCTTTAACCCTCATCCTACCATACCACTGATTAATTTTAAAAATAAAAACAGCTAGAAATACCCAAACATGGTACTTCTTGTTTTCACAAGATATAAGAAAATATGCTGGACTGTATGAAATGCAGTCTTTTCAAATAGTATAGTCAGAAGAGCACATACAGATCCCATTTAGAGAAGAGCATGAGAATTTATCTTAGAAAGTGTTTGTCTTACATCATTATAAAAGTAATGCTTTAAGTTGAGTAAGTTTTGAGAAATACATACATTTTCCCTGATGTATGTGTTTGTTTTAATGCTACTGCAAGTTATAATGTAACTGATAATGGAGGGGTACCATGCTAGTCTCTAGTTCCTGAGGTTGCAGGTTCAAACCCAGTGGTTGGTGATATATTTTTTTTTTTGTGTAAAAATCCTTAGCATGGCTTCCTTTAGAAGGGAAGTAAAGCCGGTGGTCCTGTGTCGTAGATTTACGGCATGTAAAAGAAGCTCAAGCCTGATAAAGAGGCTTCTGAGCAAAATTTCTGATCTTTCATACCCAATATTGAATGGGATGCTAAGAACCATATTAGTTAAAGAGCTTCCTAAATAAAATTCAATTTATTTATTTTAAGTCATAAATAATCTTCATTTTACATCACATGTTGAGTGACACTTAAGGGATTTCAGCATTCCAGAATTTTGCTATTTATGGGTGTTCCAAGAACATAACCAAAACATTTTACAGTTAATGCTATTCTTCTATAGTCATTTACTCAGTTTTGCTTAGGAACATTTTATTACTGAAGATTTAGTGTAAACTATTTGCTAAGGAAGCATAGTATTTCTGAGACTGATGTCACACAGAGAGAGAACAATGTAGTTTCTAAATTAATGAATACACGTCTGGCTAAATAAGGTAAAACCTTTTATTTATATGATGCAATATATAGCAACTATGCTAGCTTTTATCTTAGTGCTATAACTTTCAGCTCTAAAATGCTTAACAACCAGTAGGCAATGCGATTCATTGTTTACAACTGAGTTCTTTTCTTCTTTGCCATTTTAATGCTATTCTTCCATGAATAGGAAGGAAAAGCCATTTACAAAGCTTTGTGTTGATAGCAGCAAAAGCAGAGCAAAACAATAATGACACATAACCTAATTTCCAACTAAAGCAACATTTTCTATTAGCAAGTCATAAGATAATTGAATCTGCTTTTCTATGTTTGCATTAATTTTAATGCTGGAAACATCATGATGGATATTCACCTTTGTAAAAACATATCCTGAAGTTATGTATTCCTTATCTCTGATGTTTTGCACAACAAATAACAGATATTTTGTCCGTGCTTCATGATAATTCTGAGTCATAGTAGCTTTCTTTAACCGTAAAGCATACACCACCATTTTACATCACAGCTTGTATTTTTTCAGAACTCTGTATGTTAACCCCCTCCCCCCTCCCCCCGGTTAAACTCCTTGTATCTCGTAATGCAAATTCTGATATTTTAATCTGTACTAATATTACAAAGAGAGAGCATATGCATGCATGTGTGTGTATGTGTGTGTGTGTGTGTGTGTGTGTGTATGTGGAGGGGGGGGTTAATCTCAAAAACCACTCAACAACTGTTGATAATTCTTTCACCAATGAGAAGTCCTGTCTTCTCTGACAAACATGGGGTTATAAAATAGCTTATGATTTCAATCCATACATTACTAAAAGACTAAAATGGATTTACAAAGCCTATTTACTAGAATTTGAACACAGTAGAGTTATAAAAGAACACATTTGCAAAGGCTTTGATTTTCATTAAGATTGCCATGAACTAGCAAATAGTTGTTACTCTACGTAAAGTATGACAAATGCCGACCATATTTTGTTCTAAACAATATATACATATGGTCATAATTTAGCAATTAATAAAATGAAAGATGCAGCAAACAAAAGAAATTTGAATTTGCTTATAAGACATGCAATAACAATCCAGAATATTTTAATAACCCCTATGTAAGAAAGTTTTTGTTTCATTTCCTTTGTACATACGTTGTAATCAAGCCTGTTAGCAGGGAATGTTAAATAATTGTATAAAAAGAGAAAATTGCTAACATTAGAAATTAGTGAACCAATATTTTATAATTAACAAGTGAGGACTGTGTGTCTTTTCCAAAGAGCACAAAAATTTTGTGACCTGGAAGCGCAGAATCTTTATATTCACCAGCTTCATCTCTATTTCACTGTATATGTTAAAGGCTTCTGTATTATGTGAAAACTATGCAGCTTTTGTATTATTAATTAAGGGACCAATCGGAAGGTACAAAGATTTAAAATTTTAATCACTGTACTTATCTAAAAAATTAACTCAACTATTGTGACAGATGATTCTTCCACCACCAAAGGATATGTATAGGCTATGCAGCATTTCCAGAAGTTGGAAGACTATTAGGGGAAGGTTAAGGAAGTCAGTTGTTCTGCTGATGCTTCACAGCCACTTACTGAATATCAGGGTATTTTTCATCCATTATTAGGATTAGCCAGGGTTGCATGGCATTATAATTAAAGGGGTAAAGGGGATGATTCACCACAAATGTCCTCTAGATCATAGTAAAATAATTTCATTGCCATTCAAGTTTAAAAAGCTAACCATGCAAATTTGGGTAAGCCAGCTAGTTTATTATATAAGCAATAAAATATCTATTATATCAAACCCAATAGTAAGAACTATGTTTAAGTTTCTTCTATAAGATGAAACCCTGAATTATACTAGGTTACAAATGAAAAACTTTTTTCTGCATACAATTAAAAAAGGTGACTTTTACTAATTTTGGTGCACAGAATTAAAAAATGCATTTTGTTTTTCCATAGTACATCTCGTTTTGGCAATATGACAATGTTCAATGAAAATACAATTGTAAAATTTGCAAAAATATTACACATTCATATACCACTTTTAAAGAAAATAAAGAATAATAACAACATGAAAGCGTACCTAATTTGAGAATGTATGTTAGCTATCTTGTGTACCCCTTTTTCTTTTCCCATTGAACTTCAGTGTACGTGATTTCTTCAAGTGTTCTCTAGTAGGTTCGTTGAGTGCAAGAACCAGCAGTAATCAGCCATTATACGTACATTCCAATGTCCAGATGTTGTTCAACATCTTTAAAGTCCTGGTGAAACCTTTACCTTGCTCTTCACTGACACCTCCTAAATTCGATGTGAAGTAGTCAAGATGTGATTTGAGGAGATGATGCTTCAAACTCACATTACAGTTGAGCAGTCTGAAATTTTCCAGCATATTTCTGACAATTTATTTGTATTGAGGGTCTTTCACATTGCCCAGAAACTTCTTAACAACCTCTCCGAATCCATTCCATGCATCTCTCTCAATTTCATTCATAGAGCTGGTAAAATTAACATTTTTCATCAATTCCCTTATCTGCGGTTCATCAAATGCTCCCTCTCTGATTTTAGCCTGTGACAATGATGGAAACTTTGTGCATAAGTACTGGAAGCAAGGGCAACTTTTGTCAAGTGCTATCACAAATTGTTTCATCATCAAGTTTTATGCGTAATGGAGGGAGTAGAATTTTTTGACGATCAACAAGAGGTACATTAGTAACCTTTTTTTGATCCAGATTCCAGTTCTGCCTCTTAGGCCATTGGTCAGTTTCCCAATGTTTGTTCATCATCCTGTTATCCCCTTTGCAACGAAAATAAGGGATTTTGTGTATCCTCCCTGTTGTCCTAGTAACAGACCAATGACCTTCAAGTCACCACATATATGCCACTCATGGTCATGGTACTTAATTTTCTCAAGATCACGCTTCAGAGTTTTATAAGACTCTTTTAGGTTCGTCGAATGTGCAAGCAGTATTGAAGCTAACTTGTTGCCATTATGGAGTAAAACTGCCTTAAAATTTCATTTGGGAGAATCAATAGAAAGATGCCAGTGACTTGGCTCATATGCTTTCCTGCCCAACTGTTGAATAAGATTACACACATCCATACAAAACACAAGTTAATCTTCTTCTGCATAGTACTTGTGGAACTGTATTTCATGATTCCTATACCACAAAAATGTAATGCCAAGTGATGATAAATTCTTTTCCTGTAGTCTTGAACCCAGTAATTCACATTTTCGTTTTGTGAGGCCTACATCCCTCATTAAATCATTTAACTCAAATTGATTAAACTGTTGTGGTGAATTGTCAAATTCTTCTGGATCAGAAACCAATTCATTGTTAGAAGTCACGGAGGTGCTTTCAGATTCGCTAAAATTGAGGTCGCTGGTGATGTAGCTATTGGTGGTCCACGAGGAATAGGCCGTGTAGCCGAGTTCAGATTTGGATATTTAATTCCTGCCTTATTTTGTTGTTGTTGTAGCCAGCAACTTTGCACATGCAAAAGTAACAATTGTCATAGTGTTTTTGCTGCTCTCTCCATATCATTGGTTTGGTAAACAGCATTGCCTTCTGTTTTCCTTCATATACCAATAACATAATCTCTCAAAACATCGTTACATGCAATATGAGGCACAAACGATTTATCCTGATCACCAACTTTCTCTTTGAAATATGAGTAATATAGTTTCTTTGTTTGTGAGTATTTTATGTACCTTCCTGTCAAACATGTAACACCCACAAATGTAAGAAAACTTCTGAGGACTGTGTAGACACTGTGTCCTGCGTAATCCTGATATAGAAGTCATACTCAAAGTTTTATTTTAGCACTACACATATAGAAGACAAACGTGCATATTAACACAAGTTTTGAGCTCAACTGAAGTTGAGATCTATAACTGTAAATGTAAATATATGCCTCACAAGAAGACAGGCCTGACAGATAGAACAAAACTGATAAGTGCTGAGAATATAAATGTAAACATCTGGGTGGTAAGGGAGGTCGGAAGTGAGCCAATTAGGAGGAGAATCAACAACAGATTTAGATTAATGTAATGAAACGTAGCAGTAAGCTGTATAACCTGCATGAATTTAGCACTATAGACATTGTATATGCACATATCATAAAAACTAGATGTGATAGAAAAAATGGACTTCATTTTTTAAATCAGGGCACTGATTTCCATTAAAGTCACATATTTTCCTTTATACTGCAGAATCAATGTTGGCCAGTTTATACTAGTATTTTAGGAAAACAAATTCATTCTATCAGTTTTTGTTAACATCTTAACCCTCCATCAGACGCGCGCTTTGGTAGAACGCCGTTAGTCGCGCGGGGCCTAGTAGACCCGCGCTATATTTTTGTTGTTATTGTTTGTATTTTTGTTTTCTTTCGTTTATTTTCTTTTTTCCTGTGATTACCTTCATTTAGATTAAGCGTACAAGGCTTTCATTAGTAGGTATTATGTTACAAAATAAAAATGCAAGCTAAAATACGAGTACATATACATTATAAATTGTATTACAGTAAGTATAAAGAAATACATTGCCATTTCCAGGTATACATACAAATTGTAATTTCAAATGTTCAGTTACTCAGAATCATCTACTATCTCACCCGTGTTTTCCCCGACTAAGCAACTTTCGCAAATAATTTTAGCATGTTTGCTCAAACACAGGGGGGTGTTGCATTTCCCACATGCATATTTAGTTTTGCAGTTCATTTTGTCTTTGTTGCAGGGTGCACATCATTTCCTTTTCAATGTGCATAGTGGTGTATTTGACAATTCATCTACCCCGGATTCTTCAGGTTTATATTTTGTCAAAAGGCCTTTCAAATCACCGGGTAGATTTGATGCTGTTGCTCTCCTTTGTAGCTGTTGTAACAGTAAAGCTAAAGATAGTGCTTTGAAATACTCTTTCCTTGTGGAATATTTATTTTGGTTTCCAAGGAAGATAACCCTAGAATTAATACCTGCAATGTTCAAGATATGGTAAAAAATTACCATGGGCCACCTTCTCGTTGTTCTTGCTACATTGTATGTAGCACACAATTTATCTACTACATCAACTCCAGATTTACTGTCCTAATGCAGGATTATTTCAGGCTTTTTCTCAGCACCTTCTGATAACTGTGTGGATGAAACATGTAGACTTGAGAGCAAAACTACTGTTTTACCACTTTTTGGAACATATGAAACAAGCGTTTCATTTTTTGTGAAGCCAAATATGCTTTCGTACTGACTGTGATCTTTTGGAGAAGTGAAACTCTTTTTTGTTCTTTCGTACTGTACCGACGAAAGAAAGTTGTCTTTTGCACAATTCATTCACCAGCGATACAGTGGTAAACCAATTATCTGCAGTAACGTTTCGTCCAGTGCCAGAGATTGGTTCAGTTAGTCTCAGCACTACAGCCGCTGCCGAGTTAGTTTGCAAATATGGTCCTTCCGGCTGCTGTCCACGATAAATCTCCATGTTAGTTGTATAAAACAGTTTTGCATCACTCAAACAGAATCTATTTATGCCATACTTATTTGGCTTGGATGGTATATATTGTCTAAAACCACATCGACCACGAAATGCCGGCAACTGTTCGTCGACAGTGACATTTTGTCCAAGAGAATAATGGTTCTGACAGTTGTTCAGAAACAATGTAAACATTTCTCTAACAGCAGCCAATTTATCCAATCTTCGTCGCTCCAGTCTTGAGCTTTTGTCATCAAAGCGAATACAGCGTATTAGAAACTGAATCGTTTTTGGGACATAGCCATTCGGAATAGAGGAATTCCAAGATCATTGGTTCTCCAAAACTCGTGAATATTCTGGTATCCACAAGCATATGATGTTACCTATAAAATACATGCTATCACACAAGCTGCTTTCGTCTTTTTCTTCATCTTCATGCTCAGTTTCTGAATCTAAAGATCTCGTTTCGAGTTTATCTTCTGAATCAGAATCATCTGATTCATATAAGTTGTCATCCACGAGCAAGGCATCATAATCGCAAAGTAGGCAATGTACTTCTTCCAAATTATTCGGATTCTGTAGATCGTACCTTTTACTCGTATTCATGACGCAGCAGTAACAGCTCCCTGCAATAGCAAAGCAATATTGTAATGAGAAACAAATCTGTCAACAATATGTAACGAGAGCAGGCACGCGGGGCCTGGTTGACCTGTGTGATACGTAACTGCTGATTAGTCATTCCTCCAGCCAAACAAATAAACAGATAAGGTTATCGCTGCAGCAAATAATCGCGCAAGGTGTAATGTTAGAAGTCCTAGTCAGGCAGTTGCATAGGTGCGTTGGTTCAAAAATTATAACATTTATATAATGCCAGGGGTCTCTCAGGCCCCTAGCGACTGACGGAGGGTTAAGAGTAGGGTTGCCATATGCCGTAGTTATGGGGTTGTCTGTGATGTTTATAGTCTACAATTTTGAGTGTTAATTTGAAGCTCCTATGTACTTGCATATGCACATCTGGAATGCTAGTGCTGTGGCTTTGCTTGAAAACTGGTATTTACTTACTGTCAATTATTAAAAGAATTTATATTTATAAAATAACATCTATTTTGTATTCCAGTTTCACATTCTTTTACTGAAAAACCATATGAATTTTAGACTGTATTTCATGTAATCCATAGCATAATTACTGTTTTGCTTTTTATTTTCTCTATCACGTACATAGTAGATACAGCAGGTATTGCATTCCACCCAAAAATTCAATACCGAGGTTTTACGAGTAACACATGTTTTGGGCTGCTTGTATCCCCCCCAAAAAAAGCATTTTTAGGAATAGGTCTGTGTGTCTGTGAATAGCATAACTAAAAAACGGAATGTTGGATAAATACCAAACTTTGAATATTATCCTGTACATTTTAAGTAATGATTTAGGTGATATTCACAGTGTGCATAATGTTGTTCAAATAGGCAAATTCATTTATTTTCTACATTAACCTTTAATAAATATGATGTGGTCTTTGAGACCATGACCTGATGTCGATTATTGGGAATTGGTGAATTGTAATGTTTTTCCACCAGTCATTATTATCAGTCACTCAGTAGTTGGATGTGAACTTGTCAAAAAAGTAAGCATTTTCATTGTAACTCTTCTGTAATACAAATAAAAATATAAAATTCTACTGTGGTCAGCCTGACTGCACCACATTATTTGTGTAATTGTTTTCTAGGCATAACTTTTTTTTTAAATTTTGTACTATTTTTAGTGATTTACTTTGAAAAAATACAAAGAATCACATATAATGCATGCATAAAAAGGCTTAATAATCATTTTGACTCGAAGGAGAGAAAATAACGTAAAACATTTTTGGAAAAAGGCAAGGAAAAGACTGGAAGATATAGAAATACAAATCATGTTCAGTGAGATTGCCAAAAAGAGCTCATTAGTTTATTATAGGCCAATGAAAAATACATGGGGTAGGGAAAAATATATAGACTTAGTAAATAAAGAAGAGAGAGAATCTATTACATGGTTAAGAACCGGAGCATGGAGGCTAAAAGGGCTAAGACAGGGTATTCCTCAGATGTCCGATATGTGGTGGTAATGAAGACATTGAAGTATTTAAGTGCCAAGGAACAGAAAATTGGAGAAAAGAATTTTTTAATAAGAAGTGGTTGAAGGGGGATAGAAATACACTTATGATTGAAATGACATGCAAGGATGCTAGAAGCATTGGACAGTTTTTGTGTAAAGTAAAAAATAAATGGCTTTGGACAGTGGAAAGAGAAAAGTAAGAGGTAGTGCATCTTACTTTGAATGGAAAACTATAGTGAATGTGTGATGGTTAAGTAATCAATAAATGAAAAGTGAAAAAAAAAGTGGAAATGGGACATGGAAAAAAAAGAAAAAAAAAAGCAAGATAATTTATTGACAAGAAATTGTAAAATGTATATAAACTGTAGTGACTGTCTACTGAATAAGTGACCAGGGTCAAAATGCAGTAGACAATCAAATTTGTAAAACTCTTAGCACAATAAATACTACTACTACAAATACAGACTCAAACAAAAGATAACGGGTGAAACCTTACAGCATTCAGTTAATTTATTTACTAGCTTATTTATATTCATTTATTTCATCCTGAAGATCATGTATACATGATATGGAAATTGTCAAGGTTTACAATACAATAACAAAGTAAATACAATACAAATAACAAAAAAAGGCTTACAAACATTTCCTAGATTGAAATACAAATTTATAAACACCTACTCCCTCTCTCTCCTACGCCCACCTCACACACACACATATGCATGCACGCCCACACTCACACACGCACACTGTAGCCAGGATTTACAATATACAAATTTATCTATTTACATATTCCAAAGCCGAATAAAATGCATGTACTAATAGGTATGATTTAAGCTATTTTTTGAACAGATTTACATTTTCTATATTCTTTATGCCAGGGGGTAACCTGTTGAATAACTTTATTCCA
Organism: Deroplatys truncata; assembly: GCA_030765065.1. Taxonomy (NCBI): domain Eukaryota; kingdom Metazoa; phylum Arthropoda; class Insecta; order Mantodea; family Mantidae; genus Deroplatys; species Deroplatys truncata. The sequence continues at coordinate 25,276,835 of CM060980.1, forward strand.
TTATGATAAGCACTGTTTTTTGCTAGGTTTGTTCTACAATATTGGACATGTAAATTTTCTTTCTGCCCTGTACTATGAGAGTGAATTTCTTCATTATCTAGTAGCTGATGTCTTATTACTCGGGTATGATGTACAACTTCTAATATCTACATGCTTTCTACAGTCATGACCCTTAATTTTTTGAACCATTCTCTGCAAGATGATCCTAGATGCACCAGTCATCATTCTTATAGCTCTCTTTTGTAAACGAAAAACTTTTTCTGAATATTATTCCATACCTTATATGAGTATGGATATGTACATAATATGACTTTCTAAGGAACTGTGTGCTTGTTACCCTTTTCAATGTATTTAATATGTAGCATCCCACACTTAGTTTCCTGGTTAGCATACTTATATGAGCCCCCATTTTAGGTCTTCTGTTATAATTACTCCCAAAAGTTTGGTTTCTTCTTGATATTTTATAATTTTGCTTTCTTGCTTTATTTGTGGCTTCACCATATTTCTATGATGGCCTGCACGAAAGCTCATAGTAATGGTTTTTTGTATGTTTTATTAGCAGCCTATTTGGCTTAAACCATGATATCAATTTTAATATATTAGCATTTGCTTTCTCCTGTAGATCTGATTCATTATTTGCCTTTATCAGTAGATTCGTATCGTCAGCAAATAACACCACTTCAGACTCCTGCAGATCATTTACATAAAGTAGGAAAAGAAGTGGCCCCAATATAGTTCCCTGCGGTACCCCCTGTAATAACCTCCTCTGTGTAGATTTGCGTCTTTCAATACTGCGATGTTCACTGTTCGGATTTCTGATTTCTACTACTTGTTTGTTGTGATAAATATGATCTGAATCAAGTATTGGCTATTTCTTTAATACTGTATGCCTCTAATTTACCCAGTAGTATGATATGATATGATATGATATATCTTTATTGAGTGTTGAGCTAATACAATACATTTGGGCATGATCAGCGTCGAGCCCTGGCTCCTTTTGCCGATTGTACCCAAGCTTCCGCATTTACAAGGCATGTGTGTTGAGTTAGCTTCATGTCACTAACGTTTCTCATTTAAATTCACTATACTGCTTACTGTTCTTCTCCCCTTCCCATCTCCTTCCCTTGCTTCCTCCGCCATCTTTAATACTCCACTATCAGTGGGAAATGGGAACTATTAGATGCAATTTAGAGAATGTTTACTTGTACCCCGTACTGATCGACCATAACAACACTTGCTCGTTCATACTAAGAAATGTACCTCTCCCTCCTAGCCCTCTCGTATTTACCGTCCTTTATATCTAAATCATTCACTTCACGATTTCATAAAATCATATCACTTGCTTAGCAATACCTTGTCTTTACTTTGCCTAATTTGTTCCCTTCTATACATTCTATAGTCACTCTCCATCCGTATTCTATTTACTTCATTATTACTGCTTCTGTTTTCCCATACTTCTCACAGAGCCTGCACTATTTCTATATGTATGGCACACTTTCCTACTCCATAAATCTATTTCTGTTGGCTCCTTTAACGGTCCCGCTTTGTTTCTGTCCAAAATCCGTAAACTCCCATTAGGTGTCAACACAATGCTTTCTTCTTCCACCAATTCGCCACTCTGAAACCATGCCTCTGCCCTGCCCACAATCAAATCACGTGTCGATTGAACTCCCTCCCTCCTCGATGATGCCACTTTCCTAACTTTGCCAGCTGTTGCCCATACATCACTCTGATCTGACGTCACTGCCTCGGCTCCTAATCCCCTCTCTAACTCAGCCATCTTCTTCCCGCCAGCCCCACGTAGCAGTGATGTAACTTCCATTTTCCTTATTTCGTCAGCTGATGCCCTTGCGTCACTTTGATCTGACGTTCTGACTGCGTCCTGGCCACGCCTACTCTCTAACACTGTCATCTTCTTTCTGCCAACCCCACGTGCCGGTGATGTAACTTCCATATGTCGATCCTTATCCTCTGGTCTCCAATCGCTCTTTGGACTTCCTCTGCATTCCTTCTCTCTGGTCTCGGATGTATTTTGTTGAATCATATCCTGTTTCTGCGATCTGCTGTTCCTTGTGTCACTTTCGTATCCCATCACCATACGCCCATCGACCCATAATCGTAGATTCTTTATGAAGGCCCGTTTCCCTTCCATTCTTGCCAGCATCATTTGTTGTATTAAATCCTTCTTCAAAGCCTGTTGTTCCACCGATAGATCTCTATTTATAAAGATATTTGTTCCTTTTAATAACTTAGATTTCTTCAATACTTCATAAACAAACTGCACTGATGTAAATCTTGCAACTATCATTCTGGCTCCTCTTGATCTCCCCACTCTAAAAGCTTCTCTAATCTCCCAGCCCTGAAGCTTCAAACCAAGCTTTCCTTCTATAATCTCTCTGACCTCATCTACAGGCCATACTCCATTCCTTTCTTTCACTCCTGCTATAACCAAATTAAATCTTCGGTGTCTCTCTTCCAGCAGCTCAACTCTTCTTTTAACTTTCTGTACCTCATTTCGTATATCTTGCATTTCATTTTTAATCTCTCCCTTAATATCTATTAGTTCCTTTTCCATTCCATTGAGTTTATTTCCTAATCTCTCATCCATATCTTTAATGTATGCAAACGTTTGTTCCACGACGTTTCGATCCCCATTTGGCCCAGAGTTGATTTCAACTCCACCAATTACCAATAGTATACCTATTACACATGTGAGAAGAAACATGTTTACCATCTCTTCTACACCTTTGTTTGTTTTAAAATCCTTCCATTTTAATTTATTAAATGCTCCAATTCTTGCTCTGTGCACCTCAATACCAATTCCCATGGTTACTTAAGCCCTTCTTTCTTCCACTCCAGGAGCTTCCTCCTCACACATCCACTCTCTTCCACTGCTGCTTAGCACTCCCATCACCCAGTAGTATATTATGATCTATCACATCATACACCTTGGTTAGATCCAAAAATAAACCTACAGATTTCTCCTTCTGTTCTATGGAGTTAGTAATTTTTTCCACTAGGGAGTAAACTGCTGATTCAGTGGATTTGCTTTGTCTAAAACCATGCTGTGCGTCTGTGAGAACTTTATTTTTCTCTAAAAAAAATTAACTATTCTAATGAACATTAGCTTTTCAAAAATCTTTGAGAATGCTGATAACATAGATACCGGTCTGAAATTTTGCATCTAGTCTTAAGGCCCTTTTTTGTGAAGGGGCATAACTTTAGCTGTTTTTAATTTTTCTGGAAATACATCTGTCTCAAAAGATGAGTTATAAACATTCATAATGGTTTTGCTATTTCTTCTATGCAATCCTTGATTACTAAATCGGGAATATCATCTATACCTGCTGACAGCTTGTTTTTCAGCCCCTTTGCTGTAATTATTAGTTCCTTTTCATTTATGGGTTTAATAAATACGGAATTCATACGTTCCTTAACGTTACTGTTTTCCATTATTGGATTAACTCCTGCACCATTTTTATCACTTATTAATTTATTTGCAACTTCAACAAAATATGTATTAAATAGTTCAGCTATTTGTACTGGATCACTGATCAACAGTGAAGCTGAGGTTGATTACTTGAGCATTAGGAGTCGAATTTGGGAAACACTTGCTTCACTGTGTGCCCCAAATGTTCAAGTAATCAACTTTACAGTTGTTTGATAAAACTGCAAAAGGTTGGTAAAAAGAATAAGGTTATAGTGGTTGTGACTAAACTGAAGAATTCATTTGTCCTGTTTTTAGAGAACATTACACATTTTAGCTATAAACTGCTCCAGAAAGTGATGATGGCCTTGAAAATTCAGTAGACTTAAGTTTAGAGTCCTACAATGATTATGATGATGATCTGATAATACAAGAATTATGCTGTGCAATGTAATTTTGTGGTTTTTCAGTTTTCATCCATGAATAATCTCTTACTGTGTTATTGTTTTCTTGAGAAGATATACCGTATTTACTGGCGTATAAGACACTTTTTTTTCTCTCTGAAAATAGGTCCAAAAACAGGGTGCATCTTATGTGCCATTAGCAAGTTATTTATTAGCTCTGGTTCTTCAAAATTTCCATGTTTTGAATTGAAGCAATTCATTGTTAGCTTCCTTGCAAACGTATGAGTGTTCCAGTTGTGTGTCTAGGGTATCCTCCATGGTCTAGGGGTACCATGCTAGCCTCTAGTTCCCGAGGTCGCGAGTACAAACCTGGCAGATAGGCATAAAAATCCTTAGGACGGCTTCCATCGGAAAAGAAGTAAAGCTGGTTGTCCCATGTCATAGATTTACAGCATCTAAAAAAACTTTCAGTCTGATAAAGAGGCCTCTGAGCAAAATTTCATGCCCAATATAGAATGGGATGCTAAGAAGTGTAACAGTTAAAGAGCATTCATAAATAATACTCAATTTAATTTAATTCTAGTTGTATAGGGTTCAGTGGATGCACATACCATACCATTAACGATTTTCATATTGTTCGCTCAAACTTAAATTGTTGTGATTAGTTCAAAAATCTGCTTGTGTCTTTAATTACAGTAACTTGCTATGGCTGGAAAATGGCATTACAATTGCATTTAAGCTACAAGTGATTGCATGAGCTAAAGAACACAGAAACAGGGCTGCAGAAAGGCATTTTGTGCCACCTCCAACTGAGAAAAGGCTGACCCCAAAGCTAGGTCAGTAGAGCACCTGCCTGCTGGGGGAGGGGGATATTTTCTAACCAAGATTATCTCCTATTTTCCCCAGAGTCTGGAAGTATGAATGAGAGTGTGAATGCATGTGTGATATAATTATTAAAAAACCCAAAGTGCAAGAAGCTCAACGACAAGCGAATACAAGTTAACACCATTGCCTTAGGCAATAAGTTCCAGAGGAAAGGTCACCGATAAGACCAATGCAGTTAAAGCGGGGTATAAATGGAACTTATATAAAAAAAGAATAAATAAATAAAAACAACCTGAGAAAATGATAAGAACTTGGCAGAATCAGGATGGGATTTTAAAGAAAGCAACTCGTAATAAACATAATCTAAGAAGAGGAACTGCTAAATGGTCATAACTGGAATGGCTGTACTTGGATTTTTTACAACAGGCAAGTGGGAATTTCAGTTTCTGTAAAAATGATAATTTATCAAGGGAAGCAATATTCACTAACAAAGGGATCGCTGACTTTACTGGATCAACATCATGGTGTTAAAGATTTATGAAGAAGTATTGGCTTTATATGCAGACTCAACTAAATTGCAGTAGATGCATTATGTAAGAAATGTTTTTCTCTAAAAAAGTCTTAGAAATGGAATGCATCTTATATGCTGATGGATCTTATATGGCAGTAAATACGGTAAACAGCTAACATACTCATTGTTTAACTCAATGTATACAGAAATGCAGTCCTAACCAATTTTGCATATTTTATATATTGAGTGCTTTTGAAATGTAATTTGTATGTCAATGATAAACATAAATCTCATTCATGGTTATTTTGGACTCCAAGATATTGTTTCTTTTACATACACAACTTAACTGTTCAAGAAATATAATAATTCTGAACAACATACCCTCTTGGTAATGATAGGTCTTTATGACCACATCATATTGGTAGTGTTTCAAACATGCCACCACATTAATTACAAGTTAAATAAACTATGTTTAACACATTCACTTCTGTAACTGACGTTGGTAGGAAATTATTTTGCATGTGCAAATTACTCTATCCGACCTAATCTGGATTAGAACTTACACATAGCTTTTCTTTAAAAAATATGACCTAATTATGTAGTCTTAAAGGTTCTCTTGTAGATAGGAAATAGATGCTCCTTGTACTTTCTTAGGCTATTTTGGTAATTCCCCTCTATGTACTCAACCTATTTGTCAGTGTAAATGTTGTTGGCTTGCATGATGGTTTGGAATGAGTATATTTGAAGCGTGGTAAGACAAAGAAATCATAATGGCCTGCAAAAGTATTCGTTTATTGATGAAACACTTAACATGTTACACTTGGAAGGTCCTGATGACAAACCTGTTCCCACTATTTTTTTCAAATGATTCTCTACCGCATACCTAGTAGATTGAGAAATTATTGCATTCCACCCAAAAATTTGATGTTGAGATTTCACCGGAAATGCAAGTTTTGAGGCTAACTGAATCCAATAAAAGGCCTTGTCTGTGTGAGTGTGTCTGTAAACAGCATAAGTCAAAAAGAAAGTTGGATAAATACCAAACTTGGTATTTAAGTTCAGTATCTTCCAAAGTTATGAAAAAAGATTTTCAAGAAAATCTCAAACCAAAACTATTCTTTACATGAAAATTTTTTTAAGACTGCTTTGCCATAACCGAAAACAGCAACCAGAATAAGAGCAACAAAGTTAAAATATGTTTATTATAATGTGAACATTCACAATTAACAGTAAGCTTTCCCAGGTTCTGGAAACGAGAAAGAGAACTTGGTCAAACTGTAACTTTCTCATTCATGAAACAGCTCCAAACTCTCTCTCTAATCACGAGCTGGAAAAATGAAACTGGAAGAAATTCCAGCAAATGCACAATGTGATGACAGACTGACTCCCTCAGATACATTAAACATTGGTTTTACTAGCAAAAACATCATCTAAAGTTTGTTTTAATGCAACTCAAAACTTAAAACTGGCTATTGACTTGCTACCTGCATTATGTTGCTGAATTGGGAGCAGGTGAAAAAATATCATTGGTCAGTTTTAAACAAATTACGCCTCAATGCACAAAATTGACTTTCCACTTTGCTATCAATATGGTCGTCAATATGCATTCCTATTCTCATTCCCGGGGTATTGTGAACCAAAACTTGTATGCCATTTTGGTTCCCTTCTGGTTTCTATCCTTAGGTTATTGTGAACCAGCCATTATTTTTTTATTTTCTCAAAAATGGCTTTAACAATTTTGATTAAAATACCATATATTTAATGTATTTACACAACAAATAAAATATATTGTCTTAATTTTCTGGGAATAGCCTGTTAAACATTTTACATTTGGAAGGAACATTGTATACTTAATAAACAATAATAGACAAACACTTACTTCACAAAAAATATAAAAAAATGTAGATCTCTTAAAAAAACACAATTTATTTCTAATAACTTTTTTGTAGCATCAGTGATTTCAGAGATATTCATTATTAATGGTTTGAATTTTTCAATACTATGTCTTTTTTATCCAGTAGTTTCTTGACAGTGTCATGGAACAAGTATGGAATTCCAAGGCCAGCATATTGTGATCCACTTTAAAACATCCATTGCCAATTCATTTTCCTACAACCCCTTGTACCTACAATGTAATGTGTACTGAAACTATTTCTGCAAGTGTTTATCTTGATTAATATTAAATAGATAGAAAAATAAGTGTTTGTAAAAACAGTTTGTAAGAGCTATATATTGGGTCTTCAGAGTTATTTGATCTTTTCTACCAGTTTAAATAAATGACGACATTATTAGTTCAGAGAGCCCCTTGTCTCAAAGGGGAGGTGCAGAATTGAACCTCAAACGCTTCTGACTACATAAAGAGGCTGATGTACTGCGGCAGCGCAGAACTGTTTTTCACTAGGACATTTTGTGCATGCAAGATGGAAGTGACCACCGATCACAGAATTTGCATGGTGGAGTGCTACTTCCGAACTGGAAGGATAGGAAAGGGAGTCTATTGTTATGATATTGGACGCTGTGTGAGAGATTTTCTCCATTCTTACACAGAATTTCATCAAGTTATGAGACAAAACATGATAAAAACAAAACACAGTTGTTTTTTATTAAACCAAAAAAAAAAAAAAAAAAAAAAAAAAGGAAAACAACTAAAATATTTAAAACATCTATAAAGATTACCTCAGTTGTTTTTTTATTAAAAAAGGTTAAAGTTGTGCCATTAAAGCTGACACACACTATACTACAAAACTGTCCAATTGTTTGAGTTATCCATCAGCATACATCCTGAGATTGCGAGTTTATGAAATGCAAACGAAGGAGGTTCCAAATGTAAATACTAGGGAAAAATATATAGACATAGTAAATAAAGAAGAGAGAGAAACTATTGCATGGGTAAGAACCGGAGCATGGAGGCTAAGAGGGTTAAGACAGGGTATTCCTCAGAACCAATGTCCGATGTGTGGTGGTAATGAAGGCATTGAACACATAGTATTTAAGTGCCAAGGAACAGAAAATTGGAGAAAAGAATTTTTTAATAAGAAGTGGTTGAAGGCAGATAGAAACACAGTTATGATCGAAATGATGTGCAAGGATGTTAGAAGCATTGGACAGTTTTTGTGTAAAGTAATAAAACGAATGGCTTTGGACAGTGGATAGAAAAAAGTAAGAGGTAGTGTATCTTACTTTGAATGGAAAACTATAGTGAATGTGTGATGGTTAAGTAATAAATAAGTGAAAACTGAAAAACAAGTGGAAATAGGACATGAAAAACTGAAAAAACAAGATAATTTATTGACAAGAAATTGTAAATGTAAATAATCTGTGATTGTCTACAGAATGCTTTGACGGGAAATTGTAAAATGTAAATAAACTGTAGTGATTGTCTACTGAATGAGTGGCCAGGATCAAAGTGCAGTAGACAATCAAATTGTAAAACTCTTAGCACAATAAATGATCAGAAATACTGGAAAGGTAGATACAAGTCCCATTTCACTATGACTTTGAAACTATTGACATCTACCCCTTTTCAATCATCTTCGCTAGTCCTCTGCGAGAGGCACTGGTGATAAACTGATTTCAAAGTACTGATGTCATGTGCAGACAACCACCTGCGGCAACAGCCGAATAAATCTGAGGATCCCGTATAAATAATAATGGATAGAGAAAGTTATTGAATATAACAAATACATTTTTTTGTTTTTCTTTCTTTATTTTTTAAAGCACTGCAATCTATCTTCTCTAAGATGTTAGACTAAAAGAACAGAGGTTCCATTGTTTTGTTAAATAATACAACATGTTATTTGGTACAGTTGGTGTAATATCCAGAGACATTTTTAACAATTGTTCTTGTTTGAATGTAGATATTTAGCAATAAGGTCCACTTGCATTCTAAACATTCCAATATTTTTTTTAAGATATAAAACATGAAAGGGGAAGAGCTTATAGCTTTAGTGTACAAAATTTCCTAGCAATATGTTCGCTGAAGCGGAATATACAGTGACTTGAAAATCATGTTGTCTTTGATAAAAGTGGTAGTCTATCAGTCCCCTTAACAGCTTGAGTCATTGAAAAACTGAAAATTCATATATTGGGAAAGCGCACACATTTAAAAAGGTTACTTCAGTAGAAACATACATTAATATTCAACATAATGCTAGCTCAAAATTTATTTATTACATTTGCCTGTAACAAAGAGCATATTTAATAAGCCTTATAGACTTTTATGAAGCTGAGCAAGTCAAGCAAAGTCATACAGGCGACACATAAAGCACCACACACATTTGTAGGATGTCACAAATAAAACTTGCATTCTTGTCCTGTATTAATAACAAAACATGTCAAGCAAAAGTGATTTTTTTTTAACTGGTAAAATATTACTGACCATGCAAATACATTAATGTGATTGTTCAACAATTTCCACACATCTAAATATGAATAAATGGCTTCTTATTTGTCACATAATAAATTTTTAAGCAAAAGCTGGTGAAGACATGCAGCAAAAGAAGAGTTAAATCATGCGTCATACAAGTAAATCAGAGAAAGACTTTTTCTCTTTTTCAAAAGCAGTGTAGCTGCAGAAGTCAAAGCTTTCAACTTACCCGCGCTAGTTAAGGATGTTAATTTCTACCAGACAATAAAATTATGTAAGAAAACTTAGAAATACACATACAGTTTGATCACTTGCATCCTAATGAATGTGTACTCGTCAGAATGCTTCATACATCTCTCTATGAGAAAGCTATTCAACACTTTTTTTATTTAATGTAATAATTTATATCAGTACATTTGAAGTTTCACAGTTTCAACTAAAATTATATCATCAGGTTGTAATGGAAGGATCAAAGACTGATATAGAGCAAAGAAGCTTGTTTAATTAAAATTACTGGATGCATTTTAAGTAGCACACAAACTCTAATATAACCCTGCAAAACACTGATCACTAATCACCTATATATCAAGTTATGCACTATTTCTGCTTTATCTCTAACCATAAATTTTGGTACAATGCTTTAGCATAGATGCTGCTCAAGCTGCAGCATACCTGCTTTAAAACACATGATTTTATTCTGAAGAAATATAATGTAAAGCAATAGAAATCCATAAATGGCTTAAAAAAATGAAAATGCTGATGTTTCAGCATTTGGAGATTAGAGATAGAGGTTAAAAATGAAATAAATCCTAAAAAGTGAGGTACACAGGTAATATATTAAACATTGGAGAGGGTCTTCCTTTAATCAGTTTTTTGGCTGGGATACCACAGCTATTCTTGGAACAAAGTTTGAATCATTATGGACCATAGACAAGACATCAGATACCAACAATGAAAAAAGAGAATATATTGGGTGTTCAAATATTTTTGTGATCTAAATTATAACTGTAGGACTAGAGCAAGTTTCATTAAACCATCAATGATGAAAACATGATGTACTAACCAGGCAAGATAGTGTTTAAGAATTGGAATGAAGTGCCATTTTAAATGTCAAGTTTTGCTGCTAAAAAAAGATGTAAGTAAAGTAGTCTACCTATCATTGAAAGAATAAAATAAGTGCAAATATAATAAACAAAAGCTAAAGAATCTAAAAAAGAGAGAGAGAGAAATCTAATCACAAACAGATGACAAAAACAACAGAATTAACAGCTCGAACTACAATTGCAGATAAACACAGTGTTTATAAAGCTATCTTACAGTTGCAAGAAAGTTGTATTGAAAACATGTACTATGACTTAATAAATAATACTGGCTGGCCCCATAGCTCAGTTGGTAGAGCATCTGCCTGCTGTGCGAGGGGCCCCGGCTGGGGGTTAGGAATTTTTCTCTAGCCAAGATTATTCCCTAACCTCCCCAGAGTCTGGTAGTATGAATGCGTGTGTGTGATCTAATGGTAAAATCCCAAAGTACAAGAAACCCAACGAATATGAGTTAACACCATTGCCTTAGGCAATAAGTTCCAAAGGAAAAGCCACCAATAAGACCACTGTAGTTAAAGGCGGGGTATAAATGGAACTAAAAATATAATAATAATACTACGTTGTCATACATCTTGCAGTAAATCTGGAGTGATGGTGGTCATCTCACAAATACTTGATCTTTCAGATAATCCCAAAGAAAAACTTGTTCATTAGGCATATTCATTTGAGTTGCACTGAGCAAATTTACCTTAATAATTCAAGAAGTTTTAATAATCATCTTAATTGGTTTATTTCAGTAACAAAAGACACATGATATTACAGCAAAACAATTTCAACAAAATTAAATAATTTGATGAATCCATGGATCCTACACGTTACCAAGAAAAATCCCGCTGACTAAGTACAACAACAAGAAGAGCTCAACTGTATTTGGACACCCAGTATTGTTTGATGGGAGATGAACATATACCCTCTATTTTCCCTTTATTCCTTTTTTTTAATTAACAAATCAGTCATGCAAAAAAGTTGACCTGAAACTATTATTGTACTCTCAGTATTATTGCTGTGTTGAAAATAAAATGGTATGGTACTTTGTTTGATAATTGCTTCTGGAAATTCATGTCTTCATAGTAATTTATAAGGCAATAAATTCAATTTTTGCTAAAATATTTGATTGTTGAAAAAATGTTGTTTCAGCATTCTTACTTTCTAATTTTAGCAGTTAAATAACCTATAGAATCAAGGGCTAGAACATTTTGGTGCAGAGCAGCTGTTCAAAAAACATAAAATATTTTGCTATGTAATTATCCTACCTAGTTATATAGGGGTGATATTTATTGCAGTATTTTAATGAAACTTTGGCAGCAGTAATTCTGTCCCTAGTGCATAATTTCAGAAATTGTCTCATGCAATACTATGAACTCTATGAACATTTGGTGGTAATAATGATTAGCACCTAACCGTTTATTTTTATATTTCTTTTCTTTGACCAAATGTATTCATTTACACATATTTTATAAACACTGTATGGCATGAGAATGATGGTTGTGAAGTTACTGTAGGCCTGTTGTAGACATGAGCAAGACAGTGCAGGTGGTAATAGTTCTGGATTAAAATTCCACTACCAAGCGTGTTTACACTGCCTCTCCCCTTACTGAGAAGGTGTCTGCTAGGTCCAAAGATGCATCTCTGGATACAAGCAGGTGCCTCAACAGGTGCCATTGAGAGCCTTTAAAGGAGCAATACAATCTCTCTTTGCCATATGGGCATGGTCTTGAAAGTTCATAAAGGAGCAATACAATCTCTCTTTGCCATATGGGCATGGTCTTGAAAGTTCAACAAGAGAGATTAATGAAACAAAGGGAAAATGGAAATTTAAATAAAAAGCTAATCCAGCATTCTCCTATGCAACTTAAAAAAAGCCATTAAAAATATATTAGGATGGAGATTTTTGGAATTTGAACGCATCATCTGCATCTCATTTGTTGAAATCCCAGAATGCAAATCATGGAGTTACAGGGTTTTGTTGCTAATGAAATGTGTACTGTACTTAAAAGATCAACAATGGGGCATTATGTGACTTTGACTTATTTTAACTTTTTCTACAATTTTCCATACACTCTTAAGTGAGTGCTGCAGTTATAGTCACTGTCACTGCTAAGCTGCTTGAGAAAATCTTGTATCTATTCCCTTCTTTGCAGAAGTCTGTATTATTCTTGTTATGCAGTAATTGGTGCAATGCAACTGTGGGCTGATTTAAAAAACTTAGCACAACCTTACCCTCTCCAATGCAAATTTTCTCAGTGATCTGAAGAAATACTTAGTTGTCAAACATCTTTTTTCAAGTGTTTTTTTTTTATAAATCTATGAAAACCAGAAGAAAATGTTTCATTATATCCTTCATTACTTTATTTAAGATCTCTTTGGTTTAAAGGATAATGTAAATACTCCTTCCACCTGGCATATTAAAGCTAAAGGAAAATTTTGGGTTATTGGGACAAAGGATCATAACAAATTACAATCATTGCTAATGGTGGCTGAAGGCTTAGAAATTTGATGATTAAAGGAAGCTGGAAACAGAAATGGCATTGGGTATGTATTTGCTTACATCATGTAGCTATGCTACTCTTATGATTGCATGTATTGTTAGAACAGACAAAAGATGACTTAAAATCATAAAAACTTATGGGAAACCTCTGTTGTGGAGAGATTCCATAATTTAATACAGGTATGCTGTCATGTGTAACACCATGCTATTGCATCTATGAATATCATTATGTTACAGTTCTGAATCAGAATTGAATTTGTGTTGTTACTGGACTCTGGAAAATTCAGATTCAGATAGATAGCGTGTATGTACTTATGGCATATGATTATATTTTTAAAGCTTATGGTTATCTTTGTCACTGAAATTTTAAAGTTTTCTTACAATGATGTAAAGTTATGCTTTGTATTTATGAGGAAATTAAGATGGCACTGAGTGTGAATGAGCTTATACAAAGTAATTTGATATTTTTGAAAAACTGGTTTTGCCAGTTGATACTCAATGAGTATTTTACTGCCTAGTAACAAAATATTTTATAAAAGAATTACTTATATTTAAAAAAATAAACAAGAATTTTGAAGATTGTATACAACAAGAACAATAAATTTGGACTACTATGCAGTTGGATCAATGGCCCTCCCCTCCCATACACCACATAAAAACAAAATGTTTACTCCAAAACTTGGTTTGGTCAGTTAAGACAAAGCAGAGAAAAAAGTGCAAATCTTTAACTTACACTTAGAATCAAATGCCAGTTTGTGAATACCATCTGGGCTATTTTATTAATATAAGTCAAATTTTCTTTTTTCTCTCTTTCTTCCCTTCTTTTTTCTGCTGGTGTGTCCATTTTTGCATAGACCTTTTTATTATCCCATTTTGATCTGATTTTTATCAGTACCTTTTGTAAATCTAAAGAAACTCATTTTTAGTAAACACAGCAATATGTTAGGACAGCACATAAAAGCAAATATTTATAGTTACAGTTGTAAAAGCATACCAGAGAGATGAAGTAATGCCAAAGCCAGAGATTAGCTTATAACAAAAGAAGAGCTATAATGGGCATATTGTTGGCTGTATAATTAGAACTTGGTCTAAAACATAAGTCTAACACATGTAATAGTAGGTATATGAAGCACATATCAAAATTTATTTCCACATTTTTCTTGAAAAGTTCTAATTAGATGTAGTTCTTGTACGACAATATTGCAAAACAAAAGTGTTTATCTAATAATACAAAAAAAGATAAGTAAAGTGTTTGTCAATACTACATTAGTGTTTCATTAAATACGTTTATCTTTTAATCTGTAGGTAGTAAAGAAACATGTTTTGGTAAACTAGCACTTTAATTGCAACCTTTGCATAAAGACTTTCTACAGCTCAAAGTAAGCTTACAGCAAAGTAGTGAAACAATGGAAATTTGAGAAAACTATTTATTTTGTCACAGTCAGGCATGGTAGGGAGAGTTTGAAATCTGATGAGAATCCTTATATCAGGAGTACCCAGAAGTCTCATTCACTTGAACAGCTCTGCCTACTTACATTCACAGGCTTTGAAGTATAAAATGAGGATAGCAACAAGAGTGCCAACCAAATAGTGGTGGAAAATTACTTTACTACTCTTAGACATCAGACATCACATGAGAAGCTAGCATAATTTCACTACACGGTATGAGAATTTATAAATGGAAGAGATAAGTACATGAGCAGTATTAAAATAAATATTCTAAAGAGGGTACAGGCAAGAAAAGTGTACCTAATATGCATGGAAATTATTATGTTTTTGAAATGTGTTGTTGCATGCTATGTATTAATGTTTATTGTTGAAACTTTTCTTTATATGCACATTTGCAAATAACAATACAAGACTTAGGACTTTAAGAGCCCCCTCTCAAGCATTTTGTAGTTTCTTGTTTAGATAATAAAATGCATCCCAAATTGTAGCAAAATAAAGAAAGAAATTATTTCACATGAATATACATGAAAATTTATTTATTTAATAAATGGGTAATAAATGTTTTAAATATCATAATAATTAAATGTCAAAAAATAAATTTTGATTATATTTTCAAGAAAATTCTATGTGGTACTTTTTTTTCACCCAGCTGTTTCAAACTACTGTAGAAATGAACAAGTTCCATTATGATTACCTTAAGAGAATTAAAACACTTGTAATCATCGCTATTGCATTTTTAAAATAAGAACTTAATATTTGTGTTTTTAACAAATAGAATCAAATTAAATTAGTCCTCTTTAGCTTTCACTGTTCCCAGTAATACAAAATCTTTGTATGCAGACACAGCCAATCAGTGTTTATAACAATCCATACATTCAGATTTTGTAGTTTTCATTCATGAGAAAAGTTTTCAGAAATTTACATACCTTTCACAAAGCTCAAGAACAATCATATTTTTAACCAAATAAAACTTTTGCATTTAAATGCTTTTAAATAAACATTTAGCTGGGGATGACAGTGAAAGTTTGTAAACTCTGTTCTAAGTAAAAACTGACAAGTAAAGCAACCAATAGCATTTAAATTATATCCTTAAGGAATTTTATGTAAAATAACAGAATGTATACCATCATGGCGAAAACATATATCTCTGGTGCAACCCTTCTGCCCCACTTGTTGAATAAGTATTGTATTTTTTTTAATGAAGCAAGCATTAGAATATTACTGCATCCTTCTATTGCACTTTTGAAACTGAAGGATATGTGAACATGGAATGACAGAGAAAATTTTCCAAGTGAATCTTAAGAATGAGCAAATGTCACTGGAGAGTTTTTAGAATCATTACATAAAAAGGTAAACTAACATAAAAGTCTGTCATAATGAAGTGTAATTAATATCTTAAAACATATGCAGCTTTGATGTTATAATTGTGGAGGTTGTGAATAAAACTGGTTATTTCCACAAAAATTAAAAATTGAGGTTTTTATGGTTTCAGTAGCTTTAGATAGGCAGCAATCAGAATTTGTAACTGGTTTTGTACAAATCTGGTCATTTACATGATACAAGTTATGGTAAATGATGTATTTTCAATCAAAACTATAATTCCACATCACACAACTGATATTTCTCTATTTATTTATTATGCATCATATCTGGGACAATTCCATACCATTGAACACATGTTTCCATTAAAAATGGTCAGTTCCTCATAATTGCAAAACTTTCTTTCTTTAATATTAGTATACACAAATTGAGATTTTTATTATTCTACCTTCACTTTTACACCAGAACTCACTGGGGCATGTTTTGGAGATGGTGTATCTGGCTGGACGTACTGTGCAATGATATCCTTTTCATATGAGACATCAAAGTTTAATATACTGTGCCTCTTCTCATATATGAATAATTTTTCCCAACTGGAGAGTTCTGCTGCTTTTTTAAGGGCCTTTAAGAGTTTTGGTTTCTCTTCTAGCTGATGATCTGTGGACCAAAAATGCTCTGCAACTGCTGATTTTTCCATCTGTTTATATTTCACATTTCTCATGTGTTCTTTAAATCTTGTGTTTATATTCCACTTTGTTTCCGTATGCATACTTTGCAATCCTGACATACAATTTCATAAATACCAAAAGTTTTTCTCAGGAATTTTGTCCTTTGTATTGGTCCTGATGTTTTTGAAGGAATGTTTGTTAACTGCGGCTAAGGTTATGCCATATTCTTTGAATATTTTTTTGAATTTTAGGAAGGTCCATGGGTGGAAAGTGAATTATTTGAGCTTTTTAGTTTCTTTAATGTTGCTAAATATGGCAACTTCTTTTATTTTGTTTCTTCTTTTGGAATTTCTTTATCTTCCTAACTACTATCTCTTTGGTGAAGCCACTTTTTATGTGTGATTTCCAGGATCTTGTTGTATTTTGTTTTTTGTACCCTTTGTGTGTGTTCATTGATATATTTACCAATCTGAAGGTAATGCTGTTTATTATTGCATATCTGTGTTCTCGGTTTTAGCTGTCATTTTTAATGCAGTTATCTGTGTGTGTCTTTTTTATGTATGCCAAAACTTATTTTATTCTGTTTCCTTGTGGTTTTTATGTCCAGAAAGAGGAGTATGTTATTGGATTCTGTCTCTATTGTAAATTTTACTGATGCATCTTGTAAGTTCAGTAGAAATGTTGCATCCTCACAAACTTTTTATCTACTGTGGCAAAAATGTTGTCTACATATCCATACCAGAGTTTATAAATGTGAGGAAAAGCTTCTATTATAAAGCTGAAAAGCTTCTGCCTCTCCTTTTCCTTACTGTAATTGTTACTGTGAAGTCACCTAAATGTTTTCTTGGTGAAATCCTATCAGTAGACCTTACTGCTTTTCTAGGCGTAATTTCTCAACAATCAGCTCAATAATAAAAACATGTAAACTTAGTTGTTAATTACATTTCGTTCTGCTTGGATGTTAGTGTAAATGATTATCAAGAGTAATGGATAGTGCAAGCACAGTTTGTAATATTAATTGTGGCACTAGGAAGAAAAGAAGTATGGGATGCAAAGCTGTGTCTGCAAGTATTCTGAAATAAGTGTTTATACTTTAATGTAAAGAAGTTGAGAGATTTAATACTTTCCTTCTTCTGGTTCAAAAACTGAAGTGAAGGAACAAGGTTTTTAACATTAAATTATTTAATTTTAGGTACAATGATCCGACCCATGGTTAGATAGCTACAGGTGACCTACTCTCACAACAATAAGACATACTCGTGTTCAAAGTAACCTTGGCTGATATGAACAATCACAACAGACTTACAGACACACAGAAAAGAATCCTCAGGATGTTTATTTAACCAGAATGATTTCTCCAGTTGCAACATTTAGACATAATCCGGAAAAGGTTCAGCCGCGAAAGAGTAAATCCAAGGCTTTCAGTAATACTTACTATGCAAGTTCTCATTCTCATCTTATTTAAAGTAATATGTATGAAATAAAAGCATTAATTAAAATATAATTATTTTGATTTTTTACATTTGTTTTAGAAGCCCACCACAAAGTCATGTGTTGTTGCAGTATGCCAACACATCTTCCTATCATCTCTGGGCAAATCTAAGCATTGGGTAAACCCCATTGTGAAGGAAATCTTTAATGGAATATACCTAAAGAGAAAAGGGAAGGAGACAGAAAATCGGCAAAATCTGTTGAGAAGCATGATCATTTAAGGACATTCATTCAGAAGTTTCCTGCTAAAGAGAGCCATTAAAACAGAAATAAGTTGAAGAGGATCTACTTATCAAGTGAGCTTAATATCCATAAATGTTTCATACAGTATTTCTCAATGATTTCAATATAGAGATTTCTACTACCTCAACTGATTGTTGTAGCACATGCGCGACACTGGGAAACCAAATTAAAAATGAAAGTGACTCCAGAAAAAAATCACTGCTCATAACTGAACTGCATATTTACAAAATGAGGGCAAATGCATATTACGTGCTCATGAAGGAATGGCCTGAAGACTGCCTTGGTTTTTATTTTGACATGCAGTAGGTTCAGACATTGCCTCATATTCCCATTTGATATTCTTTCCATACCAAACAAATAAGCTTTTACATGCTCTGCTGTATTAATGTGCATATAAAAAAAAACACATTTCTAATGTTGGACTGAAAATGAAGCTGGGTGAAGTTCCACAGACATTGGTTCTGCAGTATTAGCCCACTTAAACTCTTTCAGTTTTGATGGCATATTAACAGTTCATCTGTTCTGTGATGGCTGCAGAGGCCAGAATAAAAACTCACACATTATGAACACTCTTTATTATTGGCTGCTAAGATGTGAGATACGTCTAACCTTTCCAGTGAGAGGCCATACTTCCTAGCAGCAGTCAGGGCATTTGGGAGGGTAGAAAAAATCCTGAGGAAGTATCCTGTAGTGAAAACAAAGTAAGAATATGTAGACCTATATTCTCATGTGGGTGCAGTGCACATTCTAGGAGAGGGAATGGAATCTTTGGGATTTAAAAATGCTGCAATGTGTGTACCAAAAGATGCCCAATATTCAAGATTTAAAACCTGGAAGTATTAGGGACTTCCTCGCATCTGTGTGGCTTGTCTGCCTGCAAACTGTAGCCTCCTGTGGTTCCTTCACTTCAGTCCTCTTGGGGGGGGGGCCACAATAAATCTATGTAGGTCGTAGTGTGTAAGGTGTCCCCCTCCATTGTATAACCTATACCTGTAGTTTTAAAAGTGCAGGTACGAGCTCCTTTATCAAAACAGAAGTTTAGGTAGTGTTAGAAGCAAATACTTGCACACAGTTGAATAAAACCAGGACAAGTAAATGCTCCAAAGTAAACCAGAAAACTGGCAAGTATTTGCTATCAAGTTTTCTCTTCTGTTACTCACTTCGAACTTGTAGCAAGTATTTACTTGACAGTACGTTCTTGCAAGTATTTACTAGTTTTTATTCACTTCATTCAATGTTATATGTACTTTAAGTCCTGGGCTTCATAGTTTAACCAACTATTAGGTCAATCATTGATAATTAATTGTTCTTTCACGCAAGTTGTATGTATTTATTATGCCTGACTCTCTGCTGAGTATGATGCAGTAATTTGTATCACAAATTACTTAAATGTAAATAATGATTGTAATATGAATATGCATTTTTATGTGACATTGATTTCAGATGTTTATTGATTGTAAATATTGTTGGAAAGTAAATTTATAAGGCTTTACTGAAACTGTCAATAATAGCGCAATAATGCAGCGAGGGGGTGAGCTGTTTATCATTATTGGAAACAAGGAAGTTACGTAATGTTCGCGCGTTTTTTCCGTTGAGAACCTTCTGGAATGTTTCCCTAAAAGCAATATGTATTCATGGTTTTCATTGGATATTAAGATAGACGCTAATGTTGGCGCATTTTATTAGCCAATTGCAGTTCAGTTATAATCTTTAGGCGTATCTTAATGAAGGCGTATAAATAGGGTAGGTTTGAGGTAGCTTGTGTGCATTTCATCAAAAATCTGTGTACACTACACGTCGTCTTCAGTCAGTCAGTTCGTCGAAAGTATTAGTACGACATACATCGGATATAGATTCATAAGTTACGCGCAGCAGAAGTATGAAAGATCTAAAGTATTGTAAGGTTAATTATACACAAAGTTGAAGTACGTGGATTGAAAGAATTATCAGTAAGAAGTTATTATAACAGTTTCAGTTTGGCGAGTATCTAGATCAATATGTAAAAGTGATAGTGAACGTGTTCGACAATAAAATTTGTAAAACAAATTTCTTCATCAGTGTAATTTTTGGATAAAAGATTCCTTTCCGTTTCACAACCTATATAGAGACACATGTTCGACCCAAGATAAGATAATAGCTAGCCGGAGGACATTTGAAATAAAATCAAACACAAGCTAATACTGCCGCAAATTGCTAACACTAGATGGAGCTACGAACCTAACAAATGAATGACGTCACAAGATGGCTTCAACACACTGATGTAAACAAACATTATAAGCAATACAGTCGCAAGTATTAAATACCATGTATATATGGAATGAAATACTTAAAGCTTACCTATATATAATTAGATAAATGCAAGGTTCTCATGCATATATGAAATAATAATAATAATAATAATAATAATAATAATAATAATAATAATAATAATAATAATAATAATAATAATAATAATAATAATAATAATAATAATAATAATAATAATAATATCTTACAGGCTTGAACAGGTATCTAACATCAAAGGATATGTCAGCATTTGTATGCACTATGTGTTATTTAGATATTCCAAATTAAGTAAATTTCTACTGATAAACAAGAACATGAACAGTTTGCTTAAATAAGCAATTTAAGATAACATTTGAAATTTTCATTATAATACAGAATCTTTAACACTTCAAATTTTCTCACACTTCTCTGTGCTTTTTAGCTTCCAAGATACAGTTTTACTGCTGGCTGATGATGCAGGACCAATATTCATAATAATATGATGACTAAGGAACAGACGTATGTAAACAATTTTTTTGGGGGGGGGGGGTTGCTTATAGATAAAAGACTGTAGCTAAGGCAAAAATTCTGATCCAGCACACTTCAATTCGTATACGAAATTCTATTTTGCATAAAACACATATTTTTGTAATATTTAAAATAATTTTGCTAAAAGCACATAGTTTGTTATTTTTCTTTGTTGCAATGTTTAAATTTAATTTAAAAATCTCATGCCTTGGCATATTATAACACAATTTGAATAAATTTCATTCATATACTTATTGCATAGTGAGTGACCACTGCATGTGCTGCGTCACTATCTGAAAGGAAAGTCCCTCATTTATGATGAGGATGACTGATGCAATGTACACAACATCTTTAGTCAGTCATTGGCCTTGTCTTATTTAAAACAGAGCATTCATACAGCAGCAATGTCTTAAGTGAAATGACTGGCGATATAATGCTGAAAGTAAAGTCAGTGTTCGTTCTCATTCGCAACAGTATGTTGCTGAATTTAGTGGCATCTTCACATGTGATGGAAGAATTCTATTCTGTCAAAAATGTGGGAAATCAGTAAATGTGCAGCATTTAGCAGGTAGTAAACATAGAATGGCCACTTCATGTACAACTTCTAGACAAATTCTTTTAGGTGAAGCAGCTTCCTGAAGTCACATACCCTAGTTTCAAAACTTCCAAATATTATGCAAAACTTTTCTTTTGTGTAATATTCCATTATATAAATTGGGAAGTCCACAGCTCAGAAATTTACAATATACACAAATTTTGAAACACCAGAAGAATCAACATTAAGAAAATTGCATGTCTCTGCCTGTTATGAAGAAATGCTAAGAAAAATCTGAGCAGAATGTGAAAATAAAAAATTGTGGGTAAGCATTGATGAATCACCAGACTAGTGATAGGAAAGTGGGAAATGTTGTGGTAGGTGTACTAGAAAATGATGAAATAGTTTCCAAGCTGGGTTTCCTACCAGCATGTATAGAAATATCAGCATAGAATCATGTAACAATGGCTTGCTTATTCAATGAATCTCTGCAGTTGTTATGGTTGAATCGGGTGAAATTTGAGTGTTTTACTCTTACTTATGGATGCTGCTCCATATATGCAGAAGGCAACTGAAGGCTTTCTGTAAGCTTCCCACACATGTATTATGCAAAAAATGTTGACAATTTTAAATCAGTGATTGATGAATAAATAAGGATGACACTTCATCAATTGAAATTCTTTAGAACTTAACTCAATGACAGTACACTAAAAAATGAATTATCTTACTTATTTGCAAATTTGAGTCACTCTATAAAAAAATTAGAAACATGAACCAAATTGCTAACAGACAATTAATGAAGTGCATGGCACTGATAAAAAAAATAATTCACTCAAAGGTCCCAAAGTGGAAGTGTCTCATCTGGAGTTAGAACTGAAACCACAATGCTGAACACAGAAAGCCATTCTCAATCAACTCTGCTGAAATCAGGACCACTGATCATTATGTGAGCTTATATTGTAGTTTCATTTGACTGTACAGTCCTTGTTCATTTTACAACAACAAATATTTATAGGTTTGAGTCAATTATTATATCCATTAACATTCTCAGTATTTATTATCAACACACACTAACCATAATATTACTCAGAATGTACTGCAATTTACAGTCCATATGCTTGTGTAGCCAACATTCCTGCTTTCAAATGCTGTTCACAAATTTACAAAAGCCATAGACTGCTTGTGATTAGCAATATAGCGTTTTGCTTGTAGGATTATTTTTAGTGACTCATTTTTGTCTTCTGTTTGTTTATAGAGTTTTGTCTAAATCAGTTTCTGGCTTACACCCTACTGATTCTTCATACATCCTTATCATCTCCACCTCATCTAAATATGCACAGTTTAGTTTGCATTTTCAGGCCCTGCAAGAGCTAAAAAGCATGTTCGATATTTCCAGCTATTAGCTGTTGCTTTGTGAACAACTGTCTTTTTTTTGCAGGCAGGACAGTGAGCTTTAACAGAACTCTCTTTGGGAAATTCTATCAAAAATAATGAAGGAACAGGAGTTTTCTATAATTTCACAGACATTTGCATATTATCCTTCATTACTTCAGTACAGAAGATTCTCCAAAATCAGCTTTGTAGAAATACTCCGAACATAGAGCAACTGTTATGGTTTTCTGTTAATTTTATTTGCCATTTTGGTAAGTTTTTCTATTTCTAAATTATGAAAAGCTGTACCTTCATCATATTCTGCTTTTACTCTTCTTTCTGAATATGGGGGGGGACGATATCACAGTATATTCAACTGTCTTACTGCTGCTTCAGGATGTTCTTTCTTCTCTTGAGCTTAAAAATGTAGCTTAGAAATATTATCCATAAAAATAAATAACCAAAAACCACAAGCTTTTTAGACAGTGTTTTAGTAAGGACATTATTTTTCAACTGAATAATCTATTTGATTAAACCAATAATTTTAATACATACTGCTCCTAAACTGGTTGTTGAAGTGGAGATTCATGAATCAACGTTAAGTGTAGTTCGTGCTCATTATCTTCATAGATTTCCACCAAAAATATTAGAGAAGAGGGAATTAACTTTGAAGAGTTTGAAAATTGGAGAAGCAAAAATATAAATACACGAGTCCAAGAAATTTTATCTTCCCTGACATTCTGGGGTGTACATTCTGGTCTTTGTCTTCATCTTCTTCTACTTCTTTTTTCAATTTTTTCCAGAGACTTATGTTAATTGCACTGTTTGCTCACATCATAAAAGTATTCGTATAAGTGCAGCACCATACAAAGAAACATTTTAACTTAAAAGAGAAATGCAGCTTTTACATAAACTATATATAAAAACCAATGGCATCATGAGTAATCAATAACATATTGATATTTCAGTGCTGATAAAGAAGAGTCTCACATGGGAAGCTTTGTTACATGATTGTAACATTAATAATTGCTTTCATTGCTTTAAATAGAATGCTTAAGTAGAAAATCTCCTTAGGCAAGAAGAAAGAAAGAAAAAGAGGGCTTTGATTCAAGCTTATTGAGATTATCTCCCCATATCCAAGGATGGATCTGTATCCCAGACTACTAACCTGATCTGTGGTAGACAGTCTCATCAGAACCAGGGTGAGCAGGCATGCGTCGGACCCCTGGTGGATGGAGACTCAACTCTTCATACATATGTCGAGGGTGTCGGGGGTCCCAGGTTGCATGACTGCGGAAGGAGCCTGAATGACCTAGAGGCAGCCGAAGCCAAACACCAACAAAATGGCCAAATGGATAAATCAAAGTCAAAAACAGCTAGGGGTAGCAGCCAGAAATCATTCTAATAAAGTGAAAAACAGAAAAAGAAATTTATGAGAAGAAAGAAAAAAATGAAACCTACCTCTTCGGGAGGTAAATCAAATATAAACGTTTATTACAGAATCAGCACACAGGCTCTATAAGCAATGCATTCTTAATTACAATAGCTGTCCACTAAAATGTAAATATTCAACTATAATATACACGTAGTTTTAAGGGAAAATTGGGAGAGTATATACTTCAATAAGAACAATAAAGTTGAGTGAAATTTACATTTTAAGTGGACTGTATGTGTTGCATAAAAGCAGGACAGGGATATGGTAAATGCTAAAAAAATGTTAAGGTGCATAGTTTTCATAATGTTCTTTGTATTTTCTTTTTTCCTAACAATATTTGATGTTTCCCACATTGTACTAATATGCCTTGAGGATGAAATAAATTACAAATAAAATTTTCATCATTTTAGTAAAAACTATTATTATAGGTTGGTGTTTAGTGTACTCAGTGGCGCCGTAAGATAAGAATACTTATTATCTTGGAACGGAGATATTATCAATAAATTTTAAAATGAAGTTTATGATAATTTTCTATTAAAATTAAAGACCACCACCATCACTGCCACCACTGCTGCCACCACCACCACTGCTGCCACCACCAGCACCATCATCCAATAAAGAATAACATTTCGCTTCTTATTTAAGCAAATTCATATATTTTTAACCAATGTAATAATCATTAATGAAGTAGCACTACATACTTTAGTCTGGATACAAATAATATTAGTTGAAAATTGTTTAATTTAAGACAGCAGCACTGAATAGCCTTTTCGAAATAATGTGCTGATGTGCTCTACCATAAAAGCTAATGAAGAAAAGGGGAAATGTTGCTTTATAGAAGGTGAAAATGACAGTCTATTACATCAAATCTTACATGCTAAATAACTACATGCCTAACATCTAGTGTTGGTGGTGTAAGGTCTGACATGCATGCAGTTTCTTTTGTGACAACACATCCATCCACAACAACAACAGAAAGTATTTGAATAGTGGATGAATGGAAGATATTGTTAAGATATCCTTACTTATGACTGTACCTCTCTTGATCCGATCACAAGTGTTGTAGTTTGAGCCTGGCACAGGTGGCAATTTGCGGTTGGGTGGAGCAATATAACCAAGTTCATCACGCAGATCTGGACGTCGTTTATCCATTGTAGAGTTTCCACCGGCTGACTGATTGTATACAACATCATCTAGAACAAGTTATTACATGTTTAAAGGAAAACAGCACCTTAAACTGTAGCAGATAAAGTGTGCGTGTGTATATATATATTAAAAAGTTTTTAAAAACTTAAAGATTAAAATAACTTACTAGTTTAGTAATTAGTTTCATGGAGGTTAAAAGTGAATCAAGAGAAAACACAGATTGTGGTTTTCAAAAAGGGGGGAAAATTAAGCAAATATGAAAAGTGGAAGGGAGAGAATAAATATTACAGGGTAGTGCGTGACTGTATCTATTTAGGAGTAAAAATAGATGGAGGTAATAAATGGGAGAAACAAAAGAAGTTTGCATTGGCAAAAGGTAAAGGGGCGATGGCAGCAATTATAAGCTGCAAATATAAAGTACCTAATATAAATGTTAAATGGCTGGAAAAAGTTTATGAGATGGTTGTGGAGGCAAAAATGATGTATGGTATAGAAATATGGGGATTAGATAGAGGATGGGAAAGTATAGATGTGGTGCACAGGATGTTTTGTAGAGAAATATTAGAGCTACCGAAGTCAATTGTAAGACAGGTAGCACAATTACAGATGGACAGGGTGGCGACTAAGGGGAAGATAATGGAAAGAGCTTTGAAATTTTGGTTCAGAACTTTAAATCTAGGAAAAAGTAATGTGTTAAGACAATGTATTGAATACCAAGAGAATAGCTTAATGAATGATGGATGGGTAAGTAAATTACGGAACCTTTTGGAGAAAAATGGGTTAGGAGATATATGGAGAAGGAGAGAAAATAACGAGAAAATTTTTTGGAAAAAGGCGAGGAAAAGACTGGAAAATATAGAAATACAAATCATGTTCAGTGAGATTGCCGAAAAGAGCTCATTAGTTTATTATAGGCCAATGAAAAATACATGGGGTAGGGAAAAATATTTAGACATAGTAAATAAAGAAGAGAGAGAATCTATTGCATGGGTAAGAACCGGAGCATGGAGGCTAAAAGGGCTAAGACAGGGTATTCCTCAGAACCAATGTTCGATATGTGGTGGTAATGAAGACATTGAACACATAGTATTTAAGTGCCAAGGAACAGAAAATTGGAGAAAAGAAGTTATTAATAAGAAGTGGTTGAAGGGGGATAGAAATACACTTATGATTGAAATGATATGCAAGGACGCTAGAAGCATTGGACAGTTTTTGTGTAAAGTAAAAAATAAATGGCTTTGGACAGTGGAAAGAGAAAAGTAAGAGGTAGTGCATCTTACTTTGAATGGAAAACTATAGTGAATGTGTGATGGTTAAGTAATCAATAAATGAAAAGTGAAAAACAAGTGGAAATGGGACATGAAAAAAAAAAAAAGAGCAAGATAATTTATTGACAAGAAATTGTAAAATGTAAATAAACTGTAGTGATTGTCTACTGAATGAGTGACCAGGGTCAAAGTGCAGTAGACAATCAAATTTGTCAAATTTGTAAAACTCTTAGCACAATAAGCAATTGCTTAAATGTATATATAATAAAAAGTTTTTAAAAACTTAAAGATTAAAATAACTTACTAGTTTAGTAATTAGTTTCACGTCATTTGCTCAAAGTTTCTGAGTAAAACTTTCATATATCTGGATTCTATATTACTCCTTATAGGAGAATTGCTGATGGCAGATGGAGAGAGACAGATATGTTTACAAGAGCTCTCATGGAAAATAAATGGGTATGAATATAGAGACATATCAGGCAAGAATTGGTCTATTCAATAACACAAACATATTGTAGAATGGAAAACCGAATGAAGGTCTAGCTGCCTTAACATGGTACATTCTAGTTTTGGCAGCATTGTTAGTGATCGCAGGAGCCGAGTTGAATCCAGGGCTAGAAATGGAGCCGATTTTGGAAATGCTTAAAACCATCATGGAAAATGAGGGATGACTAAACGTTTATTTGGTTCACAGGAATTTCTGCAAACAAATTTTGGGGCTACCAAAAGGCTCACCAAATAGAATTGACAAATTGAACTAAGCAGAGTTGGGAGTAAAGGAAAAATAATGACAAGAACATTGAAGTACTGGTTTAGGATCAAGAACTTGGAAGAGAATAACATCTTGAGACATTGTCTAAATTTTCAAGACAAAACAATGAGGAGTAATACTTGGGTTAATAGAATCAAAGAGACCATGGAAAAAATCAGATTGGGTACGATGTGGTGCGACAGAGAGGTTAAAGAGAGGGTTTTTTTTTGGAAAGAAGTCAAACAAAGAATTGAGGCTATTGAAATCCAGGGGATATTTAGTAGTTTCAGTAACAGAAAGCCATTGAGGATATACAAGGAGATAAAGAAAGTGTGGGTAGAGAGAACTATGTGGATAAAGGCAACCAGAGTATGAGGGAGGGAGCTGCATGGGCCCAAACAGGGGTAGTGGAATTGAAAGGAATAAGAGGGGGTTAGAAAATAGAGAATGTCCAATATGCGGAAGGCAAGATAATTATTGGCATGCAATTCTGGAATAAAAGCAAACCAAAATAATGAGAGGAAAACTTAGGATTGAGAAATGGGTGAATCTACCAATAGAGATAAAGGGGAAAAAGTAAATCAAGGCAGGAAATCTGGGGGGGGGGGGGGTATTTAGGAAAGGTTAATAGAAAATGGAGGAAGCAAATAAACACTCTTGGTGAATCAGAAAGTGTAGAAATATAATTTAAACTGGATAGAGTCCGAATATACCTTAAAAATAGTTGGGCCCAATAGTAGAACAACCACAAGGTTGACACTAGATGGGCCACTTGTTTTACTTAGCAACTCTTGAGAAGGAGCCACTAGTATTTAGTATTGTGGGTTTTACTTTGTTTGGTCAAGAGATTGTAAAGTAATATTATATACATTGTATGTATTCCTAAGCAGATAATAAAATAATTCTTCATTCATATTCTCCTTATAGCTCTGAAATAACATTTACTATAGAATTACTCAAAAACCCTGATTGTAAGCTCCAGTTTTAAAACAATATTTAAAGTAAATCAAAAAATGTCACTAGAAATGTTCTACACCAATAGTTCAAAGAGGTGAATACCTGTTATTCACAGGCAACTAAATTGATGAACAAATAAAAAATTAAGCATAGAAATGAATAAAGAAATGACTTGAATATGCTTTACCAGAGACAAATAAGTTTTGCAAAAGATTTTCAGTCCTCAGTATCCTCAATACAGAGCACTGCAACTTTTACAAGACACTGAGAAAGCCTGAAGCCAAACGTTTTTTCTCACTAACACAATGATGGATTTCACCTTTGTTCCATGAAATTGGCTGATGTATTACAAAGTGAATGTAGTAGCATATTGAAAACCAATGGAATTAAATTGACTGAAATTGAATACGGTAAGCAATTAATTTTTGGCAAACAAGTGCAGTTAGAAAATAAGTGAGAAATTAAGCATAATTTATACCTTTGTCTGGAGGCCTGAATAAATTTAAAAGCTCTTACTTATTTTGTAAACATATGTCTTTGTATTTACTAATTGCAACACGTTCACAAGTTGATTCTAGATCAGAAGTATAGGAATAAAAGACAAATCCTTTACTCAAATTAAAGTTTTAGGACTTATATCCATAATTCAAGGAGCATAAAATAGAGCTATCTGCTATTCAAATTCAAATTTTATTGCAATTCAATATGGTATTGTATCCAGTAAAAGTAAGCTAATACAGTATTATATACAATTAACTGTTAACGATAAGTAAGACCACTTGTAATTTGATTTATACACAATTGACAGAATACATAATCACTAAGGAGTCCAGCAAACGTAATTTAAAAATTACAGTTAATTTATTATTTACAGAATTATTTATACAGGTGGAAAGTATACAGTATAATACTGTAGAAAAATGTACTAATCAAAAACTGTTTCAACAGTGGTTTAAATTTATTACAGTAAAACTAGGCATATTTTCTTATGAGTGTAATCTGTGGCTATGGATTGCATAATCATTTTTATGTCTTGTATTACAAACCAACATCAGAGCTTGGTAAAGTTAATACATTTAGTTGTCCAAAGGTATTTCTACATGGCTCATTAAATTTTAATTCTCCCAAGTAATGAATTGCCCTTTTTTGTAGAATAAATATTCTGTCAAAATTTATATTAGATGCAGTGCCCCATAATTCAATTGCATATGCAATATATGAATAAATAAGAAAATAATACATAGCTCTTGCTGCTTCAGTTGGTAGATAGTTTCTTAAAGTATTTCAGAACAAATACATTTTTGCTGACCATTGATCCTAGTTTCTGATGTGTCCAGCAAGCTAAGCAATTTATCTACGCTCAATTCTAGAAGATTTACAGAATTTACTCTACTGATTGAATTCTGGTTCATGGACAGCGGTAATGTTGGCTTAATACTTTTAAATCCAAAGATAAATAATTAGTTCACATTTAGCTGCATTTACATACATATTTAGGCTGTTAAAAATACATAACTATTGTATTTGCAGCATCTACCTAGTGCACACAAATTATTGTTGCTGACTGAAATGGTTGTATCATTCGCATATTGTACCAATCCAGTATTTTCAGGCATAATTTCATTCATATCATGAATATAAAGAATAAATAATGCAATGCTTTGCCTAGGTATGAATGAAGATATCTCATAAGCAATATTTTTCTAGTCTTTACTTGAAATTCTAGATTAATATTTTTACAAAGCAAAAGCCTGAAAAGTCAAGATACTTGTTTTCTATAATATTGCTTTAGTATTGAAATAAACACCTTCCATAAATCAAGAGATGTTTTCAAAGCTTCATTAACAAAATATAATTTGTACATAAATTACCTCTAAGACGAGTCTGTTCAGGGCCTCTTGACCTTCTTGACAAGGCAACACAGATTACAATTACTCCCACAACTATCACGACAATGGTGGCCCCCATAGGAACAACAACATTGAGATCAAGCCATTCCGGCATCCAAGGGAAGTACTGGTTTACTGATGTTACATCTCTTTCAGGAGGTGCAATGGTACCTGTATAAAGAGAAACTTCTTATTACTCATGCTTACCTTTCTGATGAGAGCTTTTGCCACGGAGCACGCAGATCACCACAATGGCAATAATAATGACTAGAATTGCTGCCGCAACAGGAACCACAAGGTTTAAGTGTGAAAGTAGTATGCGGATTGGGGATTCAGCCCCTTGCTCAGGAATCTCACGGGCTGGGGCAATAGTACCTGCAACACCCAACCACATTAGTATTAGATATGCTAATTGTGATTGGATTTTTTTGGAATCTGAACAACAAATTTGGTATTTAAACAGCATTTTGACAATGGTCATTGAGAAATTAAGGTTTTTACTTGTGTGTTGAGGTACTACTGCACTTCCACTAAGAAGATTCTAAACAGGCACAACTTTATATGGACTTTTGAATGAAGTATACCCCCCCCCTCTCTCTGTCTCTCTCTCTCTCTCTCTCTCTCTCTCTCTCTCTCTCTCTATATATATATATATATATATATATCTTATATTCTTTGGAACCCCTGGGATTAAAGCAGATGCTATCATGAGACAAGAAAATTCCAAATTTCATGATTCCACACTTAAAAACACCTGTTATATCCTATACTAATTTCAAACTCTGTTACAGCTTCCCTTTTTAATTTAACAAACATTTTTAACACATCAACACAATTTATTATGTGCAAAAATGCTTTACAAAACTAACACACTTAAGTACTAGCCGAAATGAAATTTATGATTTATTCATACTCTCAGGAAAATAAAAACACTAACATTTATTGAGAATTCAGCTTAGAGTTCCTTCCATATTATTTTCAAAAATACTAATTAGGCCTTGATGAAAAAAGTATGTCATTTGTTTGACAGTATTAAGAGAGCTGCCAGGAAACTGATCTTGTGACTGAAGAATTTTATTAGAGAACCAAGTAGCTGAAAGTAAACTTCTGCTCTGATTTTGGACATTGAGTCAGTTACTGCCTCATCAACCATAGCTCATCCATAAACCTTTTCCTTTTATGAGTTCTTCAGTTGGGGATTTGTGTGATATGTTCA
This sequence comes from Deroplatys truncata, assembly GCA_030765065.1. Taxonomy (NCBI): domain Eukaryota; kingdom Metazoa; phylum Arthropoda; class Insecta; order Mantodea; family Mantidae; genus Deroplatys; species Deroplatys truncata. The sequence goes on from CM060980.1 coordinate 25,308,488, forward strand.
TCTGTGAATGTGGTCTGTTATTTTGTTCCATGATTTGTCACTCCTCATGGCCTCCAGTTTTTGACTTTGTCTCAGAGACAATAGTAGATACCTACTCTTCGTAATCTGTGTTTTTTGACTGCAAACAATTGCTGGTGAGAAGATCATAGAGAGTCTGCTGTGATTTGATTTGTTGCAACAGTGCCATAATCAGATATAGCTTTCAAGAGCCCCTTTGCCATGGTTTTTGTGTCTTTTCTGATTTTGTGCCTTCAGACATTTCACCTAAGGTTTCTTGCAGGACATCATAACAACTTAGAACCGTACTTGGAGCGTCACTTTTGCTTGACTATATAGTGACGCAGTATTTTATATCACAACACTGTGAATGCCAGAGTGATTGTAGTGTATATTTGCATTATTGTATGGCAATGATTTGAGATGTTTGTTAATTATAAGCATTGTTAGGAAAAATAAGTTTACACGGCCTCATCAAAACTGACAATAGGAGCGGATAACAATGAGCGAGGGGGTGAATTGTTTATCGATTAGAAGAGACAAGCAAATGACGTCAGATTAGCGCGCTTTTCTTTAGAAATGGAGGGAATATCTTCCCTAGAGCATATGTGTTCGTAATTTTGATTGGATATAAAAATAGACACTAATGTTGATGCGTTTTATTAACCAATAGCAGCTCGATTATAATCTTTAGGCATATCGGGGTGAGGGAGTATAAATTCCGTGCCAGAAACGGGAGTCGTAACGCGCAGTTCTACAGAATCATTCACAAGGCAAACATCGCGCAGTCCAACAGAATCATTTGCGGGTTACACGCCGCACAGTTCAACAGAATCATCCAAGGGTTACACGTCGCACAGTTTAATAGAATCATCCACGGGTTACACGTCGCGCAATTTTACAGAATCTCTCGCGTTGTAAAGTTAGTTAAAAAATGTGAAATACGCGAATTAATAATGTGCGGCAAATAAGTGATTATAGTTACACTTGAAAATATAACAGTTTCAGTCGGGCGTGTACCAAGAGTAATTATGTGAAATTAATTAATTGTGACGGCAATATAAGTGTAAAAACAAATTCTTTTATCAGTGTTATCTTTTAGTAACAACTCCTTTCCGTTTACACACCCTGTTTAAGAGATTTGCCCGACTGAGTAATAATAGCTAGCCAGAGGACAATGAACTCAAAATTAAAAATAGTAAAACAATAATAGGCGCTCAGCAAATAAGATAACACGAAGATATCGCGATAATAGTAATGTGGAGGACTCTTTTCAAGGGCTTCCTTTTAAGGTTGGTTGGTACTTTGTTCAACTTTTCTGTAAATGTATAATGATTTTTGTATCCAGACATGAACAATATAGCTCTTGAAGAACAGAGAATATATTCCTTATTTGAGAACAAATATCCATCAGCTTCTCAATAACCAAAGCAAATCTGTGAGAACAACTTCAAATATAAAAAGCTTTAGGTTATACTCTGAACTCAAAGGACTTAGTCCTTAAATGGATCTCACATGTTTTCCGCTCCGTCCATACTCTTAACTCACCACACCACTTGGATCAAAGTCAACTGTTGCAGGGTGTCATACAGCTTGGATGACAAATGTTCACCATATGTTTCACTGCTTGCTCATGTCTTGAGAGTAATGGAATATGTTAGTTTGTTTTACATTCTGCACATTTTTTTAAACAACTATATCACTTATGGTCATGATTAAATCAAACATGTTGTTGTAATTTAACAGGTTAGATCCAAGTTTTGATTTTTCTTCTTTTCTATTGTGAAACTTTTCTAAACAAATCCTTACATCAGGGTTGGATTATGCTAATAATATGAAAATGTTTTGAAATTTTCCATGTAAAGAATCTTTCTTTCTGAAGGCTAACATTTCTTGTGACAAATATGGGCAGCAATTTATGATTGTAGAAAGGACTTCTCAGTGTGGTGAACTAATTTATCAGTTAGCTGGGTCAAGTCTTTGTCGGCCCTTTGTTAAGCAATCCACTGAATCATTGTGGTTTGGGAGGATATATGGTATTCAGACATTTTGTGGACCCCTGTGATCTGCCCACTCTCTATATAACCTAATGTGCACCGTATAGTTTTACTCCTGGTGGAGAAATGATGTAATGTAAACTAAAGAGGGCATCACTATGTTTACTGTACGCAAATCATTTTCTTCCTGTTGTTCTTCCATTTGGTAAAATCAATTTCTTTAATTTTGGGTTGAATTTTAGCCGAGACTGTACTCATGGTGTTACCTGAAGCTTTCGACCTCCCCAATAAGGAAGAAGAAATAAGTATGGATCATTTCGTCGCTAAAAAGACGAACAGATGTAAGCGACATAAGTGTAATTTTACAGGAGAGCAGTTTAAAGAAAAGTGTGTTTACTTAGGGGCCTATAGTTCAAAAGCATAAAATGATAGATCAAATATAATACAGTGATTCAAAACTTTAATAGTTGTTCTTAATAAGCACTAATGTTAGACTCTAGAATTTGGATACCATATAGGCCAAAAAGGCCTAAATTGGAGATATGTCGGTTTGAAAGATTTCACCCATGATAATAAGGCGCTTACACCATACACATGATCAATACATTATGCTGATTTTTGCTATTGTGTTGGGCTGTAGCATTATTTATTTCTTTTTATGTATATTTTTCACGTATATATTTCTATTCTAAGTACATAGTACAATGTAAAGCGTTGGAAGTCAATAAAACAAATAGTGGTATCTACTTATTTAACAACAGTAATATCAAGTATTTAAGTGCATTTTATTTATTTTTAATTATCTGCAGTAATTTAGCAAATTATATATTTGTTTGTTTACACATCCTTAAAGAAACACAACTTCTGAACTTATTTTAACAATAGCAAAATCAAGCGTATAGGTGTGCTATTTTGAATGACAATAGTTTGATGAATAATGTAGAGTAATATGTTTACAAATGCTTTTAGGAAACAAACAGATAGGAAATTCTCTTTAACCATAGCAATATCAAGTATTAATATGTATGCTATTGCTTTTTTCCAAATTACATACAATAACGTTTTGTTTTCAAATGCTTTTAGGAAACGCAAACAAGTATTGAAAATGTCCATGGGTTAATACAACTTAGAAGTGTGGCAGTTCCTTGTAGAACGTTTTGTAAACAACATCTCTTATTACTGGTGTTGACTCTTTGCATAAGTCCTGTAGATCGCTGTACTTCTCAGCCGAAAGCTTTGCAGAGGTGGCATTAAGTCGAGGCAGAGGAAGCTTCAAAACACGTGAAGTGTTCCTGGATTTCAGAGATAGCCGCTCATAATGTTTGGCAAATGGATGTCGTTTTACAAAGACGCAAGCGGCATCATCTGTGGTCACTTTGACTTCTCTGATTGCAGTCCAATCCACTTTGTTTCCAGATTGAAATCCTCGGGGATCGGATCTGTAGGCTCTCTGTAGTCCAAGAAATCTTCTACCCTTATAGAACGTGCTTCATATGGAGCAGCACTCGAGGAAGTCTCGCAATAGGTACCAGCTAAGAAGGTATGAAGATGTTCCATGCCTGAGTCAGGGTTCTTGAAATAGTGTTGTGGGCAGAATCACCTTCGTTTTGACCATGGTTAGGTTTGAAGAAGCACAAGTTGATAGACAGTGAATTCTTTTGAGTTATTTAGAATGTACAAAAACATGGTCACTACGGTGGTATTCTAACTACTGCCGGCATCAGCAAACAGCCTGACATACTTTACACCACGGACATCAAGATGTTGAAAGTAGATTCCCACACAGGTTGCAATCTCAAGATGATTCCCTTTTGCTGATAATCTCGTTTCATAGAAAGCAAAGACTCTTTGATTAAAATGTTGTAAACCGTGAAATTATGTGCTGACAAACGCATTCGATAGAATACAGCACTTTCTTTGGAAAGGGGAGGCTGATTCACTTGCTGAAGATCAAATACCGCAGAGGAATGTTATCTTGGGTTTTCTTTGGCACCTTTTTGAGCATTGTTTTTCTCATTTCTTACATCATTCTTTTCTTCAGTGTGTTTGTCATACATATCTTGCAACTCCATTTTCTTCGCAGCATCACATGAGCTAAGTTGCACACAAACTGCACTAGTCCTCCTTAGGGTACTGGAATGATAGACTCATTGATTTGTATACTCTGGTGTAAGTTTTTGATAACTGGCTTTGGGCTGTGAGATGTTATCTTCATTATGCATAGAATACATTTTAGACAGAGTCAGAACTGAATGTAAATATTCTTAGGAATACTCTTCTGGACGATGGTAAGTGCATTCGTTATTGTTATTTGAATTCTTTAAAAATAGCAAACATAAACAGTGGGCAAATCCCAGAACTTTCATTTTTTCAATTGAGAAATTGATAGTTTTCACCATATGATGGATCATAGTTACTAAATGGCTACTCCAGCTGGCGTATTTCCTTTTCTTGATGACAACACTGTTCCCTTATATTAGTATTGTCTGCAGATGTAGCATTTACATTTTCAAAACTGTCTTGTGTGTGGATCTTTAGAACGCTGAGAGCAACGTCTATAGACTCCATTCCTGATTTTTGTTTGAACGATCCATCTGAATTACCTTCCCATAATAGTACTTCTTGTCTGATAACCACTATACCTAATTTCAGCACCTATCTTTAACGCATCACCTTCACTGCATTAAATTTCGTTGCATTATACAACATTCGTAGATCCATCTCTCCGCTTTACTAATAAGTCTATGTTCATAACAGATTGCTGCTTTACTGAGACTGCATTAGATTGTTGCAGGTGTATTCAGACCAATCAATATTGTTGAAGCAGGTTTTTCTTGTCCAAATTTATAAACACATGTTCATTGTTGGTATCAGGTGGCAATAATTGGTCTAGAGTGGCTAGCATTACACTGAGTACATAGACGTATGAGACGGTAATTTGTATCACAAATTACTTTAATGTAAATAATTATTTACATATGAATATGTATTTTTATGTAACATTGATTTCAGAGGTTTAATAATTGTAATTATTAATGGTAAATAATAATTTTCGGCTCTACTGAAACTGTTAACAATAACAATACTGCAATGAAGGGATTGAGTTGTTTATCGTTACCGGGAACCAGGAAGTTACGTAATGTTTCGCGCCTTTTCAGTAAAAAAAGCTTCCAGAATGTTCTATAAAAGTAATATGTATTAGTGGTTTTCATTGGATAGTAAAATTGACGCTAATGTTGGCGCGTTTTATTAGCCAATGGTAATTCATTTATAATCTTTAGGTGTATCTTAAGGCAAGCCTATAAATAGCCATGCTCGAAGTCGAGCGTCCCCCAGTTCGGCAAGATTCACGAAGCATTACACATCGTCTCCCGCTCAGTTCATCAAAGTTTCGTGTACAATACGTGACTACATGTCGCCTATCGGTCCTTCAGTTCGTCAAATTACACGCAGTGAAAATCATTAAAGATCTAAAATATTACAAAGTCACTTATATACAAAAATTGAAGTACGTGAGTTAAAAGTGAGAAGTTATTATAAACAGTTTCAGTATGGCGATTATCTAGACAAATCTGTGAAAGTGTTAGTGCACGTGTTCGACAATAAAACATTATAAAACACATTTCTTCACTAGTAATTTTTTGGATAAAAGATTCCTTTTCCGCTTCACACCCTGCAAGAATTAAATGCCTACCTAAATAGCTGGCCGGAGGACAACATACATAACCTTAAAACTAATTCATATAGATTGCTACGCCAGAAGGATTTAACAAACAACCAACGAATGACGTCACACAAGATGGTTCCACGCGTGAGGTAAACAACATTACGTGAGAAACATCCACAACGTGGTGCTCTAAAACATATATACAATTTGTGCTATACCTCTTTCAAATTGGCTCCCATACGTGGGGCAGTTAAAGTGAAGCATATATACAATTGTTCCCCTCACAAATTGGCGCATCAACGTGGAGCGACAACTAGGAAAGGAAGGCGAAGCGACTAGGAAAGGAACAAGAATAATCAGAACGTGGAACGAAAGCAGCAGTAAAATGATCTACAAGACACAGATTCCAGGAACAAGAGGAGCGACAAACGGCGCGGACAAGTGGATACAAAAAACATCGAAACGACGTAGATTCATCACGAAACAACGCAGAAGCGACATACAAATCTAGGAGAATGGGGCAGAACGCTGGACATCAAAACTACAGCATCAGACAACATCAAAAAGGTAATTAAATGATATTGAGGAACGGTAGGATAATAAAAACAATGGCTGCTAGGAATACTGAAGAAATAATGATGAAGGGGGATAGTGTAACAGTTAGCCGTAATTCAATACAGGTTACAAAAAAAGGCTCAAACAATGTAATATTGGAGGGAGGAAATGTTAGTGCAGAAAGTAAGAATAGAATAGCAGGAAATATTACTATTGATGCTAGAATAATGATGGAAATGCTGAGAAATATGAAGAGGGAATTGAGGGAAGAATTAAGGGAAGATATTGATAGGAGTTTAGAACAAAAACTAACTCAGAATAATGAGAAATTAAGGGAAGCTATAAACAAAGATCATAGGGAATTGATAGAAGCTATAAAAAAAGATCGTAGGGAATTAATAGAAAGTATTGGTAGGAAGAATGAGATATTAGAGCAAAAAGTAGATCAAAGCAGTAAAGATAGTAGTATGTCAGAAATGAGAGATGAAAATGAGGAAGTAATAGCAAGTGAGATAGGAGAATTTTCAAAGAAAATGCTAGACATGAGCATGGAAATAGGTAACAAAGAAAGTGAGGTTAATGCTAAAAGTGAGGTTAATGTAGAATGTACAGAGTTAGGAAGTCAAGTGAGTAATATTTCAAGTGAACTAAGAGAGATAAATGAGGTTAGGAATGTAGATGTAAATAAGGCGCAAGTCAATTTCAGAGGGGAAATATCAGAAATACAAAATGAGTCAGTAATGCAAAGAAGTAAATTGTACCAAGATGTTCAAATTGAAAACTCCAGTCCAGTACAGTTTAGTACAGATTTGTCAGAGTATTCTCAAAGTAAAGAGATAGCAGAAGAATTAAAAATGAAAGTTGTTAAAAGATGTGTTGTTCAAGAAACTGTAGATTGTTTTCAAATATTATCAGGGAACGAAATGTCATATGAATACAAGAGGTTATTCATGAACAATTTGAAGGTTAGGTTACGGCTACGAGTAATGTTTAGCCACACACAATTTGATCCAGGAGGGTAAATAGCAATGTGATGTAAAGTAAATGCTGGATAGTTAAAGACGACTTGCAGAGAAATGTATTGGAACGTAAGAGGGTTAACTATTTATATATATGTCATTTGAAAAATGAAATAAGTTATAAAAAAAAAAAAAAAAGAGAGAAATGTTTAAAAAAAAAAAAAATAAATAAATAAATAAATAAATACATTTTAGTAACTGTAACAACATTTGAAAAATAAGAATGCAAAGATTGAAACTTAAGATGGTATTAAATTAAAAGTACGTAAATACAATTCCAAGATTTAAAAATTAAAAATGCAAAGATTGAAATTTAATATGATATTAAATTAAAAGTACGTAAATACAATTCCAAGATTTAAAAATTAAGAATGCAAAGATTGAAACTTAAGATGATATTAAATTAAAAGTACGTAAATATTATTCCAAGAGTATTGATAAGATAAATTACAAAATAACAAAAATTGGCAAATATAATTAAAAATAATTAAAAACAAATACTTATGTAGCAAACAGAAAATGTAACACAGTGCCTAGATTTAAGAGATGTAAATATATGTAAAGGGTGAATATTTTGGTAAATATGTATGGTAATTACAAAAAAACTCTTGAATTGATAAATTTTTGGTAACAATATAAGAAAGTAAACCATTTTTTGTAACACTAGTTAAATAATTTAGGGTAAAATATTTGCTATAAAAAAAAAAAAAAAAAAAAAATTTGTGTCAGATTAATATCTAAATTAATTAAACCAAAGCCAGTAAGTAGTGGCGAGATAAAACATATGTCGTGTGTTAAATACGTGTGAAGTGTTAAGTGAAAGTGAATAGCGTGTGTTACAAGATTTAGGAGACTAAAAACAAAATTATAAAATTTCCAAACAGGTTATAAATGTTTATAATTATGTTTCTAGTGGGGCATATGAGACGGTAATTTGTATCACAAATTACTTTAATGTAAATAATTATTTACATATGAATATGTATTTTTATGTAACATTGATTTCAGAGGTTTAATAATTGTAATTATTAATGGTAAATAATAATTTTCGGCTCTACTGAAACTGTTAACAATAACAATACTGCAATGAAGGGATTGAGTTGTTTATCGTTACCGGGAACCAGGAAGTTACGTAATGTTTCGCGCCTTTTCAGTAAAAAAAGCTTCCAGAATGTTCTATAAAAGTAATATGTATTAGTGGTTTTCATTGGATAGTAAAATTGACGCTAATGTTGGCGCGTTTTATTAGCCAATGGTAATTCATTTATAATCTTTAGGTGTATCTTAAGGCAAGCCTATAAATAGCCATGCTCGAAGTCGAGCGTCCCCCAGTTCGGCAAGATTCACGAAGCATTACACATCGTCTCCCGCTCAGTTCATCAAAGTTTCGTGTACAATACGTGACTACATGTCGCCTATCGGTCCTTCAGTTCGTCAAATTACACGCAGTGAAAATCATTAAAGATCTAAAATATTACAAAGTCACTTATATACAAAAATTGAAGTACGCGAGTTAAAAGTGAGAAGTTATTATAAACAGTTTCAGTATGGCGATTATCTAGACAAATCTGTGAAAGTGTTAGTGCACGTGTTCGACAATAAAACATTATAAAACACATTTCTTCACTAGTAATTTTTTGGATAAAAGATTCCTTTTCCGCTTCACACCCTGCAAGAATTAAATGCCTACCTAAATAGCTGGCCGGAGGACAATATACATAACCTTAAAACTAATTCATATAGATTGCTACGCCAGAAGGATTTAACAAACAACCAACGAATGACGTCACACAAGATGGTTCCACGCGTGAGGTAAACAACATTACGTGAGAAACATCCACAACGTGGTGCTCTAAAACATATATACAATTTGTGCTATACCTCTTTCAAATTGGCTCCCATACGTGGGGCAGTTAAAGTGAAGCATATATACAATTGTTCCCCTCACACGTATCAACCAATTTTAATAATCATAGAATCTAACGAAGAGACGTAAGCGACTTGCGAGTCTCATACGCCTGTTTGTCTGAAAAAGAATGAGTGAGCAATGGCGTTTACGACGATAACACAATGTTTATTGCCAAGTAACCATTAGAGATGGAGGTACGCCAGTTTGTCAGAATATAGATATGGCCAAATGGAGTGTATAGGCGAAATATCTCAATTTTTTCCATTTTGGCGCTTACCCACTTCGTCAGATGAGCGACGATTTATTGATCTGTGAACAGTTTAAGTCTCTCTCTCCCTCCCCCCCCTCTCTCTCTCTCGCACGCACACACACACTTTTGGGCTGAATTTCCTGCCACTGTCACACGAAGTGGGAAAGTCCATTGAGTTTACATTGTGGTACTCTAACTTCAAAGCTTCATTAATAAGTTCTGATGAATTTTGTTTTTTCCTTTTCTTTTTTTGTATAGTATGCTGGATCTTCTGTTCAGAGCAATGAGTCTTTGTTCTCTTCTTTGATTTGACTAGTAATATCTTTATTTAGCTCCTGCAGCTGGTTGGAAGCATTAAAGAATACAATTTCTGCTTCAGGAGGAAATAATACACTCATTTTTTTTCCTGCGCATATATGAGTATGTGTATCAGTACCAGTAACTGGTGTTATATCCCCAACTTGACATTAATTACTAGTAGTAGACCTTTTTCAAAAAGCAAAAAACAAATCAGAGTTTTAAATGTTAAATTAATTTACTGCAATTAAAAACAAACTTAAAGCATTTTTAAACCAATTTAAAACTTACGAAATATTTAAAATGTTTCAAAAGTTAAACATAAGATTACCAACTTAAATTTTTTATTCTATGACCGTATTGCATTGCTACATTCTTTTTAAATCAAAACAGTTTTCTTCAAAGTTAAAATAAAAAAAGCTGTTCCTAAAGCTAAGTTAACTTAAGTATCCAAGAGGGATTGTTTCCTGATACTTTTCATTCCTCAGTTGTCAGTTTGCAAGATTTGCTTATATCTGATCCTGACCATAAAGTTTGCCATCAGACTAAATGCAGAGTGTCCATGGCCCATCACTCTCTTTTACTTCTGCAACTATGCATTTAATGTTAATGTTGTTTTCAAGAATGTTTCTTCTTGCAATGTTCAGACTACTAACAAATTAATTCTAACTTTTATAAGTTAAAATAACTTTTATTATACAATACACACTTCATTTACAAAGCCAAATAACTTACAGTAAATGTTTATTTTACAAATACTTCCATCTTTTTTGCCTCCCCCATCAATTTTCCTGATGATGTATTGTATATGCTTATTACAAAATAGTTTGTTGTGAAATATGACTCCCATATATTTTTGCTTCACTGGTTTTTACCATTCCAGTGTTGTTAAATTTTATGTTATATTAATAGGTTTCTTAGATAGTAAGAAAATTTGGTATTGTGTCTTTTCTTCATTGATTGACATTAGGTTTTCTGAGCACCATATTTCTAATGTTTTAATGATGATTCAGTGTTGGCTTTGAGCTGTGTTAATTGTGTTGTTGATTTAAAGAACCAGATAGCTACATTATCTGCAAAAACTGCTACTTTAGTACTAGAATATGCTAACTTCAGTAAGTAATTTACATATATATTAAACAAAGCAATGCTTAAAACTGCACCTTGTGGCAGTCCTCTGTATGTCTGCTGACATTTTGAAGTTGCATCATTAATATTTTGTTACACAAAACCATTGTGTTATTAAGTCTGATATCCAATTTAGCATTCTGTTTTTAATACCAAGATTTTTTACCTTCTCTATCAATTTGCATCTTCATACTGAATTGTATGCTGATGTAAAATGTATAAGCACTGTTAATGTGATTTCTTTTTTGTTTGTAGCATCTTTAATATCTTGGCTTAATCATAGAACTTGTTCATTTGTAGAACTGTATTTCCTGAAACCTGCTTGAAATGGAGGTATAAGTTTCTATATTTCTAAGAACCAATTAAGTTTCTTTGAGATCATCTTTTCTGTGACTTTCCAATGTGATTAGTCAATGAAATTGGTCTGTAGTTATTCATGTCATCTGCTGATCTATTATTGCTTTTAAGACAGTGTTTTTGCAAACAGTTTTAACAGCTGCAATGGTACAATGACCCATAGAGCAACAGCTTATAATGCTTTTATAGCCAAAATATATTTTGACCTCTTCATCATTATTGATGAAACTGCTGTATTAAATTCATGTGTGTTTCATATGTAGTAGACAGAATGCTTCTACCAAGTTAATCTTCAAAGACTTGTTCTACCTTAACACATTTAGAATAAAGTGATTTATATATAATGGAACAGTTAGTTTGCCATTTATTAGTTATATAGAATTACAATTTTTTGTTATATGAGCATATCTAGTTATATCCAGTCTGAAATAAACATTGCAATGCTGTCTTATGTTGACTGAATATGTTCTTTGCAGTTATATTTCTGTAAACTCATTTGCAACTGTTTTCTTTTTTAATTTAAAAATATGAATGAGTCAAATGTACACACTTAAAACTTCACTTATGTCAGGTTGTAGAATCTTGGAATGTCTCCAAGAAGATTTTAGGATTTTATAATACCTTGACATAAGTGAAGTTTTTAAGTGTGTACATTTGACTCAAGTCATATTTTAAAATGAAAATAACTTCACAGTTGAATGAATGAATAAATTTTATTTGTACATCTTTTTATACACAATCCTTTTTTACAATATTTCACTTGTAAACTAAAAAAAATTTCTGGCCAGCTATGTTTTACCTGTACTGCTCATTTTGCCTGACACCCTGGCCTTATGGCTCAAATGAGCAGCCCTTGCTATCCTTAATCACCTATGATCCATCCTCTCCCTCCTCCGTTTGCCCTCCTACCTTTCTTATCTCCCTTACTTTTCTAATCAATTTCTCCTTTACTTTCTTTAAAAACTCCTCCATATTCTTATTTTTCTTTTCTTCTTTTCTTGTCAACATTTTAATTGCTACTATTTTTCCATTTATTTTTTCCCATTTTTCCTCCAATACTTTTTGTCTCCATTTCACTAATTCTTTGCATTCTATCATATGAAGCTCTGTGCTTTCACTGCCTCCACATAGTTCATAGTTCACAAATTCCGTTTTTTCTGCCTCTCAGGTATATTGATCCTGTTCTCATCCATGCAAACGCTTCTTTTTCTGCTCTATTACAGTAATCCATGTACTCTTCTCTTCACCATTTCCTTTTTACTAACCTATAGAACCCTAGTGATTTTTTATTCTCTAAGCTTCCCCAGATCTCTTGTCTTTCTATGACCTCCACTCTGTTTCTTACTGTTACCCAGAAGCCATTGCTATTTCTTTCTCCTGCTCTCCAAATATCTCCCATTCCTATCTTCTCCATAATTTTTCCCACCCGATCCACCAGCTATTTTTATTTTTTGTACTCTTTTGTTGTTCCATACATATCCTTAAAATTTCCCCATCTTCTTTTTTCAAGCATCTAAACCAAAATTTGAATATCCTTTCCAGTATCACTCCCTTTCTTCCTATTTCCATTAATGCTACTTCCCCCGGTGCTGATCTTGGTAACCCCAATAGAACTTCACAGTTAATAGTGCTCTTGTTTTTAATATTTAATTATTGTAACTGTTTTGATGTAGATAAATTATTCTTGTAGATCATTATACATGCGTAACATTAAGTAGTAATTATAGATAATAATTTTCTTAAACACAGAAGAGTGCAATAATATTACATGTACCAGCTGTACCTTGTGCAATTATTGTTAATAAAACAAAATGGTATTCACTACTATGAAATAGTAAAGTGGCAAATCAGAATTTTTTCTGTGGTTCATAGAACAATTTCTGGTTATGCCATCGTATTTAAGTTGTAGACAACTGAAATATATTACCATCATAATTAAAAGTTCAAAGTTATTTGGTGTATCTTCTTTATTCAAATAAATAGTGTTATTAACTGAATAAAAAGATTCTGCACAAGATCCTTCTCTATAATTATGCTGAAATGCTCCAGTGTAAATGCTAATCAGGCTTGCCATACCAACCTGTATATGGAATTACTCTATACCCCCGCCGCTATAACATTGCACTTGACAGCTAGCGTTTAAGTTGGTACACTCGCAAAAAAACAGATGAAAAGCTTCAACCGTTTGACTTCCTAAGCCAATCACAAGGCAGCATTCCGGATGGTCGATGACAAAGCAGAACCGGATCTATAATCGGCTCTGTTGCCGGATGCAACTATTCCCAACCACGTGCTTCAGTTTATGAATCTCTAGCAGAGCGTCGAGTTGTTCTTTGCAAGCTACATATTGTTCATTGTTATTTGTTATTTAGATTTGTGGTTATTGTTTGATAATTTTGTTATTGTTCGTTTATACATTTATTTATTTATATTTATATATTTAATATATTTTTCATTCATATTATTTATTTAAACAAAACTTAAGTGCGACAATGTCGGAAAAACGACGCCGATCGCCGAGTGATGATTCACGAAGTGAAAATCCTTTGCGCCGAGGTGTGCCACTTAATAGTCAGGCATTGGAACTATTAAGGAGAACCCGGGAGTTCTTTGAACAGGAAAAGGAGTACGTGAAGCTTCACGGGAATCCCTCTATTCCTGCTGATAAAGCCGTACAACGAACTGCAGCAGCTCTTGATTTAAGCACGAGAACTGTTGTTCACAAAGGAGTGAAACTACAAGAGAAAGAGGACAAAATTCCTGAACCATCTGGAACACAACAGGTATTTCTATCAACTCCAGGAAGAAAAAAAAGAAGCCTCTTCCAGTCACAAATATTGATGCTTTCCAATTAGACGCCATACATAGGCACATTTATGCCTATTATCATAGAAAGGAGTATCCGACCATACCAAAGCTGCTTATATCGCTTATTTTCAATTAACAATAATAATACGAAATAGTTATTATTCAGTGACGTTCGCTACTTACGTACACTTTTTGTATGCGGCTTAGACACGATAGAAATGAGAACAATCAGCTGTTGTTGTTTACTAGCCACTCTGGCAACGTCGCAACCACGATGTAGCCAACCTTACGCGAAGCCACACGAACTGTCAAGTGCAACGTTATAGCGGCAGGGGTATAATATTGCTAAAATATGCTGTAACCTTAATTTCTGATTTTGCTCCTGCAATATAGCTTACCTCCAGTAACAGTAAGTGTAGCAAATTCATATTCTGCTACAGCAAAGCCAGCATTGTTGTGCGCTGTAACTCTAAGATGATACCAGTTTGCTGGGTCCAGATCTAAAACAACGAAGTTGCCACCTGGTTTCACATTGTTAGAAACTTGATTCCACTCAGTCTGGTGCCTGTAAGAAATAAATACATTTTAATGAATACTAAGTAACAATGCAAAGACATGGATGGTGGAGAGTTTTATTATGTATTATGATTCAAAGTATCTTGTCTATCCCTTAATACTTTTCTAAATTCTAGCACTTGCTGCTAATCCTTTATTATTAAAAGTTACTTAAAAGTTACAACACCAAAATTTTTATTAAACTTCTATTCTCTTTATGTAACAATTTTCTTTCATTGCATACTGACTATTATTGTAAGTGTTATAAAGAATTTATTTCATTTTATTATTGTTTGACAAAATTATGATTCTGGTACTGAAATTCTTATGAAGAACAAACACAATACAATTTTGGGACTGTACTTCAGTATAACTGCATTTATTTTCATTTTTTCTTTTACAAAATAAACTTGATTATATGAAGTAAATAATATCTGGTTTAAAAATGTTTCAAGAACTGTGACATGGCATTAGAAAAATACAAGGGTTTACTATAGTTATACATATTTTTGTAAATTAAAAACAAGGTATGGAATTACACCCTAATCTTTTTTTTCAACTATTAATTATCTTTCTCAGTTATAAATTAATTAACTTTTTTGCTGTACTTAGTGCAAATGAGCAGTTTAATGAAAATCTCAAACTCAAGAATGTATTCTGAAATCAAAGTGGTATTATGTTGCTGTTGAAGTATGATTACATATACTGTAAAACCCTAATTTAATGTTTTTCTGAGGTTTAGAAAAGAATGACCTTAAATGGGGTTTACACTAAATAGAGATTTACACTTTTTTTTAAATATTAAAAAAATGCAAGTTTCAAGTTTTGGCACAGACTTATCGTTGCTTTTTAATGCATACATACTGTTAGTATCAGTTTATTCACCTAAAATCAGAATTGTTTTATAATTGTATTAATAAGGAAATCTAGATGTTTTTATCTCTGCACTATGTTAAATATTAATTTCTCATTCTGGAATTGTTTTCAACTTCCCAAAAGATATACATGTTTTCAGAAAGGAAACTGTTTTTCTCTTTGCTGCTGCCATTTGCTTTATAACAGCTTTCACATACACCTGTACAGTTTTCAATCTTCACTATGTATGTATAACAAAAGCACATGAACACATGGTAATATTCAGGATAGAGCATATTCTGATTCTCAGTTCTGAGCAACCAATGGCACTGTTTGTGTTCCAAATTTCAACAATTATGATGCCTCAGTGCTGATGCATTAGTGCCACCAGCTTGACAGGATGTTTCAATGCATTCCAATTTTCACCGAGCCACTGGCCATCAATGACAAGATTCAGTGAAAAGGGATGAAACTGCTGAGCCTGATCAATGTTAACATGGCATCTGAAAATGCTATCATATGTGCATCAGTAACAAATTAGTGTAATGCATATTTAAAGTCAACAGAAGATGTATATGATAATGGCAAAGAAACAACTGAAAAGTTCCCTCCACTGTAATCATGCCTAATTTTAAACTTTTAAAAGACATTCTCAAGATACAAATCCAAAATAAACATTACAAAATTAAAGTAACCCAGAGCGAGTGAAATGTGAATAGAGAGAATGCCATGAGTAGTAAAATACAAACTATTAGCTAACTCCTGTGCCTTTAGGAGATTCAATTAGATTCATCAATGGACTAGCAACAATCTCGATAACTAATTGTTCTTTCACACAAGCCATGCTTTATTATGGAATTATCCATACTCATTTGAACTACGGTATTGAATTATGGGGCACAATGCATAAAGATAATCTAAAGCGGTTATTAGTATTACAGAAGAGGTGTCTAAAGCCCCTTGTACACGATCAAACTTTTTTTTCAATTCAAGAGTTTACAAGAAAAATTGTCAAACATTTTTCAATATGTGACAAGATTAGACAAGACTTGACAATGTCATAAATGTGTATTTACAGGTTGTCTTTTTTCAAACTGAAATCCTTCAGAACACATTAATAAATAATTTATCACGCACAAAGCAATTTACTATTTGCGTCAAGGTATAACAGTTTGAAATGAAATACTGTTCTCTACTAATATTATGTAGCACTTTCACGTATCATATCCAATGAAATCACATTACGAGTGTGGAATATAATGGAAATAACGCCAACTGATAGGTTAACCACACTATATAACATTGCATTAATGTACACTTAGTTCGGAAATCTGCCTGGCAATTATTTCCTCATCTGCTTCATCTTGTGGTAACCCACAGAGACCTAAACATACAGATATGGCCAGCTTATGTATAACCTAATCAGTTTGCATATGACATACCTTGGCCGGGTAGCCATTTTTGTTTGCTTTTCCCTTTCCGCCATGTTGCAGATTTCGTTATGCACTGTGAATACTCACATTTCATTGGCTAAAGTCATCAAATCATTGTCAAATCTTTGATCGTTTAGAGCATGTCCTTATTTGCTTTCAAGACTTTCAAAGAGTTTAAAAGTATTGGAAGCAATTTGACAAGAAAAGTTGTAAAGTTGGGACAATTCTTGAAAGGTCTTGTAAAATATTAAATTTGACAAAAATTTGATCATGTACAAGGGGCTTAAGAATTGTATGCTCATTAAAATCCAGGAATTCTTGTAGGGAGGTATTTAAAAAAGAAAGAATATTAACTGTGGTTTCATTATATATTTTTAGAGTTATTCTTTTAGTCAGATATAAAGATCAATGGCAATGTATATACATATGACACAAGAACAAAAAATAACATATATAGGGAAGGGAAAAGTAAGAAATTTTTTGAAAAAAATCCTTATGTGATTGGTAAAGTATTATACAATAAATTGCCTTCCTCGATTATATAAATAACAGGTTCCAAATTCAATAAAGAGTTAAAGAATTACCTCATAAATTGTGCATTTTATTTATAAGTAATTGTTAATTTTTATTTTTAATGTTAAATGACAATGCCAGAAACTATGTAAATGGTCTATTGGTTGCAATAAATGAATTGAATGTGTAGGACAAGGTTGGAAAGGTAGAATCAAACCAAAAAAATTCATTGCCATAGCTGGGATTTCAACCACGAGTCTTCCGGTTTCCATTTGGTTGCTCTAACCAACTGAGCTACCATGGCAACCTCTCCAACCTTGTCCTATAAATGGCTTGTGTAAAAGAGCAATTAATTACCACTGATTGACCTAATAGTTGGTTAAACTAAGAAACCTGGGACTTAAAAGTACTTACAACATTGCAAGTTGCCATTGGAGCGTGTCAACTCAAAATGAATTGTAGTTTACTGAGTAAAATGCGAGTCAATTGGGGGATTTTAGTGTAATGCCAGGATGTTGCCATAATAG
Source organism: Deroplatys truncata (assembly GCA_030765065.1). NCBI lineage: Eukaryota > Metazoa > Arthropoda > Insecta > Mantodea > Mantidae > Deroplatys > Deroplatys truncata. Next base: position 25,326,355 of record CM060980.1, read on the forward strand.
CTCAGTTGATTAGAGCAACCGGATGGAAATTGGAAGATCTGTGATTCTTGTAGTTTCTTTCTTTGAAGTCAATCATAAAGATTCCTTCACAATCCTGAAAGATTGTCACCAAGATCTTTTTACATGCTCCTCATCTTCAATGGTTTTGCGACCCAAATAAAAAAGTTAAGCCTATTCCTTTACTATTGAGTATGAAGAAAAAACTCCAGGCACTGTTTAATTTGGTTTATATTCCTTGGTGAGGAATTGGATCACTGCTGCATACTCAATTTTAAACATAGTCTAAAATTATACAATACATCCATTTCAAATGATTGTATCTAAACAGCTGAAGGCAGAGAAATGGAAGAAATGATGAAAATTATTTATTTAAAGATGGAGATATGACATCCCACTTTGGTTTGAAGTAGGAGATACTCTTTACTTCTCACGTTCAAATCTATTGGACCCTACCTTGTTATCACAGTGAAGCATATTACAATTAGTTTATGAATAGAATGGCTTTAAACACTCGTCTTGCCTCACTTTCCTAAAAATTATTAGGATAATGTTATGATAATTTGAAGGAAAGTGGAGTAAAGAAAATTTTTAAAATCCAGCTCATTTTCAGATACATGTGTGTTACTTCAATCCTCCGTTTAGTTTTCTGCATTTTGGTTTACTACAATAATACGACAATAAGAGGTTTCTTAAAGGTTTCTCAAACATTTGAATGAATACTAAACTATGATTTAAGAGAAAGCTGGTTTCAAGGGTGCCCGCAAAGCACAATCTCAGAGACAGCAAGCAAGATAATTTTAAGGAAGCTTAATTATAACAATATGGGGAGAAATGGTTGAAGTTTACTGTTGGTGAACTAAAAGTTACAGTATAAATAAAAAAAAAATACTTGTATACTAAAATTAAAAGGAGCAGGTGGTACTAGTAGTGTTTCATTGTTATTAAATTGTTAAAATGAAATTCTTGGGGGTAGAAACCTTACTGCCCCCTGCAGATACTTTGGCCAATTTACCTGCTTTTGAGGCTTAATACCATAAATATCACAATAACCAAACAAATTGTTACATTTGTATGAAGTGTTATGGCTATAATCAGAAAAATAATGTATAAATTCCAATTTCTTACTTCTTCTTATGCTCCACAACAAAGTACAGCATAGGACAGCCACCATCAGACCAGGCACTTAGATGTAAAGTGATGCTGTTAGTAGACACTTCAATGAAGCGACCTGCATCAGGTATAACAGGCTTTGAACCCTTAGTTCGTGTATTCAGAATGTCTGATGGATCTCCAGTGCCAATACTGTAATACAGATGTAAATAACGAATACTTTAGTTTCTTTCTAAAAGTAAAGCTTTGTTATGATTTATGTTTATGGATATACAGGTGAATTATTCTGTATTAATTCATTTTAAAAATTTTGCACTTGCACCAGTTTAAAATGAATAACAATCAGCATGTAAACAGTTTTCATCCATGAGAAATGTATTTTATATTGGAATATGAAAGGAAAGTTGTTAGTTAATAAAAGAAAAGCAAGTCAGAAGATATTCCTTTCTTTTAGTACCTTATTACGTTATCTCTTCTTTCAGAACCAAAAATTACCTGGCTGAAAAGGCAAATACAGTAGTATCTCATTAGTACATTTTCACAGGGACCCAAGGATTTGGACATCATAGACAGGAAAACGTATTAACAAAAATACAAATCTGCAATTTAAGAACATAATTATGTAATAAAATCTAATAATAATCTTAGCTCCCAAACGGATGTGAAATATAGGCACTATTTACACTGATTTGAAATATACATCTATGGCTGATTGCTTTGCTGGTTTTAATGTCAAAATTTTAATGTCCATCTGTTTAGTAAAGTCATTATATTATCATCAACTTCAAAACTGCACACATATCGCTTCACTATATCCATTGCCTCCATCGCTTCCAACACTATAGGAATTAGCTCAGGATCTGGCTCATCATCACTTCCATCTACCACTGACGCTTCTACTTTCATTTGTTCAAGTATTTCAACTATTGTTGCTGTTTCACACACTGGAATTTCATTGTCAATGATGTCATTACCAAGAACCTGGCAAAAGCCACTTTATTAAAGCAGTTCCTAATGGTATCTTGCATCACAGAATCCCAGTCAGTCCTAATGAAATGCATGGCATCTAAGATGGCGATTTTTCTTGTCATCAATTTCAGTGCAGCCAACCTTCTTTGTACAAGTCTCTTCCAATATGTTTGCTTCATGCACCAAATTATGCTTTCATCTAAAGGTTGTAGCTTACTCATGCAGTTTGCTGGGAGAAAAATTATCTTTATGTTTCTTACATTTGAAACAGTTGGTGAATGAGCGGCACACTGATCAATGAAAAGTGCAATTTTCCTGCTTCTTATGCCCAGTCTTGCATCCCATGCTTGTAAGAAATTTTAAAATACCGCAGAAGTTATCCAGGCTTTTATGTTGGAAGTGTACTTACATGGAAAAGATCGCACATTCTTGAAGCATCGTGGACTGTGTGCTTTTCCAATAACCAGCAGTACCAATTTCTCTATTGTTTTTCATTACAGTACAACAAAACTGCAATCCTCTCCTTGTTAAGTTTCCCATTATGATACTTAGTGCCCTTAAAATCCATGGTTTTGTCTGGAAAAATAGTGCCGTTTCATCTGCATTATAAACATCATCAGGGCTATAGTCTTTCAAAATTGACAGGGGCATTATATTTTTCACATTTCTGTATTTTCACACAGTGTAGCATCATTATCTAGGGCAGCAGCCTCGCCTCACACTCTTCTGTAAACTAAGCCATGTCAATTCTTGAATCTCTCAATCCAGCCATTGGACACTTTGAAATCGTCCATTCCCATCTTCTGTGCTAAAAGTGTTGCCTGAGCTCAAACCACAGTACTGTCTATTGGCACATTTGAAGCTCTTGCTTATGTAAACCATCATCTAATATGAATATTAGATGAACATCATCTAATTCTGGAAACTGGCCAGGGCGATTACATTTTCTTTTAGCATTTTTCCTTTCTTCAAAAGCAGTTTTAATCAGTTTACATTTGCTAACAATCGTGTTTAAGGTTGACAGAGGAATGTTTAACTTCTGCACTATATCCACACATTTCATATTTGGATTGTGATCTATTTCTTCAAGGATTTTCAGTTTTTCACTGTTGGTTATTTGCCACACTTTCTTTTTCTCCATTGCAAATGAAAAGTTAAAGTACAATCTACGTATGTTTGGTTAACACTCAACAGTAGAATCTATCGTCAGTGTTTACCAGGCCAAGCTAAGCATTCTGTATCTCACCCAAACAAATCTCGTCATACAAATATGTACATACATGCATGTCATTGGCTGCTGGTTCTCACCACAACTGGACTGACCAAGGATTGACAAGTAGCAAATAAGAATATCAAACTTTGAATGTACTAAGCGCTATCTCCACTGGACCGAACAGGGAATGACCAAAATAGTGAATGAGGGTATCAAAAGCTTGAACACGGTAAGTGGGAGTGAGAAAATGTACTAAACAAACGTTGTTTATTACATTTGGTACTGGAACTTTTATAATTCCACATCATACATGGGAAAATATGTTAATGAAGAATGTGCTAACGAGATTCCACAGTACACTAATTTTGCTCAAAGATAAATCTGAGTTGGAAGCCAAAACACAACATCTCTAAGTCATGCAGTTAATGAGTATGAGGACAATGGTCCCTGAAACAAGTTCAGAGTAATGATGTTGGTGTTTCAACTTCTAACTCAAAATTATCATTGAGATTATATAAACATCGCTGTTTCCCAGCTTCAATAAATCTACTAAATACACTAATTTCTACACAGTAAAATTGAGAGCAAACTAATTGTCATGAAAAATGAAAGTCATCACATTTTAATATAGTACTCTCATATTACACTTCTGACAATATCAGATTATCTCTTACAAGTAGTAATTTGCTTTAATATATGGTGGATTTTTTAGAATTGTTCAACATCCCTTTTAACAACCCAGGACTACAGAGCAGGCATATGAATTGGGTGAAATGACTGATGTACAAATTATCCAGAATCCTTCTGAGGATGGGAACAACGGTTTCCCGAAACATGTTAAGTGAATAAACTTAAGTGATGTTAGTGTAACAATTCCGACTCACCTTTAAATAAATAAATACTATACTATAAATACTATACTATAAAAACCCGGTTTCTGAAATGCCTCAGGGAGAGTGGTATCATTGCTTTAAGGACTGGTTTCATTGAATGGAAAAATGTATTGATGTTTAGGTTGACTATTTTGAAAAAAATAAAATCATTTAAATTTGTTAAAACTAATCCTTGTTTGATTTTCTAAAAATGTGCAGTATCGCCCTCATAAATGACTCACTGTTCCGGAGTTTTTGGTGCACTACCATCATCTTCATTATCAGAGAAGTCATCATAACTGCTGTTATCCTCAGTCTCATAGCTTAGTCGCAATCCTTTCCATGCATTCAACTCACACTTAGCCTTTCCTTCTGAAAGGCCTTCTCTTATGAATGCTGCACATGAAGTACACATTTCTTCCAGTCTTCTACTGTTATGTGTGTAATCTTCAAGCAGTTAACGATTTAATTTTGAAAGTAATATTTTTGTCAGCAACTTCCCCTTTCATTTGAGCCCATACGAGTTCAATGGAGTAATATTAGCAGTGATAGGGAGGCAGCCTAACTACTTCATGCTCCATTTCCAACATCAGTTCATCAAGCTCATACTTCCTGTAGGTACTGCTATGTTATTTAATAATGTTCAGCAGCTTGGTGTTTGTCTGTGTTGGATTGTGAGGAATTTTTTCTGTAAGTTTTGAATGGTAACCTGCATTATCCACCACAATGACACAACCTTCTTTCAGACTCCTACACAAATTGATAAACCATTCATGTTCAATTTTTTATGGTAGTCTCCACTAGGTTTAACTTGTAAAAACCAAATCTACTCTTTCTATGAAATTGACTGCATGACAAATTATTAAGCCAAAGTCTTTTATGATAGAACATTTGAGACCCCCATTTGCTTTAGAATCCTGCCAAAGAGATGATCTGCTGCTCTGACTTATTCACATCTCGTCAATGTATATTATAGAACAAGTATGATCCTCTTTTCATAAATCATGCACTTTAACTTAAAATTGAGACCCATGCTGCAGCGATATCCTTCCTCCATCAAAAACTTCTACCATTGTTACATATCCAGTATTTAAATTTTAGATTATTCAATATTTTATACAGAGAAATGCCGTTAGTAACTCTGTCTTAGCAGTTTTCTAACAATTTAAAGAAATTGTACATGCTGTACATGATAATTGTTGACTGTCTAATACCCTCATATTTGAAGCATTTTGCTAGTGCTACTACTGTCACACAATACCTCTGCTGCTGCAAGAGGGCAATTGCAAGAATGCAGGGGGAGGGGTGCATTGCAAAGCAGGGAAAAAAATGGCCTTGAGTGGACTGGCAAAAATGAACACTATAACTCTGACTATAGAGGTAGGCATATTGCAATTCACATGGATGATAATTTTCTTTATGGAATTTGCACTTAAGACAACCTTATTATAAACTGCTAAATGAACTGAAAATATTGGAAATTAAATTCTTTAAAAAGAAATTAAATTTTAAGCTTCTAAATTATCATGTGTGTGTATGTGTGTACTCTTTTTTGTACTAACTTTTATACTCTTTATAATTGCTCTAATTTTCATTCTTGGTGTCCAACAATGACTACACTTGGGTACTGAAAATTATTAGCTGGGTCAAATGATAATTTTATATATATATATTTTTGCATTGATGAAGGCAAGGTTTAGGAAAAATCATATTATGAATAAAATAGAATTTGCTAGGTGAGACTTCTTTTAGGTACTAGTATGTGCAGTTAAGGTTGCTGAGAAGTGAATTTTCATTACCCTCTTCAAAAAATGAAAGGGAGAGAACAAAATTTCTGCCACTGTGCATGGCAATAAATAACAGTACCACGAATTTTCAACAAATGTGCATCATGTAATTCTGACAGTTAAATTTTAATATCTTTCATATATGTCCCTAAAGTTGGTGATTACTTCTCGCAATGTAAAACTATGAAATCATGCCATAATGCATGTAATGCAGTTCATTATTTATGGTTAACTGAAAGCAGTTCCTACCAACATTGACTGTTAAAAGAAAGTTGTAGAAACAACTATAAGACTGCCTCTGCAGTTCTAATATACTGGTTTGTAAATCCTGGCTGGGAGGAGGAATTTTGCTTTGATAAGGATTATTTCTTAGCTTCCATAGAGTCTAGTACGAATAAGACAATGAAGTGTGTTATATGCTTAAAATGATATTAACCACAACAGCTCATTAATGTGAGGTAATCAAGTTGCATGCACTACATGGTATAATGGGTAGTAATCTGCCTAGTAACCCAGAGGCCTGGGTTTGAATCTCTTAGAAAGAACTGCCCTTTAAAGTTTTATCTTTTATCTGTAAAAAGACAAATGTTGATCAGCCCAAAGTTCACTGGATGCTGGTCTCAGGGCTGAACTCAGAAATTTTTTTAAAGTGTTTTCCTACCTGTTGTATCCTGTAACATATACTTGATAACGAGAACCACACCATAGATTTTCCAAAGTGTACTTCTGTGCTTGGCTAGGAACTTGTACAGTTTCCCAGTCACCAAATTCAGGCTTGTAGTGAACAGTATAACCATGGAGGGGCGCAGTATCAGTAGGATGAGGACGCAGCTTCATAGTAATAGAATTAGTGGTTGTTGATGTCAGTGTTACTTGAGGTGAATGTGGTGGTGCTGTAATTAAACAAACATGTAGTTATTATCATAATGCAACTTAGAAAAGGCATATGACAGAGTAAAGATGAAACTACTATGGGAAATATTAAAATGAAAGGTTATCCCAGACATCCAATCAAAGTACTACAAAATATGTATAAAGCAACTAAATTAGGAAATGGACAATTTTCAAAGGAAATGAAAGTTAATAGGGGCTTAAGACAAGGGTGTAATTTGTCCTAACAATGTTTTTATTTATATAGTATATGGACAAAATTCTTAGAGAAATAAAAGGGAAAATACCATCTGGAATCAGACTAAATAGGAATAATACGAGTATGCTACTCTATGCTAACAATATTATAATAACCCAAGAAACAGAAAATGACTGCAGAAAAATGTTTTTGAACTAGGAAATGTGCTAGCAAAATATGGACTCCAGATATCAATTAATAAAACAAAAGTGATATCCTTCCAAGGAAAGTACACTATATGATCCAAAATAGTAATAAATAACACAGTATCAGTACCAGAACAAGTAAATAAAATTTAATTATTTAGGATGTAATATAATGTATTTAGACAATCAAGATTTAAATAATAAAGTAAATAAATTCCAAAATTGTGGAATATTGGTAAGAACAGTAAAAGAAGAACAAGGAAAGAAACTAGCTTAAAATTTTATAAAATAGTGGTGATTCCTACCCTAATGAATGGCTGTGAGACATGGACTATAGAGCAAAAAGAATGGGATAAATTAAATGTGGCAGAAACAAGATAATTCAGAGCTATTAAAGGATGTTCAATAATGGATAAAATAAAATATGAAGAGGATTTAGGTATTGGTCCTATAAATGACAAAATAAAGCAATATAGAGAAAGATGGAGAAAACATTTGCAGAGGATGGACAAAACCCAGTATCCCAAAAGGACTATGAATATCAAACATATGGAAAAAGAGACATTGGAAGACAATTGAGAAGATGAAAAGAGACATGAGGCCAGAGCAGGAGATATCTCCTAATACATGAGGAAATGATGATCATAGTGCTGTACAAGCAGTTATGTAACAATTCAGCTTTCAATCAAGTGCAATCATATTCTCAACACTAATCTTTCACTGTTATGTTACAACATATTTCCAGTGCTGATTTGTTTTTCTTGGCCTAAATTAAATATATTTAGTGTTAGATGCCACATAATGAAAATTCACTCTGTAAACCTTAGCTTTTCTGTTTTAGTATCTATTCCTCTCAACAGGAAGTTATATAAATTTCTGTTTTATTGCTGCAGTTATTTAATGCATGCTACAAACTAGAACCTGTAATATGCAAATATTCATCTCTCCAAACAACTGTTTCTTTTATATACATTTAAAACTCATTTTCATTACTTTTGTATCCATTTATTATAAAAATATATTCATAACCATTCAATTTGTCACCAATATTATGTAATACTAAAAGAATGTATGGTAATTGAGACGGTAATTTGTATCACAAATTACTCAGATGTAATTAATAATAATAATATGAATATGTATTTTTATGTGACATTGATTTCAGAGGTTTATTAATTGTAAATATTATTGGTAAATAATAATATACGGCTCTACTGAAACTGTCAACAATAACTCAATAATGCAGCAAGGGGTTAGTTGTTTATCGTTACCGGGAACCAGGAAGTTACGTAATGTTTCGCGCCTTTTCGGTAAAAAAAAGCTTCCAGAATGTTCTCTAAAAGAAATATGTATTAGTGGTTTTCATTGGATAGTAAAATAGACGCTAATGTTGGCGCGTTTTATTAGCCAATAGCAGTTCATTTATAATCTTTAGGTGTATCTTGAGGTAAGCCTATAAATAGTGTAAATTCAAGAGAGGGTCCCCCAGTGTGCAACAAGATTCTCAACACATAACACGTCAGCTCCCAGTTCAACGGAATTCTCAGTACAGTACAGATCGTCAGTCAGTCCTTCATTTCGTCAAGTTACGCGTAGAAGAATTATAAGAAATCTTATAAAGTATTATACAGTTGAATATATAAAGTTGAAGTATGCGAGTTAAAAGTGATAAGAAGTTATTACAAACAGTTTCAGTATGGCGAGTATTCAAATAAATATGTGAAAGTGTTCGTGAACGTGTTCGGCAATAAAAGTTATAAAACCAATTTCTTCGTCAGTATCATTTCTGGATAAAAGATTCCTTTCCGATTCACACCCTGCATGAGAAACATATTCGACCCAAAGAGCTAGCTGGATGATATTTAAAGTGAATTATTTCAAAACTGATGCAAATTGCTACGCCAGAGGAATCTACAAACAGAACAAATGAACCAACCAACGTATGACGTCACACAAGATGGCTTCGCGTGAAGTAAACACAATTTGTGATATCGTAAATTGGCTTCCACAACGTGGTGCTATAAACACGTAAAATTGCTATTGCAAATTGGCTCCCATACGTGGGGCAGTTAAAGTTATGTAAACAAACATTTATTTGCAACATACAATTGGTTATCTCGCAAATTGGCTCCCAAACGTGGAGCTAAAATAATGTTACAATAAATACAACATTAATGCTGCTTCAAATTGGCACCCAGAACGTGGGGCGAAGTGACCAGGAAAGGAAGGCAAAGTGACCAGGAAAGGAACTCGAGTAACCAGGAAAGGAAAGATGACCAGGAAAGGAACAAGAATAACCAGGAAGTAGCAGAATTAACCAGGAAAAGTAGCAGAATTAACCAGGAAAAGGCGAATGCAGCAGTGGAACGATCTACAAGACGCAGATTCCGAGACAGCAGGGTAAATCAACTACAAAAACATCGAGACAACGTAGATTCATCACAACACAACACAGAAGCGACATACAAATCTAGGAGAATGGGGCAGAACGCTGGACATCAAAGTAACAGCAACGGACAGCATTAGTAAGGTTAGAGTATCCTAAATTTTTAAGTGTAAATAACTTTCAATGTTATTGAGGAGTGGTAGGATAAAAAAAACAATGGCTACCAATAATTCAGAGGAAATAATTATGGAAGATGAAAATGTTAGTGCAGAAAATAGCCCAGATTTTTTAGGATTTGGGGATGAAAATGTTAGTACAGAAAGTGAGAATAGAATAGCAGGAAATGTTAATTTTGATGCTAGTATGATGATGGAAATGCTGAAAGATATTGTTAAGAGTAATGAGAAATTAGAACAAAAACTAACTCAGAAAATGGAAATGAATAAGAAAGAATTGAGGGAAGATCTCAGTAAGAAAATAGATCAGAACAGGGAAGAGATGCAAAAGAATAATAGGGAATTAAGAGAAGATATTGATAGGAGTTTAGAACAAAAACTAGATCAGAATAAGAGAGAATTGAGGGAAGATATTGGTAAGAGCTTTGAACAAAACAGGAAATCAATTGAAAATATTGGTAGGAGTAATGAGGTATTAGAGCAAAAAGTAGATCAAAGCAGTGAAGAAATTGAAAAGAAAGTTACGAAGCTAGATATTAGTATGCCAGAAATGAGTGATGAAAAGGAAGTAATAGCAAGTGAGATAGGAGAAATTTCAAAGAAAATGCTAGACATGAGCAGGGAAATATGTAACAAAAAAAGTGAGGTTAATGTAGAATGTACCGAGTCAGGTAGTAGATTGAGTAACATTTCAAGTGAGATAAGAGAGATAAATGAGGTTAGGAATGTAGATGTAAATGAGGCGCAAGTTAATTTCAGAGCGGAGATATCAGAAATACAAAAAGAATCAGTAATGCAAGGAAATAAATTGTACCAAGATGTTCAAAATGAAAACTCCAGTCCAGTACAGTTTAGTACAGATTTGTCAGAGTATTCTCAGAGTAAAAAGATAGCAGAAGAATTGAAAATGAAAGTTGGTAAAAGATGTATTGTTCAAGAAACTGTAGATTGTTTTCAAATGTTATCAGGGAACGAAATGTCATATGAATACAAGAGGTTATTCATGAACAAAAATTTGAAGGTTAGGTTACGGCTACGAGTAATGTTTAGCCACACACAATTTGATCCAGGAGGGTAAATAGCAATAAGATGTAAAGTAAATGCTGGATAGTTAAAGACGACTTGCAGAGAAATGTATTGGAACGTAAGAGGGTTAACTAAATATATATGTCATTTGAAAAGAGAAATAAGTTATAAAAAAAAAAAAAAAAATAATAAATAAATAAATAAATAAATTTTTAGTAACTGTAACAACATTTGAAAATTAAGAATGCAAAGATTGAAACTTAAGATGATATTAAATTAAAAGTACGTAAATACAATTCCAAGATTTAAAAATTAAGAATGCAAAGATTGAAACTTAATATGATATTAAATTAAAAGTACGTAAATACAATTCAAAGAGTATTGTTAAAATAAAATTCAGAATAACAAAAATGGGTAAAAATAAATAAAACAAATACTTATGCGGCAAACAGAAAAGGTGAAACATTGTCAAGATTTAAGAGATGTAAATATATTTGTAAAATTCAAAATAACAAAAATGGTAAAAATAATTCAAAACAAATACTTAAGTAGCAAACAGAAAAGGTGAAACATTGTCTAGATTTAAGAGATGTAAATATTTGAGTAGAGGGTAAATATTTTGGTAAATATGTATAGTAATTACAAAAAAATTCTTGAATTGATAAATTTTTGGTAACAATATAAGAAAGTAAACCATTTTTTGTAACACTAAGTAAATAATTTAGGGTAAAGTATTTGCTATAAAAAATTTTTGTGATATCAGATTAATGTCAAAACAAATTAAACCAGAGCCAGTAAGTAGTGGCGAGATAATCAAGAAAACATATGTCGTGTGTTAAATGCGTGTGAAGTGTTAAGTGAAAGTGATAACGTGTGTTCCAAAATTTAGGAGACTAAAAACACAATTATAAAATTTCCAAACAGGTTATAAATATTTATAATTATGTTTCTAGTGGGGCATATGAGACGGTAATTTGTATCACAAATTACTCAGATGTAATTAATAATAATAATATGAATATGTATTTTTATGTGACATTGATTTCAGAGGTTTATTAATTGTAAATATTATTGGTAAATAATAATATACGGCTCTACTGAAACTGTCAACAATAACTCAATAATGCAGCAAGGGGTTAGTTGTTTATCGTTACCGGGAACCAGGAAGTTACGTAATGTTTCGCGCCTTTTCGGTAAAAAAAAGCTTCCAGAATGTTCTCTAAAAGAAATATGTATTAGTGGTTTTCATTGGATAGTAAAATAGACGCTAATGTTGGCGCGTTTTATTAGCCAATAGCAGTTCATTTATAATCTTTAGGTGTATCTTGAGGTAAGCCTATAAATAGTGTAAATTCAAGAGAGGGTCCCCCAGTGTGCAACAAGATTCTCAACACATAACACGTCAGCTCCCAGTTCAACGGAATTCTCAGTACAGTACAGATCGTCAGTCAGTCCTTCATTTCGTCAAGTTACGCGTAGAAGAATTATAAGAAATCTTATAAAGTATTATACAGTTGAATATATAAAGTTGAAGTATGCGAGTTAAAAGTGATAAGAAGTTATTACAAACAGTTTCAGTATGGCGAGTATTCAAATAAATATGTGAAAGTGTTCGTGAACGTGTTCGGCAATAAAAGTTATAAAACCAATTTCTTCGTCAGTATCATTTCTGGATAAAAGATTCCTTTCCGATTCACACCCTGCATGAGAAACATATTCGACCCAAAGAGCTAGCTGGATGATATTTAAAGTGAATTATTTCAAAACTGATGCAAATTGCTACGCCAGAGGAATCTACAAACAGAACAAATGAACCAACCAACGTATGACGTCACACAAGATGGCTTCGCGTGAAGTAAACACAATTTGTGATATCGTAAATTGGCTTCCACAACGTGGTGCTATAAACACGTAAAATTGCTATTGCAAATTGGCTCCCATACGTGGGGCAGTTAAAGTTATGTAAACAAACATTTATTTGCAACATACAATTGGTTATCTCGCAAATTGGCTCCCAAACGTGGAGCTAAAATAATGTTACAATAAATACAACATTAATGCTGCTTCATAATCTCAAAATAGTGGCAATATAAACTTAATAGTTCATGCAGTGACTCAATGCTGATTTTCATAATGCACCTGCATATATCACAAGATATGAGTCTTTCATAACTGATCTCATTGTGTAGCCATTAGTACAATATAGCATGCAAGCTCAGTGCTCTAATAATAAGTATTCTGTTTGTAGACGAGTATTGCTTATGAATCTGAATATCATTGGTCTTCAATAAGTGAAAGTTAATACAATATATGACACATAAAAGTATTCATAGTGATATCAAAATGGCAAATCAAGAAAAACCTCAGTTTATGCATTTAGTACAATTCACTTCTAGTTTCAATATTGAATTTATACGTCCCCATATTTGTTTTCATAACATTATATCAATGAAAGATGCTGTTATCAATGCAGTTAAAGAAAACTGATTTTTTTTGGGAGATCAAAGCTTAAATACTTTGTGCCTTAACATTCCAAGTACAGTGTCTTTCACTACATATCTCTGTTGGCCCAGAAATGGAAACCCTGCCACATTTCTTATACTTCAAAGTTCCATTAAGTAATTACTAATTCCTACAGTTGAAATAACTTTTCTATGATGAATTATTAGCTTGTTTATATAAATTTAATAAAAATAGAGGTATGTTTATGTTTTAAAGCTTCTTAAATAAAATATAACTGTAATAGTCTTATTGTTAAACATAATATTTTTGAGAAAGTTAGTGGATTGGTTGGCTTCTCACTAAATGCTAAATCCTTGGTTAGTATGTACAAATTAACACAATATGTATCAGAAGTACAATAAAATGCTAAATAAGGCTAAAAAATTGTATGTATGGTTTTCTCTACCTACCCTTCTATAATCCCACTGGCCTTAGAAGGGAACCTGATGTATACAAAAAAGTGCACAAAATACTGGACTGCAAATTGTGTTACTATGCCCTGGGTGGAGCATATGCATATCTGCAGATACATGCTTCTGTCCTGAACCACCTGACCAGCATAAATGGACATCAGCAGTATTTATTTCTGAATGATTGCATTAACCTCTTTTCATTAAAACATTACTTTATTTGACAACAGATGATTATTTTACATTTGTTGTTTTGTAACCTATAACCAAAACACACTTTGAAATAATTTGGTGTTGATGCATTGGAATATTGAAGAACAACATACTTTAATTAACACATTTCCTGCAGACCGAGTATGAGTTATAAACCATTTAAAATATTGAAGTAGTAATATAAACAGTATGGAATGATAGAACCAAAATGATGATAAAATTTAAAATGTACCTTATTAATCAGAATATGAAATTGGTCCATTCCCGTTCATTTCCTCCTCCTCATCACATTTCATGCCAAGCACAGTTTTTTTGCATTTCCTTTTCTTTAAAGGTTTTTAAAAGTTTTCCAGTTTTATGCTTTTCCAAACAAATGGAGTTGACACTTTTTATGAAAATGCCAGTAAATTTGGACGTTAAATTAATGTCTTTAATGACTAAATACAGATACTACTCACAAAACTTTATGAACATATTCAATACAATAGTTTCTCCACCACTTTTCAAAATTTTCCCTTTGGAATGTTTCACATATAAATTTTGTTTGCTCATAATAATTATTAACCTTAATCACTGTTAACCACACCATAATAAACAATTTGAAAAAGTGAGCACTGCTAAATGCAACAAGATTGACTGACTGTATTTTAGTAATAGAAAATGCTGCATATCTCCATTCATTAAGTTTCTATTAATTACATATATATGCTTTTAAATGCAATGTGAACTAAAATTCAATATTCTAACAGTGCTTTTTAACAAAATAAATTACGTTGTTGTAATCTGCAGCCAATGCACACAGCTTGCCATGAGCTTTTGTTTACATCAGGTTCCCTTCTAAGGACTATACAAACTATACTTACAAAACTTTCACAACAACCCGAGAACGGTAACAGAAAAGGGAAATGAGAACAGGAAGCAATGCAGCATACAAGATTATGGTTCACAACAGCCCAGTAATGAGAATGGGAATGCATATCAATGATCATATCGAGCATAAAGTGGAAAGTCAATTTTGCATATTGGAATTTCATTTGTTTTTGACTGACCAATGATATTTTTTCGCCTGCTTCCAATTCAGCCAACATCAAAATTTGATACAGTAAACATTATCTAAATGCAGATTCGTTACATTTTTGATCCCTCTAGTCATACCAAGCTTTCAATTTTTTATTTAATGGCACACATTAAAGTTGTTTATTGTTCTTTGTTAATTTCGATCAGATTTTGCTGTTCTTAGTAGCTTTTGCCATTGTTTTTGAGGCAACAGCCAGTTTTGAGTTACATATAAACAAACTACAGATGACCCATTCACTAGAAGAACCAATGCTCAATGAATCTGCGGATGTCAGGATTTGAGGTTATGAAGCACATATGCTACTATTTTCTTCCGGTTTCATGTTTCCAACTTGCGACTACAAAGAGCACTAGCGGTTGTTTCATGTCACTGCCACCTACAATAACCTCTATAGTGAAGTCGTCCTCCGTGGACTAGTGGTACCGTGCTAGCCTCTAGTTCCCAAGGTTGCGGGTTCAAACCCGGCGGAGGGCGATGGATTTTTTCGGGTGTAAAAATCCTTAGCATGGCTTCCTTCAGAAGGGAAGTAAAGCCGGTGGTCCTGTCTCGTAGATTTACAGCACGTAAAAGAACCTCAAGCCTGATAAAGAGACCTCTGAGCAAAATTACCGGTCTTTCATGCCCAATATAGAATGGGACGCTAAGAACCATAGTAGTTAAAAAGCATCCATAAATAAAACTCAATTTAAATTTTCTACAGTGAAGAGTCTAATATGCACAATATGGATCTAATATGCCATGCTTGGGAACGAGAGCATTAAAATTTGGCCAAGTCTTCTTTCCCATTCCCAGGGCCTGGGAAATGTTCCTATCAATTGTGAATGCTCCTATTACAATAGATATTTGAACTTTGTCATTCTTGCTCTGGTTACCGTTCCTGGTTGTTGTGAACCAGCCTTTCACGATTGTCAACTCAGCACTTCAAAAGTATTTAATGTATTTGAAAATTCAAACCATTTACACAAACATCTCATAAATGATAATTAATTGTTCTTTCATATTGTAGCGGACCAGGTTGAGCGCCGAGGATTACATCATATGACGTAACCAGCGTAAAGTGTCGAAATGGGGTTACCTTAACACGACCACGCTAAGGAACACCGAGTCAGCTCTTCTGTACGTATTTATACTACGGGGTTTTGACTCAGTCGGGAGAGAGTGATCGAAGGCAATCGATCGTCAGTTGTCGGGGCAGTAATCGATAGGCAGTTGCCAGAGGGCAGTTATCAGTCAGTTGTCAGAGGGCAGTGATCAATGAGTAATGAATGGTCAGTTATCAATGATCAACTGTTGAATCCGACGTCGAGACCCCATACACGAGTCGCCAACGCAACACCAGGTGAACAGGTAAGATTGTATGTCTTCTAAGTTCTGCTTACTCGCCGGGCTTCACCCCAATCTGAGTGCCCAATGTACTCACATTAAAGTAATAATACAATTTATTGGGTTAATGCATCCTCTGTGCATTATTTAAATACCCCCATCCTGGAACGCCACCCTGGCCTACCTACCACCCCAGTACCGACGCATCCCCCCTACCTCTGAGCTATCACCCCCCCTAGTGTAATCACCTACTGCGGGGTAACCACCCTGTGGGGTGTTACAATATAAGCTGTGTGTAGGACAAGTTTGAAAAGATAGAATCAGATTGAAAACTTCAATGCCATTGATGGAATTTGAACCATTGATCTACTGATCGCTGTTTGGTTGCTCTAACCAACTGAGCTACCATGGCAACATGCCGGCATGTCATTAAATTTGCACTGACTCATATGGTAGTTCAGTTGGTTAGAGCAACCAAATAGAGATCGAAGATCCATGTTCAAATCTCGGTTATGGTTGAATTTTTCAGTTTGATTCTATCATTCCAATTTCATAAATGGTTAATGCCACAAAAACAATTTGACACAAACTTTAAGGTCTTAATGACATCTACATCTCTTGTGTAGTAAGCTTTTGCCTATCTCTTATGGTTTATCAGTTATACAAAATTCATTCAGAATGAAATGACTTCATAGACTGAGTTTGGGTTAGGGGATTTTCTTGGAAATCTGTGTTACATCCTTGGAAGATGCTTTGGATTTATCTGATTTCATTCTTGAGTCTCTCTCTCTCTCCCTGTCCCTCTCTCTCTCATTTCTGCAAACCTCTTTTTAAATAATTGCCAACACATCATTGGGCATTTATGCTACCACTTTCAATATAGGGATACACAGTTTAATGACAAACAGTTAATACAAATTCAAATACAGCATTTAGATGTTCAAATGAAAGCAAAACTGAATAAGCACAGACTTTTTAAAAATTATAATCTCATGGTATACCAGCGAAGCATCCAAGCAATTATCTTGTCTAAAAGCAAGCTTTTACCCATCTTTGCTCTGGCCTTCTTAGGATACATGAAGGCTTGGTTTAGACAATGACTTTGAGAATATCCTGTAAGCTTATAAATAATAATAAACAGCAAGAAAACTTCTCAATCATTAACAAATTTCATATTGCATTTCATTTCTATTTGACAGTCGGAGGTTGGACTTCAGAGTTGGCTGAATGGATATAAAGATATGAAGGATTGGAGGCAAGTACTTGCCGTGTCATATGTTACATAAATTTGAGATGATGTAAAAATTTGATATTAACAAAGCCCCATTTAACATTTTCTTTGCATTCAGCATAATATTTCTGAAGTGCCAACTTTTATTTTGTTGGATAAATCCATTTTATAATAGCTCTTCATTCAGGAGGAATTTTATATAACTTTGTATAACGGTTAACCATAAGATATAAACAAAATCTTGTGCATAAAAACGTAAATCTGTTTAAAACACACAATTAATTTCAAATAACTTTTCCAACAACATTAGGCATATCCATTATTATTGTTTGAATTTTTCAGTACTTTTGTCATTTTTACTTTCTCTACTACTTACCTGTAGTAAATAAAGGAAGTATCATATTTCACCCAAAAGTTCAATACCGATATTGAATTTTAAAAAAGGCATTTTTTTTGTTGAAAAAAGATGTGTACAGTAGAATCTCGTTAGCACGTTTTTGTAGGGACCTAAGGATTTGGACGTCATAGGCGGGAAAACGTGTTAACGAAAAGGCAAAATATGCAATTTAAGAACATAGTTATGTAATAAAATCTAATAATTACTATGTCTCCATGGATAATTGAAATCAATTTTGAGTACAATCCGTGTTGAATTCAATATGTGTTCAAATGGATTTGGATACACAAAGCCTGAGAATAAATAATTCAAGCTTTTATGTCGATCAACTTGGATTTTTGAGGTTATGAATGTTTTTGAGAAAATAAATTGCGAATTATGGAAGCGACAAGAGTTGCTTTGCTGTGCGTTTTATTACACATGTGATAACAATTTCCGCTAAAAAAGAAAAAAAAAAATATGTGCGTGCATCATGTTACGAGTACAATAGGCGAATGTATCTTTGGCGTATTCAATACGATTTGAATACAGTAAGTGTTTCCATGCAACAAATTTCGTTCTGATCCTATTTTCCAAGAGGAAAGTTTTATTTTTGCATTTTTCCCTTCTTTGAAAGCAGTTTTAATCAATTTAGGTTTGCTAACAATTGCGTTTAAGGTTGACGGAGGAATGTTTAACTTCCGCACTATATCCACATGTTTCATATTTAGATTGTGATCTATTTCAAGGATTTTCAGTTTTTCACTATTGGTTATTTACTACACTTTCTTTTTTTCATTGCAAATAAAAATTTAAAATACAATCGTTGGCGTTTACCATGCCAAGGTAAAGCATTCTCTATCCCGCCCACACAAATCGCATCACACAAATATTTACATACATGCATGTGATTGGCTGCCGGTATCCACCCCGTGACCAAGGATTGACCAAAGTAGCCAATGAGGACGTCAAACTTCAAACGTAGTAAGCGGGACCGGGAAAATGCACTAAGCAAACGTTATTTATTACATTTGGTGATTTGGTACCGGGACTTTTATAATAGAACGTAATACATGGGAAAACGTGTTAATGAGGAACGTGCTAACGAGATTCCACTGTATGTGAAAAAAATTTGGCTGGGTGGGTGCGCGCGCGCGCACATGTGTGTGTGTGTGTGTGTGTGTGTGTGTGTGTGTGTGTGTGAGAGAGAGAGAGAGAGAGAGAGAGAGAGAGAGAGAGAGAGAGAGAGAGAGAGAGAGAGAGAGAGAGAGAGAGAGAGAGAGAGAGAACAGCATGATTAAAAACAAAAAGTTGGATGAATACCAAACTTGGTGTTTAAGTTCAGCATCTTATAAGGATGCGACATGAAGATCTGCAAGAAAATATCCCCAATCCAAACTACCCTAAACATGGAAAATATTTCGAAAATTTTTAGTTTTTCAAAAATGACTAACAAGTTTTATTAAATTTCCATATTTTTAAGATATTACTTTCATGACAAATAAAATGAATAGCTTGAATTTTCTGGGAATAGCCTCTGAAGTCCTCTTTATTCTGAATAACCTTTGTACAACACAAAATATTATTACACAAAAATGTAGACCTTGTTAAAGCACATAATTTATGTAAAATAAATTCTTTTTTGTGAAATTAACCATTTCTGAGTTGTTGTTGGTTTGAATTTTCAATTACTTATACTTTTCTCAAATGGGAGATATTTATTCATTTTTTTCTCATGGTCATGCAAAGAGCATAGAATTTCAAAGCCATTATATAGTCACATACTCTTTAAAAATGCATTACTTCACCTCCTGCATTGTATAACGAAATGTGAATTGAAAATTTATTCGAATTAACAAAAAGTAGCTAGAATAATAAGCTTTTCTAAGAATAGGTTGTAGAAGACTGAGTGGAAAAGTAATATGAATGTTACAATTCTGATTTGTTTCAAGATGGACCTGAAAAAACGTCTTTGAAAATTAGGTTTTCAGTTAAACTTATTAATTTAAATGCATGTTAAGTAAAAACAGTGCTAGTTCTTAGTGGTGCTTTTAACATTTTCTATAATTTTTACTTTCTCTACTACGTATAGTAAGTAGGGGAAGTATTGCATTCCACCCAAAAATTCGATACCGAGATTTCACCGGAAATACATGTTTTGAGACTCCCTGAATCCAAAAAAAGCATTTTTGGAAACATGTCCGTGTGTGTCTGTGTGTGTGTGTGTGTGTGTGTGTGTGTGTGTCTGTGTGTGTGTGTGTGTGTGTGTGTCTGTGTGTCTGTGAACAGCATAACTCAGAAACGAACAGTCGGATAAACACCAAACTTGGTATTTAGGTTCAGTATCTTCCAGAGATGCGACACGAAGGTTTTCAAGAAAATCCCCCCACCCCAGACTACCCTTTACATGGAACATTTGTCGAAAATTTTAATTTTCTCAAAAATGGCTCTAACGATTTTGATTAAAATATCATATGTTTAAGGTATTTTCATGACAAATGAAATGTATATCTTGAATTTTCTGGGAATGTCTCCAAAAGTGTTCTTCATTCTGAACGACTTTTGCATAACTGGTAAACCATAAGAGATAGACAAAATTTTACTACACAAAAAATGTAGATCGCGTTACAATACATAATTTATGTCATATACATTTTTTTGTTGAGTGAACCGTTTTCGAGATATTGCTTGTTATTCCCTTAAATTTTCCAATACTTATACTTTTTCTCAAATTCGTTACTCATTTTTTTATGTCCTGGACATGCAAAGAGAATGGAATGCTCACATAGCAACCAGCGCTTAAATATTTGACTATCGCTTAAAACCTACTATATTCCCCTTGCATCTACAAGAAAATTAGCAATAAGATTAACATCTCGATATCTCGATTAACATGAAGCATATGGAGAATAAGCGCTTGTAAAAATAGTTTGTACATGAGTAGAGAAAGTCATGTGAGTGTAACACATCAGATTTTTTGTTAATTGTTCATTTTGACATTAAGTTTTATACAGTGTTCTTTGGTTTCATGATACTTATTAAACTTTTGCAGATATGTACTGTTTGTACACTTGGGTCAACCTCCCAATATGTGGGCCTACAATTTCTTCTATATGTCTGAGTTTTTAGTCTATCCAGCAGTATGTTATCACCACCTGTAAGGAAATTTATTTTTGAAAGTAAAATAAAAAAAGATCTGATGTGTTACACTCACATGACTTTCTCTACTCTTGTACAAACTATTTTTACAAACACTTATTCTCCAAATGCCTCATGTTAATCGAGATATCGAGATGTTAAATCTTATTGCTAATTTTCTTGTAGATGCAAGGGGAATTGGTAGGCTTTAAGCTATAGTCAAATATTTTAAGAGCTGGTTGCTATGTGGAGTATTCCATTCTCTTTGCATTACCAAGACAAAAAAAAATAACGAATTTCCATTTGAGCAAAAGTATAAGTATTGGAAAATTTAAGGGAATAACAAGCAATATCTCGAAAATGGTTCACTCAACAAAAAAAACTGTATATGACATACATTGTATACTTTAATGCGATCTACATTTTTTGTGTAGTAAAATTTTGTCTATCTCTTATGGTTTACCAGTTATGCAAAAGTCGTTCACAATGAAGAATACTTTTGGAGACATTCCCAGAAAATTCAAGATATACATTTTATTTGTCATAAAAGGATCTTAAATATATGACATTGTAATCAAAATCGTTGGAGCCATTTTTGAGAAAATTAAAATTTTCGAAAAATGTTCCGTGTAAAGGGTAATCTGGGGTGCAGGAATTTTCTTGAAAACCTTCGTGTCGCATCTCTGGAAGACGCTGAACCTAAATACCAAGTTTGGTGTTTATTCGACTGTTCATTTCTGAGTTATGCTGTTCACAGACAGATACACAAACACATACGCAGACATGTTTTCAAAAATGCTTTTTATGGATTCAGGGGGCCTCAAAACTTATATTTCCGGTAAAACCTCGGTATCGAATTTTTGGGTGGAATACAATACTTCCCCTACTTACTATACGTAGTAGAGAAAGTAATAACTGTTCAAACCTTCCCAGGCTCCCTTACTCTAGGTGTTAAAGTATACGTATATCCTATGAAGACAATAAAAAAGCAATTCTGATTTTAATTGAATAATGTAATGTTAACATAATTAATTACATATTAAAACCTGAAGAGAAAGAGTCTGCCAATTAGCACAACCTGTTGAAACAAGTGCAGATCACTATTTAGAGTAGACCCAATTTTTCTTAATTCCCAGAAAATCATCATGAGGGAGTTTTAATGCATAAGCTATTATAATCCAAGTGGTTGTAACTACTGTACACTATCTTATTTTTATTCTCAAGAGATGGTAAAGGAATCAGCAATAGGCTTTATTACCATCTAACAAAACTTAAAGACTATCTAACTGGCACTTCTGTAGTGCAGAAGTGCACTATGCTGCCTAATGTGAACATATCAGGCTTACTAAGCGGATGGATATACCAAGATAATATCTGGCATAAGCAGCAACAATGGCTTGAGTAATAACATAGAAAAATTATTGCAAAATCCATTAATTTTAATTATAAGAACTTATAACAGGAAAGTAAGGGTATAATTTCAACATTTTCATCCTAGATGTTATTAAAATACTTCACTGACACTTGCACACATTGGACATGCTTCAAAGCTTCTGCTTTCACCATCAACAGTATGCAGACTGAGCTGAACCTGAATCATAATTTTCAAATTATAGATTTTTTTGAAAAATTAAACTCAATTTACTCAGAAGCATATGAATTGGCTTGACAAGTTCTTCTTCCAGACCTTTATAAGGCTGCAGCTACAAGCAATGTACTGTGATTGGTATTTACATTAACATGATACTAGTGTTACAATGTGTCCATGTCATTTTTCAAGCTTTCTTTCATTCATAGTTCAAGTTTATTTTGTTTGCATATAAATATTTTAATACTTTCTCATTACTTGTATTTCACAATTGGAAGGGATATTTATTACAGCATACTTATAAACAAAGTTAGTGTAATCAGTAAAATAACCGCTGAAGCTTTGAGTCTCCACACTCAGTTTTTACATTTATACGCTTCATATTATGTACTGCAACTATAAGCATTAAATAACCAATGTCCATATCACCAAAAGTATACAATTACACTTAGATGCTTTATTGTTTTTTTCAGATTTTTAATGAAATTTTGGTTTCTTATTAGTTTATATTATGCAAGTTTCTTCCAGCTAGTTATGGTAGAGGCCCTTGATTTTTGGTTCCCTACAAACTAGTCTTTTGTCTGTCTATTCACAATGTGATTTAAATATTCTCTACTGCATTGTGGAATACAATAGCTGCATATTCTATTGTTTCAGCCTAAAAACTCACCATGCACTACCAGTTGATGAGTGACAGTGTCATGTCCAAATGAATTCTCAACAGAACAAGAATATTCTCCAGCATCTTGTCGAGTAACAGATTTAATGAACAAGGAACCCTCTGGAAGTTGACGAATGCGCTCATCCTGCTGAAAAGCTGTACCTTTTACTTTCCACTGAATATCAGGAGCTGGAATACCAACTGCAAGACATGGGAGCTTGACATCCTCCTTGTAGGTGGCCGTGAATGAATCATCAAATGAAGCAATCTTTGCTGGAACTGTGATAAATTGAAACAAACATAAATATAAAATTATAATTTGATAGTAACAAGTGCTCCACCTCATCATCATCATTATCTCATTGTCATTGGAGCTAGTACAGCTATCTGACATGTCAACATTTTAAACAAATTAAGCGCGCGCACACACACACCCACACACACACACGCACACACACATTATACACAGAATTATAAAAATGTACTAAATGTAATACAAAAATATGCAAATTTAAAAGCACATGTGCAATTGAGTGTGATACTAATAACAATATATCAATATATATATAGGTAGTGTTGTTCTTCAAAATACATTACAGCATTAAAGCATGCAGTTTTATAAATAAGTAAATCTACAATTACATGTGGTTTTAACAACTTTGTCCAGATTATAGTACATTCATTTCAAGTAATAATAGTCAAACAATTATATTTACAATTCCTTTAAAGTGTATTAACACTTGGAAATTAAAAGTTCCCTAAGTTTCTTCTTAAAAATGTTGCCTGAAGTAATTTTAATTGCTGAGGGTAATTTGTTATACAATTCACACTACTTCCTACCGAAATATTATAAGCTTCCCCCATTATTATTGCATGATCATTTTGTGTAAAATTTTCACTTGCACTCGCAATTTCCTTAACCAATTCATTCACAGCACCAGCTTTAACAATTTTGTCATCTTGAGAGTCCTGTTAAACACCTGCTAACATCACACTAACACCTCTGCCCTGAGTTCTTTCCCTTAAAAAATATTTTAAAAAAACAATAAGCGAAACTTTTCATTTTGTGAGTTATAATAATAATTTTAGATTAGTATGCAACATTCCATGGTTACTAGCATCATTTTATTTTATATTATAAGTAAGGGTGTTTGAAAATGGTTTCATTTTGTAAGGTTTTTGTCGATAAGCAAAAAGTGGTGTTATGTGTTTTTATTCATGGGCTCTAGTTCTAAAGCACCTGTTATCATTACAATTAGGTCTTACATAAAGTGACATATTCCAATCCTGGAAATAAAAATATAGGTTTATACTTTAAAATTGATTAGGCTTTAATATACTAACTTTTTAACAAGAGTTGTTGGCACACCTTATTGAAATGCTACTATTGTGACTGTCTCTGCATTAGTGCTATCAGTTTTCTTCTTTCAATGATGATCAAACTGTAATTCAAAAAAGACCTCTTTGAGTCTGCGTTTGAACATGGAAACCAAATACTTCCAAACATAGCTGCAGCATATTCCTTGTGTGATAACTTTAATCTAGTTAGGATGCCTATCACATCCATTGCAACACAGTCTTTACTTTTGGCCTCCTGAAATTCTTCTAGGAAAATCATTTTGTTGTCTAAGAACTGTTGTGGCTGTACCTTCCTTAGGAACAGCACATTTTTCTGTATAGGGATCAACTTTGCCACAGCTCTGCTTTTTGCAGTATTATGAGGGTAAAATAGTATGTCTACATATTCCACAATTTTCCTGTGTGGATCCAGGACTTTGTATTTTCTTAGTTTTACCAGAACTGCTGTGAAGCACTAATTAATGTAGCTTGTTCTGATGGTTTCAGTTGTGGAAGCTGCTGAAGCTCATACAGAATACTTTCATTAAAGTCATATCACTTGAAAGTTTAGTTTCACTTCAATGTCATTAAGTTTCCCTGAAAGAGTATGCAATGGATGAGATGAACTTTCCAAGAATGTCCATCAGATCTGTCAGAAGGGATGAAATTTCAGCAACAAACACAGCTTCATATTTCACTTTTGAACTGTTGCAGTAACTTCTTTGAAGAAGTGATTTCAGCATTGCTACCATCAAGCGACATTAAAAATTCCATAATGACTTCAATATGTTTTTAAAGACAGCAAGCAGATCTGAACCAGGAGTTCCATCTTGTATACACTGGCATAGAGAACAACACTATCAAATCTTGCTGATCTGAATCTAAATTACCACTATAAATTAAACTAGTAGTTGATACTTCAAAACGACAATTTGAAAAAAAAAATTAAAATTGTATCTGACAACCAAATGCTTATATGATTTAAATGACTATTATAAATTATTGTCTATTCTATTTAATATAATTTGTAAATTGTATGTATGTATAAAATGACATGTCCAAAATCAAATGAATTGATAAACTGGATTTATTTATTATTATTATTATTATTATTATTATTATTATTACTACTCCCTCAAGAGTTCAACATATTTTTTCTTTCTCTTTCTAGTATTTAGGAAGCTATTCTTAATTTTAACAATGGCAGTGTTCAAGCCATCCAGTTCTTCCTCAAAAACACTGCCAATGTTATTCAATTTGTGTGCCCAACACTGCATAGGACACAAATTTTCCATCAGTCCCTGCAGCATTTGAATACATTTTGTCATATACCTTGCAGAATCTGTAAATGCAGTAACACATTACTTTTAAATTGGAAGACATAAAGAAAAGATTAAATATAATAATAGAAGTGGTTGCAAATATACAATTTCACTAAAATAAGTTAAATACCTAGAAACTAGTTCTGAGGTATTTAACCTATTTTAGTGAAAATGTATACAGCAACACATACTCTGAATATTATTAGTTCTGCAAGGTATCTTGAACAGCACTGGCTGCATCCAGAATAAATGACGCTCCAAGATGCATATTTGCTTAACCTGCAGGAAAAGAAGACCTCACTAGAAAAAAATGCAATTTCCATTTTTGTCAGTAGTCTCATCATCAAAGATGAAAATGGCATTGCCCTTGAGATCACATTTTATTTCTTCCCTCTTGTTTGCCCCTACTAATGGGATGTTATATAGCCTAATTCAATTAGCTGAAGGCAAATCACTACTACCAAACATTTACTCATCCAGTTCCTAATCACGCGATGATCAAAATTTTAACAGAAATGTTTACTTTTATAAAAGGCTCCACTGTTCCTGTTATCTCAGGAAAATTGGGATCTAGTTCATAAAAGCGGTTCTGTTGATGAGGCATTCAATAATTTCTTCTGCTTGTTTCATCACTATTTTAATGTTGCGATACCTATTAAAAAGGTTAGATTAATATACCATACGAAGAGGCAATATACAATGAAACTAGGGTTATGCAATTACTACATAGCCTAGAGTACATAGAAATCAACAAAAATCCATTAAAAGAATGCACCAAGTCACTCCAAAACATACTGATAGAAATCAAAACATTAACAAAAACTGACAAATCCAGAATTTAACCAGATTTTCCTACCATACCTAGGTTATATGCACTAACAAAAATACATAAACTCGGTAACAAATGAGACCCATAGTAAAAAATATAAACTAGCAAAATGGCTTTCAAATACCTTCACTCCATTCTTGTGTTCAAAAGTCTAAGCATAAAAAATTCATTAGAATTAACCATTCGCCTTTCTGATATAATTATATCACCCATAGACATGATGGTATCATTTGATATCACTGCACTCTTCCCAAGCATAACTAAAGAAGAATTATTACCACTCCTAGAAACTTGGATATTAAACAACGGCACACCTAGAGCACAAACAGAAGATTACTCAAAACTAACAAAATTATGTCTGGACCAGAATTTCTTTTCATTCCACAACAAAATCTTTAAACAAACCACAGGCCTAATTATGGGAAACCCCCTTTAACCATTTTTAGAACTATATATGAACCATTTTGAATGCCATATTACTAAATCTTTCCCACATCTATTCAAAACCTGGTATAGGTATGTAGATGATATTTTTGCTATTGTTTCAAAACAACTTACAGAAAATGCTTTGAAATTATCGAATTTACAAAAAAGATCTATAAACTTCACAATAGAAAGAGAAGGAAAGGCCAATTACCTTACCAGGATCGTCAGAAATAAAGCACACAACAAACTAACGTTCGACATTTACAGGAAACCAACTCATACACAAAATTATATTAAAACAATAGTTACAATCCTAGAAGCCACAAATATGCAATTTTAAATAGCATTACAAACAGTTTAGTACATATACTATTGGAAAAAAGGAATACCAGAAAGAATACCAACACATTATCCACAGAGCCACCATGAATGAATACCAGAAAAAAAAATAGATAAGAAGCTAAAAAAATGAAAGAGAGAAATACATCCAACAATAGACTACTTTACTCAGACAACAAAAAAACAAGCATATAGAAAGTTCACTTACCACCCTTGGACATATCATAAATTTCAAAGGATTATCAAGAAATACAACATCACCCTAACTCCACAGAATAACCACAATATACAGAAACTACTATACAACAGAACAAAAGACCCTATCCCCAACGATAAATCAGCTGGTATATATCAAATAGTTTGTAATGACTGTAACCTGGTATACATAGGAAGAACCAAAAGAAATCTTGAATAAGAGCATATGAGATGCATTTACCAAAAACAGATGGATAAATCAACAGTAGCACATCATTTCTGGTCTTCAAACCATGAAATCACTCCAAACATAAAACTCTTAAATCTGATTAACAATAGAGATGAGTTGGACATCTGGGAAAAGATACATATCGTCAAACACAGGAATCACTAATGAATTTCGAACTGCCGCCACCCAGCCTTTGGAGGTTCATCAACCCAGCACCAGAGAACACCACTAACCATACATATTCCCCAGACAGTAACCGGCAAAATCAGTTGGAAACATGCTGACGATAGGAGCAAACCGTTCTCCCGAAATGCATTCAAAGTAAGAAGTGATGTAGTGTAAACAACCTCCAACTCTCTTTATTTTAATATTATAACACATCACTGTTACTAGCTTCTCAATCTTCAAAATTAACGATAAGAAGAGTTGGGTTATATCTGGCATTGAAACATTAAGCAGACATTTAAGACTTTCAAATAAACTATAAAGGGAAACCGTAACTTTTGAAAGCTTTATGATATACTATACAAAATATAAATCAATGTACCATTTGGTAATAAAATAAGAAAAAAGTAGATAAGATGATTCTTAAATTATATTCTTCTATATTATGACAGAAAATCATCATGGGTTCTACAAAGGACAATCAATACATACAGCGATAAATAATTTTCTAACAGAAGTATATGATGCAACAGATAAAAAGAACCATACATTGGATTGTTTCTTGATTTAACTAAAACGTAGAAGAACATAGTCTTTTATTGGAAAAACTTTATTCATTAGGTATCTGTGAAGTCACATTAGATTGGTTTCAGTCCTATTTGCAAATAGAGAACAAATGATAGAAGTTATCCACGTAAACAAATCTAAAAATATTTTAGAAGCAGCTTCTGTAGCAAAACCCAGAATGAAGAAGAGATTGACTGTTGAGGAAGAAATAGGCATTGCTTAAATACAGAAACACAGTTATATTTTTATGTTTTATTATTATATATAATTAATGAAATTAATTATACTTCCTTGATGACCTGCCTGGCTAGGGATTGTCTTTGATGTAAAACCAGCTGAAAAATTCAGTATCACAGCTGGGATTTGAACACAGTTCTCCCGCTTTCCGTACGGCTGCTCTAACCATTGAGCTACTATGACAACATGTGGGCAGGACATTGAATTCCTCAGCTGACTCAGTTGTGTTTGTTGAAAGAAAATTCACATAAAAGTGTTTGCAGAAAAACTGACTAATGAAATTTGAAGACTCCTCTCCCCCCCCCCCAAAAAAAAGGTATATAGCTGTTATTGTAAGTGGGGTTGAAATTGCTAATTAAAATATAAGAAAATATAACTTTCTGCCTTTGTTTCTTAATGCTCATGATAATATTTTCAGTGTAATTGGTTCAAAATGCATTATGTTCAAAACGCTTTTCATTATAATTGCGGTATTATACAAAAAATTATTTTGGTGATAACAGTATTTAAGAAAATGGGTTTGTACTACAGTTCGGTATGTAGAGCTTTAAAAAGCACTGGTAAGTTTAGAAGTTATCAGTATTTCCTCTCTCCTGAAAACTGCTTTACTATGGAATGTTTATTTTATTCAATGCTCCTCATATGCAACAGCCATCTCACCATCACCAGGGTATCCTCAACCATGCCACTCACTCATCAATGATTTTTTTTATGGTCAAGATGTAGCCTCGTGTGCCTCATCTCCCAAATCTTCTTTTCTTTAGTAATTTTCTTTATGTAATTCTGCCTAACACTGTGTTACTATAAGATTGACACATACTGTAAATGCAAATATAAAATGTGAGTGTACATGTGAATCTAAATTAAAACTGTGGATTTGCAGAATTAAATGTGAAAATTGTTTTCTTTGGGAGCTACCTGAGCTGTGTTACTTTTTATTGTAATAGTAACATCATCCTTTCCCATCAAAGTTATACGTACAATATTCATTATGTTATTCTATCTGAGAACATGCTCTATTATCATACTGAATCAAAAGAATGAAAGGTAAATTTTGAGTGGCGACATAGACATACTTCATTCATTAACCCTTTCGGGGATATGGACATCATATGACGTCCATGTTAAAATGCAGGAGAAAGCATATAGATTTACATGGATTTAATGCTTATTTAACCTTAATTATTATAACTTTTCTCTTTTATAAAAAATTTGAATAAATTCTATATTTAAAATTTCCTTCTTGAATGGTATACCTCAAAACATAGATAAACACAATGGCACATCACATTCATGACAAATCATATTAGCTTCCTTGCGAACACCAGACACTTTCGAAATGGACGCCACTTTTTTGCGGTGGGTGGTATCCTTTTAAGAAAGTGTTTTCCTACAAGTCTGAGGGGATGGGTACAGGAAGCAATGTGCTTCCATCTGCAACTTGACTTCGACATCGGGATTTATGGCCATGCGGTCTAAGGCACGATAGGAGTAGCTAACCTATCAAGACCAAGGATTCGTAGGATCGAATCTCGGTAAAATGCATGTTCTGCCCTCAATTGAAACTGTAGAAAAGGATGGGGAGGGCCCAACTAAAGCAAGCAGTGTGACGGCACGGTTGGATGCTGACGGGTTTCAATTGAGTGCAGAACATGTATTTTATCCCTTTTTTTTGTAACGGAAGATGCTTGTTTACGTAATATTTGTATTTGTTAGCCCCACGTTGTGGAAGCCAATTTGTAACGGTATTACAAATATGTGTTTTTGTTAGCCCCACGTTGTGGAAGCCAATTTGCGAGTGAATAATGTTTCTTACGTGTTTGTGTAGCGTAAGTTATTAGAACTTGTAGATCATGTTGTGCTGCTTACTTCACGCGTTGCCATCTTGTGACGTCATTCATTTGTTTGGTTTGTAGCTCCATCTGGCGTAGCAATTTGCATCAATTAGGGTTCGAAAGAATTTAAAGTTTTGTATATTGTCCTCCGGCTAGCTATCATCTTATCTTGGTAGAACATGTATCTCTGTGCAGGTTGTGAAATGGAAAGGAATCCTTTATCCAGAAATTATACTGATGAAGAAAATTTGTTTTATAATTTTCTTTATTGCCGAACACGTTCACTAATACTTTCACATATTGGTTTAGATACTCGCCAAACTGAAACTGTTTGTAATAACTTCTTACTTATCACTTTTAACTCACGTACTTCAACTTTGTGTATATTTAACTGTATAATATTTTAGATCTTTAATAATTTTTGCTGCGCGTAACTTGACGAACTGAAGGACTGACTGACGACGTGTAGTGTACACGAAATTTTGATGAACTGAGGGACCGACGTGTAAGGTATTGAGAATTTTGTTGAACTGTGGGACAAGCTACCTCGAACCTACCCTATTTATACGCCTGCCTCAAGATACGCCTAAAGATTATAAATGAACTGCTATTGGCTAATAAAACGCGCCAACATTAGCGTCTATTTTAATATCCAATGAAAACCACGAATACATATGCTTTAGGAAATATTCTAGAATGTTCTACCGAAAACGCGCGAAACATTACGTAACTTCCTTGTTACCAGTAATGATAAACAGCTCACCCCCTCGCTGCATTATTGCGTTATTATTGACAGTTTCAGTAAAGCCGTATATTATTATTTACCAATAATAATTACAATTAATAAACATCGGAAATCAATGTCACATAAAAATACATATTCATATTACAATCATTATTTACATTTAAGTAATTTGTGATACAAATTACCGTATCATATGCCCCACTAGAAACATAATTATAAATATTTATAACTTGTTTGGAAATTTTATAATTGTGTTTTTAGTCTCCTAAATCTTGGAACACACGCTATCACTTTCACTTAACACTTCACACGCATTTAACACACGACATATTTATTTTATTTTTTTTTTTTATCTCGCCATTACTTACTGGCTCTGGTTTAATTAATTTAGATATCAATCTGACATCACAAACTTTTTTATAGCAAATACTTCACCCTAAATTATTTAATCACTGCTACCAAATTGTTTACTTTCTTAAATTGTTGACAAAAATTTATACATTTAAGATTTTTGTAATTATTACACATATTTACCAAAATATTCACCCTCTACACAAATATTTACATCTCTTAAATCTAGGCAATGTTTCACCTTTTCTGTTTTCTACATAAGTAAAATTTTTTTTTTTTTTTTTTTTTGAATTTATTATTATTTTAACAATACTTTTGGAATTGTATTTACGTACTTTTAATTTAATATCATATTAAGTTTCAATTATTACCTTCTTCTTTTCAAATACTGTTACAGTTACTAAAAATTTAAGCATTTCTCTTTTCTTTTTTTTTTTTTTTTTATAATTTATTTCTCTTTTCAAATGACATATATAAATAGTTAACCCTCTTACGTTCCAATACATTTCTCTGCAAGTCATCTTTACCTATCCAGCATTTACTTTACATCTCATTACTATTTACCCTCCTGGATCAAATTGTGTGTGGCTAAACATTACTCGTAGCCGTAACCTAACCTTCAAATTTTTGTTCATGAATAACCTCTTGTATTCATACGACATTTCGTTCCCTAATAACATTTGAAAACAATCTACAGTTTCTTGAACTACACATCTTTTAACAACTTTCATTTTCAATTCTTTTACTATCTCTTTAATCTGAGAATACTCTGACAAATCTGTACTAAACTGTACTGGACTGGAGTTTTCATTTTGAATATCTTGGTACAATTTATTTCTTTGCATTATTGACTCCTTCTGTATTTCTGATATTTCCCCTCTGAAATTAACTTGCGCCTCATTTACATCTACATTCATAACCTCTTTTATCTCTCTTAGCTCACTTGAAATACTACTCATTTGACTTCCTAACTCTGTACATTCTACATTAACCTCACTTTTAGTATTAACCTCACTTTCTTTGTTACCTATTTCCATGCTCATGTCTAGCATTTTCTTTGAAATTTCTCCTGTCTCACTTGCTATTACTTCCTCATTTTCATCTCTCATTTTTGGCATACTAATATCTAGCTTCATAACTTTCTTTTCAATTTCTTCACTGCTTTGATCTACTTTTTGCTCTAATATCTCATTCCTCCTACCAATTTCTTCCCTTAATTGATTTGTAATACTCTTATCAATATCTTCCCTCAATTTTTCATTATTCTGAGTTAGTTTTTGTTCTAAACTCCTATCAATATCTTCCCTCAATTTTTCATTATTCTGAGTTAGTTTTTGTTCTAAACTCCTATCAATATCTTCCCTGTTTTGATCTATTTTCTTACTAAGATCTTCCCTCAATTTTTCCATATTCTCATTCATATTTCTCAGCATTTCCATCATCATACTAACATCAAAATTAACATTTCCTGCTATTCTATTCTCACTTTCTGCACTAACATTTTCATCCTCAAATCCTAAAAAATCTGGGCTATTTTCTGCAACCTGTATTGAATTACAGCTAACTGTTACATTATCTTCCTCCATAATTATTTCTTCTGTATTATTGGTAGCCATTGCTTTTTTTTTATCCTACCACTCCTCAGTAACATTTAAATTTGTTTACCCTTTTTTCTAAAAAAAATTAAGATACTCTAACCTTTGTGATGCTGTCTGTTGATGTTACTTTGATGTCCAGCTTTTCTGCCCCATTCTCCTAGGTTTGTATGTCGCTTCGATGAATCTGCATAGTTTTGTCATCCTGTAGCTTGAATTTCCACGATCCATGTAGTCTGTCCTCCCTGTTGTTTCTGGAATCTGCGTCTTGTAGATCATTTCACTGCTGCATTCGCCCCTTCCTGGTTATGTTGATCCTTTCCTGGTCATCGTGTTCCTTTCCTGGTCACTATGCTTCTTTCCTGGTCATCGTGTTCCTTTCCTGGTTATCATGCTCCTTTCCTGGTTATCGTGCCCCACGTTCTGGGTGCCAATTTGCGATAGCAAATATGTGTTTTTACTTCATGCGTTGCCATCTTGTGACGTCATTCATTTGTTTGGTTTGTAGCTCCATCTGGCGTAGCAATTTGCATCAATTAGGGTTCGAAAGAATTTAAAGTTTTGTATATTGTCCTCCGGCTAGCTATCATCTTATCTTGGTAGAACATGTATCTCTGTGCAGGTTGTGAAATGGAAAGGAATCCTTTATCCAGAAATTATACTGATGAAGAAAATTTGTTTTATAATTTTCTTTATTGCCGAACACGTTCACTAATACTTTCACATATTGGTTTAGATACTCGCCAAACTGAAACTGTTTGTAATAACTTCTTACTTATCACTTTTAACTCACGTACTTCAACTTTGTGTATATTTAACTGTATAATATTTTAGATCTTTAATAATTTTTGCTGCGCGTAACTTGACGAACTGAAGGACTGACTGACGACGTGTAGTGTACACGAAATTTTGATGAACTGAGGGACCGACGTGTAAGGTATTGAGAATTTTGTTGAACTGTGGGACAAGCTACCTCGAACCTACCCTATTTATACGCCTGCCTCAAGATACGCCTAAAGATTATAAATGAACTGCTATTGGCTAATAAAACGCGCCAACATTAGCGTCTATTTTAATATCCAATGAAAACCACGAATACATATGCTTTAGGAAATATTCTAGAATGTTCTACCAAAAACGCGCGAAACATTACGTAACTTCCTTGTTCCCAGTAATGATAAACAGCTCACCCCCTCGCTGCATTATTGCGTTATTATTGACAGTTTCAGTAAAGCCGTATATTATTATTTACCAATAATAATTACAATTAATAAACATTGGAAATCAATGTCACATAAAAATACATATTCATATTACAATCATTATTTACATTTAAGTAATTTGTGATACAAATTACCGTATCATTTTTTAAAAAAAAAATTCACTCCCTATATTGGGTGGTGGTTTATGAGACCAAACAATGCTGCAACTATCATGTGTTCAGATGGCCGAGCGGTTTAGAGCATTGTGGCATGATATGGTTACGTTGCATATTTGGAGGTTCGCGCACCAAAGTAAATTTTTTTTTTTATTTTTACTCTCATTGTTAATTAATGAGATCAAAAAATGCTGCAGCTATCATGTGTTCAGATGGCCGAGCAGTTTAAGACATTGTAGCATGATATGGTTGCGTTGCATAGTCAGAGGTTTGCGCCCCAAAGTAACAAAAATATTTTTTCGTTTGTGTTTTTATTCTTATTCTCATTGGGTATCCTTGAAGGGGTTAAACATCATGATGTGACTTCTGGCACCCCCACCGCCGTTGCCACCACCATCACAATAGAGAAGGATTAGCAGACACTAGATTCTCCTATCTTGAACCATAACTTGGGACCACGAGAGGACTTTGTCCCCTTCATACTACCACCCCATTCCCCCATGGTATCATTATTTTTTAAGGTAGTCAGAATTACTATCAGGAATAATGGTATACTGTGCATGTACAGAGATGTATGGCAACTGACTGACAAAAAAAGAAGCAATATACACTGTGGTAAACAAACCCCAAACAGTCAATTCTTCACCATGAATGCAATGGCATCAATGACTAATTACTCATCTAACCCTCTAAACTAAACACTTACACAATAATAGCTTTGTTCCATTAGGTTAAAACTGCACCATGTACATTTCGTTTTAATCAGTGCTCACGTAAATAAAGCCATCAGTAGTTCAGCTACAGGACAATTTTGAAATGTTTTGCTATAGTTGATTCATA
Organism: Deroplatys truncata; assembly: GCA_030765065.1. Classification (NCBI taxonomy): domain Eukaryota; kingdom Metazoa; phylum Arthropoda; class Insecta; order Mantodea; family Mantidae; genus Deroplatys; species Deroplatys truncata. The sequence goes on from CM060980.1 coordinate 25,362,080, forward strand.
TTCGGACATAAAAGGGGAAATAAAGACGTGGAAATCTTTGAAGTGAGGAACCTGCTATATCAGCTTTTATCACGACTGCCTTAGTTCTGATACCCTCCATAGAAGTAGCCTGAACAATACTGATCCACAAAAGACATGCATTACTTTTGGAAGACTTTTGGTAGAGCTTATAGCTTCAAAATCCAATATGAGATACCACCATCTTTGTTTTTGTTTGGCGTCTATCGCTGCTTGATTGCTTGATTAGTGAATCTCAAGGATATTCTTCCAGATTGAGAATATATGGAAATTACAGTATGTATTTTCATTCCAACTTTCAGATAAATGTGCAAAATATTGGATAATGTTAAATGTTGCATTTATGCCCTTAATCAGAATATTTGCAGCTAACATCTGCATAAGCACTTTGTTTATGGAAACTTTTGATTAATTTTTGGAACTGTATTCTCGTTCTTTACAAGTTTTATAAAGGTGCATAGTTAAAAATTAGTTTATATATATATATATATATAGTTTTGTAATTATTATTTACATGTACTTTTGTGTAATCATAATAATTTCAAATTCAATAATTAATTAATATAGAACTTAACGCTTTACTACTTATCAGCAAATTACTCTGGACTATCATTTGAGAAATAGCTTATTAGATTGCATAAGAATAAACATAAAAACAAGCTATTCTGTAAAGACTGGTTCATAATAACCAAGAACAGTAACCAAAATGAGAATGACAAAGTTAAAATACATGTATTACAATGTAAGTGTTCAAATTAACAAGTTCCAGGGATGCGAAAGAAGACTTGGCCAAGTTTGAACTTTCTCGTTCTTGGGCACAGTATATGAAATTCTTCACTGCAGAAATGATTCAAGGCGGCTGTGACAGAAACAGCGGCTAGATCTCTCACTAGTTGAAAGCTGGAAAAACGAAACTGGAAACAAATGCTATTAATAAAGGATTGAAGCTTGGTACGACTAGCGGAATTAGAAGCAGTAATGGATCTGCATTTAGAAAACATTTACTCATTGTATGGCTAACCTGCATTTGTTGGCGGAATTGGAAGCAATGAACATATATGATTGGTTCAGTTAAAACATATTAAATCCCATTGTGCAAAATTGACTTTCCATTTGTTACCAATATGGTCATTGATATTCATTCCCGTTCTCATTACCATGCTAGTGTAAACCAAAATGTTGTATGCTGTTTTGCTTTCTGTTCTCATTTCTATTTTGGTTTCTGTTCTCGGGTAATTGTGAACCAGCCTTAATTCTAGTAACTACTAATAAGATTACATCTTTTGCATTATTTGATAAAGAAAATGGGAATAAATTCAGCATAAGTGGTTTTTGTATGTGTTATTCCTTCACTTTCCCCATGGAGAGGGATGGCACATTCAAAAACCTCGCATACTCAGTTGTATAAAAACAAGGGTTGGATTCTTTTGCGCACATAGGTTCAATTACACTTGTTCATATCTACCTCTATTGCTTGGAGAAAGTGTTACAGACTTTGAAGGCTGTCCTTCACCGATGAGAGTTGATGCAGTAACCCAAAATTCATATCTTGTTTTCTTTAAACCAGAAGCTTCATAGCTCATTTGAAAAGGCGGCACTTTCTGACTCTTGGGCTCTTCCTTTGAAAAAAATAACAGTCATATGCATGTTAGTGTTAATGTTTCACTAGGTATCAAACATTGAATTATAGAACTATGAAAATAACTAAAAAAAAAGCATCACTACAGGATGTGCTTTATGTGGAAAAGGTGTTACAATACTATTCAAGAGAATAAAGTTAGCATGTTACCTCTTTAGCTTCTTCACTATCTTCACGGACATAAACAGTGTACTGTGTAACAATGCCATTTGGCTGTTCTGGAGGTTTCCAGCTGACCAGTATTGAATCTCCAGACATTACCAGAGCTTTTACTGCACTTGGTGCCTCAGGAACTAGAACAATCATCACATTCATCTTAATCTACAGCATGAAGATCAAAGAAGCAAATTTAAAATTATAAGAGCCACAGTTAACCTTTCATTTATGTGTCCAGAACTTATATTTTTCCATAATTTACACAATCCTTTGCAACAATTTATATGAATGTATAGTTTTAAATGATTACCAGTATGTTATATTTGATTATGAATGCCAATGATTTTTATATTGTTTTATATTGACATTTAATCAATTCATGTAATTGCTAGTAATTGTGTTATTTTTACTTTCTCTACTATGTACAGTAAGTAGGGGAATTATTGCATTCCACCCAAAAATTCGATACCGAGATTTCACAGGAAATACATGTTTTGAGGTGCACTGAATGCATATAAAACATTTTTGGAAGAGAGTGTGAGTGTGTGTGTGTGTGTGTGTGTGTGTGAGAGAGAGAGAGAGAGAGAGAGAGAGAGAGAGAGAGCGTGAGCGTGTATGTGTGCGTGCGTGTGTGAACAGCATAACTCAGAAACGAATAGTCGGATAAACACCAAACTTGGTATTTAGGTTCAGTATCTTACAGAGATACGACACAAAGGTTTTCAAGAAAATCCCCCCACCCCAGATTACCCTTTACATGGAACATTTTTCGAAAATTTTAATATCTCAAAAATGGCTCTAACAATTTTGATTAAAATATCATATATTTTAGATACTTTCATGACAAATAAAATGTATATCTTGAATTTATTTAAAGGTGAGTCGGAATTGTTACACTAACATCACTTAAGTTTACTCACTTAACATGTTTCGGGAAACCGTTGTTCCCATCCTCAGAAGGTTAACTCGACTGGCCCGTGTTGTTGGTGTTTCCGTTTTTTGGACTGGATCCTGTGGTGGCATCTTGTGGTGGAGAAATGTACTTCCAGAGAGGATTTGGTGGCGGCAAATCAAAATTCATTAGATGTGTGTTGTGTTTTAGAATGGTGATCTTCTCCCATGCATCTAATTCGGCTGCAAATTTGGCTGGTTTGACTAATGTAATATTGGGTTTGATGTTGTGATTATCAATATTACATTAGTCAAACCAGCCAAATTTGCAGCCAAATTAGATGCATGGGAGAAGATCACCATTCTAAAACACAACACACATCTAATGAATTTTGATTTGCCGCCACCAAATCCTCTCTGGAAGTACATTTCTCCACCACAAGATGCCACCACAGGATCCAGTCCAAAAAACGGAAACACCAACAACACGGGCCAGTCGAGTTAACCTTCTGAGGATGGGAACAACGGTTTCCCGAAACATGTTAAGTGAGTAAACTTAAGTGATGTTAGTGTAACAATTCCGACTCAGCTTTAAATAAATTCAATACACATCACTGTTTCTAGCTTCTTTTCATTACAATATCAATGTATATCTTGAATTTTCGGGAAAGTCTCCAAAAGTATTCTCCATTGTGAACAACTTTTGCATAAGTGGTAAACCATAAGAGATAGACAAGATTTTACTACACAAAAAATGTAGATCGTGTTACAATACACAATTTATGTCATATGCATTTTTTTTTGAGTGAACCATTTTCGAGATATTGCTTGTTATTCCTTAAATTTTCCAATACTTATACTTTTTCTCAAGTGGGAATTCGTTATTCATTTTTTTGTTCTGGTAATGCAAAGAGAATGGAATACTCCACATAGCAACCAGCTCTTAAAATATTTGACTATCGCTTAAACCCTAGCATTTCCCCTTGCATCTACAAGAAAATTAGTAATAAGATTAACATCTCGATATCTCAATTAACATGAAGCATATGGAGAATAAGCATTTGTAAAAATAGTTTGTACAAGAGTAGAGAAAGTCATGTGAGTGTAACACATCAGATTTCTATTAATTGTATGTATTGTGAAACACTTTTGTGTTGGCACCATGTTAGGAGAGCTACACTGAATTTAGGTTATTTATTTATTCTAAATTAAGCTACTACAGCCATCAGTAATATACAAGCTATATGCTATGGAATGCACATATATTTTCTCTCTCCTCCATGGAGAATAAACATATAACAAATTGATCAATCTGCACTATAGCAACATAACAAGAAATCAATAGTTACAGAAAATGTTCATCACTTCTCTCAAGAATTTCACCAGAAGCAGAGATGCTAATGCATTCTAGTTAAAAATTACTTTGGAGAGAAGGGATTCATTACAGCGTAAACTCTAGCAGATGGAAAGCCAATGCAGTAGCGATCATACCAAACTTGTTCATTGTATATTATTGGAATAAATACATTCATTTAGAAGTAATTGTTCTTCTACACAAGCCGTGTGTTGGACAAGGTTGGAAAGGTAGAATCAGACGACTGAAAAATTCAATGCCATAACTGGGATTTTAACCACAGATTTTCCAGTTTCCATCCGATTGCTCTAACCACTGAGCTACCACGGCAACATGCCGATACGACATTAAATTCTCCAACTGATTTGCATTTTTCCTGGTAAACCACAAAGAGATCTCAAACTGTATTGAGCTAACATATCCCAATGGCAATTTACAATGTAGTAAGTACTGGGCTTAATAGTTTCGATCACTATTAGGCCAATTAGTGGAATTAATTGTTCTTCCACACAAGCCGTATGTTGGACAAAGTTGGAAAGGTAGAATCAGACAGACTTTGAATGTTTCAGTCGTCAAAATGAAGGCCAAAATGAGAATCTGGATAGCTTAAGAGGCGACAATGAGCACATAAAGGAAGTTGTATCACCTGAAATACATGCATTAGTGACTAAGTAGTAAAAACAACATGAAATAATAAAGTAAGTGAAGATCACAATAAGATGAAAGATGAAATAAATCACAAATTGAAATCAGTGCATAAAGGGTTGAAAAAAGAAAAAGAAAATATAAGTATATTGAACTAAGATGTGGTTGCATTACAGTCCACAGAAGGAATGTAATTGAAACAAGTAACCATAATGGTTGTGAAATACAAATCTTGAATGATTCAGGTCAGGGCAGAAATGTAAATCAAAATGAATCACACCCGTATCACAATATGTACTATAACATTATACAAAAATATGAAAATCTGCACATACACACACATGCACTTGCTACACAAACAGCATTTTACATGATATCACACCACAAAGGAAATAAACAATCAGTTCTCACAGAAAAGCTATTATACACTGTTCCATGTAGCCAGCAAAAAATATTTTATTTGTGTAGTTATTCTCCATCAACTGAATTATGTATTTTCACACCTTTTGGACCAACAATGGCTCAGAAAGTATCATGAAAATTTGGTGGCTGAACGCACATACCTGAAGCAAGATTGAGTCAGCATTAGGTTTCATCACCATTTTAGACACTTAATGGTTTCTTCCTTTAAATTATTTAAGTGGTATTACCCTAGAAGTCATCATCACTGACTTTTCTGTGCTATATCGTGCACGGCAGCAACTTCCTTCCATGGGCAATAATGGCACGCATTACAGTACATCGACATCACTGCTTCTCCTATCTTGACATAATTATTAAAACACTTGGCCCAAAGGTTTTTGTGGCTTAGAGCATTACCATTACTTTGTAGCTCTTCCATGTATGTCAGCATTCATTTCTTTTTGAAGAACTTTCCCTTTTTGATCCTTGAGTGATAAGAATTTCTAGCGACAGTGATGACACCATCACCATCCAATAATGACACCCATTATTGGAAAAGCTATAATGTGTTTAACTTCACAAAAATAAAAACGGAAGGAGAAAATGTTAAAAAATTTAGATGGGTAAATTATGTAGGTGTGAAAAATACATGCCAAGCTATGGTAATTACGGTACATAACCAATTTACTACAAGTGGATCATTGAATAGTGCACAACATATTCTATTTTGTTTTTTAAAAAGTTTAATAGTTAAGACAAAATAATTCACACACCTTGAAGCCACTCCCTTAACTGCTTTTCAACAAAGGAACCAAGTGTCTCAACACATTTCTCCATCACAGCAGTAGTTTCAATATACCGTGTACGTAGAACTCCATCTTTTAGGAGTATGGCCATCTGGACACAGCTGATCACACTTCTTTGTCGGAATTGAAACATTGGCCACCTAAGAATTTCTTCATCGAGCCAAACAGATGAAATCCTGAGGGTGCCCAGTCCAGTGTGCAGCGAGTGTCAGAGCACCTCCCAAACAAATTTCGCCTTTTTCTTGCAGAAGCCGCAACATGGGGCAAGCACTGTTATGGAGCAATATAATATTTGCAGCATTATGCTTGTCATGAAAGGCACAGCCCAACTTTACCAATGTTATTTCATACAACGCAACATTTATAGTTGTCCCCATTGTAAGAAATTTCACCAACAGAACACCATGCATATCTCAGAACATGGTCACTAGAACTTTTTTGCAGATTGCTTCACTTTAAATTTCTGCATTGCTAGGAAATCAGGGTGTTTCCACTCCATTGAGAACTGTTTTGTTTCAGGCATGTAGCAATACATCAGGACTCGTCATCACTCGTTATTTCTTCCATAAAGGCAGCATACTGCCATATGTGGTCCAAGCATGTCATCATTCAGTCACCTTTCTGGTCATTTGTCAGGTTCTTCAGTACCCAGTGAGCACTAACTTTATGAAAATCCAGTACGTCATGCATAATATTGTACACTGTTCCATAAGAAATGTTGAACAACTCTGACAAGGTTTGCAGATGGATCTACCAGTCGTTCAGAATAGCATTCTCAATGTTGTGACATTCCGCTGAATTGCAGTTGTTACTGGTCATTCAGAACATGGCAAGTCAACAAGGTTCACACAGCCTCTTTCAAAGAATGTGCAACACTTGGATATGTTGCTATGGTCTTCCCTATATATGTCCAACATTTCCCTGCATATTTCACTCAGGTTTTGTCCTTTCGCCTACAAAAAAAGGAACTGCACCTCTTTGCTCTTCACAAGTTGATGACGATAACATGCATACCATCTTCGCGATGTAGTTCTTGCTTCTACTGCATAAATGTATTACATCTCTAGCATGAACTTTAAACTATATGTCTGCAAATTTTCATCCTCCCAGCTTAACAACACCGTGGGGAAAAAATGATTATGCATTAGTTAACAATCCAGCCTCTTATAAGTGCAGATGTTTCATTTAGTCTCCTATATGATGATATAAAACCCTTCAGAATGGGGATGAAAAAGAAGTACAAATGAATTCTTGCTGACACAACTAAAATTCACTTATTTTGGCATTCTTTCGAAAGTTGATGCTCAATGAGCAAGTTCAAAATATTTACTAGCTGTTATGACCATAAAAAATGCAAACTCAAAACATTGTTAGTCGACTTGTCAGCAATTATTGCTGCAAATGATTGATGACATCAGAACATAAAGAAAAAAAAGCATGCATTTACAAAATAATAACGGTGACTATCCATTAGGATATTCATACATAATCACTGTAAAAATTGGTGAAAATTGTAAAACATGGAAATTTGTTTTTATTTTGTGGATTGTGAGATTATTCATAGCATTTACATTATTTCCTGACTTAAATTTACATAAATCTTCATATTTGATCAACGTGCAAATATCCAAAGATAATGTAATTTTAATGCTGAAATACATTTCATTTTATTGCATCTTAATATAGACCAGCACACCCCTGCCTATCACATTCAGGAAATAGTGATAGGGTGAATTCTGAGATGTGTCACCTTGGATGGAGGAGGAAGGAAAGGTACATGCAACAATGCAGGAGAACAATTAATTGGTATACCCCTTGCTTGACTATCAGTGAAAATGGAATTTTTCAACTGTTTACTTCATAATGCATTTACACAAGCCATGTTGTAAGACTGTACTTGTATTCAACTACATATCTCAATTTTTTTTTTTTTTGTGAGATATTGATAATTCTTTTAGTATAACTTACCATCCTGCTCTGTTTGGCAATGAATTGGTGTACTGCGAACTCCATCACCTCCAGAGGTAAAGGCAAGCACCTGCATGCTGTAGTTTGTGTACTTTTTCAGGCCATGTAGGATAGTTTCACTGGATTGTGTAATCTTTGTGTCCTTGCTGTTCTCATCTATTTAAGAAGAAACATAATTGTAATATAAACATTATGCCCTCGAAAACATTTCTGTTTTATACAACATTTAATTAGTGAAGGTGAGTGTCAAAAAATGTGACTCAATCTACCATCATGAAGAATACTTCACGGTCAATAGTGCTTCTGTTTTTAATCTTTAACTTTCTCACATATTTGGGAACTGCCCTCAGGGAGAACTTTTTCAAAACAAGCAACACAGTACTGCTTGTTACTCACCATACTGTTACATGAGAAAGAATTGGAGGTTTATGAACAAGTTCACTTCCAGAGAAGAAGAATAGGTTGACAGACATCAAAGCTATTAACAAAAAATAATCTCAAGTAGAGAATAATCAACCTGACATCAGGTTCGACACTGGTGAAAATTAACCCCAAGAAGTGAATACACATGAAAAAGAGGGGGGGGGGACAATCTATGAAACCATCTCAAATTTTAAAGAATATTGCAAAGTTAAAAAATGTTCATTTATTGACCTTATTTTTGGATCATGTGGTAGTACAATAACCCAAGATTTTGTTAATTAGAGGGACAAAATATATAAAATTGGTAAAAATGTTCCGGATACTACTGTACTGTCATCAAGTAGACAATTGCTAAACCATATACCTTTATGGAGTTACAGCACTTACACTTTGGAAAGCCTAATGTTACTTCTTATTAATTTTGACAATATAAGGTATTCTTCTCCTTTTTCTATTACAGTATAATTATATTTTATATTGCTATCAAATACTGTTACTATTCTGTGTCATTTGGCAAGCTCATTTTGAGCCAGATTAATAAATAAAAGACTAGTGTAAACCTACTTGAACCTCTGAATAACAGTGTTAACTATGTTAACAGTGCAGATAATCTGTTCTGAGAGGTGCATAAATTTATTGTCCAGTTAAATGAGAATAGAATCAAGCAGGGCAGTGCAACAGCATATGGCAAATCATTTTATTAAAATGTTGCATGAATATTTTGGGGAAGCAGTAATTATTGCCAAATTTATATACAAACTTGTTTAAATAATTTTCAATTAATTAATTAAGAAGCATCAGTGCAAATGTTTAAAAATGTTTGTCACTCTGTTTGCCTCAACACTGAGAAAAGAAATTTAGTAGCCCTTATGATTGTGGTAAACATAACCCTAAATACACCTTGTATTTTAATTAATTTTACAGTGGAATGATCATGAAAAGTATTCTTGCAAGGGAGAGAAGTCTCCTCAGTATAAGTATGATGAATATATTTATTAGTACTATGAAGTTGTACCTTATGTTGTAATGAGTGATTTTTGCTTCATCTTTAAGTAGAGAAAATTCTCTTACAATCTAATTTTTTTTTAAATAGTTTGATGCATCTAAGGTCTACAGGTACAATGAATGAAAAGATGATGATTAATGAATGCCCAAATAAACCTAAAACCCAAAGAGCTTACAGTTACTCACATTAGTTTCTTTCAGTGTAAGGAAAAACCAAAGAAAAAATACTATCTAGGTGACTCACCCTAAGGGAAAACAGTGTGCATCATTGGAAGATATAGAAATACAAATCATGTTCAGTGGGATTGCTGAAAAGAGCTCATTAGTTTGTTATAGGCCAATGAAAAATACATGGGGTAGGGAAAAATATATAGACATCGTAAATAAAGAAGAGAGAGAATCTATTGCATGGGTAAGAACCAGAGCATGGAGGCTAAAAGGGCTAAGACAGGGTATTCCTCAGAATCAATGTCCGATATGTGGTGGTAATGAAGACATTGAACACATAGTATTTAAGTGCCAAGGAACAGAAAATTGGAGAAAAGAATTTTTTAATAAGAAGTGGTTGAAGGGGGATAGAAATACACTTATGTTTGAAATGATATGCAAGGACGCTAGAAGCATTGGACAGTTTTTATGTAAAGTAAAAAATAAATGGCTTTGGACAGTGGAAAGAGAAAAGTAAGAGGTAGCGCATCTTACCTTGAATGGAAAACTTTAGTGAATATGTGATGGTTAAGTAACCAATAAGTGAAAAGTGAAAAACGAGTGGAAATGGCACATAAAAAAAACTGAAAAAAAAAACAAGATAATTTATTGACAAGAAATTGTAAAATGTAAATAAACTGTAGTGATTGTCTACTGAATGAGTGACCAGGGTCAAAGTGCAGTAGACAATCAAATTTGTAAAACTCTTAGCACAATAAAGCATACATACAAGAGAAAACAGAACTCATGGTCTCTATATCACAACTCTGACACACTATCTATTGTATCATGGAAGTGATCCAATAGATATGAACTGAATTGCATCTAACAATCCCTTGACTTTAAACCTTATGAATGACAAGCATGTCATAATGTAAATTCATTTATGTTTCTCACTCCCACACCCACACACAATATTAAGTATGGATGAATGAAGTGGGGTTTAAGGACGCAAAATCAGAAAGGTAATTAGCGCCCACAATATTAAGTAATTTGATACTTAATGCAAGAGCAAAATTGTTTACAAACCTGGCTAAAATCTCTTAAAATTTCTTACATTATGTAGAGAAATTTACCACTCACCATACCAAGAATCGCTTGGTCCATAAATAACCTTGTAGCCCTTGATAACTCCATTTGCAGCTGTCAAAGGTGGAGACACCCATGAAACTCTGATGGTTTGCGACGTGAGTGTTGTGCATGTTGTATCCTGGGGTGGCTGTTCTGGGATTCCCTCTGCAGTATACTGTCTTGTTTCTTCAGACATTGGACCTGGTCCAACTTTGTTAAATGCTTGCACAACCACTGAATATTGAGTGTATGTCCTGCAACAAGGTTTCACTGTAATTTTCTCATAATTTAAACCCACATTCGAAGTGATAGTGCAACTCATCTTAAACTTTATACTTCAGCTTGTTTTCCCCATAACTTAGGGGGATACTTGCAGGGTGTAAATTAATAAGGTAAAACTGCAGACAACAACAACAACTAATTATTATTATTGTTGTTGTTGTTGCTGCTGCTGCCGCCAATACACTCTTACAAGAGCATTTAACAGTCATGAAATCTAATTATAATACAGTAATTTACAATACCTAATACAATTTACAAACAATCTAGTTAGGTACATAAAACTTAAGTACATGCATATGTAAACCCAACATAGTCCTACAATAATGTACAGACCCTTCTTAACAAGGCAAGATTTTAAAACATTTTTGAATTTTATATTTACACTATTCTTCACTTGCAAGGTAACTTATTGTAGAATATATGCAAACCCAACATAGTTCTACAATAATGTACAGACACTTCTTAACAAGGCAAGATTTTAAAACATTTTTGAATTTTGTATTTACACTATTCTTCACTTGAAGGTAATTATTGTAGAACACACCTCCAATTTTACAAGGGAACTTACTGGTTTGAGTTGTGTTCATCCTCACCCTATGGTAATCATTTAACCCTCTTGTATTATAAGTATGACATTATTTAGTGAGTACATTAAATTACTTCTTATCTTCGTCAAACTTAACAGTTTTAAATATGTCATATAATGATTCTAGAGTTAATATTTTTGGTGTTTTAAATGCTTTCCTAGAGGACTGTTGAAAGTGAAGGTTATATATACACTTTTTTTTGTATTTTTAATAATCTATTCCCCAAAAAATTAAATTCCATAAGCTAAAATGTAGGTAAATAATGTCAGAATAAGCTGCTTTTAAAATTTTCATGTTGCCATATTTTGCTAATTGCATCAATAGGTATAATTTGAGTTACTTTTCATGCAAACTGTTTCCACATGTGTATTGTGTATAAAATGTTCTTATGCGTATGCCTAAAAATTTATAGTTATTTGTCTATTGTAATCTGCAGCTGTTAATGCTGACATTTAATTTATCAGCAAGGTTTCTTTATATCTTTCTTTTTTTTATCTATATTTAATCTTAAACTGTACTGTGCTGCAGATATTGTGAGACTTCTCCGATTGCATGAGTAATTTTTACTTTCTCTACTCCTTACCTATAGTAAGTAGAGGAAGTATTGCATTCCACCCAAAAATTTGATACTAAGACCAGAAACACACTTTTTGAGATTCCCGAATCCCCCCCCCCCAAATTTTTTTTAGAAAAAGGTCTGTGTGCATGTGCGTGTGTATGAACAGCATAACTCAAAAATGAAAAGTCAATTAAATGCCAAATTTAGTATTTAAGTTCAGCATCTTCCAAGGATGTGACGCAAAAATTTTCAAGAAAATCCCCCACCCCTAAATTATCCTTTACATGGAAAATTTTCAAAAATTTAGATTTTCTAAAAAATAATTCTAATGTTTTTGATTAAAATACCATATGTTTAAGATATTTTCATGACAAATGAAATGTATATCTTGATTTTCTAGAAATAGCCTCTAAAGTCCTTTTCATTCTGAATGACTTTTGTATAATTGGTCATAAGAGATAAGACAAAATCTTACTACACATAAAATTTAGATCTCATTCTTTCATTAAAGCACACAATTTAAGTCAAATTTTTTTTGAAGAGTTGTTCATTGTTATTGGTTTAAATTTTCAAATACTTATATTTTTCTCAAATGGAAAGTTATTTGTTTTTTTCTCATGGTCATGCAAAGAGCAGAATTTCAAAACCATCACTCTTTAAAAGATCTAATCACTTTACCTACTGTAGCATACAAACAAAATGTGTAAATGTGAATTGCAAGTTTTTTGGATTAATAAGAGGTACTCGATAATGAGCATTTGTAAGAATAGTTCATATAGGAGTGAGTAGATAAAGTTATGTGATCAGATTTTTTTCTCTAGAATTTCTGTCATCACTCCAACATATCAAGATGCGTTATCACTATAAGAAATTATTTTACTATTTTCCAGCGTAGGTAAATATTTAAATAAACCAAGAAAAATGGAGGTCCCAGCACTGATCCCTGTGGTACTCCCGACTTTACTACATTATATTCTGATCTGGCAATATACATAAGATTACCTTTTTCTCCAAGTTATTTCTGTACACTGTACATGATACTTTAAGTAAGACGCTAATAATTTATATGTCCTTTAAAATCATAATGTTCTAATTTTAAAATTAAATGGTCATGTGAAACAGTCAAAAGCCTTGGAAAGGTTTAAATGGATACCTGCCATCTTTTTACAGATGTCTTTCATTGCAATAGTTAATGCCCATATTCTGCTCTAGCCGTCACAGTCAATGCTTTAATTCGGAAGCTATGTTGAAAGTTATTAAACGGGAGCAAAACCAAAAACTGAATGGTTCATTCATCACATTAGTTCTGTTATGGAATAATGGTTATCACATTGCAGCATCTTCAATATATTTGTGATTACATCAGATCACCCAGCTGCTGGGAAATAAGCTAAAAACAGATATACAATATTGTGAGGTACTTTAAATGACAAACAAGGTCCCCATATGATTTTAAATAGAAGAAGTCATAATTTTTCTCCATAAACAGAGAATGGAGTTAAAAAAATAACCAATCACTTCTCATAATTCAGTAATAATGGGTGATAGGTATGAGTCCAACATCTGCTTTTAACATTCTGATTTTATCAGATTGAACCAAAAAAGTGCAATTTTGAAGAATTCCACCATTCTAATAGCAATTTTAAGGAACTTAATGTGAACACTGATAAATGGTTGGTTCTATGCATTGGTGTAAGTGCAATAAATCTACACCTATGAATAATGATGAGCAAAATGTGAATTGCTTAGACTATGAAAGCATATACCATCAGGATATTTTTTCTACAGTTTTAATTTTTTTTTTTCATTAGACTTTTAGAAAAATGCTATATACTGAATTCATATTCAACTGCTGGATATTGAGTTATATATATCTTATCTTATACTATTATGTCTGTCAGAGAAAAAAACTTTAATTCTACACATCTCTTATTTTGCAAGACAAGTCATTATGTTGTCACAAGCAACCTTTTCCAATTGTCCTTCTCCATGGTGTAGTGTTTACCATGCTATCCTCTAGTTCCTGAGGTTGCAGGTTCAAACCCGGCAGAGTGTGATGGTTTTTTTTTTTCGGGGGCTTCCTTTGGAAGGGAAGTAAAGCTGGTGGTCCCATGTCATAGATTTACAGCACTATAAGAACCTCAAGCCTAATAAAGAGGTCTCTGAGCAAAATTACTGGTCTTTCGTACCCAATATAGAATGGGATGCTAAGGACCACAGCCGTTAAAGAGCATCCATAAATAGAACAATTTATTTTTTTCCAAATTGCTTTTCACCAATACCTCTTTGAACAAGTTCAAAATCAATAATATTGTGGAAATTTAAATCCATGACAGAATATACTAAATATTTGGCTGAAAATCCTAGTGAGTGATACTGGCCATCCCCTGCCAACCATGTAGATTTCCACTTCCTATTAATGAATCCAAGTTCTTTTTTTTTTCTTTCTTTCTTTCTTTCTTGACTCCAAAATCTTCTAACCATTGGTGCTGCCATGTTTCAAATGATTTTGTCAAATGTAGGCCTTGAAAACATTTCCAAAGCCAATTATTTGCAGCACTTAAATTGTTGAAACAGTATACCAGGTAATAATAAAGCACTTGCTATTAAAGTACCTATTTCCTTCCGATTTCTTTCCTGATAAATTTTGTGAGCTCCACATGAATGTATTACTACAGTAACACATTGTTTGACAATAATATTTTCTCTTTAATGCAATGATAAACATTGTTTACTTCCTTTCTCATAAAAGCACACATCTTCCTTGAAAAGTAAAAGTAGAGATGTCCAAGCAACAATGAAATATTCTGCTGTAGCTTCAATTCCATGTATGGTGAAAGGCTCTTCTTCTTCTCCCTTGCAATCACTTGGATCAGAATCTGGAGTTTCAGGTTTGTAGAAACTTTCATTCAGTTTATCCTGCTCTATTTTGTAGACATTTTCAGGTTCCAAAAATATGTATTTCCTTATAATCTCAGTACTTTCTCACATTGTATTTCTGAATTCTTAGTCTTTCCATCACCTGGATTCTCTTCATCTACTGTTACCATCACTGTCTTCATTATCAATCTTATCATAATTAACACTTGTATAACATAGCTCAAATATGATTTTAGGAATTCTAGCCTCATATCATTCTGTTCTTTGTTGTTTGCTGGGGATGAAGATGGTGAAGGATCATTGTTCTATACAACTTGGCATTTGGAAATCTTTTTTGTTTGTCCTTATAGCTGGAATAATTCCAGGTTTTAATGAAGGCCCTCTGAAATTTTCATCCAGCATAAGACACTTTTTAAAATCTGTGACTATTCATAATTTGTGTCCTTAATACACAAGGAACATTAAATGAGCTCTGGGACCAGGCGAAACATTTTTTCTTTTACAAAATTCTACCCATATCTGTTTCTTTTGGGAAATTTGTCTCTATCTGGATATTATGAGAATGTGTTATCATGTGTGTTTTACTTTTCACACTTTTGTTTTTCACAATAATTATGCTGTTTGTATAACAATAAAGTGACTCGGTAACACCATGATGAAATACCTTCTCTTGAACTTGAATACCAGCAAGAACAATTATTAAAATGTATTATTGCATGTGTAGCAGTGATTGCATTCTAATCCCAAAGCTCCCTCAAAGCACAGCATGTACTGATGATGTATGATGCAAATTTTATTTAGCTTATGCAGTATATAGAAATAATCTTACCATTGTATTTTATAGGTCATGTCCTTCATTTAGGAAAGAAAATAATTTTTGTGTTTCATTCTCCTTTAAGGATGTTATTTGATTTTATAAAAGTGTTTATCATATTCTTAAGAACTTTATCAAACAATTTGTTAGAGGTTAGAGTGAACTGGTCTATAGTTTTTAAAATGTTTTTCCTTTATTTTAAAGAAAGGGAGGTCAATAATTGCCCTATGCACTGCAATCAGTTATGATCTATTGTACTTCCCTTCATTTAATCTCCTTAGATCTTTGCCTCCTTAGCAAAATCTGCAGTCTCTTAGTAGGCATTTCTTGAAATCCCTGTAGTTACTACAATTTGTATTTGAACCGCTTTTCGTGCATTTGTCACACCACACTTATTTTTAACACTTTCTTCCAGAAATGCATCCAGATGCATTGAGTAATTTATTAAACATATCAATGTATTTAGTAACTCTCATTTCCAATGTATTAGTATTATAGGCGACACACCATCCCATCCCAAAGAATATAAATTTTTAAAATTGCTTACTGTTTTGTCAATTTCTTCCACATATGCATCATGCAAATACATGCTTTCACTACAGTTCTGTCTTTAGTTTCATTATTACTCTTGTCACTAATATTAAGATCATTTGTATAGTACAAGGATATTAGATGGATTGTTTACTATCTGCCCATCTTGGCTAAAATTTATATTTGAGTGTTTAATTATTTGTGCTTTAGCTTGATTGTTTATAATATCCCATACAGTTTATGTGGTGTTATTGGAAGTTGTTACTCTGTTTCCTATTTGTTCAGCCTTTAGGTTAAACAGTGCTTTTTGTACATATTGTAGATATTGTTGTAAGGGCATAATTTGGTGGTTACAAGAATTCATACATGATTTTCATTTTACTTTTCGATACAATTAATTCACGGAAAAGTTAATTTATCCTTATTTTATGGCTAACTAATCATTTTGATTGGGGACAAGCTTTATTAAAGTGACAAGGGAACTTCTGCAGAAACATTTTCCATTGTTCATGTGTATTGATACTTCATATACTTCAGTCCATTCCTCTTTATCTAGTTTATGCTGCACTTGAACTAATTTACTTTTTTGCATCTTTTTAATGTAACTATGGGGATAGTCTTTTGTTACACCATGGCCGTTATACACATACATTTAATATTTGCCCCCTAAAGTCATACACATGGAATTCATTTTTTGTGAAAATGTAGCCTCATTTAGATTTGTTATAATGCAATCTATTGTGTGAACTGAGTGATCTGTAACTCTAGGTGTCCTTGGGAAGCAATTTTTAATTTGAAGCTATTGAGGGTGTCATGAAGATCAATATTGTCTGCATCTATACTAAAGTCACCTAGGATTATAAGTTGTTGTTTAAATGCAACTTTGTTCAGGTTTTCTAAATTTATTAGGAATTCTTGGATGGCTTAAGATGAGCATTTTTCCTATTTCTGTGTTTAGTTTTAGCACAGCTAACTCACAGGTCATTTCTACAGAGATGTTTTGTACCCATTTACCACCTTTACCAATTATATTGTTCCTGACATGCAATAATCTTCCACTTTGTATGTTATACAACAATATTGTGAGATTAATTTATAATTTACAAAATTTGCTCCTCTTTCCATAAACCAAGTTTTGTGAGAATTACAACCTAAGAATTTGTATCGTTTAATACTGTTTCCAAAATTCCAGCTTTATTGGAGACATAAAGAGTGTTTTGATGGTATATTCTAACGGTTGAGTTACTATGATTGTTGTTATTGTGAAAATCATAGGGTGATGAAGGAGTTTGTACTACCATGAATTCTTATAGATTTTGCTCTCTGATATGTTCATATTTCATTATGCAATAACAATCAATGTTCCTGGTTAGTAGCAAATACCTACAGGCTAGCTATGGACCACAGTAATTAAAAGCAACAGTTTGGAAAGTCAACTCTATTAACTCCTGAAACACGCTCAAGTGTAAGTACTGGTCTAAGATGTGGAGGAATATTATTGTACAAAGGTGGATTGATAAGTCAGTGACTTTTTAAAGAAAATAACAATTTTTTCCAAAAAATCAATTTTATTTCTCAACATAGTCTCCTTTCAATTCAATACACGTCCAATGTTTCTCCAATTTTTTTAACCCTTCCAAAAAATATCAAGTGAACTTCCTTGAGAGAAGCATAGAGTAGACAGAAATTATCCTGCCGACTAGGGTTAGTGCCCATTTACCTTATATGTGATTAAATACTAATATTTGCTATCTGCTCCTCGAAAAGTAAAATACATTTGTAAGAAAATGAGTTAAGTAATATTAAGCATATGAAAGTCTCATGAAATTGTAGAATATTTTTTAGAACTTTAAATTTAGGAAAAAAGTAATGTGTTAAGACAATGTATAGAATACCAAGAGAAATAGTTTAATGAATGATGGATGGGTAAGTAATTTACGGAAAATTTTGGAGAAAAATGGGTTAGGAGACATGTGGAGAAGGAGAGAAAATAATGTGAAAAATTTTTGGAAAAAGGCAAGGAAAAAACTGGAAGATATAGAAATACAAAATATGTTCAGTGAGATTGCCAAAAAGAGCTCACTGGTTTGTTATAGGCCAATGAAAAATACATGGGGTAGGGAAAAATATATAGACATCGTAAATAAAGAAGAGAGAGAATCTATTGCATGGGTAAGAACCAGAGCATGGAGGCTAAGAGGGTTAAGACAGGGTATTCCTCAGAACCAATGTCCGATATGTGGTGGTAATGAAGACATTGAACACATAGTATTTAAGTGCCAAGGAACAGAAAATTGGAGAAGAGAATTTATTAAAAAGAAGCGGTTGAAGGGGGATAGAAGTACACTTACAATCAAAATGATGTGCAAGGACGCTGGGAGCATTGGACAGTTTTTGTGTAAAGTCAAAAATAAATGGCTTTGGACAGTGGATAGAGAAAAGTAAGAGGTAGTGTATCTTACTTTGAATGGAGAACTATGGTGTATGTGTGATGGTAAAGTAATCAATAAGTGGGAATGGAACATGAAAAGCTGAAGCAAGATAATTCATTGACATGAAATTGTAAAATGTAAATAAACTGTAGTGATTGTCTACAGAATGAGTGGCCAGGGTCAAAGTTCAGTATAGACAATTAAATTATAAATCTCTTAGCACAATAAACAATAAAAGAAAAATACCATCAGAAAGAGAAATCTTGGATCCAATCAGATAACACACTGTTTATGAAAAAAAAAACATTTAATATTAAACAGTACACAAACATGTAATTGTAACAAAGAAATATGCACAGAAAATTTTTAAAAATAAATTTTGATTTCAGTTTACAAAAAGTCTTATCATTTCAATAATTAAGCTATGCCTCTTCATCTTCACTTCCACCTTGCCACACATATTTGTAATCAAATAAACTCTTTGTGTATTTAAACACAATATGGAGTTATACTTTTAATAATAAAATCTTACTTCAAATTGCTGATTTGTAGATGATGTTCCTTTCCCTCTTCCTTACTGAATTCTACAGTCTCAAACAAGAAGGGCTTATCAGAGGATGCTAGTTTGTAACCAACATAATAACCAAGGATTTCACCATTCCATTCATCCCTTTCTGGTGGTTTCCATGAAATCTTCAATGTGTGCTGATCTTCAGCCTCTACCTTTACACCAGTAGGAGGGCCACTGGGAGCTGTGATAACATTAAAAATCAGAGATTATCTTTGTTGTACATCATAAATTTATGAGTGTGGATCAAATATACAACAAATTTTTGCACTAATGGTTCAGACAGTGAACAAATCAGTTTGTTACCCAGAATGGGTAGGGTGGGGATGTGTGAGGGGTGTTCAAATGAAGAGGTATAAAACGTCTTAACAACCAAACCGGTTGAAATTTGAATATGCCGCTTTGGGATAATGTAGTGCGACATCTAGGGACGCGAATGTAGTGTCCAGCTTGGTTGTGCGCATGTGTGGGCGCCCGCACCTGACGCGGGAGAGAAGCAGGCAGTTGTGTGTTCGGTCCAATTGATGCGGCAGTGCATGTAAGGACATCATGAGTTCACATTGCAAAATTCGACGATTGAGGAACAGCAATTATCCGATTTCTGACTGCGGAAGGTGTTAAACCGGGCGATATTCATCGCCGGATGATGGCCGTATATAGGGGAGACTGTGTGTCCAACAAGTCAGTGAGAAAGTGGAGTGCCCCGTTTTCATGAAGGCCGGGAGTGTTTGAGTGATGACTCCAGACACCAGGCCAGGCAAACAGGTAATCACGGCCAAACTCATCGACCAGGTGAACGACCTGGTGAAAAGTGATCAGTGTGTCACAATGCGAATGTTGGCAGTGATGATGGGGGCCAGCGTTGGAGCATTGTGGACAATTACGCATGACAGGTTGGGTTACCGGAAGGTGTGTGAGCAGTGAGTTCCGAAGAAGCTCAGCGAACCGCAAAAGGAACTGCGTATGGGGCTAGCACTGCAACACCTGATCCGGTATCATGAAGACCCTGCTTTCCTGGAGCAGCTTGTCACCGGTGACGAGAGCTGGTGCCATCACTTCGAGCCAGAGAGAAAGTGGGACAGCATGCAATGGAAGCATCCGTCATTACTTCCCCCCAAAACATTCAAGGCTGTGCCCTCAGCAGGCAAGGTGATGCTCATTGTCTTTTTCGAAGTCCGAGGTCCGATACTCATCGAATTCCTCGAGCACAGAAAAACCATTAACAGTGACGTGTACTGTGAGACACTCTGTAGCCTACACAAGTCCATCAAGATCAAACGGCCTGGGCTGCTCATGGAGGGAGTGATTCTGCTCCAAGATAACATGCGTCCACACGTCTCCAGGGTTCACACAAAGCGTACTGGCCAAGTTCAAGTGGGAGCAGCTTGAGCATCCGCCCTACAGCCTGGACATGTCGCCCTGTGACTTCCATCTGTTTGGTCCACTAAAAATACATCTCAAAGGGAAGCGCTTCAACTCGGACGATGAACTGAAGGACACAGTAGAGGACTGGCTCTCGTCACAGCCACGGGAATTCTGGGAACAGGAAATCCTTCGGCTCATTAAACAGTGAGATACGTGTGCTCAGGCCTGTGGTGATTACTTTGAATAAAGACTTCAATTATACTGATAGTGTCATTTCATACCTTTTCATTTGAACACCCCTCGTACAATGGATGTATCTTATATCTTTGGCAGTGAGGAGCTGCATAAAAGGATGGAGGAAGACAGGACTTTGTTTTAATCTATTTAATAGATTATTAAACCTCTTCCTCTATAGTATTTATGGAGCAATAACAGTGTAAACAGTTGTCTCCAGGACCACAAAGGTACTATACAACCCTAAGAGAAACCAGTTTCAAGCATTTCTGTTCCTGAGTGTCTAGAAGTACAATGATATATTTTAGTATTTAAACTCATGCTCATTAATAATATCCTATAGAGTACAAATATTTTACCCATTTGCACTTTTATGTTCTGAATTCTTTAATATGTTTCCAAATAGATGCATTGCTTTGGCTTCCATTAACTGCAAGTAAGTAAACAAAACTGGTGTGTTACATTCACATGATTTTCTCAATCGTCAATAGTTTATTAGTGGATATACAAACTACTCTAATGAATGCATATTTTTCTGTTTACTTCATTTTAATCGAGATAAATCTTTTCAGAAATAGCTACATTACACATTTCGTTATAGACACAAAGGGAATAGCGAGTCAAATGTTTAAGAACTGTATGCTGGCCTTAAAATTACATACTCTTTCCATGATACTGCAAGAAACAGCTGAATGTTGACAGGAGTTTAAAGAATAACAAAGTAACTATTGAATAATTCAAACCAATAATGATGGATATCTTGGAAATATCTTATGCTACAAAAAAGTTATTTTAAATAAATTGTGTATTTTAAGGATATCTGCATTTCTGTGTAGCTCGTTTTTGCCTATTTTCAATACTAAAATTATACAAAATTCCTTCTGGATGAAGAGGACTTCACAGGCTATTTCCAAAAAAATCAACATATACACTTAGTCATGCAATATCTTTAATATATGCTAATTTAATAAAAATTATTAACAGTTTATTTTTATAAAATAAAAAATTTCCTTGTAAAGAGTAGTTTGAGTTTGGGGGATTTTCTCGAAAATGTTGGCATTGCATCTTTGGGAGATACTGAACTTAAATATCACGTTTGGTACTTATCTGACTTTTAGTTTTTTAGTTATGATGTTCACACGTATGAACCTTTTTCTAACTTTTTTATTTGGGGCTCAAAACAAGTATTTCTGGTGAAATCTCAATATCAAATTTTTGTTTGGAATACAATACGTCCTTTATCTACTATGTACATGGTAGAGAAATTAATAACAGAAGAATGAATCATAATTTGAATCTATCTCTGCTGTTGCTTGTGACATCCGAAAATGACTCCGAAACTCATCTAACGAATACTGCGGTACCATTTTCTTAAAATAATTCAGGTTTCTTACAGGAACTGTCCTATCTTCTTCCCCATTTTCTTTATAAGCAATGGCCATAAAATTGGCATTCTATAGTGGAAATACTTCATAAACAACATTGTTGACATAATCCGCTATAATCTGCAAACACACATCGAAAATGTCATCTTGATCCATATTCTACAATAAATGTATTTCCACACGCTTTCACTGCAAGGAATCAATGCATAAATGGTCTGTAAAACAAATTACAAAATTCCTGCTTCTGCTTGCAGCGGTGCATTCAACAAACCCTGCAGTGCTGTGTACTGCTATAGCGCTTGGCCCACTGAATGTACACAATAAGTTGTTTCTCTCATTAGTAATACAGTGAGTGAACACAAGGTATGCACATCCATTGAGCAATGCAAGACCCCACATACAGCTATATTAACATATAAAAAGCTGGAAGAGATTCACTGGACCACTCTGGAACACCCTCTTTAGAGTCCTGATTTACCTCCCTGTGATTCATTTGTTCAGAACGCTTATAAGGCCACCAGGAGATCAGTGATTGGATGATGACAGAGAAGCAGAGCAGTTCATGCACAAACAGTTGTGGACATTTCCCTCTTCCTTCTTCAAGGAAGGATAAGGTTATTTTGAAATCATGAGACTATGAGACTTTTAATTGATTCAATAAATTCAATAAAAAATTTTATTTATATTTGATCCATCCTAATAATGAAGAAAAGAGCTTTCGTTTACTAACATTATCAGAGTTAGCTTGGAGTAAAGCCTTTATTTTTGATCAGCAAATTAGAATTACAATGCAGCAATTGTAAATATTTGTATTAGAATCTCCAATTCAAAATTGATAGAAGATCATCCATGAGCTTTATTTGATTAGTAAAGTTATTTTGTTGCATAGTTACATAATAATTCTTCAATCTACTAGTATTATAAACTATTACCTTCTTCAGCAGTAATTATTGTAACAGTTTCTGAAGGATCAGAAGCTCCAATTTCATTTTCTGCAACAATGCGTAGGTGATAAGTAGTGGCAGGACGCAGGTTAAATACTCCAGCCACAGTCTGCTGTCCTGGGACAAGTACACGGTCAATGTCTGTCTCCCAAGTGCCTGAAATTATTAACAATTTTAACTGTATAAAAAAATTAATTAAGTAAAATTAAACTGGGACTATGGTTCATTAGTGATTTTATGTGTACAAAGGTTTTAGTTAACTACTGCAACAAATACAAAGGATAAGTTTAAGACAAAACCTTCAAAAAACACACCATTCAAAAATGTTGTATAATTACGAACAAACAACTCTGCTTGGGGATGTACAATGCAAAAAGTAAATACTGCTTTGAATTCATTGCATGCTATGATTTGTTTATTTATAGTTTTTGTTTCATTTTAAAAATAGACAGTTAACTCATTGTTTTTATTTAAGTAAGCACATTACACATCAATTTAGCACAAAACTCAATGAAAATTACTAAATGTCCAGAGCTTAAAAGCTTGTACTAGTCTGTATCATTATAGTTCTGATTTGCTCCTTGTGTCATCTACCACTATCAGTTGGTGCATACAAAGAAATTACAACATTCTTGGGACTTCTCCTTGCATACATTAGCGCATCACTGTGTTGTGAAAACAAAACTTGAAATAAATTGTTCTTGTTTGTAAGTGTTTTCTTATTTATAAGCAGAGAGTAAAGTCTATCTGAATCCCTACTGCTTAAAATTAAAAACTCAATGTTGATTGGTATATGTTTTAATTTATTTCTGTTCTATGGATCAGATTTAATGACAGAAATCAGACAATGTAGAATATGCACAGTATGTTGACAGTTGGTGTAATTTTTAACTTTAAAACAATAAGGATATTGCATCACCTTCTGATGCTGCACATGCCCATGAATTGGCATTATGCTACATAGAACAGCAAAAGACGTGATGTTCATGTGACGCTGGTGTAACATCACATCATCAAGCAGGTTTAGTTCTTTGTGGCAGAAGAAGATTACAGATTTTGCAAGTCGCATGAAAATCACTGCTTAATAAACATGTGATAGTTACTGATACAGCACCTACGTAAATGTGAAAATGTTGTGTAACAGTGAATTACATAATATGTACAGGCACATTGCCTAAAGCAAAGTTCAAAAAACATTTTTGTGCAACAAATGTTGTGTTTCGAGTGTGTAGTTTCAATAATGAGTTTGTCAGTTCTATAATAAAATCCGTTCTTTACACTACAACTAAGCTTTTTATTATTCTTTTAACTATGGATTTTGTGTTCGGATTATCCAGAATTTCGGGTTTGCAGGGTTTGGATTAGTGGGGTTCTACTGCAGTTATTAGTTTTTATTTTATATTGTAACTTTATATTAGTGTTGTACACATATAGAGTAATATACCTCACCATAGTAATGCTGAACTTAAAGATCAAGTTTGGTATTTATCCACCATTTTTTATTGTTTGTTTTGTTTTTTAAACTCTAATCATTCTTTTTTTGTATACAATGGACCTCAAAATGTGTGTTTCTGAAGGAATCTTGATATAACTTTATATAAATATTTTGGGTGGAATATAATACCTATTGTAGGTAGATGAAAGAGAAAGTAATAATTAAATCTTTATCATCACTCACCCCTTGATATCTTGTATTCAATAAGATAGCGTTTTATTGGTGAATTTCCATCATAAGGAGCAGCCCATGACAACTGAACAGACCTCCCAGACTTATCCAATACTTTAAGCCCATATGGCACTTCAGGAACCTCTGGAACATAAAAAATTAAGCAAATATATCTTAAAGTATGTTTGTTAAGTAATCCAACACAGTGAAGTAATTGTAGAAAATTTATTAGAAATGGCGAATCAAATTTGAACACTCACTATTTTACTTTACTACCAATCTCTTGGACAAACTTTGTAGGCTTTTCTCCCATTCAAAGCTTCATGCATGAAAACAGTTCTGAGAAACATAGTAGTGAAGCAAAATAGTATTATATAAGTTCAATCCAGCCATTTCTAGTAAAGTTTAAGAAAATATATTGACTGTAAGAAAAATGCTGTCTAGTGTAAACAATGTGAGATAGAAGACATTATAACAGCAAGTATTTAGGTTCAACTTACCCATTTCTACTAAATTTTATGCAAATATACTCACTTGATAACATATGTGGGTTGATTTTTGACACATCGCTTATATTTTTGTAAAATGTGACCTGTTTCAAGAGCTCAATAGTTTCAATCATCAACCTGATGGCGATTCATCATGCCAATGTAATTACATCTTACAGAAAGAGACAATATTATCAGATGGCGACATAAAGATATAAAAGACATACAAAGGTTTAGGGCTCTGGAGAAATCAATTGTTTATAAAGATGTCATGGGTAAATGTAGGCCATACCATGACGAGGGATACCAAAATAAAAGTGCTCATCAAGCACCAATTGAGGGACTAAATACAGGATTCAAGCTGCCCTGGGGTCATGATCAAGATTTGCTTTGATCCATACAGGAAATAAACAAGGGTTCCATCAGAAATGCTGAACTATCATTTTTATACAAAATAAATGTGGCTACGCACATGACAAAACTATAGGTGAAATATTTGAGTAGTGGTTCACTGAAAAATTGCTCTCCAATAGCCTTGAGGGAGCTGTTATTGCAATCAACAGTGCAAAATATCACAGCAGAAAAAGTGAGCTTTTGCCTATTACTTCTGAGAGAAAAAGCATCACGGGTTGGTTTACTTAGAAAGGAATCCCATTTGAACATGATATGCTTAAGCAGACACTATTGCATCTCAACATAAAGGGGTTATGATAAATGCATTGCAGATGAAATGTCAAAGACAGTAGGGTGACAAGTTCTTTGCTTGCTATTACACCATTATGAACTAAATCCCATATAAATGGTGTGGTCACAAGTGAAAAACTACATAAAAGTGAACAATGTGTCATTCAGACAACCAGAAATGAGGCAGTTGAACTTAGAGACTTACATATTACAGTGCAAAATTAGATGAATTATGTGGAAGGAATAAAAAAGTTTGAAAGTGAAATGTGGATAGTCGACAAGATGGAAGATGACATAGAGCTTTTTCTGATTACTTTGTCCTCCTCCTCCTCCTCCTCCTCCTCCTCCTCCTCCACCTCCTCCCCCTCCCCCTCCCCCTCCCCCTCCTCCTCATCACCACCACCACCACCACCACCATCATCAACAAGAACTTCCCCTTCAGAGTCACCACCATCTAATTTTGCTTCACAAGCACCTGGCACAGTTAGGCTAATAGAAGACAAAATGGAAGGAATCTTGCCATTATCAAAGTACAATGATGAAGCTCAATGGTGGCGAACATAATTTATTAAAGTTTTCATCATTATGGATCTCCATATTTGTTTGATAAAATTTCTTTTTTTTATGCTGTAAAATCATATTTCAAGTGTTTACAAAGAGGAGAGATAAAATGCAGGTGAAAATTAAATGTCTTACAATAGCCTTAAATAGCAGTCCAGATATTTCATATTTGGTAATGTATCATTCACAAGATGACATTAAACTGGTAGACTGTTTGCAGCTGGGAACCAAGGCCAAGCATACATATAGTACATAGGCAACAGTATGCCCCATTTAACCTGTACTGTCTTTTAAGTATGAGATAAGCTATAGTAGGCACAGAATAGATTTCTTGAAGCTTCTGGATTTTATATGATTTAAGAGCAATAGGTATAGAACAGCTGGTCATAATTTCCTCCTTAAAGAAGCTAAGAGGACCCTATTGATCTACTAATCCACTCAAAATTCTAAATAGAGACAGTCATTTCTTGACATTTTTGTTGTGAGTTCTTGGAGCACCTACAATTTTTCTTCCCTTTTGGAACTCCTTTAAAGCACTTCGTCAATCAATAGTGGCAATCCTGGAGCAGCTTTATCAGCAGCTAAATTTAAAAGATGGCACCCCATTATACTATGATTTTCTTGTGTTTCTTTTAGTCACACAGTTGCTGCACCATTCTTTTTTCAGCTTAACAGGAGCAGTCTGTATGGAAGCTATGCAGCAGCTAATGGATATATTTACAGTTTCCACTTTGCCATTATCAAGTTACCAATATTGTTCCAGTTGAATCTATTTTCAAAGCCAGCACAGAAACTACTAAACTGACAATTTCGGCAAGTTTGGAGTCAAAATGTATAACAACAATGGGGTAGAATTTTGCACTGGAATCATTGGAGCCATCCATTGCAGATCAAAATGCCACATGCTTTAAGTTCTCCACAATTCCTGGTATTTCTTTCATAACTGCCATCAATTTTGTATTGCAACAACTGTAATTAGCAGTGGTTTCTGATTTTGGAAACATCTTCCTGAACAAATGAGCTGCAAAACTGGCTATGTTTAAGGAGATATTGTGCTCCACTAGAAATTATGTAAAATAACATTCTGCTTCAATTACATCAAATTCACTGTCTCTATTATAAATTTTTCTGCTGCTATCTCCAGCATTTCTGTTTTCAATATGCTTGGAAGATTTCTGGTGATTTGAGATGTCATTCTTTCTACCATTGGCTATATTTACATCACAACACATATACAGAATACAAATTTTACCCCTTTATACAATTTTAAAATAAAAGGGAATTTCATTTTATAAGAATTCCTGAGGATGCAGTAGTACTGCTTCTTTCTGTCACAGATGGTGAAATTCTTCTTTGTAGCCACTACAAAAAAAAAAAAAAAAAAATGAAACCATAGAAAACGACGGCACTTCCTGGGCTATACACAAATTTCTAGTCCATATTTTATGCTTCATACCATGAACTATAAACCAAACCTGTCACAAAATACATGAAACTTACATCCCATTGCCAGTGAATATGGTAAATATTTATGTGCATGAGTTGGCTTAACAATTCATATTCTCCATTACTGAACGTTTGAGCACATTTACTGCTCATTGGTTACTGTAGCGATGCAATAAAAATTTAAATCCCACAAAACGAAGTCTGCATGCAATGCATTTTGTTGCAGCCCAATGAAGGTGGACCATCATGAAGGATAGACATATACCTAGGTAGATAAGCTCTGACCTATCATAGCATTGCATACCAATTAGCATGGTACATTTGAGCTGTAATCTTAAGTTAGCATGAAGTCTTACATTATTATCATAAACAAGCTATGTATAATACTCTAGCAGATGTACTACAAAAAGTGAAGTTTTCTTCATGTTTAATTTCATATCACACTATCTTTACACAAACCTTCACTACTGATGATGAGAATGAATGCCCTTGAAAATGTTTCAGTTTTAAAAATTTAGTAAGTCAAGGTTTGTGTAAAGATAGTGCGACTCATTCCAAATTCAACAAAGTATAACGTAATGCAACAGAATTTAATGTTTTCTCACATCACTATCGTGAAGTTCTGCAATGCTGAATCTGCCAACAAAGCATTAAAAAGGCAGCTATTCCTATAAAGTTATAAAAAGGCCACCATTCATAAACATTTTATGACCAAACTGTAAAAGTTGTAAAGTATACAATTAGGTATTAGTTCATTATTTCTTAAATGACTCTAGATTAATTATTAATGCAATGAAAGTCTATATAAATATATTTTGCTCACTGTTTTGGGAACAACTTGCTAATGTAACACTGAGATGCTGCCCAGTAATATTTTAAATTCATAAAACACAGAAGATCCACTGCCAAAAAGAAGATCTGCAACTGTCAAAAGTTGACAAGGTTGAAGATAAAAGCAACCGTTTTTGCAACTTGCCCCTCAGAAATCAGGCATAAGTGACATATTTTATGCAACCATACATTCGTATTATAGTGGTTATTAGTTTACAACATTGCTAAACTAAAATAATCTAAAACTATTTGTTTAGTTTAAATCATCCTTCAGTAATAGAAATTCAAATGTTTAGCATCGTTCACCTTTTCCCTGTTGGGTTTTGTGTACACATTTGTCAGTAATTTACACATTATCCACCAAGATTTTCCTGGCCTAAGTAAAAGCATCTGTGTAGCCATGCCATGAAATGAGACAAAATGCCAGCTTTTACTGTCTAAAATGCTGGCCATTAATGATGATAGTAGTAAAGTGAAAAGTAATGTATTGTGTACCACTGTACAAAACCTCATATTTCTATTTTAAATGCAGATTTCTTTAGGTAGAGTAACTAAAAGCATAGATATTGGCAGCTGGTCCTTTTTGGCACAAAAATTCCAATGCACATTTTTCCTTATGGATATAGTATAAGTTATATAAAATTAATTGGGCTATAAGTCATACCCCATGCCTTGTTTTTAAAAGTATGCTGAATGGTCAAGTTTCACAACTGGCATTGCAAAGCTTCACAAAGCTCGCTTATGATTTATATTTGCATATGAGTGAAGTGAAAAAGTTAATATTTTGTCAGTTAAGCATAAGATATTTTATTTTGCTAATGATAAACTATCTACTTAGCAATAAAAGTTAATAGAAAAATGTAATAAGAAATTATCTCAGTAATTAAATACTTACCTTGAACAATCATGTTAATGCTAGTATCATCACTTCCAAAGGCATTAGTTGCAACACATGTAAAAAGAGCAGAATCACTGCGCTCTGTTCTTTTAATGCTGAGATCTGAGAGAACACCATTAGGCAGGATTTCTTCACGTATTGTGTACCTACAGCACAAAGAATGGAGTCATAATGCAGCACCAAAATCGATAAATGACAGCTCCAATTCAAGCGATACATCTTCAGATTTCTGTACCGATGTTCTACCTAAGAGCTTCTATGAATGTGCACTAAATTGCCTCCAAGGTGACATCAATTACTCTGAGATATTAAATTTTACTTCCATTTGGGCGTCAGATATTCACATGTTCATAAATTTAGCTTGAAAGTACTCAAATATGTTTACCTGTTGTCGCTTTTGGGGTCAAGTCGCTTATTATTCATGTTCCATAGGATTCCAATTGGTTTCTCTCCTTTAGCCTCACACTGTAATACAGTAGGCTCACCCCTTCTTGAGGTCTGATTTCTTAATTTTATTTCAAAATGAGGTGGTGCTGCAAAAGTATTTAGAATATCACCACAGAATATTTTCAGTATGAATTCACAAAATTAAGTATTAAAAAATGAAATTAACCCTAAAATTTTAAAACAATATAGGCATGTGCTTGTAAAACCATTAGAACACTTAATAAACCATTCTATAAAAAAATGGGGTTTTCCCAAGTATATATATTAAAACTTATTATAGTTATTCTTTATGATGCATAACAAGTTGCAAAATTTCAGAAACACAAAAATATCAGAAATAACACTACCCTTTGCACACAAATACTACACCGACAATTTGTAAAATTCACTTCCCATCCTAGTCTAAACTACAGTTTCAACAAAATTTCACAACTTTAGCTTCACAGAACAAGTATACCAATTTGCTTGCTTCTCCTTTGAAAGACAGAATACCACCAGAACAAAAATAAGGCATCTACTTAATCAACTGCGAAAACTGCAACCTGGTGTAAGTAGGTAAAACATTGAAACCAGAAGGAAAGAATATTTCAGTTGCATTACCAATAAACAAATACATAGAAAAATCCACTGTAGCAAACCATTTTTGGACTGCCAACAGTGACATCAATCCAAAAGTGACATGATTGAGGAACGTCAGTGTATCTGCTGAACTAGAAGTTTGGGAAAACATTCACATCATAAAAACAAAAGAACACGTAATGAATTTTGAAATCCCTCCCTTGAATAACCTCAGCAATTTCATCACAGTATACCAGATGATGTCACCTATGCAACCAAACCAGTAATCATGTCTTCAGTGTTGCCAGTTGGACCAAGGCTGAAGATGGAAGCCATTGCTTCTGAAACATGTTCCGAAATCGAATTTACATAAATGAAATTAGTATCGCTAACCAACTCAACAATCTTTCAAGTTATTGTTTCACCTCACTGTTTCCAGAGCTTGTAACTTCAAAATTAATCAGAGCATGATACTCATTTGTTTGTTTTAAAACTAGTTATTATCAGGCAGTAACTAGAAGCATGATTTTTAAACAAAAACAGATCTGACCTGTGCATAGCTCTTAGTGTAAAAAAAAAAAAAAAAAAAAAAAGATAGTTATGATTTCAATAAACTCTGCAATCTAATCTAAAATGAAGTGATATGCTTCTCTCTCAGATGTTAAAAATGTTCACCTCCATTAATAATTTACATAAATTTATTTTAACTTTCCCACAAGCTAATGTAAGTGAATGATGTAATTATAGTCTGAACATTGTGGGATAATGTGGTGAACAAGCATATTCTTCAAGAATGCAATCTGGAGAAGGATTCAAGAATTAAAATAACTACACTTCAGTTTTTGACTACGCTGCAGAGATTCTCACAATATATTTCACTGTTATAGTACTGCATAGCATCTTAAATTAAATCAACTGGAAATAAAATAGGTTTCTTCACTGTTGTGAGGGTATTTTCACAGAAACAAGGATGATTGGGGTAACAAACCAAATAAATAAGAATTGCATTATTACTCCATAATCAGCTACCAGAGACCACATGTCCCTTTTACCAAAATACTCAGAAGTGTGGTTACTTTATTGCTTACGTAATATGTTTTTACGTAAATTATTAGAACTTGAAGATCTTATGTTGTGCTGCTTTTGTTTTGTTTGGTTACATAATTTTTAACTGCCCCACATATGGGAGCCAATTTGTAGTAACTTTTATGTTGTATTTATTTAACATTATTGTAGCCCCACGTTGTGGTAGCCAATTTGTAACGGTATTACTTACAAATGTTTGTTTACATCACGTGTGTTGAAGCCATCTTGTGACGTCATTCATTTGTTCGGTTTGTAGCTCCATCTAGTGTTAGCAATTTGTGGTACCTAGTATCAGTGTTTGAAAGAATTTTAAGTTTTGTTTATTGTCCTCCGGCTAGCTATTATCTTATCTTGGGTCGAACATGTGTCTTGATCAGGGTTGTGTAAACGGAAAGGAATCTTTTATCCAAAAAGAACACTGATGAAGAAATTTGTTTTATAATTTTTATTGTCGAACACGTTCACTATCACTTTTACATATTGATCTAGATACTCGCCAAACTGAAACTGTTATAATAACTTCTTACTGATCACTTTTAATCAACGTACTTCAAGCTTTTGTATAATTAACTTTACCATATTTTAGATCTTTCATAATTCTGCTGCGCGTAACTTGTGAATCTATCTCCGATGTATGACGAACTAATACTTTCGACGAACTGACTGACTGAAGACGACGTGTAGTGTACACAGATTTTTGATGAACTGCGCAAGCTACCTCTAACCTACCCTATTTATACGCCTTCATCCAGATACGCCTAAAGATTATAACTGAACTGCAATTGGCTAATAAAACGCGCCAACATTAGCATCAATTTTAATATCCAATTAAAATTATGAATACATATGCTTTAGGGAGGAAACATTCCAGAAGTTTCTACCGAAAACGCGCCAACATTACGTAACTTCCTCGTTTCCAATAATGATAAACAGCTTACCCCCCTCTCTGCATTATTGCGCGCTATTATTGACAGTTTCAGTAAGGTCGTATAAACTTACTTATCAACAATAATTACAGTCAAGAAACATCTCAAATCAATGTCACATAATAATGCATATTCATACTACAATCATTATTTACATTAAAGTAATTTGTGATACAAATTACTGCATCAGAAGGTATCCCTGAACAACCTCTGAAAGTTTGTCAGTGTAGTTTTTGTTCACCCTGTATAACAAGTCACCTGAATACATAAAAAATTTTGAATCGCAACAAAAATTTAAAAGGATATTATTAAATTTCTTAAAGACAACAGTTTTTATAGCATAGATGAATTTCTAAATCTATAATTATTGTAAAATTGAAATTCCCTACTTGATGTAAATTGTAAATAATATATACAATATTTGATGTATTCTACAACATGTGCATGCTTTAATTGATGAATAATAAATGAAATGAAATAGGTTGTTACAATACCACATTGATAAGATAACTGAATTTTATATCTAACATTCTGATTTACATTTAAAGCAGCATAATTTACCTTGCACACTAATTAGAATCACTGCAGATAATCCAGAACCAATACCATTCACAGCTTCACATAGGTAATAGCCTTCATTTGTTTTCTGAATGTTGTTTATTGTAAGAGTTCCATCTTCTACCTTAATATTGGGGTTATTGGGTTTCAAATCCTTATAGTCTCCAGGCGTATCCCCTGAAAATATGTAATGGAATTAGAAACAGCTTTCTTTGATGCAATTAATCTATAATACCCCACTTCCCCCTCCCCCATTTTTAGATTTTAACATGAATGTTTATCCTATTTATACATATTTTAAACCAGGAATGGTAAAAATACCTCCATTAGCCAAATCACCAAATAAGCATAATGCATAGCACCATTCAGAAGCAGAAAACACAAATGGACAGCCAGAGAGAGAGAGGGGCAGTGGGCGTCCAAATGACTACTGAATCCTGTTACTGCCATGCCTGTTTTAAACTGCTGCTTTAGAATCGCCTAATAAGTGCAAATGATGAAATTCTACCTGTCAGTTTTAGTTTCTTCTGAATTTAGTTAAACCATCCTATAACAATTATTTTCACTTCTTATTCTCATTATTTTTAATTAACTTTCTTTTAAGCCAGCATTAATCTTAAAAAGTTTAGGACAAGTTTTCTTCTTCTGTATTTACAACGAAACTCGGTTATTTTCTTAGGTGATTGTTGACTTAATACACAAGTGCAAACAAACAATGCACAATATTCCTTAGATCTGTGATTTGTTGCTTTTTTCTCCAAGCGATATTATTATGAAGGACATTTACAAATACATAATATTTATTGTAATTAGATTTGTTTACAAATTTTTGACATTGTCAAAATTACAGTTAAAAAAGAAGAAAAGAAACATAGTAATATATACAAAATTAAAACATTCAAAATAATAGCATTGAAGAATTACTTACAAGTCTTATAAATTATTATATAAGCATCTATTGTTAAGGAATATTTTTAATTTTGCTTTAAGTTTGGATCTAGTTAGTTGTTTAATGTCATTTGGCAGTTTAGTGTATAAAATAAAACGTTGAACATTTAATTTTTTCTTATATTTTCTTAGTAAAGCTTCTTCTAAAAAAATCTGTATTATATCTAGTGCAAAGATGGTGGATATTATTGTTCTCTTCACTTCCATTTTCTACTGCAAGTATAATGTCTTATACATATACATTGAATATAGTGTCAATATGCTATTATTGATGAATGCATGTTTACAGTAGCAATGGATTTTAAGTTATACATTGTCCTTATACATTTCTTTTCCATTGTTTATATATATTCTTTTATTCAGTGCTAAGAACAATACATTGGTGGCTACTACTTTTAGCCCTGGCCATTATTGGGTATACCATCATCATTCCATTTGATAAGTACACTTAATTACTAGAGGACATCTACATTTATTTATTTGTACTAAGCCGCCATATACAGAATGTGGCTATCATCAGCACAGGCTGTTATCTTAGCCATACTCAAAACCCAAGTTTTCCTTGTATCTAGTACTACAACTACTTTTGCATTATAAAGAGTTGTTTTATACGAGTTTTGCAGGAGATACTCCATATTTCGACGCCATAAGTTAGATAATAGATGGATTACTCCATAATAATTTTTGTTCAGTAAACTCCGGTTATTAAAAGGTTTAAAATATCATAATAGATAAATAGATTTGCTAATCTGGTTACACACCTAGTCTATATGATCTATACATGATAAGTTACTGTTTACAAATGCCTAGAAATGTTTGAGACTTTACCTTTTTTTGGTGTTGTCATAACTGTGAGTTTCTATTTTCCATGAAAGACTAATATTCATTGTAGCATTTTTTTCTATATTTCATTTTAAGTTAAGAGATTCAAAACAATTTTTGAGAGTAGTTATAGTATTTTCCATACTTTTATGTAAAACTTGATGGTTTAGTCCAGAGCATGTCGCTGTAATATCATGTGCATTATCATAGTACCTGATGACATTGTATTGTTTATATAAACTGAAATGGACCCTGACAGTACCTTGTGGTACACCATATTTTACTTGCTTATACTTTGCCTGAAATAAGTGTATACCATTCCTTTCTTGTGGTGGATCTAAACTGATTGATACCTACCTTCTAGGTGCAAAGAGATTAATTTTCCAGGGAGTCCTTTAATTCGATATGATTCCAGTATGTTTTAATAATACTTTATGGTCAACACAGTCAAAGTCTTTTGGAAAATCTAAGAAAAGTGCACTAAGTTTTTCATTGTTTTCTATTTTTTCAGTTACTTCATCTATAAATTTACAAATTGCTGTTATTGTTGAAAATCATTTTCTAAATCCATGTTGAAGCTCTTTATAATGTTATGTTTTGTAGTATATTCTGTTAGCCTACTTAATAGAATTTTCTTCATAAAGTTTTGGAATTTCAGATGTTAGTGATATTGATCCATAATTATTAACTTCATTTGTATTCCCCTTTTTAAGTAATGGTCTAACTACACTAAGTTTTGGTATATCCAGGAAAACTTAATTTATTATAGAGCTGTTTATAAAGGTTAAACATGGATTCTTACTCAGCTTTACTGTAGTATTTTGCTCAGCTACATTAAGAAAGTAACTATTTAAATACTCATTGTATTTGGTTCATTTTCCACTACACCATTTACGTGTAGTTCCAGGTTTTAGTGTGCATTTTTCACAAGCCCTGTGATGTTTATAACCCTCAGATAGTTTTATTTATATTGGATGATTTACTAATCTTGTCACTGTGGTTCATTGCCCTAAATTCTTGCAATCTGTTTTGGTATTTACACTTACCATTTATTTTCTGATTATGTTTATAATAGTCCAGACATATCATTTTATGTAACTGATACAAGGGTGGTCTGAAAAGTTTCCGACCTCAACATGAAGATGGCAGCACTCGTAAATAAAAGCTAGCGAATTTCGTTGTTCATCTGTTGACAGTTACTCACCAAAGTTTCAGCCATTTTGGATGCTCAGTAGTTATGTAACAGTCATTTGAGTGAGGTAATGTGAGTGTTTTTATGAAAATGGACAAAATCGAGTATCGAGCTGTCATTAAATATTTGTTTTTGAAAGGCAATATGCCTATGCAAATCAAAGATGAGTTGGATTCTGTGTATGGGGACTCTGCACCATCATTTACCACAGTGAAATTTTGGGCAGCTGAATTTAAACATGGCCGTAAGAGCTTGGGAGACGATGAATGTTCGGGACGTGAAAAAATTGCAGCTACCGACGAAAACATCGCTAAAGTTCACCAAATGGTGCTAGACGACCACTGAATTAAAGTGAGAGAGATAGCAGAGGCTATGAACATGTCAAAAGAACGTGTTTGTTACATATTAAATCAACATTTAGACATGAGAAAGCTGTCCGCGCGTTGAGTGCCGTGTTTGCTCACGTTTGACCAAAAACGTGTTTGAATGAACATTTCCAACACTCTGTTGGCGCAGTTTAGGCACAATAAATCCGAGTTTTGGCACCTATTAATTACTGTAGATGAAACTTGGATACACCATTATATGCCCGAAACAAAAATACAGTCCAAACAGTGGGCTGCAAAGGGGAAACCGGCTCCAAAAAAAAGCAAAAACTGCTTTTTCGGCTGGGAAAGTGATGGCGACTGTTTTTTGGGATAGTCATGGAGTTATTTTAATCGATTATCTTCAAAAAGGAAAAACCATTACAGGAGCATACTACGCATCATTACTTGACAAGCTGAAGACAGAACTTGCAGAAAAACGGCCACATTTGCAGAAAAAGAAAATCCTGTTTCACCACGACAATGCACTGTCTCACACCTCAGCGGTTGCAATGGCGAAAATCCATGAATTATGGTTTGAATTGCTTGACCATCCGCCTTACTCACCAGATCTAGCCCCAAGCGACTTCTTTTTGTTCCCTCATCTGAAAATTGCGCTCGGAGGACAGAGATTTTCATCAAATGAAGAGGCAATCACCTTCGTGAACAATTATTTTGCAGATAAAAATGCTGAGTACTATTTGGTTGGGTTACAGAGATGGGAGCATCGCTGGGAGAAGTGTGTAGAGTTACAAGGAGACTATGTTGAAAAATAAAGAAAAAAAATTTTGAAAAAATGTCTTGTATCTTTATTAGGTCGGAAACTTTTCAGACCACCCTCGTACATAGCTTTCATCTTTTCTCTTAACAAAAATACTTCCCTAGGTAGATTAATTTTTTTGTTTTTTATTTAAATATACAGTTTTACTTTTAATTGGACAACATAATATGTCAAGATTGTACTGAAATATTTTGTAAAATTCATGCCAATTGACATTTACAGAATTTATGCTAATGATTCTTTCCCAGTTTCCTTCATTTAGCTTGTTGACTAAATCTCTTATACTTGTATCATTAATTATTCAATTTTTTTTATTACCTTACTCTTTAATTTATGGCAAAATAGGTCTATTAAATCAAAAAATTGTGCATAATGATCTGACAAGTGGGTATTTAGGACATGCATGTTTATTTTATACTTATTTATGTTGGCAGCAGTATGACCAATACTATTTGAAGTTAAATCTGTTACTCTTGTAGGTTCGCTAATCAGATCTTTTATAGTGTAGATGTTAAATAGTTCATTAATTCATATAATAGTTCATTATTACACGCTTGCAAGCCAGGAACAAGAACCCTACTTACGAACTGACATCCTTCTATGTAGTGTTGTGGACCTAACCATTTTAGTATAGTGACTTATGCCTAAGTCCTGCATCCATAAAAGATTACTGAAGAAAAATACTGTACTTCAATGTTTAACTTCTCTGCACAGGTGAAGAAAAGAACGATTTATAGAAGGAAGATGCTGAGAATATACTACAAGAGCATTTAGTACTAAGCTTAGAATATTTATTTAAAGTAGGTATTGATAACTTATCATAACATCACTCAGATGGTAATAAAAATGTTATGTTTCTTTTATAAAAAATAGTTCATTCAGCTTTTCATAATCCCTATCTAAGAAGTTGTTATTTATCATAAGGAAACCTGCAATAATAATTTGAGATTGTTTTATTATATATCTACTCCATACTTTGTCTAGATGGAGAATTCCTCTATAGAGATCTATAAATTCAAAGAACAATAATATCCTCATTGCTAATGTGTATTAAAACAACTGCAACACTTTTTTCTACACAACATTTTTCTAGTTTAAGATCAGTTACTTCAAACATGCTATGTACATATATTATAAGGGCCCCCCTCCCCAATTTTGCACACACTCCTTGAAAATGAACCAGTAACATTGTAGTTTTCTGTTTTATGCAAATCTCGCTGATCCTTATTTAAACCATTTTCAGTGACAACATCTACCTGGGTATCCAATTTACAGTTACTTGATGTAATACTACCAATTTATTGGCTAAATGAAAAACTCTGAAAAACATGCATTAATCATTACATTGTTGTTATCCTCCATGGTCTAGGGGTACCATGCTAGCCTCTAGTTCTCAAGGGGGTGGGTTCAAACCTGGCGGAGGGCATTAGATTTTTTCAGGCCTTAGCATGGCTTCCTTCAAAAGGCAAGTAAAGTCAGTGGTCCCGTGTCATAAATTTACATAAAAGAACCTCAAGCCTGATAAAGAGGCCTCTGAACAAAATTTCTGGTCATTCACACCCAATATAGAATGGGACTCTAAGGACCGTAATAGTTCAAGAGCGTCCATAAACAAAATTCAAATTTGTTTAGCGTTACAATTGTTATTACTATTGCCACCATTACTTTTGTGGTCCTAACTACTCTCAGATGTGATATAGTTTTTTATTTCTAGTAACATCCACCATATTACTTACAGATCCCTCTTTGTCATCATCAGTGCTAGTTGTTAGTTTTCCTGTTACATGCACATATTTATAACTTCACCTATCAGCTGGCTTAATAAGTATGACACCTTACTGTTTAGATGGAGGCCATTCCCCCCCCAAACAACTACTGTTCAGATATTTATTCACTTCAACAAAGTCTGCCTGTAAAGCCTGGCATGCCCAACATACACTCTGATTTATCTCACTGATTAGTTTGCAGCTAATGTCTCTTCTCATCACTATGCTATTCACCACTACTTTTGCCATAGGAAAACACTTTTTACACATTTTATCACATTGTATACTTCACTCATAACTGATCAGTTTCAGTTGATTGTTTTATGTTGTTCATGCCTACTCTTTGTTTTATTATATACTTACTATTTTTAATAACGGTTCATACCAAAGAATTGTCAATAAGTATATCAACAATAAATGCAAAGTATGGTATTCTCCAAAGTTAAAGTTAGTGCAAATAAAATTATTGTATTATCACAGCTATTAAAATGTTCAAAGTCTGATAGGTCAAATAGTATTATAAAGGAAATTAGAAAGCATAAAGCAGAATACAGATGTGAAATTTCAAAATCAAAAGGGAATTATAATTATTATCTAATGCAAAATACTAAAAATAAATGTAAATCAGCTCAGAAAATTATAAATAATGATTTATGTTCTATGAAATAGTAATTCTATGTCTAAAGGCATTTCAGCTGAAGATTTATTTTATTAACTCTCCGAAAATTATTCATGTTAATATAAATATTCCTTGTAAATCAGCTGATATATTTATAGCACTGCTTATGTGAGCTCTGTATTTCAATGGCATGCTGTAGATTATGTTTATCTTATGAAATTAATTACCAGGCTCAATAACTCTAATACTAAAGATTACTATGGTTTTGGTGATAATCTGTTAAATAAAGTATTGTTAATTATAATTTATCCACTTGTTGTGGTTATAAATCAATGCCTATATCAAGGTAGCTTTCCTGATATATTTAAGATTTCAAAAACAATCCCAATTTTTAAAGAAGGGTGTTAAAGATATTATTTCTAATTAAAGATTTATCTCTCTTGTGTCTAGTTTTTCTAGTTTTTGAATTGGTATTAGTTAATCAGTTGCCTCTTTATTTTGAAAGCCATGGGTTATTTTATAAATACCAGTTTGGTTTTACAAAAGGAAAATCAACTATTCATTCTGTCCCTCAATTAATACTTTGCATTTTTTAATCTCCTGAAGCAAAAGAAAAACCTTTTTCATGTTTTTATGATATATCTAGGGCTTTTGAACTGTTTGTTCCATAATATTTTGTTAAAAAAATTAGCCTATTATGGTGTTTGTGGAAAAGGAAATGTATTTATTGCCTCCTACCTCAGTAACAGAACACAAGTTGTGGAAGTGAATGATAGGTGTTCTTCACCTAAACCTACAAAGTATGGAGTTTCTCAAGGGTCTGTTCTAGATCTTTTTTTAATTTATTTATTGTCATGTTAAATGGCTTGCCCTAATGATTAAGTAACAAAACTATGTTTTTTTTATTCTGGAATGGATGATAATGAAGACATAACATAATAATCTGTTGGATTGGTTCAGTGCTATCAGTTTAAGCCTTGACTTGAATAAGACACAACACATTGATTTCATTCTAAGAAAAGCTAATAACCATAATGCTGTTATAATTTTAGGAATTTACATTGATAAAATTATAACTTGGAATTGCCACAGTACTATTTTATGTCAGAAACTTTCTAGACTTGCCTGAAAAGTAGGTTTACTTTTACAAACAATCCCAGAAAATTCTTAATTGAAAACTGTTTTTATGACTTAAAAGAAAATTTTAATTTGTAATTGTTAAAGATCTGTTATCATGATTTTTGTTTGTTCTTTATGACAAAGTCTCCTACAAATTGTATTTGTTCAGTGGCTAGTAAAAATCCATCCACCCATCCATACATGTGCAACACTACCATTTTGCTATGTGGGATACTTATAATATATCCTTCCAAGATATTTTTGTATGCCTTACTTCTTTGCTGAAAGAATATGATTTAACAGAAATTAGGTAACATTTAAGTTAGTACTTTAATTTGCACAACTTGATATACATTTGATGTCTTCTGGAGTATTTAAAATTTCTAGCAAAGTGCTTCTTGCAGACATAAATGTTATTATGTGTGCGCTTGGTAATATTATTCTTAATTGAAACATATACATCTATCTTTACCAAATTTGTGGTATTTCCCAGTCCTTAGAATGAATGCTTTAACATTTTAGGTTCCCAAGCTGTTTATTTATTTCACACTTTAATTCACATCCAATATGACCTCCTAAGTTCTTTAGTAATTTGGTTCTTTTGGATGTCACTATTTCTTGTCATTTTTGGGGATGAAACTTGAATATAACTGTTTCATACATTAGTTACAAACAGAATACTAGTTCAGTTGCTTGAGGGATTTTTTCCAACAAAAAGGTGTTCAGAGCAGTTTCTTTTCATGAAGTATTTAGAAGTTATCTAATTCTACAGTACCAGTATCCTTCATGCTACAGATAACCATTATATAACTTCTGAACAGTGACTTGCATGGCAATATTCAATTCAAATTTATGCACAAAGGTTTATTTATGAGCAAAAATAAGCCACAGAAAAGAAAAAAAAAAAAACTCCTTTTACACTGCTAATGAGACACTATCAAGGAAAATAATTTAATTAAAGTGCTATGTAGATACACCATTTGTGTCCACTCATCTTTCTTTGGTCATAGAAAGCAACACAGTTATAAATTTACTGACTTAATGTATGAAAATGAAACTTACCAGCAGCACGTTTCCATGTAACTTGTGGCCGGGGAAAACCATCAGCTTTACATTCAACCTTTGCATCACTGCCTTGAGCAAATGCTTTATCTGTAGGCTCAAGAATCCATCTTGGTGGAACTGCAGCAAAATGAACAATAACCATTAGGTAAAATTCCTTTAAATATGCCTACTTATTGATGTGAATTTAATATTGCTTTCAAAACCTAAGCATCTGCTTTTATTAGGCAAAAGTTATTTTAGAAAACAAATTTTTTTGTGAAAATACAAATTTAGAAAAAAAATTGCTTTTGAAAATTACTTAATGCTTTTGGCAATTAAATTATTACTATTTAAAAATATTGAAATTCTATTTAAGTAATTTAAACCTGAGTTATCAATTTTGAATAGATGAAAAATTTTGCAATGCAATGATTATCTATCATTGTACATACATAACTGAGCCGACACTCAACTGCAACATATTACATTGTTCAATTTATAACTGAATGCCAATTTTTCTGAGAGAGATTGTTAAAGACCTGTGTATGTATCTCAAATTATATACTTCTCTCCTATGAAAGAAATTTAGAATAAGTTTAAAATTCATTGCAGTTGAGAGTCAGCAAAATACCTAATTGGCAGCAACACCTAATGAAATTTTTGTAATAATAATAATAATAAACCTAATGAAATGTTTCTCACATGAACAAATACTTGTATTTAGTGATTAACTGTGAGCAAATGATGGCTACAATAGCCTTTTACATAACAATTTCATAGGGAGACATATTTGGTCTTCATAAATTTAAGGTTAGTAATGGCAAAATTATTGAATTAAAGTATGTTTTTTATTTTAAAAAGCTAAAATAAGTAGCAAAAATGCTATTTCATTTAATACTAAAACATCTACCCCTAGCATTTTGATATACAAGAAGTTCACAGGTGTCACTGCCTTGTACAAAATGCATCTATTGCCATATATATTTTGTTTCAGAAAAGCTGAATAGATAAATGATCAAATTTAGATAAATGTCAAATAAAAGTTTGGTATTTGTTTCCATTTGTTGAATGGCAATAGCTACACAAAGTATTTAAAACCAATGCAAATTTCTAGAATTTCAACACATGATTACTTGCAAGCCAAATGAGTAATAAGATAACTATCATGCTGAAATCTGCAATGGAATAATAGAACTTTCTTTCATCTGTATTATTTTCCACATCTTTTTGAATTATGTTTTAAACATCTATCTACCTTCTGCAAATGCCATAGAAAGAAAGTTCTTAACTCCTTAAACTAACGATCATGCACATTCAACTACACAGATACTAAGGAGAGGCTACAAGCACAGCAATGAACCATACTCAAGTTAACAT
The DNA here is from genome assembly GCA_030765065.1 of Deroplatys truncata. NCBI lineage: Eukaryota > Metazoa > Arthropoda > Insecta > Mantodea > Mantidae > Deroplatys > Deroplatys truncata. Next base: position 25,405,428 of record CM060980.1, read on the forward strand.
GCATCAACTAAAAGAGAAATTAGAAACAAAACATGAAAAGCCTTACATTTACAAGCTCTAATATTGCAATGGAGCACAAACCACAATACATTAGTAGCATTACTAGGCAGTTACAAGACAAACCAAAATGAAAAAAAAGTAAAAACTAAAAAAAGTACTTATATTATACACAAAATAAAAAAATAAGTAAAAAGAAAGAAAAATAAAAGGATTAGTAACAGGTGTCAGGTTAGGACAAGTATTTAAAAAAATGAATGTTTTTAATAGCTAAACCAGGCACATTTCTTAGGAAAGGAATATGGAAGATGAAAGGATTGTGCTCTGGTGAAAATGATAATATAATTATCCATGAATAAAGAAGAAGAGCTAAGGTATTTTAGATTACAACTTGATGACCCTGCTGCGACATAAATGTACCTTTTCACTTTTCTTACATGGATTTAAACTATAGGTATAACATTCTGCACTTATTCAAATATTTCATTGAAAAGGGTTGCACTCTGTTAAGTTTTTAGAGCAAGATGATATAAACAAAATCATCTTTTCGAAGAAGAAATAAGAAGAAGAATAAAAATAATTCAATCCTCAGTGAAGTAAACAATGTGTAATGTATAGAGAAGTAAAATTAAATCAGCGAGCACTTAAATGAATACAGTTAAGTAGGATGTCTAGCGTAAGCAGATGCTAACACCATGACAAAACAACTTATACTTCATGAGGGGAGAAAATTCTACTTTTGATTTATCAACTGTTGAGGCTACAGTTTTACACATAAACAGAGCAACAAGGCAAACAATAATACTGTTTGACTTTTCAGACAGTGCGTGCAAAACAAGAACAACGAGTTTAACAACTAGTTCATCAAAGTATCTCATTATATTACACAAAGTGACAATGTATGCTCATTTCTACTAAATAATGATCTGTGTGTCTCAGCAGTTCCTAGAATTCATCATGTTACATACATTCCACATAAGCCATACTTTTATTTGTCTGTGGTACTCTGTGGTTTTAATGATCATTTTTGTAAATGCAAAAGTACTTTGCAAGTGCATTATTTATTTGTTTTTAAGCTGAATAACATGAAAATAATAACTTTAGAAGATACTTTCAAAGCTATTCTATCTATCAGGGCATGCTGCTTATTCATTTATTAAATAAATGAAAGTTTTTGATGCAATCTATCCTTTAAAAGAATATTAAATTTTGTATTTATTTTCCGAAAATGATTTTCTTTCTCACTTAAGGTAACTCACATTAATGTTATCCATTTGTCCAAGGTTTATTCATTTTGTGCTGAAGCACAAAGAAATTGGGAGAGGCAGTCTCTGCTTTATACCAGTACCAATGAATAAGTAAACTAAATGGAAAATATTTTAGGTCCACGTGTAATTTGATAAATACAGGGATGAAATGAGTAACATATTCTACATAAAAATCAGTAATGTTAAAGAAATTATTGAATACTCATAATTCCTTTTTATAAAGTCAATGAAGAAGCAAAGCTATGTGTGAAACTCTTCACTTTGTATATAAATACACTGCAAGCTCTAGCTAATGTGATCTGAAGTATGCAGGTAGCCAAGTAGCATACAAATTATACAAAAATGAACATCAAAACCATTAACTTTCTGCTGGAATTTCATAATCAAAAGATTAACAGAAATGTCTGATTTTACCCTTGACAACAAGCTCAGCAGTTCTGTTGGCATGACCAGCAGTGTTGCTGGCAAAACAAGTATAATAACCAGCATGCTTGTATGTTACCCGCTGAACTATGAGCAGACTAGTCTGTCTTCCAACATTCACAGTTGTTACTCCCATAGCAGGAGTAACTATCTGTTCATCATGAAACCAGGAGAATGCAATGGGAAGATCACCTGTTGAGGCTACACAGGTCAATTGTACATATTCCCCTTCTCGGCTGTACTCAGAAGAAAATGAGAGGGGTAGCAGAGTTGGAACCTCTGCGAGTATAAAGAAACAAACAAGAAAAAGGGCCACAGCCAGTTCTGATTTTTGTATTTAGAACTATAAAATACTTAATTCTAAAACAAAACACCAGCTCAACTGATCAAAACTGCTGTAATCAAAATGAAATCACAACCATATTTTAATGAAGTGTAACAATTTCAAATCCAGAACTATGATTGCAGCTGATGGTTATTTACAGAAGACAGCATGACAACACAAACTGAATAATTTTTATGCACATGGGTACTGCAAAACAATGGGTTTTTAGTTAAAGTAATTCATAATTATAAACTGCAGAAAACTTGGATAGCACCTGTTTGAAACATCACAGCTCAAATATCATGTCATGCATTTGCTTTTTACAAAAAATTGCAGCCCATGTGATATAAATGTATAAACACAAAAATAAATTTAGAAAGACCTAAATGCTGTGTTATAGCTAATGTTATAATATTTAGAAATGGCCTACCCTTGACTTTAAGAAGCGAGGAATGGCTAGCCTTTCCAGCAGAATTTGAGGCAATGCAGGTGTACTTCCCAGAGTCACTTAGAGAAAGCCGAGAAAGTGAAAGAATGACTGTAAAGTCATCTAATCTTTGTATATTTCTGCTTCCATTGGATAGATTACGGCCATCTTTTAGCCATGTAACACTAAGTGGTATGTCACCCGCCACAACAGAGCACATCACTCTTGTTGAACTACCGCCATTTATGCCATTCTGATCAAATGCGAATGGTTGAATCTGTGGTTCAACTAGAAGAATTATGAATGCATCAGTGAGAAACAGACTATAATACACGGCAAAGTGTTGAAGATTTGTAGCTGTAGTCCCTTCAGTACCTAAAATGATACTAAATGCCTGTACCTTTGAGGTATCATGCATTTGCATAAACCAAAGATTTAAGAATGTGTGCTCAGCATACCATGAATAGCTAAACTTGTTGTGTAGTTGACCGAACCAGCTGGATTTCTCACTGTACAAGTGTAGTTTCCACGATGACCTGAATTTGCTGGGTCTATGACCAGCACACTGGTTTTACGTCCAACTTTAGTAGTGGATATTCCCATCTGAGAGGATAATTCTGTTCCTTGAAAGCTCCATGAAATATCAAGTGGGGCATCACCCTGTGCTACCTGGCAGGTCACTTGTGTTGCTTCTCCAGCAAAGATTGGGTCATCAAAATGGAAAGGGATGATCCGAGGTAAAACTAGAATGAAATATCGATATAAACAAAAGCTGTTTCTTAACATCTGAAAATTAATAAATCATACCCTTAACCTTCAACTCAGATGAATGTTGTGCTACACCAGCTGCATTAGATGCTATGCAAGTATAATTTCCTGAGTCATTTAGGGAGAGGTGTGAAATTGAAAGAATTGCTGTATAATCATCCAGATGTTGAATCTTTCCACTGTACTCAGATAGTGTATGACCATTCTTGAGCCATGTTATGTTAAGGGGCACATCACCAGCCACCACAGTACACATTACTCTTGCAGATCCACCTCCATTTATCCCATTCTGCTTGAAATGGAATGGTTCGATCTCTGGTTCAACTAACAAACAAATCAAGCATGATGTAAAACAGCAGTATTTCAGCTATTTAATATACAAAAGCTCAGGAGGAGCAACCATCTCTTTCATATTACCATATTCAGATCTCGCAATGATCTGCTGAGTATAATGTACATTTGGTAACATTTGCATATAGAGTGAAAAGCTTCAATAACATTTAAAATGCTTAATGATGTATATTGCTGCAGTTGAGTTCAAATTCTTTAGGGCAACTTGCTAACAGCCCTTTTATTTCATGCGTTAGAGATCATGTCTCAGCATACCATGAATAGCTAAGCTTGTAGTATAGTTGACAGAGCCTGCTGGATTTCTCACTGTACAAGTGTAGTTTCCTCGATGACCAGAATTTGCTGGGTCTATTACCAGAACGCTAGTCTTATATCCAACTTTGGTTGTGGATACTCCCATCTGAGAGGATAAGTCTGTTCCTTGGAAACTCCATGTAATATCAAATGGGGCATCACCCTCAGCTATCTGGCAGGTCACTTGAGTTGCTTGTCCAGCAAAGATTGGTTCATCAAAATGGAAAGGGATGATCCGAGGTAAAACTAGAATGAAAGAGCATGCATGTCAAGTGACAGATTTATTTTCACTTTCAGATTTAAGCTCTTGACATGTCATTGCTTAATATTCTGTTAATGAGTTAATCGACAGAAAGGATGATAAGGAAAAAACTTGTAAGAATTCCCAATTGTTCACTGCATTCTTGTATCAGACACCTGATCCCAGTTTTAAATGGCCATTGAATGCTGAAGTCTTCACTGAACAGTATATTTAATGAATATAAGAATACTGAGAGGGCAATGGAATGATGCAATGAAGAATCATTATTATAAACTACATTTGATTCTGTAATGAAATGAAGTGCTTTTAATTTGTACCTATACGGCATCATGCATTTATACAAGTCATGCCATATTCATGAATGTTTTCTCAGCGTACCATGAATAGCCAAACTGGCTGTATAGTTGACAGAGCCTGCTGGATTTCTTACTGTACAAGTGTAGTTTCCACGATGGCCAGAATTTGCTGGGTCTATTATCAATATGCTAGTTTTACGCCCCACTTTAGTTGTAGATATTCCCATTTGAGAAGATAATTCTGTTCCTTGAAAACTCCATGAAATATCAAGTGGATGATCACCTTCAGCTACAAGACATGTCACTTGTGTTGCTTGACCAGCAAATATTGGGTCATCAAAATGGAAGGGGATGATCCTTGGTAAAACTAAAATGAAAAAACAGGGGGAAGAACAGAGGTATTGCTTAGAGCTGCATGGATAAATTCCTTATTTAAATCAATTCTCAAAGGAAGATGCTCAGTCTTTTAGTTTATTGTGTATATTCACACATTATTTTCTAAAATTAATCTTGAACTTTCCTGAAAACTGAGGAAAAAGGAAAAAGTTATGTCTGCAGGTTTTCTAATAAACGCAGTGTAGGAATTTTGTATCTTAAACTATTTATAATGCTGCTGAATGCGACATTATTGGAGTTCCATCTCTATGCCTATGCCACCAGCTGCTTCAGGAAACTGGTGCTACATAAACAGAATAGTGTTGTTGTCTCTCATGGGAATCAATAAAGTACTCAGAAAAGCAATAAAATGCGTTTAAAATGGAAACAGTGTTAAGAGAGCTAAGATTCCCCTTGGGTTATATGTCTAATCTCAGAGTAAAAAAAAAAAAAAAAAAAAAAGAAACAAAAAAATATATATATACAAAAATGCAACTGCACTATGCTTTTTCGGAAAAAAAATCTCTGGACCTATGTCATATAGATGATGAATTAAAATCAGCTACATCAGATTCCAAGAAGCCCACATGCCAACCATCCAGCATACATGAATATTTATTTTTAATTCTTTTTTCTTCTTTCATTGAATTCATACCATGTACTTCAAGAGTAGCTGTGAAATTCACACTTCCAGCAGGGTTCCTTACTGTGCATGTGTAATTTCCGCAATGGCCTGAGTTTGCAGTTTCAATGAATAATGCACTTGCTTTCCTTCCAACTTTTACTGTTGAAATGCCCATCTGGGATGAAAGCACAGTTCCCTGGAAACTCCAAGATATATCGAGAGGAGCATCTCCATCCGATACTAGACAAGTAACTTGTGTTGCCTGGCCGGCAAAAATGGGAACATCAAAGTGGAAAGGGACGATCCGGGGTAAAACTAGAAATAAAAATTTGCATCACAATTACAGTACAGTGTTAAAATACTTTTGAACACTGAGATGTGTTTTCATACCCTTAATTTTCAAATCGGAGGAATAATTAGTTGCACCAGCAGGATTTGAAGCCACACAAGAATAATTTCCTGCATCCATTAATGACAGATGAGGAAGAGAAAGCATTACTGTGTTCTCATCTAATTTCAGTATTTTTTTGTTATCCTTTAGTTGTTCTCCATCTTTAAACCACTTTATTTCCAAAGGAGGATCCCCAGATACAACACTGCAGAGTGCTTTGAGAGAACTGCCACCATTAAGGCCATTTTGATTGAAGCTGAAAGGCTCAATCTGAGGCATTACTGAGAATAAAAAACAAAACTGCTACTAGCTGCAGATGAGACAAAGACATAAACACTGATATTCAAAGGGTATATGAAAGATAAGGTGATATTTTGTGTAAAAGTAAGTATTAACTGTATTCTAATATATTAGACAAATCCATGACTAAGGCATAATAGGTCATCCCAACTCAATGGCATATTTTCTTCAAATAAAATACTTCATTATTTTATTTATTTATAAAGTACTAATTATTCATTGATGTTCTATGTTATAACTGCTTAATATTAAATGGAAACAATCCTTTTAAGAAGAATCGGTCATGCCAACACTGATCCAATGCAATTAAATTTATGTTTGCAGGCCTCTCTGATTGACATCATACCATGAACTTTAAGACTAGCTGTGTAGTTCACGCTTCCAGCTGGATTTCTCACTGTACATGTATAGTTCCCCCGATGACCTGAGGTTGCTGGATCTATCAATAAAACACTAGTCTTTCTACCAAATTTGGCTGTTGAAATGCCCATTTGAGAAGATAATTCAGTGCCTTGAAAGCTCCAAGTTATATCAAGAGGAGAGTCACCTTCTGACACTAGACATGTAACTTGAGTTGTCTGTCCAGCAAAAATTGGAACATCAAAGTGGAAAGGGACGATCCGTGGTAAAACTAGAAATAAAAGTTAGTAAACAGTTATTGGAGAAAGAGCTTCTTAAAATGCATTAGAACATTAAGTAAAATTTGTTATATCTTTTATTATCAACATGGAAGAGTGATCAGCTATATCTCCAAGACTTAAAGCCACATGAGGCTTTTTTCCCCTTTCTTTGTTGGTTGTAATTTTTTTTTTTTTTTTTACAGAGACAGTCAACAAATGATGAAGAAAGAAGCACACTACTATTATGTAGTTTCACAATGTTCTGAATGGTTTTAGCCTACTGTTTCTCGGCATTTTAGCTCCAAATGAAAATGTCTTGAAATGATACTCAGAGTGCTTGAGAGAAGTACCTCATAAAGCTATTTGATTAGTTTGAAAGGCTCAAGCTGAAGTGTCTATATATTTAAAAATAAATCTGCTGCTTGCTGCAGAGGAGACAAAGAATTACACACCATACTCTAAAGCAAATCAAATTTATACAAAGGAAATATTCATATACTGTATCACAATAAGCAATAATTATAAAGGCAGCATACAAAGGAAATTAGAAACAATGGTCATCTTCTTAGTTCATAATTTCATAATGTGTCTTCTGCCTTCGAAGTAATTCCTATTTCCTTCATAAGCATGTGTACATTTAGTTATCCACTTATATGCTTTATTTTGAATTTCTTAAAATGTTCACAAGAAGTAAGCCTTTTAAGAAGAACAGCTCATGCCAACACCCATCCAATGCAATAAAACACTATGTATGTCAGGCTTCCTCAGTGACATCATACCATGAACTTCAAGGCTGGTTGTATAGTTTACACTTCCAGCTGGATTTCTCACTGTACATGTATAGTTCCCCCGATGACCCGAGGTTGCTGGATCTATCAATAAAACACTAGTTTTTCTACCAAATTTAGCTGTTGAAATTCCCATTTGAGAAGATAATTTCGTGCCTTGAAAACTCCAAGTAATATCAAGAGGAGAATCGCCTTGAGATACTTGGCATGTTACTTGTATTGCTTGCCCAGCAAAAATAGGTTCATCAAAATGGAAGGGGACGATCCGAGGCAAAACTGTAACAACACAGATTTTAAAATAACTTTCATTAACTGTTTTGGAAAAGACTAGGAAATGTAAACTGAAAATAATGCACACTAAGTGTTATCAGTGAAAGAAATCTAATGATATTGATCAAGCAGTTAAATAGATTTACGTGCCATTGACTATTAGTTTAGTAGAATGAGAGGTATTTCCTGCAGCATTTCTTGCAATGCAAGTATAATTTCCCTGATGCATGGGCATGACTAAGCTGATCGTTAGAACACTTGCTCTCTCTCCAAGTTTTGTTTTGACCACTCCTTGTGGGAAACTTGCTGATGTATTGAGTTGTTTGTCATAAAATATCCATTTAATATCTAGTGGTGTATCTCCTTTTGCTACAAAGCAGTTGAGTTGCACCACGTCACCAGGATTGGAAGGAACATCACCAAAGGAAAATGGTACTATCACAGGTTTCACTGCAATATTTTCAAACTATTTGAAATGTTTAGTTACCACACATGTTTACAACTCTTAGTTCTCTTAGTTGCTGTACATACTAAGCTCTCATATTTTAATTTCTTCCTGGGTTGTCTAACACTGGGAATTAACAAAAGATAGTGTTTTATTGACTACATAAATGATAATGTACAAGCTTCTACATAATGTACGTTTATAATGGCAGAATATCATAAAATGTCCATTTTAGCCAAATCACAATAGGTTTCCACAATAGAATTTTGCTAACCTGGAATATAATATATTTTAATATACAACTAAATTAAAATACCCATTTAATTCTTGTGCCTAAGAGTGCAATTTACATTGTTTATAATTTTTAGGAATATTGGAATATAATCTCAGTTGAGAAACATTCAAGTTTGTTTCTGAAGACTTAAGTTCTAGAAAATGCAGAGATACTTTTAAAACGACTGCTCATGCACTCCTGGAAATGTTTCAACTATGAATCAGGGTACATCACCATCTTCTACCACAAAGAGCCAGAAACCCATGCACATGTTCTGGGTTATCACATGGAGAATCACTATGGTATTTATATGACAGGAGAATTCATTCCATGTTTACACATCTAATAACTTTTAAGCCATTGAAAAAGTTTACAAATATGCAGACAATGAAAGTATGAGAAGAAAAGATAACAAGAGTGATTCCAACTAAGAGAACAGGGTTCACATACTATATAAATAAGAAGGCAAACCAAGAGATGTAAATAAGGAAAGGATCAGCATTTTACACATCCACCATTTTGTATTTCATGTACTTCAGTGATAAATATCTAAAATAAATGGAAATTATGATCTTGTGGTTGTAGCTTCTGAAACTATCTTGAAACTTTTCATCTGGACTTAGTGAAATTTTGGCCTAGAGGGACAAGCAATTAAAGACATTGTTAACACCATTCTATCAGGGTCCAGATTCATGCTACATCATCATTGATAGAGTCAAGAAATGTGAAAAATGGCAATTCATCCCTTTTATCGAGGGATTTCCATTATCTATGTCAATATTTCTAGTGTAGATTTTTATCTCTCCTTTTCTTTATTGTTATTTGGTACTTCATACTTATTATCACTCCACATTTCAAAAATGTTCTTCTATGTTGTACGTTTCCCAGTTTTAGCATTTTAGTTGTGATATCCTCTGAAGAATTTTCCAGTGGAGACTGTGAGGGTGCTGAAGACAAGTTTCTTCCACTTTACCTTATTTTACCTATTTTTAAAATAAGTTTGATCTTTAATCATCTGATTACCTGTTTTAATGTTTATCTGGTCTTGGCACAATGTTTGGTCCTGATCACTACTAAGCCATTTCCCTTGCTCACAATAATATTTCTGCTGTAGTTAGCTATACAAAATTTTAATTAATTCTTTAGATGAATAATGTGCATTTGTCAAGCAACTCTTTGCTCGTATCAATTGTGTGCTGTATATTTCTATTAATAATGTGAATACATTGGATTGGAAAATGGCATATTCTTTTGGAGCAGTATATGATTCGACACCTGATAAATATTTCAGTATCCACAATATTGGAGATCAACATTAGAACAGTATTAAACTCCTTATCTCCTTAAAAAGCAAATTTTCCATTTTAATGGAAGAACGAACCAATGTGTTGGCTATAAATCTCACACCATCACTGGCATATTAGCGAAGATAATTATGAATTTCAGCTAGCTTTTCGTTTCAAGATTATTTCATTCCCAATGATACACTTTCACAAAACTTCCTTTTTTGCTCTTTCTACATGCGGTTTAATCTGCTCTACTTTTCATGTTTGTTTACAAAATGCCATAGTCCCATATAAAGAATAAAAAAATATTTCCCTGGTTCTTTTAATTAACTTTAAAAAAAAATTTGATGAGAACGAAGTATGTCATCAAGGATACACAAGGTTGATACACAAGTAGAAACCTTTGGCAAATTATTTCATAGGCACAAGCTGTACTTTAAAAGTAACATTTCCCCTTTCATAAAATTTGAAGACAGAGATGTTAATATACATTTTTAGTGATTTAAGTAAGCAGGTGTTTTATACAATTGCATGTTCATATAGCTATGTCTCCTTTGTTTTGAAAATTTCAACATTGCCTGCTGGGTACCACAAATAAGCAACAATATATTAATATAAACAGAAAAAGGGATGAAGTTCATCACAGAATGTCTTCTGGATCTTGTTAACTTTCATTATAAAATAAATAAGATGAGACGTTTAAATTGATTTACAGAATAAAATGGAGAACTCAAGATTTTCAGCTTGCCTGCCAAAGTTAGCATGTTAATTTCAAATTTTTTAAATTTATTAAAACAAGTTTAGTTTCAATCAATGGGAGGGGAGAATTCAACAATTATGGGATGTCAAACCTGCAAATTAAATTCAAGTTACTCTAATTTTTACAAGCTGATAAACACTTGCACAAATACTGTCATCTTCACAGGGGAAAAAAAATTGAATTTTATTTACGGACGCTCTTTAATTGCTGTAGCCCTTAGAACCCCATTCTATATTGGGCATGAAAGACCGGTAATTTTGTTCAGAAGCCCCTTTATCAAGCTTAGATTGCTTTATGTGCCATAAATCTATGACACAGAAATCCCAGCTTTACTTCCCTTCCAAAAGAAGCCATGCTAAGGATTTTTATGCCCGAAAAAATTCACCGCCCTCTGCTAGGTTTGAACCCACAAACTTGGGGATTCAGAGGGGAATGTAATATATATGCTCCTTTCAGAGGATGCATAGTAATTGAATTATATTACTGATTTGCAATTATAAGTGTGAAAGTGTTAGCCTGTTCTAATGAGCTACTGCAGTTTTGTAGCTGCCCTTCTTATAAGTGAAAATATCTTTAACTGTGTTCATAAGATACTGAATTCACTTGCAGCATTCATATTATCATCAGCATTACTGCAAAGTAACTATTCTTCTTCAATTTCAAGTTTCAATACAACTGGTACTCTCTTTGTTAGACTACTATTTCACAACTATAACATATCTGTCCTGTAGTATTTTGTAATTTATGTTAAAAAATCTGATGTGTTACACTCACATGACTTTCTCTACTCTTGTACAATTTATTTTTACACGCCTATTCTCCATATGCTTCATATTAATCGAGATATCGAGATGTCAATCTTATTTGTAATTTTCTTGTAGATGCAAGGGGAATATGGTAGCTTTTAAGCGATAGTCAAATATTTTATCGCTGGTTGCTATGTGGCGCATTCCATTCTCTTTGCATGTCCAGGACATAAAAAAATGAATAACGAATTTGAGAAAAAGTATAAGTATTGGAAAATTTAAGGAAATAACAAGCAATATCTCGAAAACGGTTCACTCAACAAAAAAAATGTATATGATATAAGTTGTGTATTTTATCGCGATCTACATTTTTTGTGTAGTAAAATTTTGTCTATCTCTTATGGTTTACCAGTTATGCAAAAGTCGTTCATAATGAAGAATACTTTTGGAGACATTCCCAGAAATTTCGAGATATACATTTCATTTCTCATGACATTATCTTAAACATATGATATTTTCATCAAACTCCTTAGAGCCGTTTTTGAGAAAATTAAAATTTTCGAAAAATGTTCCATGTAAAGGGTAGTCTGGGGTGGGGGGATTTTCTTGAAAATCTTCGTGTCGCATCTCTGGAAGATACTGAACGTAAATACCAAGTTTGGTGTTTATCCGACTGTTAGTTTTTGAGTTATGCTGTTCACAGACACACACACACACACACACACAGACACACACACACACACAGACACACACACGGACATGTTTCCAAAAATGCTTTTTTTGGATTCAGGAGGTCTCAAAACATGTATTTCCGGTGAAATCTCAGTATCAAATTTTTGGGTGGAATACAATACTTCCCCTACTTACTATACGTAGTAGAGAAAGTAAAAACAGACTGGATTGTCACTGTCATTGTCTTCTTTCCTTATTCATTCAATAAATGAGCATCACTTTAATACAACCCACTGAAATGCTAGTCTTTATGATCATAAAATGGCAGGCTAAAATGTGATAAAGCACTTCATGGGTGTATAGATTACAATCTGATTGAGTAGAAAACAACTCAAGAAGAAAGGGAAATGTCGCCAAAAGATACCAAAGAGAAAAATTATGATGATATAAGTTGTATTATTTCACAGCCACTCGCCTACAGAGCATAGCATAATGCCACTTCCAAAGTCTGCAACAATAAATAATAAAATAAAAAATATCTGATGTGTTGCACTCACATGACTTTCTCTACTCTTGTACAAACTATTTTTACAAATGCTTATTCTCCATATACCTCATGTTAACTGAGAGAAACATTTGCAGAAACTATCTTATTGCTAATTTTCTTATATGTACAAGGGGAATATGGCAGGCTTTAAGCGACAGACAAATCTTTTAGGAGCTGGTTGCTATGTGGGACATTTCATTCTCTTTGCATGTCCAGGACATAAAAATAGAATAACAAATTCTCATTTGAGAAAAAGTATAAGTATTGGAAAATTCAAACAAACAACAAGGAATATCTTAGAAATGGTTCACTTAAAAAAAAATGTATATGACATAAATTGTGCATTTTAACAAGCTCTACATTTTGTGAAGAAAAATTTTGTCTGTCTTTTATGATTTACCAGTTATGCAAAAGCCATTCAGAAAGAAGAGGACTTTTGAAGAACATTCCTAGAAAATTCAAGATATACATTTTATTTGTCATGAAAATATCTTAAATATATGATATTTTAATAAAAATCGTTAGAGCCATTTTTGAGAAAATCAAAATTTTCGAAATGCTCCATGTAAAGGGTAGTCTGGGGTGGGGGGATTTTCTTGAAAATCGTTGTTGCAGCTTTGTAAGATACTGAACCAAAATACCAAGTTTGGTATTTATCTAACTTTTCGTTTTTGAGTTATGCTGTTCACAAACACACAGACACATGGGCCTTTTTCTAAAAGTGCATTTTTTTATTATTCAGGGGGCTTCAAAACATGTATTTCTGGTGACATCTTGGTATCGCATTTTTGGGCAGATTGCAGTACTTCCCTACTTACTATATGTAGCAGAGAAAGTAATATTGTTTGCATATTTATTCAGAACATTACCAAGGAATTTGTGTCCACATTGGATTTTAGAGCATGGAAAAGAGGAAGAAGATTATTTTTTTTTTTTTTTTTTTATTATTATTATTTTTATGTGGTAATAGCTTAGTAATCTGTTATTTCTCAAGTTTATTTTCTTTATTATATACCTTAATTATTTTGTATTTTAAATGATAAGTGAATAATGAATCTAGCAACCCATACCTTTGCTCTTCACCAACAGGAGCTCTATTACAGTTTTGTTGCAGCATTCATATAATAAATAACATGTGTGCTTTTAGCTTTCTTCTTTGCATTTCAATTTAACATTATTTTTAAAATTTTGTATAAATATTATGAAACATGTTGTGAACAGGAATTATTTTACTTTACACCATTTATCTGTGTTAAAGCAACTGAACTCTGCATACCAACACAATTGCAAAGCTCCAAATTTCTAGATAAAAAGAAAATATATTCAAAACAAATGAGAAGTAATTTGGTTTTTCAAAGTTTATAACAAAAGTTTTTCCAATATTCTAATAAAAACTGCTCGTCTCTCAAAGGCCACTCAGGTTCGATCCCAGGAACCCGCATGTGGGATTCCTGGTGGACAAAGTGGCATCTGGGCGGGTTTTCTCCAGGTTCTCCAGTTTCCCCGGCAATTTATTCCACCAACTGCTGCATCGTCACCTTTCCTTTCATCCATTTCTCCATTCTTTCATAACATCTACTTCCTCACTCTCATACCAGGCAATGGGCTGATCACCCATCCTGGGTATTTTATCTGATCCAAGTGTCTGACAGGCCTCCACCCCAATTGTAAGTCCTAGGGGGTGTAAGTTCTATGTATGACGAGGGTAAATAGAGAAAGAAGAAGAAGATTCTAATAAAAATTGCTGCTTAATTAAACAGAAAATATGTGCTGACAATTGATGTCAGAATTTCTAGGAAGAAACTAGATGCAAACAGTTCCTAGCAGTTAAGAATAATTTTATTTCTCTAACCCCACCTTCCCCATTCAAAAGGAAAACTGAAAGAAAGAAAAAACCTTTAGAGAATGCTCTTTCTATTTGATATCAAAACAAAAACTTTTTCAGAAGTGTGTTGTTCACCTACACAGTTTAAAATTGTCACTTAGACAAAAGCCACCTTTCTATATTTTACAGTACATTAAAAGAACATTTTCTTTGTTCATTTTGGTTCAAATACAGGTTTTTAAACGAATTGTAAGTTTTTATGAGCAAACTAATCATATACAAAATTTCACTTTTTAAAATTTAAGATCTATATATTTAAAAATCCCTGATGAAATGTGATATCCAAGTAATTTAAAATGGGAAAGGACTCATAAAAGTAAATGCTGTTCTGGTGCAACAAGATGAAATCAAATTAAAGAAAGAAAGAAAGAAAGAAAGAAAGAAAGAAAGAAAGAAAGAAAGAAAGAAAGAAAGAAAGAAAGAAAAAGAAAGGAAGGGAAACAAACCACCATTATGTTGATAGATCACTCAGTGGGGTATGCATATCTGCAACATCTGAGAGTGTGCAGGAGTGATTGTAGGATGCAGCAATATTAGAAACTGATGGTAACTGAACCAGCATTTGCAAGTGCAACACTTAGAATTCCAGGAATATCAGCCTATCCTTTTTAACCAATATGGATCCACAAAATTGATGTCCATCACCATTAACAACAATGCAACCAATAAGTGACCAACACCACAAGAGACATCACCCAATGTGAATGGTAGCATTTCTGGTGGAACTGCTTTTGTTATATGAAACATTTAGATGCCTAACAAAAATGATTGAGGCAATATTGACAGATTAAGCACATTGTTAATTGCCTTCAAACTTTTTCTTATTCCAAACATAGCACTCCTAGTTTATGGTTTTAATAATTTTGTATGAGTGAAGTGTAAACAAATATTAACAGATGCTTATGAAGGGTACATGAGTAAAGTAACGAAGTCCACATTACTTTTGCTCATCAAAGTTCATTAAGGTTTTTAAATAAATCTACCAAATAATGCAATATGAAGATGGCTTTTTTTATTCACATTTTTAAAGTAAATGCTCAGAAACAATGCTGTATAATGTGAATAGCAATTTTCAAAGTCCTAGAAAGTAATGATAAACTACAAGATATAAACAGTCAACACAGTCCAATTGATTTTCACAATGCAAGCTTCAACAGAATCTCTTCAGAAATTACAATGAGTAAGCACACTGCCAAAAAAATTGGAATGGAACTTAGAATATGCATAAACTGGTAGTTCTGCAATTTCTCCATTAGATCTGTCAGCGGTAAGAGGACTCCCACAAATCACTGTAGTTCTTGCAGATTTGGATGGTTCTTTAAAAACTTCTATTTCCTTTAATTTCAACATTTTTATTATTCTAACTGAGAAAATATTTTATAGCCCCTACCCAGAAGTGGCATTGATGGGATAAATATACCATGGGAAGAGCCAATGACTTTATGGGAAGTACATATTACACAGATTCCTATGATGGTGTCATTCCACTTGGTTGTTTCATGATGAGCTTTTTAATTTATTCAGCACATGTTTAACTACATTCCAATTTAACTATGGCTTAAGTTATTTTTACTGAGTCAGAACAATTGTATCCATAAACCATGGTATAGGTGAGATGAATGATGGCATAATTTATATCTTGCCTGAGACACAAATCGTAAATTTCATTAATTTCTAAAAAGGCCTAATTTTTTTTTCTCTCTCTTTTGCTGAGAACTAGGATTGTATTTTTTCCATTCACCTATTTTGTAATTTTTGTTTCTTTCCCATCCTGTGGACTGCAGCATGTATCAATGTAGGACTTAATCCATAAAATCATACAATATGAATTAAAATCCTGAATTACACAAAAAATGCACTTCAATTGCTTTCTCCTGTGCCCTTCATATGCATGCAGAATTATTTATTGTTTACGATACATTCATCTCATAAAATAGTTCTTTGTACAAAGTATAGTGGGTAGTGGAGGGTTAAGTAGTGAAATTATAATAAAAATAAATTACACTAATGCCAGTCATATTTATTATTAATCACTGGAAGTGAAATATGATAATACCATTTACTGCTAAGTATGCTGAAAAGCTGGTGTTACCAGCCAAGTTGGATGCAGTGCATGTATAATTTCCCGCATGATATGACCTCACAGCTTCTATTGTTAATATGCTCGTTCGAGAGCCTATCTTCAGTACGTAAACTCCTGTTGAACTGGAGGCATCAATGTCATTGAAGGTCCATGAGATGTTAAGTGGATCATCACCCACCATTACCACACAATTTTGTTGAACAATCTGTCCTGCATTTACAGCACTGTCTCCAAATGAGAAAGGAACAATTGAAGGAGCAACTGCAATGAAAGTGCGCAATTGCAGATTACACTAAATGTAATGTTTTTAAGCTGCAAGGTTAGCTGCATTTGTATAAGAAAGAATATATAAACCTGGAAAAAAAATTAATGGAACCCCTGCTTACTATCACAAGGGGACTTCAATGAACAACTATGCTTTTAAATACAGCCCACATTATCCTACATTGACAGGGGCAGTTGAGGTTGTTACAGCAAAAATTCATGAAGAGGTCTATACTTCAAACCATGTAAGGACTGTCCTCCTTGTCTGAGGTTTTTCCCAGGATTTCTCAGTCCTCATAATCCTAAACTTATGCCTCAAATATGTCCTTTCCCAATTATGATTTCATTTCATGCATCATCAGTGTCCACCACCTGTGATGCCATATGTAGTAACAGCAGCATTAAAGACTGTTTTAAAAAGCATAAATCATCACCTTGTGACTAGAGCTTCAAAGTGATGGAGATAATGGTAGCAGTGATTAGACTAGAGTTGCTCATGATGGAGATAAAGAAGAAAAGGAAGAGAGAAATGTATATACATGCTATATGATTACAAAATATAGGCAAAGCAATTTCCATGAGTATCATCTGCAACAAAGTATATGCGCTTTACAGCAAGTTCTGCAGAAAAACAAGCAAGAAAGAAAAAAGGAAGAAAAAAAGTTATTAGAGAATGAAGAAGATAATAAATAAAAAGCAAAGCAAAACAACTCTTATGATACAGCTTCAAAATTATTTTGTGAATACTGAGAATGAAAAGTATGCTTTATAAATTTAATACTGAAAGAAAATGTATACCATTTACTGACAAGAAATCTGTAAATGAGGCACTGCCAGCTGAGTTGGTGACTATGCATGTGTAGTTGCCAGCATGGTATGATCTTACTGAGTCAATTGTCAAAATGCTCGTCCTAGATCCTAGTTTAAAAACACTGATTCCCTCTGAACTTGCAGCATCTGCACCATTGAGATACCAAGTTATTGTAAGCGGTTCGTCACCTTTTGTGACCAAGCAGTTTTGTTGTACTATTTCTCCAGCATTAACTGCAGCTTCACCAAAAGTAAATGGAGCAAGAGAGGGAGAAACTGCAAGATATACATAAATCCAAATAATCACCAAAACAAAAGCACAATGCTGAATTAAAATGGAATTTAAATATGTGCATTTAAGCACATTTGCTCTTAAAACTTACACATGAACGTTTTGTTTAAAGATAGAGACTGCTTGGCATTTCACAGATGCATTCAATAAAGGCTATGTAAAATATGCAAATTAAACATCAAAGTTTCAAAGTTCCATAGCAATTTGTGATATTCACATTTTGGTATAC